>JASDDO010000019.1:492052303-493310093 GCA_030015575.1 Agapanthus africanus | reverse complement strand
TACCGATTCGAGCTTCTAGAGTGATAAGAACGACAGTAAGTCGGTCTCAGATTTTGTATTCACCCTCAATGGTGGGTAGGTATGTTGGAAGAGTTCCAAGTAAGATATCGTAGCAGATTTGACGATGAAGGATGAATACATCGCTGGCAACGATGCTGCCAAAGAGGCTGTCTGGATAAAGAAGTTCATTACTGAACTTGGTGTGGTTTCAACCATTGAGCATCCAATACTTGTGTATGGTGATAACAATGGAGCTGTGGCTTTGACCAAGGAACCCCGGTCCCGTCAGAGATCCAGACATATTCTTAGGCGGTATCACCTGATCCGGGAGATAGTAGATCGACTGGAGATCGAGGTCAGGAGAGTTAACACGAAGGACAACGTAGCGGATCCACTCACGAAAGCCTCCCCTAGACACAGTTTGAGAGACTTTTTGGGATGTTGGGTATGAGATACTACAACATATGGCCTTAGTGCAAGTGGGAGATTGTTAGGAATATGTATGCTCTAGAAGCTATTATTGTATGATATAGTGGATACTTGGACATATAGAGAGAGGACTTTCTTTCTCGACATGATAGTATGCTATCTGGTTGTTCTTTATCTTAACATGTACACTAGTATTATTATACTGTCTTTCTAATACATATTGATAAAGCCCTTAGGATATTTGCTTGACTACCAGGACTATGATGCGGATCATACAACTGGGACTTGTGTAGTTTACAAGCACATCCTTTAATTGTTCCTAGTCGAGGGAGTATCAAGACAGGGCATCGATATTCCAGAGTAGACTAGTGTTTACATTTCTTAACCCTGTATTGGGCGATGGTTGATCCCATAACCATTGGTGTTTAACATCAAAGATTGTACACAGGTGCTAATTAGAGAATGGGTACACTGAACAGGACTCGCCGAGAACTCCTAGTTGGTACTATACCAATCGTCAGATAGCAGTTCTCTGGTGACACTGGTACAAGTTAGTCTGTGGACCCGAGATCGTCATGGTGTCTTGTGTGGCTCCCACTGTGCTTTGATTACCACGGCTCAAACTAGTCATGCAAACAGGTGGATTTTGGGTACAGTCCCGAGTCACATGGAGGCGGTGAGCGATAGGAGGGGTTTCGTCTCTCCTGGTATTGAGAGTTGATATTGCGCTATGCTTGATTGGCTATAACAGTAAGTCCCTGGCCAGGGCTGATGAGATTTACTGGTAAGAGTTATCAGTAGTTTCTCGAACCGTTATAAGCCATACATCGGCATGACTTATCAAGTTACTGGGGTCTGAGAATTCCATCCCTAGACTCGATATGCGACATATCAGACGAAGAGACCGGACTGTACGGTAAATGTTACTTATAGGCTTCATGGGAGTTTGGACAAGCTTGCTTATTGATCTTCTATTCGCTCAATACCTGGGTAGCCGTTACGTCCAGCTACTACCGCTGACGGCTTGTGGGTAACTGATGTGATCATTACCTACTGCTGGCGTATTGACGAGTCTTCAGAGTCCCATACAGAAGTTTCCTAGTTCATGCAAAACGAAGTAGGGCACATATGCTGATATGTGCGGGGGCCTGATTAAATACGAGTATGTGATACCGTATTCTAATCTGGCGGTTATTTGACATCAGTTAGGTTATATGTGATATAACCGGATTATTGAATCAAGTGTTGATTTGATAATGTGATATACAGATAAATGATATTAGTCGGTTATATGTGATATAACCGGATTATTAAATCAAGTGTTGATTTAATAATTTGATGTGTATTTATATTTGATATAATTATACATTAACTAATATTATTGATCACTAATTATTTGCTTATCTTTATATATATATTAATATATATGTGATATATATATATATATATAATATATGAAGCATGGTTGATTTTTTATTTTTAGAAAATAGAAAAGGATGTGGAAAATAGGAGATATTTAGAGCATGGGTTGAAACATGGCATTTATCATTGTTTATTTGTTTGTGTGCACTATTGAAGGATGGCTCAATTTTTATAATTGGGAAATATCTATACTTCAATAAGTAAACACAAATGGGTTGCCATTCTTCACAACACTTGTGATTTTTCCTCACTTGAGCTCTTTTCTCTCTAGCTCTCTTCATCTTGCTCCTCACCTCCTCCAAGCCCTAACACTCACATGAGTTGTGAAACCTAGGGCTTGTGAGAACCCTAGTAAGCAAACAAAACCCCTACTTCACCATCCTACACTTGATTAGCTCTTAGGTGTAGTGTGTTTCCTTCACTAAGGAGTTTAGTGAAGAGGTAGCTTAGATTAGAGGAGCTTCGGGTGGATCATCTTCGACATGAAGATCATGGAGGAAGCTCGATCCAACTTCAAATGGAGCCTAGTGGAGTCGCATGGACTACTACCCGGAGCATTTGAAGTGACGGACACGGTCTACAAAGGTTGTTGCCTCCTTTCCTTTAGCTAGTTTAGATTGATATCATCATAGTAACCCTAATCATCTAGTTTGATCCTTAGTAGGTGTAGCTTAGCACCCCAAAATTTTAAAATTGCATGCTTGATGCCGGTTTAAATCTCATGGTGGGGCTAGGGTAGACGTTCAAATTTTGGCCGGTAGAATACCGGTATGGCTGGCCAAGTTTGTACCAAACCCCCTCAAATTTCACCCATGTCATTTTTACATCCAAAGTGACATTCTGCAATTGTTTAAAAAAAAATTAAAACACTTTTGAAATTCAAACAGAGAAGGGCTTATACTAGGAAATTGGAATCGGAAAATTGTCGATCGAAACTAAAACATCGCCTAAGCTAGTCCTAGTGCTTGGTTGGCTCTGATACCACTGTAAGGACGGGCACACCCCGCGCGTGCGCGCAGCGGAAGCGGGAACGGTCGGAAAACAAAAATTCCGTGGGGGCGCGATCGACCATACGCCAAAATCGTCCAAACACTAGTTTCTAGCTAAAATTAAAGAGCATAAAGAAAAGTTCAGATATGCTACAACCTTTGTAGCGTGTCCGGCTGATCCCGGAAGACCCCGTATAAACTCCGTGAGCTCCCGAATGCGTCTGCACGCCGACTGCCTCGTCGTAGATGATCTGCGTTGAAAGCGGGCTGCCCGAGATCCAACTCCGTCACCAGTAGGAAGAACTTCCTCCAGAAACTTGCTGGGCATGGAGGAAGGCGATGTGAGCGATGGGTACTTTCTACTTTTTGCAAAAACTCACCATGGCAACACTTGCTATTTTTCTAGTGAGCTCAAGCTCTTCATGAGAGGAAGAAGAAGATGTATTTTCATTCGTGATGGCTTGTGAAAAATAAAATCAATTGTGTCATATTATTTTTCAAACCATGTCATGTAAAATGACACATACCCTCACTCCCCACTCTCTCTCATGTGTATGTCAACATATAAGAGAGAGGGTGGGCCCCACCACCTAATTAAATATATTAAATATATAATAATATATATACATTAATATATAAAGATATATATACATTTATATATATATATATATTTGTATATTTATTTATACATATTTATTTGGCACTACCTACATGTTTAGATGTTACATTGCCACCTTACCATGCTTCAGGCTTACCCTTTGAGGTTTATATATCTAATCGTATTGATCTAGGAGTATGTCATGCATTCGATTTCTGCTTGTAGATGTTTTCTATCCAGGAGCTGGCAACTCACCCCCGTTGTGCCACAGTTCTTGTAGGTTTTTGCCGTACAAATTCCATAGCGGTATTTCTGGCACACTGCTTCCATATGGGTGACTTGCTTGGGTAGGCGGGTTTTTTTGTATCAGAACCTCCATTGTACCTGTACTATTCATTTGTATCAAGAAATTCCATCAACCAAAACTTATATATTGTTTCAGACTTAGGCACTAGCGATGTATTATTTCGACCTTAGAGTCGCGTGTAGCAGTATTACGGTTTTCATGTTATTATGAGTTTTCTTTTGAGTTTTGATCCTCGCCATTCGGCGTTGTATATTATATTGCTTGTGTGATTGTGACCGTCGATTGACGAAGAGCTAGCTCCCGCGTGGGGATGCCTTTTATCATTGCATATATATATTGTGCTTGTTGTACCCCGTTCGGGGCCAGTATTAACAAAGGAAACTCTGCCGAAATTTTTAGAAAAGACTATACATTTTAAAGAAAAATGCATTTTCGGCTTAGTTATTTAAAAACCTTGACTTTAAAACATGTTTTCTTCACTTCTTTAAACTAGTTTTCTTTATTTACTCCTTAAATTGGTTTTAGATTTCTGGGCTTTTGGCTTACTTGGATAAGATGGGGTCCTATAGACTTCATATAATTCAAGTGCCAGTCACGAGCTATTTCGGGTCGTGACAAAGTTGGTATCAGAGCGCTAGGTTGACCTTGGTTGGAGTCTAAGTTTGACTATGTGGAGCCTAGGGCGTCTATATATATACGGAACTTAGGCTTGACCTTACGGAACATAGATTTAGTCGATGGGGTATTAGACCCGAACTTTCATCGCGTAGGATGACCCTTGGTTGATGGAATATGTGACTAAAGTAGAGTGACGTACCGTGGGTATGTTCCGCGGCATACTAACGATACGTTACTCCGCTTAAGGAACTTTATGATGTACATATTTTCAAGATCAGTGATTGTCTTCATATCCATAATTATACATCCATTTGAGATCCTCGATTCTATTAGTTCCATGATCATACTTTCATTGATGCTGTTCCTTCTTATGATCATGTATTCATTCTGGATCTGTTGTTTTCTTTCTTGCCATTGATCTGCTCTCTTCGATACTCGATTGAGGTTCCTGTCGCCATTGTTGAGTGCAGTTGAGCTGCTGCTAGTGTTATGGTCAGGGCGAGCTCGTCTGGTACGAAGGCCGACCATTGTGTTTTCTGGTGACATGGGAACGTCTCGAGTTAGTATTGATGATTTTGACCTCTTGTGGAGGCGAGTGCTTGGTTTTACAACGGATGATCGGGCCACTGTTAGAGTTGCCAGTTGAGAGAGGACTGTTGATGTACAACATACCTCAGAGATTATGATGTCGCCTACCGTGCAGACAGATGGACCAGCTGTTGCTGAGATTGATAAGATGTCGCTTCCGGAGCTTACGAGCTGAGATCGCTGGAGCTTCCAGGAAGATATGAGACAGATGATAGCTTGTCTACCCGATTTGAGAGTCGAAGGTGATTCATCCGATTTATGCGCCGGAGCAGGCCCAGTTGAGTTGAAGATTTCCAGTGTGGAGAGTCTTACTCAGATCTAGAGCAGACCGATGTAGAGATGACTGCCAATGTATCGCCTGTCCTGGAGGATTGAGGCACTGTTCAGCGTACAGACGAATGAGCCAGTTGTTGCTGCAAACGACGAGATATCACCCAGATGATTGGAGCTACTGCAGCGTGAGTATATACTTAGAGATATGTTGGAAGGTCGCTAGTCACCCGAGGATGAATGACTAGGACATATGGTTCGTTCGCTTACCGATGCAAGGTCATCGGATAGATTGATTCCAGCTAGAGATGACTTCACGCAGATTCGTTGAGAGTCGATAGAGACGATCGAATGTCAGGAGCCCATTTTCCAAGTTTAAAGTATTCGGAAAGACATGCAAGTGATTCTATGGAACCTCTAGAAGAATGAAACCCTAACTCGACTAAATTACCGTGTGAAAGCCTCTGAACCTTAGGGTTTGCGGCAGTTCCGCGGCGCCATTAGTGAGGCTTGGCTTTGCCCTTCTAGGCACACTCATGAGGTTCCACAAGGGATCAACCATGCCAAATTCTAAAATTTATGTGCCGAGAAACCCTATTCAAGATCGTTAACTAGAGATTAGGCGAAAAAAACAAGCAAGCAAACTACTTTGCTACTAAGTGAAAAGGACTACAACCTTTGTAGATCCGGTCCTCCACTTCTTTAGCTCCGTGATGACTTCCCTCCGCTGCTATCAACCGGATCCCGGACTCTAGCATTGGTTTCATCGGAGAAATGATCGGGCTAGGTCGTTGACTTCGATGCCGAAGATGATCTACGTCGAGGCGACTCAAACTCAAGCTCCATCTTCACTTGGTCATGAACCTTGTGATGAAAACATCCTATACAACATGGCAAGTGGTAGAGGATGAATATATAGGAAGTAGGTTCACTTTGGATTTGGATTTCTCACTTGATTTCAACACTTGAAATTTTTCAAGAAATCTTTCTCCACTTCATGAAGAAGATGAAGAAGAAGCAAAAGAAAAGAATTATCTAAAAATGAATAATCAAGTGAAGACTTATCATAATGCAACCATGGGTGAGTAAACTCATGTAGAGAATAAACTAGGGTTTAGGTTGATGGTTAGGTTAAAGCATAAAACAAAATGGTTAGACTTTTCAAAGATGCTTGAAATGCTTCATGAAGCTTCAAGAATAAAAACAAAGAAAGCCACCATTTTATTTTTGCTAAAAATAAATAAATAAAATAAATAAATAAGTTAAAACCCTAACCATTAACCTAAACATGGTTTAAAGCATACACACACCCAAGTTTGCATGTATCATCAAGCATGATACAAACTAGTGCACACAAATATATCGCATATACTACTTGTGCACATCAAGTGAGAAAATCAATCTTATGTGAACAAATACTAGTTAATGTAAAGTAATATATCAAATATATAATTATAAATTAAATCATTAAATCAACACTTGACTTAATGATCCGGTCATATCGCATATAACCAACTAATATCAAGTGTATCAATATATCGAATCAACATTTGATTCGGTAACCCGGCTATATCTCATATACCCGTCCAATGATACAAATCGCGAGAATAGAATTCAGTATCACATACTGGTATTATTCTCGGTCCCGCACATATCTCATATGCGCTCCTATTTCTTTTCGCTTGAGCCAGGAAACCTCTGTGTAGGACTCTAAAGACTCGTCATACGCCGGCAGAAGGTGATGATCATATCAAACACCCACAAGCCGCAAGCAGTCTGCTAAACGTAACGGCCACCCGGGTATTGAGCGATCAGAAGATCAACGAGCAAGCCCGCTCACACTCCTGTGAATCCAACCAGTAACACTTACCGCACAGTCCGGTCTGTTCGTCTGATATGTCGTATATCTCGTCTAGGGGTGGTAAACGTCAGACCCCAATAACTCGATAAGTCGTGTCGATATGAGGCTCATAACGGGTCGAGAAACTACTGGTAACACTTACCTGTAAATCTCTAAAGCAGCCTTGTCCAAGGACTTCCTGTTATAGCCAATCGAGCACAGCGCAACATCAACTCCCTATACCGGGAGAGACGAAACCCCTCCTATCGCTCATTGCCTCCATTTGATTCGGGACTGTACCCAAAAACCACCGTTTTGCACGCCCTCTAGGACGTGGTAAGGTGGAAATCAAAGCACTGTGGGAATCACACAACACTCTATGACGATCTCGGGTCTACAGACTAACCTGTACCAGTGTCACCAGAGAACTGCCATCTGACGTAAGGTATAATACCATCTGGGAGTTCTCGGCGAGTCCGTCCAGTGTACCCAGTCCCCACTGAGCACCCGTATATCATCTCTGATGTCAAACACCAATGGATATGGGATCATCCATCACCCATCTATATAGGTCGAGAAGCTACACGCCAGTCTACTTTGGTATATCGATGCCCCCTCTCGATACACCCACGACTAGGGACCTTGAAGGATGTACTTATGGCCTACCATGTCCCCACTAGTATGATCCGCATCATAGTCCAGGTAGTCAAGTACACATCTTAAGGGCATTACCAACATTTAACAGAGAGGCAATCAGTGTACACGTTAAGGTAAAGAGCAACCAGATAGCATACTATCATGTCGAGCAAGAAAGTCATCCCTATATATGTCCAAGCATCCACTACAATATACAACCTATGTATAGTAATGGCCTCTAGGGCATACATATAACTAACAATCTCCCACTTGCACTAGGGCCATCTGATAGCAGTGGTTGTAGTATCTCATACTCAACCATCCCATAAAAGTCTCTCTTTGGGAAAAGGCCTTTGTGAGTGGATCCGCCGCGTTATCCTCTGAGTCTTCTCTCCTAACCTCGATCCCCTGGAGATCAACCATCTCCACGATCAGGTGATACTGCCTAAGTATATGTCTGGATCACTGATGGGACGGGCGTTCCTAGGCATAAGCCACAACTCCATTGTCACACAATAGGAGGAACGAAGTTCATCTCATGAACTAATATACACCCAGACTGCCTCTTTGGTAGCATCTTTGGTAGCGATGTATCCAGCCTTTATCGTCTAGTATGCCACGATATCTAGCTTGGAACTCTTCCAACATACCGTCCCTCCACTGAGGGTAAAGACAATGCCTGCGACTGACATTCAGTCGTCCTTATCACCCTGAAACCTTTCCAGTGATTTTCCCCAGGATCAATTGATACCATTTCACTACAACTAGTGAGTATCCTAACATCCAATTAGATCTATCTCATAGATCTAAAACCCATGATTTAGTAGGTATCACTTTGATCCTATATGGAGAATCCTTATGATAAGCGGAGATTGACCGAGCGTAGCATAGGAAACTCCTTCCCAATCAAGAGTATGTCATCCACGTACTCTACGAGGATCATCACCATACTCCATACTACCTTTTTGTATATAGAAGGTTCATCTACCATTTTGATGAAGTCAAACTCTTTGACTAACTCATCAAAACAAATGTTCCAACTCCGCGATGCCTGCTTTATCACATAAAGCATCTTGCATACGTTTCCGTTGCTCCCACTGTCTACGAAGCCCTCTGACTGTGTACTTATAGAATCTCTCTTCTAAATCATTATTTAGAAAAGCAGTCATGACACCCAACCGCCAGATATCGTAGTCATGGTATATAGCCGTGGCAAGTAGGATCTGGATGGACTTAAGCATAGACCCCAGAAAAGGTTTCATCATTAGCCACAACTGGTCCATGATGTGAACCTTTAACAAGTCTAGCTTTGAAAGTCTCAACTTTTCCATGTACACCAAGTAATCTTCTCAAGATATACTTGCTCCTGATGGTGATTTAACCCTTCAGATAAAGCAACCAAAGTCCATACTTTGTTGGTGTATATGGATTCCATCTCAGATCGATAAGCATCTAGCCATTCTTACAGAGTCTCACTCCTGACAGCCTGCTCGAAACTAGTTGGGTCATCATCTCATGATGCAATCCCCGCTCCCACTGTCATAGAGAAACCGAAGTATCTCTCAGGTGGGTGAGGAACCCTACTAGATCGGCGAAGAGGCTGAGGTTCGTTGGAAACTGTTGAATCCTTCGGTTCTACCAAATCATCAGCTGCAGTTTGTATAGCTGGAACATTTCCAGTTCTACATAACAGACCTTTCCTCGAGCTTGTCCAGATTTTGCCTTTTAGACATAGGCCGGATAACCCCAAATCTTAACAAACTTAAGATGTGGGCACTTCCCTTTCCATATCACATATGATGTGGTAGGCAACTGATTTGATTTGAACCCTATTCAATAGGTATGTAGCTTCTCAAGTGCATAACACCCAAAAGGAAATAGGAAACTCAGTATTACTCATCATAGAGCACACCATATCAAATATGGTGCTATTGCTCCACCCCGATATACCATTGTGCCATGGTGTATACGAAGGAGTAATGCTGAGAGAGAATCTCATTCTCCTTTAGAATAGTCCAGGAATTCCGTGCTCAGGTATTCTCCTCCTTGATTACATCAAAGGACATAATACTTTTACCCGTTTTGGTTCTCTACTTCTAACTTATATTCTGTGAATATCTCAAAAGCTTCGGACTTATGTTTCAACAGGAACATATGGCTGAATCTTGAGAGATCATCAGAGAATATAATGAAGTACAAATAACCGGTCCTGGCATGTGTAGACAGGGGACCTTACATATATCAACATGTATCAATCCCAAGAGTTTACTAACTCTTTCTCTGTTTCCAGTAAACGGAGCTATGGTCATCTTATCTTTGTGACATGACTGGCAAGTTTCACAGGATGTAAATTCAAACTGATTTAAATATGCATCTATATGTAACTTCAGCTAGTCGGGTCGCATTGATATGACCTAGTCTACAATACCTCAAGAAGGATTCGTTCATTTCTGAACTCTTCCTCTTGTGTGTGTTCTATATACTAAGAACTGTGGTTTGATTTAGAACGTCAATGCTTTTAGATAACGTGCCTGAACCGATCAACTCTTGATATAGGAAATGTTCAAAACATTATCCAATCAATACAAAATTATATCCTTCTTTATCTAAATAAAGTGACTGATATGATTTTGTATATCAGGTTCGGTATCTAATAAAATTTGTTCAGAATCATTGTATTCTGGTAATACAGGGTGACAGTGACCAACAGACTTGGCTGCAACACTTGCACCATTTTCTGCCTCATGAAACTTATCACCCGTTCTCAGTTCCCTACCTTTCTGTAGCCCTATGTAATAGATTACATATCTGGGATCCTGATCCGGTATCAGATACCCAGGACGCAGAGGATACTGAGAAACAGTTCTATGTAATGAACACACTCGAAGATGATGCATCGGTATGCACTTTCTTTGTTTGGGTGGCACGGGAATTATGGTAATCCCCAATTTCCTGCTCTTTCTTATAACAATTATAAGTTAGAGTGGGACCAATGTTCCCCAGCTCAGTATAACAAGCGGGTTCGGTCAATACATCCGTATTATTATCTTGATTAAGGCGTGACATGGTCGCTCCCTGGAGAGAGAGAGAAGAAAATACTCAGCGTATGCTATTGCAAGATCAGATTGGTTATTTATTTTATCTAATCAGGATGGCTCCGGCTGTTTTTATCAAATCTTCCTTCAAACACTAAAAGGAAAGACTAGCCGGGATTAATTACACGCTACAAGTTCGCCAATCTTTCAGCCAGGCCAGTGTCGGTACTTTGAGGGAGGTTTCCCGTGCTTTCGCACGGACCTAATTAATGTAAACCTCGTTTTCCCAGAGGCGTAACCCCGTTGACACCTTTCTAGACACCTACTTGATCGGCTAATTGTAATGTGTAAAACTCTCCCAGGAGTAACAATTACTCGCAGTGGGTATCGGGATCCAACTATCTCATAGAAGGTATGCAATCTCATTGCAAATTTCAACACTTGAAATTCCCGATAATTTTGCCCTTAACGTGCTATGACCTTGACGAAAGCCAACAAACCATAGCCCGCTAGTCAAGTTCAACCCGTACATTTCATGACTGAATTAAACCCACCCGCACGACCCTTGACGAAACCCAACAAAGCCGTACGACTACCCTAATCCAATCGCGTCGTATGCAGCAGATAAGCAGCATATAGCTACCGAACACTACACCTTGACGAAAGCCAACAAATGTAGCACGAATACTATATACAGCTTATCTGAAATGACGGAGGGCTACGATAGGTTTTTCTGAAAACCTATTGCGTAATGAACTTGATATCGTTGTAGAATCAAATGATTTTAAAATGGAGTGTTTTTTAGGCTTTTGCTAGTTTCGCTAAAGAGGTCACTCCCGGTGAAGGGATCGTCGGCTCTTTCCTCGTCGAATGAGGTGCAGGATATATCATATACATCACTGTGCAAAGAAAGAACTAGAAAAGCAATCAAAAGACAAACCGAGGGGTGTAGCATCTGCCAGTCATTGCTAAAGGGGTCACTTCCAGTGAAGGGATCTCGGCCCTTTCCTTATCGAATAAGGTGCAGGATGTTCTACAAGGAACACCGCGATGCAAAGCAAGAACCGTAGCTACCTGTTTTTGAAAATTCGATTCCACAACATCTTTTAGGTTTCTTTTCTTTCATTAATCACATTAATGAAGTCCTATCATTTAAATCACCTAAATATCACAGATAAATACGACGTACACTTATGCCATCCGCATTCGCCTCGATGTCCCCTAGTGCACCGTTAGGTTAGGTAACTAACGGCAGAGCGGGGCAGGGCTAGCGCGGGTGTAAAACATAAGTAACGTCTATATAATATATCATATATACTGTATCTATCACAACATATCAAAGGATCACATCACAGATATCGCAGCAGAAGAAACATATGAAATATTGGATATACTAGGACGTCCGTGTTTTCAATACGAGCCAGTATAAAACACGGATTCCACGGTCGCGATGAATAGCCAAACCCACACCCCTAGACCCCTACGAGAGCGGCAAGCAACCCTACCAATTCTAGAGTTAGGAGACCCGGACTCGACTCCTCGAGTTGGTCTCCCACTGGACTCTAGAACCCGGTTACTTGTGCTCTCTTCTTTGGGTCTATCCTAGTGCGGAAAAGTAAATAATATACAAATGGTGACAGCAACCTCAACTCGGAAGTGCCCCACTAAAAGAATATTACAAACAATTAAATTTACATGAATGAAAATAAAAACTCTCATCTCACATAAAAAAAACCCGGCTATTCATAACGCGACGATCCAATATAACATATCCAGCAACACAGAACATCAAATGTCATCAACGTAAGTAAATATGCGCATCCCAATTGTCGTTGACATATAGCAACGAAACCGGCGATATCACATATTACACTTACGGTCACAGAAAAGAAAGTGTAAAACTACAACAGTTGGAATCCGCAACCCCTTTAGACATCGCATGCCTAACCAAATGAATTCATTAGACATCGCATGCCTAACAATTATAAACCCCGCATTTTAGTCTCATTATCGAAAACTCTTTTCAATATCAAGTCCGGAAATTCAGCAAGATTCCTGACATCCTGATCGAATGCACGTCGCAAACTTTAGCAGACGGCCGCACCCCCGGTTGCCGTCGACGAAGTGCACCAAGGCGGAACACCGCTGCCGCGAGCACCCGAACGGATGCTTTCGGCGACGGGGTTCTCCTACAGTCATTTGGTCGGGGCTATGGGGCGTGGCTGTCTATTAAGTTTACCCGGCGAGTATCCGCGTACGCAACGTGATTGCGACGGACTTTTGATCACATCAAAATTCTGTGGCAACCGATCAAGTGAGACTAAGCTGCTAGATTTGTAACTTTCATTCAGTTATCTCATAACTACTTGTGGATTCCAAATATTGTATCACATTCCAGATAAATGGAAAATGTTAAACTTTCCGATCGAACAATCAAACACCCAAGTTTTCCCGAAACAGCTCAACACATGAAATAAGTTTAAAAACATTCACTTCATGCCACAGTACCAAAGGTCCAGCCGTAGAAGGGTCAAGCCAACGCCTCACATGTGGCACGCCGTACTGCCCCAAACCCTAAGGTTCAAAGGGCAGTTCAAGACGGTCACAAAATCGAGTTAAGGTTTGTTGTCTTCTAAAGGGTCCATCGCATTACTTGCACTACTTAGAACGTTCTTAAACTACGGAAAAATCCAACACTTGGAAATTTCCCGGCTGGGGAAAAAGTGGGTATTTATATCCGGTCGAACTTTTTAACATGTTCTAAATTACCCGGAAAAACAAACAAAGTTAAATAAACCGATCGAATCACCGAATCCCCAAAACAACCCAGAAAATTCAACTGTTGAATATAAGTTAAAAATTCCCAGAAAACACAGCACTAACATAAAGAGATTACTGTGCAAACCACGTGGCAAAATTCACTAGTATGGCCGCGGAACCGCCGCACAAGCCACGGTGGGGCCGCGGTTCCGCGGTGCTTTAGTCGAGTTGTGGTCACGTACTGCACAGTAACTCATACAAAACCCTGCTGAATTTTTTGACAATTTTTAATTAGGAAAAATCCACTGTTACAGAAAATGTACAGAGAGGGGTTGCGATTAGGGTTTCGGGGTTCGATCGGGTTTCTAACTTCGTCTACCCTTCGTCTCAAGCTCTAGCTAGGCTCTGATACCACTGTAGGGTTCCTAAGCACACTCATGAGGCTCCACAAGGCATCAACCATGCCAAATTCTAAAATTTATGTGCAAAGAAACCCTATGCAAGATCGTTAACTAGAGATTAGGCGAAAAAAACAAGCAAGCAAACTACTTTGCTACTAAGTGAAAGGGACTACAATCTTTGTAGATCCGGTCCTCCACTTCTTTAGCTCCGTGATGACGTCCCTCCGCTGCGATCAACCGGATCCCGGACTCTAGCGTTGGTTTCATCGGAGAAATGATCGGGCTAGGTCGTTGACTTCGATGCCGAAGATGATCTACGTCGAGACGACTCAAACTCAAGCTCCATCTTCACTTGGTCATGAACCTTGTGAAGAAAACACCCTATACAACATGGCAAGTGGTAGAGGATGAAGAAATAGGAAGTGGGTTCACTTTGGATTTGGATTTCTCACTTGATTTCAACACTTGAAATTTTTCAAGAAAGCTTTCTCCACTTCATGAAGAAGATGAAGAAGAAGCAAAAGAAAAGAATTATCTAAAAATGAATAATCAAGTGAAGACTTATCATAATGCAACCATGGGTGAGTAACTCATGTAGAGAATAAACTAGGGTTTAGGTTTATGGTTAGGTTAAAGCATAAAACAAAATGGTTAGACTTTTCAAAGATGCTTGAAATGCTTCATGAAGCTTCAAGAATAAAAACAAAGAAAGCCACCATTTTAATTTTGCTAAAAATAAATAAATAAGTTAAAACCCTAACCATTAACCTAAACATGGTTTAAAGCATACACACACCCAAGTTTGCATGTATCATCAAGCATGATACAAACTAGTGCACACAAATATATCACATATACTACTTGTGCACATCAAGAGAGAAAATCAATCTTAAGTGAACAAATACTAGTTAATGTAAAGTAATATATCAAATATATAATTATACATTAAATCATTAAATCAACACTTGATTTAATGATCCGGTCATATCGCATATAACCGACTAATATCAAGTGTATCAATATATCGAATCAATATTTGATTCGGTAACCCGGCTATATCTCATATACCCGTCCGATGAAACAAATCGCGAGAATAGAATTTAGTATCACATACTGGTATTATTCTCGTTCCCGCACATATCTCATATGCGCTCCTATTTCTTTTCGCTTGAGCCAGGAAACCTCTGTGTAGGACTCTAAAGACTCGTCAATACGCCGGCAGCAGGTGATGATCATATCAAACACCCACAAGCCGCAAGCGGTCTGCTAAACGTAACGGCCACCCGGGTATTGAGCGATCAGAAGATCAACGAGCAAGCCCGCTCACACTCCTGTGAATCCATCCAGTAACACTTACCATACAGTCCGGTCTGTTCGTCTGATATGTCGCATATCTCGTCTAGGGGTAGTAAACGTCAGACCCCAATAACTCGATAAGTCGTGTCGATATGAGGCTCATAACGGGTCGAGAAACTACTGGTAACACTTACCAGTAAATCTCTAAAGCAGCCTTGGCCAAGGACTTCCTGTTATAGCCAATCGAGCACAGCGCAACATCAACTCCCTATACCGGGAGAGACGAAACCCCTCCTATCGCTCATTGCCACCATGTGATTCGGGACTGTACCCAAAAACCACCATTTTGCACGCCCTCTTGGACGTGGTAAGGTTGAAATCAAAGCACAGTTGGAATCATACAAGGCTCTATGACGATCTTGGGTCTACAGACTAACCTGTACCAGTGTCACCAGAGAACTGCCATCTGACGTAAGGTATAATACCATCTGGGAGTTCTCGGCGAGTCCGTCCAGTGTACCGAGTCTCAACTGAGCACCCGTATATCATCTCTGATGTCAAACACCAATGGATATGGGATCATCCATCGCCCATCTATATGGGTCGAGAAGCTACACGCTAGTCTACTCTGGTTTATCGATGCCCCGTCTCGATACACCCACGACTAGGGACCTTGAAGGATGTATTTATGGACTACCATGTCCCCACTAGTATGATCCGCATCATAGTCCAGGTAGTCAAGTACACATCCTAAGGGCTTTACCAACATGTAACAGAGAGACAATCAGTGTACACATTAAGGTAAAGAGTAACCAGATAGCATACTATCATATCGAGCAAGAAAGTCATCCCTATATATGTCCAAGCATCCACTACAATATACATCCTATGTATAGTAATGGCCTCTAGGGTATACATATAACTAACAGATACTATTAAACTGTACCCATGATGTTGATCTCTTGGGGGATTATGAGGTTTTGACAATCGATCGGATGGTTTGGCATCATTCGGATATTATGTGATGGGACACACTGCTTGGGAGACTCCAGCTATGAGCATAGCCGTTGGAGCGCAGTCCGTGCAGCCACGATGAAATGAGTCCGAATCAGTCGACATTGAGCAGAGTGAAGTAAAGAGTTCGTAAGAGATTTCGACGAGATAACGTCCCACTCCGACGACATCAAAAATGCGATACGCACGCAGAGGCATTGTATATGGATATAGCTTCCAGAAAGAGGCGCGATGAGTATGCAACCGTTTCGGAACAAGAATTAGCTTCAGTAAAGGACGATGACTTCCGGGCAATTCGGCAGAAAAGAGATTTGAGAGAGACTTCGGATTGACCGTAGCCGAGAACATTGCAGTGTGAAGATAGAGACGTGACGTCGATGTGGACGATGATACAGACAAGCAGGACAAGAGGTTCGTGCGAGACACTGACGAGCTGTCATTACTTTCTGTCGAGACCAGAGACCTGATATGCTTACAGAGGCGTTGGGATGTGACCAGTTTCTAAGAAATGCTGTGCTGAGGACACAGATGTCCATTGAGCGAGAAGAGATCATGCAAGAGTACCAGCCTCCGTACAGATCGGCATAGGCAAGATCGGCAGAGACCTTGAGCAGGACTCCTTCCAGGACACTGCTGCAATGATGTTTGCACCCAGGATCAGATGTGTGATGTGCATTCAAAGAATCAGAGGCTGACGCAAGTGACATGCTGCTTTACGAGTGGTCGTGAGGATTGACCGAGAGATGACCAGAGAAGTGCAAGAACAGAATCGTCCCCGTTAGCACACCTGACAGGGCCGATGAGCCGATAGACCGTGAGATTGGTAATCCACAGAGAAGATAAGGACCCAGAGACAGAGGATGCCAGACCGTGAGCAAGAGGCAAGTAGATATCTTGTGCTGCTAGCATTGGATGCACTGACACCTTCTCGACTTTGAAGGAGGGACTACCGACGACCGTATTTATGATTTGTGATTTTGTGATTCGATTATCACGAATCCGTCACTTTGGATTTCGGTATTTTGGGCGTTCTGTTTTCATGATTTAGTCTTGATGGCTGAGTTTCATGATATTTGTTTTTATGCACCATGGTTGCACCCACTGGGTATTTATATTTTGCGCATAGTTATTATATTTGAGATATTGATTGTGATTTTACGCCTATTTTATGCAGTGATTTGATTTACGTTTCCAGCATAGTTTTCATGCACCTTTAGTGTTTCGATATACGATTTTGGTGCACGCCAGATGCACTAAATCGAAATTCTTCGTGCATGTCAAATGCACCTGATTTTACTGTCAGGCACACGCGTTGCTTATGACAGATGTTTCGTGCACACCCGTTGCACCTAGATGTTGTTTTGTGCCCATATATGGCACATGTATGGACTTTGTTTTCCTTGCGCACCAGACACACAGGATATTCTTATATATACCTTTTCAGGATTGATTTCTTATAGAGCAGTACATTTTTATGATATTCCCTGTGTATTGATGTTTCGGAGCCCCGACAATTTGGATTTTTACTGAAATGTTTTAGTACTTGGGGGTTTAAATTTAAATTCGGGGACCGAATTTATTTAAGGGGGGAAGATCGTAACATTTCAAAAAAATAAAATATTATTTTTGGGAATTTTTATAATTTAATATTATTTTATTGAATATTTTAATATTTCGGTATTATTAAATACAAATAAATGGGAAAAATTTTGGAAAAATTATGGAAGATTCTAAAATGGGGTATTTTGTGGAATTATGTCATTTTTAAGCTTTTATGGTTAATTATAGGCTAATTTAGTGTTAATCGCGATTAAAAATCGCTAATTGGATTTTTGGCATTTTTGTGCAAAAATATGCACATATCACACTTGTTACATGTTTTGGGGTATGGATGCTTAGGGTTTGCCATTGGGTGAGAAGGAAAAGAAAAAGAAAAGAAAAGATAAAGGTATCATGATTATGAGAGAGAGAGAGTAGAATAGGTCAACTTTCATTGAACCATGCCTCCCCCATCATTTCATCACCTCATTTCTCTCTCCTTCTCCATGAGAGCTGCTGTTGCTCATGCTCCTCTTCTCACTTCCCTCCTCTTCAATCCCCAAAAACATCTTGAATCCAACCCCGAAACCCCATTTCCTCTTCACAAAACATGCTCACAAGCTCGAGAGGATCGCATTGGACTAAGAAAGAGGGGATCTTGAAGACTTTGAGCAACTCAAGAATTTTCTTGAGTTGCCAAAGAAGGTAATTTCTGCACCCTAGAGTAGTATTTCAATTTCCTTATGCATCTATGCTAGTTTCATATCGATATTGTGTTGTTTGTGGACTTTGGAGAATTCAAGTTAGGGTTTAGGGTGGATCTGAAATCAAAAGTGAAATTGAGGCTTGTGGTGACCTTAGAACCCCTGGTGTGATGTTGTTTTAGACCCAAACCTGGAACTGAAACCAGAATACGGATTTATGAAACGATGTCGGGGAAAAACTGTGAATCTGTGATCGTATTTAGGAATCTGCTATCACTCCGAGAACCCTAAAATAAAATTGAGTTGACAGTTAGATGTGCAGGCACCCTGGAACAACCATACCAAACCCTAGCCCCCAACTCCAATTCCCGACCGCAAATTTATCCATTCTGGCCGCAATTTGCGGCCAGACCATGGTGGATTTGCCTCGTTTTTGTTTTGGTGCCCCATTACCAGTAGTTTAGACCCCTGGCACATGTAGATTTGTCTAATTTGACCTAGGGTGAAATCTGGAGCCTATTTCCTTAGTTGCTGTTTTGGATTCGTATTTCCGTATTCCGTATTTTTAATTCTGAATTTGTGTATTGCGTTTTACCTCGAATACTTGGCGTTTGTACGACGATATCGAGGATTTATTGATGGTTTTGAAGGCGTGCCCGTAGGTTCTATCCTATAGACCCCTTATCGTATCGTTTTGGGTTTCGTGTGCCGTTTTAGATTTGATTTGGTTTTAATACGCATTACGATACTTTGACGTGTAGGTACCCCATGAAGACTTCAGGAGACAAGCAAGAGCATGGCGACATCGACAAATGAAGACGCAAGGTGAGTAGATTATATCTACAGTGGGAAGTCGGGTGGATGGCGTATAGCACCCCCGCGGTCCGTAGTAGATATACTATATATTTATGATATTTATAGTGTGTCATGGATATTGTGTTAGGTGTATTATGGATAGTTTAGGGGTAAAAGTAACTAGTGTAGTTCATAGTCGCGAACCCTAGAATAGATTTACATTTACACGCACACCCTTGCATATTCATTATACTTGCACTGTGTTTGATGGATAGTGGATGACTTTGGAGTTGAGTCGATGATATTGGGCTTTGTGCCGCGAGATCTGTGATTTGATATGATTCGTATTTGGGATACGACATGTGATCTCTAGCAGGCCTTTGGACGTGTGCTTACACACGCAGTGATAGATGGTATCGATTGTACTAGACTTAGATCAGTACCCCAGATTATGTGATATGAGGATAGTGATACCTGATATGTGGTGAGATAATGTGATATTGACCCGTACCCAGCTATTGGGATGCCGTACGACGATTTACCGTACGAGCCTATATTGATGATAGATCCGCACTCATGACTCGAGGATGTCTTACGATATACTGTATCGTACGCGATATTATTGAGGCGGGATCACCGACTATTATATCTATATATATATCGACTCAGATTTAGGTGGTTTCCATACCCCTCCCGATTGACTTGATACTTAGATCTGTAGTTTGCATAGTAGATGTTAGACTAGACCCGAGTCATACCTATTTCAATAACTACGAATCAGGAATATCTTAAAAACAAGTAAAGGGATTCTACGGGTATTTTCAAAGACGTATCTTTCTTAAAAACACCGTAGTCCTTATTTTACTAAAAATCCTGATTCATCTTATTTCAAATGGCATAACTGTATGACATATACATATGGATGTAGATTCTTTACTGTTGCGTTGATTATTCAATTTCCGCATATTCATGCCATTTACATCGCTTTGCATGTGTTTATTGCTATATTACCATCATGCTGTTAGGACACCAGCACCATTATCGATGATGCATATGTTCCACGTACACTTGCTTGCCGGCTCACACACTTCATCATCGATAATTGCCATGTCACTACACCGTTGTATTATTGCATCAGGATATGACCTTGTATGTGCATACTATTATTCCATGTTACATGATATCCTGTCATACTTGCATTTCATTTATATGTCACATACATCATGCTTTCTGATTATACGCATCGAGATATTCGTTTTCATGATATTTCTGGATTTGGGAACCGGGGATAATTTCAAAGGAAAGTATGTACTTATTCTAAAAACCCGGTTTCCTTGATATGATATTTGCGCTGCCACCATGAGATTTATCGGTTCTGATTTTGTACCCCGTATGAGGGGTGGGTGCCGTATGAGGGACATGGTGGGGCCAGATATATGAGAGAGTGGGCTGACACGGACTGACGGATGCCCGATATATTAGAGAGTGGGCTGACCCGGACTGACGGATGCCCGATATATGAGGATTTACATGCCGATGCTAGGCACAGGTTTCATGATGTTTTCCATGATTTTGATTATATCCTCACATTTACATGCATAATGCTTATTGTCATTGGGTGACGGGTGGACGGGATCCACGGTTATACAGACCTTGATCACATATAGACTTTTATTACATTGATCATACTTCATTTGTATATATAACAGGGTATGAGGGCGCTGTTATATATACCCTTACACCAATATTAGTGGAATGGGACGCTAATATATGTGTAATGATATTCATTTTGATACTTCATCATATTTATTTCATGCAGACATACCTTATATTTATGACATGTTAATACCTGAGGTACTGGCACGAGTATTTGGCACTACCTACATGTTTAGATGTTACATTGCCACCTTACCATGCTTCAGGCTTACCCTTTGAGGTTTATATATCTGATCGTATTGACCTAGGAGTATGTCATGCATTCGATTTCTGCTTGTAGATGTTTTCTATTCAGGAGCTGGCAACTCACCCCCGTTGTGCCACAGTTCTTGCAGGTTTTTGCCGTACAGATTCCATAGCGGCATTTCTGGCACACTGCTTCCATATGGGTGTAGGGTTCCTAGGCACACTAGTGAAGGTTCATAAAGCATCAAACATGCCCGAATAAAATTCTACATGTGCCGAACAACCCAAAGACAGGATCTTTGCTAGATTATTAGGGTTTAGCATCCAAGATAACATCTTTTTATCTAAGTGTGAGGGATTACAACCTTTGTAGTCCGCTCCTTCGCTTCACAAGCTCCGAGTAGAAGTCCCTTCGCCACGATCCATGATCTCCCGGACTCAAGAGAGGCTCCACGACTCGAACGATCCATGCTAGCTTGAAGTGTTCCGATTCTCCGATGATCTACGTCGAAGTTGCTTTAACCCAAGCTTTCTCACTCTAAAGAGATGAACACCCTAATCTAATGGGCTAGATTAGATGAGGATGAGGGAGTAGAAATTATGCTTTCTTTTTTATTCACTTTCTCATAAGAAATCATCACAAAAGAATTAACTAGTAAGCATTTTCTTTTTAGAACTCAAGAGAGAAGAAGATGATAATGAAAAAGATAATCCTTTTTGTGATGAATAGAAAAGAAATGTATATGATTGATTATAGAACCATGGTCAAGGATGATAGGCTAAGAGTTTGTAGAGAATAAACTAGAGTTAGGGTTTGGTTAGGTTAAGTTATGAGTCATGGAAAAATATCAACCATAATATCTTAACCAAGACAAAAGCAAAGCTTCTAGAATGAACAAGAAGAAGCTAACCCTAATCAAACCCTAATCCCTTTTAATCATCCTTAAACATGTTTAATAATAAATCATATCATGTCACAGTAATATATATCACATATATATTATATATTTGCAACAAAAGAAAATAATACATTTAACATATATCGCATATATATCAATGTATTAATCCGGTGAGAAAATGAAATAATAAAGCGAGCCAATATTAGATAATGTAATACAATATATCATATATATTATTATACATTAAATCATCGAATCAACACTTGATCCAACGATCCGGCTATATCGAATATAACCAGCTAATATATCATGTACCGATTCATCGAATCAACACTTGATCCGATGTCCCGATTCATATCTAAATATCTCGAGAATATAATACGGTATCTCATATCGCATTATCCTCGGTCCTGCACATATCACATATGTGCCTCTACTCCGTTTCGCCTGAGCCAAGAAACCTCTGTGTAGGACTCTAAAGAATCGTCAATACGCCATTAGCAGGTGATGATCATATCAAACACCCACAAGCTGCAAGCGGTCAGCTAAACGTAACAGCCACCCAGGTATTGAGCGATCAGAAGATCAACAAGCTAGCCTGTGCTTTCTCCTGTGAATCCAATCAGTAACACTCCCGTACAGTCCGGTCTGTTCGTCTGATATATCGCATATCAAGTCTAGGGGTGGTATACGTCAGACCCCAGTAACCGATAAGTCGTGTCGATGTGAGGCTCATAACAGGTCGAGATACTACTGGTAACACTTACCAGTATATCTCTATATCAGCCCTGGCCAGGGACTTCCAGTTATAGCCAATCGAACACAGCACGACATCAACTCCCTATACCGGGAGAGACGAATCCCCTCCTATCGCTCATTGCCTCCATGTGATTCGGGACTGTACCCAAAAGCCACCGTTTTGCACGCCCTCTTGGACGTGGTAAGGTGGAAATCAAAGCACAGTGGGAATCACTCAAGACTCTATGACGATCTCGGGTCTACAGACTACCCTGTACCAGTATCACCGGAGAACTGCAATCTGACGTGTGGTATATCACCAACTGGGAGTTCTCGGCGAGTCCGTCCAGTATATCCAGTCTCCACTGAGCACCCGTACACCATCCTTGATGTCAAACACCGATGGATATGGGATCATCCATCGCCCATCATATGGGTCAAGATGCGTATACGCTAGTCTACTATGGTTTATCGATGCCCTGTCTCGATATACCCTCGACTAGGAACAATTATAGGATGTACTCATCGACTACTATGGCCCCACTAGTATGATCTCATCATAGTCCCAGTAGTCGAGTAAAGATCCTAAGGGCTTTATCAACATGTGAGAGTCAGACAGTAAACCAATACAAGTCAACATGTTAAGATAAAGTGAAACCAAATAGCATTCTATCATGACGAGCAAGAAAGTCCTCTCTGTATATATCCAAGCATCCATCATAATATACATCATATGTACAACAATGGCCTCTAGGGCATATACATAACTAACAATCTCCCACTTGCACTAAGGCCAGCTGCTGTAGTATCTCATACCTAGCATCCCGAATAATCTCTCAAACTGTATCTGGGGAATGGCCATCGTGAGTGGATCCGCAGTGTTGTCCTTCGTATCTACTCTCCTGACCTCGATCTCCCGGCGATCAACTATCTCCCTGATCAGGTGATACCGCCTCAGAATATGTCTAGATTTCTGATGGGATCTGGGTTCCTTGGCTAAAGCCACAGCTCCATTGTTATTGCAATACAGAGGTATTGGATGTACAATGGATGGAACCACACCAAGTTCAGTGATGAACTTCTTCATCCAGACAGCCTCTTTGGCAGCATCGTTGGCAGCGATGTATTCAGCCTCCATCGTCGAGTCTGCAACGGTATCCTGTTTGGAACTTTTCCAACATACCGCCCCTCCATCGAGGGTAAAGACAAATCCCGAGTGCGACTTAGAGTCGTCCTTATCACTTTGGAAGCTGGAATCGGTAAAGGACTCCACCCGGAGTTCTCCGTTACCATACACCAAGAACATGTCTCTAGTCCTTCGCAAGTACTTGAGAATGTTCTTCACAGCCGTCCAGTGACTCTCTCCAGGATCTGCTTGATACCGACTCACTACACTTAGTGAGTATCTACATCGGGTCTTGTACATAGCATCGCATACATGATAGAGCCTACTGCCGAAGCATAGGGTATCCCTTGCATGCGAGCTCTCTCCAAATTAGTCTTGGGAGACATCTCTTTGGAGAGAGTGAGTCCAGAGATCATGGGTTGGTTCCCACGCTTGGATTCTTCCATACTAAACCTCTTTAGTATGGTGTCAATGTACCTGGATTGGGACAATCCCAGTATCCGTTTGGATCTATCTCTATAGATCCTTATCCCTAATATGCATGAGGCATCACCTAGATCTTTCATTGAGAATCTTTATGATAAGAAGAGCTTGACTGATTGCAGCATAGGAATATCATTTCCTATCAAGAGTATGTCATCCACGTACAATACGAGGAAAACAACCTTACTCTCTGCTACCTTCTTATAGATACAAGGTTCATCTATGTTTTTGATGAAGTCAAACTCTTTGACTACAACATCAAAGCAGATGTTCCAACTCCGCGATGCTTGCTTTAACCCATAAATGGATTTAAGCAGTTTGCACACCTTTCCGCTGCTCCCACTATCTACGAAGCCTTCTGGCTGAGTCATGTACACGCACTCTTCTAAATTACCGTTTAGAAAGGCGGTCTTAACATCCATTTGCCAGATTTCGTAGTCATGGTATGCAGCAAAGGCAAGTAAGATCTGGATGGACTTAAGCATAGCTACTGGAGAAAAGGTTTCGTCATAGTCCACACCTGGTCGTTGACGAAAACCCTTTGCTACAAGTCTAGCTTTAAAAGTCTCAACTTTTCCATCTACACCAAATTTCCTTTTAAAAATCCACTTGCTCCCAATGGGTTTTACCCCTTCAGGAGCATTTTCCAAAATCCATACTTTATTGGTATACATGGATTCCATCTCAGATCGCATTGCATCCAGCCATTTCATAGAGTCACCACTTGTGACGGCCTGCTCGAAACTAGTCGGGTCATCATCTTCCATGATGCAATCCTCGCTTCCACCATCAATGAGAAAACCGTAGTATCTCTCAGGTGGATGAGAAACCCTACTAGATCGGCGGAGAGGCTGGGGTTCGTCGGGTACTACTGAATCCTCTGGTTCCACTAAATCATCTGTCGTGGTTTGTGTCGCTGGAACCTCTTCCAGTTCTACCTCATTGCCATCAATTTCTTTCATAAGAAAACCCTTTTTTAAAAAAGTGGCATGTTGAGAAACAAACACTTTTTGTTCCTCGGAGTGGTAGAAGATATACCCTCGCGAATGTTTGGGATATCCAATAAACTTACATAAGACAGATATTGCCTCGAGCTTGTCCGGATTTTGTCTTTTGACATAGGCTAGACAACCCCATATCTTAATATACATAAGAGATGGTCTCTTCCCTTTCCATATCTCATATGGAGTGGTAGGCACTGATTTGGTAGGAACCATATTCAATAGGTGTATGGCTGTCTCAAGCGCATACCCCCAGAAGAAAATAGGCAACTCAGCCTCGCTCATCATGGAGCGCACCATATCTAATAGGGTGCGATTCCTTCATTCTGATACACCATTGTGCTGTGGAGTATAAGGAGGAGTAAGCTGAGAGAGAATCCCATTCTCTTTTAGATAATCTAGGAACTCACTGCTTAAGTATTCACCTCCTCGATCAGATCGAAGAATCTTAATACTTATGCCCGTTTGGTTCTCTACTTCGTGCTTATATTCTCTGAATTTCTCAAAAGCTTCAAACTTGTGTTTCATCAGAAACACATGTCCGTATCTAGAGAGATCGTCAGTGAATGTAATGAAGTAGGAAGAACCGTTCCTGGCATGCGTAGACATGGGACCGTATACATCACTATGTATTAGTCCTAAGAGTTCAGTAACTCTTTCTCCGTGTCCACTAAATGGAGCTTTGGTCATTTTTCCTTTGAGACATGAATGGCAAGTATCATAAGATGATAATTCGAACGGATTCAAATAACCATCCTTATGTAATTTAGCCAGTCGTGTCGCATTGATATGACCAAGTCTACAATGCCACAAGTAGGATTCGTTCATATCTGAACTTTCCCTCTTTTGTGTGTTTTGTATATTCAGGACTGTATTCTGATTCAGAATGAATATGCCATTATGCAACGAGCCTGATGCAATCAACTTTTGATCTAGGAATATGTTCATAACATTATCCTTTACTACAAAATTATATCCTTCTTTACTTAATAAAGAAACTGATATAATATTGCACATCATGTTCGGTATATAATAGCACTCATTTAGAATCAGTGTATTACGACTTGGTAATACAAGGTGATATTCGCCAACTGCTTTGGCTGCAATACTTGCACTGTTCCCTACTTGAACGGAATGATCACCTTTTCCCAGTTCTCTACCTTTACGTAGCCCATGTAACAATTTACATATGTGGGATCCCGATCCGTTATCCAATACCCAGGACGTAGGGTGAACTGAGAAACAGTTCTCAATAACTAACACACCTGAAGAAGATGCATCAACATGCATGTTCTTTTGGGCGGCGTGAGAATCCAGATATTCTCCTATTTCCTGTTCAGTCTTATAACTCTTATAAGAAAGAACGGGTCCAACATTCCCCTACTTAGTATAATAAGCGGGTTCAGTCAATGCATCCATATTATTATCTTGATTATGGCCTGACATGGTCGCTACCTGGAGAGAGAGAGAAGAAAATACTTTAGCGTATCTCTTGCAAGATTAGATTGGTTATTATCTTATCTAATCAGGATGTCTCCCACTGTTTTTATCAAATCTACCTTCAAACCCTAAAAGGAAAGATTAGCCGGGATTAATTACACCCTATAATTTCGTCAATCTTTCAGCCAGATCAGTGTCGGTACTTTGAGGGAGGTTCCCCGTGCTTTCGCACGGACCTAATTAAAGTAAACCTCATTTTCCCAGAGGCGTAACCCCGTTAACACTTTTCTAGACACCTACTTGATCGACTAATTGTCCTGTGTAAAACTCTCCCAGGAGTAACTCTTACTCGCAGTGGGTATCGGGATCCAACTATCTCATAGAAGGTATGCAATCTCATTGCAAATTTCAACACTTGAAATTCCCGATAATATTTTGCCCCTAGTGTGCCATGACCTTGACAGAGGTCAACAAACCATAGTGCACTAGTCAAGTTCAACCCGTCATTTCTTGATTGAATTAAACTCACTCGCACGGCCCTTGACAGAGGTCAACAAGGTCGTACGACTACCCTAATCCAATCACATCATATGCTTTACAGATAATTACTAGTTAGCTACCGCACACTACGCCTTGACAGAGGTCAACAAACGCAGCACGAATACTAAATAGTCTTTATCTGAAATGACGGAGGGCTACGACAGGTTTTTCTGAAAACCTATTGCGTAATGAACTTGATATCGTCGTAGAATCAAGTGAAGTTTTGAAATGGAGTGTTTTTTAGGCTTTAATTAGTTTTGCTAAAGAGGTCACTCCCGGTGAAGGGATCTCGGCTCTTTCCTCATCGAATAAGGTGCAGGACATATCATATATATCTCTGTGCAAAGCAAAACTCTAAAAGCAATCAAAAGACAAACCGAGTTTTGTAGCATCTGCCAGTTTCGCTAAAGAGGTCACTCCCGGTGAAGGGATCTCGGCTCTTTCCTCATCGAATAAGGTGCAGGGTATATCATATATACCACTATGCAAAGCAAAACTGTAGCTACCCTTTTTATAAAGTTTTGATTCTACAACATCTTTTAGGTTTCTTTTCTTTTTATTAATCTCATTAATAAAAATCCCATCAGCTTATGCTTCCTAAGCATCACAGATAAATACGACGTACACTTATGCCATCCGCATTCGCCTCGATGTCCCCTCGTGCACCGTTAGGTTAGGTAACTAATGACAGAGCAGGGCAGGGCTAGTGCGGGTGTAAAACATAAGTAACGTCTATATAATATATCATATATACTATATACTGTATCCATCACAACATATCAAATGATCATATCACAGATATCGCAGCAGAAACATAGATATAATGTGGGATATACTAGGACGTCCATATTTAGTATTTAGCCAACAATAGAAAATACGGATTCCACAGTCGCGATGAATAGCCAAGCCCACACCCTGGACCCCTACGAGAGCGGCGAGCGACCCTACCAATTCTGGAGTTTAGGAGACCCGGTCTCGACTCCTCGAGATGGCCTCCCACTGAACCCCATAACCCGGTCACCTGTGCTCCCCTCCTTGGGTCCATCCTAATGCGGAAAAGTAAATAATATACAACACTGGTGGCATCAACCTCAACCTGGAAGTGCCCCAAATAAAAGAATATTACATTACATTTGAATTTACATGAATGAAAATATAAAACTCTCATCTCATAAAAAAAAACCCGGCTATTCAATCGCGACAATCCTGCACATCATATCTCAGCAACACATAATATCTCATAGCATCAACGTAAGTAAGTATGCATACACCGATCGTCGTCGATGTATAGAAACGAAAACCGGCAATACAACTACATACTACACTTACGGTCACAGAAAAGAAATTGTAAAACTACAATATTTGGAATCCACATTCTCTTTAGACATCATAAATCCGAAATATCACATACTTCACATTTCATGCCTAACTCTATGAATTCCACATATTGTATCACATTCCAGATAAATAGACAGTATTAAACTTTTCGAACAGATAATCAAATACCCAAAATTTCCCAAAGTGCTCAACACTTGAGCGGAGTTCAAATAATCCCAGAATATGTCATAGTACCAGTGATCCAGCCGGAGAAGGGTCAAGCCAACGCCTCACATGTGGCACGCCGTACTGCCCCAAACCCGAAGGTTCAAAAGGCAGTTCAAGACGGTCACATAGTTGAGTTAAGGTTTGTTGTCTTCTAGAGGGTCCACCGCTTAACTTGTACAATTTTTCCGAAAGATTTAAACCCGATAAAAATTCAACACTTGAAAGTTTGCCGTGCCGGGATAAAGTGGGTTAATGATATCCGTTCAAACAGTTTAACAGTTTCTAAATATCCGGAAATAATAACGAATTTAAATTTTCCGATCGAATCTACGATTACAAAAGAAACCCCAGAATACTCAACACTTGAGTCAGAATAAAAATACCCATAAAATATACACCAGAGAAATATGAATTAATGTGCAAAAATTTTCCCCTGAACTCTTTATACTACCGCGGTTCTGCGGCCCAAGCGAGGTACGGCCGCGGTTCCGCGGCGGTCTGTACGGATCAGTGGATCATTTTTCTACCGAATTTCTTATTTTTTCTTGCTGTATTTTTAAGGTATTTTTAATTCAGAAAAATCCCAGATTTTATAAAATTTCCAGAGAGGGGGTTAAATTTGTCGGTTCGGCTTCGATCGGAGTTTTAACTTCGTAAACACGTCGCCTAATGCTCTAGCTAGGCTCTGATACCACTGTAGGGTTCCTAGGCACACTAGTGAAGGTTCATAAAGCATCAAACATGCCCGAATAAAATTCTACATGTGCCGAACAACCCAAAGACGGGATCTTTGCTAGATTATTAGGGTTTAGCATGCAAGATAACATCTTTTTATCTAAGTGTGAGGGATTACAACCATTATAGTCCGCTCCTTCGCTTCACAAGCTCCGAGTAGAAGTCCCTTCGCCGCGATCCATGATCTCCCGGACTCAAGAGAGGCTCCACGACTCGAACGATCCATACTAGCTTGAAGTGTTCCGATTCTCCGATGATCTACGTCGAAGTTGCTTTAACCCAAGCTTTCTCACTCTAAAGAGATGAACACCCTAATCTAATGGGCTAGATTAGATGAGGATGAGAGAGTAGTAATTATGCTTTCTTTTTTATTCACTTTCTCACAAGAAATCATCACAAAAGAATTAACTAGTAAGCATTTTCTTTTTAGAACTCAAGAGAGAAGAAGATGATAATGAAAAAGATAATCCTTTTTGTGATGAATGGAAAAGAAATGTATATGATTGATTATAGAACCATGGTCAAGGATGATAGGCTAAGAGTTTGTAGAGAATAAACTAGAGTTAGGGTTTGGTTAAGTTAAGTTATGAGTCATGGAAAACTATCAACCATAATATCTTAACCAAGACAAAAGCAAAGCTTCTAGAATGAACAAGAAGAAGCTAACCCTAATCCCATTTAATCATCCTTAAACATGTTTAATAATAAATCATATCATGTCACAATAATATATATCACATATATATTATATATTTGCAACAAAAGAAAATAATACATTTAACATATATCGCATATATATCAATGTATTAATCCGGTGAGAAAATGAAATAATAAAGCGAGCCAATATTAGATAATGTAATACAATATATCATATATATTATTATACATTAAATCATCGAATCAACACTTGATCCAACGATCCGGCTATATCGAATATAACCGGCTAATATATCATGTACCGATTCATCGAATCAACACTTGATCCGATGTCCCGATTCATATCTAAATATCTCGAGAATATAATACGGTATCTCATATCACATTATCCTCGGTCCTGCACATATCACATATGTGCCTCTACTCCGTTTCGTCTGAGCCAAGAAACCTCTGTGTAGGACTCTAAAGAATCGTCAATACACCGGTAGTAGGTGATGATCATATCAAACACCCACAAGCTGCAAGCGGTCAGCTAAACGTAACAGCCACCCAGGTATTGAGCGATCAGAAGATCAACAAGCTAGCCTGTGCGTTCTCTTGTGAATCCAATCAGTAACACTCCCGTACAGTCCGGTCTGTTCGTCTGATATATCGCATATCAAGTCTAGGGGCGGTATACGTCAGACCCCAGTAACCGATAAGTCGTGTCGATGTGAGGCTCATAACAGGTCGAGATACTACTGGTAAAACTGACCAGTATATCTCTATATCAGCCCTGGCCGGGGACTTCCAGTTATAGCCAATCGAACACAGCACGACATCAACTCCCTATACCGGGAGAGACGAATCCCCTCCTATCGCTCATTGCCTCCATGTGATTCGGGACTGTACCGAAAAGCCACCGTTTTGCACGCCCTCTTGGACGTGGTAAGGTGGAAATCAAAGCACAGTGGGAATCACACAAGACTCTATGACGATCTCGGGTCTACAGACTACCCTGTACCAGTGTCACCGGAGAACTGCAATCTGACGTGTGGTATATCACCAACTGGGAGTTCTCGGCGAGTCCATCCAGTGTACCCAGTCTCCACTGAGCACCCGTACATCATCCTTGATGTCAAACACCGATGGATATGGGATCATCCATTGCCCATCATATGGGTCAAGATGCGTATACGCTAGTCTACTCTGGTGTATCGATGCCCTGTCTCGATATACCCTCGACTAGGAACAGTTATAGGATGTACTCATCGACTACTATGGCCCCACTAGTATGATCTCATCATAGTCCCAGTAGTCGAGTAAAGATCCTAAGGGCTTTATCAACATGTGAGAGTCAGACAGTAAACCAATACAACTCAACATGTTAAGATAAAGTGAAACCAAATAGCATACTATCATGACGAGCAAGAAAGTCCTCTCTGTATATATCCAAGCATCCATCATAATATACATCATATGTACAACAATGGCCTCTAGGGCATATACATAACTAACAATGGGTGACTTGCTTGGGTAGGTGGGTTCTTTTGTATCAGAACCACCATTGTACCTGTACTATTCATTTGTATCTAGAAATTCCATCAACCAAAACTTGTATATTGTTTCAGACTTAGACACTAGTGATGTATTATTTCGACCTTAGAGTCGCGTGTAGCAGTATTACGGTTTTCATGTTATTATGAGTTTTCTTTTGAGTTTTGATCCTCGCCATTCGGCGTTGTATATTATATTGCTTGTGTGATTGTGACCGTCGATTGACGAAGAGCTAGCTCCCGCTTGGGGATGCCTTTTATCATTGCATATATATATTGTGCTTGTTGTACCCCGTTCGGGGCCAGTATTTACGAAGGAAACTCTGCCGAAATTTTTAGAAAAGATTATACATCTTAAAGAAAAATGCATTTTCGTCTTAGTTATTTAAAAAACATGACTTCAAAACATGTTTTCTTCACTTCTTTAAACCAGTTTTCTTTATTTACTTCTTAAATTGGTTTTAGATTTATGGGCTTTTGGCTTACTTGGATTAGATGGGGTCCTATAGACTTCATATGATTCAAGTGCCAGTCACTAGCTATTTCGGGTCGTGACACATAACCAACCGAGAAACTACTAATAACACTTATCAGTAAATCTCAATTGCCTTGGCCAAGGACTTATGGTTATAGTTGATCTAGCACAGCACGACCTTGACTCCCTATACCGGGAGAGATGAAATCCCTTCGATCGCTCACTGCCTCCATATGCTTTAGGACTGTACTCAATCAAAACTTGTTTACACGACTCAGTAGAGTCATGGTAGGGTAGTAATCTAAGTACAGTGGAAACACACACAAGACACTATGACAATCTCAGGTCTACAGATTACGCTGTATTCATGTCACATGAGAACTGCCATCTGACGATAGGTACAATACCATTTCGGAGTTCTCATGTGAGTCTGCCTTGTGTATCTCATTCATCTAATGAGCACGTATACAATCTTTGGTGTCAAGCACCAATGTCTCTAGGATCAACCATCGCCCCGGTCAGGGTCAAGAAACGTATACACTAGTCTACTCTGGAGTATTGTTGCCAAGTCTTGATACTCCTGGGACTAGGGACTTTTAAGGATGTGCTTATTGTTAGTTATATGTATGCCCTAGAGGCCATTACTATACATAGGATGTATATTGTAGTGGATGTTGGGACATATATAGTGAGGACTTTCTTGCTCGACATGATAGTATGCTATCTGGTTGATCTTTACCTTAACGTGTACACTGATTGTCTCTCTGTTACATGTTGGTAAAGCCCTTAAGATGTGTGCTTGACTACCTGGACTATGATGCGGATCATACTAGTGGGGACATGGTAGTCCATAAGTACATCCTTCAAAGTCCCTAGTCAGGGGTGTATCGAGACGGGGCATCGATATACCAGAGTAGACTAGCGTGTACCTTCTCGACCCATACAGATGGGCGATGGATGATCCCATATCCATTGGTGTTTGACATCAGAGATGATATACGGGTGCTCAGTAGAGACTGGGTACACTGGACGGACTCGCCGAGAACTCCCAGATGGTATTATACCTCACGTCAGATGGCAGTTCTCTGGTGACACTGGTACAGAGTAGTCTGTCGACCCGAGATCGTCATAGAGTCTTGTGTGGTTCCCACTGTGCTTTGATTTCCATCTTACCACGTCCAAGAGGGCGTGCAAAACGGTGGTTTTTGGGTACAGTCCCGAGTCACATGGAGGCAATGAGCGATAGGAGGGGACTCGTCTCTCCCGGTATAGGGGGTTGATGTTGCGCTGTGTTCGATTGGCTATAACAGGAAATCCCTGGCCAGGGTTGCTGAGATTTACTGGTAAGTGTTACCAGTAGTTTCTCCAACAGTTATAGACCTCATATCGACACGATTTATCGAGCTATTGGGGTCTGACGTTTACCACCCCTAGGCGAGATATGCGACATATCAGACGATCAGACCGGACTGTACGGTAGTGTTACTGGTTGGATTCACAGGAGTATGAGCGGGCTTGCTCGTCGATCTTCTGATCGCTCAATACCCGGGTGGCCGTTACGTTTAGCAGACCGCTTGCGGCTTGTGGATGTTTGATATGATCATCATCTGCTGCCGGCGTATTGACGAGTCTTTAGAGTCCTGCACAGAGGTTTCCTGGCTCAAGCGAAACGAAATAGGAGCGCATATGAGATATGTGCGGGACCGAGAATAATACCAGTATGTGATACTGTATTTGATTCTCGCGATGTGACATTGATCGGTTATATGCGATATAGCCGAGTTATCGGATCAAGTGTTGATTCGATAAGTTGTTACTGATGATACCAGTCGGTTATGTGCGACATGACCGGATCATTGAATCAAGTGTTGATTTAATGATTTAATGCATAATTATATATTTGATATATTACTTTGCATTAACTAGTATCGGTTCACTTTAAATGGATTTTCTCGCTCGGGTGTGCACATTGTATATACGATATAGTTTTGTGCACTTACTTGTATCATGTTTGATCATGCATGGTTTTTGGTTAAGTGTATAGAATAAAACTATGGTCAAGATGATGATTAGGGTTTTGCATATTCTTTTAATTATTTGCTTATTCTTTTTGGAAAATAATTAAAGCATAAAAGAAGAAAAACAAAATGGTTTTCTTTCTTTATTCTTCATGAAGCTTATTGAAGCTTCATGAAACTTTGACCACTTAACCATTTTGTCTTCTTCTTTTGACCCTAACCATTGATCTAACCTAAGTTAATTCTCTACACCTAATCATGGTGAAAATTATGATAAGATTATTATTCTTTTCTATTCTAAAACAACTTATCATAACTTTTATCTTCTTCTTGCTCTTCTTCTTCTTCATGAAGAAGCTTGTCTTCATCAATGGCATATTGAGAATATGAGTGAGAAATCCAATTCTAAAGTGAACCCACTTCCTATTTCTTCATCCTCTACCTCTTGCCAAGTAGTAGAGTGTGTTTCCTTCATAAGTTATCATGACAAGGTGAAGGTGGAGCTTGATCTAGCGATGCCTCGACGTAGATCATCTTCGGCATGGACATCGACGACCTAGCTCGCTTATTCTTCGACGAAGCCGACGCTAGAGCCCGGGAGTTCACTTGGACAGCGAAGGCACTTCGTTGCGGAGCTATGGAGGTGGACAAACGGATCTACAAAGGTTGTATTTCCGTATTCCCTTAGTTAATTGTTAACTAGTTTACTTTTCGCCTAGACATCTAGCCATCGATCCGTATATTAGGGTCTCTCGGCACCTAGATTTTTTGAAATTGGTATGTTCGATGCCTTGTGAGACCTCACTAGAGTGCCTAGGAACCCTACAGTGGTATCAGAGCCTAGCTAGAGCCTTAGGCGAAGTCTAGACGGAATTTGAAACCCGATCGAACCCGTAGCCCCAAATCAAAATTGCTCTCTGGAAATTTTCTAAAAACAGGGTTTTTTATGAATTAAAAATTGCCAAAAAATTCAGCAGGGAATCCTAAGAGTTACTGTGAAGCACGTGGCTCTAAATCGACAAAATAGGCGCGGAACCGCGGCCCCACCCTGGGTTTAGCGGCGGTTCCGCGGCCATGTTGCTGATTTAGACCACGTGTCTTGCACAGTAACTCTTGTGTCAAAGTGCTGAGTCTTCTGGAAATTTTTATATTTTATTCAAGAGTTGAATTTTCTGGAGTTGTTTTGGGGATTCGGTATTTTGATCGAAGTATCAAATTTTGTCTGTGTGGCTTTCCGGATAAATTTTAGAATATGTTAAAAAGTTCGACCGGATATAAATACCCAATTTTTCCCCTGTCGGGAAATTTCCAAGTGTTGGATTTTTCCGTAGTTTAACGACGTTCTAAGTAGTGCAAGTAACGCGATGGACCCTCTAGAAGACAACAAACCTTAACTCGATTATGTGACCGTCTTGAACTGCCCTTTGAACCTTCGGGTTTGGGGCAGTACGGCGTGCCACATGTGAGGCGTTGGCTTGACCCTTCTACGGCTGGATCGTCGGTACTGAGGCACGAACTGAATGTTGTTAGACTTATTTCATGTGTTGATCTGTATCAGGAAAAATTGGGTGTTCGATTGTTCGATCGGAAAGTTTGACATTTTCTATTTATCCGGAATGGGATACAACAATTGGAATTCACAATAAGTTATGAGATAACTGAATGAATGTTATAAACATAGCAGTTTAGTCTCACTTGATCGGTTGCCACGGAATTTTGATGTGATCAAAAGTCCGTCGCAATCACGTAGCGTACGCGGATATTCGCCGGACAAACTTAATAGACAGCTACATCCCATAGCCCCGACCAAGTGACTGTAGGAGAACCCCGTCGCCGAAAGCATCCGTCCGGGTGCTCGCGGTAGCGGTGTTCCGCCTTGGTGCACTTCGTCGACGGTATCTGGGGTGCGGCCGCCTACTAAAGTTTGCGACGAGTATTCGATCAGGATGTCGGAATCTTGTTGAATTGCCCGACTTGATATTGAAAAGTGTTTTCGGTTTTGAGACTAAAATGCGGGGTTTATAATTGTTAGGCATGCGATGTCTAAGTAATTCATTTGGTCAGGCATGCGATGTCTGAGGTGGTTGCGGATTCCAACTGTTGTAAGTTTACACTTTCTTTTTTGTGACCGTAAGTGTAATATGTGATATCGCCGGTTTCGTTGCTATATGTCAACGACAATTGGGATGCGCATATTTACTTACGTTGATGACATGTGATGTTATGTGTTGCTGGATATGTTATATTGGATCGTCGTGTTTGAATAGCCGGGGGTTTTTATGTGAGATGAGTGTTTTTCATTTTCATTCATGTAAAAACTTGTATGTAATATTCTTTTATTGGGGCGCTTCCAGGTTGCGGAAGTTGTCACCGTTTGTATATTATTTACTTTTTCGCACTAGGATAGACCCAAGGAGGAGAGCACAAGTAACCGGGTTCTGGAGTCCAGTGGGAGACCAACTCGAGGAGTCGAGTCCGGGTCTCCTAACTCTAGAATTGGTAGGGTTGCTTGCCGCTCTCGTAGGGGTCTAGGGGTGTGGGTTTGGCTATTCATCGCGACCGTGGAATCCGTGTTTTATACTGGCTCGTATTGAAAACACGGACGTCCTAGTATATCCAATATTTCATATGATTCTTCTGCTGCGATATCTTTGATGTGATCATGTGATGTTCTGTGATAGATACTGTATATAGTATATATGATATATTATATAGATGTTACTTATGTTTTACACCCGCGCTAGCCCTGCCCTGCTCTGCCGTTAGTTACCTAACCTAACGGTGCACGAGGGGACATCGAGGCGAATGCGGATGGCATAAGTGTACGTCGTATTTATCTGTGATGATTAGGTACTTAAATGATGGGACTTCATTAATGTGATTAATGAAATAAAAGAAACCTAAGATGTTGTAGAATCGAATTTCAAAATAAAACAGGTAGCTACAGTTCTTGCTTTGCACAGCGGTATATGTGATATATCCTGCACCTTATTCGATAAGGAAAGGACCGAGATCCCTTCACCGGGAGTGACTCCTTTAGCAATAACTGGCAGATGCTACACACTCGGTTTGTCTTTTGATTGCTTTTAAGAGTTTTTGCTTTGCACAGTGATATATACGATATATCCCGCACCTCATTCGACGAGGAAAGGACCGACGATCCCTTCACCGGGAGTGACTCCTTTAGCAAAACTAGAAAAGCCTAAAAAACACTCCATTTCAAAATTCATTTGATTCTACAACGATATCAAGTTCATTACGCAATAGGTTTTCAGAAAAAACCTGTCGTAGCCCTCCGTCATTTCAGATAAGTACTAGTTAGTATTCGTGCTGCGGTTGTTTGGCATGCGTCAAGGCGTAGTGTACGGTAGCTAACTAGTGCTTATCTGTTAGCATATGATGCTATTGGATTAGGGTATTCGTACGGCGTTGTTTGGCATGCGTCAAGGGTCGTGCGGGTGGGTTTAATTCAATCAAGAAATGTACGGGTTGAACCTGACTAGCAGACTATGGGTTGTTTGGCATGCGTCAAGGTCATAGCGAGCTAGGGGCAAAATATTATCGGGAATTTCAAGTGTTGAAATTTGCAATGAGATTGCATACCTTCTATGAGATAGTTGGATCCCGATACCCACTGCGAGTAAGTGTTACTCCTGGGAGAGTTTTATACATTACAATTAGCCGATCAAGTAGGTGTCTTGAAAGGTGTCAACGGGGTTACGCCTCTGGGAAAACGAGGTTTACATTAATTAGGTTCGTGCGAAAGCACGGGAGACCTCCCTCAAAGTACCGACACTGGCCTGGCTGAAAGATTGGCGAACTTGTAGTGTGTAATTAATCCCGGCTAGTCTTTCCTTTTAGGGTTTGAAGGAAGATTTGATAAAAAAGCAGTGGGAGCCATCCTGATTAGATAAAATAAAAACCAATCTATTCTTGCAAGAGCGCACGCTGAGTGTTTTCTTCTCTCTCTCTCCAGGTAGCGACCATATCACGCCTTAATCAAGATAATAATACGGAATATTGACTGAACCCGCTTGTTATACTGAGCTGGGGAACGTTGGTCCCGCTCCAACTTATAATTGTTATAAGACAGAGCAGGATATTGGGGATTACCAGAATTCCCGTGCCGCCCAAACGAAGAGAGTGCATGCTGATGCATCATCTTCGGGTGTGTTCATTACAAAGAACTGTTCTCAGTATCCTTTACGTCCTGGGTATGTGATACCAAATCAGGATCCCAGATATGTAATATGTTACATAGGGCTACAGAAAGGTAAAGAACTGAGAACGGGTGATAAGTTTCATGAGGCAGAAAACGGGGCAAGTGTTGCAACCAAGTCTGTCGGTCATTGTCACCCTGTATTACCAATACATTGATTCTGAACGAATGTTGTTAGATACCGAACCTGATATACAAAATCATATCAGTTTCTTTATTAGTAAAGAAATGATAAAATTTTGTATTGTTGGATAATGTTTTGAACATTTACTATATCAAAAGTTGATCGGTTCAGGCACGTTATCTAAAAGCATTGATGTTCTAAATCAAATTACAGTTCTTAGTATACAGAACACACACAAGAGGAAGAGTTCAGAAATGAACGGATTCTTCTTGAGGTATTGTAGACTAGGTCAGATCAATGCGACCCGACTGGCTGAAGTTACATTTAGATGTATATTTAAATCAGTTTGAATTTACATCTTGTGAAACTTGCCAGTCATGTCACAAAGATAAGATGACCATAGCTCCGTTTACTGGAAACAGAGAAAGAGTTAATGAACTCTTGGGATGATACATGTTTGATGTATGTAGATCCCCAGTCTACATATGCCAAGACCGGTTCTTTGTACTTCATTACATTCTCTGATAATCTCTCAAGATTCAGTCATATGTTCCTGTTGAAACATGAGTCCGAACCTTTTGAGGTAGTCACAGAATATAAGTGAGAAGTAGAGAACCAATACAGGTATAAGTATTATGTCCTTTGATGTGATCGGGGAGGAGAATACTTGAGCACGGAATTCCTGGTCTATTCTAAAGGAGAATGAGATTCTCTCTCAGCATTACTCCTCCATATACACCATAGCACGATGGTATATCGAGGTGGAGCAATCACACCCTATATGATAAGGTGTGCTCTATGATGAGTACTGCTGAGTTACCTATTTCCTTTTGGGAGTTATGCACTTGAAAAGCTGCATACCTATTGAATAGGGTTCGAATCAAATCAGTTGCCTACCACTTCATATGTGATATGGAAAGGGAATAGCCCATGTCTTAAGCTAGTTAAGATTTGGGGTTGACCGGCCTATGTCTAAAAGCAAAATCCGGACACGCTCGAGGCAAGGTCTGTTAAGTAGAACTGGAAATGTTCCAGCTATACAAACTGCAGCTGATGATTTGATAGAACCAAAGGATTCAGTAGATTCGAACGAACCTCAGCCTCTCCGCCGATCTAGTAGGTTTCCTCACCCACCTGAGAGATACTTCGGTTTCTCTATGACAGTGGGAGCGAGGATTGCATCATGAGATGATGACCCAACTAGTTTCGAGCTGGCCATCAGGAGTGGGACTCTGTAAGAATGGATTGATGCTTAGTGATCTGAGATGGAATCCTTATACACCGACAAAGTATGGACTTTGGTTGCAATATCTGAAGGGTTAAATCCCCATCAGGAGCAAGTATATCTTGAGAAGATTACTTGGTGTAGATGGAAAAGTTGAGACTTTCAAAGCTAGACTTGTTAAAAGTGTGCATCATTGACCAGGCGTGGATAATGATGAAACCTTTTCAAGTAGCTATGCTTAAGTCCATCCAGATCCTACTTGCCACGGCAACATACCATGACTACGATATCTGGCGGTTGGGTGTCATGACAGCTTTTCTAAATGATGTTTTAGAAGAGAGCGTCTATAAGTACACAGCCAGAGGGCTTCGTAGACAGTGGGAGCAGCGGAAACGTGTGCAAGATGCTTTATAGGATAAAGCATGCATCGCGGAGTTGGAACATCTGTTTTGATGAATTAGTCAAAGAAGTTGACGTCATCAAAATGGTAGATGAACCTTGTATATACAAAAAGGTAGTAGGGAGTATGGTGACGATCCTCGTAGAGTACGTGGATGACATACTCTTGATAGGGAAGGAGTTTCCTATGCTACGCTCGATCAATCTCCGCTTATCACCATGATTCTCCATATAGGATCAAAGTGATACCTCCTAAATCCTGAGTTTTGGATCTATGAGATAGATTTAATTGGATGTTAGGATTCTCACTTATCGAAGTGAGATGGTATCACATGATCCTGGGGAGAATCACTGGAAGGGTTCCAGGGTGATAAAGACGACTGAATGTCAGTCACAGGCATTGTCTTTACCCTCAGTAAAGGGACGGTATGTTGGAAGAGTTCCAAGCTAGATACCGTGACATACTAGACGATAAAGGCACGATACATCGCTACTTAAGATGCTACCAAAGAGGCTGTTTGGGTGTATAATGGTTCATAAGATGAACTACGTTCCTACCATTGTGTGACAATAGAGTTGTGGCTTATGCCAAAGAACACCCGTCCCATCAGTGATCCAGACATATTCTAAGGCAGTATCACTTGATCATGGAGATGGTTGATCTCCAGGGTGATCGAGGTTTGGAGAATAGACTCAGAGGACAACACAGCGGATCTACTCACAAAGGCCTGTTCCCAGAGAGAGACTTTTATGGGATGGTTGAGTATGAGATACTTCAAACCACTGCTACAGATGGCCCTAGTGCAAGTGGGAGATTGTTAGTTATATGTATGGCCTAGAGGCCATTACTATACATAGGATGTATATTGTAGTGGATGCTGGGACATATATAGTGAGGACTTTCTTGCTCGACATGATAGTATGCTATCTGGTTGATCTTTACCTTAACGTGTACACTGATTGTCTCTCTGTTACATGTTGGTAAAGCCCTTAGGATGTGTGCTTGACTACCTGGACTATGATGCGGATCATACTAGTGGGGACATGGTAGTCCATAAGTACATCCTTCAAAGTCCCTAGTCGTGGGTGTATCGAGATGGGGCATCGATATACCAGAGTAGACTAGCGTGTACCTTCTCGACCCATACAGATGGGCGATGGATGATCCCATATCCATTGGTGTTTGACATCAGAGATGATATACGGGTGCTCAGTAGAGACTGGGTACACTGGACGGACTCGCCGAGAACTCCCACATGGTATTATACCTCACGTCAGATGGCAGTTCTCTGGTGACACTGGTACAGAGTAGTCTGTCGACCCGAGATCGTCATAGAGTCTTGTGTGGTTCCCACTGTGCTTTGATTTCCATCTTACCACGTCGAAGAGGGCGTGCAAAACGGTGGTTTTTGGGTACAGTCCCGAGTCGCATGGAGGCAATGAGCGATAGGAGGGGACTCGTCTCTCCCGGTATAGGGGGTTGATGTTGCGCTGTGTTCGATTGGCTATAACAGGAAATCCCTGGCCAGGGTTGCTGAGATTTACTGGTAAGTGTTACCAGTAGTTTCTCCAATAGTTATAGACCTCATATCGACACGACTTATCGAGCTATTGGGGTCTGACGTTTACCACCCCTAGGCGAGATATGCGACATATCAGACGATCAGACCGGACTGTACGGTAGTGTTACTGGTTGGATTCACAGGAGTATGAGCGGGCTTGCTCGTCGATCTTCTGATCGCTCAATACCCGGGTGGCCGTTACGTTTAGCAGACCGCTTGCGGCTTGTGGATGTTTGATATGATCATCATCTGCTGCCGGCGTATTGACGAGTCTTTAGAGTCCTACACAGAGGTTTCCTGGCTCAAGCGAAACGAAATAGGAGCGCATATGAGATATGTGCGGGACCGAGAATAATACCAGTATGTGATACTGTATTCGATTCTCGTGATGTGACATTGATCGGTTATATGCGATATAGCCGAGTTATCGGATCAAGTGTTGATTCGATAAGTTGTTACTGATGATACCAGTCGGTTATGTGCGACATGACCGGATCATTGAATCAAGTGTTGATTTAATGATTTAATGCATAATTATATATTTGATATATTACTTTGCATTAACTAGTATCGGTTCACTTTAAATGGATTTTCTCGCTCGGATGTGCACATTGTATATACGATATAGTTTTGTGCACTTACTTGTATCATGTTTGATGATGCATGGTTTTTGGTTAAGTGTATAGAATAAAACTATGGTCAAGATGATGATTAGGGTTTTGCATATTCTTTTAACTATTTGCTTATTCTTTTTGGAAAATAATTAAAGCATAAAAGAAGAAAAACAAAATGGTTTTCTATCTTTATTCTTCATGAAGCTTATTGAAGCTTCATGAAACTTTGACCACTTAACCATTTTGTCTTCTTCTTTTGACCCTAACCATTGATCTAACCTAAGTTAATTCTCTACACCTAACCATGGTGAAAATTATGATAAGATTATTATTCGTTTCTATTCTAAAACAACTTATCATAACTTTTATCTTCTTCTTGCTCTTCTTCTTCTTCATGAAGAAGCTTGTTTTCATCAATGGCATATTGAGCATATGAGTGAGAAATCCAATTCTAAAGTGAACCCACTTCCTATTTCTTCATCCTCTACCTCTTGCCAAGTAGTAGAGTGTGTTTCCTTCATAAGTTATCATGACAAGGTGAAGGTGGAGCTTGATCTAGCGATGCCTCGACGTAGATCATCTTCGGCATGGACATCGACGACCTAGCTCGCTTATTCTTCGACGAAGCCGACGCTAGAGCCCGGGAGTTCACTTGGACAGCGAAGGCACTTCGTTGCGGAGCTATGGAGGTGGACAAACGGATCTACAAAGGTTGTATTTCCGTATTCCCTTAGTTAATTGTTAACTAGTTTACTTTTCGCCTAGACATCTAGCCATCGATCCGTATATTAGGGTCTCTCGGCACCTAGATTTTTTGAAATTGGCATGTTCGATGCCTTGTGAGACCTCACTAGAGTGCCTAGGAACCCTACACTTATAAACTACCCAGGCACCACTAGTATGATCCTTATCATAATCCTGCTAGTCAAGCAAAGATCCTACGAGCTTTATCATTATGTATTAGCGATACGTGATAACGAGTAAAACGTATTCCCATGAATGATAAAGACAAACCTGTTAACATACTTTCAACTTGAGTAAGATTGTTCTCTCGTATAGGTCCTCTTTCAATTACAATAATTGCCTTGAGGGCACCTATATCCAACATACACTAGTCTACTCTGGAGTACCGATGCCTTGTCTCGACACTCCCATGACTAGGATCATTTAAGGATGTGCTTATTATTAAACTACGGTGCTAGGTGTTGGATATAGGTGCCCTCAAGGAAATTGTTGTAATTGAAAGAGGATCTATAAAGAGAACAATCTTACTCGAGATGATAGTATGCTATCTGATTTGTCTTTATCATTTATGTGTATATGTTGTACTCGATATCACATGTCGCTAATACATAATGATAAAGCCCGTTGGATCTTTGGTTGACTTCCAGGATTATGATAGGGATCATACTAGTGGGGCATGGGTAGTCCATAAGCACATCCTTAAATGTCCTTAGTCGTAGAAGTATCGAGACTTGATATCGATATTCTAGAATAGACTAGTGTATACGTTTCTTGACCACGACCGGGACGTTGGTTGATTCCATAACCATTGGTGTTTGAAACCAAATATTGTATACATTTGCTCATTAGATGAATGAGTTTCACTGGAAGGACTTACCAGAGAACTTTTAGATGGGATTATACTTATCGTCAGATAGCAGTTCTCTTGTGACATGAGTACATGGTAGTCTGTAAACCTGAGATCATCATAGTGGCTTGTGTGTGTTCCCTGAAGGGTCGCGGCAGCGCCCCGGCCATCGAAACGCGGCCAAAATGCGGAACAAAATTTTTTAAACCGGTGCTACCGTTACCCGAATCCCGGATCGACCTTAAACCCTAAACTAGCACTCTAAACTAAGAGTTAGAATCCTTATACCGAGTTGATCCGTGTCCTTCGATCTTCATTCCAATCTCCTAATGGTTCGTTGATGTGGTTTGGTCGCCGGTCTTCCTTCATCTCCGATGATCCACCCGAGGGATGTAATTCCGGCTCTAGCTCTATATAAAAAGACGAGTGGAGCAACTAGGGTCTCTAGGATGCTACCCTAGAGAGCCTAGGATGTAGTGTGTATGATCTTTGTGTTAGCTATCTCAATTCATGAAGGTGTAAGAAAAACAAGAAAGCTAGAGGAGGTGAGGCTAATGGTGAGGGAGTAGCTCAAGAAAAAACCAAGTGAACAAAACCTTCATGCTTGCAAGAATGAACTTCAACCATGAAAGAGAAAATAGCATGCTTGGTTTTGTTAAAATTATTTTTCCAATTTTTAAATCCCACCATACTTGAATAGTGAACACAAATGAATTAACAATTCATTTGTGTGCACTATTGCAAGCATGGTTGTCACCATACCTCCTTAAGCTAATATCCACCTCATTTATCCATTTAATAAAATGGTCAAATCAAGAAATGAGGTGGCACCTTCTAGAATGTTATCCGGTAAAAAATACGGATTACATTCTACTGTAAATATATCTACATTCGTATCGAAATACGAATACCCAAAGAGATAGCATAACACAAAGAATATAATACTAGAATATACGTATCGAAATACATATATGTAAATTATTAAATCAATACCTGATTTAATAATCCAGCTCAATCCCGAGCCGGCTAGCATTATCAACTGTCCAATCGAAAGTCCGAGTACAATGTACATCAATCGATCGGAACCCTGCACGTATCCAATACGGCTACTACATCATTTCGCCAGAACCAGGGAAACCCTCTGTGTGGGACTCTAAAGACTTGTCAATACGCTGGCAGTGGGTTTAACCACAAGCACGTCAGCGGCACTAGCTGTACGTAACGGCTACCCAGGTATTGAACGAAAGGAAGGCCGACGAGCAAACTCATGCAGAACCCCTACTGAGCCTGACAGTGACAATATCCGTACAGTCCGATCTGTTCGTCTAAGAGTATCGCATATCGAGTCTAGGGGGGTGGATAAAGTCAGACCCCCAACAATGCGATATTTAGTGTCGGCATGAAACCCCATCACCGCCTGAGAAACTATCGATCCTAGATCGATAATTCTCGTCCACCGTGGACACGGATTTATGGTGATGGCCATTCGTACACAACATGACATCAACCCTCAATACCGGGAGAGACGAATCCCCGACGATTTGATCACTGCCTCCATGTGGCTTGGGACTGTACCCAACTAAAACCTGTTTGCACGACTCCTTTGAGCCGTGGTAGGGTAGTAATCAAAGTACAGTGGGAACTCACACGAGATAAATGACGACTTCAGGTTGACAGACTAACCTATACACATGTCACCTGGGAACTGCTATCAGACAATTGGTATAATACCAACTAGCAGGTTCCCGGCGAGTCCGTCCAGTGTACTTATAACCCAATGAGCACCTGTATACTATCTTAGGTGAACAAACTAACACCAATGGATTGTGAGACCTGGCCACCGCCCCTCGTCGGGGTCTCGATCAGTATACACTAGTCTACACTGGAGTATCGATGCCCTGTCTCTATACTCCTATGACTAGGGACATTTAAGGATGTGCTTATAGACTCCAGCTCCCACATATGTGATCGCCATCACAATGCTGGCAGTCAAGCAAGAATCCTATCGGCTCTATCAACATGTACATGATGATAACACATTCCAGATATATAGACAGTATTAAACTTTCCGATCGAATAATCAAATACCCAAGATTTCCTAAATAGCTCAACACTTGAGCGGAGTTCAAAAATTCCAGAATACGTCACAGTAGCAACGATCCAGCCGTAGAAGGGTCAAGCCAACGCCTCACATATGGCACGCCGTACTGCCTCAAACCCTAAGGTTCAAAAGGCAGTTCAAGACGGTCACATAATCGAGTTAAGGTTTGTTGTCGTCTAGAGGGTCCATCGCGTCACATGCACGCATTTCCGAAAGATTTAAACCCGAGAAAAATTCAACACTTGAATGTCTTTCGTGCCGGGAAAAATTGAGTTAATGATATCCGTTCGAATATTTTAATACTTTCTAAATTATTCGGAATAACAGAACAAAATTAAATTCTCCGATCGAATCGACGATTACAAAATAAACCCTAAAATACTCAACACTTGAGTCAGATTTAAAAATACCTAGAAAATACCACTATCATATAGTAGTATTACTGTGCAAACACCAAAGCATACACTCACTGTACGGCCGCGGAGCCGCGGCATAAGCAGGCTATTGCCGCGGTTCCGCGGCTATCCGTACAGATTATGTCACCAATTTTGCACCGTAATGCTTAGAAAACCCTACTGAATTTTTTATGTATTTTTAATTCTGAAAAAAACCCAGTTTTTAAAAAATGACCAGAGAGGGGTATAATTTGACGTTTTCGGGTTCGATCGGGGTTTTAACTTCGTTAACACATCGCCTAATGTTCTAGCTAGGCTCTAATACCACTGTAGGGTTACTAAGCACTCTAACAAGGGTTAAGGAAGTATCAAACATGCCCGTTTAAAATTTTAGCCGTGCCGAATACCCTAAGCAAGATCGTTACTAGAAAATTAGGGTTTCATATGCAAGTAAACTATGTTTACAACTAAGTGAATACGATATACAACCTTTGTAGATCGGTCCTTTACTTCTTTAGCTCCTTGTTGAAGTCCCTTCGCTATGATCGTGGTTCTTCCGGGCCCTTGCATGGTTTCACGAGGCGAAAGACGCATCCTTGCTTGAAGTCTTCGAGGCCGAAGATGATCTACGTCGAGAGGATGCCAACTCAAGCTTCTACTTCACTAACTTGAAAATTAGTGAAGCAAACACCCTAAACTAAAGTGCTAGTCTAGTAGAGGATGGAGAAATAGGAAGTGGGTTCTCTTTAGAATTTTATTTCTCACAATCTATCTCACTTTGGATCAAACCCTAGCAAGCTTTCTCTTTTTATTAATGAAGAAGAAGATGAGCAGAAGAAAGAGATGAGGATAATGATCAAGTGAGAAGGCTAACCATGGTGAGTGAGTATCATATACTAACCCTTGTAGAGCCATAACCATAGCTAATTCAAAATGGTTAGGTTAATAAAAATCTAAAGTAAAACAAATTAAGTGGACTTTGTCAAAGCATCCATAAGCTTCTACAAGCTTCATGCTTATGACCTAAGCATCACTAATTTGTATTTACTTTAAATAAATATTAACCGCCATCTAAAATAGTATGGTGTATGTCTTACACACCCATGTTTAGTGCATCATCAACCATGATACAAAAGAAAACACTTTTAATATATATATCACACACACACACACACACATATATATATATATATTCAAGTGTTCATATGAGAAAATACCTAAAGAGAACAAGTGTTAGTAAATGTAAACTAGTATATCTAATATACAATTATACACTTAATTATTAAATCAACACTTCACTTAATAATCCGGTCATATCTCATATAACCGACTAACATCCATTGTATCATCTTATCGAATCAACACTTGATTCGATAACCCGGCTATATAATATATAACCGACCGATACAAAAAGTCGCGAGAATAGAATACGGTATCACATACACGCATTATTCTCGGTCTCGCACATATCACATATGCGCTCCTATTTCGTTTTGCCTGAGCCAGTAAAACCTCTATGTAGGACTCTAAAGACTCGTCAATACGCCGGCAGTAGGTGATGATCACATAAAGTACCCACAAGACGTCAGCGGTACTAGCTGGACGTAACGGCTACCTGGGTATTGAGCGGTCAGAAGATCAGCAAGCAAGCCTGCTCCAACTCCTGTAAAAGCCTGCCGGTAACACTTCCCGTACAGTCCAGTCTCCTCGTCTGATATGTCGCATATCAAGTCTAGGGGTGGTAAACGTCAGACCCCAATAACCGATAAGTCGTGCCGATGTGAGGCTCATAACGGGTCGAGAAACTACTGGTAACACTTACCAGTAAATCTCTGAATCAGCCCTGGCCAGGGACTTCCCTGTCACGGCTAATCGAGCACAGCGCAACATCAACCCCCAATACCGGAAGAGACGAAACCCCTCCTATCGCTCATTGCCTCCATGTGACTCGGGATTGTACCCAAAAACCACCGTTTTGCACGCCCTCATGGACGTGGTAAGGTGGAAATCAAAGCACAGTAGGAATCACACAAGACTCTATGACGATCTCAGGTCTACAGACTAACCTGCACAAGTGTCACCAGAGAACTGCCATCTGACGTGAGGTATAATACCATCTGGGAGTTCTCGGCGAGTCCGTCCAGTGTACCCAGTCTCCACTGAGCACCCGTATACCATCTCTGATGTCAAACACCAATAAATATGGGATCATCCATCGCCCATCTCATGGGTCGAGAAGCGTATACGCTAGTCTACACTGGTATATCGATGCCCCGTCTCGATACACCCACGACTAGGGACCTTGAAGGATGTACTTATGGACTACCATGTCCCCACTAGTATGATCCGCATCATAGTTCAGGTAGTCAAGTACACATCCTAAGGTTTTTACCAACATGTAACGATAAGACAGTATAAAGAGACGAGTATACATGTTAAAGTAAAGAGCAACCAGATAGCATACTATCATATCGAGCAAGAAAGTCCTCTCTATATATGTCCAAGCATCCAATATAATATACATCATCTGTACAATACTGGCCTCTAGGGCATATATACAACTAACACAAGCATGCAATGCGATGAAACATCATGAATATACAGAAAGTGATGTAGTAACAGCAATGCTGAAAAAATATACCCACCCAATATACGAGTCATACAATTTGGTAGTTAAATTACTCACAATTCTCCACTTTTGAAAACAGTATGACTCGAGCCCAGTCAAAAGGGTAAGGAAACCCACCTAAGTCTTAGTCGATATATATATATATATACCTAGAAGTCGGTGATCTCGCCTCAATAGTATCACGTACGTTGCAATATATATATATATATATATATATATATATATATATATGACATCCTCGAGTCAAGAGTATGGATCTAACATCATAACTATATCTCGTACGGTAAATCTATCGTACGGCGTCCTAATTCTGGGTACGGGTCAAATATCATATTTATCTCATTACTCATCTGGTATCCTTATCATCATATGTCATGAACTGGGGTACAGATCTAAGTCTAGTACAAAATGATACCACCAACAAATATATGTGCGTGTGTCTGAAACACATCGCCTAAAGATCCGCTATAATCTCCTGTCGTATCTCATAGTACGAACCAAATCACATCACTGATCGCGCGGCATCATGCCCAATCACATCGACTCATCTCCAAGTACCATATACTATCGTCAACCTCCGTGTATACGTATACGTGTATGTGTGTGTATATATATATATATATATATATATATATATAAGCACCAACACATCCACCTATACATATATATATATATATATATATATATATATATATACATATGACGTATACACCCAAAACCATATCCCGTGCGTGTATGTGTATGTGTAACAACCTCACTCTAGGGTTCGCGACTAAGAAACCAACTAAACCACTTTCCTCAAATCTCGCTAACATTAACCCATGATCTCCTAATGCCTTTCTTGCTAAGTGTTCATATCTCTCAATAACACATAAATGTACATCTATATCACATCACATCAAAATCTTATGAAATTGCGGGAGTGCTATACGCCATCCACCCGACTTCCCCCGTAGATATATATCTACTCACCTTAATCTTCGCTTGCCGATGCCGATGTCGCCACGCGCTTGCTTGTCATCTCGAAGTCCTCGTGAGGGTACCTACATATCATAACATATCGTATCGCATTAAAATTCGACTCATGACCAAAACGACACACGAATCTCACATAAGTCAAACCTATGGTTCGCTCAAGCAAAAGAACCAAATAGCTCTCGACATCGGCGTACAAATGCCGATTGATCGAGAAAAACCCAAACGTACCATTCGTGGATTCACAATACACTAAATATATATATATATATGAAATAGGGTTTAAACCATCAAAACTTCAAATTCTCTTTAAAAGTTATTTTTCCGAAACTCTAGTAAGCAACAATTGCCAATTTAGTTCAAATCTAGTTGTTTTAACAATTCTAGCGGCTACAATACTCACTAAATATCTTGATTAAGTCATAAAAACCATTTCCATAATTTAATCTCATCAATTTTCATTAACCCCAAAATTCTAGTTTGCAATTTAGCTTAATTAGTAAAATTTTAGAATAACAATTTGTAGACTAGCTACTAGGTTTGATTTTACATGCCTTAATATGATAATTTACACACTTAAACCATGTTCAAATGATATAAAACCCTTACTAAATTTTAAATCTCACATTTGCAATTAAATTCTAAAAACCTAGTTTGCAATTTAAGCAATTTGGACAATTTAATTGTAACAATTTACAATTTGCAACTAGATTAGTTCTAGCAAGTCTTAAGATCTTAAATACATCACACAACCATGATCCAAATACCCAAAACCCTATCTTGCATTTAAACCCCATTCTTGAATTTCCAAGATTTGAAATTAAAACCAAATTAAACATCTAATTAGCTAAAATTTAAGTAATAACAAACAATTTAACAAAAGGGTCAAGATTTATACCTCACAACCCATAGATCAAACTTGCAATCTAGCCTCTCAAATTGCCATCTTGTTCCCTAGATCCATACTAGAATAGCAAAATAAAAATGGGTAGGGATTAGATTTTGATTTTGTGAGGTTTTTGTGTTGATTTTTGGGCATTTTGTGGAATTTTTGAGGTGAAATGAGAAGGAAAATAGGAGGGAGGGGCTGCTGCAGTGAGGATAAGGGAGAGCTTGGCCAAAATTGAGAGGAGGAAGAGAGAGAGTGAGGTTGTGTTGAAGTCAAGAGACAAAAGCCCATACCTCAATTAATTAACCCCATGCCTTCATATGCCTTCATATTCTTTCATTCTCTTTTCTTTTCATTTCATTTCCAAACTTTGAGGTGGGGACACTTGGGGAGTGGGCTACAGATTTTCGGCCAGAGGAGGGGGGAAAATGGCTGTCGGTAAGGAAAAAGTCAAATTAAAGAACCATACATCAAGTATAAAGACCCATACCTTAATGTTTAATATCATTTCCTATCTTTTTCCTTTTTTCTTTTGACTTGAAGTGTGAGGTGTGAGTGTGTGGGGGCAGCATAGGCTCGGCCAGCAATGGGTGTGTGTGTGTTGGGGGGCGGTGTGTGGAAATTTTCCAGGTAAGGAAAACCCAATTCAAGACACAAGCCCACCTCACTTCTATTAACTTAATTTTCGCAAAATAAGCCTTTTTCCTTTGATATTTTCTAAAACCGTCACGACAATTTCATTTCATTTCAAAAATAATATTTTACATGTTAGTTTAATATGTCATGATGCACAAAACTTGTATCAACCCGTTCCAATTTGTAATTATCCCTAATTAAATGTATTAGTGACGGCTTAAAATAATATTAAAATAATTAATTTCGGAAAAAAATTCAGTCAACTAGAAATTTTACAAGTGGCCAATTAAAAATCAAATACTAGCAATTTCATAGATAGAATAAGTATATTTAATTTTATATTAAAAGATATTTATATCTTGGTTTTTACGGAAAACACCCGTTATTTTACCGATTCTCCGAAATTTCACCTAAACGATTTTCAAAACGTTACAACTGCGGTCGGTATCCTCCGGATGTCCTCCAAGCCAAATATCACCGATAGGTAGTTCTTCCCTGCCGGGCTCAACGCCTTCTCAATACGATCCTCTCGCCCCGGGTACCTTACCGGACCCACCATGTACCCATAGACGATGGATCCCCCTCCTCGAATTGGATATGTGTACACACGCGGCTCAAGAACCGAGAAAACTCATGGTGGACGCCACACATCATATCACAAGACATTTTCTTTTAATAAAATATAATAATGAGTTTATAAATATCACTTGTGGTTTCCCCAAATCCAGAAATCACATGAACACGGAAATATCCAAAAGTATATAATGAGATAGTAAATACCGACGTAAAGCCAATGATCGGTGCATAATTAGAATGTATGGATGCAAATGCATGTGGTATCTAAGTAAGAAATACAAGGTCTACACTAGAATTTAAGATCATGAATGTTAAACAATACTATCTCTACAGATTACCAGTTTATATGAATGAAGTAAAGGTTCTCTAATGCGTACGTGGCATGGCAACTACCGATGATGATGTGTGTGAGCCGGCAAGCAAGTGTACGTGCTACATACGCATCATCCGTAATGGTGCAGGTGTCATAGTAGACGAGATCATAATAGCTAAAGAAAACACATATATATATGCAATGCAATGAGAGAAACATGAATATAACGAAAAAGTGAATAGTAAACGCAACATTATAAAATATACATACCTGTATACGAGTGATACAGTTTCAGTGTTTGAAATTGTTGGCTATAGTGCCCTCAAGTCGATTATTGGATCGCAGGCACGCGATTGCGATGATTGGAGGAGGACCTCTACCGGTAGAACAGTCTTACTCGAGATGATAGTATGCTATCCGGTTCGTCTTTATCATCATGTACTTGCTTTAGGTGTCTTTAGAGATCACGATTACATGTTGATTGAGCCCATAGGATTCTTTCTTGACTGCTAGCAGTTTGATGGCGATCATATACGTGAGAGTTAGGGTCTATAAGCACATCCTTAAAAGTCCCTAGTCGTGGGAGTTTCGAGATTGGGCATCGATACTCCTGAGTAGACTAGTGTATACTGATCGAGACCCTGACGAGGGGCGGTGGCCGGTCTCACAATCCATTGGTGTCTGTTGGTTCACCTAAGATGTATACTGGTGCTCATTGGGTTATGAGTACACCGGTCGGACTCGCCGGGAACATGCTAGTTGGTATCATACCAATTGTCAGATAGCAGTTCCCTGGTGACATGTGTACAGGTTAGTCTATTGACCTGAGATCGTCATTTGTCTCGTATGAGTTACAACTGTGCTTTGATTACTACCCTAAAGGAAGCGTGCAAACAGGTTTTAGTTGGTTACAGTCCCGAGCCACATGGAGGCAGCGAGCAGATCGTCAGGGGATTCGTCTCTCCTGGTATTGGGGGTTGATGTCGCGTTGTGCATGGGTGGCCATCACCGGAAATCCTCGGCCAGGGTAGTCGAGAATTACCGATCTAGGATCGGTAATTTCTCAGGTGGTGATGGTTTCATACCGACACTAAATGTCGTGTTATTAGGGGTCTAACTTTATCTACCCCCTAGACTCGATATGCGATACTCATAGACGAACGGACCGGACTGTACGGATATTTTCACTGTCAGGCTCAGTAGGGGTTTCAGGATGGGTTTGCTCGTCGGCCTCCCTTTTGCTCAATACCTGGGTAGCCGTTACGTACAGCTAGTGCCACTGACGTGCTTGTGGTTAAACCCACTGCCATCGTATTGACGAGTTTTTAGATTCCCACACAGAGGGTTTTCCCTGGTTCGGGCGAAACGTTGTAGAGGCTGTATGGTTTTATGGCTGGGTTCGATCATATACGTGCACTTGTGCACGGATCATGATCGGACGGATAATACTAGTGGACTTTGGTTTAAGCCGGATCCTAGTATTATATTGTTGGATTATTTTCGTCTCGTTTTATTCGTATTCATTCGGAATACGGATGCAGGTATGTATATACGGATGAGGGGTATTCTTGTAATTTGTTACAAGATAACTTTAGGGTTGCCATTTCTTTTCTTGCTTTAAACATTTAGTTTAATGTTTATTGTTGAAAGTGTGAGTCATGGAATTTTGGCTAAATCTTTGTGGCATGGGCAATTCGTGACTTATGGGTATAAGTCGTTGGTGAGCATTAACTCTTGGTGACTCATGGTGTGTCTTGAGACGAGTCATTTGGTGTGTCATGGTGCATTGATGATTTCTTGTGGTGGATGGTGAGATATTTGTGAGGGGTGGGTGGCAGATATTTTGTGCAGAGGATTTTCTTGAGTTGCTTTAACACTAATACCTCAAAACAACAAAAGAACAGAGTCTTTTTTCTTCACTTGCCAAAAACCAATGCTTCACACTTTCTTCACTCTTGGAAACTTCTTCAACCTCCACCCAAACCCTCTCATGAGTTGAGAATCCTTGGGTGTATTGAGACAAAGTATTCACACACACTCTCTACTTCATCTTGGCTATCTAGGCTAGCAAACTAGATACCCGAGTTGCTTCGGTTTTGAGGCGGGAACCCGTATAACTAACCCTCGACGTGGATCTTCTTCGATGTGGGGAGACCGAAGAACAAACTTGATCGAGGAAACCGCGAGGAGCTTGGGACAGAGGTTGAAGACCGAAGGACACGGATCGATCGGTGTAACCTCTCTAAACTCCTTTATGATAAATAGTATACGGTTTAATGGTACGATCCGTCGATTAGGGTTCCGTTAGCGTCGGGTTTTTAAAGTTTTTGTTCTGCGTTTGGCCACGTATTGATGGTTGGGGCGCTGGCGTAACCCAACATGGTATCAGTGCCAACCTATTAGCTGCATACTAGTTGTTTAGACGATGTTAAATTATCGAAACCGAAACAACACCAACTAGTAATCCAGTCTCAGTCGAATTTTATGTAGACTTCTAAAAATATTCAAGCAACCGCAGAAGACTACCTAGGCGACCACTAGTACACACACCAAACACGAGCCCCTAATTCAACATTTGACCCGGCCACATTGTGAAAAATCCCGATCTGGCCGGATTTTAGGTCGAACCGGGACTTCGTATTTGTAGTGCGGTTTAGTCTCTGGAATATTAGTTCAGTGGTATTGCTTGTTTAGCCCAGTTTGGATATGGTTTTATCTAGTTGTTTAGGGCTATTCGGGGTTATTTCGAAGTCGATATTTCAAACATTGTTTAAAGTTTACAGTACATACATTTCTATCTACGACCATGAATGTCATTAGAGCGGTACAACTTGTCTAATTTCTATAGTTCTTTTAGACGGGTTTGCGAACGTGACATTCACGTTGATGTTCTGTGTTGTGCTGTGTTTGTTGCGGAATCGTCGTGGTGGATAGCTTGGGTGCAATGTTAGTACAGTTTAGTTTCATTTGTACATTTGATATTGCGGGGCGAGCGTCTGACATGTGGACTGTCGTCACTACTTGTTTGTATATTATTTGTTTGGGGCACGACCGGGTTGAGGTTGCTGTCACCGTTGTACATATTTTCTTTTCTGTACTAGGATTACCCCACGATGGAGTGCACGGATGGTCGGGTTCTAGAAAGCAACGGGCCTGCATCTCATGGCTTTGAGACGGGGGGGCTCACTCTAGAATTGACAGGCTATTCGCCGCACTCGTAGGGGTACAGGTTGACCCAAGGAGGAGTGCTAAAGTTACCGAATTCCGTAAAGTGCTGGGTGGCCCATTCACTTTGCTGAAGAGGGCTGCCTCGCTTCTGGTTTTGGCGGGTAACTTGCCGCACTCGTAAGGGTCTAGTTTTTCATTGCACAGGCTATCCACACGACCCGGGGAACGTCGGGTTTCACTTGCGGCTCAAAGGAAACCCGGGGCTCCTAAATTATCTGTATTGTTCTGTGATGCTTATTACTTATTTGTGATGTTGCATTTATCACGCCTAGAGCGATTATTATATATTGTTATATGTATACTAGTAGATGTTGTATATTTTTTGCATCCGTGCTAGTCATGTCCCCACTCTGTCGTTAGTTAAGTAACCTAATGGGTGATGATGGGACCCAGTGGAGAATGCGGATGGCATATACGTACATCATATTTTCGTTCTTTTGTGGTGTGATTAATTGATAGGACTGCGTTGATTCTGATCAATGAAAGGAAAAAACAGACCTATTCGATGTTGTTGGAACAATTTTCAAAAGCTGTTATTGCAAGGACGTTATCTTTTGTTTTGCACAGTGGTATTCGGTTATGAATATCCAGCACCTCATTCCACGAGGCAAGGGCCGAGATCCCTTCATCGGTACACCTTGGGCAAAAGTTTGCGTCAGGGTAATAACTTCACTATAGTCGATTAATTTTTTGCTTTGCATCACGGTATTCAGTCTAGAATATCCTGCATCTCATTCCACGAGGAAAGAGCCGAGATCCCTTCACCGGGAGTGACCTCTTTAGAAAAAGTTTTCGCCACTATATATTTGTAAAGCTATATGATTCCTTCAACGATATCAAGTTCATTACATTAAAGGTTTTTTACCAAAAACCATTCACAGCCCTCCGTCATTTCAGACAGGTAGCACTTAGTATTCATGCTATGTATGTTGGCCTTCGTCAAGGCATAGTGTATGGTAGCTATTTGTTACTTTACTGTTGCATAGATAGATGCGTTAGTTTGGGACAGTCATACTACTATTTTGGCCTTCATCAAGGTTATATACGGGTGGGTTCAAATTAATCTGGAAAATGACAGGTAGAACTTGACATGTGACTTATGATATGTTGGCCTTCGTCAAGGTCATAAGAGCATGGGGTAGAAATCATATCGGGAGTTTCAAACATACAGGAAACTTGCCAGGCATGCGCTTACCTTCTGGAGTATGATAACTTGAGTGGATTCCATCAAGTTATCAAGCGATGATAGTTGGATCCCGATTCCCACTGATGAGTTAGTTTACTCCTCGGGTGATTTTAGATGATCCCGACTAATTCTTCTTTTGGGTTTGGAGGAGAATTTGAGGATACAGTGGGAGACATCCTGATTAAATAAAGTGATTTAACCATTCTGATCTAGGTTAGAGTGCACGCTCAGTGTTTCTTTTCTCTCTCTCTCTGGCAGCGACCATGTCCCGACCCTAGACTAGAACTCATAAACCAAGTTAACTGAACCTTCTTAAAACACGCTGGCTTTTGGACTGTCAAAGTTGCATACTTCATTGCCACTCCTACTTTTACCCTTTGCATTTCTCCGGAACATTCCGTATTACTACGAAGATCCCCTTTAATTGGATATGACCATCGTATAGTTACATATGAACTCGAAGAAACTTGTTTCGGATTCGAGGATGATTTTCGGTTCTGGAGAAATTGAATAGGACTATTCAGTTGTCTTTTCCTTTTACCTTCTCTCAGGTTATGAGGGCTTCTAAGATTAGGAGAGGGTACCACCTAATGCGCTTATTGGATAGTCTTCTTCCAAACCATAGGCAGGTGCCGAAAGGTAGGGAATGAAGAAAACCAATTAGCCTAAGTGTGGTGTATAGAAGGTAATAAGTAAAGACAAATAAAGGGATTAGAAGAGGGCAAAGTAAAATGCAACTGCTATCATTCACGATCAAACCGCGTAGTTCATCGCCACTCCTACTTCACCTTTGCATTTCTCCGGTTCAGGAGACATTGAATAGGATTATTCAGGTTGTCTTTTATCATTACCTTCTCTCAGGTTGCGAGGGCTCCTTGGATAAGGAGGGTACACCTATTACGCTTATTGGATAGTCTTCTTCCAAAACATAGGCTGGTACCGAACGGTAGGGAAGGAAGAAAATCAATTAGCCTAAGTGCGGTATACAGAAGGTAATGAGTAAAGACAAATAAAGGGATTTGGAGAGATGGCAAGGAAATATACGGTTACTGTCATGAATCTATATAATGGAAGAGGCATTACTAGGAATACCCGGTTACCCCTTCGAAACATTTTCATATTTCAGTTTCATTATGTGTTGTTAATTGAAAACTGAATTCTGAATTAGATCCTTACTCCAGGGTATGTATTACCAGGTTTGATTCTTACATCTGTATGGTTTTACAGATGATGAGTGGGAGTAAGTTATTGGGAATTAGGTGATTATATCCTCGTTATATCGGAATTCGTTGTAATTGGTGATATTTGAGGAAATCACCTGGGGTTTTGCTTGATGGCAAATATTTGGTTTTGAATATCCGTTATTATGCACTAATTACAAACTGATATATATGTACGTTAATTTCATAAAGTGAGATATAACTTTTTTAAATTATGTCCATGACATTTACCTATATCAGTTGATAATTAGGTAAGGAGCATTCAACAGCGGTGTAATTCTTCTTAACCATAAGTACAGTTTTCAACCTACGACGCACAGGGTTTGAGTTATTCAACTCAGGAGGCTTATACAAAGTATTGTATGTTGTCCAGTGTCAATTAGGACAAAGGGGTTGGTACTCGTACTATATTCTGTTTACTTGCGATTTCTCAAGTTTTAGACAAGTATTTCGTAGAAATACAAGGTCCAAGTTTTGAGAAGTTATAGGTACAAGAATAAAGTAGAGAACCAGGTGTTGCAAGTACCAGTATTCTTCAAGGTGATTGAAGATGTAGATACTTGTGTTTGGTATTCAGTTGATAGTAATGGTTTTGAGAACTTGCTTCTTTTTCAAGTTACTCATATTTGGATGCACTCCTAGTTAAGTAATGATGATCGGCCTCTTTCCATTTAGTTGACATGCACTGGAGACAGCTGTATGATTTGAATCTGGTTCCAATTAAATCAGTCCCTCTGTTTCTATATTGTATATAGAATGGTTCATATCTTAACGATGTTAAGGTATATGGAGTTGTCCGGCTTATGATTAAAACCAGAATCTGGACATACTCAAGGCACGTTTCTGTAATGGCGGTTGGTAGGTTATCCCAGGTTATTACGAGGGTTAACTTTCTACCATCTGGAAGATCAATACTGATATAGTTCTTGACACTCCAAAGTTTTAGTAAAAGGGATTTTTTCAGAAAACAGTTGTGGGAGTATGATAGAACTGGAAGTGCTTCCAGAACCGCAAACAATTACTGAAAATTTAATAGAACCTAAAGATTCAATAGGGTTTGACATTCCATTAGCCACTCCGTAGATATGGTGGGTAACCTCAGGCACCCGAGAGGTATTTCGGTATTCTCAAAGACGGTGACAGGGAGGGTCTTGTTTACCCAGACTTGTCATTACTGATGTTCTTGTTAGTTATATATATGCCCTAGAGGCCATTGTTGTACATATGATGTATATTATAGTGGATGCTTAAATATATATAGAGAAGACTTTCTTGCTCGACATGATAGTATGCTATCTGGTTTCACTTTGTCTTAACATGTTGACTTGTATTGGTTTAATGTCTTACTCTCACATGTTAATAAAGCCCTTGGGATATGTACTTGACTACTAGAACTATGATGCAGATCATACTAGTTGGGCCAGTGTAGTCAACGAGTACATCCTATAATTGTTCCTAGCCGAGGGTGTATCGAGACAGGGCATCGATACTCCAGAGTAGACTAGCGTACACACATCTTGACCCATATGATGGGCGATGGATGATCCCATATCCATTGGTGTTTGACATCGAAGAGGGTGTACGGTTGCTCAGTGGAGACTGGGTACACTGAAGGGACTCACCGAGAACTCCTAGATGGTATTATACCTATCGTCAGGTAGCAGTTCTCTGGTGACACTGGTACAGGTTAGTCTTTAGACCCGAGATCGTCATAGAGACTTGTGTGATTCCCACTGTGCTTTGATTTCCACCTTACCACGTTCAAGAGAACATGCAAAATGGTGGCTTTCGGGTACAGTCCCGAATCACATGGAGGCAATGAGCGATAGGAGGGGTTTCGTCGCTCCCGGTATTGGGGGTTGATGTTGCGCTGTGTTCGATTGGCTATAACTGGAAGTCCCTGGCCAGGGCTGATATGGAGTGCTACTGGTAAGTGTTATCAGTAGTTTCTCGACCCGTTATGAGCCTCACATCAACACGACTTATCGGTTACTGGGGTTCGACGTTTTACCACCCCTAGACTGGATATGCGACATATCAGACGAAGAGACCGGACTGTATGGTAGTGTTACTGATTTGATTCATAGGAGTGTGTACAAGCTTGCTTGTTGATCTTCTGATCGCTCAATACCCGAGTGGCCGTTACTTTTAGCTGACCGCTTGCAGCTTGTGGGTGTTTGATATGATCATCACCTACTGCCGGCGATTGGACGATTCTTTAGAGTCCTACACAGAGGTTTCCGGGGCTCAGGCGAAACGGAGTAGGAGCACATATGTGATATGTGCGGGACCGAGATTAATACGATATGAGATACCGTATTCTATTCTCGCGATATGTGATATCGGCCGGGTATATGTGATATAGCCGGGTTATCAGATCAAGTGTTGATTCGATAAAAAGATACATATTATATTAGTCGGTTATATGTAATATAGCCGGGTTATTAAATCAAGTGTTGATTTAATAATTCAATGTATAATTATATATGTGATATATTACATTACATTAACTAATATAAGCTCACTTAAATGATTCTTTTTCTCACTTGATGATACATCGATATATATGTGATATATGTTAATTGTATTATTTTCTTTTGTTACATTAAATATTATATATGTGATATATAATATTGTAATACGCTAGGTTACAAATGCAACTAGGGTTTGTGAGATTAAACCATGCTTGGGTTTATGGTTGGATTTATATTTATTTTGGTAATTCAAATTGTATGGATTAAGTCATGGATGAGTTTTGAAGAAGATTCATGATGCTTTGACTAAGTCCACCCCTTTGGATATTTCTAAGATATTTATTAATCCAACCCTAACCCTAACTCATGGTTAAGTCTCTACAAGGGATAAGCATGCCATGCTTAACCTTTGGTTACATTTCTAACCTCACACAATAATTCATTTCATTCATCACAATTGATCTTCTTCTTCCTCCTCACAAAAGCTTTCTAGCTTTTTATTTTGTGATGAATGATTAAGAGAAAAAGAAAAACTAAAGAGAGAAAAATTCCTACTTCAACATCCTCATCTATTCTAGCCACTTAGATTAGGGTGTTTGCTTCACTAATACCTCATTAGTGAAATGAGAGCTTGGGTTTGTGATTCCTCAAGGTACATCATCTTAGATTGTGAAGTCTTCAAGCAAGGATGTCTCATTCACCTCATGGAGCCTCTATAGAGTCCGGGAGCTTGATGATCGCAGCGAAGGGACCTCAACTCGGAGCTTATGAAGCGAAGGAACCGACTACAAAGGTTGTAATCTCTAACTCTTAGATGTTAAGTCGTTAACATGAAGTTTAGTTTGATTCTCTAGTTAAAGATTCATGGCTAGGGTTATCTAGAATGGCAAAAATTTGAAATTGGCATAGACGATACCTCCCGGAACCTTGCTGCCGTTGTAGGTATCCCAATAGTGGTATCAGAGCCTAGCTAGAGAATTAGACGGATAAGTGTAGGATTACAAAACCGAAACAACTACAAAACATCCGAATCGAAACCCTAGTTTCTGTAAAAAAATTCAGAGTGTCAAAAAAAATTCAAACAGTTGCAGAATGATGTATGAGATACACTATGAACACCGTCCAAAACTCGCCTCACCTCTCCGGATTTTGGCCGCCAACATTCACCATTTTTCCGGCCTGCTCGGCCCAATAGAGGAGTTTGGGTGTGGGTTTTGGGTGGTGTTCCAGTCTCTGGGGTTTGGCAATTTAGGTGTTGTTTGTTTTTGTTAAATTTGCATGTGATGTTATCTTTTTACAGAGGCAATTCGGAGTGTTTCGTATTCGTAATTCTAGTTTGTTTTTGGGTTATTTAGACCGTGTTAAAAGGTTTGAACGGATATCAATAACTCACTTTTTCCCCTGTCGGAAAATTTTCAAGTGTTGGATTATTCCTCAGTTTAAAACTTTAAGAAAATCATGCAAGCGATTCTATAGACTCTCTAGAAGAACGAAACCTTAACTCGATTATATGACCATCAAAACCGCCACTAAACCCTAGGGTTTGTGGTAGTTTAGCGATGCCACATGTGAGGCATTTGTTGACCCTTCTACGGATGGTGCATAGGAGCTGTGGCATGTTCTGGGACTTTTTGAACTCCGCTCAAGTGTTGAGTTATTAAGGAAATTTTGGGTGTTTGTTTATTCGATCGGAAAGTTTAACATTGTCTAGTTATCTGGATAGTGATAAAATATGTGAAATTCATATAGTTAGGCATGAAATCCGTAATATGTGATATTTCGGTTTTATGATGTCTAAGGTCATTGTAGATTCAAAATGTTGTAGCTTTTCACTTTCTTTTCTGCGACCGTAAGTGTAATATGTGGTGTATCGCCGGTTTAGTTGCTATACATCAACGACAATTGGGATACGCATATTTACTTACGTTAATGACATGTGATGTTATGTGTTGCTGTGATATGTTATATTGGATCATCGTGTTTTGAATAGTCGGGGGGTTTATGTGAGATGAGGGTTTTTATTTTCAATCATGTAAAATTCATTTGTATGTAATATTCTTTTATTGGGGAACTTCCGGGTTGAGGATGATGTCACCATTGTATATTATTTACTTTTCCGCATTAAGATAGACCCAAGGAGGGGAGCACAAGTAACCGGGTTCTAGGGTCCAATGGGAGGCAATCTCGAGGAGTCGAGACCGGGTCTCCTAACCCTAGAATTGGGAGGGTTACATACCACTCTCGCAGGGGTCTAGGGATGTGGGTTTGGCTATTCATCGCGACCGTGGAATCTGTGTTTTATATAGGCTCAAAATAAAACACGGACCTCCTAGTATATCCAATATTTCATATGTTATCTTCTGCTGCTGATATTCTGTGATGTGATCATTTTATATGCGTGAGACGAATGCTTTATTATTATATATGAGATATATAGTAGACGTTGCTTATGTTTTGCACCCGCGCTAGTCCCGCCCCGGTATGCCGTTAGTTAAGTAACCTAACGGTGCATAACGGGACACTGTGGCGAATGCGGATGGCATAAGCGTACGTTGTATTTTCGTTTCTTCTGTAATACTTAGGAAGCACAATTGATGGGAATTCATTAATGAGATTAATGAAAGATAAAGAAACCTAAAAGATGTTGTAGAATCAAATTTTCAAAAAGGGTAGCTCTAGTTTTTGCTTTGTATAGCGATATTCCTTGTAGAATATCCAGCACCTTATTCGATAAGGAAAGAGCCAAGATCCCTTCACCGGGAGTGACCTCTTTAGCGAAACTAGCAGATGCTACAACTCACTCGGTTTTGTTTTTGATTGCTTCTATAGTTCTTGTTTTGCATAGTGGTATTTGAGAAATATGCTGCACCTTATTCGATAAGGAAAGAGCCGAGATCCCTTCATCGGAAGTGACCTCTTTAGCAAAACTAGAAAAAGCCTAAAAACACTCCTTTTCAAAATTACATATTTCTACAACGATATCAAGTTCATTACGCTCATGGTTTTCATAAAAACCTGTGTAGCCCTCCATCATTTCAGATAAGTATTATTTAGTATTCATGCTACGGTAGTTTGGTATGCATCAAGGCGTAGTGTACGGTAGCTGATTAGTACTTATCTGTAGCATAAGATGCGATTGGATTAGGGTATTCGTACGGCGTTGTTTGGCGTGCATCAGGGCTCGTACGGGTGGGTTTAATTCAATCAGGAAATGCACGGGTTGAACTTGACTAGCGGACTATGGGTTGTTTGGCATACGTCATGGTCATAGCACGCTAGGGGTAAAAGAATTATCGGGAATTTCAAGTGTTGAGATTTGCAATGAGATTGCATACCTTCTATAAGATAGTTAGATCCTGATACCCACTGCGAGTAAGAGTTGCTCCTGGGAGAGTTTTACACATGACAAGTAGCCGATCAAGTAGGTGTCTAGAAAGGTGTTAACGGGGTTATGTTTCTGGGAAAATGAGGTTTATTTTGATTAGGTCCGTACGAAAGCACGGGGAACCTCTCTCAAAGTACCAACACTGACCTGGCTGAATGATTGGCGAACTTGTAAGGTGTAATTAATCCCTGCTAGTCTTACCTTTTAGGGTTTTAAGGAAGATTTGATAAAACCAGTGGGAGCCATCCTGATTAGATAAGATAATAACCAATCTAATCTTGCAAGAGCATACGCTAAAATGTTTTCTTCTCTCTCTCTCCAGGTAGGGACCATGTCAGGCTTTAATCAAGATAATAATATGGATGTATTGACCGAACCTGCTTATTATACTGAGAAGGGGATCGTTGGTCCCGTTCTTTCTTATAATTGTTATAAGACAGAGCAGGAAATAGAGGTATATCCGGATACCCACGCTGCCCAAACGAAGAAAAAGCATATTGATGCATCTTCTTCGGGTGTGTTTGTTATCGAGAACTGTTTCTCAGTTCACTCTATGTCCTGGGTATTAGATACCGGATCGGGATCTCACATATGTAATATGTTACATGGGCTATGGAAAGGTAGAGAACTGGGAGACGGTGATCATTCCGTAAGAATAGGGAATGGTGAAAATGTTGGAGCCAAAGTTGTTGGCGAATATCACATTGTGCTGCCAAATGGTAATACAATGATTTTACATTCCGACCCTGATATGCAATCTTATATCAGTTTCTTTATTGAGTAAAGAAGGATATAATTTTATAGTACATGATAATGTTATGAACATCTTCCTGAATCAAAAGTTGATTGGATCAGGCTCGTTAAATAATGGCATATACGTTCTGAATCAGACTACAATACTTAATGTACAAAACACACACAAGAGGAAGAGTTCAGAAATGAACGAATCCTTCTTGTGGCATTGTAGACTAGGTCATATCAATGCGACACGACTAGCTAAGTTAAATAAAGATGGATATTTGAAACCGTTCGAATTTTCATCTTATGACACTTGTCAGTCATGTCTCAAAGGCAAAATGACCAAAACTCCATTTAGTGGACACGGTGAAAGAGTTACTGAACTCTTGGGACTGATACATAGTGATGTATGTGGTCCCATATCTACACATGCCAGGAATGGTTCCTCATACTTCATTACATTAACTGACGATCTCTCAAGATATGGACATGTGTTCCTGTTGAAACACAAGTCTGAAGCTTTTGAGAAATTCAAAGAATATAAGCATGAAGTAGGGAACCAAACGGGCAAAACTATTAAGATCCTTCGATCAGATCGAGGAGGAGAATACTTGAGCAATGAGTTCCGCGACTATCTAAAAGAGAATGGGATTCTCTCTCAGCTTACTCCTCCCTATACACCACAGCACAACGGTGTATCGGAACGGAGAAATCGCACCCTATTAGATATGGTGCGCTCTATGATGAGCACTGCTGAGTTACCTATTTCCTTTTGGGGATATGCACTGGAGACAGCTGCAGACCTATTGAATATGGTTCCCACAAAATCTGTGCCTACCACTCCATATGAGATATGGAAAGGAAAGAGACCATATCTTAATTATGTTAAAATATGGGGTTGTCCGGCATATGTGAAAACACAAAATCCGGAAAAGCTCGAGGCAAGGTCAGTTCTGAGCAAATTTATTGGATATCCCAAGCATTCGTAAGGGTATATCTTCTACCACTCCGAGGAACAAAAAGTGTTTGTTTCTCGACATGTCACCTTCTTAGAAAAGGGTTTTCTTATGAAATAAGATAGTAGCAATGAGGTAGAACTGGAAGAAGTTCCAGCAGCACAGACTACAACTAACGATTTAGTGGATCCAGAGCATTCGATAGCTCCCAACGAACCCCAGCCTCTCCGCCGATCTAGTAGGGTTCCTCATCCACCTGAGAGATACTGGGGTTTTCTCATTGATGGTGGGAGTGAGGATTGCATCATGGAAGATGATGACCCGACTAGCTTCGAGCAGGCCATCACGAGTGGGGAATCTGTGAAATGGCTGGATGCAATGCGATCTGAGATAGAATCAATGTACACCAACAAAGTATGGACTATGGAAGTTGCTCCTGAAGGAGTAAAACCCATTGGGAGCAAATGGATCTTTAAGAAGAAACTTGGTGTAGATTGAAAAGTTGAGACTTTCAAAGCTAGACTTGTTGCAAAGGTTTTCCACCAACGACCATGTGTAGATTATGACGAAACCTTTTCTCCAGTGGCTGTGCTTAAGTCCATCCGAATCTTACTTGCCATTGTTGCATACCATGAGTACGAAATCTGGCAAATGGATGTTAAGACCGCCTTTCTAAATGGTGATTTAGAGGAGTGCGTGTAAATGACTCATCCAGAGGGCTTCGTAGATAGTGGGAGCAGTGGAAAGGTGTGCAAGGTGCTTAAATCCATCTACGGGTTAAATTAGGCATCACGGAGTTGGAACATCTGTTTTGATGTTTTAATCAAAGAGTTTGACCTCATCAAGAACGTAGATGAATCTTGTATTTACAAGAAGGTTGCAGAGTGTAAGGTTATCTTCCTCGTATTGTACGTGGATGCCATACTCTTGATAGGAAATGATGTTCCTATACTGCACTCGGTCAAGCTCTTCTTATCACATAGATTCTCAATGAAAGATATAGGTGATGCCTCCTGCATTTTGGGGATTAAGATCTATAGAGATAGATCTAAGAGGATACTGGGATTGTCCCAATCCAGGTACATTGACACCATACTAAAGAGGTTTAGTATGGAAGAATCCAAGCGTGGGAATTTACCCACGATCTCTGGACTCACTCTCTCCAAAGAGATGTCTCCCAAGACTGATTTGGAGAGAGCTCGCATGCAAGGGATACCCTATGCTTCGGCAGTAGGCTCTATCATGTACGCGATGCTATGTACCAGACCCGATGTAGCATACTCACTAAGTGTAGTGAGTAGGTATCAAGCAGATCTAGGAAAGAGTCACTGGACAGCTGTGAAGAACATTTTCAAGTACTTGAGAAGGACTAAAGAGATGTTCTTGGTGTATGGTAATGGAGAAATCCAGGTGGAGTCCTTTACCGATTCGAGCTTCCAAAGTGATAAGGACGACTCTAAGTCGCACTCGGGATTTGTCTTTACCCTAAATGGAGGGGCGGTTTGTTGGAAGAGTTCCAAAAAAGAAACCGTGGAAGACTCGACGATGGAGGCTGAATATATCGCTGCCAACGATGCTACCAAAGAGATTGTCTGGATCAAGAAGTTCATAACTGAACTTGGAGTGGTTCCGTCCATTGAGCATCTAATACCTTTGTATTGTGATAACAATGGAGTTGTGGCTTTGGCCAAGGAACCCAGGTCCCATCAGAGATCCAGGCATATTCTGAGGCGGTATCACCTGATACGGGAGATAGTTGATCACCGCGAGATCGAGGTCAGGAGAGTTGACACGAAGGACAACACTGTGGATCCACTCACGAAGGCCATACCCCAGATACAATTTAAGAGACTCTTCGGGATGTTGGGTATGAGATACTACAACAGCTGGCCTTAGTGCAAATGGGAGATTGTTAGTTATATATATGCCCTAGAGGCCATTGTTGAACATATGATGTATATTATAGTGGATGCTTGGATATATATAGAGAGGACTTTCTTGCTCGACATGATAGTATGCTATCTGGTTTCACTTTGTCTTAACATGTTGAATTGTATTGGTTTACTGTCTTACTCTCACATGTTGATAAAACCCTTGGGATATGTACTTAACTACTAGGACTATGATGCAGATCATACTAGTGGATCCAGGATAGTCAACGAGTACATCCGATAATTGTTCCTAGTCGAGGTTGTATCGAGACAGAGTAGACTAGCGTATACGCATCTTGACCCATATGATGGGCGATGGATGATCCCATATCTATTGGTGTTTGACATCGAAGATGGTGTACGGGTGCTCATTGGAGACTGGGTACACTGAACGGACTCACCAAGAACTCCTAAATGGTATTATACTTATCGTCAGGTAACAGTTCTCTTGTGACACTGGTACAGATTAGTCTGTAGACCTGAGATCGTCATAGAGTCTTGTGTGATTCCTACTGTGCTTTGATTTCCACCTTACCACGTTCAAGAGAACGTGCAAAACGGTGGCTTTTGGGTACAGTCCCGAATCACATGGAGGCAATGAGCGATAGGAGGGGTTTCGTCTCTCCCGGTATTGGGGGTTGATGTTGCACTGTGTTCGATTGGCTATAACTGGAAGTCCCTGGCCATGGCTGATATGGAGTGCTACTGGTAAGTGTTATCAGTAGTTTCTTGACCCGTTATGAGCCTCACATCGACATGACTTATCGGTTACTGGGGTCTGACGTTTTACCACCCCTAGACTGGATATGCGACATATCAGACGAAGAGACCGTACTGTACGGTAGTGTTACTGATTGGATTCACAGAAGTGTGTACAGGCTTGCTTGTTGATCTTCTGATCGCTCAATACCCGGGTGGCTGTTACGTTTAGCTGACCGCTTGTAGCTTGTGGGTGTTTGATATGATTATCACCTACAGCCGGCTATTGATGAGTCTTTAGAGTCCTACACAGAGGTTTCCGGGCTCAGGCGAAACGGAGTAGGAGCACATATGTGATATGTACGGGACCGAGATTAATACGATATGAGATACTGTATTCTATTCTCACGATATGTGATATCGACTGGGTATATGTGATATAGCCGGATTATCGGATCAAGTGTTGATTCGATAAAAAGATACATATTATATTAGTCGGTTATATGTAATATAGCCGGGTTATTAAATCAAGTGTTGATTTAATAATTTAATGTATAATTATATATGTGATATATTACATTACATTAACCAATATAAGCTTACTTAAATGATTCTTTTTCTCACTTGATGATACATTGATATATATGTAATATTTGTTAATTGTATTATTTTCTTTTGTTACATTAAATATTATATATGTGATATATAATATTGTAACATGCTAGGTTAAAATGCAACTAGGGTTTGTGAGATTAAACCATGCTTGGGTTTATGGTTGGATTTATATTTATTTTGGTAATTCAAATTGTATGGATTAAGTCATGGATGAGTTTTGAAGAAGCTTCATGATGCTTTGACTAAGTCCACCCATTTGGATATTTCTAAGATATTTATTAACCCAACCCTAACCCTAACTCATGGTTAAGTCTCTATAAGGGTTAAGCATGCCATGCTTAACCCTTGGTTGCATTTCTAACCTTGATTGAATCGTTTTTCCGTGTCGTCTTTTGAAAAGTGTAAAGATCACAACCAAAGAAATTTGTGAACCGCAATCATTTAACGGTATTTTTTGTAGGTTCGTTTAGCGAGTGCGGGTCGTCCACAGAGAAAGTATGAATTTGTTCGAAATCGTTTTAGTTGAGTTGAAAATAAAAGATAAAAGAAAATGATTCAAGATTTGTGAGGTTTAGTTTCAAGAATCATAAAGAAATTAGATCTAGAATCAAGAATTGATAAAGATCAAGAAAATGTCCACACCAATTGAATTATCAAGATTTGTAAAGTAGCTTGTAGGAATCGATCAAATTGATAGTGATGATGAATACTAATGATTATGAATTCTTATCTATTGAGGATTTGTTGCTAGATCGATGACGATCAACGAAGATTAGGGATCTATTGAAGAATCTAGGCTTTCTCCTTCACCATCCCTTGTCCTTTCATTGATTATCATTCAGATTTTAGCCTCTAGAAAATTAAATCACCGATCGTTGATCTCTAATTCGGAGCGAAAACATTCAAGAAAGCGATCTCGCTCAAATTAGGTCTTCGATGATTCAATTTCCTAAAGTTTACAAAACTCATAAGACTTAAGAATCGTTCAAGAATTTCATCATCATCATCTACCTATTCTCTCGATTCCGCTACAAGCGGAGATTTCACTCACACGTCATGAAAAAGGAAAGAATCAAGAATCGATAACCTTTCATAATGCAAGAATGTAAAGAAAAGCAAGATTTATAATTTTCACCTTTATTAATCGATGATTAGGTACAATTCACTCAAGTCGACGTTACAAGATTTGAGGAGGTAACTAAATCGTCGAAATTAGCTTCGCATCGATCTTCTTGAGTCGCGGATTATCGTGGATCTCTTGCTCGGACGATGATCGGCGTTGCGAAAAAGGCTCGTTGAAGGCTTGCTTGATTTGCTTCTCAAAATGATCTTGATTTGGCTTTGGAAATGGATTTGGACTAGGGTTTTGGTATCAAGTTGTGTCACTCAACTTGAATTTGAATTTTTGGCTCCAAATGTGTAACTAATTCACCACTAATTAACAAACTATTGAACAGCCCCAAATTATAGATCTAGATCCCCTTTTATAGCCACTCATTTAATCTTCTCTCATAAGCTTGGTTGTTATGCAGAGCCTTCCAGAATATGCCACGTGGAATTGGAGCATCTTGAGGAAGCTAGGCCGTTACAAGGATGATTCTGGACAAGTCTCGCACGCCAACGAGTCAACTGGGCCACGTAACCGCGGTGACTCGGCCTGGATCGGCCGCAGATCCGTGGCCATATAGGGAGATCTCTACATAATTTTTTTGCATATGTTTGGTGTTGTCTTTTGGGTGTTCTTTTGATGTCTGGAATCTTATAATTCTTTCTTGGTTGCTGCCAGATTTCAAGTCTTTGACTTGCTGCACTTTATCGACACTTTTGCGATTCCGGTTCTTTAACCTGAAGAATTTTCTGCACACAATCTCGATAAAATATGTTGGATATACAAAATCATGCCTGTAGTAATAAACACACAATTTCCCTCATAATGCCGGTTATAATGTATAACACATGTTATTTGATATTTTGCAGATAAATTGCTAATATGTGCTATATTTATTCCAAACACCTTTAGATGATTAGAAAGAATAGGAAAATTGATGTGTTAAGAATGCAATATTTTCGACTGATCAAATTCCCCCAAACTTAATTTTGGTCGCCTCGAGCAAACATCTTTTATTCAAGAGAAGGAGAAAAGAAGAAGAGAAAGAAAAAGAAAAAAAACTAACTAGCACACTTTCGTAGGCAACACGATTGCACTGAGCATGTGCAACAAGCCTTTAAACCTCTAGGTGTCCCTAGTATGAGGAGTGTTGTCTCCTGAGGGTTTTCAGCGGATTGCACCCACAAAATCCAATAATAAAAAGACGAATAAAGATAAGAATTGTAAAAGAAAGACTTTGAAAATCAGAGTTTCCAACCACACTAGCTTTTCAGTTGTCATGAGCCCTATCTTAATAGTCATGAAAAGATGTTAGAAATCACATCATCCCTCAATAAAACATCGTTTTTATTCTTCATTCCTATCTTTCTTCCAAACACCGATCATATACCCCTACGTATGTGTAAAGAACATCCCTACACTCGGAGAATTCAATTCAAACTATCATACTCTTGTCCATCTACCTCAGTACTTTTTAATCGGTGAATATTTACAAGGATTTGCTCATACATTTTTCATGCGACCGTTAATACTTCTTGAGGTACTAACCGACCGATTAGTCATGTGCTTGTTGATTAAGTTTATTAGTATTTTCCTCGTCTTGCAACACCTAAGGCTTAGCAGTGACTCCCAAACCAGTTGGTCTAAGGCACTAGGTGATGAAGCACCCTCGCTATATTTTTTTATGCTGCCTTGGTGTTTACAAAACCAGTGTTCATTTTTTTACACCATTTATATTTTTATGTATTTATTTTCATTTTCGTACTTTGGCTTTTAGACAAGAGCGTTTCAAGGTATCCTTTACTATCCCGAGTTTTAAGACATGTGTAAGTGCGTATAGTAGGGTATCAACATTCAAATGTTTGGCTTCCAGAATAGGAACTATTTTTCAGACTTATTTTTATCCGCAGATTAGTGACTTCTTTCATCTTACTAACCCTTGGGACAACGGCTCATAACTACTTATTACTAGTTCGTTTAAGAAAACATCTAACATTCTAGGTTTTTTTAAATTTTTCTAATCTTTTGGATGTAATTTTTCACTATCTATTCTTTTTATTATAAAATTAAATATTAAATATATTTTTTTATATGTGTTTTGTGCTTATGCAAAGTATGATGCAAAGTGATGCGTAAATAAGCACAAACCTCCCCCAAACTTGTTTACAACAGTGTCCTCACTGTTTCCATCTGTTAAATCTTTAGAAACCTGTAAACTTAGGAGGAAATTTATTAACGGGGGCAATAATTTATGAACATGAAAATCTCCCCCAAACTTATTCTTTTCACTCACCTCCATTCTAAAGATGTGACAAAATTACCAAGTCATGGAGGTGAGGTGGAGGAAAATCAGTCATTATAAAGCTGCTCCTGTATTCCGAGGGGTCAGTGGAAAATACGGTTTTAGTCTATGTCCATTTACTTTAAAAATTGTACCGTTTTCAACATTTTCAACCTTAACTGCCCCGTGCGGGTATACATACCGCACAACAAAAGATCCTTTCCACCGAGATTTTAGCTTACCCGCATGAAGATGGAGTCATGAATCATAAAGAAGGACTTGTTGACCAAGTGAAAAAGTTTTTCTCAAAATGTTTTTATCGTGAAATACCTTAGTCCGGTTCTTTACAATTACAGCATTATCATAAGATTCATCGCGGAGTTCGCTTAGCTCGTTTAATTGCAGCTTCTGAAAGTTGCAAGCTTGATTTAAGTCAAAGTTGAGTTCTCTAATGGCCTACATTGCTTTGTGCTCAATCTCGATCGGAAGGTGACAAGCCTTTCCAAACACTAGTCTATATGGAGACATACCTAGATCGGTTTTATATGCAGTTCGGCATGCCCAAAGAGCATCCGTCAATTTGGTTGATCAATCTTTTCGATTTTTAGAAACAGTTTTCTCCAAAATTTGTTTGATTTGTCTGTTAGAAACTTCAGCTTGCCCGCTCGTTTGGGGATGATAGGGTGTGGAAAGTTTATGGTTGATTGCATATTTCCGCATCAAAGTCTCGAAAGAACGATTACAGAAATGTGTCCCGTTATCACTAATGATAGCGCGTGGGTGTCCAAATCGTGAAAAAATATTTTCTTTTAAGAACTTAATGACAACCTTCTTGTCATTAGTGCGACAAGGAATAGCTTCCACCCATTTCGAGACGTAATCAACCGCAAGCAATATGTACAGATTCCCAAAAGTGTTGGGAAAAGGACCCATAAAATCAATACCCCAAACGTCTAAAATTTCAACCACTAAGATGGGTTGAAGTGTCATCTCATTTCTCTGAGAAATCCGACCCTTGTGTTGACACTGTGTACAGGTTGTGCAATGATCAAATGCATCTTTGAATAATGTCGACCCGTAAAAACCGCATTGCAAAACCTTCTCCGCCGTCTTTCGAGGACCAATGTAACCCCCACATGCCCGATCATGACAAAAAGATAGAACACTCTTGAATTCATCATTAGGGACACATCTGCGAATGATCTGGTCAGGACAATACTTAAACAGATAAGGTTCATCCCAGTAAAAGTGTTTTACTTAGGATAGAAATCGATGTTTTTCCTGTTTCGACCATTCGTGGGGAATAAGTCCCGTAGCAAGATAATTCACAATATCCCCAAACCATGGTATGTTGGATACATTCAAGAGTTGTTCGTCTGGAAAAGAATCATTGATCGGCAGGGTCACAGGTGAAGAAGAGATGCGCAAAAGATGGTCGGCTACCACGTTTTCACATCCTTTCTTATCTTTAATAACAAGATCAAATTCTTGTAATAGAATGATCCAACGTATTAGCCTACCTTTAGCATCCTTCTTCACCAAAAGATGTTTCAAGGCGGAGGGGTCAGTGTATACAACAATTGGTGAGCCAATCAAGTAAGGCCTGAATTTTTCTAATGCGAATACAACTGCAAAAAGTTCTTTTCTGTAGTTGTATAGTTAATCTGAGCATCATTCAGAGTCTTACTTGCATAATAAATCACGTGTGGCATCTTTTCAATGTGTTGTCCTAAGACTGCACCAACTGCAAAATCTGATGCATCACACATAAGCTCAAACGGGTGGTTCCAATTTAGAGATGATAAAGCGGGGGCTGTAGTGAGAGAGTGTTTAAGTGAGTCTAATGCAGCCTCACAATCCGAGTCAAAGTGAAAGGTTGTGTTCTTGGCCAAGAGAAGAGTTAAGGGTCTAGCAATTTTGCTAAAATCCTTAATGAATCTCCGATAAAATCCTGCTTGGCCAAGAAAAGATCGTATATCCTTGATGCATTTGGGATGAGGAAGGTTTTGAATGACATCTATTTTAGCTTTGTCAACCTCAATGCCTTTCCGTGAAATAACATGTCCAAGCACAATTCCCTCTTGGACCATAAAATGACATTTTTCCCAATTCAAGGTTAAGTTCTTCTCCTTAAAATGAGTAAGAACTGCGTCAAGATGAGATAGGTAGTCGGCAAAAGAATCTCCGAATATCGAGAAATCGTCCATGAAAATCTCCAGAAAATTCTCGACCATGTCCGAGAATATCCCCATCATACACCGCTGAAATGTAGCAGGAGCATTGCATAACCCAAAGGGCATGCGTCTATAAGCAAAAGTACCAAAAGGACAAGTAAATGTGGTTTTATCTTGATCCTTTTCGGCATTAGGGACCTGGTTATAGCCAGAGTATCTGTCCATAACGAAGTAATATTCCCGTCCAGCTAAGCGTTCTAACATCTGGTCAATAAAAGATAGAGAAAAGTGGTCTTTCCTCGTTGCGGCATTGAGTTTTTTATAATCAATACATACATGCCACCCAGTTTGAGCGCGTGTCTGGATTAACTCATTTGCCTTATTTGTTATGACCGTGATGCCAGATTTCTTAGGGACTACATGAATTGGACTTACCCATTGGCTATCAAAGATTGTGTAAATGATACCACTGTCAAGGCATTTGACGATTTCTTTCTTTACCGTATCCTTCATGACGGGGTTCAACCGTCTCTGTGGTTCTCGGGTTGGCTTGGCTTCATCCATCTGACGTATATGATGTTCAACAATCAAGAGACTAATCCCTTTGATGTCAGCCATAGTCCAACCAAACGCCTGTCTATTAGATCTCAATACCGTCAAAAGAGCATTCTCATGCTCTAAGGCTAGAGAAGCTGATATGATAACAGGTAAAGACTCATTCTCACTTAAATATGCATATTTAAGATGAGAAGGTAAAAGTTTGAGATCTAATGCGGGCGGAGAAACTATAGAAGGTGGGGTCAGCAAATGATATTCGGAGTCACGAAGAAGCTCATAGCCTGCATAGGATACAGACTCGAAAGGTGAAGAGTCACAAAGTTCAGACTCAAGAGTGGAAAGAGTGTCCTCATTAAGATGTACAACATCAAACATTGATGTGCTAGTGTCGTCGAGATTTTCAAAACAAAGTTCATCAACTTCGCAAATTTTAGGAGCAATCTCGTGGACAGAACAGACATCAAGTATGTGAGCAAAGGGTTCAGACGGCTGACTTCCAATTTTGTAAATGTTCAGTTCAATTGTCATTTTTCCAAAAGATAGGTTCATAGAAACGTTTTGACAGTTAATGATGGCATTGGAAGTGGCAAGGAATGGTCGACCAAGAATCACCGGAATTTGGTTCTGTGGGTTTGCTACAGGTTGTGTATCGAGAACAATAAAGTCCACAGTGAATATAAATTCCCCGACTTTTATCAACACATCCTCCATTTCACCCCTAGGTTTGGTGATTGAACGGTATGCTATTTGGAGAGTGCAATGAGCTGGTTTCAACTCTCCAATCCCTAACTGCTCGTAAACAGAATATGGAAGCAGGTTATCACTTGTGCCCAGGTTAAGTAAAGCACGGTTAATGTTTTTACCCCAATAGAAATCGAGATTGTAGGACATCCAGGGTCCTTACGTTTCTTTGGTAACTATGGGGTAAAAGCGGTGCTAACATTATTGGTCTTGAAAACCTTTTTGGGCACTTGAGTCTTTCTCTTCCTAGTGCACAAGTGCTTACGAATTTTCGCATAAGACGGAACTTGTTGGATAGCATCTAGGAGAGGGATGTTGATGTTAACCTGTTTAAACATTTCCATAATTTTCTCCATATGTGGAATCGATTTGTTACCCCTTAACCGATTCGGATAAGGAGCTTTGGAAATAATAGTTGGGTCCAACATTGGAGAAGGTGGTGTGTGTGGAACTGATCCCAGAATAGAAGTGGGGATCGTCTTTGGTGGACTAGAAGGAATATGTTGAGGGTTCGAGCCTTGAGGAAAACGAAGAATAGGCTCGCAAGAAGGTGGTGGGGTAGACAAACAAGGATTGGAAGTAGAACTGGATGTGGAAGGAAAAGTGGAAGTGGAAGCCAGGGTGTTATTGATTAATTCTTCATGATTATCAATCTCTTCCCCGACTTAATTATTCAGCACTTTTCCGGATCTCAACGTTGTAATGGCATTCACATTGTAGTGTTGTGAATGCGCAGGATTCGGTATGGGTTGAGACGGAAGTTTCCATTTCTCTCTAGCACTCATCTCGGCATTTAATCGAGCAATTTGTGCTTCCATCGATTTAATACTCTCACTTTGGGAGTCAGAATTTTTCTGGATCTTATCGAGGGAAGAATTAAATTCAGCCGACATTTGAATGGACTGTTTCATAAACATTTCAAAAGTCCGTTCAAGTGAAGAGGAATTATCAGTACCGTTCAACTGCAAAGGATTATACGGTGCAGGTGTGTTGACCGGATTTTGAAAGTTTTGTGATTGGTAGGGGTGCTGACTTATTTGAAGTGGTTGCTGTTGTGGTGGAGGAGCCCTTTAGAAATTGTATTGATTTGGAACCGTGTTTTGAGTTTGTGATTGGTTCCAAACAAAGTTAGGGTGATTCCTCCAACCCTGATTATAAGTGGAAGAATACGGATCGTTTCTAGGTCTTTGTTGAAAAGCAGCATTGGTATGCTCTTGACCTTGAAACGGAGAATTTAAAGGACATTCTTCCGTAAGATGAGATGGATCAGAACAGCATTCACAGACATTTTTGGAGAGTGACATCTGATTTAGGGAGGCTGCTAAAAATTTATGTTCCATAGATTCGAGTTTCTTTTCCATTGCTGCCATTTCAGCTCTAACTCCTATGGAAACATCCAGTTGATGAATACCACCCCTAGACGATGACTGGTTTACACTCTCCCACTGTAAAGTTCTTTCAGCGAAATCTTCTAGAAATCTCCAGGCTTCACCGTCGTCTTTATTCATGAAGGTGTCTTGATACATTGATTCAAGGGTCTATTTTGTTATAGGATTGATGCCCTCATATATGATTCTGCACAAATCCCATCTAGGGATTCCATGATGAGGACATTGAACCAACAGATCTTTGAAGCGTTCAAAACACTTCGAGAATGGTTCATTTGGAAGCTGGGTAAATTGATTTATTTCTCTATGGACTCGAGCTGTCTTATGATTAGGGTAGAATTTCTTCAGGAAAGCTGTTACGAAATCTCCCCAATTTGAAATAGAATGTGTGGCTGTGTTATAAAGCCACTTCTCTGCTATATTGCACAAAGTGAATGGGAGAAGACGTAATCACATAGTATCCACAGAAAGCTGTGAAGTACCCATCATAGTGCATACATTTTCAAATTTAGTAATAAAGACGTATGCGTCTTCAGACTCGAAACCGTGGTATTTTGGTAGAAGATTGATGTATTGAGGTTTTATTTCAAAATTGTCCCCATTGGCTGATGGAATGGTAAGACAGGTCGAAAGAGGACCTCGCATAGGGTAACATCTCTCTTGGAGAGAGATGCGGGGAGGGGTCTGCGCACCTGCAGACAGTGGCAGAGTAGTGTTAAAGAAGTTCGATGGAGAACCGTCCATCGAAATGGGTATGGTAGTGGGTGAAGAAAAAGTAGATGTAGAATTACCGACTTCTGAGTCGATTGGAGGAACGCGGATAAGACGGGCACTAGAATCCCGTGTCTAGCCGAACATGCACTAAATGGTTTAGCACAAGTGGCAGCGTTGTGATAATTAGGGGAAAATTTTGGATTAGTGTTTGTTTTGAAAAATTATGGATTTTTGAAAAATTCACACAAACAATGCACAAGCAACCCTAAATCTAGTGGTCACCTAGGTCAAGTCTCTAGACCGCTCCTATACTTCCAGAAAACAAGTCGCAAGATAGATCCTCTACTGCCTCTTTGCTCCTTCTGTGGCCAGGTTAGTGCCAGGTAAGTGGGAGATTCTACGTAAGTAGCGGGCCTAATTAAGTAACCACTTGCCTTAGACACACTTTCCTCAGACACCACAAAAGAAACATGGATAATCAATAGATTACCCATGACCTCTTTCTGTCCTAATTGAGCACGACGGTCCTTAGAGTCTTGTCTAGATCTTTTTTAGTTAATGAGGGTGATGCGGATGCAAGTTTGTGATTTTTGGGGCTTAGGAAGGGTAATGAAATCCCTACCTAATCTGAATTAGGTCTTTTCCCCTTAATTTCCATGTTAAAATATGCAAACAACCAAGATCAAACATGCAACAAATTTTCTTTTTGCGGCGCTGCGAAATTTTGCAAAGAAACCTGCAGAAATTGGTTAATGTAACGGAGCAGGGAAGAGATAAGAAAGACAGAGATGGACCTAAAAATTTTGAAGCACTGAAGCCTCTGAACAGCCGCGGATCCGCCGCGATCTGCTTCCTGTTATCGCGATTCCGCGCTCTTCTGAAATGATTCCTGTACAAAAAAATTTACAGAGACTCATGTTGCCTTTATGAACTCTCTATGATGCTCTGAAAATTTTTCCTCTCGCTCCAGAAATTCCAGATTCCCTTGCAAATAATCATAACAAATCGTTAATCACTTGATGCAATTTTGATCTAAAAATTCTGATGGAATAATAAAAAATTCAACTTAATTAACAAAAACGAACAAATTAGCAGACGATCCCCGGCAACGGCGCCATTTGATTGAATCGTTTTTCCGTGTCGTGTTTTGAAAAGTGTAAAGATCACAACCAAAGAAATTTGTGAACCGCAATCAATTAATGGTGTCTTTTGTAGGTTCGTTTAGCGAGTGCGGATCGTCTACAGAGAAAGTGTGAATTTGTTCGAAATCGTTTTAGTTGAGTTGAAAATAAAAGATAAAAGAAAATGATTCAAGATTTGTGAGGTTTAGTTTCAAGAAACATAAAGAAATTAGATCTAGAATCAAGAATTGATAAAGATCAAGAAAATGTCCAAACCAATTGAATTATCAAGATTTATAAAGTAGCTTGTAGGAATCGATCAAATTGATAGTGATGATGAATACTAATGATTACGAATTCTTATCTATTGAGGATTTGTTGCTAGATCGATGACGATCAACGAAGATTAGGGATCTATTGAAGAATCTAGGCTTTCTCCTTCACCATCCCTTGTCCTTTCATTGATTATCATTCAAATTCTAGCCTCTAGCAAATTAAATCACCGATCGTTGATCTCTAATTTGGAGAGAAAACATTCAAGAAAGTGATCTCGCTCAAATTAGGTCTTCGATGATTCAATTTCCTAAAGTTTACAAAACTCATAAGACTTAAGAATCGTTCAAGAATTTCATCATCATCATCTACCTATTCTCTCGATTCCGCTACAAGCGGAGATTTCACTCACACATCATGAAAAAGGAAAGAATCAAGAATCGATAACCTTTCATAATGCAAGAATGTAAAGAAAAGTAAGACTTATAATTTTCACCTTTATTAATCGATGATTAGGTACAATTCACTCAATTCGAGGTTACAAGATTTGAGGAGGTAACTAAATCATCGAAATTAGCTTCGCATCGATCTTCTTGAGTCGCGGATAGTCGTGGATCTCTTGCTCGGACGATGATCGGCGTTGCGAAAAAGGCTCGTTGAAAGCTTGCTTGATTTGCTTCTCAAAATGATCTTGATATGGCTTTGGAAATGGATTTGGGCTAGGGTTTTGGTATCAAGTTGTGTCACACAACTTGAATTTGAATTTTTGGCTCCAAATGTGTAACTAATTCACTACTAATTAACAAACTATTGAACAGCCCCAAATTATAGATCTAGATCCCCTTTTATAGCCACTCATTTAATCTTCTCTCATAAGCTTGGTTGTTATGCAGAGCCTTCCAGAACATGCCACGTGGAATTGGAGCATCTTGAGGAAGCTAGGCCGTTACAAGGATGATTCTGGACAAGTCCCGCACGCCAACGAGTCAACTCGGCCGCGGAACCGCGGCGACTCGGCCTGGATCGGCCGCAGATCCGTGGCCATATAGGGAGATCTCTGCATAATTTTTCTGCATATGTTTGGTGTTGTCTTTTGGGTGTTCTTTTGATATCTGGAATCTTATAATTCTTTATTGGTTGCTGCCAGATTTCAAGTCTTTGACTTGCTGCACTTTATCGGCACTTTTGCAATTCCGGTTCTTTTATCTGAAGAATTTTCTGCACACAATCTCGATAAAATATGTTGAGATATACAAAATCATGCTTGTAGTAATAAACACACAATTTCCCTCCTAATGCCGGTTATAATGTATAACACATGTTATTTGATATTTTGCAGACAAATTGCTAATATGTGCTATATTTATACCAAACATCTTTAGATGATTAGAAAGAATAGGAAAATTGATGTGTTAAGAATGCAATATTTTCGACTGATCAAACCTCACACAATAATTCATTTTCATTCATCACAATTGATCTTCTTCTTCCTCCTCACAAAAGCTTTCTAGCTTTTTATTTTGTGATGAATGATTAAGAGAAAAAGAAAAACTAAAGAGAGCAAAATTCCTACTTCATCATCCTCATCTATTCTAGCCACTTAGATTAGGGTGTTTGCTTCACTAATACCTCATTAGTGAAGTGAGAGCTTGGGTTTGTGATTCCTCAAGGTAGATCTTCTTGGATTGTGAAGTCTTCAAGCAAGGATGTCCATTCACCTCATGGAGCCTCTATAGAGTCCAGGAGCTTGATGATCGCAGCGAAGGGACCTCAACTCAGAGCTTATGAAGTGAAGGAACGGACTACAAAAGTTGTAATCCCTAACTCTTAGATGTTAAGTTGTTAACATGAAGTTTATTTTGATTTTCTAGTTAAAGATTCATGGCTAGGGTTATCTAGAACGGCAAAAATTTGAAATTTGCATGGACGATGCCTCCCGAAACCTTGCAGCCGTTGTAGGTATCCTGACAATTCTAGACTATGAGACCCGAAAAGAGGATGAGTATAGCGTCGTTCTAAACTAGCTTTAGAAATGCACGTGTATATGACTCTGCTAGAGGGTTGTTGTGATCAGTGGAAGCAGCGGAAGCATAGTGGACAAGTAGCTTGTGTCTATTTATTGACTAGAGCAGATATAGCAGAGATAGGTCATCTATTTTTAATGTGACAGTCATAAGTTTTGACTTCATCAGAATAGGGGATGGATCTGTTAAGAAGGTAGTAGGGTGTGATGTCTTAGTATTTGGATGACATACACTTGTAGGATGTGATATTCCTATACTACGGTCGATTATACTGTGGTTGTCACATAGTGGTTTCTCCACATGGGATATGGATATAATATTAGGCATTCTGGTTACTAGATCTATGGTTTTAGATTTAGATTTGGGTTGTTTCCCAATCTGGGTACTTAGACAGTATTCTAAAGGTATTTAGAATGGACGACTCCTGGCAAGGCGGTGTACCTGCAGGTGATGGAGTCACCCTCTAAAGGTGTCTTACAGACTAAAGGGGAGAGGGATATGCATGATAGACATATCACTTGCTTAGGCAATTGAGTCAATCATGAGATATCAAGTACCATACCAGATATTGTTTTTGCACTAGCTGCAATAAATTATATTAATCCAATCCTGGAGAAATGTTCGGACGCAGTTTATGAACATAAGTGGATGTTTTAAGGATATAGTAACGGCAGCCTCCTTCGGGAAACGGTTATCATTCCAGGCTTCCAAGGTGACATGGATGACAGAGTGACTGTCAGAGTTATAGTTTTCCCTCTTGACGAGGGGCAGTAGTTTGGACAAGTGGTCCAAGCTGATACTGAGGGAGGCATGGCGCAGGATACTGATTAAATTCAGTGGACGATACATTCTAAGAAGTTTGCTGGATTTGGAGTTAATTTGTGAAATGGGTCCCATCAGATATCCAGACATATTCTAAGACAGGTATTGCTCATTTCGGGAGATGGCTTTCTCCATGAACTTGAGATAAAGAGAGAAACATTAGAGCGGATCCACTCACTGAGGCTGTTTCTCGAACACCATAGTTTTACAAACGAGTTTTGTGAAACTGATTAGTAGAGAAGTTGGGTGTTCGGAATCACACGGGCTATGAGTATGTGACATCGCAATAATTAGCCTTAAGTGCAAATGGGAGATTGTTGGCTATAGTGACCTCAAGTCAATTATTGGATCGTAGGCACACGATTGCGATGATTGGAGGAGGACCTCTACCGGTAGAACAATCTTACTCGAGATGATAGTATGCTATCCGGTTCGTCTTTATCATCATGTACTTGCTTTAGGTAGCTTTAGAGATCACCATTACATGTTGATAGAGCCCATAGGATTCTTGCTTGACTGCCAGCAGTATGATGGCGATTATATACGTGGGAGCTGGGGTCTATAAGCACATCCTTAAAAGTCCCTAGTCGTGGGAGTTTCGATATTGGGCATCGATACTCCAGAGTAGACTAGTGTATACTGATCGAGACCCCGACGAGGGGCGGTGGCTGGTCTCACAAGCCATTGGTGTCTGTTGGTTCACCTAAGATGTATACATGTACTCATTGGGTTATGAATACACCGGACGGACTCGCCGGGAACATGCTAGTTGGTATCATACCTATTGTCAGATTGCAGTTCCTTGGTGACATATGTACAAGTTAGTCTATCGACCTGAGACCGTCATTTGTCGTGTGAGTTCCCACTGTGCATTGATTACTACCCTACCACGGCTCAAAGGAGTCGTGCAAACAGGTTTTAGTTGGGTACAGTCCCGAGCCACATGGAGGCAGTGAGTAGATCGGCAGGGGATTCGCCTCTCCCGGTATTGGGGGTTGATACCGCGTTGTGCACGGGAGGCCATCACCAGAAATCCTCGGCCGGGGTAGTCGAGAATTACCGATCTAGGATCGGTAGTTTCTCAGGCGGTGATGGGTTTCATACCGACACTAAATGTCGCGTTATTAGGGGTCTAACTTTATCCACCCCCTAGACTCGATATGCTATACTCATTGAAAAACGGACCATACTGTATGGATATTGTCACTATCAGGCTCAGTAGTGGTTTCAGGATGAGTTTTCTCGTCGGCCTCCCTTTCGCTTAATACCTAGGTAGCTATTACGTACAGCTAGTGCCACTGACGTGCTTGTTGTTAAACCCACTGCCAGCGTATTGACAGGTCTTTAGAGTCCCACATAGAGGGTTTTCCTGGTTCGGGCGAAACGTTGTAGAGGCCGTATGGTTTTATGGCAGGGTTCCATCATATACGTGTACTTGTGCACGGATCATGATCGGACGGATAATACTAGTGGGCTTTGGTTTAAGCCGGATCCTAGTATTATATTGTTGGATTATTATCGTCTCGTTGTATTCGTATTCATTCGGAATACGGATGCGGGTATGTATATACGGATGAGGGGTATTCTTGTAATTCGTTACAAGATAACTTTAGGGTTGCCATTTCTTTTCTTGCTTTAAACATTTAGTTTAATGTTTATTGTTGAAAGTGTGAGTCATGGAATTTTGGCTAAATCTTTGTGGCATGGGCAATTCGTGACTCATGGGTATGAGTCATTGGTGAGCATTAACTCTTGGTGACTCATGGTGTGTCTTGAGATGAGTCATTTGGTGTGTTATGGTGCATTGATGAATTCTTGTGGTGGGTGGTGAGATATTTGTGAGGGGTGGGTGGCAGATATTTTGTGCAGAGGATTTTCTTGAGTTGCTTTAACACTAATACCTCAAAACAACAAAAGAACAGAGTCTTTTTTCTTCACTTGCCAAAAACCAATGCTTCACACTTTCTTCACTCTTGGCAACTTCTTCAACCTCCACCAAAACCCTCTCATGAGTTGAGAATCCTTGGGTGTATTGAGACAAAGTATTCACACACACTCTACTTCATCTTGGCTATCTAGGCTAGCAAACTAGATACCCGAGTTGCTTCGGTTTTGAGGCTGGAGCCCGTATAATTAACCCTCGACGTGGATCTTCTTCGATGTGGGGAGACCGGAGAATAAACTTGATCGAGGAAGCCGCGAGAAGCTTGGGATAGAGGTTGAAGACCGAAGGACACAGATCGATCGGTATAATCTCTCTAAACTCCTTTTTGATAACTAGTATAGGGTTCATGGTACGATCCGTTGATTAGGGTTCCGTTAGCGCAGGGTTTTTAAAAATTTTGTTCCGCATTTAGCCACGGATTAATGGCCGGGGCGCTGGTGTAACCCAACAGAAATAGCATAAATCGTGGTTTTTATAAAATTAGGGGCTACGGTGTTTTTGAGAAAAGATATGTCCTTTGAAAATCCGTAGCATCCCTCGGATTGTACTTTGAAAATACACACGATTCGTTAGTTTTGAAAATAGGTATGACTTGAGCCTAGTCTAGCATCTACCTAAACAATTAAAAGACTAAACTAAGAACCTAGTCAGAGTGATAAGAAAATCTAAACATATTCCGAGTCGATATATCTAGTAGTCGGCGATCCAGCCTCATAGCATCATGTACGGTATAATACATCATACGACAACCTCGAGTCAAGAGTGCGGATCAATCATCATATATACCTCGTACGGTAATATCCATCTTACGGCATCCTCAAAATCGAGGGTAAGGGTCAAAAAATCATATATATATCATCATTCGTACGGTATCACTCATTGTACTATATCAATATCACGGGTACTGATCTAAGGTCTCGTACAATCAATTATTTCATTGAGTCACATGTTATCGCATGTTTTCATATATACATCGCCCAACGATCCTTTATTATATCATATCATAAACAGTATCTCGACTCAAATACATATCATAACCTCACAGCATCATGCCCGATCATATCGAATCATACCATATAGCATATACTATCATCATCTCACGTGTATATGTGTATATATATATATAATCACACACACACACACACATATAGACACACACACACACATATACACACAATTATAAATACCAAGTGTAAGCGTGTGTGTGACAACACATATCCTAAGGTTTACGACTAAAGCAAACTACACTTGAGATAGATCTTTCTACGAGTATGCCTAACCTAGCCTACAGTTTCCTAGAAATCCTATTCGCTAAGTATCCAACTCGCATAACCATATATATACATAATATAGATATCCTATTCTACGGTTGCGGGGGTGCTATACGCCATCCACCCGACTTCCCACGTAGATATACATCTACTCATCTCGATCCTCGCTTGCCGAATTCGATGACGCCACGCTCTCCCTTGTCGTACGAAGTCTTCGCGGGGTACCAACAGTTTTCAATATGTTATATCGTAAACATGAATCGAATACGAAAACTAAAGCGGCACACAAAACACACATAGGTTAAAACCTATAGTCTACACATGCAAAAATCGCCAAATAACCTTCGTCGTTGATGTACAAACGTCCGACGACCAAAACCAATTTCAAATACCAAAGACCAAGTTTTAGAAATCGAAAAACATTATCAAAGCCAACACAAAAATGCTCCCAGATTTTTGCTCAGGTAATAGAGGCTAAACTAACAATACAAGGGCTAGGTTATGAGGAGTAAGAGCTATTGGCAAAAACACAACATCATTCCACCAAAATGACCCGACGAGAATGGCATAATTCCTGGTCTCGCCGGCCCCCATGTGAAGTCTTGGTCTCGCCTTCTTATGGCAGTCTTATAGTGGTCCTACTAGGTCTATAAAGTTGTTTGATTATCTTACAAAGTTTCCAAATTGCTCCAGATTCCCTGTAGTCATCAAGAATTCACAAATCCAATATCGGCCAAATTTCTAGGTTCAAGTTTGGGGTTTAGTCTCTGTTTGGTCCAGGATTTTCTAACACTACAGGGCTTTTTTGGTCTCTATTAAACTCAATTACACATTTACAACACCAAAGTATTCCCTAACCTCAATTTGGAAAATTCTAACATCACCAAACCATAATAGATTAACTCCAAACTACAATAGGACATAAAGAAACTAAATATCTAAACTAAGGGTCTAGGATTTACCTCATGGAGAAACTAAGGAAAAACCCTAGATGATCCCAAATGCTCAAAGTCCAATTTTGATTCCACTAAGGAGTTTGTAGTAAGGTTTAAAGTGATTTTTGTGAAGGGAGCATAGGGTTTTGGTGTGGATTTAGAGATGATGTGTGGTGGAAGAGGAGGTGATGGAGGATGAAGAAGGAGGAGGAGAAGAAATGAGGATGAGGAATGAGGAGATGAGGAAATAAATGGAATGGGCTCAACCTAAAACCTTCTCACTCTCTCCCTTCTTCTCACCCAAGCTCTCATGCCTCTATGTCCCCATCTTCACTTATGAAAATTCTTTTTACCTTAAAACAAAATCATTTAAATAAAAGTGAAGAGCCATGGTTCAACACAAAAATACAACAAGTCTTTTGCAACATGTTTTGTTGCATGTCAAGAACCTAGACAAGATTAATGCACTTAGTAAATATTAATCAATTTCAACAGTAACATTGTACACAAATAATGGTATAAATAATTATACAATATCTAAATCACCTAAATTCTTTCAAAATCAATACTTCATATTTATTTTCCCATTTATTTTCCAAACTACAAGTATATAACCATACCATTAAAACCAATTCTCACATTTTTAATAATATTCATGAAATTTATTATTTTAATTATTTAAATTCCCAAAAAAAATATTTTATTTTCTGAAATGCTGCAATCTTCCCCCCTTAAATAAATTCGGTCCCCGAATTTAAATTTAAATCCCCCTAATAACTAAAACATTTCATTAAAACAATCAAGTCGTCGAGGCTCCGAGTATCATGAATACATAAAACATATCGTAGCACATTGCAGGCGCATGAAAACGAGTGTAAAACTCAAAATAAAAACTCCGTCAAGCATCACGCAATCATCGGAGTTATGGCGAAAATACAAATGTTAAAATCCAATACGAAAACCAACATGATATACTCAAGACTAAAACATGTATATACTACGCATCTTTGTAAAATCGTCAAAAGATCCAAATAGAAATGCATGGAAAACCTTTTTCAAATCGCTATGCGATGCTTGTATCACGGCACAAGTAGCGGACGTTCATTATAAGGAAAATAGCTATATATATATCCTCTGTTTAATAGGTACGTCCCGCCTTTTGAAAATAATTTAGAAGGGTTTTCTTCGTAACAATCTCGTGTCGTCATGGACACGTAGGAAAATATTGAGACTATAGCTCTTTCTGAAAATCCCTTCCGTGAATGTCGATACATGCCAAAATACTCAGGTGTTGTCCTCAGACCAGTCCTACTCGGTTACTAAACCGAGTAATATATATCGCAAAAATATGATGCTCGAATTGAAATCAATCTCAAATAGGACATATAAAACTGCCACGTGCGTCTGGTGCGCACGGAAAACGAAATCAATACAGGTGCCACGAATGTGCACAGAATCAAAACTAAGTGCAATGGGCGTGCACAAAAACATATGTCGAGTGCAACGAGTGTGCACGACGACAATATCAGGTGCATCTGACATGCACGAAGAATCTCAATTTAGTGCATCTGGTGTGCACAAAATCACATCTAATGCGCCAAGTATGCGCAGAATCCAATCAAGTGCATAAGGTGTACGAAAACATAAACCCAGCGCACTAGGGTGCATGAAAACACATATCGAGTATCAAAATCGAAATCGACGGTATAAGATATACACCAAATCAAATCAGGTATACCGCGGTAAATAAACTCACAAACATGTGCATCTGCGTGCACAAACCATATCAAGTACTGAAAGCTCCTGTAAACTACACCGAATGAATAAGTCAAAAACATGTGCATACCATATGCATGAAATCAAATCAAACATATCGGAGTATATGAAAGAAAAATCAAATATCTCAGAATGTGTACATATCAAATCAAGTTCAATGGGTATGCACGAAAACCAACATCAGTATAAGTGATATATGAAAATAAAAATCAAGTGCAACTGTGGTGCACCAAAAATATCAATCCTAAACAAATCGTCAAAACACCGAAATCCAAAGCAACGGAAACGCGTTATCCGAATCATTAAGACACAGATCATAAATAACTGTCGTCGATGTGCCCCTCCTTCAATGTCGAAAGGTGCATGTGCGTCCAAGGCTGGCAGAGCAAGATACTTGCCCAAGGTCTGGCATCCTCTGCTCTTCGATCCTCATTTCTCCTTGTGGATTGCCAGTTACAAGACTCCTCGGCTTGACAACCCTATTCGGAGTAATGACGGAACAGTTCCGCTTTGGCACTTCTCTAAAGATCTCCTGACCAATTAACATGGTCACTCGTAACGTATCTCGCCGATGATGGCAAACTATGGCCCACTAAGTGTGCATGATATGACCGATCCTGGGTCCAAGTCTTCTCGTGTAGTATTCCAGAAAGATCATGTCGGGGTCTCTCCCAAATCTCATCTCTGCAGGACTGCTCGGAAGTTGGCACTCTTTACTTAATCCATTTCATGTTCCGGAATAGCTGCTTTCTCTTCATGACATTCCTCTGGAATTATGGCAGCATTCAACGCGTCTTCATGCGTATCAAGTCTCTGATGTCAACGGAGTGGAACGTCATCTCGTCAAGATCTCATACGAACCTCTTACTCCGCTTCCCTTCGGTATGGACCAATTTGGAATCATCCTTTCGTAGCTGTGTGGACGGCGCTCCATTTGACAATAGTCATATCTAGAGTCTCTTTTTCTGAAGCTACAAACTCAGTATCTCTAATATCCTGTAGTAAGCATCTGGCCAAAACGCCCTCGGGACTCGTCCAACTCATCGGAGTGATGCGCTTTCGCTCGTCCTTTCTCGATCGACTCACAACACGTCTGTGTGAGATTCTTTCTAACTGAAGCTTATCGATTTGATGACCTCACATCGAAGCATCCAAATGAACAAAAGGTCCTAGTCTTATCCAAGGGTGACTGGTGATCTTCTATCACCTTCCTGAGTATAACCTCATGCTGCAGTAGTTTTCAAAATTCTGGGGGCGATATCTTATCAATCGTAGCCACAGCTGGCTCATCCGTCCGCACTGTAGACAACACCTCAATCATCTGGAATAGACGGTACATCAACAGTCTTCACATTTTGGCTGGCCTCTAGTAGTGGCCCGATCATCTGGTGCTGATCTGATCGTTCGCGTCAATGAGAAATCTTAGTAAAATCAACACATCAAAACGCTCGTGTGTCACGGGAATACACCCTGGTCAGTCCTCGTTCCTGATGAGCTCGCTCTGACCACATCTATAGCCGCAGCTCTCTCTGCTCGTGTAACCACGGTAACGAAAAACACAATCCGATATCGATGAGGATAGATCATAGTAACGAATAGGAAATGTACATCCTAAGGCTTCTTAAGCGGAGTAGCGTATCGTAAGTATGACGCGGAACATACACACGGTACGTTACTCTACTTAAGTCACCTACTCCATCAACCAAGGTCAACCTATGTGAAGAAAGTTCGGGTCTCATACCCCCTCAGCCAAGTCTAAGCTCTGTAAGGTCAAGCCTAGGTTCCGAATATAAATACGCCCTAGACTCCGCATAGTCAAACCTAGAATCGAACCAAGGCTAAACCTAACGCTCTGATACCAACTTTGTCACGACCCGGAAAAGACATGTGACTGGCACTTAAATCATGTGGAGTCTATAGGACCTCACCTAATTCAAGTAAGCCAAAAGCACAGAAATCTTAACCTTTTAGGGAAAAATAGTGGAGGTGCAGTTTTGAAATAAGGTTTTACTGAATTCAAGTTCTTTCTTTAAAATATAGATAATAGTATACGAAAACACAATGTTTGTATCTAACTTGAAAACATTTTCGTCATTGAAAATTTGGATAGCACCACCTTTGAATAACTTAAACCGAAAATGGTACAAACAATATAATATAAGGAATCCCCAAGCGGGAGCTAGCTCTTCGCCAATTGGCGAAAACAACTACGCAAGTAATGCAAATATACAACACCGAAGGTGAGAACCAAAACTAAGAAAGAAAGTAAAGAAAACAGGCATCATCAAGAAGACCAGAAAACAATAATATATACATGTGCGTGACTCTAAGGCTAAAAGAATAAACAATAATGATTTCTAAGTCTACTAAATATACAAGTCTGGTTGATGGAGCTTTTAACTAGATACAACAGAAATAAATATACAAGTATAAAATGGCGGTCACGAAGCAAGGTGTCCCACCTACCAAGCAATCACCCGGAAGGAAGTGGTGTGCCAGCGAAGCCGCATACGGAACCTGTATGGCTAAACCTACAAGAACTGTGGCACAATGGGGGTGAGTTGCCCACTCGTGAGTAGAAAACATCACCGAGTAGAAACCGAATGTATGACTATCTACTAGGTCATACAGTACAATACAATAATAATAATAGCACGATAACGTCGAGTAACAGTAGGGGTGATAATATAGACATATGTGTAAGGTCAAGTACTCGTGTCTGTGTCATAGAATAACTACATGTCATATATATGATGTAAGAATGCATCAACAATGGGTATGTCCAGCATCGACATACAAAAATCATGATAAACCTGAGTGCCAAACATCGACACTTGAAAAAATCAAGAAGGCCGTGTCCATCAGCGACACATAAATCTCATATCTCGGGCTCTGTCTGTCCGGATCGGCCCATATCATCAAATCACACGACTGCGGTCGGTATCCTCCGGATGTCCGCCGAGCCAAATATCACCGGTAGATAGTGCTCCCCTGCCGGGCTCAACGCCTTCTCAATACGATCCACTTGTCCCGGGGTACCTTATTGGGCCACCATGTACCCGCAGACGGTGCATCCCCCTCCTCGAATTGGGTATGTGTACACACGTGGCTCAAGAACCGTGAAAACTCATGGTGGACGCCACACACATCATATCACGAGAAACCGCATTTTCTTTTAATAAAATATAATCATGAGTTTATAAATATCACTTGTGGTTTCCCCAAATCCAGAAATCACATGAACACGGAAATCTCCAAAAGAATCAAAATCTATGAGTATATAATGAGATAGTTAATACCGACGTAAAGCCAATGATCAGTGCATAACTAGAATGTATGGATGCAAATGCATGTGGTATCTGAGTTAGAAATACAAGGTCTACACTAGCATTTAAGATCATGAATGTTAAATAATACTACTTCTACAGATTACCAGTTTATATGAATGAAGTAACGGTTTTCTAGTGGGTACGTGGCATGGAAATTACCGATGATGTGTGTGAGCCGGCAAGCAAGTATACATGCAACATACGCATCATCGGTAATGGTGCAGGTGTCCTAGCAGACGAGATCATAATAGCTAAAGAAAAAACATGTATATATGCAATGAAATGAGAGCAACATGAATATAACGGAAAAGTGAATAGTAAACGCAGCATTATAAAATATACCTATCTGTATACGAGTCATACAGTTTCAGTGTTTGAAATAGCACAAATCGTGGTTTTTAGAAAAGTAGGGGCTATGGTGTTTTTGAGAAAAGATATGTCCTTTGAAAATCCGTAGCATCCCTCGGATTGTCCTTTGAAAATACTCACGATTCGTTAGTTTTGAAAATAGGTATGACTCGAGCCTAGTCTAGCATCTACCTAAACAACTAAAAGACTAAATTAAGAACCTAGTCGGAGTGATAAGAAAATCTAAACATATTCGGAGTCGATATATCTATCAGTCGGCGATCCAGCCTCATAGCATCACGTACGGTATAATATAACGTACGACGTCCTCGAGTCAGGAGTGCAGATGAATCATCATATATACCTCGTACGGTAATATCCATCATACGGCATCCTCAAAATCGAGGGTACGGGTCAAAATGTCATATATATATCATCATTCGTACGGTATACCTCATCGTACTATATCAATATCACAGGTACGGATCTTAGGTCTCGTACAATCTATTATTTCATCGAGTCATATGTTATCGCATGTTTTCATATATACATCGCCCAACGATCCTTTATTATATCATATCATAAATAGTATCTCGACTCAAACACATATCATAACCTCACGGCATCATGCCCAATCATATCGACTCATACCCATATAGCATATACTATCCTCATCTCACGTGTATATGTAAGTGTGTGTGTGTGTGTGTAAACGTACGCACACATACACATATATATACACACACATATACACACAATTATAAATACTAAGTGTGTGCGTGTGTGCGTGTGTGTGACAACACATATCCTAAAGTTTATGACTAAAGCAAACTACAGTAGGGATAGATCTTTCTACGAGTATGCCTAACCTAGCCTACAGTTTCCTAGAAATCCTATTCGCTAAGTATCCAACTCGCATAACCATATATATACATAATATAGATATCATATTCTACGGTTGCGGGGGTGCTATACGCCATCCAACCGACTTTTCACGTAGATATACATCTACTCACCTCGATCCTCGCTTGCCGAAGTCGATGACGCCATGCTCTCCCTTGTCATACGAAGTCCTCGTGGGGTACCTACAGTTTTCAATATGTTATATTGTAAACATGAACCAAATACGAAAACTAAAGTGGCACACGAAACGCACATAGGTTAGAACATATGGTCTACGCATGCAAAAATAGCCAAAAAACATTCGTCATTGACGTACAAACGTCCGACGATCAAAACCAATTTCAAATACCAAAGACCAAGTTTAAAAATCAAAAAACATTGTCAAAACCAACACAAAAATGCTCCCATATTTTTGCTCAGGTAAATAGGGGCTAAATTAACAATACAAGGGCTAGGTAATAAGCAGTAAGAGCTACTGGCAAAGACACAACATCATTCCATAAAAATGACCCGGCGAGAATGCCATAATTCCCGGTCTCGCCGGCCCCCATGTGAAGTCTTGGTCTCGTCTTCTTGTGGCAGTCTTCTAGTGGTCCTACTAGGCCTATGAAGTTGTTTGATTATCTTACAAAGTTCTCAAATTGCTCCAGATTCCCTGTAGTCATCAAGAATTCACAAATCCAATATCGGCCAAATTTCTAGGTTCAAGTTTGGGGTTTAGTCTCTGTTTGGTCCAGGATTTTCTAACACTACAGGGTTTTTGTGGCCTCTATTAATCTCAATTACATATTTAAAACGCCAAAATATTCCCTAACCTCAACTTGGAAAATTCTAACTTCGCCAAACCAAAATAGATTAACTCCAAACTACAATAGGACATAAAGAAACTAAATTTCTAAACCAAGGGTCTAGGATTTACCTCATGGAGCAACTAAGGAAAACCCCTAGATGATCCCAAATGCTCAAAGTCCAATTTTGATTCCACCAAGGGGTTTAGAGTGATTTTTGTGAAGGGAGCATGGGGTTTTGGTGTGGATTTGGAGATGATTTGGGGTGGTAGAGGAGGTGATGGAGGATGAAAGAGGAGGAGAAGAAATGTGGAGGAGGAATGAGGAGATGAGGAAATAAATGGAATGGGCTAAATCTAGAACCTTCTCACTCTCTCTCCCCCTCCCACCCAAGCTCTCGTGCCTTCATGTCCCCACCTTCACTTATGAAAATTCTTTTTACCTTAAAACAAAATCATTTAAATAAAAGTGAAGAGCCATGGTGTTGGGTTATGGGCGCGCCTCGGCCATCAAACCGTGGCCAAATGCGGAACAAAATTTTTCTAAAACCCGGCGCTACCATTACCCGATGCCCAAGATTGAAACCATTAACCCTAAAACTAGCAAACTTACAAAAGAGATAGGAATGGTTATACCTAATGGAACCAAGTCCTTCGGTCTTCATCTTCTTCCATGGCTCCTTGAGGCATGCTTGAACGAAGTTGGTCGCCGGTCTTCCTTCATCATAGACGATCCACCCGAGGGATGTAATTCCGGCTCTAGCTCCATATCGAGAGGCAAGTGGACAAACTAGGGTCTCTAGGATGCTACCCTAGAGAGCCTAGGATGTAGTGAATGTGGTCTAAGTGTTATCTATCTCAAAACAATGAAGGTGGAAGCAACCATGGAAAACTAGAAAGGGATGAAGAACAAAATGGTGAGGAGAGAGCTCAAAGCTCAAGTGTAGAAAAACAAGCATGCCCAAAAACAATGAGCTCTCCTATGAAAGAGAAAATAGCATGCTTGGTTTTGTAAATCATTTGTTTCATTTTAAAAATCCTCCCATGCTTGAATAGTGAACACAAATGAATTAACAATTCATTTGTGTGCACTATGCAAGCATGGTTCTCACCATTCCCCATCATGCTAATATCCACCTCATTTACCATTTTCAATAAATGGTCAAATCCAAAAATGAGTTGGCCACCTTCTAGAATATTTTCCGGTAAAAAATACGGATTATATTCTACTGTATATATATATCTGCATTCGTACCGAATACGAATACCCAAAGAGATAGAAAAACACAAAGAACATAATACTAGAATATACGTATCGAAATACATATATGTAAATTATTAAATCAATACCTGATTTAATAATCAGGCTCAAACCCGAGCCGGCTAGTATTATCAACTGTCCGATCGAAAGTCCGGGTACAAAGTACATCAATCGATCGGAACCATGCACGTATCCAATACGGCTACTACATCATTTCGCCAGAACCAGGGAAACCCTCTGTGTAGGACTCTAAAGACTCGTCAATACACTGGCTGTGGGTTTAACCACAAGCACGACAACGGCACTAGCTATATGTAACGGCTACCCAGGTATTGAGCGAAAGGGAGGCCGACGAGCATGTTAGTTATATGTATGCCCTAGAGGCCATTACTATACATAGGATGTATATTGTAGTGGATGCTTGGACATATATAGGGAGGACTTTCTTGCTCGACATGATAGTATGCTATCTGGTTGCTCTTTACCTTAACGTGTATACTGATTGTCTCTCTGTTACATGTTGGTAAAGCCCTTAGGATGTGTACTTGACTACCTGGACTATGATGCGGATCATACTAGTGGGGACATGGTAGTCCATAAGTACATCCTTCAAGGTCCCTAGTCGTGGGTGTATCGAGACGGGGCATCGATATACCAGAGTAGACTAGCGTATACCTTCTCGACCCATATAGATGGGCGATGGATGATCCCATATCCATTGGTGTTTGACATCAAAGATGATATACGGGTGCTCAGTGGAGACTGGGTACACTGGACGGACTCACCGAGAACTCCCAGATGGTATTATACCTCACGTCAGATGGCAGTTCTCTGGTGACACTGGTACAGGTTAGTCTGTAGACCCGAGATCGTCATAGAGTCTTGTGTGATTCCCATTGTGCTTTGATTTCCACCTTACCACGTCCAAGAGGGCGTGCAAAACGGTGGTTTTTGGGTACAGTCCCGAATCACATGGAGGCAATGAGCGATAGGAGGGAATTCGTCTCTCCCGGTATAGGGAGTTGATGTTGCGCTGTGTTCGATTGGCTATAACCGGAAATCCCTGGCCAGGGTTGCTGAGATTTACTGGTAAGTGTTATCAGTAGTATCTCGAACTGTTATAGACCTCATATCGACACGACTTATCAAGCTATTAAGGTCTGACGTTTACCACCCCTAGGCGAGATATGCGACATATCAGACGATCAGACCGGACTGTACGGTAAGTGTTACTGGTTGGATTCACAGGAGTGTGAGCGAGCTTGCTCTTCGATCTTCTGATCGTTCAATACCCGGGTGGCGGTTATGTTTAGCAGACCGCTTGCGGCTTGTGGGTGTTTGATATGATCATCACCTGCTACCGGCGTATTGACGAGTCTTTAGAGTCCTACACAGAGGTTTCCTGGCTCAAGCGAAACGAAATAGGAGCGCATATGAGATATGTACGGGACCGAGAATAATGCGTGTATGTGATACCATATTCTATTCTCGCGATGAATGTATCGATTGGTTGTATGCGATATAACCTAGTTATCGAATCAAGGATTGATTCGATAAATCAATACATTGGATATTAGTCGGTCATATGCGATATGACCGGATCGTTAAATCAAGTGTTGATTTGATGATTTAATGCATAATTATATATTTGATATATTACTTTGCATTAACTAGTATTTGTTCACTTAAGATGGATTTTCTCACTTGATGTGCACATTGTGTATATGATATATTTTTGTGCACAAGATTGTATCATGTTTGATGATACATGCTAGTTTGGGTGTATGTTTGGTTTAAACCATGGTTGGTCAATGGTTAGGGTTTCACTTGATTTATTTGCTTATTTATTAATTTATTCATTCATTTTGGCAAAAGGAAAAAAATGGTGGCTTTCTTTGTTTGCTTGTTGAAGCTTCATGAAGCTTTGAACAAGTCCACCATCTTTGTCTCATGCTTAATCCTAACCATTCAACCTAACCATAGTTTATTCTCTACACCTAACCATGGTTGCTAGATGATAAGTATTCATTTAGTTTTCTATTTTGAATAACTTATCATATTATCTTCTTCCTCTTCTTCTTAAAAGATGAAGAAAAAGCTTGCTATCAACAATGGCAACTTGAGAAAAAGAGTGAGAAATCCAATTTTAAAGTGAACCCACTTCATATTTCTTCATCCTCTACCACTTGCCAAGTAGTATAGGGTGTTTTCTTCACAAGTTTCATGACTTGGTGAAGTTGGAGCTTGATCTTGTGTTGCCTCGACGTAGATCATCTTCGGCATCGAAGTCGACGACCTAGCCCGCCCATTTCTCCGATGAAGCCGACGCTAGAGCCCGAGATCCGATGATCGCAGCGAGGGGACTTCATCACGGAGCTATGGAGGTGGAGGACCGGATCTACAAAGGTTGTAATTTCCGTTTTCTCTTAGTTAAGTTGTTAACTAGTTATCATTTTCGCCCAAATTCTAGTTAACGATCCGTATTAGGGTTTGTAGGCACAAGAAAAATTTGAATTTGGCATGGTTGATGCCTTGTGAGACCTCTAGTGTGTGCCTAGGAATCCTACAGTGGTATCAGAGCTACTAGGCATTGGATGTCGACCTATGGGGGGTTCTCACTGTGTGACAGTGTGGCGAAGCATAGGCTCTTACCCCCAGGGTGTCCCGAGACCGGAAGGTGTTCCGGCGGGTTGTAGTCCTCGCGAGGGGGCATGCGTAAAAAGTAGCTGCTGAGGGACCCGTTGGTGCTACGGTGACCCCATTGGATGGGGTGGCTGCCTGACCAACAGTGGTATCAGAGCCTAGCTAGAGCCTTAGGCGAAGTGTAGACGACGTTTGAAATCCGAATGAACATCGAAACCCTAACTCAAATTGCTCTCTGGACAATTTTCAAAAATGTGGATTTTTGTGAATTAAAAATATGCAGAAAATTCAGCAGGGAAATTGATGAATTACTGTGAAGCACGTGCTCGTGATTCAACCAAAACGCGGCGGAACCGCGGCACAAGCATGGCTTGTGCGGCGGTTCCGCGGCCAAGTAGTCACATCAGCTTTTGAATTTTGCACAGTAATTCCTATCTTTTAGTGCTGTATTTTCTGGGATTTTTTAATATTTATTCAAGAGTTGAATATTCTGGGTTGTATTGGGAGTTTGTAGATTCGATCGGATTATCAAACTTTGTCTAGGTGTTTTCCGGATATTTTAGAATATATTAAAAAGTTCGACCGGATATAAATACCCACTTTTTCCCCTGCCGGGAAATTTCCAATTGTTGGATTTTTCCATAGTTTAACGACGTTCTAAGTAGTGCAAGTAACGCGATGGTCCCTCTAGAAGACAACAAACCATAACTCGATTATGTGACCGTCTTGAACTGTCCTTTGAACCTTAGGTTTTGGGGCAGTACGGCGTGCCACATGTGAGGCGTTGGCTTGACCCTTCTACGGCTGGACCGTTGGTACTGAGGCATGAACTGAATGTTTTTAAACTTATATCATGTGTTGAGCTGTTTCGGGAAAACTTGGGTGTTCGAATGTTCGATCGGAAAGTTTAACATTTTCTATTTATCCGGAATGTGATACAATAATTGGAATTCATAAGTAGTTATGAGATAACTGAATGAATGTTATAAATCTAGCGGTTTAGTCTCACTTGATCGGTTGCCACGGAATTTTGATGTGATCAAAAGTCCGTCGCAATCACGTAGCGTACGCGGATACTCGTCGGGTAAACTTAATAGACAGCCTCACTCCATAGCCCCGACCAAGTGACTGTAGGAGAACCCCGTCGTCGAAAGCATCCGTTCGGGTGCTCGCGGCAGCGGTGTTCCGCCTTAGTGCACTTCGTCGACGGCGTCGGGGGTGCGGCCGCCTACTGAAGTTTGCGACGAGCATTCGATCAGGATGTCGGGAATCTTGTTGAATTGCCCGACTTAATATTGAAAAGTGTTTTCGATAATGAGACTAAAATGCGGGGTTTATAATTATTAGGCATGCGATGTCTAAGTATTTCATTTGATCAGGCATGCGATTTCTAAAGAGGTTGCGGATTCCAACTGTTGTAGTTTTACACTTACTTTTCTGTGACCGTAAGTGTAATATGTGATATCGCCGGTTTCGTTGCTATATGTCAACGACAATTGGGATACGTATGTTTACTTACGTTGATGACATGTGATGTTATGTGTTGCTGGATATGTTATATTGGATTGTCGTGTTTGAATAGCCGGGGTTTTTTTTATGTGAGATGAGTGTTTTTCATTTTCATTCATGTAAAAACTTGTATGTAATATTCTTTTATTGGGGCACTTCCAGGTTGCGGTTGTTGTCACCTTTTGTATATTTTTTACTTTTCCGCACTAGGATAGACCCAAGGAGGGGAGCACAAGTAACCGGGTTCTAGAGTCCAGTGGGAGACCAACTCGAGGAGTCGAGTCCGGGTCTCCTAACTCTAGAATTGGTAGGGTTGCTTGCTGCTCTCGTAGGGGTCTAGGGGTGTGCGTTTGGCTATTCATCACGACCGTGGAATCCGTGTTTTATACTGGCTCGTATTGAAAACACGGACGTCCTAGTATATCCAATATTTCATATGTTTCTTCTGCTGCGATATCTGTGATGTGATCATGTGATGTTCTATGATAGATACAGTATATAGTATATATGATATATTATATAGACGTTACTTATGTTTTACATCCGTGCTAGCCCTGCCCCGCTCTGCCGTTAGTTACCTAACCTAACGGTGCACGAGGGGACATCGAGGCGAATGCGGATGGCATAAGTGTACGTCGTATTTATCTGTGATGTTTAGGTACTTAAATGATAGGACTTCATTAATATGATTAATGAAAATAAAAGAAACCTAAAGATGTTGTAGAATTGAATTTCAAAAATAAAACAGGTAGCTACAGTTCTTGCTTTGCACAGCGGTATATATGATATATCCTGCACCTTATTCGATGAGGAAAGGACCGAGATCCCATCACCGGGAGTGACTCCTTTAGCAATAACTGGCAGATGCTACAACCCTCGGTTTGTCTTTTGATTGCTTCTATAGTTTTTTGCTTTGCACAGTGATATATATGATATATCCCGCACCTCATTCGACGAGGAACGGACCGACGATCCCTTCACCGGGAGTGACTCCTTTAGCAAAAATGGAAAAGCCTAAAAAAACACTCCATTTTAAAATCATTTGAGTCTACAACGATATCAAGTTCATTACGCAATAGGTTTTCAGAAAAACCTGTCGTAGCCCTCCGTCATTTCAGATAAGTCCTGTTTAGTATTCGTGCTGCGTTTGTTGACCTTGTCAAGGCACAGTGTGCGGTAACTAACCAGTATTTATCTGCTTATGCATATGATGCAGATTGGGTTAGGGTAGTCGTACGGCCTTGTTGACCTTGTCAAGGGTCGTGCGGGTGGGTTTGATTCAATCAAGAAATGATGGGTTGAACTTGACTTACGGTCTGTGGTTTGTTGACCTTGTCAAGGTCATAGATCGTTTGGGGCAAAATATTATCGGGAATTTCAAGTGTTGAAATTTGCAATGAGATTGCATACCTTCTATGAGATAGTTGGATCCCGATACCCACTGCGAGTAAGAGTTACTCCTGGGAGAGTTTTATACATTACAATTAGCCGATCAAGTAGGTGTCTAGAAAGGTGTTAACGAGGTTACGCCTCTGGGAAAACGAGGTTTACATTAATTAGGTTCGTGCGAAAGCACGGGGGACCTCCCTCAAAGTACCGACACTGGCCTGGCTGAAAGATTGGCGAACTTGTAGTGTGTAATTAATCCCGGCTAGTCTTTCCTTTTAGGGTTTGAAGGAAGATTTGATAAAAACAGTGGGAGCCATCCTGATTAGATAAAATAATAACCAATCTATTCTTGCAAGAGCGCACGCTGAGTGTTTTCTTCTCTCTCTCTCCAGGTAGCGACCATATCACGCCTTAATCAAAATAATAATACGGATTATTGACCGAACCCGCTTGTTATACTGAGCTGGGGAACGTTGGTCCCACTCCAACTTATAATTATTATAAGACAGAGCAGGAAATAGGGGATTACCAGAATTCCCATGCCGCCCAAACGAAGAAAGTGCATATGATGCATCATCTTCGGGTATGTTCATTACAAAGAACTGTTTCTCAGTATCCTCTACGTCCTGGGTATTAGATACCGGATCAGGATCCCACAAATGTAATCCGTTACATAGGCTACAGAAAGGTAGAGAACTGAGAACGGGTGATAAGTTTCATGAGACAGAAAACGGGACAAGTGTTGCAGCCAAGTCTGTTGGTCACTGTCACCCTGTATTACCAATACATTGATTCTGAACCAATGTTATTAGATACCGAACCTGATATACAAAATCATATCAGTCTCCTTATTAGTAAAGAAAGGATATAATTTTGTATTGTTGGATAATGTTTTGAACATTTCCTATATCAAAAGTTGATCGGTTCAGGCACGTTATCTAAAAGCATTAATGTTCTAAATCAAACTACAGTTCTTAGTATACAGAACACACACAAGAGGAAGAGTTCAGAAATGAACGAATTCTTCTTGAGGTATTGTAGACTAGGTCATATCAATGCGACCCGACTAGCTGAAGTTACATAAAGATGCATACTTAAATCAGTTTGAATTTACATCTTGTGAAACTTGCCAGTCATGTCACAAAGATAAGATGACCATAGCTCCGTTTACTGGAAACAGAGAAAGAGTTTGTAAACTCTTGGGACTGATACATGATGATGTATGTAAGGTCCCCTGTCTACACATGCCAGAACCGGTTCTTTGTACTTCATTAAATTCTCTGATAATCTCTTTAGATTCAGACATATGTTCCTGTTGAAACACAAGTCCGAACCTTTTGGGATATTCACAGAATATGAGTTAGAAGTAGAGAACCAAAACGGGTATAAGTATTATGTCCTTTGATGTGATCAAGGAGGAGAATACTTGAGCACGGAATTCTTGGACTTTTCTAAAGGAGAATGAGATTCTCTCTCAGCATTACTCCTCCATATACACCACAGCATGTCGATGTATCGGGGAGGAGCAATTACACCTTATTTAATATGGTGTGCTCTATGATGAGTACTACTGAGTTTCCTATTTCCTTTTGGGAGTTATGCACTTGAGAAGTTGCATACCTATTGAATAGGGTTCAAATCAAATCAGTTGCCTACCATTTCATATGTGATATGGAAAGGGAAGAGCCCATATCTTAAGTTAGTTAAGATTTGGGGTTGTCTGGCCTATGTCTAAAAGCAAAATGCAGACAAGCTCGAGGCAAGGACTGTTATGTAGAACTGGAAAAGTTCCAGCTATACAAACTACAGCAGATGATTTGATAGAACCAAAGAATTCAGTAGTTTCCAACGAACCTCAGCCTCTCCGCCGATCTAGTAGGGTTCCTCACCCACCTGAGAGTTACTTCGGTTTATCTATGACAGTGGGAGCGAGGATTGCATCATGAGATGATGACCCAACTAGTTTCGAGCTGGCCATCAGGAGTAAGACTCTGCAAGAATGGCTGGATGCTTAGTGATCTGAGATGGAATCCATGTACACCAACAAAGTATGGACTTTGGTTGCTATATCTGAAGGGTTAAATCCCCATCAGGAGCAAGTATATCTTGAGAAGATTACTTGGTGTACTTGGAAAAGTTAAGACTTTCAAAGCTAGACTTGTTAAAGGTTTGCATCATTGACCAGGCATGGATTATGTTGAAACCTTTTCTAAGGAGCTATGCTTAAGTCCATCCAGATCCTACTTGTCAAGGCTACATAGCATGACTATAATATCTAGTGGTTGGGTGTCATGACTGCTTTTCTAAATAATGTTTTAGAAGAGAGCGTCTGTAAGTACACAGCCAGAGGGCTTCGTAGACTGTGGGAGCAGCGGAAACGTGTACAAGATGCTTTATAGGATAAAGCAGGCATCGCGGAGTTGGAACGTCTGTTTTGATGAAGTAGTCAAAGAGTTTGACATCATCAAAATGGTAGATGAACCTTGTATAAACAAAAAGGTAGTAGGGTGTATGGTGACTATCCTCGTAGAGTACGTGGATGACATACTCTTGATAGGGAAGGAGTTTCCTATGCTACGCTCGATCAATCTCCGCTTATCACAATGATTCTCCATATAGATCAAAGTGATACCTCCTAAATCCTGGATTTTGGATCTATGAGATAGATCTAAATGGATGTTAGGATTCTCACTAGTTGTAGTGAGATGGTATCAATTGGTCCTGAGGAGAATCACTGGAAGTGTTCCGGACTGATAAAGATGACTGAAATTCAGTCACAGGCATTGTCTTTACCCTCTGTAAAGGGACGGTATGTTGGAAGAGTTCCAAGCTAGATACCGTGGCATACTAGATGATAAAGGCTGGATACATCGCTACTTAAGATGCTACAAAGAGGATGTTTGGTTGTATATTGGTTCATGAGATGAACTACGTTCCTACCATTGTGAGACAATGGAATTGTGGCTTATGCCAAGGAACGTCCGTCCCATCAGTGATCCAGATTTATTCTAAGGAAGTATCGCCTGATAATGGAGATGGTTGATCTCCAAGGGGATCAAGGTCAGGAGAGTAGACTCAGAGGACAACACGGCGGATCCACTCACAAAGGCCTTTTCCCAGAGAGAGACTTTTATGGGATGGTTGAGTATGAGATACTACAACCACTGCTATCAGATGGCCCTAGTGCAAGTGGGAGATTGTTAGTTATATGTATGCCCTAGAGGCCATTACTATACATAGGATGTATATTGTAGTGGATGCTTGGACATATATAGGGAGGACTTTCTTGCTCGACATGATAGTATGCTATCTGGTTGCTTTTTACCTTAACGTGTATACTGATTGTCTCTCTGTTACATGTTGGTAAAGCCCTTAGGATGTGTACTTGAATACCTGGACTATGATGTGGATCATACTAGTGGGGACATGGTAGTCCATAAGTACATCCTTCAAGGTCCCTAGTCGTGGGTGTATCAAGACGGGACATCGATATACCAGAGTAGACTAGCGTATACCTTCTCGACCCATATAGATGGGCGATGGATGATCCCATATCCATTGGTGTTTGACATCAGAGATGATATACGGGTGCTCAGTGGAGACTGGGTACACTGGACGGACTCGCCGAGAACTCCCAGATGGTATTATACCTCACGTCAGATGGCAGTTCTCTGGTGACACTGGTACAGGTTAGTCTGTAGACCCGAGATCGTCATAGAGTCTTGTGTGATTCCCACTGTGCTTTGATTTCCACCTTACCACGTCTAAGAGGGCTTGCAAAACGGTGGTTTTTGGGTACAGTCCCGAATCACATGGAGGCAATGAGCGATAGGAGGGGATTCGTCTCTCCCGGTATAGGGAGTTGATGTTGCGCTATGTTCGATTGGCTATAACCGGAAATCCCTGGCCAGGGTTGCTGAAATTTACTGGTAAGTGTTATCAGTAGTTTCTCGAACTGTTATAGACCTCATATCGATACGACTTATCAAGCTATTAGGGTCTGACGTTTACCACCCCTAGGCGAGATATGCGACATATCAGACGATCAGACCGGACTGTACGGTAAGTGTTACTGGTTGGATTCACAGGAGTGTGAGCGGGCTTGCTCGTCGATCTTCTGATCGCTCAATACCCAGGTGGCCGTTACGTTTAGCAGACCGCTTGCAGCTTGTGGGTGTTTGATATGATCATCACTTGCTGCCGGCGTATTGACGAGTCTTTAGAGTCCTACACAGAGGTTTCCTGGCTCAAACGAAACGAAATAGGAGCGTATATGAGATATGTGCGGGACCGAGAATAATGCGTGTATATGATATCGTATTCTATTCTCGCGATGAATGTATCGATTGGTTGTATGCGATATAACCTAGTTATCGAATCAAGGATTGATTCGATAAATCGATACATTGGATATTAGTCGGTCATATGCGATATGACCGGATCGTTAAATCAAGTGTTGATTTGATGATTTAATGCATAATTATATATTTGATATATTACTTTGCATTAACTAGTATTTGTTCACTTAAGATGGATTTTCTCACTTGATGTGCACATTGTGTATATGATATATTTTTGTGCACAAGATTGTATCATGTTTGATGATACATGCTAGTTTGGGTGTATGTTTGGTTTAAACCATGGTTGGTCAATGGTTAGGGTTTCACTTGATTTATTAGCTTATTTATTTATTTATTCATTCATTTTGGCAAAAGGAAAAAAAAATGGTGGCTTTCTTTGTTTGCTTGTTGAAGCTTCATGAAGCTTTGAACAAGTCCACCATCTTTGTCTCATGCTTAACCCTAACTATTCAACCTAACCATAGTTTATTCTCTACACCTAACCATGGTTGCTAGATGATAAGTATTCATTTAGTTTTCTATTTTGAATAACTTATCATATTATCTTCTTCTTCTTCTTCTTCTTAAAAGATGAAGAAAAAGCTTGCTATCAACAATGGCAACTTGAGAAAAAGAGTGAGAAATCCAATTCTAAAGTGAACCCACTTCCTATTTCTTCATCCTCTACCACTTGCCAAGTAGTATAGGGTGTTTTCTTCACAAGTTTCATGACTTGGTGAAGTTGGAGCTTGATCTTGTGTTGCCTCGACGTAGATCATCTTCGGCATCGAAGTCGACGACCTAGCCCGCCCATTTCTCCGATGAAGCCGATGCTAGAGCCCGAGATCCGATGATCGCAGTGAGGGGACTTCATCACGGAGCTATGGAGGTGGAGGACCGGATCTACAAAGGTTGTAATTTCCGTTTACTCTTAGTTAAGTTGTTAACTAGTTATCGTTTTCGCCCAAATTCTAGTTAACGATCCGTATTAGGGATTGTAGGCACAAGATAAATTTGAATTTGGCATGGTTGATGCCTTGTGAGACCTCTAGTGTGTGCCTAGGAACCCTACAGAGCAAACTCATCCTGAACCCCTACTGAGCCTGACAGTGACAATATCTGTACAGTCCGGTCTGTTCGTCTAAGAGTATCGCATATCGAGTCTAGGGGGGTGGATAAAGTCATACCCCTAACAACGCGACATTTAGTGTCGGCATGAAACCCATCACCATCTGAGAAACTATCGATCCTAGATCGGTAATTCTCATCCACCGTGGCCACGGATTTCTGGTGATGGCCACCCGTGCACAACGCGACATCAACCCCCAATACCGGGAGAAACGAATCCCCGACAATCCGATCACTGCCTCCATGTGGCTCGGGACTGTACCCAACTAAAACCTGTTTGCACGACTCCTTTGAGCCGTGGTAGGGTAGTAATCAAAGCACAGTAGAAACTCACACGAGAAAAATGACGATCTCAGGTCGACAGACTAACCTGTACACATGTCACCTAGGAACTGCTATATGACAATAGGTATAATACCAACTAGCACGTTCCCAGCGAGTCCGTCCAGTGTACTCATAACCCAGTAAGCACCTGTATACTATCTTAGGTGAACAAACTAACACTAATGGCTTGTGAGACCTGGCCGCCACCCCTCATCGGGGTCTCGATCAGTATACACTAGTCTACATTGGAGTATCGATGCCCAGTCTTGATACTCCCACGACAAGAGACATTTAAGGATGTGCTTATAGACCCCCAGCTCCCACGTATATGATCGCCATCGTAATGCTGGTAGTCAAGCAAGAATTCTATGGGCTCTATCAACATATACATGATGATAAAGACAAACCAGATAGCATACTATCATCTCGAGTGAGACTGTTCTACCGGTATAGGTCCTCCCTCAATCATCATAATTACCTGCCTGCGATTACGATAATTGCCTTGAGGGCACTATAGCCAACAATCTCCCACTTGCACTTAAGGCCAATTATTGCAATGTCGCATACTCACAGCCCGTGTGATATCGAACACCCAACTTCTCTACTAATCAGTCTCGCAAAGCTCGTTTGCGAAACTATTGCATTCGAGAAATAGCCTCAATGAGTGGATCCGCTCCAATGTTTCTTTCTGTATCTCTCTATATCTCAACTTAACGGAGAAAGCTATCTCCCGAAATGAGCAATACCTGTCTTAGAATTTGTCTGGATATCTGATGGGACCCAGTTCATAAATGAACTCCAAATCTACTAAACTTCTTAGACTGTATCATCCACTGAATTTAATCAGTATCCTGCGCCATGCCTTCCACGGTATCCGCTTGGACCACCTGTCCAACATACTGCCCCATAGAAGAGGGAAAAACTATAACTCTGACAGTCACATTGTCATCCAGGTCACCTTGGAAGCCTGAAATGATAACCGTCTCCTGAAGAAGGCTGACGTTACCATATCCCAAGAACATTTACTTATGTTCATATAACTGCTTCCCAATGTTTCAACAGGATTGGATTAATATATGTTTATTGCATCTAGTGCAAAAAGAATATATGGTGTGGTACTTGACATTTCATGATTAACTCAATTGCCTAAGCAAGTGATATGCTAATCATGCGGATCCCTCTCCTCTTTAGTCTGTAAGACACCTTTAGAGAGGGTGACTCCATCACCTGCAGGTACACCACCATGCCAGGAGTCGTCCATTCTAAAAACACTTTAGAATAGTGTCAAGTACCCAAATTGGGACACTTCCCAAATATAGATCTAAAACCATAGACCTAGTAACCAGAAACCCTGATATTATATCCATATCCTTTATGGAGAAACAACTTTGTGACAACCATAGTATAACAGATCGTAGTATAGGAACATCTCTTCCTATCAAGTGCATGTTATCCTAATACCTGGACATCGCTCTCTACTACCTTCTTAGCAGATCCATCTCCTATTCTAATAAAGTCAAAGACCTATGACCATCACATCAAAAATAGATGATCTATTTCCGCTATACCTGTTTTAGTCTATAAATAGGCATAAGCTACTTGCCTACTATTCTTCCGCTGCTCCCACTGACTACAACAACCCTTTGGCAGAGTCATATATACGTGCACTTCTAAAGCTAGTTTAGAACGACGCTATACTCATCATCCTGCCGGGTCTTATAGTCTAGAACAGCAGCAATGGCAAGTCTGGGTAAACAAGAACCTCCATGTCACCGTCTATGAGAAGACCGAAGTTCCTCTCGGGTGCGTGAGGTTACCTACCAAAATCTGCGGAATGGCTAATGGAACGTCAAAAAAAATTGAATCCTTAGGTTATATTAAATCTTTAGCAATCGTTTGTGGTTCTGGAATCACTTCCAGTTCTACCATACTCCCACTTTTGTTTTTCTGAAAAAATCCATTTTACTAAAACTGTGGCGAGTCAAGAACATTATAAATATTGATCTTCCTGATGGTAGAAAATTAACCCTCGTAAAAGCCCGGGATATCCCACAAACAGCCATTACTGAAATGTGCCTCGAGTTTATCCGGATTCTGGTTTTAAGCATCAGCCGAATAACTCCCTATACCTTAATATCGTTAAGATATAAATTGATTCTATATATTTCTAATATAGAAACAAAAGCACTAATTTAATTGGAACCAGATTCAAAATCATCCAGCTGTCTCCAGTGCATATCAACCAAATGGAAAAAAGGCCAATCAGCATTACTCATCTAGGAGTGCAACCATATATGAGTAACCTGAAAGAGAAGCTAGTTCTCAAAACCATTACTATCAACGGAATACTAAACACAAGTATCTACATCTTCGACTTCCTCGAAGAATCCTGATACTTCCAACAAATGGTTCTCTACTTTATTCTTATACCTGCAACTTTTCAAAATCTGAACCTTGTATTTTAACGAAATACTTGTCTAGAACTAGAGAAGTTATGAGTAAACAGAATATAGTATGAGTACCAACTCCATTGTCCTAATGGACACTGGACACCATACAATACTTTGTATAATTCCCCTGAGTTTAATAACTCGAACCCTGTGCGTTGTAGGTTGAAAAAATGTACTATGGTTAAGAAGAATTACACCTCTGTTGAATGCACCTTACCTAATCACCAACTGATATAGGTAAATGTCACAGACATAATATCAAAAAGTCATATCTCACTTTATAAAATAAACGTACAGATATATCAGTTTGAAATTGGTGCATAACAACGGATATTCAAAACCAAATATTTTCCGTCCGGCAAAAACCCAGGTGATTTCCTCAAATATCACCAATTACAACGAATTCCGATATAATGAGGATCTAATCACCTAATTCCCAATATCGTACTCCCACTCACCATCCGTAGTAACATACAGATGTGAGAAACTGATCTGGTAAATACATACCCTGGAGTTAGATTCCAATTGGGAAAACAGTTTTCAATCATCATCGCACAGTGAAACTGAAACATGAAAATGTTTCGAAGGGGTAACCGGGTATTCCTAGTAAAGCCACTTCCACTATCCTGATTCATGACAGTAACCATATACTTACATGCCCTCACTCCAATCCCTTTATTATGTCTTTACTTATTACCTTCTGTACACCTTCTTTAGGCTAATTGGTTTTCTTCCTTCCCTACCCTTGGGCACCAGCCTATGGTTTGGAAGAAGACTATCCAATAAGCGTAATAGGTGTACTCTCCTAATCCTAGGAGCCCCCGCAACCTGAGAGAAGGTAAAGGGAAAAGACATCTGAATAATCATATTCTATTTCTCATGAACCAGAAACCATCCTCGAATCTGGAAAAAGTTCTTCCGAGTTCGTATGTAACTATACGATGGCATATCCAATGGAAGTGGATATCCGTAGTGATACGGAGTGTTCTGGAGAAACCCAAAGTGGATGTGGGAATGGCAGGGTTATATACGGTTTTGTCCTGAATGATAGCAGTCGCAATTTTCTTTGCCGTTATTCTAATCCCTTTATATGTCTTTACTTATTACCTTATGTACACCACACTTAGGCTTAATTGGTTTTCTTTCTTCCCTACCCTTCGGCACCAGCCTAAGGTGTAGGTTTACTAGGCACTCTAATAAGGATCTACAAGGCATCAACCATGCCGGATTAAAATTTTAGCCGTGCCGAATAACTCTAAACAAGATCTTTGCTAGAAAATTAGGGTTTCAAGTGCAATTTAAACTCATTAACTCTAAGTGAATACGAAATACAACCTTTGTAGATTGGTCCTTCACTTCTTAAGCTCCTTGTAGTATTCCCTTCGCTGCGATGATCGAACTCCCGGACTCTCGGACGGCTCCATGAGAAAGTTGCAACGGGATTGCTTGAAGTCTTCGAGGCCGAAGATGATCTACGTCGAGAGAATACGAACTCAAGCTTCTACTTCACTAACCAAAGAATTAGTGAAGCAAACAACCTAAACTAAAGTGCTAGTCTAGTAGAGGATGGTGAGATAGGAAATGGGTACACTTTAGAATTTCTTTTCTCACTTTGTATCTCTCTCTTTTACAAACCCTAGAAAGAAAAATGAAGGAGGAAGAAGATGAGCTCAAAATGAGAATGAAACTTGATCAAGAGAGAGAGTGAGCTAACCATGGTGAGTGAGTATCATATACTTAACTCATGTAGAGACATAACCATGGGTAAATATATTGGTTAGGTTAAATAATATCCAAAGCAAAACAAAAAGAGTTGAATTTGTCAAAGCACTCACAAGCTTCTACAAGCTTCATGCATTTAAAAAATATTCACTAATTTTTTATTTACTTTGAATATTAAAAACCATACCAATATATATATAATGGTGTATGTCTCATACACCCATGACAAGTGTATCAACAACCATGATACAAATAGTAAACACAAATAAATATATATCACATATATATCAAGTTGTGCACAAGTAAGAAAAAATGAATGCTTAAGTGAACCAATGTTAGTTAATGTAAATTAGTATATCACATATACAATTATACACTAAATTATTAAATCAACACTTGACTTAATAATCCGGTTATATTACATATAACCGACTAACATCCAATGTATCAACTTATCGAATCAACACTTGATTCGATATCCCGGTTATATCGCATATAACCGATCGATACAAACATCGCGAAAATAGAATACGGTATCACACACTTGCATTATTCTCGGTCCCGCACATATCACATATGCGCTCCTATTTATTTTTGCCTGAGCCAGTACAACCACTATGTAGGACTCTAAAGACTGGTCAATACGCCGGCAGTAGGTGATGATCATATCAAGCACCCACAAGCCGTCAGCGGTACTAGCTGGACGTAATGGCTACCTGGGTATTGAGCGATCAGAAGATCAGCAAGCAAGCCCGCTCCAACTCCTGTAAAAGCCTGACAGTGACACTACCGTACAGTCCAGTCTCCCCGTCTGATATGTCGCATATCAAGTCTAGGGGTGGTAAACGTCAGACCCCAACAACCGATAAGTCATGCCGATGTGAGGCTCATAACGGGTCGAGAAACTACTGGTAACACTTAACAGTAAATCTCTAAACCAGCCCTGGCCAGGGATTTCCCTGTTATGGCCAATCGAGCATAGCGCAATATCAACCCCCAATACCGGGAGAGACGAAACCCCTCCTATCACTCATTGCCTCCATGTGACTCGGGACTGTACCCAAAAACCACCGTTTTGCACGCCCTCTTGGACGTGGTAAGGTGGAAATCAAAGCACAGTGGGAATCACATAAGACTCTACGACGATCTCGGGTCTACAGACTAACCTGCACCAGTGTCATCAGAGAGCTGCCATCTGACGTAAGGTATAATACCAGCTGGGAGTTCTCGGCGAGTCCATCCAGTGTACCCAGTCTCCACTGAGCACCCGTATATCATCTCTGATGTCAAACACCAATGGATATGGGATCATCCATCGCCCATCTGTATGGGTCGAGAAGGTATACGCTAGTCTACTCTGGTATATCGATGCCCCGTCTCGATACACCCACGACTAGGGACCTTGAAGGATGTACTTATGGACTACCATGTCCTCACTAGTATGATCCGCATCATAGTCCAGGTAGTCAAGTACACATCCTAAGGGCTTTACCAACATGTAACAGAGAGACAATCAGTATACACGTTAAGGTAAAGAGTAACCAGATAGCATACTACCATGTCGAGCAAGAAAGTCCTCCCTATATATGTCCAAGCATCCACTACAATATACATCTCATGTATAGTAATGGCCTCTAGGGCATACATATAACTAACAATCTCCCACTTGCACTAGGGCCATCTGATAACAGTGGTTGTAGTGTCTCATACTCAACCATCCCATAATAGTCTCTCTCTGGGAAAAAGCCTTTGTGAGTGGATCCGCCGTGTTGTCCTCTGAGTCTACTCTCCTAACCTCGATCCCCTGGAGATCAACCATCTCCATAATCAGGTGACACTGCCTTAGAATATGTCTGGATCACTGATGGGACCGGCGTTCTTTGGCATAAGCCACAACTCCATTGTCACACAATGGTAGGAACGAAGTTCATCTCATAAACTAATATACACCCAGACTGCCTCTTTGGTAGTTTCTTTGGTAGCGATGTATCCAGCTTTTATCGTCTAGTATGTCACGGTATCTAGCTTGGAACTCTTCCAACATACCGTCCCTTTACTGAGGGTAAAGACAATGCCTGTGACTGACATTCAGTCGTCCTTATCACCCTGGAACCCTTCCAGTGATTCTCCCCAGGATCGATTGATACGATCTCACTACAACTAGCGAGAATCCTAACATCCATTTACATATATCTCATAGATCAAAACTAAGGATTTAGGAGGTATCACTTTGATCCTATATGGAGAATCCTTGTGATAAGCGGAGATTGATCGAGCGCAGCATAGGAAACTTCTTCCCTATCAAGAGCATGTCATCCACGTACTCTACGAGGATCACCACCATACTCCCTACTACCCTTTTATTTATACAAGGTTCATCTACCATTTTGATGATGTCAAACTCTTTGACTAACACATCAAAACAGACGTTCCAACTCCGCGATGCCTTTTTTATCACATAAAATATCTTGCACACGTTTCCGCTGCTCCCACTGTCTACGAGTCCCTCTGGCTGTGTTCTTATAGACGCTCTCTTCCAAATCATCATTTAGAAAAGCAGTCATGATACCCAACCGCCAGATATCGTAGTCATGGTATGTAGCCGTGGCAAGTAGGATCTGGATGGACTTAAGCATATGTACTCAGAAAAGGTTTCATCATAATCCATATCGGTCAATGATGCAAACCTTTAACAAGTCTAGCTTTGAAAGTCTCAACTTTTCCATGTACACCAAGTGATCTTCTCAAGATATACTTGCTCCTGATGGGGATTTAACCCTTCAGATAAGGCAACCAAAGTCCATACTTTGTTGGTGTATAAGGATTCCATCTATGGTCGCTAAGCATCCAGCCATTCTTACAGAGTCCCACTCCTGATGGCCAGCTCGAAACTAGTTGGGTCATCATCTCATGATGCAATCCTCGCTTCCACCATCCATGAGAAAACCGTAGTATCTCTCAGGTGGGTGAGGATCCCTACTAGATCGGCGGAGAGGCTGAGGTTCGTTGGGAACTACCGAATCCTCCGGTTCCACTAAATCTTCAGTTTGAGTTTGTGTAGCCAGAATTTCTTCCAGTTCTACCTTGTCGCCACTAATTTCTTTTGTAAGAAATTCCTTTTCTAAAAAGGTGGCATGTCGAGAAACAAATACTTTTTGTTCCTCAGTATGGTAGAAAAGATATCCATGTGAATGTTTGGGATATCCCACAAACTTGCATAGAACTGACCGTGCCTCGAGTTTGTCCGGATTTTGCATTTTGACATAGGCCGGACAACCCCATATCTTAACTCGTTTAAGACATGGTCTCTTCCTACTCCATATCTCATACGGTGTGGTAGGTACAGATTTAGATGGAACTTGATTCAATAGGTATGCTGCTGTCTCCAGCGCATACCCCAAGAAGGAAATAGGTAACTCAGCTGTGCTCATCATAGAGCTCACCATATCTAATAGGGTGTGGTTCCTCCGTTCAGATACACCGTTGTGCTGTGGTGTATATGGAGGAGTCAGCTGAGAGAGAATCCCATTCTCTTTTAGGAAGTCCAGGAATTCCGTGCTCAAGTATTCTCCTCCTTGATCGCATCAAAGGACATAATACTTATACCCATTTTGGTTCTCTACTTATAACTTATATTCTGTGGATATCTCAAAAGCTTCGGACTTGTGTTTCAACAGGAACATATGTCTGAATCTTGAGAGATCATCAGAGAATGTAATGAAGTACAAAGAACCGGTCTTGGTATGTGTAGACAGGGGACCTTCATACATCAACATGTATCATCCCAAGAGTTCACTAACTCTTTCTCTGTTTCTAATAAACGGAGCTGTGGTCATCTTATCTCTGTGACATGACTGGTAAGTTTCACAAGATGTAAATTCAAACTAATTTAAATATGCATCTATATGTAACTTCAGCTAGTCGGGTCACATTGATATGACCTAGTCTACAATACCTCAAGAAGGATTCGTTCATCTCTGAACTCTTGCTCTTGTATGTGTTCTGTATACTAAGAACTGTAGTTTGATTTAGAACGTTAATGCTTTTAGATAACGTGCCTAAACCGATCAACTCTTGATATAGGAAATGTACAAAACATTATCCAACAATACAAAATTATATCCTTTCTTTACTAATAAAGAGATTGATATGATGTTGTATATCAGGTTCGGTATCTAATAGCATTCATTCAGAATCAATGTATTCTGTTAATACAGGGTGATAGTGACCAACAGACTTGGCAGCAACACTTGCACCGTTTTCTATCACATGAAACTTATCACCCATTCTCAGTTCTCTACCTATCTGTAGCCCATGTAACAAATTACATATGCGGGATCCCGATCCGGTATCATATACCCAGGACGTAAAGGATACTGAGAAACAGTTCTTTGTAATGAACACACCCGAAGATGATGCATCAGCATGCACTTTCTTCGTTTGGGCGGCACGGGAATTCTAGTAATCCCCAATTTCCTGCTCTGTCTTATAACAATTATAAGTTGGAGCGGGATCAACGTTCCCCTAGCACAGTATAACAAGCGGGTTCGGTCAATACATCCGTATTATTATCTTGATTAAGGCGTGACATGGTCTCTACCTGGAGAGAGAGAAGAAAACACTCAGTGTATGCTCTTGCAAGATCAGATTGGTTATTATTTTATCTAATCAGGATGGCTCCCACTGTTTTTTATCAAATCTTCCTTCAAACCCTAAAAGGAAAGACTAGCCGGGATTAATTACACCCTACAACTTCGCCAATCTTTCAGCCAGGCCAGTGTCAGTACTTTGAGGGAGGTTCCCCGTGCTTTCGCACGGACCTAATTAAAGTAAACCTCGTTTTCCCAGAGGCGTAACCCCGTTAACACCTTTCTAGACACCTACTTGATCGGCTAATTATCCTGTGTAAAACTCTCCCGGGAGTAACAATTACTCGCAGTGGGTATCGGGATCCAACTATCTTATAGAAGGTATGCAATCTCATTGCAAATTTCAACACTTGAAATTCCCGATAATATTTTGCCCCTAACCCCTATGACCTTGACAAAGGCCAACAAATCATAGGATGCTAGTCAAGTTCAACCCGTCATTTCTTGATTGAATCAAACCCACCCGCACGACCCTTGACAAAGGCCAACAAGGTCGTACGACTACCCCAAAACAATCTGCATCATATGCATAAGCAGATAAGCACAATTCAGCTACCGCACACTACGCCTTGACAAAGGCCAACAAACGCAGCACGAATACTAAATAGTTCTTATCTGAAATGACGGAGGGCTACGACAGGTTTTTCTGAAAACCTATTGCGTAATGAACTTGATATCGTCGTAGAATCGAGTGAATTTTGAAATGGAGTGATTTTGAGGCTTTTATTAGTTTTGCTAAAGAGGTCACTCCCGGTGAAGGGATCTCGGCTCTTTCCTTATGGAATAAGGTGCTGGATATATCATATACATCACTATGCAAAGCAAAACTCCAAAAGCAATCAAAAACAAACCGAGTGTTATAGCATCTGCCAGTTTTGCTAAAGAGGTCACTCCCGGTGAAGGGATCTCGGCTCTTTCCTCATCGAATAAGGTGCAGGGTATATCATATATACCGCTATGCAAAGCGAAACTGTAGCTACCCTTTTTGAAAAATTTGATTCTACAACATCTTTTAGGTTTCTTTTCTTTCATTAATCACATTAATGAAGTCCCATTATTTAAGTCACCTAAACATCACAGATAAATACGACGTACACTTATGCCATCCGCATTCGCCTCGATGTCCCCTCGTGCACCGTTAGGTTAGGTAACTAACGGCAGAGCGGGCAGGGCTAGCGCGGGTGTAAAACATAAGTAACGCCTATATAATATATCATATATACTATATACAGTATTTATCACATCACATCACATGATCACATCACAGATATCGCAGCAGAAGAAACATATGAAAGATTGGATATACTAGGACGTCCGTGTTTTATTTTGAGCCTCTATAAAATACGGATTCCACGGTCGCGACGAATAGCCAAACCCACACCCCTAGACCCCTACGAGAGCGGCAAGCAACCCTACCAATTCTAGAGTTAGGAGACCCGGACTCGACTCCTCGAGTTGGTCTCCCACTGGACTCCAGAACACGGTTACTTGTGCTCTCCTCCTTGGGTCTATCCTAGTGCGGAAAAGTAAATAATATACAAAAGGTGACATCAACCTCATCCCGGAAGTGCCCCAATAAAAGAATATTACATACATTTAATTTTACATGAATGAAAATGAAAACTCTCATCTCACAAAAAACCCCCCGGCTATTCAGAACGCGACAATCCAATATAACATATCCAGCAACGCATAACATCACATGTCATCAACGTAAGTAAATATGCGCATCCCAATTATCGTTGACATATAGCAACGAAACCGGCGATATCACATATTACACTTACGGTCACAGAAAAGAATGTGTAAAACTACAACATTTGGAATCCCCAATCTCTTTAGACATCGTAAATCCGAAATATCACATATTTCGCATTTCATGCCTAACTGTATGAATTCCACATATTGTATCACATTCCAGATAAATAGACGGTATTAAACTTTCCGATTGAATAATCAAATACCCGAGATTTCCAAAATAGCTCAACACTTGAGCGGAGTTCAAAAATTCCAGAATACGTCACAGTAGCAACGGTCCAGTCGTAGAAGGGTCAAGCCAACGCCTCACATGTCGCACGCCGTACTGCCTCAAACCCTAAGGTTCAAAAGGCAGTTCAAGACGGTCACATAATCGAGTTAAGGTTTGTTTTCTTCTAGAGGGTCCATCGCGTCACATGCACGTATTTCCGAAAGATTTAAACCCGAGAAAAATTCAACACTTAAATGTTTTTCGTGCCGGGAAAAATTGAGTTAATGATATCCGTTCGAACATTTTAATACTTTCTAAATTATCCGGAATAACAGAACAAAATTAAATTCTCCGATCGAATCGACGAATTCAAAATAAACCCCAAAATACTCAATACTTGAGTCAGTTTAAAAATACCCAGAAAATAGCACTATCATATATTAGCATTACTGTGCAAAAAACATGACCCAATCTCTCTGTACGGCCGCGGATCCGCAGCCCAAGCAGGGTATGGCCGCGGTTCTGCGGTGATAAGTACGGATTACGTCATTGAATTTCACAGTGATGCTTAGAAAACCCTGCTGAATTTTTTAGATATTTTTAATTCTGAAAATACACAGTTTTGAAAAAATGTCCAGAGAGGGGGTTAAATCGACGTATTTGGGTTCGTTCGGAGTTTTAACTTTGTTAACACATCGCCAAATGTTCTAGCTAGGCTCTAATACCACTGTAGGTTTACTAGGCATTCTAATAAGGATCTATAAGGCATCAACCATGCCGGATTAAAATTTTAGCCGTGCCGAATAACTTTAAACAAGATCTTTTCTAGAAAATTAGGGTTTCAAGTGCAAGTTAAACTCATTAACTCTATGTGAATACGAAATACAACCTTTGTAGATCGGTCCTTCACTTCTTAAGCTCCTTGTAGTAGTCCCTTCGCTGCGATGATCGAACTCCCGGACTCTCGGACGGCTCCATGAGAAAGTTGCAACTGGATTGCTTGAAATCTTCGAGGCCGAAGATGATCTACGTCGAGGGAATACGAACTCAGGCTTCTACTTCACTAACCAAAGAATTAGTGAAGCAAACACCCTAAACTAAAGTGCTAGTCTAGTAGAGGATGGTGAGATAGGAAATGGGTACACTTTAGAATTTCTTTTCTCACTTTGTATCTCTCTCTTTTACAAACCCTAGAAAGAAAAATGAAGGAGGAAGAAGATGAGCTCAAAATGAGAATGAAACTTGATCAAGAGAGAGAGTGAGCTAACCATGGTGAGTGAGTATCATATACTTAACTCATGTAGAGACATAACCATGGGTAAATATATTGGTTAGGTTAAATAATATCCAAAGCAAAACAAAAAGAGTTGAATTTGTCAAAGCACTCACAAGCTTCTACAAGCTTCATGCATTTAACAAATATTCACTAATTTTGTATTTACTTTGAATATTAAAAAACATACCAATATATATATAATGGTATATGTCTCATACACCCATGACAAGTGTATCAACAACCATGATACAAATAGTAAAGACAAATAAATATATATCACATATATATCAAGTTGTGCACAAGTGAGAAAAAATGAATGCTTAAGTGAACCAATGTTAGTTAATGTAAATTAGTATATCACATATACAATTATACACTAAATTATTAAATCAAAACTTGACTTAATAATCCGGTTATATCACATATAACCGACTAACATCCAATGTATCGACTTATCGAATCAACACTTGATTCGATATCCCGGTTATATCGCATATAACTGTTTACCCCAATCAGAGCAAAGCTCTGTTCAAATTCCAAGGCGGAAGATGAAGCAACCCCCCAATCAGAGCAATGCACTACTTTGAAAATTTAAACTTTAGTAAATGAAGCAACAATTCAGATTCTTTGCGCTGCGCGCAACGCGCCACGTGTCAAAGCTGATACATCAGCGCAGCGCCCAAGACCGCGCGCCCAATCAGAGCAAAGCTCTATTAAAAAACAAAAGGAAGCAACGCTTCAGTTGCGCAAGCACTGCGCTGCGCGACACGTGTCAGCGCAGATGCGCTCGCACAGTTGCGCTGCGCTGCGCGACACGTGTCAGCGCAGATGCGCTAGCGCAGTTACGCTGCGCTTTGCTCTGCGCTGCGCGACACGTGTCAGCGTAGATGCGCACGTGACCAAATCCCAAATCGAAATGACTGGACTTAAGTTACTTCTAGATAAAAACATACTGACAGGGCCAAACTACAAAGATTGGCTCAGGAATGTAAAATTGGCAATCACTTACGACAAGCTGGGGTATCTTCTTACCACCAAAGCTCCCCCCATCCCAGGTCCCACCTCCAGTGTCGCGGATAAGGAAATCCGTAAGACTTGGGTGATTGATTGCGCGAAGGCCAGGTGCCTCGTGCTTGCCTCTATGGACAACGAACATCAGAGGAGGCATGAGAATATGGACCTCGAGTCCATATTTCTCCATACAAAAGAACTGTATGGAGAGCAGTCTCGTATCGCAAGATACGAAGTGTCGAAGAAGTTATTTTCGACAAAGTTGGCCGTCGGATCATCGGTAGCGGACCACGTGCTTAAGATGATTGGCTACACTGAGGAGCTCGCGGAACTTGGGACCACATTGGACAGTGAACTCTATACGGATTTAATTCTCCAGTCCCTTCCATCCACTTACGCCCAGTTTATACTGAACTTCAACTTACAAGAAAAGGAAGTTGAACTTTCAGAACTCCTCAACATGCTGAGGAGCGCAGAGGGCACCCTACAGAAGGGTAGGGAAACACCCGCTTTGTTTGTAGGAGGAACTTCTTCTTCTAGGTCCAAGGCGAAAGCCAAGGGAAAGAGGAAGAAAGCCCTCGCCAAACCAAGAGGCGGTGTTAGTAAAGTGGGTACGAAGGGAAAGGAAAAGGCAATAAAGATAGCGGGGAAGCTTGTGGGTAAAGAGGGATGCTTCTATTGTCACAAGAGTGGACACTGGAAGAAAGATTGCAGGGCTTGGAAAGCCAGGACACAGGAACTGAAGCAGGTTGCGGCTTCAGCTTCAGGTGTGTATGTTATTGAGAACTGTCTTTCTATAAACTCTACTTCCTGGGTATTGGATACCGGATCAGGATCTCATATCTGTAATTCTTTGCAGGCGTTGAGAAACCGTAGGGTTTTGAAGGCAGGTGACATGACCCTCAGAGTTGCGAACGGAGCTAGCATGGATGCTAAAGCCGTGGGGGACTATCACCTGGGAATGTCAGATGGGCATGTTTTGGCTTTGCGTAATTGCTTTTTTGTACCCAACGCTACTCGTAATATCATTTCTGTATCTTTGGTTTCAAAAGAAGGTTATGAATTTGCGTTTGTAAGTAATGTTGTAAACATTCACCTTAATCAAGTTCTGATTGGGTCAGGTACATTGAGCAATGGTATATACGTATTGAACCAACCACAGATTTTTAATGTCCAGAATACACACAAAAGAAAGTCTCCAGATATCAATCATACTTTCTTATGGCATTGTAGACTGGGTCACATCAATGAGAGAAGGTTGACTAAGTTACATACAGAAGGATATTTGGATCCGTTCGAATATCAATCGTATGCCACTTGTCAATCCTGTCTCAAAGGAAAGATGACAAAGACTCCGTTCACTGGACACGGAGTAAGAGCGAGCGAGCTCTTGGGACTCGTACACAGCGACGTGTGCGGTCCAATGTCTACACATGCGCGAAGCGGTTATTCTTACTTCATTACCTTTACGGATGATTTTTCAAGGTACGGTTATGTCTTCTTAATGAAACATAAGTCCGAAGCTTTTGAAAAGTTCCAGGAATATAAGAATGAAGTAGAAAAACAAACCGGCAAAAGTATCAAGATTCTAAGATCGGATCGAGGTGGAGAATACTTAAGTGCCGAGTTCCTGAATTACTTAAAAGAGAATGGGATTCTCTCTCAGCTTACTCCTCTATACACTCCGCAACATAACGGTGTATTGGAGATACGGAACCGGACCCTATTGGATATGGTACGGTCCATGATGAGTAACGTTGAGTTACCGCGATCATTCTGGGGGTATGCGCTAGAAACAGCTGCATACCTTTTCAACCGAGTTCCTACTAAGACTGTGCCTACCACACCATATGAGTTATGGAGTGGGAAGAAACCCTATCTTCAGTACCTGAAGATTTGGGGATGTCCAGCTTATGTCAAAAAGCAGCATACGGACAAGCTCGAGGCACGCTCAGTACTGTGCAAGTTTGTGGGATACCCAAAGAACTCCAGGGGGTATCTTTTCTATTACGCAGAGGAACAAAAAGTCCTTGTTTCTCGTAATGCCCATTTTCTGGAACATCAGTTCTTGGAAAAAGAAGTAAGTGGGAGCGCAATAGAACTGGAAGAAATTCCAGAACCTCAGACTATTACTGAAAGCTTAGTGGAACCAGAGGGTTCGAAAGAACAGGACATTCCTACGCCGCTCCGCAGGAGTAGTAGGCAGTCTCATCCGCCCGAAAGATACTACGGTTTTCTCATACACGGGGATAGAGAGGATTGCATCATAGATTATGATGAGCCTACTAGCTTCCAGCAGGCCGTTCAGAGCGTTGACTCGGTAAAATGGCTGGATGCAATGCGGACCGAAATGGAGTCCATGTACACCAACAAAGTATGGACGTTGGACATTGCTCCAGACGGGGTAAAACCCGTAGGATGCAAGTGGATCTTCAAAAGGAAGATTGGTGTAGATGGACAGGTTGAGACCTATAAAGCTAGACTTGTAGCAAAGGGTTTCCGTCAAAGACCTGGCTTGGACTATGACGAAACCTTTTCTCCAGTGGCTATGCTGAAATCCATTCGGATCCTTCTTGCCATTGCTGCCTTCCACGATTATGAGATTTGGCAGATGGACGTAAAAACCGCTTTTCTAAATGGAAATTTAGAGGAGTGTGTCTATATGGATCAGCCAGAGGGTTTCATTCAGAGTGGGAGCAGCGGAAAGGTGTGCAAGTTGCTTAAGTCCATCTATGGACTAAAGCAGGCATCGCGGAGTTGGAACATCTGTTTTGATGAGACGGTCAAGGAATTTGACTTTATCAAAAATCCAGATGAACCATGCATCTATAGTAGATTTGTAGCGAGAACTGTAGTATTCCTTGTTTTATACGTGGATGACATTCTCTTAATAGGAAATGACATTCCTATGCTACAATCTGTCAAGGGTTTCTTGTCACAAAGCTTCTCCATGAAAGACCTGGGTGATGCCTCTTACATCCTGGGGATCCGGATCCATCGTGATAGATCCAAGAGGATATTGGACTTTCACAGTCCAGGTACATCGACACCGTACTGAAAAGATTCAGTATGGAAGATTCCAAGCGCGGTAACCTACCGGCTTGTCACGGGATCACCCTCTCTAAAGAGATGTCTCCCAAGACTGATTTGGAGAGGGATCGCATGTCTATTATACCCTACGCTTCTGCGGTAGGCTCTATAATGTATGCGATGTTGTGTACCAGACCGGATGTAGCTTATGCACTGAGTGTAGTAAGCCGGTATCAGTCAAACCCTGGGGAGAAACACTGGATAGCAGTAAAGAACATTCTCAAGTACCTGAGAAGGACTAAGGAGATGTTCTTGGTGTATGGCGGAAAAGACCTCCAGATCGAGGCCTTTGCTGACTCCAGCTTTCAGAGTGACAAGGATGATTCCAAGTCCATGTCGGGGTTTGTCTTTACCCTCAATGGAGGGGCGGTGTGTTGGAAGAGTTCCAAACAGGAAACCGTTGCAGACTCGACTATGGAAGCGGAATACATCGCTGCATCTGATGCCGCAAAAGAAGCTGTCTGGATGAGGAAGTTCTTGAAAGAACTTCAGGTGGTTCCGTCCATTGTTGACCCAATACCTCTGTATTGCGACAACAACGGGGCTATAGCTTTAGCGAAGGAACCCAGGTCCCATCAGAGATCCAGGCACATCTTGAGGCGGTATCACCTGATCAGGGAGATCGTGGATCGCAAGGAGATCGAGGTTCGGAGGGTTGCTTCAGAAGAAAACACTGCAGATCCATTCACCAAGGCCCTACCCCAGACTCAGTTCGAACGGCTGATCGAGATGATAGGTCTTCGATACGCCAGTACATGGCCTTAGTGCAAGTGGGAGATTGTTAGTGTATATGCCCTAGAGGCCATTACTGTATCATACTAGTTTGTATATTACTTAATGGAAGCTTGGGATATTCACCTTGTATAAACAATCTTGCTCAATATAGTAGTATGCTACTTGGTTTGTTTCTACTTCAATGTGTACATGTGTTTATTTTGCGATATCACCTATACGCATTAGTGGAGCCCTTAGGATCTTTGCTTGATTACCAGCGTTGTGATGGCAGTCACACTAGTGGGGGCTGGGTAATCTATAAGCACATCCTTATACAGGTCCCTAGTCGCAGGACTATCGAGACAGGGCATCGATACTCCGGAGTAGACTAGCGTATGCGCTTCTCATCCCAGTATGGGAGATGGTCTGTCCCACAGCCATCAGTACGTCGTACTGAAGATAGTATACGGGTGCTCGTTAGGTTACGAGTACACTGGACAGGACTCGTCGGGGACTGAGAGGTTGGTATTATACCTATCGTCAGTTATCAGTTCCCAGGTGACATGAGTACAGCTTAGTCCGTTGACTTGACACTGGCACTTCGCCTCGAGTGTGTTCCCACTGTACTTTGACTACTACCCTACCACGGCTCAAAGGAGTCGTGCAAACAGGTGGTAGTTGGGTGCAGTCCCGAAGCACTTGGAGGCAGTGCCGGTTAGACAGGATTCGTCTCTCCCGGTATTGGGAGTTGACATCGCGCTGTGTCTAGGAGAGCCATTACACGAGTAGTCCCTGGCCAGGGCAAGCGAGATATACTGGTAGGCTTCCAGTGTTATCTCAGGGTGTTTTGGGCTTCACTCCGACACGACTTGTACCGCTATTGGGGGACTGACGTTTTACCGCCCCCTAGGCCCGACATGCGATGTATCAGACGAACAGACCGGACTGTACGGAGAATGTCACATTCAGACTCAGTAGGAGTTCAGATGGGGTTCACCTCGTCAGCCTTCTTGTCGGCATCTACCTGGGGACCGTTACGCACAGCTAGTGCCGCTTGCGGTCTATGGTTAAACCCACTGCCAGCGTAGTGTCGAGTCTTTAGAGTCCCACACAGAGGGTATTCGCCTCTGGGCAAAACAGAGTAGAGGTCGCATGGTTTTGCGACAGGGTTCGTTCTCATCCGCGCACTTGTGCACGTTTGGAGTCCGGACGGATATTGCCAGCGGGCTCTGGTTTGAGCCGGTTACTGGTATATGTTTTGGGGTTACTTTTATCTCTCAGTATTCATGTTCCTCGGAACAAGAATGCAGGTGTGTATGCACAGTTGTTTGAGGCGGAAGAAGAGGTTTTTCATTAGGGTTTCGGAACGGGTGCGCATGCACAGTTGACAGTCGTCTTTTTTCCAAACCCTAATGAATTAGTGAGATTTCTATTAATAATAGTAATTAAATGAAATTATGTTATGGTTGGTTTTGTTGACTTGTTGACCATGGTTGACTTGTTGACCATGGTTGAATGTTTGACCATCATCATTATTTTGCAAGGATGCTCCTTGATTCTTGCCAACATTCATTTAATGAAGTATGATAGTGGTCATTCCAAAACAACCATCAACTATTCTCATTTGAATTATTATTACTAATTAGATAATTCTTTTTCTTTTGATATGGTTGCAAAAAGGAAAAAGAGAGCTCTTTCTATCATAACCATTCTCTCTCCTCACTTCATCTTCTTCTTCCTCAAGCTCAAGGAGAATCCTTCTCATGTGTTGAGAATCCCTCTCCTTGAAAAGAAAACAGCCCCTAGACACTCTCTACTCACTCTAGGATCAAGGGTTTAGCAAGCCGGAGATTCTAGTTCACTCAAAGTTCGAGAAAGAGCCCGAAGGTTGAACCCTCAGGTGGATCCATCTTCGACGGAAGAAGGCGACGAGGAAAGAACCATCAACCTCTACAAAGTTTGAAGAAGAAGGAGTTCAAGTTTAGGTATAACCATCTTTCCGAGTAGCTAACTCTCTTTAGCATGTTTGCTAGTTTTAGTTTAGGAAAAGATCCCGACTTTGTTAGTCCATGTTGCCCCATGCGCTAAAAATTTGATTTTTATACCATTTCCGCCTCCCCGTAAGAACCGGGGGTCGCAACGTGGACTTACAGTGGTATCAGAGACTAACTAAACTTAAACTAGCTTGGTAGCGAAGTGTATGGAAGTTCGAAACCGAAAAATCGTAAAACCGGAAAATCCAAAACCCTAAGTTTCTGTTGAAATTTTTTGTGCTCTAAAAGTAAAACTTTTTACTCCTAAAATCGTCTCAGGGTTTTGTGAGAACACCCACGAAAAATGATCCCATGATTCATTCAAACCGCCGCGGATCCGCGGCCTCAGCTATTCTCTTAGTCGCGGATCCGCCGCCGTTTAGCCTCTTCATGCGATCCTGTTTTGTGCAGTGTTCTTCTGGTAGGGTTTTGGGATTTTTCAAATATGTTATATGTGCCCAGATTTTCCAGAAAAGAAATTTACTTTTGGGGTCCTATAAATCCGTATTTTTTTCGAACTTCGCTACACTTTGGCTATGATGGTTATATCTGTGATGTTTGCATGTATTGAACGTCGGCTAATCGCTATAAGTCGATTAGTCGGGGTTATACATCTCTGTTATCTGTGTTTGATATTGGAATGTGTATATGAATGTGTTGGACTGTCGCGGGTGAATAGCCGGGGTGGATGTGAGATGAGCTTTTTTTTTCTTTCATTCATTTGTAAATGTAAATTGATGTAATAATATTATTTATATGGCCGCACAACCGGGTCGGGGTTGTAACCGTCATTGTATAATTCTTTTTACTGTTTTTGCTCCTAGGATAGACCCATGGAGGGGTGCACAAACTACCGGGTACTTGGCGGGTAGTTTGCCGCACCCGTAGGGGTCTTGGGTGGGGTATTTGCTATTCACCGCGACCGTGTAATCCGCTTTTTGTTGCAGGCTCGAACGGATTGCGGATTGCTAGTATATCCAATGTATTCATCTGTGATCTGTAATGTCTATCATTGCTTTATATTTAGGCGTTGCTTATGTTTTACAGCCGCGCTAGCCCAGCCCCCGCTCTGTCGTTAGTTAAGTAACCTAACGAGTGATGACGGGACCCCGTGGCGAATGCGAATGGCATAAGCGTACGTCATATTTTGGTTGTTTTCTGCAATGGTAGGATTAAATGATGGGACGCATTAAAAGAACTAATGCAAGATAATAAACCAAGTTAAAGTCGTTGGAACACTTTCGAAAAACCACTCGGTTCTTTTCAAAACTAACTTTTAAATGCGGAGCTTGAGCCACTCCTTCTAAAAGCTATCTCGTTCCATCGATTATATCAAGTTCACTACGTTCACGGTTTTACCAAAACCATTCGTAGCCCTCCATCATTTCAGTTAAATATACGGTAGTATTCAAGCTATGTATTTTGACCTCACGCCAAGGCATAGTGATTGGTAGCTGCCGGATATTTATCTGTTGCATAGATAGAATGCGTTGGTTTGAGACAGTCGTACTGCCATTTTGGCCTACGTCAAGGGTAGGTACGGGTGGGTTCAAATCAACCGGGATAATGATGGGAAGAACTTGACATGTGACTTATGACATTTTGACCTCACGCCAAGGTCATAAGAGCATGGGGCAAAAATCCACATCGGGAGTTTCATAAGTACTGAAACTTGCTAGATTTGCATACCATTTGGAGTGTGATGATTCTGGTAGGATTCCTTCAGTTTCGTCACGCGATGATATTTGGATCCCGATCCTACTGTGAGTATATGCTACTCCTCGGGAAATTTCTCACTAAACGATCAATGCTATAAACCTAGTAGGTGCCTAGAAAGGTGTTAGCGGGGCTACGCCCCCAGGGAAAAGAGGTTCTTAAATTAAGGAACTTCGCGAAAGCGTTGGAAAACCTCCCTCGAAGTACCGACACTGTCCTGGCTGAACGGTTAAGCAAGTATTGTACGGTGGGATTGATCCCGACTAATTCTTCCTTTGTGGTTTGAGGAGGGATTCGAGAGACAGTGGGAGCCATCCTGTTTAGACAAATTAAAAACCATTCTAAACTTGCAAGAGCATCGTGCTAAAGTGTTTCTTCTCTCCCCCCTGCAGCGACCAAATCGAAATGACTGGACTTAAGTTACTTCTAGATAAAAACATACTGACAGGGCCAAACTACAAAGATTGGCTCAGGAATGTAAAATTGGCAATCACTTACGACAAGCTGGGGTATCTTCTTACCACCAAAGCTCCCCCCGTCCCAGGTCCCACCTCCAGCGTCACGGATAAGGAAATCCGTAAGACTTGGGAGATTGATTGCGCGAAGGCCAGGTGCCTCGTGCTTGCCTCTATGGACAACGAACATCAGAGGAGGCATGAGAATATGGACCTCGAGTCCATATTTCTCCATACAAAAGAACTGTATGGAGAGCATTCTCGTATCGCAAGATACGAAGTGTCGAAGAAGTTATTTTCGACAAAGTTGGCCGTCGGATCATCGGTAGCGGACCACGTGCTTAAGATGATTGGCTACACTGAGGAGCTCGCGGAACTTGGGACCACGTTGGACAGTGAACTCTATACGGATTTAATTCTCCAGTCCCTTCCATCCACTTACGCCCAGTTTATACTGAACTTCAACTTACAAGAAAAGGAAGTTGAACTTTCAGAACTCCTCAACATGCTGAGGAGCGCAGAGGGCACCCTACAGAAGGGTAGGGAAACACCCGCTTTGTTTGTAGGAGGATCTTCTTCCTCTAGGTCCAAGGCGAAAGCCAAGGGAAAGAGGAAGAAAGCCCCCGCCAAACCAAGAGGCGGTGTTAGTAAAGTGGGTACGAAGGGAAAGGAAAAGGCAATAAAGATAGCGGGGAAGCTTGTGGGTAAAGAGGAATGCTTCTATTGTCACAAGAGTGGACACTGGAAGAAAGATTGCAGGGCTTGGAAAGCCAGGACACAGGAACAGAAGCAGGTTGCGGCTTCAGCTTCAGGTGTGTATGTTATTGAGAACTGTCTTTCTATAAACTCTACTTCCTGGGTATTGGATACCGGATCAGGATCTCAAATCTATAATTCTTTGCAGGCGTTGAGAAACCGTAGGGTTTTGAAGGCAGGTGACATGACCCTCAGAGTTGCGAACGGAGCTAGCATGGATGCTAAAGCCGTGGGGGACTATCACTTGGGAATGTCAGATGGGCATGTTTTGGTTTTGCGTAATTTCTTTTTTGTACCCAACGCAACTTGTAATATCATTTCTGTATCTTTGGTTTCAAAAGAAGGTTATGAATTTGCGTTTGTAAGTAATGTTGTAAACATTCACCTTAATCAAGTTCTGATTGGGTCAGGTACATTGAGCAATGGTATATACGTATTGAACCAACCACAGATTTTTAATGTCCAGAATACACACAAAAGAAAGTCTCCAGATATCAATCAGACTTTCTTATGGCATTGGAGACTGGGTCACATCAATGAGAGAAGGTTGACTAAGTTACATACAGAAGGATATTTGGATCCGTTCGAATATCAATCGTATGCCACTTGTCAATCCTGTCTCAAAGGAAAGATGACAAAGACTCCGTTCACTGGACACGGAGTAAGAGCGAGCGAGCTCTTGGGACTCGTACACAGCGACGTGTGCGGTCCAATGTCTACACATGCGCGAAGCGGTTATTCTTACTTCATTACCTTTACGGATGATTTTTCAAGGTACGGTTATGTCTTCTTAATGAAACATAAGTCCGAAGCTTTTGAAAAGTTCCAGGAATATAAGAATGAAGTAGAAAAACAAACCGGCAAAAGTATCAAGATTCTAAGATCGGATCGAGGTGGAGAATACTTAAGTGCCGAGTTCCTGAATTACTTAAAAGAGAATGGGATTCTCTCTCAGCTTACTCCTCCATACACTCCGCAACATAACGGTGTATCGGAGAGACGGAACCGGACCCTATTGGATATGGTACGGTCCATGATGAGTAACGCTGAGTTACCGCGATCATTCTGGGGGTATGCGCTAGAAACAGCTGCATACCTTTTGAACCGAGTTCCTACTAAGACGGTGCCTACCACACCATATGAGTTATGGAGTGGGAAGAAACCCTATCTTCAGTACCTGAAGATTTGGGGATGTCCAGCTTATGTCAAAAAGCAGCATACGGACAAGCTCGAGGCACGCTCAGTACTGTGCAAGTTTGTGGGATACCCAAAGAACTCCAGGGGGTATCTTTTCTATTACGCAGAGGAACAAAAAGTCCTTGTTTCTCGTAATGCCCATTTTCTGGAACATCAGTTCTTGGAAAAAGAAGTAAGTGGGAGCGCAATAGAACTGGAAGAAATTCCAGAACCTCAGACTATTACTGAAAGCTTAGTGGAACCAGAGGGTTCAAAAGAACAGGACATTCCTACGCCGCTCCGCAGGAGTAGTAGGCACTCTCATCCTCCCGAAAGATACTACGGTTTTCTTATAGACGGGGATAGAGAGGATTGCATCATAGATTATGATGAGCCTACTAGCTTCCAGCAGGCCGTTCAGAGCGTTGACTCGGTAAAATGGCTGGATGCAATGCGGACCGAAATGGAGTCCATGTACACCAACAAAGTATGGACGTTGGACATTGCTCCAGACGGGGTAAAACCCGTAGGATGCAAGTGGATCTTCAAAAGGAAGATTGGTGTAGATGGACAGGTTGAGACCTATAAAGCTAGACTTGTAGCAAAGGGTTTCCGTCAAAGACCTGGCTTGGACTATGACGAAACCTTTTCTCCAGTGGCTATGCTGAAATCCATTCGGATCCTTCTTGCCATTGCTGCCTTCCACGATTATGAGATTTGGCAGATGGACGTAAAAACCGCTTTTCTAAATGGAAATTTAGAGGAGTGTGTCTATATGGATCAGCCAGAGGGTTTCATTCAGAGTGGGAGCAGCGGAAAGGTGTGCAAGTTGCTTAAGTCCATCTATGGACTAAATCAGGCATCGCGGAGTTGGAACATCTGTTTTGATGAGACGGTCAAGGAATTTGACTTTATCAAAAATCCAGATGAACCATGCATCTATAGTAGATTTGTAGCGAGAACTGTAGTATTCCTTGTTTTATACGTGGATGACATTCTCTTAATAGGAAATGACATTCCTATGCTACAATCTGTCAAGGGTTTCTTGTCACAAAGATTCTCCATGAAAGACCTGGGTGATGCCTCTTACATCCTGGGGATCCGGATCCATCGTGATAGATCCAAGAGGATATTAGGACTTTCACAGTCCAGGTACATCGACACCGTACTGAAAAGATTCAGTATGGAAGATTCCAAGCGCGGTAACCTACCGGCTTGTCACGGGATCACCCTCTCTAAAGAGATGTCTCCCAAGACTGATTTGGAGAGGGATCGCATGTCTATTATACCCTACGCTTCTGCGGTAGGCTCTATAATGTATGCGATGTTGTGTACCAGACCGGATGTAGCTTATGCACTGAGTGTAGTAAGCCGGTATCAGTCAAACCCTGGGGAGAAACACTGGATAGCAATAAAGAACATTCTCAAGTACCTGAGAAGGACTAAGGAGATGTTCTTGGTGTATGGCGGAAAAGACCTCCAGATCGATGCCTTTGCTAACTCCAGCTTCCAGAGTGACAAGGATGATTCCAAGTCCATGTCGGGGTTTGTCTTTACCCTCAATGGAGGGGCGGTGTGTTGGAAGAGTTCCAAACAGGAAACCGTTGCAGACTCGACTATGGAAGCGGAATACATCGCTGCATCTGATGCCGCAAAAGAAGCTGTCTGGATGAGGAAGTTCTTGAAAGAACTTCAGGTGGTTCCGTCCATTGTTGACCCAATACCTCTGTATTGCGACAACAACGGGGCTATAGCTTTAGCGAAGGAACCCAGGTCCCATCAGAGATCCAGGCACATCTTGAGGCGGTATCACCTGATCAGGGAGATCGTGGATCGCAAGGAGATCGAGGTTCGGAGGGTTGCTTCAGAAGAAAACACTGCAGATCCATTCACCAAGGCCCTACCCCAGACTCAGTTCGAGCGGCTGATCGAGATGATAGGTCTTCGATACGCCAGTACATGGCCTTAGTGCAAGTGGGAGATTGTTAGTGTATATGCCCTAGAGGCCATTACTGTATCATACTAGTTTGTATATTACTTAATGGAAGCTTGGGATATTCACCTTGTATAAACAATCTTGCTCAATATAGTAGTATGCTACTTGGTTTGTTTCTACTTCAATGTGTACATGTGTTTATTTTGCGATATCACCTATACGCATTAGTGGAGCCCTTAGGATCTTTGCTTGATTACCAGCGTTGTGATGGCAGTCACACTAGTGGGGGCTGGGTAATCTATAAGCACATCCTTATACAGGTCCCTAGTCGCAGGACTATCGAGACAGGGCATCGATACTCCGGAGTAGACTAGCGTATGCGCTTCTCATCCCAGTATGGGAGATGGTCTGTCCCACAGCCATCAGTACGTCGTACTGAAGATAGTATACGGGTGCTCGTTAGGTTACGAGTACACTGGACAGGACTCGTCGGGGACTGAGAGGTTGGTATTATACCTATCGTCAGTTATCAGTTCCCAGGTGACATGAGTACAGCTTAGTCCGCTGACTTGACCCTGGCACTTCGCCTCGAGTGTGTTCCCACTGTACTTTGACTACTACCCTACCACGGCTCAAAGGAGTCGTGCAAACAGGTGGTAGTTGGGTGCAGTCCCGAAGCACTTGGAGGCAGTGCCGGTTAGACAGGATTCGTCTCTCCCGGTATTGGGAGTTGACATCGCGCTGTGTCTAGGAGAGCCATTACACGAGTAGTCCCTAGCCAGGGCAAGCGAGATATACTGGTAGACTTCCAGTGTTATCTCAGGGTGTTTTGGGCTTCACTCCGACACGACTTGTACCGCTATTGGGGGACTGACGTTTTACCGCCCCTAGGCCCGACATGCGATGTATCAGACGAACAGACCGGACAGTACGGAGAATGTCACATTCAGACTCAGTAGGAGTTCAGATGGGGTTCACCTCGTCAGCCTTCTTGTCGGCATCTACCTGGGGACCGTTACGCACAGCTAGTGCCGCTTGCGGTCTGTGGTTAAACCCACTGCCAGCGTAGTGTCGAGTCTTTAGAGTCCCACACAGAGGGTATTCGCCTCTGGGCAAAACAGAGTAGAGGTCGCATGGTTTTGCGACAGGGTTCGTTCTCATCCGCGCACTTGTGCACGTTTGGAGTCCGGACGGATATTGCCAGCGGGCTCTGGTTTGAGCCGGTTACTGGTATATGTTTTGGGGTTACTTTTATCTCTCAGTATTCATGTTCCTCGGAACAAGAATGCAGGTGTGTATGCACAGTTGTTTGAGGCGGAAGAAGAGGTTTTTCATTAGGGTTTCGGAACGGGTGCGCATGCACAGTTGACAGTCGTCTTTTTTCCAAACCCTAATGAATTAGTGAGATTTCTATTAATAATAGTAATTAAATGAAATTATGTTATGGTTGGTTTTGTTGACTTGTTGACCATGGTTGACTTGTTGACCATGGTTGAATGTTTGACCATCATCATTATTTTGCAAGGATGCTCCTTGATTCTTGCCAACATTCATTTAATGAAGTATGATAGTGGTCATTCCAAAACAACCATCAACTATTCTCATTTGAATTATTATTACTAATTAGATAATTCTTTTTCTTTTGATATGGTTGCAAAAAGGAAAAAGAGAGCTCTTTCTATCATAACCATTCTCTCTCCTCACTTCATCTTCTTCTTCCTCAAGCTCAAGGAGAATCCTTCTCATGTGTTGAGAATCCCTCTCCTTGAAAAGAAAACAGCCCCTAGACACTCTCTACTCACTCTAGGATCAAGGGTTTAGCAAGCCGGAGATTCTAGTTCACTCAAAGTTCGAGAAAGAGCCCGAAGGTTGAACCCTCAGGTGGATCCATCTTCGACGGAAGAAGGCGACGAGGAAAGAACCATCAACCTCTACAAAGTTTGAAGAAGAAGGAATTCAAGTTTAGGTATAACCATCTTTCCGAGTAGCTAACTCTCTTTAGCATGTTTGCTAGTTTTAGTTTAGGAAAAGATCCCGACTTTGTTTGTCCATGTTGCCCCATGCGCTAAAAATTTGATTTTTATACCGTTTCCGCCTCCCCGTAAGAACCGGGGGTCGCAACGTGGACTTACAGTGCACCCCCTCCATGGGTCTATCCTAGGAGCAAAAGCAGTAAAAAGAAATTATACAATGACGGCTACAACCCCGACCCGGTTGTGCGGCCATACAAATAATTATTACATCAATTTACAAATTTACATGAATTGAAAGAAAAGAAAACTCTCGTCTCACAACCCCCGGCTATTCACCCGCGACAATCCAACATATTCATATACACATTCCAATAACATTACAGATCACAGATTTGTATAACCCCCACTAATCGACATATAGCGATTAGCAGACGTTCAATACAAATATCACATCACAGAAAAATCCGTCAGCTTAAGTCTTTTAGAAGTTCGATCAAAATACGGATTTTCAGGACCCCAAAAATAAAATTTTCGTTCTGGAAAATCTGGGCAGAAAATATATATTCCAAAAATCCCAAAACAACCCCAGAAAAACACTGCACCAAACTTGGACCTCGGCCGAGTCAACTCGGCCGCGGATCCGCGGCGGGAGCGTGCTCCCGCCGCGTTTCCGCGGCGCTTTGACTCGATCGTTGGACCAAATTTGGTGGGTGATCACACAAAAGCCTGAGCCGATTTTTAAGATGAAAATTATCAACTTTTGAACAGAAAAAATTTCGGCAGAAACTTGACAGTTTTGGGTTCGTTTTGCGACTTTTCTTTGATCGATCTTCTAGCTACTTTGCTAACATGTTAGATAGAGTTTAACTAGGCTCTGATACCACTGTAAGTCCATGCTACCTCTCCCGGTACTTTCGGGCATGCGGAATTTGATGAAAAACGATTTTCTTAGAGGTGGTAACATGGACCTAAAACCCGGATCTTTGTTAAACATCTAACTAACAACCTAACTACGAGTTGCTAACTACTCGGTTAGGGGGTTATACCTTTCTTTTTCTCGAACTCCTTCGTCTTCAAGCTTCGATAGTCGTCCGAACCGGCTTCTCCCCGTCGTCTCCTTGCGCCGAAGATAGATCCACCTGAAAGCTTCAACCTTTGGCTCCTTCTTCGAACTTTGAAGAAACTAGTTCACTCGGTTTGCTAAACCTTGTGAACTAGTGTGAGTAGAGAAGAGTTTGTATGGGATTTTATCTATGGTTCTTGGTTCTCAACTCATGAGACAAGTGAACCATAGAATCAAGAGAGGGAGAGCAAGAGGAGGAAGATGAGAGCTCAAGAACAAGAGAGAGAATGAGCATGAAAGAATGAGAGAAGACTTTTCTCATTTTGCTCTCATAATCCAAAACCATCATCACAAAAATAATAATCAAGTATTGTGTAAAATGGTTCAAGTCAAAATGGCTAAATCATTTCATGCACTCATTTCTCACAAAAGAAATAAGCAAGTAAAAAGTCTTTGCCATGAAATGATAGCCATAGTCATCATGATGGTCAACTAGTCCAACCTAGTCAACCGGTCAACAAAGTCAACAAGTCAACAAAGTCAACCAAGTCAACCCCTCAACAACCATGTCACCACAATACTTAATTAATATAATTGTTAATCACATATCATATTCTCATTAGGGTTGAGCAAAAAGTCAATGGTCAACTGTCAACGGTCAACAACCCTAATGAGAATCCTCTGCCTCTGTCTCTCCGTCAACTGTGCATACACACCCGCATCCGCGTTCCGAGGAACACGAATACACACTGGATAAATCCAATCCCAAAAGGTACACAAGGATCTGGCTTAAACCAAAACCCGCTAGTGTAAACTGTCCGGACACTGTACGTGCACAAGTGCACGGATGTGACCGAACCCTGTCGCAAAACCATGCGACCTCTACTCTTTTGCCTAAAGGCGAATAGCTTTCTGTGTGGGACTCTAAACACTCGACACTACGCTGGCAGTGGGTTTAACCACAGACTGCAAGCGGCACTAGCTGTGCGTAACAGTCCCCAGGTAGATGCCGACAAGAAGACTGACGAGGCGAAACCCATCTGAACTCCTACTGAGCCTGAATGTGACATTCTCCGTACAGTCCGGTCTGTTCGTCTGATACATCGCATGGCGGGCCTAGGGGGCGGTAAACGTCAGTCCCCCAATAGCGGTACAAGTCGTGTCGGAGTGAAGCCCAAAACACCATGAGATAACATTGGAAGCCTACCAGTATATCTCGTTTGCCCTGGCCAGGGACTACTCGTGCAATGGCTCTCCTAGACACAGCGCGATGTCAACCCCCAATACCGGGATAGACGAATCCTGTCTAACCGTCACTGCCACCAAGTGCTTCGGGACTGCACCCAACTACCACCTGTTTGCACGACTTCTTTGAGCCGTGGTAGGGTAGTAATCAAAGTACAGTGGGAACACACTCGAGGCGAAGTTACAGTGTCAAGTCAGCGGACTAAGCTGTACTCATGTCACCTGGGAACTGATAACTGACGATAGGCATAATACCAACTAGTCAGTTCCCGACGAGTCATGTCCAGTGTACTCGTAACCCAACGAGCACCCGCATACTCTCTCAAGTACGACGTACCGACGGCTGTGGGACAGACCGTCTCCCACACTGGGATGAGAAGCGCATCCGCTAGTCTACTCCGGAGTATCGATGCCCTGTCTCGATAGTCCTGCGACCAGGGACCTGCATAAGGATGTGCTTATAGATTACCCAGCCCCACTAGTGTGACTGCCATCACAACGCTGGTAATCAAGCAAAGATCCTAAGGGCTCCACTAATGTGTATAGGCGATATACTAAAATAAACACATGTACACATTGAAGTAGAAACAAACCAAGTAGCATACTACTATTTTGAGCAAGATTGTATATACAAGGTGAATATCCCAAGCTTCCATTAAGTAATATACAAACTAGTATGATACAGTAATGGCCTCTAGGGCATATACACTAACAATATATACTAGTAGATGTTGTATATGTTTTGCATCCGCGCTAGTCCATTCCCCGCTCTGTCGTTAGTTAAGTAACCTAACGGGTGATGACGGGACCCAGTGGCGAATGCGGATGGCATATACGTACATCATTATTTTCGTTCTTTTGTGGTGTGATCAATTGATGGGACTGCGTTGATTCGGATCAATGCAAGCTAAACAAACATATTCTGATGTTGTTGGAACTTTTTCAAAAAGCTGTTATTACAAGGGCGTTCTCTTTTGTTTTGCACAGTGGTATTCGGTTATGAATATCCAGCTCCTCAGTCGACGAGACAAGGGCCGAGATCCCTTCACCGAGAGTGACCCCTTGGACAAAAGTTTGCGTCAGGGCAGTAACTTCACTATAGCCGATTGCTTTTGCTTTGCATCGTGGTATTCAGTTGGAATATCCTGCACCTCATTCTACGGGGAAAGAGCCGAGATCCCTTCACCGGGAGTGACCTCTTTAACAAAGGTTTTCGTCACTATATTTTTATAAAGCTATCCGGTTCCTTCAACGATATCAAGTTCATTACGTTAAAGGTTTTCGCCAGAAACCATTCGTAGCCCTCCGTCGTTTCATATGGATAGTCAATAGTATTCAAGCTGTGTTTGTTGGCCATAGCCAAGGCACAGTGTTTGGTAGCTATTGGGTGTTCATATGCAGCATAGATAGATGCGTTGGTTTGGGACAGTCGTATAGCCTTATTGGCCCTAGTCAAGGGCTTGTATGGGTGGGTTCAAATTAACCTGGACAATGACGGGTAGAACTTGACATATGACTTATGATTTGTTGGCCTTAGTCAAGGTCATAAGAGCATGGGGCAAAAATCACATCGGGAGTTTCTAAAGAAACTGAAACTTGCCAGATATGCGCATACCTTCTGGAGTGTGATAACGTGAGCGGATTCCGTCACGTTATCATGCGATGATAGTTGGATCCCGATTCCCACTGATGAGTTGGTTTACTCCTCGGGTGATCCCGGCTAATTCTTCTTTCAGGTTTGGGGAAGAATTTGACGTTATAGTGGGAGGTTTCCAGATTAGATAAAGTGATAACCATTCTGATCTAGGTTAGAGTGCACGCTGAGTGTTTCTTTTCTCTCTCTCTTTGGCAGCGACCATTGACCCGACCCTAGACTATGACACAGTGACCAAAATTGACCGAACCTTCTTAAACACTGGCTTTTGGATTGTCAGAGTTGCAAACCTCATTGCCACTCCTACTTTTACCCTTTTCTCCAGGACACCCCGTATTACTACGAACGTCCACTTCCATTGGACAAAACCATCGTATGGTTATATACGAACTCGAAGGAATTCGAGGATGGTTTCCGGTTCTGGAGAAAACGAATAGGACTATTCAGTTGTCTTTTCCTTTTACCTTCTCTCAGGTTGCGAGTACTCCTTGGTTTAGGAGATAGTACACCTATTATGGAAATTGGATAGTCTTTTTCCAAACCATAGGAAGGTGCCGACCGGTAGGGAATGAAGAAAACCAATTAGCCTAACGGTGGTGTACAGAAGGTATTATGTAAAGACAAAGAAAGGGATTAGTAAGAGGGCAAAGTAAATTGCGACTGCTATTCACAACCAAATCAAGTATTTCTTCGCCAATCCTAAATCACCTTTGTATTTCTCCAGGACACTCCGTATCACTACGAAGATCCCAAGTTTATTGGATAATCCATCGTATGGTTATATACGAACTCGAAAGGAACTTGTTCCAGTTCGGGGATGGATCCTGGTTCAGGAGAAATAGGAATAAGGTTCATTCGGTTGTCTTTTATCTTCACATTCTCTCGCATTGCAAGTGCTCCTAGGATTAGGACCGTACACCCATTATGCTTATTGGATAGTCTTCCTACAAACCATAGGCTGGTGCCGAACGGTAGGGAAGGAAGAAAACCATTTGGCCTGAAGGGGTGTACAAAAGGTAATGACTAAAGACATATAAAGGGATTTGGAGAGATGGCAAAGAATTATACGGTTACAGTTGTGAATCTGGATAATGCAAGAGGCATTACTAAGAATACCAGGATACCCCATCGAAACATTTCAATGTTTCAGTTTCACTGTGTACTGTTAAAAGAAAACTGATTTCCCAATTAGACACTTGCTCCAGGATATGTATTTACCAGGTATGATTCTCACATCTGTATGGTTTTACAGATGATGAGTGGGAGTAAGTTATTGGGAATTAGGTGATCATCCTCATTATATCGGGATTCGTTGTAATTGGTGATATTTGAGGAAGTCGCCTAGGTTGTTTGCCGGACGGAAAATATTTGGTTTTGAATATCCGTTGTTATGCACCAATTTCAAATTGATATATCTGTACGTCTATTTTTATAGAGTGAGATATACCTTTTTGAAATTATGTCTATGACATTTACCTATATCAGTGGATGGTTAGGTAAGGAGCATTGAACAGCGGTGTAATTCTTCTGAACCATAAGTACAGTTTTCAACCTATGACACACAGTGAATGAGTCACTAGACTCAGAGGACTTATACAGAGTATTGTATATTGTCCAGTGTCTATTAGGACAGAGGGGTTGGTCCTCGTACTATATTCGGTTTACTTATAACTTCTCTAGTTCTAAGACAGGTGTTTCGTAGAAACACAAGGTCGAAGTTTTGAGAAGTTATAGGTATAAGAGTAAAGTAGAGAACCAGGTATTGCAAGTATCGGGATTCTTCAAGGTGATCGAAGATGTAGATACTTTTGGATGGTATTCAGTTGATAGTAATGATTAAGAGAACTTGCTTCTCTTTCAGGTTACTCATAATTGGAAGTACTCCTAAGTTGAGTAACGCTGATCGGCCTCCTTCCATTTAATTGACATACACTGGTGACAGCTGCATGATTTGAATCTGGTTCAATTAAATCAGTGCCTCTGTTTCTATATTGGATATAGAACAGTTCATATCTTGACATTGTTAAGATACGGGGAGTTGTCCAGCTTATGCTTAAAACCAGACTCCTGATAACTCAAGGCACGTTTCTGTAATGGCTGTTTGTGGGTTGACCCGGGCTATGACGAGGGTTGACTTTCTACCATCTGGAAGATCAATAGTGATATTGTTCTTGACTCGCCACAGTTTTAATAAAAATGGATTTTTTCAGAAAACAGTAGTGGGAGTATGGTAGAACTGAAAGTGATTCCAGAACCGCAAACGATTACTGAAGATTTGATAAGAACCTAAAGATTCAATCTGGTTTGACATTCCATTGGCCACTCCGCAGATATGGTGGATAACCTTAGGCGCTCGAGAGGTACTTCGGTATGCTCAAGGACGGTGGCAGGGAGGTTCTTGTTTACCCAGACTTTCCATTGCTGTTGTTCCAGACTGTGAGACCCGGCAGGAGGATAAGTATGAGCGTCGTTCTAAACTGTCTTTAGAAGTGTACGTCTATATGACTCTGCCAGAGGGTTGTCATGGTCAGTGGGAGCAGCGGAAGCTTTGGTGGCTTATGTCTATTTATAGACTAAAGCAGATATAGCGAAGATAGATCATCTATTTCTAATGTGACAGTCATAGGTTTGACTTCATCAGAATAGGGGATGGATCTGTTAAGAAGGTAGTAGGGTGTGATGTCCTGGTATTTGATGACATACACAGAGTAGGAAGTGATATTCCTATACTACGATCGGTTATACTTTGGTTGTCACACAGTGGTTTCTCCACACAGGACTTGGATATTATATAATACATTCTGGTTACTAGATCTATGGTTTTAGATCTAGATTTGGGTGGTTTCCCAATCTGGGTACTTAGACAGCATTCTAAGAGTATTTAGAATGGACGACTCCTGGCATGGTGGTGTACCTGCAGGTAATGGAGTCACCCTCTCTAAAGGTGTCTTACAGACTAAAAGGGAGAGGGATGCGCATGATTGGCAGATCACTTGCTTAGGCAAATGAGTCAATCATGAGATGTCAAGTACCACACCAGATGTTGTTTTTGCAGTAGGTGCAATAAGTTAATATTGATCCAATCCTGGAGAAACAGTCGGAAGCAGTTTTAAAACATAAGTTGATGTTCAAGGGATATGATAACAGCATTCTCCTTCGGGAGACAGTTATCATTCCAGGCTTCCAAGGTGACCAGGATGGCAGAGTGGCTGTCAGAGTTATAGTTTTCCCTCTGACGAGGGGCAGTATTTTGGACAAGTGGTCCAAGGGGATACTGAGGGAGGCATGACGCAGGATACTGATTAAGTTCAGTTGACGATACAGTCTAAGAAGTTTGGATTTGGAGTTCATTTATGAGCTAGGTCCCATCAGATATCCAGACACATTCTAAGACAGGTATTGCTCATTTCGGGAGATGGCTTTCTCCGTGAACTTGAGATAAAGAGATACATAGAAAGAAACATCAGAGCGGATCCACTCACTGAGGCTATTCCTCGAACGCAATAGTTTCGCAAACGAGCTTTGTGAGACTGACTAGTAGAGGAGTTGGGTATTCGGTATCACACGGGCTGTGAGTATGCGACATCGCAATAATTAGCCTTGAGTGCAAGTGGGAGATTGTTGGAGATAGTGCCCTCAGAGTCAATTATTGGATCACAAGCACGTGATTGCAATGATTGAAGGAGGACCTGTCCCAGTAGGACAGTCTTACTCAAGATGATAGTATGCTATATGGTTTATCTTTATCATTGTGTACTGCTTTAGGTGACCTTACGAGTCGCTATTACACGTTGATAGAGCCCCTAGGATTCTTGCTTGACTACCAGCAGTATGAGGGCGATCATATACGTGAGAGCTGGGGTCTATAAGCACATCCTTAAAAGGTCCCTAGTCGTGGGAGTTTCGAGACAGGGCATCGATTCTCCAGAGTAGACTAGTGTATACAGTCGAGACCCCGACGAGGGGCGGTGGCCGGTCTCACAAGCCACTGGTGTCAGTTGGTTCACCTAAGATGTATACAGGTGCTCATTGGGTTATGAGTACACCAGACAGGACTCGCCGGGAACCTGCTAGTTGGGATTATACCTGATGTCAGATAGCAGTTCCCTGGTGACATGTGTACAGGTTAGTTCATCGACCTGAGATCGTAATTTGTCTCGTGTGAGTTCCCACTGTGCTTTGATTACAACCTTACCATGCTCAAAGGAGACGTGCAAACAGGTTTTAGTTGGGTACAGTCCCGAGCCACATGGAGGAAGTGAGCGGGTCTGCAGGGGTTCGTCTCTCCCGGTATTGGGGGTGAGGTCGCGCTGTGTCTAGGAGAGCCAGTACATGAAAAGTGCTTGGCCAAGGCAGGAGATTTACTGGTAGGTATTCCAGTAGTATCTCAGGGTGTTCTGGGCTGCACTCCGACACGACTTGTACCGCTTTTGGGGGTCTGACTTTTACCAACTCCCTAGGCCTGCCATGCGATGCTCATAGACGAACGGACCGGACTGTACGGATATTGTCACTGACAGGCTCAGTAGGGTGTCAGGATGAGTTCACTCATCGACGTCCCTTTTGGTCAATAGCTAGTAGCCCGTCACGTATGGCTAATACCTCTGATGTGCTAGTGGTTAAATCCACAGCCATAGTATTGACGAGTCTTTAGAGTCCACCACACACACAGTTACACAGGTTTCGGGCGAAAAGCTGTAGAGGCCGTATGGAGATATGGCACAGTTAAATTAGATACGTGCGGTATTGCACGGATCGTGATCGGACGGTTTTTACTAGCCGGCTTTGGTTTAAGCCGAATCCTAGTATTAGACAGTGTAGATTTTGTCTCTTTGCATTTGTGTTCAGTGGGAATACAAATGCGGGCATGTATATGCAGTCGCGGGGTTTTCCTGTAATTTATTACGGGATCAGTTTTCTGAGGTTGCCAGTTTGCATTCCGTTCCGGCCGGTTTTCCTTTGTTCCTTCACGGCCAGACTTTCCGATGGAGGGGGTTATTTGCAGTTTGCAAATAACTTATTTGTGGAGGGGTTTCTTGCTTTTGTGCCTTCATAATCATTAGATTCTTTTTGGTCTCTTCCATTGCATTGATGGTGATGGGATTTGATTTGGGCTTGGATTAATAATGGGTGTGACCATTTTCCTTTTTCTTTTAATCATACCTTATTCTCTTGTAGCATTATTGGATTCACTCCACCATTCTTGAGCATGAGGGGGCCGGCCACATCATGGAGAGAGGGTGAGAGGGATCATTTTTGGTGGTGGCAAAAATCTTCATCTCATTATTCCATTCATCCTAAAATGAGAGTTCCATTTCAAAGCTCATCTCTTTTCTTCACCGCCATCCTTCAATGGAAACAACATAAACCCCAAAGAGACATAGCCTACTACACTACATCTACAGCAAATCTTGGACGCGTCGGCTTGCCAACTTCGCGCCCGAGTTTCCTCTGTCCAGAGGGGGGAGCTCGTAAAAGAATCCGGCTACGTGGTGCTTTTTCCGATGAGGAGGTGACGGACGGAGATTCCGCGGGAGATCGGAGTGGAGACGAAGACCGAAGGATACGAATCGCTTGGTATATCTCTTCACCCATCTCTTAGTTTGCTAGTAGTTAAGTTAATGGCCTGATCCGGGTTAAAAGTGCGTGGTGGTGCCGGTTTGCTGGTTTGCAAAGTTTTTTCGTTTCCGCGTTTCCGGCGTCGGATCGACGGCCGGGGCGCCGCCGTGCACTTACAATAAAAGTGTTGAACTTCTTTCAACTGGATTTAGCCCAATCATGGTCGTAAGTCCTCAGATTAAATTGACCGAGCACAACTGCTCTCCTAAATCAATTTACATCCGGTTCAAGGGTACATCTCCGAACTCCTCCGACACATGTCGTTGTAATCCTTCAACGTCGTCAGAGAGGTGACGGGTCCCGACGGCCATACATTCAATGGACCACCATGTCCCTAAACTGGAAATGGACCACCATGTCCCTAAACTGGAATATGGACCGCAATGTCCTTAAACTACCAATGGACCGCAATGTCCGTAAACTACCTATGGACCACCATGTCCCTAAACTGGAACAATAGAGCCCATAAATGCTCTTTTGTCGGATCTAAACGATCCCGTTAAGTCGATCTTAGTCTCAAATTGGACTAACGTATCCTTAACAAACGTTTAAGTTAATCTTAGCCTCAAATATGGCTAACGTATCCTTAAACCAAAACCCCAAACCCAAATCTAAGAAAATACGTATTTGGACTAATCCACGTCCTACGGGCGACGACATAAATTAGTCTCCGTATACAATCCACGGGCAACCACAAACAAAACAAACACCCACGACACGAAGTGAAATTCTGGAGAAGGAGAAAGTTGTTACCGCGACGCGGTAGCGTAATTAACTGCAGGGGCTTGCGCCTGCAGAGAAGAGCGTCCCCACAATCAAAAACCCTTCAAGCGAGGGGGAATCTGACGAAGTCTGCTACATTGGCCGCATCCGTCTAAACCTCCGATATACGGTGCCATAAATCAACTTGGAATCTTCGGAGAGGTGGGCGGGTAAAACCAAATAGCATCTGCCCCGAATCTCAGGCCAGACGTCCTAATGTCTCGGCCGTCTTTCGGAGGGGAACAATAACCGATCGATACAAACATCACGAGAATAGAATACGGTATCACATACTCGGATTATTCTCGGTCCCGCACATATCACATATGCGCTCCTATTTCGTTTTGCCTGAGCCGGTACAACCTCTATGTAGGACTCTAAAGACTCGTCAATATGCCAGCAGTAGGTGATGATCATATCAAGCACCCACAAGCCGTCAGCGGTACTAGCTGGACGTAACGGCTACCCGGGTATTGAGCGATCAGAAGATCAGCAAGCAAGCCCACTCCAACTCCTGTAAAAGCCTGACAGTGACACTACCTTACAGTCCGGTCTCCTCATCTGATATGTCGCATATCAAGTCTAAGGGTGGTAAACGTCAGACCCCAATAACCGATAAGTCATGCCGATGTGAGGCTCATAACGAGTCGAGAAACTACTGGTAACACTTACCAGTAAATCTCTAAACCATCCCTGGCCAGGGACTTCCCTGTTATGGCCAATCGAGCATAGCGCAACATCAACCCCCAATACCGGGAGAGACGAAACACCTCCTATCGCTCATTGCCTTCATGTGACTCGGGACTGTACCCAAAAACCACCGTTTTGCACGCTCTCTTGGACGTGGTAAGGTGGAAATCAAAGCACAGTGGGAATCATATAAGACTCTATGACGATCTCGGGTCTACGGACTAACCTGCACCAGTGTCACCAGAGAACTGCCATCTGACGTAAGGTATAATACCAGCTGGGAGTTCTCGGCGAGTCCGTCCAGTGTACCCAGTCTCCACTGAGCACCCGTATATCATTTCTGATGTCAAACACCAATGGATATGGGATCCTCCATCACCCATCTGTATGGGTCGAGAAGGTATATGCTAGTCTACTCTGGTATATCGATGCCCCGTCTCGATACACCCACGACTAGGGACCTTGAAGGATGTACTTATGGACTACCATGTCCCCACTAGTATGATCTGTATCATAGTCCAGGTAGTCAAGTACACATCCTAAGGGCTTTACCAACTTGTAATAGAGAGACAATCAGTATACATGTTAAGGTAAAGAGTAACCAGATAGCATACTATCATGTCGAGCAAGAAAGTCCTCCCTATATATGTCCAAGCATCCACTACAATATACATTTCATGTATAGTAATGGCCTCTAGGGCATACATATAACTAACATAAGGTTTGGAAGAAGACTATCCAATAAGCTCAATAGGTGTACCCTCTCCTAATTCTAGGATCCCTCACAACCTGAGAGAAGGTAAAGGGAAAAGACAACCGAATAATCTTATTCAATCTCTCCAGAACCAGAATCCATCCTCGAATCTGGAATAAGTTCCTTCGAGTTCGTATGTAACTATACGATGGATGTGGATGTTCGTAGTGATACGGGGTGTTCTAGAAAAATGCAAAGGTGATACAGAAGTGGCAATGATATATACGACACCGTGACATTCCAAAAGCCAAAGTGATTTAAGAAGGTTCGGTTAACTTGGTTCATGAGTTTTAGTCAAGGGTCGGGTCATGGTCGCTGCTAAAAAGAGAGAGAGAAAAGAAACACTCAGCGTGCACTCTAACCTAGATCAGAATAGTTAATTACTTTATCTAATCAGGATAGCTCCCACTGTTTACTCAAATTCTCCTCCAAACCAAAAAGGAGAATTAGTCGGAATAACCCGAGGAGTAATTCTACTCATCAGTGGGAATCGGGATCCAACTATCATCGCATGATAACTTGATGAAAGCCACTCAAGTCACCACACTCTAAAAGGTATGCGCATGCCTGACAAGTTTCCTATATGTTTGAAACTCCCGATGTGTGTGTTTTTACCCCTAGGACCCATGTGACCTTGACGAATAATCAACAAATCAAAAGGTCCTAGTCAAGTTCAACCCGTCATTATCTTGATTGCATTAAACCCTCTCGCACGACCCTTGACGATTAATCAACAAAGTCGTACAACTGTCCAAACCAATCCACATATCCATGCGATAGAAAAGCATTACAGAGCTACCGCACACTGTCTCGGCGAATAGCAACGACATACGTAGCACGAATACTAAGCAATACTAATCTGAAATGACGGAGGGCTACGGCTGGTTTTTGGCGAAGAACCTTTAACGTAATAACTTGATATCGTTGAAGGAACCGAGTGGTTTTACAAATATATAGTGGCGAAGACTTTTGCTAAAGAGGTCACTCCCTATGAAGGGATCTCGGCTCATTCCTCGTAGAATGAGGTGCAGGATATTCCAAACTGAATACCACGATGCAAAGCAAAAGAATTGACTATAGTGAAGTTATTACGTTGATGAAAACTTTTACTCAAGGGGTCACTCCCGATGAAGGGATCTCGGCCCTTGCCTCGTCGAATGAGGTGCAGGATATTCCCAATCGAATACCACTATGCAAAGCAAAAGAGAACGTCTGTAATGTCAGTTTTTAAAAACTTGGTTCCAACAACATCATATATAGGTTTGTTTTATCCTTTTATTGATCAAAATCAACGCAGTCCCATCAATTAATCACACCAGAAAAAAACGAAAGTAAAATGTATGTATATGCCATCCGCATTCGCCACTAGGTCCCGTCATCACCCGTTAGGTTACTTAACTAACGACAGAGCGGGGACTGGACTAGCGCGGGTGCAAAACATATACAACATCTACTAGTATATATATAGATATATATAACAATCGTCCCAGGCATGATATAAAGCAACATCACAGAAGCAACACAGAATGATGGATAATCCGGGAGCCCCGGGTTTCACTTGAGCCGCAAATGAGACCCGACGTTCCCTGTCGTGTAGATAGCCTGTGCAATGAAAATCAAGACCCCTACGAGCGCTGCAAGTTGCCCGCCAAAACCAGAAGCGAGGTGATTGAAAAAGATTTCGGATTGTGTAGTATGTAAAATTTGTAAAGAAATCACAACCAAAAATTATTTGACCGCAATCAACTACGGTGTCGGATTGTAGATTGTAAGTGAGTGCGGATCGTCCTCAGGGAAAGTGTAATCGTTCGTCTTTTGAATTAGATGAGTCGAAACTTTAATGAAATGAAAGCAAAACAATTCATGATTTGATTTTAAAGTTCAAGAATTAGAAAATACTAGATCTAAGAAAGCATTAAAAGATAGAATCAAGAATTGATCGTTTGATGATTTTTCCAAACCAAATCTCAAGAATCGAAATGAGGCTCGTAGGAATCGATCGGATCTATAGATGTGATGTAATCTTACAATTACGTATTCTTATCCTTCGATGAATTGATACTAGATCGATGATGATCGATGAGAATTAGAGACTTCTTGTGAAACTAGGGTTTCATCTTATCTCTTGTTCTTTCATTGATATCATTCATATTCTAGCCTCTAGTAAATTCAAGAAACGATCGTAGATCCCTAATTTCGAGCGATCACAATCAAGAAAGCATCGCTACGAAACTAGGTCATCGATTCTTGAACTTGCTAGGGTTTACAAAACTCGTAGGACTTAAAAATCGTATTAAGATTTGTTACATCATCATTCTACAATCGTCTCGACTCCTTTACGAGCGGAGTTTTACTCAAACATCACAACAAGAACAACAATTACAAATTGAGATCTAATCATGATGCAAGAATTAAAAGAAAGCAAGATTAAAGAAATTCGCCTTTTATTTATATCAACAATTTAGTTACATTCGCTCAAGAACTACAAGAGGAAGAACTTGATCGTCGACTTGGCTTCGCTCGTCTCCGTGGATCGCGGATCGGCTTGGATCACTTGCCCGATTGAAGATCGGCTCGGCTCCTAAAAGGTTGAAGGCTTCTCACTTGATTTGGTACTCAAGATCTTGGATTTGGAGTGGAATTAGGGTTAGGGTTTCGCACAAGCCTTGTCACTAGACTTGTGGAAGAAGATGATGAAAGAGGGAAAGATTAACTAAAATTGATTACTGATTAGCCTTTAACCCTAGGTCTAGGTTCCTATTTATAGATAACTAACCCTAGATCTAGGATTTCAAATTCTAAGTTTCCCTCCTAAAGTTTGTTGAGGAAATTCAAATTTCCCTCCAAAAGTTAGTTAGGGGAGAAGCTTCTAGATGTGATTAGTTAGGAGGAGCTTCTAGAAGAGGATTAATTAGGAGCTTAATTAGGATTAGCCTTCCTTAATTTTCTTTGCTGATCTGGCAGTCGCTTCGAGAGTATTCTGGAACTTTACATATCATAAAGCAATGTGGGCCCATAGAAAGAGATTCTGCACTGAAAATTCCATGCTGACGTGGCAATAGAGGCGCGGATCCGCGGCGTATGCAGGTTCCTGCCGCGGATCCACGGCTACATGTGGGCTTTGGGCTTCCATTCTTCTGCTACAGTCTTGGGATGATTGTTGGGCCTTCTTTTGATATATATAATTGTATAATTCCTTCTGAATTGCTACCAGATCTGAAATGATTTAGTTGGTGTATTTTTGATCAGCTCTTTTGCTTTTCTTCCGTATTTCCTGCACAGACTCAAGACAAGTGTTGCGCAAATACAGAAATGATGCGATGCCATGAAATGCGGTTAATTTCCCTTAAAGTGTCGGTTTAAAAGTCTAATACATGAAATCTGATATTTTACGATTGATTTGCTAATATGTGAAATATGAATACCGAACACTTCTAAATGTATGCAAAAGATGGGGAAATTGCCGGCTAAAATATACAATATTTTCGACTGATCAAATACCCCCAAACTTAATTTCGATCGTCTCGAGTGAATGTTTTATTAAAAAGAGAAGGAGAAAATAAAGAAAGAGAAAAACTAACTAGCACACTTTCGTAGGCAACACGATTGCACTGAGCATGTGCAACAAGCCTTTAAACCTCTAGGTGTCCCTAGTAGGAGGAGTGTTGTCTCCTGAGGGTTTTCAGCGGATTGCACCCACAAAATCCAATAATAAAAGGAAGATCATGAATATTACATTTAAAGAAAAGAATTGTAAAAGAAAAGCCTTGAAAATTAGGGTTTCCAACTAAGCTAGCTTTTCGGTTGTCATGAGCCCTATCTTAATGGTCATGAAAAAATGTCAGAAATCACGTCCTCCCTCAATAAAACATCGTCTTATTCTTCATTCCTATCTTTATTCCAAACATCGATCATATAACCCTGCGTGTGTGTAAAGGACATCCCTACACTCGGTGAATTCAATTCAAGCTATCATACTCTTGCCCATCAGCCTCAGTACTTTTTAATTAATGAATATTTAGATGAGATTGCTCACACACTTTCATGCGACCGTTAATACTTCTTGAGGTACTAACCGACCGATTACTCCTGTGCTTGCTTACTTGGTGTATTTTCCTCGTCTTGCACCACCTTAGGCATAGCAGTGACTCCCAGACCAGTTGGCCTTAGGGCACTAGGTGAAGAAGCACCCTTGCTATACATTTTTCTTGCCTTCGGTGATAACAAAACCAGTGTTCATTTTTCTCACCACTTTATATTTTCTTTATTCATTTTTTTCTTTTTATTTCCTTCATACTTTTGGCTTTAAGACAAGAGCATTTCAAGGTATCCTCTACTATCCCAGGCTTCAAGACGTGTGTAAGTGCGAATAGCAGGGTAGCAACGTTCAAAATGTTTGGCTTCCAGAATAGAAACTATTTTTCAGACTTATTTTTATCCTCAGATTAGTGACTTCCTTCATCTTACTAACCCTTGGGACAACGGCTCATAATTACTTATTACTAGTTCGTATAAGAAAACTTCTAATTTTCTTGGTTTTCTTAAATTTTTCTAATCTCATGGATGTAATTTTTCACTATCTAAAACTTTTATTATCTTATTTATGTACAAAAATATTTTTATTTTTTGAAATTTTTAAAAATTTTTTATAGGTTTTCAAAAAAATGTTTTGTGCTTATGCAAATGATATGTAAATGATGCGAAAAATAAGCACAAACCTCCCCCAAACTTGTTTTCAACAGTGTCCTCACTGTTGCCTTCTGCTAAATCTCGAAAAACCTGTAAGCTTGGGAGGAATTTATTAGTGGGGGCAAAATATTTAAGTGAAGAACCTCCCCCAAACTTATTTTTGGCTCAAAATTTTGTAAAATTTTCTTTTTAGGAGCCAGAAAAACATACCCCCCCCAAACTTAAGCAATGTTAATCTTTGAAAATCATATGAGGAGGTCAAAAATCATTGATCGATGCCAAGCTTTGCAAAGACCAAATGTCAACACCAACCATTCAAAAAATTTATCAATGCAGTGCTCTGGTTGCTGGAAGAAGAAATGGGGAAAGGATAAGTGGTGGAATAGAAAGTGTGTGCGTCTCATTTTGGAGAGACGATGCAGTGAATGTGATGGATTACTCGCATTCATTTTACAATTCAGAAGAAGGGGTGGAGGTTCAATTTCAGTGATTGGGAGATGATTCATCTCAACACCCGTGTCATTCAAAAATGCGAGTTCATCAGCGAAGATTTCCTCAAAAGTTCCATCAATACCCCGAAGAATAATGTCATCACAAGGTGCGGGGTGATCTTTAGACTCCAAGAGCAGTTCATAATCAGTGTTAGTTGTTGACCCGGATATCTCGGTGGAAGAGTCCGTATGTGTATGATACATAGTTGGGTCAAACAATAACGTATGAAAAGAGTCAAGATCGGTATCAGGAGGATCATCAAATTCGCTGCTGTCGACATCCATTAAGTAGACAGAACAGACCTGAGCAGTAGGTTCGGAGGGTACACTTCCCAACTTGTAAATGTTTAGATCAATTGACCTATTCCCGAAGGATAGGGTCATAGAACCATTACGACAGTTGATGATAGCGTTGGAAGTGGCCAAAAACGGGCGACCTAAAATCACTGGAATTTGATTCCGTAGGTTCGCTACAGGCTTTGTATCAATTACAATAAAGTCCACAGGGAATATAAATTCCCCGATTTTTATTAACACATCCTCCAGTTCACCCCTAGGTTTGGTGATTGATCGGTCAGCCATCTGAAGAGTTATGTTCGAAGGCTTTAACACTCCGATACCTAGTTGCTCGTAAACCGAGTAAGGAAGCAAGTTAACACTAGCGCCAAGGTCAAGTAAAGCACGATTGATGTGTTTCTCCCCAATAGAAATGGAAATAGTAGGACAGCCAGGGTCCTTACGTTTCCGTGGTAATTGTTGGGGAAAAGCCGTGTCTACAGTACTCGACATGAAGATTTTTTTAGGCACTTGAGTCTTCCTCTTCCTAGTGCACAAGTTCTTAAGAGTTTTTGCATAGGATGGAACTTGTTGAATAGCATCTAGGAGAGGGATGTTGATGTTAACTTCCTTAAACATGTCCACAATCTTCTCCATTTGGGCATCATGTTTCTTGGGCCTCACCCTATTTGGATATGGAGCTCTATCAATAAGTGTTGGGTCCAACATATGTGGAGAAGTTTGTGGGGGTGGAAAAGATGAGGTGGGTGGAGGGTTCGAGCCTTTGGGAACACGGAGAATAGGCTCGGAAGAAGAAGGTAAGTTAGACGAAATAGGGTAAGAAATAGAAGTGTGAGTGGAAGTGGAAGTTGAAGTAGAAGCCGGGGTGTTAATGATCAATTCATCATTATCAATTTGTTCACCAGAATGATTGTCTAGCACTCTTCCAGATCTCAACGTTGTAAAAGCATCCACATTAGTGTAATGTGAAGGTCTAGGATCAGGTACGGGTTGAGATGGAAGATTCCCTTCTTCTCTAGCACTTATTTCGGCTGTTATTCGTTCAATTTGTGCTTCCATTGATTTGATATTCTCATTTTGAGTGAGAATGATCTTTATCATATTATCGATGGAAGATTGAAAACTTGCCGACTCTTGGATGGATTGTTTCATGAAAGTAACCAAGGTTTGCACCAGTGCAGAGATATTATCAGTACCGGCCAATTGCAAAGAGTTTTCATGTAGTGCAAAAGTGTTGGCAGAATTTTGAAAATTTTGCGGTTGGAAGGGGTGCTGACTCAATTGAAGTGGTGGTTGCTGTTGTGGTGGAGGGACCCTTTGAAAATTGTTTAGGATTGGAACCGTGTTTTGAGATTGTGATTGGTTCCAAGCAAAGTTCGGGTGATTTCTCCAACCTTGATTATATGAGGAAGAAGAGGGATAGTTTCCAGGTCTTTGCTGAAGTGCAACATTAGTGTGACCTTGAAACGGTATATTCAAAGGACATTCTTCCTTCAAATGTGAAGGGTTTGAACAGCAGCCACACATGGTTTTGGGAAGTGTGGATTGGTTTAGGGAGGCTGAAGAGATTTTGTTTTCTATAGCGTCAAGTTTCCTTTGTATTGCGGCCATTTCGGCTTTCATGGTGACGGAAACATCGAGCTGATTGACATCTTCCCTAGGTGGTGGTGGTCTAACACTTTCCCATTGTGATGTGTTTTGAGCTAAATCTTCTAGGTATTTCCAAGCTTCACCATCATCTTTAGATAGGAATTGGCAATGACATATGGTTTCAAGCATCTGTCTAGTAGTGAGATCAATACCCTCATAGATAATTCGACACAAATCCCATCTGGAGATTCCGTGATGAGGACATTGGATAAGAAGATTCTTGAACCGTTCAAAGCATTTCTAGAATGGTTCATTGGGAAGTTGGGTAAATTTGAAGATTTCGCTCCTAACACGACTGGTCTTGTGATTAGGATAAAATTTCTTAAGGAATGCTGCAACGAATTCGTCCCATGTTGAAATAGAATGTGCGGGTGTGATGTAAAGCCACTTCTCGGCTAAATCGCACAAAGTGAATGGGAGAAGACGTAAACGCAGAGCATCCACAGACAGTTGTGAATTCCCCATTAAAGCACATACGTTTTCGAATTTGGAAATAAACTTTTATGCATTTTCAGAATCAAGACCATGAAATTTGGGTAACAGTTTGATGAATTGGGGGTTGATTTCAAAATTTTCCCCGTTGGCAGGTGGTATAGAAAGACAGGTGGGAAGGGAAACACGTGTAGGATAACACCTCTCTTGGAGAGAGATGCGTGGAGGATTCTGCGCACCTGCGGGCGGTGGCAGAGTGGTGTTAAAGTTTGATGGATTTGGGTCCATCGCGGTCGTGGTGGGTGGTGGGGGAGAAGACGAAGAATTACCGACTCTGGGGTCGATAAAAGAAACGCGGACAAGACGGGAAATGGAATCCCGTGTCCAGCCTAACATTGTGCTAAATGGTTGTAGCACAAGTGGCAGCGTTGGTATAATTATAGGAAATGATGAATGCGGTGTTTGTTTTGAAAATATACGGATTTTTGAAAAAAATGATGCAATCACAACAAATGCAACAGGCAAAACCCTAATTCTATTGGTCACCTAGGTCAGGCTCTAGACCGCTCCTAACTGCCAAAAGACAAGTCGCAGGATAGAATCCTCCACTGCCTCTTTGTCCCCCTGTGGCCAGGTAAGTGCCAGGTAAGTGGGAAGGTACTCCACTACGTAAGTAGTGGGCCTAATTAATAACCACTAGCCTTCGACACACTTGCCTAGGCACCATAAGAAAACGCGGATAAGCAATGAATTACCCACGGCCTTCTTCTGTCCTAAGTGAGCGCGACGGTCCTTAGAGTCATCTCTAGATATTTTTTAGTTAATGAGGGTCAATGCGGATGCAAGTTTTGTGATTTTTGGGGCTTAGGAAGGGTAATGAACTCCCCACCTAATCTGGATTTGGTCGTGCCCCTTAATTTTCCGTATTAATTATGCAAACAACCACAAATCAAAACACGCACAAATTTTTATTTTGCTTTTGCGGCGCTGCAATTATTTGCAAAGAAACCTGCAGCAAAATGTTAATTGGAGCAGATTTTAGGAAGGAGATAAGAAAGATTGAGATTACCTGAGAATTTGGTGCAGTGACTCAGCAAGGAGGCTGCGGAACCGCCGCACTAAGGGGGTATTGACCACGGAATCGCGGTTGTGTGAAGAGATCTCTGCAAAATATTTTTATCACAATGCTCCTGTTGCTCCCTTTAGCTCTCTGGAATATTCACAAAATTTTTATCCAAGCTCCAATGATTCCAGATTTCCTCGCAATCAAATCACAACACACGTATTAGGGTTTGTGCGAGTTTAGATCTAAAAATTATAATGGAATAAAATTTTCAACTCAAATTTCAAAATACGAACATTAGCGCACTATCCCCGGCAACGGCGCCATTTGATTGAAAAAGATTTCGGATTGTGTAGTATGTAAAATTTGTAAAGAAATCACAACCAAAAATTATTTGACCGCAATCAACTACGGTGTCGGATTGTAGATTGTAAGTGAGTGCGGATCGTCCTCAGGGAAAGTGTAATCGTTCGTCTTTTGAATTAGATGAGTCGAAACTTTAATGAAATGAAAGCAAAACAATTCATGATTTGATTTTAAAGTTCAAGAATTAGAAAATACTAGATCTAAGAAAGCATTAAAAGATAGAATCAAGAATTGATCGTTTGATGATTTTTCCAAACCAAATCTCAAGAATCGAAATGAGGCTCGTAGGAATCGATCGGATCTATAGATGTGATGTAATCTTACAATTACGTATTCTTATCCTTCGATGAATTGATACTAGATCGATGATGATCGATGAGAATTAGAGACTTCTTGTGAAACTAGGGTTTCATCTTATCTCTTGTTCTTTCATTGATATCATTCATATTCTAGCCTCTAGTAAATTCAAGAAACGATCGTAGATCCCTAATTTCGAGCGATCACAATCAAGAAAGCATCGCTACGAAACTAGGTCATCGATTCTTGAACTTGCTAGGGTTTACAAAACTCGTAGGACTTAAAAATCGTATTAAGATTTGTTACATCATCATTCTACAATCGTCTCGACTCGTTTACGAGCGGAGTTTTACTCAAACATCACAACAAGAACAACAATTACAAATTGAGATCTAATCATGATGCAAGAATTAAAAGAAAGCAAGATTAAAGAAATTCGCCCTTTATTTATATCAACAATTTAGTTACATTCGCTCAAGAACTACAAGAGGAAGAACTTGATCGTCGACTTGGCTTCGCTCGTCTCCGTGGATAGCGGATCGGCTTGGATCACTTGCCCGATTGAAGATCGGCTCGGCTCCTAAAAGGTTGAAGGCTTCTCACTTGATTTGGTACTCAAGATCTTGGATTTGGAGTGGAATTAGGGTTAGGGTTTCGCACAAGCCTTGTCACTAGACTTGTGGAAGAAGATGATGAAAGAGGGAAAGATTAACTAAAATTGATTACTGATTAGCCTTTAACCCTAGGTCTAGGTTCCTATTTATAGATAACTAACCCTAGATCTAGGATTTCAAATTCTAAGTTTCCCTCCTAAAGTTTGTTGAGGAAATTCAAATTTCCCTCCAAAAGTTAGTTAGGGGAGAAGCTTCTAGATGTGATTAGTTAGGAGGAGCTTCTAGAAGAGGATTAATTAGGAGCTTAATTAGGATTAGCCTTCCTTAATTTTCTTTGCTGATCTGGCAGTCGCTTCGAGAGTATTCTGGAACTTTACATATCATAAAGCAATGTGGGCCCATAGAAAGAGATTCTGCACTGAAAATTCCATGCTGACGTGGCAATAGAGGCGCGGATCCGCGGCGTATGCAGGTTCCTGCCGCGGATCCGCGGCTACATGTGGGCTTTGGGCTTCCATTCTTCTGCTACAGTCTTGGGATGATTGTTGGGCCTTCTTTTGATATATATAATTGTATAATTCCTTCTGAATTGCTACCAGATCTGAAATGATTTAGTTGGTGTATTTTTGATCAGCTCTTTTGCTTTTCTTCCGTATTTCCTGCACAGACTCAAGACAAGTGTTGCGCAAATACAGAAATGATGCGATGCCATGAAATGCGGTTAATTTCCCTTAAAGTGTCGGTTTAAAAGTCTAATACATGAAATCTGATATTTTACGATTGATTTGCTAATATGTGAAATATGAATACCGAACACTTCTAAATGTATGCAAAAGATGGGGAAATTGCCGGCTAAAATATACAATATTTTCGACTGATCACGTGGCAACCCCCTTCAACAACGTGAATGGGCCACCCAGCACTTCACGGAATCCGGTAACTTGGGCACCCCTCCGTGGGTCAATCTATACCCTCTACAAGTGCGGCGAATAGCCCGCCAATTCTAGAGTAAGGTCCCCTCCGTCTCAACGCCATGAGATGCGGACCCGTTGCCCTTTAGAACCCGGTTATTCGTGCATTCCACCGCGGGGTAATCCTAGTACAGAAAAGAAAATAATATACAAGGGTGATATCGACCTCAACCCGGTCGTGCCCCAAAAGAATAATATACAAACTGGCAATGACGACAGTCCACATGTCGGACGCTCGTCCCGCAATATCAAATTTACAAATGAAATCTAAACTGTACTACCACTGCACCCAGGCTATCCACCACGATGATCCAACAAACATCACAGCACAACACAGAACATCAACATGAATGTCACGTTCGCAAACCCGTCTAAAGGAACATATAGCACTTAGACGGGTTTACCGATCAAATGAAATTCACGGTCGTAGATAGTAATGCAAGTACTGATAATCATACACTTAAAATTTCGATCGACTAAACTTTCCCAAATTGGCCCCAAGTGTAAAACCAGTACCCAAAAGAATCTAGGCAAAAGCTCCAGAAAAAAATTTGGTCACTGTAGCCCAAAATGGGACGCGGAAGGGCCGCAAAATGGCCATTTTGCGGCGGTTCCGCCGCCTAATTTTGGAGTTACGTGCCCAAACTTTTTGAGTAGCTATAGTTTTTCCTGCACATATTTTTAAGATTCCTGAAACTATTTTTTGACCACTTTTAAAAATCGACAGCTAACACATCAAATTGGAAAAATGATTCTGAAAAATTTATCGATTGAGATTTTAAGCTTGTGCAAACAAGCTAGTAGGGTTTAATGGGTGGCTCTGATACCATGTTGGGTTATGGGCGTGCCTCGGCCATCAAACCGTGGCCAAATGCGGAACAAAAATTTTCTAAAACCCGGCGCTACCATTACCCGATGCCCAAGATCGAAACCATTAACCCTAAAACTAGCAAACTTACAAAAGAGATAGTGTAACGTTTTAGAAACCGTTATGCGAATTTTTCCGTTTTAGGGTTAAATTGTCGGTATTTTCTGTTTTAACCCGACTGTGTTCAAACGACCATATAGACTTGTCAGCACCTAGTTTAGCTAAAATAAAGCTAGTGTGCATGCTTTGGGGGTATATGGGACGTTTTGGTTCAATTAGAATTTTTCCCAATTTTAATATTATTTTAATGCGGTATTTACATTTTGGGAAATTTCTTTTAAGTGAACTTTTCTTCAATTAAGTTTGAGTTAAACCAAAAACCTTCTCACATTATCTAGATATTTGTTTGGAATTAGATTTTGGATTAAAGTTAAAGAAAAGTAAAGAATTGAAAGAGGTGCATGAATATGCATGTGAATGCATTTATTGCATTTAATGCTTGAAATGAGCTAGAACACTCCACACAACTCCCTACCTTCTCCCTTGGCCGAATCCTCTTCATTCTTCCTGCCTTTGATCTTTCTTTCTCCATTTGCAACCAATTCTAGCACAATAAATCCCTAAAATCCCAAAATATATCACAAAAATACCAAAAGTCTTGATTTTTGCTCTTGGATCACTTGGAGCTAGGAAAGCTTGGATCTTGTGAGCTAAAGTTGATAGGTATAATCCATACACTGATAAATAGGAGTTTTTATGTTGTGTAGTTCGTTGATTTTGGTTTAGAACACTTTAAATATCGATTAGTGCGATATAGGGTTTTTAAAGTCTTTTTAGAACTTTTATACCTGCTGTGATATGGAGAATTTAGTGTTTGACCAAACAAAATTATAGACATGTACTAGTGAACCTGAGACACCACCTGAGTGACGGGGACCACCCCACCGGCCGGGGCCGGCGACTCCTATAGCGCGATCCGGCGACGTCGGCTATAGAGGAGAGTTGGGTGTTGGGTTTTCTGTGGGTAGTTGTTTTCTGGTGGATAGGGGTGTTTGGTACTGTTTATTTTTTTAGTAAATCCAGTATGCAAAATCTGGGATCGATTACCTATAATCTAGTGTTTTGAGTCCGCGTGTTACGTTTTGCGACACGAATCGTGATCTGGTGCAGCTGCTGTGCTTGGGTAGGTTTTGTGGTATCGTGACGCACGTTAGCCACTAGACGGATACTAGTGAGTTAGTTTAGTGTTGGTGCGTTATTTAATACGTAGTTTTTGCGTTATATTTATCGATTCTGAGATGTTCGCATTATTTCTTGTGTTTGTGAAAATATAGCGTCGGAAGCGGGGACTTCGGACTCCGCGAACAATGGGAAGAAGGTGGTTGGATTTTCATAGCTGGAGACCATTGGTGAGTAGATTTAACATCTACGGAGAAATCGCCCGTATGGTGCTAAGCGTTGGGGCTAGATATGATATGATATTAGCCGTATGTTTATGTGTTTATATAGAGATATTGCATAATTCACATTGCATATAGTTACTTGTTGTGCCTGATACTGTATATATTGTACACTGCACTATTATTGACAGTCCATGTTGCACGAGCACCAATGATATGCTACACACACACTGTCGGTAATTGCCATGATACGCACAACAGAAATGCTCATTGATATACCTTGCTATTGGTTAGCGACATTGAAACAGTTATACTTGTGCGATAACGCATATGACATATAGCATACCTGTGTACCTACATGCCTATACATATGCCATACCATATTTACATGCTCGCACATATACTTTGCTATTGTTACATGATCAGTTTTATAACATATATATCGGTGGAATGGGACGCTGTATATATATGTGTTTTGGATTTGGATTTTGGGAACCGCGAGATATATTTAATGACTGGATGCATTAAATAGCGGACTTTTCCGTGATATGCTTATATTGATGTTTTATGTTGCATATGCTATTTTACATGGATTTACACATTTGAGATATGTTTTCATGCGATATGGGAATTTCAAGTGTCGATGTTAGGCACTTATATTCCGAGAGATATATGGATTTGGAAAGACCGATACGTGGAATCACAAGTGTCGAGGCGGGATACTTGGGTTTCGAGGAACGTATGGATATCAGAAAGACCAATACGTGGAATATAGTGTCGAAGTGGGATACTTGGGTTTCGAGGAACGTATGGATATGAGTATTTAGGTGTCAATGTTAGGCACTGGCTTTCATGATATTTTAGAGTGTCGATATTTGACACTCAGGTTCCATGAGACTTACAGGATTTGAGGGCCGATCTGAGGGCCGATTTGAGTATTTTGTGTAGGGTTCCTAGGCACTCTAGTGAGGTCTCACAAGGCATCGAACATGCCATTTTCAAAAATTCTAGGTGCCGAGAGACCCGACTACGGATCGTTTGCTAGAAAACTAGGCGAAAAAGCTAACTAGTTAACACTTAACTACAAGATACGGAAATACAACCTTTGTAGATCCGGTGCTCCACCTCCATAGCTCCGCAACGAGGTCCTCTCCGCTATCCAAATCAAATCCGGGCTCAAGCGTCGGCTTCGTCGGAGAATGGGCAATCTAGGTCGTCGATGTCCATGCCGAAGATGATCTACGTCGAGGCATCGAAAGATCAAGCTCCACCTTCACCAAGTCATGAAAACTTGTGAAGGAAACACACTCTACTACTTGGCAAGAGGTAGAGGATGAAGAAATAGGAAGTGGGTAGACTTTATAAATGGATTTCTCACTCTTAATCATCAATCACCATTGATGAAAATGAAGCTTTCTTCACTTGAAGAATGGAAGAAGATGAAGATGATATGATAAGTCTTGAATTAAAAATAGAAAATAAAACAATACTTATCATACTTTTAACTCTAGTTAAGTGTAGAGAATTAACTTAGGTTAGTTAAAATGGTTAGGGTTAAGTATAGGACAAGAATGAAGACTTAGTCAAAGTTTCAAGAAACTTCAACTAAATCCAAAATATGCCACCATTTATCTTTCTTTTTCCTTTTTCCAAAAAGAATAAATAAGAAAGATAAATGAATAAATAAAAAACAAAACCCTAACCCATTCATTACCATGGTTCATTCTTTACACTTAACCAAGTTTGGCATGCATCATCAAACATGATATAAGCAAGTGCACAAAATCATATCGCATATGCAATGCGCACACCCGAGTGAGAAAATCCATTTTAAAGTGAACCGATACTAGTTAATGCAAAGTAATATATCAAATATACAATTATGCATTAAATCATTAAATCAACACTTGATTTAACGATCCGGTCATGTCGCACATAACCGACTGGTATCTTCAGTAACAACTTATCGAATCAACACTTGATCCGATAACCCGGCTATATCGCATATAACCGATCAATGTCACATCGCGAGAATCGAATACAGTATCACATACCGTATTATTCTCGGTCCCGCACATATCTCATATGCGCTCCTATTTCGTTTCGCTTGAGCCAGGAAACCTCTGTGTAGGACTCTAAAGACTCGTCAATACGCCGGGTAGCAGATGATGATCATATCAAACACCCACAAGCCGCAAGCGGTCTGCTAAACGTAACGGCCACCCGGGTATTGAGCGATCTGAAGATCGACGAGCAAGCCCGCTCACACTCCAGTGAATCCAACCAGTAACACTACCGTACAGTCCGGTCTGATCGTCTGATATGTCGCATATCTTGCCTAGGGGTGGTAAACGTCAGACCCCAATAGCTCAATAAGTCGTGTCGATATGAGGTCTATAACAATTCGAGAAACTACTGGTAACACTTACCAGTAAATCTCAGCAACCCTGGCCAGGGATTTCCTGTTATAGCCAATCGAACACAGCGCAACATCAACTCCCTATACCGGGAGTGACGAATCCCCTCCTATCGCTCATTGCCTCCATGTGACTCGGGACTGTACCCAAAAACCACCGTTTTGCATGCCCTCTTGGACGTGGTAAGATGGAAATCAAAGCACAGTGGGAACCACACAAGACTCTATGACGATCTCGGGTCAACAGACTACTCTGTACCAGTGTCACCAGAGAACTGCCATCTGACGTGAGGTATAATACCATCTGGGAGTTCTCGGCGAGTCCGTCCAGTGTACCCAGTCTCTACTGAGCAACCGTATATCATCTCTGATGTCAAACACCGATGGATATGGGATCATCCATCGCCCATCTATATGGGTCGAGAAGGTATACGCTAGTCTACTCTGGTATATCGATGCCCCGTCTCGATACACCCACGACCAGGGACTTTGAAGGATGTACTTATGGACTACCATGTCCCCACTAGTATGATCCACATCATAGTCCAGGTAGTCAAGTACAGATCCTAAGGGCTTTACCAACATGTAACAGAGAGACAATCAGTATACACGTTAAGGTAAAGAGCAACCAGATAGCATACTATCATGTCGAGCAAGAAAGTCCTCCTTATATATGTCCCAGCATCCACTACAATATACATCCTATGTATAGTAATGGCCTCTAGGGCATACATATAACTAACAATCTCCCACTTGCACTAGGGCCATCTGTAGCAGTGGTTTGAAGTATCTCATACTCAACCATCCCATAAAAGTCTCTCTCTGGGAAAAGGCCTTTCGTGAGTGGATCCGCTGTGTTTGTCCTCTGAGTCTACTCTCCTAACCTCGATCTCCCTGGAGATTAACCATCTCCATGATCAGGTGATACTGCCTTAGAATATGTCTGGATCACTGATGGGACCGGCGTTCCTTGGCATAAGCCACAACTCCATTGTCACACAATGGGAGGAACAAAGTTCATCTTATGAACTAATATACACCCAGACTGCCTCTTTGGTAGCATCTTAAGTAGCGATGTATCCTGCCTTTATCGTCTAGTATGTCACGGTATCTAGCTTGGAACTCTTCCAACATACCGTCCCTTTACTGAGAGTAAAGACAATCCCTGTGACTGACATTCAGTCGTCTTTATCACCCTGGAACCCTTCCAGTGATTCTCCCCAGGATCGATTGATATCATCTCACTACAACTAGGGAGAATCCTAACATCCATTTAGATCTATCACATAGATCCAAAAACCCAGGATTTAGGAGGTATCACTTTGATCCTATGTGGAGAATCATTGTGATAGGCGGAGATTGATCGAGCGTAGCATAGGAAACTCCTTCCCTATCAAGAGTATGTCATCCACGTACTCTACGAGGATCACCACCATACTCCCTACTACCTTTTTGTTTATACAAGGTTCATCTACCATTTTGATGATGTCAAACTCTTTGACTTATCCATCAAAACAGATGTTCCAACTCCGCGATGCCTGCTTTATCCTATAAAGCATCTTGCACACGTTTCCGCTGCTCCCACTGTCTACGAGGCCCTCTAGCTGTGTACTTATAGACGCACTCTTCTAAAATATCATTTAGAAAAGCAGTCATGACACCCAACCACCAGATATCGTAGTCATGGTATGTAGCCGTGGCAAGTAGGATCTGGATGGACTTAAGCATAGTCACTTGAAAAGGTTTCATCATAATCCACGCCTGGTCGATGACGAAAAGCTTTAACAAGTCTAGCTTTGAAAGTCTCAACTTTTCCATCTACACCAAGTAATCTTCTCAAGATATACTTGCTCCTGATGGGGATTTAACCCTTCAGATATTGCAACCAAAGTCCATACTTTGTTGGTGTATATGGATTCCATCTCAGATCGCTAAACATCCAGCCATTCTTACAGAGTCTTACTCTCGATGGCCAGCTCGAAGCTAGTTGGGTCATCATCTCATGATGCAATCCTCGCTCCCACTGTCATAGAGAAACCGAAGTATCTCTCAGGTGGGTGAGGAACCCTACTAGATCGGCGGAGAGGCTGAGGTTCGTTGGAATCTACTGAATCCTTTGGTTCTACCAAATCATCTGCTGTAATTTGTATAGCTGGAACCTTTCCAGTTCTACTTTACAGACTTTGCCTTGAGCTTGTCCGGATTTTGCTTTCAGACATAGGCCGGACAACTCCAAATCTTAACTAACTTAAGATATGGGCGCTTCCCTTTCCATATCACATATGAAGTGGTAGGCAACTGATTTGATCAGAACCCTATTCAATAGGTATGCAGCTTCTCAAGTGCATAACTCCCAAAAGGAAAAAGGTAACTCAGCAGTACTCATCATAGAGCACACCATATCATATAGGGTGTATTTGCTTCGCCCCGACATACCATCGTGCAATGGTGTATACGGAGGAGTAATGCTGAGAAAGAATCTCATTCTCCTTTAGAATAGTCCAGTATTTCCGTGCTCAAGTATTCTCCTCCTTGATCTCATCCTAGGACATAATACTTATACCCGTATTCTGGTTCTCTACTTCTCGCTTATATTCTGTGAATATCTCAAAAGGTTCAGACTTGTGTTTCAACAGGAACATAGGTCTGAATCTTGAGAGATTATCAGAGAATGTAATGAAGTACAAAGAACCAGTCCTGGCATATGTAGACAAGGGACCTAACATACATCAACATGTATCATCCCAAGAGTTCACTAACTCTTTCTCTGTTTCCAGTAAACAGAGCTATGGTCATCTTATCTCTGTGACATGACTGGCGAGTTTCACAAGATGTAAATTCAAACTGATTTAAATATGCATCTTTATGTAACTCTAGCTAGTCGGGTCATATTGATCTGACCTAGTCTACAATGCCTCAAGAAGGATTCGTTCATTTCTGAACTCTTCTTCTTGTGTGTGTTCCGTATACTAAGAACTGTAGTTTGATTTAGAACATGAATGCTTTTAGATAACGTGCCTGAACCGATCAACTTTTGATATAGGAAATGTTCAAAACATTATCCAACAATACCAAATTTTATCATTTCTTTACTCATAAAGAGATAGATATGATTTTGTATATCAGGTTCGGTATCTAATAACATTCGTTCAGAATCAATGTATTTTGGAATACAGGGTGACAGTGACCAACAGACTTGGCTGCAACACTTGCCCCGTTTTCTGCCTCATGAAACTTATCACCCGTTCTCAGTTCTCTACCTTTCTATAGCCCTGTGTAACATATTACATATGCGGGATCCTGATCTGGTATCATATACCCAGGACGTAAAGAATACTGAGAAACAGTTCTGTATTATGAACACACCCAAAGATGATGCATCAGTTTGCACTGTCTTCGTTTGGGCGGCACGGGAATTCTGATATTCCCCAATTTCCTGCTCTGTCTTATAACAATTATAAGTTGGAGCGGGACCAACGTTCCCCAGCTCAGTATAACAAGCGGGTTCGGTCAATATTCCGTATTATTATCTTGATTAAGGCGTGATATGGTCGCTACCTGGAGAGAGAGAGAAGAAAACACTCAGCGTGCGCTCTTGCAAGAATAGATTGGTTTTTATTTTATCTAATCAGGATGGCTCCCACTGCTTTTTATCAAATCTTCCTTCAAACCCTAAAAGGAAAGACTAGCCGGGATTAATTACACATTACAAGTTCGCCAATCTTTCAGCCAGGCCAGTGTCGGTACTTTGAGGGAGGTCCCCCGTGCTTTCGCACGAACCTAATTAATGTAAACCTCGTTTTCCCAGAGGCGTAACCTCGTTGACACCTTTCTAGACACCTACTTGATCGGCTAATTGTAATGTATAAAACTCTCCCAGGAGTAACTCTTACTCACAGCGGGTATCGGGATCCAACTATCTCATAGAAGGTATGCAATCTCATTGCAAATTTCAACACTTGAAATTCCCGATAATATTTTGCCCCTAACCTCCTATGACCTTGACAAAGGCCAACAAACCATAGGATGCTAGTCAAGTTCAACCCGTCATTTCCTGATTGAATTAAACCCACCCACACGGCCCTTGACAAAGGCCAACAAGGTCGCACGACTACCCTAACTCAATCTGCATCATATGCATAAGCAGATAAGCACCAGTTAGCTACCGCACACTGCGCCTTGACAAAGGCCAACAAACGCAGCACGAATACTAACTACTACTTATCTGAAATGACGGAGGGCTACGACAGGTTTTTCTGAAAACCTATTGCGTAATGAACTTGATATCGTTGTAGGATCGAATGAATTTTGAAATGGAGTGTTTTTGAGGCTTTTATAGTTTTGCTAAAGGAGTCACTCCCGGTGAAGGGATCGTCGGTCCTTTCCTCGTCGAATGAGGTGCGGGATATATCATATATATCACTGTGCAAAGCAAAAACACTTAAAAGCAATCAAAAGACAAACCGAGTGTGTAGCATCTGCCAGTTATTGCTAAAGGAGTCACTCCCGGTGAAGGGATCTCGGTCCTTTCCTCATCGAATAAGGTGCAGGATATATCATATATACCTCTGTGCAAAGCAAGAACTGTAGCTACCTTTTTTATTTTTGAAATTCGATTCTACAACATCTTAGGTTTCTTTTATTTCATTAATCACATTAATGAAGTCCCATCATTTAAATACCTAAACATCAAAGATAAATACGACGTACACTTATGCCATCCGCATTCGCCTCGATGTCCCCTCGTGCACCGTTAGGTTAGGTAACTAACGGCAGAGCGGGGCAGGGCTAGCGCGGGTGTAAAACATAAGTAACGTCTATATAATATATCATATATACTATATACTGTATCTATCACAGAACATCTCATGATCACATCACAGATATCGCAGCAGAAGAACATATGAAATATTGGATATACTAGGACGTCCGTGTTTTCAATACCAGCCAGTATAAAACACGGATTCCACGGTCGCGATGAATAGCCAAACCCACACCCCTAGACCCCTACGAAAGCGGCAAGCAACCCTACCAATTCTGGGGTTAGGATACCCGGACTCGACTCCTCGAGTTGGTCTCCCACTGGACCCCAGAACCCGGTTACTTGTGCTCCCCTCCTTAGGTCTATCCTAGTGCGGAAAAATAAATAATATACAAAGGGTGACTACTTCCGCAACCAGGAAGTGCCCCAATAAAAGAATATTACATACAAGTTTTTACATGAATGAAAATGAAAAACACTCATCTCACATAAAAACCCCCGGCTATTCAAACACGACGATCCAATATAACATATCCAGCAACACATAACATCACATGTCATCAACGTAAGTAAATATGTCCATCCCAATTGTCGTTGACATATAGCAACGAAACCGGCGATATCACATATTACACTTACGGTCACAGAAAAGAAAGTGTAAAACTACAACAGTTGGAATCCGCAACCACCTCAGACATCGCATGCCTGACCGAATGAATTCCTTAGACATCGCATGCCTAACAATTATAAACCCCGCATTTTAGTCTCAAAATCGAAAACTCTTTTCAATATCAAGTCGGGTAATTCAACAAGATTCCCGACACCCTGATCGAATGCTCGTCGCAAACTTCAGTAGACGGCCGCACCCCCCGATACCGTCGACGAAGTGCACTAAGGCGGAACACCGCTACCGCGAGCACCCGAACGGATGCTTTCGGCGACGGGGTTCTCCTACAGTCACTTGGTCGGGGCTATGGAGCAAGGCTGTCTATTAAGTTTATCGGCGAGTATCCGCGTACGCTACGTGATTGCGACGGACTTTTGATCACATCAAAATTCCGTGGCAACCGATCAAGTGAGACTAAACTGCTATGTTTATAATATTCATTCCGTTATCTCATAACTATTTGTGAATTCCAATTATTGTATCACATTCCAGATAAACAGAAAATGTTAAACTTTCCGATCGAACAATCGAACACCCAAGTTTTCCCGATACAATCCAACGCATGAAATAAGTCTAACAACATTCAGTTCGTGCCTCAGTACCGACGGTCCAGCCGTAGAAGGGTCAAGCCAACGCCTCACATGTGGCACGCCGTACTGCCCCAAACCCGAAGGTTCAAAGGGCAGTTCAAGACGGTCACATAATCGAGTTAAGGTTTGTTGTCTTCTAGAGGGACCATAGCGTTACTTGCACTACTTAGAACGTCGTTAAACTGCGGAAAAATCCAACACTTGGAAATTTCCCGACAGGGGAAAAATTGGGTATTTATATCCGGTCGAACTTTTTAACATATTCTAAAATTTATCCGGAAAGTCACACAGACAAAATTTGATAATCCGATCGAAAATTCGAATCCCCAAAACAACCCTAGAAAACTCAACTGTTGACTGAATATTAAAAATTCCCAGAAAACTCAGCATATTAAAATAGAAATTACTGTGCAAAAAGTGAGTGATGACGTCATCATCTTGCCGCGGAACCGCCGCAGAAGCCAGGCTTCTGCCGCGGTTCCGCCGCGGTTATTACTGTTCATGACAAAAATTTTGCATCATAATTCTTATTTTTCCCTGCTGAATTTTTTACGAATTTTTAATTTGGAAAAATCCAGATATTTCAAAAATGTCCAGAGAGCATTCTCGGGTGTGGGTTTCGGGTTCGTTGGGGTTTCAAATTCCGTCTGGACTTCGCATAAGGCTCTAGCTAGGCTCTGATACCACTGTAGGGTTCCTAGGCACTCTAGTGAGGTCTCACAAGGCATCGAACATTCCATTTTCAAAAATTCTAGGTGCCGAGAGACCCGACTACGGATCGTTTGCTAGAAAACTAGGCGAAAAAGCTAACTAGTTAACACTTAACTACAAGATACGGAAATACAACCTTTGTAGATCCGGTGCTCCACCTCCATAGCTCCGCAACGAGGTCCTCTCCGCTATCCAAATCAAATCCGGGCTCAAGCGTCGGCTTCGTCGGAGAATGGGCAAGCTAGGTCGTCGATGTCCATGCCGAAGATGATCTACGTCGAGGCATCGAAAGATCAAGCTCCACCTTCACCAAGTTATGAAAACTTGTGAAGGAAACACACTCTACTACTTGGCAAGAGGTAGAGGATGAAGAAATAGGAAGTGGGTAGACTTTAGAAATGGATTTCTCACTCTTAATCATCAATCACCATTGATGAAAATGAAGCTTTCTTCACTTGAAGAATGGAAGAAGATGAAGATGATATGATAAGTCTTGAATTAAAAATAGAAAATAAAACAATACTTATCATACTTTTAACTCTAGTTAAGTGTAGAGAATTAACTTAGGTTAGTTAAAATGGTTAGGGTTAAGTATAGGACAAGAATGAAGACTTAGTCAAAGTTTCAAGAAACTTCAACTAAATCCAAAATATGCCACCATTTATCTTTCTTTTTCCTTTTTCCAAAAAGAATAAATAAGAAAGATAAATGAATAAATAAAAAACAAAACCCTAACCCATTCATTACCATGGTTCATTCTTTACACTTAACCAAGTTTGGCATGCATCATCAAACATGATACAAGCAAGTGCACAAAATCATATCGCATATGCAATGCGCACACCCGAGTGAGAAAATCCATTTTAAAGTGAACCGATACTAGTTAATGCAAAGTAATATATCAAATATACAGTTATGCATTAAATCATTAAATCAACACTTGATTTAACGATCCGGTCATGTCGCACATAACCGACTGGTATCTTCAGTAACAACTTATCGAATCAACACTTGATCCGATAACCCGGCTATATCGCATATAACCGATCAATGTCACATCGCGAGAATCGAATACCGTATCACATACCGTATTATTCTCGGTCCCGCACATATCTCATATGCGCTCCTATTTCGTTTCGCTTTAGCCAAGAAACCTCTGTGTAGGACTCTAAAGACTCGTCAATACGCCGGGTAGCAGATGATGATCATATCAAACACCCACAAGCTGCAAGCGGTCTGCTAAACGTAACGGCCACCCGGGTATTGAGCGATCTGAAGATCGACGAGCAAGCCCGCTCACACTCCAGTGAATCCAACCAGTAACACTACCGTACAGTCCGGTCTGATCGTCTGATATGTCGCATATCTTGCCTAGGGGTGGTAAACGTCAGACCCCAATAGCTCAATAAGTCGTGTCGATATGAGGTCTATAACAATTCGAGAAACTACTGGTAACACTTACCAGTAAATCTCAGCAACCCTGGCCAGGGATTTCCTGTTATAGCCAATCGAACACAGCGCAACATCAACTCCCTATACCGGGAGAGACGAATCCCCTCCTATCGCTCATTGCCTCCATGTGACTCGGGACTGTACCCAAAAACCGCCGTTTTGCACGCCCTCTTGGACGTGGTAAGATGGAAATCAAAGCACAGTGGGAACCACACAAGACTCTATGACGATCTCGGGTCAACAGACTACTCTGTACCAGTGTCACCAGAGAACTGCCATCTGACGTGAGGTATAATACCATCTGGGAGTTCTCGGCGAGTCCGTCCAGTGTACCCAGTCTCTACTGAGCACCTGTATATCATCTCTGATGTCAAACACCGATGGATATGGGATCATCCATCGTCCATCTATATGGGTCGAGAAGGTATACGCTAGTCTACTCTGGTATATCGATGCCCCGTCTCGATACACCCACGACTAGGGACTTTGAAGGATGTACTTATGGACTACCATGTCCCCACTAGTATGATCCACATCATAGTCCAGGTAGTCAAGTACAGATCCTAAGGGCTTTACCAACATGTAACAGAGAGACAATCAGTATACACGTTAAGGTAAAGAGCAACCAGATAGCATACTATCATGTCGAGCAAGAAAGTCCTCCCTATATATGTCCCAGCATCCACTACAATATACATCCTATGTATAGTAATGGCCTCTAGGGCATACATATAACTAACATTTTGGGATTTGGGTGTTGTTAAGTTACACCGTGTTTTTTCATGCTTATGATTTGTGCATGAGATTATTTATTATCCCGCACTCAGTACGCAGTTGATATGCACTTATTCATGTAGATATAGTACCCTGGTGGTGTACCTTGATCATGATAGTTGGATATTCATATTGTCATACTCATGCTACCAGCTTACATGCTAGTGATCATTGCTGTTAGTGCATACTTGCGATTTCAGTATGATATTATTTACTATTCACGAGTTGGCAACTCACCCCTGTTGTGCCACAGTGTTTTGCAGGACTTACCCTCAGAGTAGTCGCGGCAAGGCGTCTTATCATCTCTACTTTTGTGGATACCGCTACGCTAGGCAGTGAGGCCTTTGCTTTTAGGTAGGTTTGCGGTTATCTGCTTGTACATTGTATATCTTTTTGTTGGATCTAGTATCCTCCATCTACCACTGTTGTATATGACTTAGAGACGACTTGTGAGGATTCAGTGTTGTATTATTTTGGTGACCTTGGGTGCCGTGCTCGTGGGAGCCGGTTATGTTGGAAAGTTTACTTCTTATTGCAGTTTTCCTTTGTTATTTCTTCACTTCGGCGTCGTATACTTGTTGTGGTGATTATCTCCGCTGTTGGGTGATTTTTGCTCCCGTTTGGGATGATTTATATATTATCTGTGTTGTACCCATTTTCAGGGCTAGATTTTACAAAGGAGGTGCTGCCGAAATTTTCAAGAAAGAAAACTAGAGTTAGAGATTTTACTTGTGATTTTTTTCCAAATGTTAAAACTATGTTTTTCTCCGTTGATCCGATTTGGGTGGTTTAGATTCTGTGTTTAGGCTTACTTGAGTTGCGTACGCCTGTAGACGTTACGAAGTCTATGTGCCGGTTACGGGCCAAATTTCGGGCCGTGACAGATAGGAATGGTTATACCTAATGGAACCAAGTCCTTCGGTCTTCATCTTCTTCCATGGCTCCTTGAGGCATGCTTGAACGAAGTTGGTCGCCGGTCTTCCTTCATCATAGACGATCCACCCGAGGGATGTAATTCCGGCTCTAGCTCCATATCAAGAGGCAAGTGGAGCAACTAGGGTCTCTAGGATGCTACCCTAGAGAGCCTAGGATGCAGTGAATGTGATCTAAGTGCTATCTATCTTAAAACAATGAAGGTGGAAGCAACTATGGAAAACTAGAAAGGAATGAAGAACAAAATGGTGAGGAGAGAGCTCAAAGCTCAAGTGTAGAAAAACAAGCATGCCCAAAAAAAATGAGCTCTCCTATGAAAGAGAAAATAGCATGCTTGGTTTTGTAAATCATTTGTTTCATTTTAAAAATCCTCGCATGCTTGAATAGTGAACACAAATGAATTAACAATTCATTTGTATGCACTATGCAAGCATGGTTCTTACCATTCCCCATCATGCTAATATCCACCTCATTTACCATTTTCAATAAATGGTCAAATCTAAAAATGGGTTGGCCACCTTCTAGAATGTTTTCCGGTAAAAAATACGGATTACCTTCTACTGTATATATATATCTGCATTCGTACCGAAATACGAATACCTAAAAAGATAGGATAACACAAAGAACATAATACTAGAATGTACGTATAGAAATATATATACGTAAATTACTAAATCAATACCTGATTTAATAATCCGGCTCAAACCCGAGCCGGCTAGTATTATCAACTGTCCGATCGAAAGTCCGGGTACAAAGTACATCAATCGATCGGAACCATGCACGTATCCAATACGGCTACTACATCATTTCGCCAGAACCATGGAAACCCTCTGTGTGGGACTCTAAAGACTCGTCAATACACTGGCAGTGGGTTTAACCATAAGCACGTCAGCGGCACTAGCTGTACGTAACGGCTACCCAGGTATTGAGCGAAAGGGAGGCCGACGAGCAAACTCATCCTGAACCCCTACTGAGCCTGACAGTGACAATATTCGTATAGTCCGGTCTGTTCGTCTAAGAGTATCGCATATCGAGTCTAGGAGGGTGGATAAAGTCATACCCCTAACAACGCGACATTTAGTGTCGGCATGAAACCCATCACCATCTGAGAAACTATCGATCCTAGATCGGTAATTCTCATCCACCGTGGCCACGAATTTCTGGTGATGGCCACCCGTGCACAACGCGACATCAACCCCCAATACCGGGAGAAACGAATCCCCGACAATCCAATCACTGCCTCCATGTGGCTCGGGACTGTACCCAACTAAAACCTGTTTGCACGACTCCTTTGAGCCATGGTAGGGTAGTAATCAAAGCACAGTAGAAACTCACACGAGAAAAATGACGATCTCAGGTCGACAGATTAACCTGTACACATGTCACCTAGGAACTTCTATCTGACAATAGGTATAATACCAACTAGCATATTCCCGGCAAGTCCGTCCAGTGTACTCATAACCCAATGAACACCTGTATACTATATTAGGTGAACAAACTAACACCAATGGCTTGTAAGACCTGGCCACCGCCCCTCGTCGGGGTCTCGATCAGTATACACTAGTCTACACTGGAGTATCGATGCCCAGTCTTGATACTCCCATGACTAGGGACATTTAAGGATTTGCTTATAGACCCCCGGCTCCCACGTATATGATCGCCATCATAATGTTGGTAGTCAAGCAAGAATCATATAGGCTCTATCAACATGTACATGATGATAAAGACAAATCAGATAGCATACTATCATTTCGAGTGAGACTGTTCTACCGGTATAGGTCCTCCCTCAATCATCATAATTACCTGCCTGCGATTACGATAATTGCCTTGAGGGCACTATAGCCAACACATGGTTCAACACAAAAATAAAACAAGTGTTTTGCAACAAATTTTGTTGCATGTCAAGAACCTAGACAAGATTAATGCATTTAGTAAATATTAATCAAGTTCAACATTAACATTGTATACAAATAATGGTATAAATAATTATACAATATCCAAATCACTTAAATTCTTTCAAAATTAATACTTCATACTTATTTTTCCCGTTTATTTTCCAAACTACAAGTATATAACCATACCATTAAAACCAATTCTCACATTTTTAATAATATTCATGAAATTTATTATTTAAATTATTTAAATTCCCAAAAAAAATTTATTTTCTGAAATGCTACAGTCTGTCAAAGTTGGGAACGGTGCAATTGTTGCAGCCAAAGCAGTTAGCGAATATCACCTAGTATTACCAAACGGTAATACGTTGATTCTGAACGACTGTTATTACGTACCAAATATGATGTGCAATATTATATCAGTTTCTTTGTTGCATAAAGAAGGATATAATTTTGTATAGGAGGATAATGTTATGATCATTTTCCTAAATCAAGTGTTGATTGGGTTTGGTACGTTATGTAACGGTATATACGTTCTAAATCAAACTACAGTTCTAAAACATACAGAACACACACAAGAGGAAAAGTTCAGAAATGAACGAAGCCTTCTTGTGGCATTGTAGACTAGGTCATATCAATGCGACAAGACTAGCTAAGTTGCATAAAGATAGATATTTGAATTAGTTTGAATTCACATCTTATGAAACTTGCCAGTCATGTCTCAAAGGTAAGATGACCAAAACTATGTTTACTGGACACGGAGAAAGAGCTACTGAACTCTTGGGACTGATACATAGTGGTGTATGCGGTCCTATGTCTACACATGCCAGGAATGGTTCCTCGTACTTTATTACATTCACCAATGATCTCTAAAGATTCGAACATGTGTTTGTTGAAACACAAATCTGAAGTTTTTGAGAAATTCAAGGAATACAAGTATGAAGTTGAGAACCTGACGGGTAAAAGTATTAAAGTCCTACGATCTAATCGGGGAGGAGAATACTTGAACACGGTATTCAGAGACTACTTAAAAGAGAATGTGATTCTCTCTCAGCTTACTCCTCCGTATACACCACAGAACAATGAAGTTTCGGAGCGCAGGAATCGCACCCTATTAGATATGGTGCGCTCTATTATGAGTAATGTTGAGTTACCTATTTCCTTTTAGGGTTATGCACTTGAGACAGCTCCATACCTATTGAATAGAGTTCCGACCAAATCCGTGCCTACCACTCCATATGAGATATGGAATGGGAAGAGACCATCTCTTAAACGAGTTAAGATATGGGGTAGTCCGGCCTATGTTAAAAAGCAAAATCCGGACAAGCTCGAGGCAAGGTCTGTTTTGTGCAAGTTTGTAGGATATCTAAAGGATTCATATGGATATATTTTCTACCATACTGAGGAACAAAAAGTGTTTGTTTCTCAACATGCCACATTTTTAGAAAAGGAATTTCTTGTGAAAGAAATTAGTGGAAATGAGGTAGAACTGGAAGAAGTTCCAGCTACACAAACTATAACTGACAATTTGGTAGAACCAGAGGATTCAATAGCCCCCGACGAACCTCAGCCATTTCGCAGATCTAGTAGGGTTCCTCATCCACCTGAGAAATAATACGGTTTTCTCATAGATGGTGGGAGCGAGGATTGCATCATGGAAAATGATGACCCAACTAGTTTTGAGCAGCCCATCATAAGTGGAGACTCTATGAAATGGCTAGATGCTATGCGATCTGAGATAGAATCCATATACACCAACAAAGTATGGACTTTGGAAGTTGCTCCTGAAGGGGTAAAACCCATCGGCATAGTTTTCATGCACTTTAGTACTTGATTCGATTTTGTGTACGCTGATGCACATGGTTATGAGATTAGATACCACGGTATACCTGACTTGGATTGAGATTTGTTGTATACCGTCGATTTCGATTGTGATATTCGATATTATTTTCGTACACCTTGTGCACTAGAGTTGGATTTTGCGCATACTTGACATGCTTGATGCGATTTTGGTGCACACCAGATGCACTAGATCGAGATTCTTCGTGCATATCAGATGCACCTGATATTGCTGTCAGGCACACCCGCTGCCTTTGACAGGTGTTTCGTGCACACCCGTTGCACTTAGATTTTGTTTCTGTGCACATGTATGGCACATTCATGGATTTCGATTTTCGTGCGCACCAGACGCACGTGGCATTCTTATGCACATTTTGGGATTGATTCTTGTGGAGCGGTACGTTCTTATGATATTTTCTATTTGTTTTAGTACTGAGCAGGACTAGTCAGAGGACAATACCTGAATTTATTTTTGCATGTATTGATAGTTATCGAAAAGATTTCCAAAAAGGGGCTATAGTCTCAGTATTTACCTACGTATCCGAGATGACACGAGACACTTAACAAAGGAAACCCTTCTAAATTATTTTTCAAAACGGCGGGACGTGTATGTTAAACAAAGGGTGTGTATATATATATAGTTATTTTCTTGCAATAAACGTCCGCCACTGTGCCGTGATACGCGCATCGCACAACAACATGAAAGGTTTGGCATGCATTTCTTTCAGATATTTTGACGAATTTACAACGATGTGTACATGTATAGTTTTGATGTATATCATGTTGGTTTTCGTATTGGATTTTTACATTGGTGTCTTCACCATAACTCTAATGATTGCGGAATGCTTGAAGGAGTTTTGATTTGGGTTTATATACTCGTTTTTCATGCACATACATTGCGCTACGATGTGTTTTATGTATTTATGATTTCGGAGCCCCGACGACTTGATCTTTTTACTGAAATGTTTTAGTATTTGATAGGTTTAAATTTAAATTCGGGGACCGAATTTATTTAAGGGGGAAGATTGAAACATTTCAAAAAAAATAAAATATTATTTTTGGGAATTTATATAATTAAATAATAGTATTATGAATATTTTAATGATGCGGTATAATTAAATACCGATAAATTAGGAAATATTTGGAAATTATAAGAATTACTGAAATGATGGTGTTTTATACGATATGAGCATTTATAGATTTTAAATACACATTTAAAATAGGGTTAAGTGTTAATCTCGATTAAATATCACTAATCGTGCATTAAGCTTGATTTGTGTACATGACATGCAACATGTCACTTTTTTTTCAAAAAAATACTTGTTACATTTTATGAACCATGACATTTTGTTTTCCTTCATGTGTTTATGGGTTGTATTGTTTTAGGGTTTTAAAAAGAAAAGATAAAGGAAAATAGAAAAAAGAAAGTAAAGAAAGAAGTATGGGCAAGAGAGAGAAGAGAGAGTGAGGTGAGGGGTCATTGACTTGTCTCCCATTTGTGTTCCCTCCATTTTTAGCTTCATCATTCTCTCTCCCTCTCAACACTTGGCTGCTCTCTCTCCTCCACCACCTCAACCCCTCAAAACACCACCAAAAATATATCAAAACACTTCACCCTCTTCACTAAAAGCAAGCACAAGCTCACTACAAGCATTTTGGACCAAGAAAGTTTGGATTTTGGAGACTTAGGGCAACTCAAGAAAATTCTTGAAAACACTTCACCCTCTTCACTAAAAGCATGCACAAGCTCACTACAAGTATTTTGGACCAAGAAAGTTTAGATTTTGGAGACTTGGGGCAACTCAAGAAAATTCTTAAGTTGCCAAATGAAGTATATTCTTCACTTTTAGTGTAGTATTTCAATTCCCTTAGCATCCATGTTAGTTTAGAATCGATTAAGTGTGGTTTAGGGAACTTAGAAAATTCCAAGATGAGGGTTAGGGCTTTCCTTGAGTTGGGATGGTGTATGTGAATGTAAGTAGTGACTACAAACCCGCCTAGTCTAGAATACTGGATCAAACTGAGCCCAGATACCCAAATACGAACTTTGAAATCTGCTGACACTGGATTTTCTGGAAATTGTGGTGATGTATTGAGTTCTGTTATGACCCGGGGCACCTGAAAAATATTTAGCGATCATTGTGAGTTGTGCAGGCAGCCTAGGAACAAACCCCAAGACCCGAGGCCCCAACTCCTGGACTTGGCCGCAAATATATCCCTTCTGGCCGCAAATTGCGGCCAGGGTGATGGTGAATGAATCTGTGTTTGGTCCATGGCTCCATTGTCTTTAAAATAGACCCTCCACATATGCAAAATTGGCTAATTTCACCTAGGGTAAAATCTGGAAGAGTTTTCCCAAGTTGCTGCTATCGTTTTGCGGTCATTAATAACTTGAGATTTGGTATTCATGTTATTATCGGTCGATTCACGTTTGTACGTCAATCGTCGAGATTTGTTGGGTTATTCTTGCATGCATAGATCATAGGTTTTAACCTATATGTGATACGTATGTCGTTTTGGTTTTCGTATGCGATTTCGGTTTACGATACTATGTGTGATATGTAGGTACCCCCATGTGGAATTCAGATGATGAAGAAGGGGTTGGCAACATCGACTTAGGCAAGCAAGGATCAAGGTGAGTAGATATATATCTACGGGGGAAGTCGGATGGATGGCCTAAAGCACCCCCGCAGTTTCATAGTGTAGTATATGAATACGTATTTATATTTGTTTATATGTGTGTATTGTGAGACTAATGATTGTCAAGATAGGTTTTAGGTGTTCATGAGTTAGTTTTAGTGTATTAGAAGTAACTTAGTTTAGCTTCTTAGTAGCGAAACCCTAGAGTAAAGATTTGCACACACGCACACACACACGCATACATTTGTTTTACTTGTACGTATATGGGGATATATATATATATACATATATGTATATGTATATATATACATATATGTATGTGAGTATGTGTGTGTGTGTGTATACATATAAACGGATGATGAGGATAGTATATGGTTTTTGGAGATGAGTCGATGTGTTTGGGCATGATGCCACGAGATCGGTGATGTGACTTGGTTCGTATTATGAGATACGACATGATGTTATAGCGGGTCTTTAGGCGATGCGTTTTCATACACACGCATATATATGTGTGTGTGTGTGTGTGTGTGTGTGTGTGTGTGTGTGTGTGTGTGTTGATGGTATCGGAATGTACTAGACTTTAGATCAGTACCCCAAATTCAGGATATGATAATAATGATACCAGATAAATGATGAGATAAATGTGATATTCGACCCGTGCCCAGATTTGGGATGCCGTACGATGGATTTACCGTACGTGATATAATTATGATGATAGATCCGCACTCTTGACTCGATGATGTCATATTATATATATATATATATTGTATTGTACGTGACACTATTGAGGCGGGATCACCGACTACTAGATATATTTATCGACTCAGACTTAGGTGGTTTTCCTTACCCTTTCGATTAGTCTGTTAGTTTAGTCATGTAGTTTACTTAGTAGATGTTAGACTGGGATCGAGTCATACTTATTTCCAAAACTAACGAATCGTGAGTATTTTAAAGACAGGCCAAGGGATACTACGAATATTTCAAAGGACGTACCTTTTCTTAAAAACACTGTAGCCCCTATTTTCTAAACACTACATTGCATGCCTCATATATAAATTGTATGACTCATATATAAATTGTACATTCTTTATTTTTGCGTTTATTATTCATTTTCCGCATATTCTTGCTATTCGCATCGCATTGCATGCTTAAATGTGTTTTTATTACTATTATGAAACCATGCTGTCAGGACACCAACACCTTTACCGATGATGCATATGCTCCACGTACACTTGCTTGCCGGCTCACACACATCATCATCGGTAACTTACATGTCACGTACACATTAAATAATATTACTTCAATGTACAAATTGCTAGCCGTAGCTTTAATATAGTACTAGCGCGTTTGCTTTCATATGCTAGTTAGATATTGCATTTGTTTCTGAGATACTTCATGCATTTATACATTCGTTTGTCATGAAATATTATGGAGCATTATGCCAGTATTCACTGTCTATTGACTTTTGATTATGGGATTCGGATTTCCATGAGATTTATGGATTTGGAGAAACCGCAAGGATTTTATAAACTTATTATCATTTTAAAGATAGAAAATTGCGGTTTTCTCATGATATGATTTGAGATATATCCAACATGAGTTTTCTCGGCTCTTGAGTGATATCATACACCCGATTCGAGGAGGAGGAGGAACCGTCTATGGGTGCATGGTGGACCCGATGCGGTACCCCGGGGAAAGATGGTCGCAGATGATGGCGTTGAGCCTGGCAGGGGAGCACTACCAACCGGTGATTTTATTGTGACGCGCCGGAAATCCGGAGGATACCGCTGTGGTCTTGAGATTTGATGATATGGGCCAGTCCGAATTACCGGAGCCCTAGATATTGAGATTTGATGATACGGGCCAGTCCAGATTGCCGGAGCCTGAGATATTGAGGAAGCGAGATATATATTTTATGCCGATGCTAGACACTGATTCTCTGTTGAATTCATTGATGATACTTCGATTTTATACAGAAATCTCACTGAGATAAGAAAACGGTTTTCTCATTTAGATGTATTCTATTTTCATGCATTCATACATCATATATATGATTTGTTGCTACCTGAGACACTGACACGAGCACTTGGTATTACACTTATGTATAGATGTTTACCCTTGCCATTATTAGATGCTTCAGGATACATTATTTTGAGGATATTATTATGGTATGACCTAGGATAGAGTCATACATGCGATTTCTTCTCGGTGATGTTTTCTACTCACGAGTTGGCAACTCACCCCCGTTGTGCAATAGTTTCTTGCAGGTTTTGCCGTACAGGTTTCCTTGGCAGCTTTGCTGGCACATTGCTTCTTTCCGGGTGATTGCTCTGATAGATGGGTTCACTCACATCGTGACCACCATTGTATTTTATTTATGTTCAGTTGTATCTAGAAACTCCATCAACCAGACTTGTATTAATTTATAGACTTAGAAGACCAGTGTATATTCTTTCGAACTTAGAGTCGCGCTTGTATTATTATGGTTTTCTTGATGATATTGGTTATCCTTTTGAGTTTTGATCCTCTCCTTTCGGCGTTGCATATTATATTGCTTGCGTGGTTGTGACCGCCAATTGGCGAAGAGCTGGCTCCCGCTTTGGGATGCCTTTTATCATTTATATATATTATTCATGTTGTACCCATTTGGGGTCAGTATTTACAAAGGAGACTCTGCCGAAATTTTCGGAAAAGACTTGATGTTTTAAAAATGTTTACTACGACTTTCAAAGTGATTTATACGCAAACTTTTAAACAAGTTTTCCTTCACTTTCTTCTTTTAAATGGTTTAGATTTCTGGGATTTCGGCTAACTTGAATTAGATGGGGTCCTATAGACTTCATATGATTCAAGTGCCAGTCACGTGCCATTTCGGGTCGTGACACATACATGTACTTGTGCACAGATCATGATCAGACGGATAATACTAGTGGGCTTTGGTTTAAGCCGGATCCTAATATTATATTTTGTTGGATTATTTTTTCCTCTTTGTTTTCGTATTCTTCGGAATACGGATGTGGGTATGCATATACGGTTGAGGGTTATTCTTGTAATTTATTAAAAGATTTACTTTTAGAAAATTTCACCTCATCATAGTTTAGACCTTTTTGGATTAAAAGGTTATTGAGGTGTAGGATGAGGTGTTTATTGCATTTTTTAGGCATAGCTGATTAGTGACCCGTGGTTACTATTCTAGCATGCTTAGGGTTTTTGTTTGTTGTGAGATTATATTGACTTGAGATATTTTTTTTGACTAAGATATTTTGGAGACATGCACACTTATGTGATGGCTCCATTATTTCTTATCACACTCACACAACAAACAAAAACAAAAAGCCATTATTCATTTCTTTTTCTCTTTCTTGAGTTGCTCTCTACACCTCATTCTCATGGCATCTTCTTCTTCTTCTAGCTCCACCCAAACCCTCTCATGAGTTGAGAATCCTTGGGTGTCTTGAGACAAATTAATCCTTCATCACTCACTACTTCATCTACGGTATCTAGAGTAGCGATCTAGGTGCCCTAGTTGCCTCGGATATGAGGTTGGAGCTCGTTGCATAGACTCTCGGGTGGATCATCTTCGATGGAGGGAGACCGGAGATCAAACTTGATCAAGAAAGCAGTGAGGAGCTTCGGACAGAGGTTGAAGACCGAAGGACTCGAATCGTTTGGTATAACCATTCTAACTCTTTTGCATGTTTTGTTATCTAGGGATTATGGGTCAATCCGGGAATCGGGTTCCGTTAGCGCCGGTTTCTAAAATTTTTTGTTCCGCATTTGGCCACGGATTGATGGCCGAGGCGCTGGCGTAACCCAACATGGTATCAGAGCCACTCCATAAGCCTTAGTTAACTCTTTGCGACATTAGAAATCCGTCGTTTTTGTCGTGCAAAAACTGCCGACAAAAATGGTTCCGAAAACTGAAAGTTTAAATGTTTGCACACCCCGCGGGCTCATGGCTTGAACTGAGAAGCAGTGGGGTGGTGCATGGGCACCCCGAGGAATCCCCGGGGGGACCAAATGGCTGGGCCCACTCCCCAAGACCACCACAAGGTGGTCTTGGCAGTGGGGACCCGAAACTGCCCCCACCTTGGGCAGTTTCGGGTCTGCCTCACCCCCTGGCCACCTCGTGGTGGCCTCGAGGGTGGGGTACCCCCTATAGGCCCCCCCGACTTGAAGTTAATTTCATGCTCTAACTCCCGGTGAAGGTTCGGGCGCGTTTCATTTTTATTCGGACTTCCGAATTGGTTTTAAACGGTCGGTTTTTGGAACTTTAGCTCACTGTTTTTTCCCATGGTTTTGGAAATTGGTTTAGTTTGCTAATTGCGTGCGGAATTCTAATGTCTTAGTTTTCAGTACTTACATTACTATCTGCGACCGTGAATGTCATTAGAGCGGTATAACTCTTCTAACTGCTATATGCTCTTTTAGACGGGTTTGCGAACGTGACATTCACGTTGATGTTTTGTTTTGTGTTGTGTTGTGGCGGGATCGTCGTGGTAGATAGTTTTGGTGCAATGGTAGTATAGTTTGGATTTATTTGTATATTTGATATCGCGGGGCGAGCGCCCGACATGTGGACTGCTGTCACCGCCTGTTTGTATATTATTTATTTGGGGCACGACCGGGTTGAGGTCGATATCACCGTTGTACATATTTTCTTTTCTGTACTAGGATTACCTCGAGATGAAGTGCATGGATAGCCGGGTTCTAGAGGGCAATGGGCCCGCATCTCATGGCATTGAGACGGAGGGGGTCTCATTCTAGAATTGGCTGGCTACTCGTCGCACTCGTAGGGGGTACAGGTTGACCCAAGGAGGGGTGCTCAAGTTACCGGATTCCGTGGAGTGCCGGGTGGCCCATTCACTTTGATGAAGGGGGTTGCCTCACTTCTGGTTTTGGCGGATGACTTGCCGTGCTTGTAAGGGTCTAGGTTTTCATTGCACAGGCTATCCATACGGCCAGGGGAATGTCGGGTTTCACTTGCGGCTCAAAGGAAACCCGGGGCTCCCAGATTATCTGTATTGTTCTGTGATACTTATCGCTTATCTGTGATGTTGCATTTATCATGCCTGGAGCGATTATTATATATTTTTATATATATACTAGTAGATATTGTATATGTTTTGCACCCGCGCTAGTCCAGCCCCGCTTTGTCGTTAGTTAAGTAACCTAACGGGTGATGACGGGGCCCAGTAGCGAATGCGGATGGCATATACATACATCATATTTTCGTTCTTTTGTGGTGTGATTAAATAATGGGACTGCGTTGATTCTGATCAATGCAAGGAAAACAGACATGTTCGATGTTGTTTGAACAAATTTTCAAAAGCTATTATTACAAGAACGTTTTCTTTTGTTCTCCACAGTGGTATTCGGTGATGAATATCCAGCACCTCATTCGATAAGACAAGAGCCGAGACCACTTCACCGGGAATGACCTCTTGGGCAGAAGTTTGCGTTAGGGTAATAACTTCACTATTGTTGATTACTTTTTGCTTTGCATCGCGGTATTCAGTTGGAATATCCTGCACCTCATTCTACGAGGAAAGAGCCGAGATCCCTTCACCGGGAGTGACCACTTTAGCAAAGGTTTTCGCCACTATATGTTTGTAAAAATCTGTCCGGTTCGTTCAACGATATCAAGTTCATTACGTTAAAGGTTTTTCGCCAAAAACCATTCGCAACCCTCCGTCATTTCAGACGGGTAGCACTTAGTATTCATGCTATGTATGTTGGCCTTCATCAAAGCATAGTGTATGGTAGCTATTTGTTACTTTTCTGTTGCATAGATAGATGCGTTGGTTTAGGACGGTCGTACAGCCTTGTTGGCCTTAGTCTTTGTCACGACCCGAAATCTAGTTCATGACCGACACTTAAATCACGCGATGTCTAAAGGCGTAACGTAATTCAAGTAAGCTGAAGCCCAGAAATCTAAACCTTTTTAAAGAAAATAAAGAGGTGAAGTTTTGAAATAAAGGTATGATGAAATTCAAACATTTTCTTAAATGCATAGATAATGGAACGTGAAAAATGAAAGTGGATTTTATTAGTTGAAAAACATGTTTCGTCTTTTAAAAATTTGGGCAGTACCTCCTTTGTATATTTTGATCCAAAACCATATACACATGATAATATAAAAGGCATCCCCAAGCGGGAGCTAGCTCTTCGCCAATCGGCGGAATCACAACCACGCAAGACAGAATACATGTATACGATGCCCAACGGCGAAGATCAACACAAAGGATAAAGAATAAAGCAAGACAACAACCCACCAAGCGAACATAAACCATCGCTCTAAGTCTCGCAACCACAAGTCTCACTAAGTCTTACTACTTACACAAATACTAGTTTCTGATTGATGGAGTTAACTAGATACAAAAGGAATAATAATACAAGAGTGGCACGATCCAACATGTACCACCTACCAAAGCAAATCACCCGAATGCAAGCTGTGTGCCAGCGATGCCGCTACTGATCCATGCGGTCAACCTGCAAGAACTGTGGCACAACGGGGGTGAGTTACCAACTCATGAGTAGAAAACATCATCAGGTAGAAATCGAATAAAACAACGATTCCTAGGTCAACTATATCATAAAGGTAATACTCTGATATCTAGGGTGACCGTATCTGCATATGTGCCAACAATATAATCAATGCCTATCAGCATGTGGATAACATCTACGTGTCCATCAATGGCATAACAACATCATGCATGTAAATATCATGAAAGCATGTGCATGAAAATATGAGGATATAAATCAACGTGTGTCCATCAATGACACATCAAAATTATGGAACCTGAGTGTCCAACATCGACACTCGAAACTGTGTTTATGTCCTAGAGGCCATTACTGTATCATACTAGTTTGTATATTACTTAATGGAAGCTTGGGATATTAACAGTTGTATTGACTGTCTTGCTAAAAATGGTAGTATGCTACTTGGTTTGTGTCTACTTTAATATGTGCACATGTTTCTTTTAACGTATCGCTTATACATATTAGTAGAGCCCATAGGATCTTTACTTGATTACCAGTGTTGTGATGGCAGTCACACTAGTGGGGGCTGGGTAGTCTATAAGTAACATCCTATACAGGTCCCTGGTCGTAGGATTATCGAGATGGGGTATCGATACTACGGAGTAGACTAGTGTGTACGCTTCTCATCCCAGTTGGGGAGATGGTCTGTCCCACAGCCATCAGTACGTCGTACTGGAGATAGTATGCAGGTGCTTGTTAGGTTACGGGTACACCGGACAGGACTCGCAGGGAACTGCAGGTTGGTTTTATACCCATCGTCAGATAGCAGTTCCCAGGTGACATGAGTACAGCTCAGTCCGTCGACATGATACTGCTACTTCACCTCGGGTGTGTTCCCACTGTACTTAGATTACTACCCTACCACGGCTCAAAGGAGTCGTGCAAACAGGTAGTAGTTGGGTGCAGTCCCGAAGTACTTGGAGGCAGTGGCGGTTAGACAGGATTCGTCTCTCCCGGTATTGGGGGTTGATATCGCGCTGTGTATGGAGAGCCATTACACAAAGTCCCTGGCCAGGGCAAGCGAGATTTACTGGTAGGTTCCAGTAGTTTCTCAAGGTGTAATGGTCTTCACTCCGACCCGACTTATACCACTATTAGGGGTCTGACGTTTACTGCCCCCTAAGCCCGATATGCGATAGTCCTAAACGAACAGACCGAACTGTACGGAGATTGTCACATCAGGCTCAGTTGGAGTACGGATGGGTTTCCTCATCGTCCTTCTTATCGACATCTACCTGGGGACCGTTACGTACAGCTAGTACCACTTACAGCCTGTGGTTAAACCCACTGCCAGCGTAGTGTCGAGTCTTTAGAGTCCCACACAAAGAGTTTCCCTGCACCGGGCAAAAGGTGTAGAGGCCGTATGGTTTTACGGCAGGGCCGCGATCACTTACGTACACTTGTGCACGTATTATGATCGGGCAGATAATACTAGCGGGCTTTGGTTTAAGCCAGATTCTAGTATTATACAGATGGATTTATTCAGTCAAAGATTAACCGTTTTTTTTTGAAATACGGATGGGAGGGGCAGTCTCGTAATTTGTCGGGAAGCTTCTAAAAGAAGATGACTCATTTGTATTTATTTCTTTTGATTAAACACAAATGAGGTGGAGAGATGAGTTGTAAGTTTTCATTAAATGCTTAATGACTCATGAGGTGATTCACCATTTAGGATTAAATGAAGCTCGCAAGATATTTCTAGATATTTGATCAAGAGATATTTGTATGCTTCATTATATTCTTTCATAAGTTATTATTCATATCATTATCACAAAAGCTTTCTCTCTCCTCAAGTCTTCATCTTCTTCCTTAAACCCTAAAAGCTCTCATGAGTTGAGAATCCTAGTGTTTAAGTGACTAAGTAATCCATCTAATTACTCTACACCCTCTAGGACTTCTAGATTAGCGATCTAGAAGCCGTAGTTATCTCAGATTCGAGATAGGAGCTCGGACTATAGACTCTCGGGTGGATCGTCTTTGACTCGAGGAGGCCGTTGAGGCGCCCATTTTCCATAGAGCCTACGAGGTGTGGAGGACAGCGATGAAGACCCGAAGGACAAGTAACGTGAGGTATAACTTCGAATCGGAGTAGTTAAACCTTTCGTAGTTTGCTAGTAATGGTTTAGACACGATCTGTGTGCTCAAGTCCGTGTTACGAAGCTTTGATAATCGTTTCTCATATTTTCTGCCTCCCCGCAAGCTCGTGGGGTGCGTGACATGGACTTACAGTGGTATCAGAGACTACTAAACCTTTACTAGCTTGTTAGCAACTAATTAGAACTTCGATCGTCGGAAAAACGCGAAAACATAACCCCGGACCCCTCAAGTTTCTGTCAATTTTAAATGTGTCGAAAAAATTATTTGATGGGTATGAAAATTCACAGCAGGGAATTCTAAGAATACTGGAGAAATACGAGGAGCTAACTCATTTAGACTGCCGCGGAAGCGCGGCGGATTGGTGCGATCCGCCACGGATCCGCGGCCGAATCAACTCCGAGTTGACTCGTATTTACACAGTAACTCTTAGTTTTTGGTGTTCTGTTGTTCTGTATATTTTGTTTCTGCCCAGATTATTTCAGTGCTGGCTTACATTTGGGGTAGACTCGGAAAAAGGTTGTCGATCGAAATTCTAAGTTATTTGCTAATCAAGTTTTATCTGTGATGTTTAATGTGTTCGTAAACCTCCCCTAATTGCTAGTATGTCGGTTAGCAGGGGGTTGCACATTTCTATAATGGTTTTTACTGGTTTGTGTATATGAACTTCATTGGATCGTTGTGATGATGAGCCGGGGTTTGAGGTGAGTTTTTATATTCATTCATTCGATGTAAATTGTAAAATGATGTAATATTCTTTTGCGGGGCACATCCGGGCTGAGGTTGTAGCCACCGTTGTATTATTCCATTTACTGTTTTATGCTCCTAGGATAGACCCAAGGTGGGGTGCACAAACTATCGGGTACTTTGAAGTGTTTAGTGGCCTACTCACGTTGTTGAGGGAGACCGCTTCACTTCGGGTACTTGGCGGGTAGTTTGCCGTACCCGTAGGGGTCTAGGGTGGGGTAATGGCTATTCATCACAACTGTGTAATCCGTCTTTCGTTGCAGGCTCAAAGGAAACGCGGATTGCTTGTATATCCAATAATGTTCATCTGTGATCTGGAATGCCTATTATTGCGTCTGACAAATGTACAATATCTATATTTGATATCTATTAGGTGTTACTTATGTTTTACACCCGCGCTAGCCCAGCCCCCCGCTCTGTCGTTAGTTAAGTAACCTAACGGGTGAATGACGGGACCCAGTGGCGAATGCGGATGGCATAAGAGGACATTGTATTTTCGTTGTTTTCAGCAATGATAGGTTAATTGATGGGACACATTATTTTAATGCAAAGAAAACAAACCAAAGTTGAATCTTTAAGTCGACGTTGTACACCCCACGAGTTGCGGGGAGGAGGAAACATGAAAAACAATCTTTTTCTTTAAACTAACATCGACTAACCGAAAGGATCTTTGCTAAACTATAACTAACACTAACATAGGAGTAATTAGCTACTATGAAAGAAGATTATACCTAATGAACTAAGTCTTTTTTCTTCTCGTTAACCACCTCCTCGTCGGCCTCCTCTTTGTAATAGACGATCCACCCGAAAGCTACTACTCCAAGCTTTGCCTCTAATCTTGAGGTAACTAGGTTACTCAAAGTGCTAATCTAAGCAACCTAGGGAATATAGAGTATGATTAAGGATTAATAAGTCTTGCTAACCCTTGATCTCAACACATGAGAGGTTAGGGTTAGGGTTTGAAGAGAGAGAGAGCTTGAGGAGAGAGAAGGTGAGAGTGAGAATGAAATGAAATAATGATTCATTTTGAATATATGAAGCATGATGATTTATTAAATGAATAAATCAAATGATTTATCAACCATGCTTCATTCATTCACCTTGTGTGATTCATCTCATGAGTCATTAGCCATTAAATGCATCATTAACTCCATGGATGAATCACACAAATGAGTCACTAAATCAATAAATGCAAATGCCCCCTTAACCCCCAAGTCATCATCCTTCTAGAAGCTTCTCGCTAAATTACGAGAACGCCCCTCCTACCGTGAAAACACGGAAAAACTTTAGACTGTATAAATCCAATAATCCGATACTAGAATCTGGCTTAAACCAAAGCCGGCTAGTAAAAACTGTCCGAATATCGTACGTGCATAAATGCACGTGCGTGTCCGAACCCTATCGTAAAACCATACGACCTCTATATCGTTTTGCCCGAAGCAGGGAAACTCTCTGTGTGGGACTCTAAAGACTCGACTACTACGCTGGCAGTGGGTTCAACCAAAGATCACAAGCGGAACTAGCTGTACGTAACGGTCCCCAGGTAGATGTCGATAAGAAGGCCGATGAGGAAACCCATCCGAACTCCTACTGAGCCTGATGTGACAATCTCCGTACAGTCCGGTCTGTTCGTCTAGGGCTACCGCATATTGGGCCTAGGGGCGGCAAGCGTCAGTCCCCTAAAAGTGGTATAAGTCGTACACCTTGAGAAACTACTGGAAAACCTACCAGTAAATCTCGAGTGCCCTGGCCAGGGACTTTGCGTAATGGCTCTCTGACACAGCGCGATATCAACTCCCAATACCGGGAGAGACGAATCCTGTCTAACCGCCACTTCCTCCAAGTGCTTCGGGACTGTACCCAACTGCTACCTGTTTGCACGACTCCTTTGAGTCGTGGTAGGGTAGCAATCTAAGAACAGTGGTAATACACTTGAGGCGAAGCAGCAGTGTCAAGTCTGCGGACTATGCTGTACTCATGTCACCTGGGAACTGTTAACTGACGATGGGTATAATACCAACCAACAGTTCCCCGCGAGTCCTGTCCGGTGTACCCGTAACCCAACGAGCACCTGTATATTATCTCCAGTACAACGTACTGATGGCTGTGGGACAGACCATCTCCCCAACTGGGATGAGAAGCGTACACACTAGTCTACTCTGGAGTATCGATGCCCTGTCTCGATAATCCTACGACTAGGGACCTGAAAAAGGATGTGCTTGTAGACTACCCAGCCCCCACTAGTGTGACTGCCATCACAACGCTGGTAGTCAAGCAAGATCCTAAGGGCTCTATCAATACGTACACACATATTGAGATAGATAAAACCAAGTAGCATACTACCATGTTTAGCAAGACTGTTAATATAACTGTGAATATCCCAAGCTTCCATTAAGTAATATACAAGCTAGTATGATACAATAATGGCCCCTAGGGCATATACACCAACAATCTCCCACTTGCACTAGGGCCATGTACTGGCATATTGAAGACCGATTATCTCGAGTAGCCTCTCGAACTGAATCTGAGGTAAGGCCTTTGTGAATGGATCAGCAATCTTCTCCTCTGTAGCAACTCTCCGGACCTCGATCTCCCGGCGATCAATGATCTCCCTGATCAGGTGATCCGCCTTAAGATGTGTCTGGACTTCTGATGGGACCTGGGTTCCTTTTCTAAAGCTATATCTCCGTTGTTGTCGCAATACAGAGGTATTGGATCAACAATGGTAGGAACCACCTGAAGTTCTGTTAGGAACTTCTTTATCCAGACCGTTTCTTTTGCGGCATCGCAAGCAGCAATATACTCCGCTTCCATCGTCGAGTCAGCAACGGTGTCCTGCTTGGAACTCTTCCAGCACACCGCCCCTCCATTGAGGGTAAAGACATAACCTGACATGGACTTGGAGTCATCTTTATCACTCGGGAAGCCGGAATTAGCAATGGCCTCGATCTTGAGGTCTTTTCCGCCGTAAACCAAGAACATCTCCTTAGTCCTTCTCAGGTACTTGAGAATGTTCTTCACTTCTATCCAGTGCTTCTCCCCTGGGTATGACTGATACCTGCTTACCACGCTCAGTGCGTAAGCTACATCTGGTCTGGTGCACAACATCGCATACATTATAGAGCCTACCGCAGAAGCGTAGGGTATAACTGACATGCGATCCCTTTCCAAATCAGTCTTGGAAGACATCTCTTTGGATAGGGTGATTCCGTGACAAGTCGGTAAATTACCGCGCTTAGAATCTTCCATACTGAATCTTTTCAGTACAGTGTTGATATACCTGGACTGCGAAAGTCCCAACATCCTCTTGGATCTATCATGATAGATCCGGATCCCCAGAATATAAGAGGCATCACACAGGTCTTTCATGGAGAACCTGTGTGACAAGAATCCTTTGATAGAGCATAGGAAAGTCATTTCCTATCAATAGAATATCATCCACGTACAAGATGAGGAATACAACAGTTCGTGCTACAATTTTATTATATATACATAGTTTATATGGATTTTTGATAAAGTCATATTCTTTGACCGTTTCAACAAAACAGATGTTCCAACTCCGCGATGCCTACTTCAGTCTATAAATGGACTTAAGCAACTTGCACACTTTCCCGCTGCTCCCACTCTGATTGAAACCTTCTGGCTGATCCATATAGACGCACTCTTCTAAATTACCATTCAGAAAAGCCGTCTTTACGTCCATATGCCAGATTTCATAATCATGGAAGGCAGAAATGGCAAGAAGGATCCGAATGGATTTGAGCATAGCCACTAGAGAAAAAGTTTCGTCATAGTCCAAACCAGGTCTTTGACGAAAACCCTTTGCAACAAGTCTAGCCTTATAGGTTTCCACCTGTCCATCTACACCAATCTTTTTCTTGGAGATCCATTTGCATCCTATGGGTTTTACCCTATCTGGAGCAAAGTCCAAAGTCCATACTTTGTTGGTGTACATGGACTCCATTTCGGTCCGCATTGCATCCAACCATCGTACCGAGTCACCGCTCTGGATGGCCTGCTGGAAGCTAGTAGGTTCATCATCATCAATGACGCAATCCTCTCTATCCCCATCTATGAGAAAACCGTAGTATCTCTCAGGCGGATGAGATGGCCTACTACTCCTGCGGAGGGATGCGGGAATGTCCTGTTCTTCTTGAACTACTGGTTCTACCAAACTTTCAATAGTAGTTTGTGGTTCTGGAATTTCTTCCAGTTCTATTTCGCTCCCACTTGTTTCCTTTTCTAAAAACCGATGTTCTAGAAAATGGGCATTACGAGAAACAAAAACCTTTTGTTCCTCTGCGTAATAGAAATAATACCACTTGGAGTTCTTTGGATATCCCACAAACATACACTGTACTGATTGTGCCTAGAGCTTGTCCACATGCTGCTTTTTAACAAAAGCTGGACATCTCCATATCTTCAGATGCTGAAGATGGGGTTTTTTCCCATTCAATATCTGATATGGCGTGGTAGGCACAGTCTTGGTAGGAGCCCTATTCAGAAGATATGCCGCTGATTCTAGCGCATAACCCCAGAAAGATCGCGGTAACTCAGCATTACTCATCATGGAACGTACCATATCCAATAGGGTTCGATTCCGTCTCTCTGATACACCGTTGTGCTGTGGAGTGTATGGAGGAGTAAGCTGAGAGAGAATTCCTTTCTCTTTTAGGTAACCTAGGAACTCGGCACTTAAGTATTCACCACCTCGATCAGATCTCAGTGTCTTGATAGTTTTGCCGGTTTGGTTTTCTACTTCATTCTTATACTCTTGGAATTTCTCAAAAGCCTCGGATTTATATTTCATCAAGAAAATGAATCCGTACCTAGAGTAATCATCCGTAAAAGTAATGAAATAGGAAAAACCACCTCTTGCATGTGTAGACATTGGACCACATACATCTTTGTGTATGAGTCCTAAGAGCTCGCTCGCTCTTACTCCATGTCCAGTGAATGGAGTCTTTGTCATCTTTCCTTTGAGACATGATTGACAAGTGGCATAAGATTGATATTCGAACGAATCAAAATATCCTTCTCTATGTAACTTAGTTAACCTTGTCTCATTGATGTGACCTATTCTACAATGCCATAAGAAACCTTATTTAAATCTTGAGACTTTCATTTTAGTGTGTTCTGGACATTGAAAAACTGTAGTTGGTTTAAGACATATATACCGTTATCCAGTGTACCGGACCCAATCAAACCATGATTAAGGTGGATGTTAACAACATCGCTTATAAACGTGAAATCATAACCTTCTTTCGATAACAAGGAAACTGATATGATATTACACGTTAAACTAGGTACACAAAAACAGTTATGCAAAACCAAAATATGTCCACTCATCAATCCAAGGTGATAATCCCCTACGGACACAGCTCCCACGCTAGCTCCGTTAGCAACCTTTAGGGTCATATCACCAACCTTCAGCACTCTACGGTTTCTCGGTGCCTATAATGAATTGCATATATGAGATCCTGATCCGGTATCCAATACCCAGGAAGTAGAGTTGATTGACCGACAATTCTCAATTACAAACACACCTGAAGTCGAAGCCACAGCTTGCTTCGGTTCCTGGTTCTTGGCGTTCCAAGCCTTGCAATCTTTCTTCCAGTGCCCTTTCCTATGACAGTGGAAGCACTCATCTTTTGCCACTACTGGAAACGCAATATTTTTCTTTCCCTTCACTCCTACCTTACTAACACCTCCTCTAGGTTTGGTGATGGCCTTATTCTTCCTTCCTTTGGCCCTAGCCTTGGACCCGGAAGAAGAAGCACTGCGAACAAACATAGCGGGTGTATCCCTTGCCTTCTGCAAAGTGCCCTCTGCACTCCTCAACATGTTAAGGAGTTCTGGAAGTTCAACATCTTTTCTTTGAATGTTGAAATTCAGAATAAACTGGGTGTAGGTGGAAGGAAGGGACTGGAGAATCAAGTCTGTATAGAGCTCGTTCTCCAAAGTCGTCCCAAGGTCTGCGAGCTCTTTTATATAGCCAATCATCTTTAGGACAAGTTCTCCTACCGATGATCCGACGGCCAACCTCGCCTGAAACAAATTCTTTGAGGTCTCGTATCTTGCTATACGAGATTGCTCTCCATAAAGTTCCTTTGTATGGAGAAATATGGCATCTAGATCCATATCCTCATGCCTCCTCTGATGTTCATTATTCATCGATGCAAGCACGATGCACTTGGCCCTCGCGCAATCTAACTCCCAGGTTTTGCTAATTTCCTTATCCGCATTACTGGATTTGGGACCAGGGACAGCAGGTGCCTTAGCGGTAAGAACATACCCCAATTTGTCATAGGTCAAAGCCATCTTGACATTCCGCAGCCAATCTTTATAATTTGGCCCTGTCAATATTTTTTTTTCTAGTAGTAACTTAAGTCCTGTCATAATCTGGGTCGCTGCAATTAGGAGAGAGAGAGAGAGAGAACACTTTAGCATGATGCTCTTACAAGTTTAGAGTGGTTTTTAGCTTATCTAAACTGGATGGCTCCCACTGTTTCTCGACTCCCTCCTCAAACCAAAAGGGAAGAACTAGACATGACTATTCTCACCGTACAATACTTGCTTAACAGTTCAGCCAGGCCAGTGTCGATACTTCGAGGGAGGTTTTCCAACGCTTTCGCGAAGTTCCTTAATTAAATAACCTCTTTTCTCTGGGGGCGTAGCCCCGCTGACACCTTTCTCGACACCTACTTAGTTTATAGCATTGATCGTTAAGTGACGAATCTCCTGATGAGTAGCATATACACACAGTAGGATCGAGATCCAAATATCATCGTGTGATAATGCTGAAGGAATCCTACCAACATTCATCACACTCCAAATAGTATGCATCTCTTTGCAAATTTCAGTTTCTTTAGAAATTCCCGATATAAATTTTTGCCCCATGCTCTTATGATTTTGGCTTTGGTCAAAATGTCATAAGTCATATGTCATGTTCTACCCATCATTATCTTGTTAATTTGAACCCATCCGTACATACCCCTGACTTTGGTCAAATGATAATACGACTGTCCCAAACTAACTCATCTATCTATGCAACAAATGAATACCCAGCAACTACCAAACACTATGCCTTGACTTTGGCCAAAATACATAGCTTGAATACTACTGAATACCCAAATGAAATGACGGAGGGCTACGAATGGTTTTGGGGAAACCGTGAACATTGTGAACTTGATATGATCGAAGGAACCTGATAGCTTTTAAAAGGAGTGGTTAAAGCTCCGCAATTTAAAAAATATCCTCTGTTTTAAAATAACCGAGTGGTTTCTTTTAAACTGTTCCAACGATTCAACATTGGTTTATTTCCTTTACATTAATATAATGCGTCCCATCATTAACCTATCATTGCAGAAAACAACGAAAATACAACGTCCTCTTATGCCATCCGCATTCACCACTGGGTCCCGTCATCCCCCGTTAGGTTACTTAACTAACGACAGAGCGGGGGCTGGGCTAGCGCGGGTGTAAAACATAAGTGACGTCTAAATAGCTATCATATATAGATATTGTACATTCGTCAGACGCAATAATAGGCATTCCAGATCACAGATGAACATTATTGGATATACAACCAATCCGCGTTTCCTTTGAGCCTGCAACAAAAGACGGATTACACAGTTGTGATGAATAACTATTACCCCACCCTACACCCCTACGGGTACGGCAATCTACCCTCCAAGTACCCAAAGTGAAGCGGTCTCCCTCAACAACGTGAGTGGGCCACTAAACACTTCAAAGTACCCGATAGTTTGTGCACCCCACCTTGGGTCTATCCTAGGAGCAAAAATTAGTAAATGAAATAATACAACGGTGGCTACAACCACAACTTGGATGTGCCCCGCAAAAGAATATTACATCATATTACAATTTACATTGAATGAATGAATATTAAAACCCATCTCAAACCCCGGCTAATCATCACAACTATCCAATCAAGTTCATAAACACAAACAGTAAAATCATTACAGAAATGTGCAACCCTCTGCCAACCGACATACTAGCAGTTAAGGGAGGTTTACGAACACATTATACAAATCACAGATATAATCTAATTAGCCAAACATCATAGAATTTTGATCGAGCAAACACAATTGATTCTACTCCAAAAACTTCTCTGTGCGCCTGAGACTTGAGCAGAAACAAAACATTCCAGAAAGAACAAAATTAACACAGAAGAGTTACTGGGGAATTTTGGGGTGAATCGGCTTCAACTCGGCCGCGGATCCACAGTGAATCGCTAGGATTGGCCGCGGTTCCGTGGCTGTTTGGCCGATTTAGGAACCCAAATTTCTCCAGTATTCTTATAATTCCCTGCTTGTAATTTTAAAGGTTCCTGAAAAATATTTAGACCCCGTTTTAAAATCGACAGAAACTTGGTCAATTTGATGTTTTTTCCGGTTCGTTTTGCGATCGAATTTCTAACGACTTTGCTAACAAGTTAGTTATGGTTTAGCGAGGCTCTGATACCACTGTAAGTCGACGTTCTACACCCCACGAGTTGCGGGGAGGCGGAAATATGAAAAACAATCTTTTTCTTTGAACTAACATCGACTAACCGAAAGGATCTTTGCTAAACTATAACTAACACTAACATAGGAGTAATTAGCTACTATGAAAGAAGATTATACCTAATGAACTAAGTCCTTCTTCTTCTCGTTAACCACCTCCTCGTTAGCCTCCTCTTTGTAATAGACGATCCACCCGAAAGCTACTACTCCAAGCTTTGCCTCTAATCTTGAGGTAACTAGGTTACTCAAAGTGCTAATCTAAGCAACCTAGGGAATATAGAGTATGATTAAGGATTAATAAGTCTTGCTAACCCTTGATCTCAACACATGAGAGGTTAGGGTTAGGGTTTGAAGAGAGAGAGCTTGAGGATAGAGAAGGTGAGAGTGAGAATGAAATGAAATAATGATTCATTTTGAATATATGAAGCATGATGATTTATTAAATGAATAAATCAAATGATTTATCAACCATGCTTCATTCATTCACCTTGTGTGATTCATCTCATGAGTCATTAGCCATTAAATGCATCATTAACTCCATGGATGAATCACACAAATGAGTGACTAAATCAATAAATGCAAATGCCCCCTTAACCCCCAAGTCATCATCCTTCTAGAAGCTTCTCGCCAAATTACGAGAACGCCCCTCCTATCCGTAAAAACACGGAAAAACTTTAGACTGTATAAATCCAATAATACGATACTAGAATCTGGCTTAAACCAAAGCCGGCTAGTAAAAACTGTCCGAACATCGTACGTGCATAAATGCACGTGCGTGTCCGAACCCTATCATAAAACTATACGACCTCTATATCGTTTCGCCCGAAGCAGGGAAACTCTCTGTGTGGGACTCTAAAGACTCGACTACTACGCTGGCATTGGGTTTAACCACAGACCGCAAGCGGCACTAGACGGTCCCCAGGTAGATGTCGATAAGAAGGCCGATGAGGAAACCCATCCGAACTCCTACTGAGCCTGATGAGACAATCTCCGTACAGTCCTGTCTGTTCGTCTAGGACTATCGCATATCGGGCCTATGGGGCGGCAAGCGTCAGTCCCCTAAAAGTAGTATAAGTCGTGTCGGAGCAATGCCCATTACACATTGAGAAACTACTGGAAAACCTACTAGTAAATCTCGCTTGCCCTGGCCAGGGACTTTGCATAATGGCTCTCTGACACAGCGTGATATCAACTCCCAATACCGGGAGAGACGAATCATGTCTAACCGCCACTTCCTCCAAGTGCTTCGGGACTGTTAGTGTATATGCCCTAGAGGCCATTACTGTATCATACTAGTTTGTATATTACTTAATGGAAGCTTGGGATATTCACTGTTGTATAAACAATCTTGCTCAAAATGGTAGTATGCTACTTGGTTTGTTTCTACTTTGATATGTGCATGTGTTTCTTTTAGCATATTGCTTATACATATTAGTGGAGCCCTTAGGATCTTTGCTTGATTACCAGCGTTGTGATGGCAGTCACACTTGTGGGAGCTGGGTAATCTATAAGCACATCCTTATACAGGTCCCTAGTCGTAGGATTATCGAGACATGGCATCGATACTCCGGTGTAGACTGGCGTATACGCTTCTCATCCCAGCAGGGGAGATGGTCTGTCCCACATCCATCAGTACGTCGTACTGGAGATAGTATGCGGGTGCTCGTTAGGTTACGAGTACACTGGACATGACTCGTCGGGAACTGTTGGTTGGTATTATACCTATCGTCAGTTATCAGTTCCCAGGTGACATGAGTACAGCTTAGTCCGTTGACTTGACACTGTCACTTCGCCTCGAGTGTGTTTCCACTGTTCTTTGATTACTACCCTACCACGGCTCAAAGGAGTCGTGCAAACAGGTAGTAGTTGGGTGCAGTCCCGAAGCACTTGGAGGCAGTGACGGTTAGACAGGATTCGTCTCTCCCGGTATTGGGGGTTGATATCGCGCTTTGTCTAGGAGAGCTATTACACATAGTCGTCCCTGGCCAGGGCAAGCGAGATATACTGGTAGGTTTCGAGTGTTATCTCAGGGTGTTCTAGGCTACACTCCGACACGACTTGTACCGCTATTAGGGGACTGACGTTTGCCACCCCCTAGGCCCGCCATGCGATATTCTTAGATGAACAGACCGGACTGTACGGAGATTATCACATACAGGCTCAGTAAGAGTTCGGATGGGTTTACCTCATCGGCCTTCTTATCGACATCTACCTGGGGACCGTTACGTACAGCTAGTGCCGCTTGCGGTCCGTGGTTAAACCCACTGCCAGCGTAGTGTCGAGTCTTTAGAGTCCCACACAGAGAGTTTCCCTGCACTGAGCGAATGGTGTAGAGGCCGTATGGTTTTACGGCAGGGCTACGATCACTTACGTACACTTGTGTGCGTATGCTGTTCGGGCAGGGAATACTAGTGGGCTTTGGTTTAAGCCGGATCCTAGTATTGTACGGATGGATTTGTTTTGTCTTCTGTGCATTCGCATTCTACGGAATGCGGATGCGGGTGTGTATGAACAGCTGTGAGGAGCGAAGATGAAGGAGGTGCCTCATTAGGGTTTTGACAGTTGATTCGGTCGAAACCATAATGAGGCGGACTCATTAGGATTTTGGCAGTTCGTTCGGTCAAAACCATTATGAGCCGGGAACATGATTTACTAATCTTTTTAGTGATTATTAAGTGATGGCTAATTGCTTTGACCATCTTACCACACTTGACTTTGTTGACCATTTGACCAAAGTTGACTTGGACCTTCATGAGAGGTCTAGAGTTTTCTTTTGTTTTCTTTTTGGATTATGATAATGGTCAAGTCAATTGTTGCCATCAACTTAATCTTGAAAAGATTAGTAATGATGATAGTGGTGTATTATTGCAACCATGGTTCATTCTCTCTACGACAATAATTCATTTCTCATTTCTCATTCTCTCTTTTGAAAAGAAATGAGAAAGCTCCATGGTTGTTCTCCTTCATCTTCCTCCTCTTGAAAATTTCCTTTGATCTCATGTGTTGAGAGAAAAAGATCCAAATAGACAAACACATCCATCTACCTCTTCTACACAACCTAGGACATCAAGACTAGCGATCTCGTTGCCCTAGTTGCCTCGGCTCGAGGTGGAGCTTGGAGTACATCTCTCGGGTGGATCGTCTTCGACTTAAGAAGGCCGCGGAGGTGATCAAGATCCGGATCGACCTTCGGAGCGTGGATGGACGAGAAGGACAGCGGAGTGAAGACTCGAAGGACCGGTATCATGAGGTATAATCTCTATGGCATAGTAGATAGAACCTCAAGTAGTTTGCTAGTTTGTAGTTTAGCAAAGATCCTTCTTTTAGTCCATGTTGCCTTTGCACAAAAAATCGTTTTTTACCGTTTCTGCCTCCCCGTAAGATCCGGGGTGAGCAACGTGGACTTACAGTGGTATCAGTGCCTAGCTAAACATAAACTAGCATGTTAGCAAAGTATTTAGAATTTCGATCGGAAAAAAATCGCAAAACACGTCTGAAAAAACCATGTTTCTGCCGATTTTTTATACTGCTCTAAAAATGATTTAACATACATGAAAAATCGGCTCAGGGTTTTGTAAAAACATAGAACAAAAACGATCCAGTGACTCGGTCAAAGCGCCACGGATCCGTAGCAAGAACATGCTTCCTGCCGCGGAACCGCGGCCGAGTTGACTCGGCTGTGGACCGAGTTTTATGCAGTGTTCTTATTTGAATGTTTTGGGATTTTTAGTATAGTTTGTTTCTGCCCAGATTTTCCAGAGAACAAATTAGTTTTTGGGGTGGTTACAAATCCGTATTTTGATCGAAATTCCGTAGACTTTGGCTAATAGATATTATCTGTGATGTGTTATATGTATTGAACATCTGCTAATCGCTATACGTCGATTAGTGGGGGTTATACATATCTGTGATCTGTAATATTGATGGTTTGTGTATATGAATTCGTTGGATTGTCGCGGATGAATAGCCGGGAGGGTGTGAGATGAGAGTTTTTTTATCTTCCAATTCATGTAATATGTAAATTGATGTAATATTATTTATATGGCTGCACAACCGGGATGGGGTTGTAGCCGTTATTGTATAATTTCTTTTACTGTTTTTGCTCCTAGGATAGACCCAAGGTGGGGTGCATAAACTACCGGGTATCTCGAAGTGCCGAGTGGCCTACTCACGGTGTGGAGGGAGGTTGCTTCGCTTCGGGTACTTGGCGGGTACTTTGCCGCACCCGTAGGGGTCTAGGGTGGGGTTTGGCTATTCATCGCGACCGTGCAATCCGTCTTTCATTACAGGCTCGTACGGAATGCGGATTTCTAGTATATCCAATGTGTTCATCTGTGATCTGGAATGGCTATCATTGCATGTGACGAATGTATATATTTATATATGATATCTATTTAGGCGTTGCTTATGTTTTGCATCCGCGCTAGTCCAGCCCCCGCTCTGTCGTTAGTTAAGTAACCTAACGGGTGATGACGGGACCCCGTGGTGAATGCGGATGGCATAAGCGTACGTCATATTTTCGTTGTTTTCTGCAATGGTAGGATTAAATGATGGGATGCATTAAAATTAATGCAAGAAAATAAACCAAGTAAAAGTCGTTGGAACACTTTTATAAACCACTCGGTTCTTTTCAAAAACCAACTTTTAAACGCGGAGCTTGAACCACTCCTTTTAAAAGCTATCAGGTTCCTTCGATTATATCAAGTTCACTACGTTCACGGTTTCGCCAAAACCATTCGTAGCCCTCCGTCATTTCAGTTAAATATTCAGTAGTATTCAAGCTATGTATTTTGACCTTCGCCAAGGCATAGTGATTAGTAGCTGCTGAATATTTATCTGTAGCATAGATAGATACGTTGGTTTGGGACAGTCGTGCTACTATTTTGGCCTTCGTCAAGGGTATGTACGGGTGGGTTCAAATTAACATGGATAATGACGGGTAGAACTTGACATGTGACTTATGATATGTTGGCCTTCGTCAAGGTCATAAGAGCATGGGGCAAAAATCCACATCGGGAGTTTCTAAAGAAACTGAAATTTGCTAGTGCTGCATACCATTTGGAGTGTGATGATTCTGGTAGGATTCCTTCAGTTTTATCACGCGATGATATTTGGATCTCGATCCTACTGTGAGTATATGCTACTCCTCAGGAACTTTCTCGCTTAACGATCAATGCTATAAACCAAGTAGGTGTCTAGAAAGGTGTTAGCGGGGCTACGCCCACAGGGAAAAGAGGTTACTTAATTAAGAAACTTCGCGAAAGCGTTGGAAAACCTCCCTCGAAGTACCGACACTGGCCTGGCTGAACGGTTAAGCAAGAATTGTACAGTGAGATTGATCCCGACTAATTCTTTCTTTATGGTTTGAAGAGGGATTCGAGAGACAGTGGGAGCCATCCTGTTTAGATAAATTAAAAACCAATCTAAACTTGCAAGAGCATCATGCTAAAGTGTTTTCTTCTCTCTCTCTTAATTGCAGCGACCTAGTGACCAGACATAGGTTACATCTAGATAATAAAATGACTGAATCTTACTGTTTTGACTGGCAAAGGTCTATCCTGATGTCCATTGCCCATGACAAGCTGGGACACTTCTTGACTGATCCAACCCCTGCCGTCTCAGGTCCAGTTTCCCATGTCACAGATATTCATATCCGCAAGACATCGAAAAAAGACTGTGCGAAAGCCAAGTGCCTCGTGTTAGCCTCAGTTGATGGTGCATACCAAAGGCAGCACGAGAAGATGGACTTAGTTTCTATTTTCCTCCATAACAAAGATTTATATGGAGAGCAATCTCGTATCGCAAGATATGAGTCCTCGAACGAATTGCTTCCAGCGAGGTTGGCTATCGGGTCATCTGTAGGGGGCAATGTCCTTACAGAGACCAGCTATTTTGAGCTCACGGACCTGAAGACCACGTTGAAGAACTGGTCAGATGCTGACTTGATTCTATAGTCTCTACCTTCTACCCTGAAGGAAACCAGGGAAGTAGAAGGAAAGGGAAGGGCAGAAGTTTCGGGACGGATATAGTAAAAGAGGGACGTTCCTATTGTTACGGGAATGAACATTGGCAGAAGGATTACAGGGCTAGTAAAGCCAGTAGCCAGGATTCGAAGCATGTTGTGGCTTCGGCTTCAGGAGTGTTTGTAATCGAGAACTGTATTTCAATGAACCCTACTTCCTGGGTATTAGATACCGGATCAGGATCTCACATCTGTAATTCGTTACAAGCTCTGAGAAACCGTAGGGTTATCAGGATAGGTGATATGACTCTCAGGGTTGCTAACGGAATGAGCATGTACGCTGAATCTGTAGGGGAGTATCATCTTGGACTGACAACTGGGCAGATATTGATTCTGCGTGACTGTTTTTATGTACCAGGTACGACTTGTAATATCATATCTGTATCCTTACTTTCTAAGGAAGGATATGATTTTACTTTTGTAAGCGATGTGGTCAACATCCACCTAAATCAAGTTCTGGTTGGGTCAGGTACATTAAAGAGCGGGATATACGTATTGAATCAAGCTCAGATTTTCAGTGTCCAGAACACACTTAAAAGAAAGTCTCCGGAATTAAATCAGGCTTTCTTATGGCATTGTAGACTCGGTCACATTAATGAGACACGGTTGACAAAGTTACAAAAAGAAGGATACTTGGATCCGTTCGAGTACCAGTCTTATGCCACTTGTGAATCTTGTCTCATGGGAAAGATGACAAAGACTCCGTTCACTGGACACGGAGAAAGAGCAAGCGAGCTCTTGGGACTCATACACAGTGATGTGTGTGGTCCAATGTCTACACATGCACGAAGTGGTTATTCATACTTCATTACTTTCACAGATGATTTCTCTAGGTATGGACATGTCTTCTTGATGAAGCATAAATCCGAGGCCTTTGAGAAATTTCGGGAATACAAGAATGAAGTTGAAAAACAAACAGGCAAAAGTATCAAGACACTGAGATCTGATCGAGGTGGTGAATACTTGAGTGCCGAGTTTCTGGACTACTTAAAAGAGAATGGAATTCTCTCTCAGCTTACTCCTCCATACACACCACAACACAACGGTGTATCGGAAAGGCGGAATCGAACCCTATTGGATATGGTTCGTTCCATGATGAGTAAGGCTGAGTTACCGCGATCTTTCTGGGGTTATGCACTAGAATCAGCTGCATATCTTTTGAACAAGGTTCCCTCCAAGACTGTGCCTACCACACCATATCAGATGTGGTGTGGGAAGAAACCCCATCTTCAATATCTGAAGATATGGGGATGTCCAGCTTTTGTTAAAAAGCAGCATGCGGACAAACTCGAGGCACGCTCAGTACTTTGTAAGTTTGTGGGATACCCAAAGAACTCCAGGAGGTATTTTTTCTATTACACAGAGGAACAAAAGGTTTTTGTTTCTCTTCATGCCCACTTTCTGGAACATCAGTTTTTAGAAAAAGGAGATAGTGGGAGCGTAGTAGAACTGGAAGAAATTCCAGAACCACAACCTATTACTGAAACCTTGGTAGAACCAGAAGGTTCAGGAGAACCGGACATCCCAGCGCCACTCCGCAGGAGTAGTAGGCAGTCTCATCCGCCCGAGAGATACTACGGTTTTCTCATAGACGAGGATAGAGAGGATTGCACCATTGACTATGGTGAGCCTACTAGCTTCCAACAAGCCATTCAGAGCGGTGACTCGGTAAAATGGTTGGATGCAATGCGGACCGAGATGGAGTCCATGTACACCAACAAAGTTTGGACTTTGGACTTTGCTCCAGAAGGGGTAAAACCCGTAGGCTGCAAATGGATCTTCAGAAAGAAGATTGATGTAGATGGGCAGGTTGAAACCTATAAAGCTAGACTTGTAGCAAAAGGTTTTCGTCAAAGACCTGGTTTGGACTATGATGAGACCTTTTCTCCAGTGGCTATGCTCAAATCCATTCGGATCCGTCTTGCCATTGCTGCCTTCCACGATTATGAGATCTGGCAGATGGACGTAAAGACGGCTTTCCTAAATGGAAATTTAGAAGAGTGCGTCTATATGGATCAGCCAGAAGGATTCATTCAGAGTGGGAGCAGCGGTAAAGTGTGCAAGTTGCTCAAGTCCATTTATGGACTGAAGCAGGAATCACGGAGTTGGAACATCTGCTTTGATGATACTGTCAAGGAATTCGACTTTATCAAAAACCCAGATGAACCATGCATTTACAGTAAGATTGTAGGGAGAACTGTGGTATTCCTCGTCTTATACGTGGATGACATTCTCCTAATAGGAAATGATATTCTTATGCTACAGTCAATCAAAGGATTCTTGTCACAGAGGTTCTCCATGAAGGACCTGGGCGATGCCAACTACATTCTGGGGAACCAGATCTATCGTGATAGATCTAAGAGGATGTTGGGACTTTCGCAGTCCAGGTACATTGACACCATACAGAAATGATTCAGTATGGAAGATTCCAAGCGCGGTAATCTACCGGCTTGCCACGGAATCACCCTCTCCAAAGAGATGTCTCCCAAGACTGATTTGGAAAGGGCTCGCATGTCATCTATACCCTACGCATCTACGGTAGGCTCTATAATGTATGCGATGTTATGTACCAGACCAGATGTAGCATACGTGTTAAGCGTTGTAAGCCGGTATCAGTCGGACCCAGAGGAGAAACACTGGATAGCAGTAAAGAACATTCTCAAGTACCTGAGAAGGACTAAGGAGATGTTCTTGGTGTATGGCGAAAAAGACCTCCAGATTGAGGCATTTCCTGACTCCAGCTTCCAGAGTGACAAGGATGATTCCAAGTCCATGTCGGGTTATGTCTTTACCCTCAATGGAGGGGCGATTTGCTGGAAGAGTTCCAAGCAGGAGACCGTTGCTGACTCAACTATGGAAGCGGAGTACATAACTGCTTGCGATACCGCAAAGGAAGCTGTCTGGATGAAGAAGTTCCTCGCAGAGCTTCAGGTGGTTCCTACCATTGTTGATCCAATACCGCTGTATTGTGACAACAATGGAGCTATAGCTTTAGCGAAGGAACCCAGGTCCCATCATAAGTCCAGGCACATTTTGAGGCGGTACCACCTGATCAGGGAGATCGCAGATCGCCGGGAGATCGAGGTGAAGAGAGTAAATTCGGAGGATAACACTGCAGATCCATTCACGAAGGCCATACCCCAGACTCAGTTCGAGCGGCTGATCGAGATGATAGGTCTTCGATACGCCAGTACATGGCCCTAGTGCAAGTAGGAGATTGTTAGTGTATATGCCCTAGAGGCCATTACTGTATCATACTAGTTTGTATATTACTTAATGGAAGCTTGGGATATTCACAGTTGTATAGACAATCTTGCTCAAGATGGTAGTATGCTACTTGGTTTGTTTCTACTTTGATATGTGCATGTGTTTCTTTTAGCATATTGCTTATACATATTAGTGGAGCCCTTAGGATCTTTGCTTGATTACCAGCGTTGTGATGGTAGTCACACTTGTGGGGGTGGGTAATCTATAAGCACATCCTTATATAGGTCCCTAGTCGTAGGATTATCGAGACAGGGCATCGATACTCCGAAGTAGACTGGCGTATACGCTTCTCATCCCATCAGGGGAGATGGTCTGTCCCACAGCCATCAGTACGTCGTACTGGAGATAGTATGCGGGTGCTCGTTAGGTTACGAGTACACTGGACAGGACTCGTCGGGAACTGTTGGTTGGTATTATACCTATCGTCAGTTATCAGTTCCCAGGTGACATGAGTACAGCTTAGTCCGTTGACTTGACACTGTCACTTCGCCTCGAGTGTGTTCCCACTGTTCTTTGATTACTACCCTACCATGGCTCAAAGGAGTCGTACAAACAGGTAGTAGTTAGGTGCAGTCCCGAAGCACTTGGAGGCAGTGACGGTTAGACAGGATTCGTCTCTCCCGGTATTGAGGGTTGATATCGCGCTGTGTCTAGGAGAGCTATTACACATAGTCGTCCCTGGCCAGGGCAAGCGAGATATACTGGTAGGTTTCCAGTGTTATCTCAGGGTGTTCTGGGCTACACTCCGACACGACTTGTACCGCTATTAGGGGATTGACGTTTGCTACCCCCTAGGCCCGCCATGCGATATTCTTAGACGAACAGACCGGACTGTACGGAGATTGTCACATACAGGCTCGGTAGGAGTTCGGATGGGTTTACCTCATCGACCTTCTTATCGACATCTACCTGGGGACCGTTACGTACAGCTAGTGTCGCTTGCGGTCTGTGGTTAAACCCACTGCCAGCGTAGTGTCGAGTCTTTAGAGTCCCACACAGAGAGTTTCCTTGCACTGAGCGAAAGGTGTAGAGGCCGTATGGTTTTACGGCAAGGCTACGATCACTTACGTACACTTGTGTGCGTATGCTGTTCGGGCAGGCAATACTAGTGGGTTTTGGTTTAAGCCGGATCCTAGTATTGCACGGATGGATTTTTTTTGTCTTCTGTGCATTCGTATTCTACGGAATGCGGATGCGGGTGTGTATGCACAGTTGTGAGGAGCGAAGAGGAAGGAGGTGCCTCATCAGGGTTTTGACAGTTGATTCGGTCGAAACCATAATGAGGCAGACTCATTAGGGTTTTGGCAGTTCGTTCGGTCAAAACCATTATGAGCCTGGGACATGATTTACTAATCTTTTTAGTGATTATTAAGTGATGGCTAATTGCTTTGACCATTTGACCACACTTGACTTTGTTGACCATTTGACCAAAGTTGACTTGGACCTTCATGAGAGGTCTAAAGTTTTCTTTGGTTTTCTTTTTGGATTATGATAATGGTCAAGTCAATTGTTGCCATCAACTTAATCTTGAAAAGATTAGTAATGATGATAGTGGTGTATTATTGCAACCATGGTTCATTCTCTCTAGGACAATAATTCATTTCTCATTTCTTATTCTCTCTCTTGAAAAGAAATGAGAAAGCTCCATGGTTGTTCTCCTTTATCTTCCTCCTCATGAAAATTTCCTTTGATCTTATGTGTTGAGAGAAAAAGGATCCAAATAGACAAACACATCCATCTACCTCTTCTACACAACCTAGGACATCAAGACTAGCGATCTCGTTGCTCTAGTTGCCTTGGCTCGAGGTGGAGCTTGGAGTACATCTCTTGGGTGGATCGTCTTCGACTCAAGAAGGCCGCGGAGGTGATCAAGATCCGGATCGACCTTCGGAGCGTGGATGGAAGAGAAGGACAACGGAGTGAAGACCCGATGGACCGGTATCGTGAGGCATAATCTCTATGGCATAGTAGATAGAACCTCAAGTAGTTTGCTAGTTTGTAGTTTAGCAAAGATCCTTCTTTTAGTCCATGTTGCCTTTGCACAAAAAATCGTTTTTTACCGTTTCCGCCTACCCGTAAGAGCCGGGGTGAGCAACGTGGACTTACAGGGACTGCACCCAACTGCTACCTGTTTGCATGACTCCTTTTAGCTGTGGTAGGGTAGCAATCTAAGAACAGTGGGAACACACTCGAGGTGAAGCAGCAGTGTCAAGTCTGCAGACTATGCTGTACTCATGTCACCTGAGAACTGTTAACTGACGACGGGTATAATACCAACCAACAGTTCCCCGCGAGTCCTGTCCGGTGTACCCGTAACCCAACGAGCACATGTATACTATCTCCAGTACAACGTACTGATGGCTGTGGGACAGACCATCTCCCCAACTGGGATGAGAAGCGTACACACTAGTCTACTCCGGAGTATCGATTCCGTGTCTCGATAATCCTACGACTAGGGACCTGAAAAAGGATGTGCTTGTAGACTACCCAGCCCCCACTAGTGTGACTGCCATCACAACGCTGGTAGTCAAGCAAGATCCTAAGGGCTCTATCAATACGTACACACATATTAAGGTAGATAAAACCAAGTAGCATACTACCATGTTTAGCAAGACTGTTAATATAACTGTGAATATCCCAAGCTTCCATTAAGTAATATACAAGCTAGTATGATACAATAATGGCCCCTAGGGCATATACACTAACAGAATCGTTGGAACAGTTTAAAAGAAACCACTCGGTTATTTTAAAAAGAGCAGAATTTTTAATTGCGGAGCTTTAACCACTCCTTTTAAAAAGCTATCAGGTTCCTTCGATTATATCAAGTTCACTACGTCCACGGTTTCGCCAAAACCGGTCGTAGCCCTCCGTCATTTCTTATGGATGGTCAGTAGTAGTCAAGCTATGTTTGTTGGCCTTCATCAAGGTATAGTGTTTGGTAGCTGCTGGGGTATTCATTTGTTGCATAAATAGATGAGTTGGTTTGGGACAGTCGTATTACCTTGTTGGCCTTCGTCAAGGGTATGTACGGGTGGGTTCAAATTAATAAGATAATGATGGGCAGAACTTGACATGTGACTTATGATTTGTTGGCCTTCGTCAAGGTCATAAGAACATGGGGAAAAAATCCACATCGGGGGTTTCTAAAGAAACTGAAACTTGCTAGTGTTGCATACCATTTGGAGTTTGATGAATGTTGGTAGGATTCCTTCAGCATTATCACATGATGATATTTGGATCCCGATCCTACTATGAGTATCCGCTACTCATCAGGAGATTCGTCACTTAACGATCAATGCTATAAACTAAGTAGGTGTCCAGAACAGTGTCAGTAGGGCTACGCCTCCAGAGAAAAGATGTTATTTAATTAAGGAACTTCGCGAAAGCATCGTAAAACCTCCCTCGAAGTACCGACACTAGCCTGGCTGAACGGTTAAGCAAGTATTGTACGGTGAGATCAGTCCTGACTAATTCTTCTTTTATGGTTTGAGGAAGGATTCGAGAAACAGTGGGAGCCATCCAGTTTAGATAAACTAAAAACCAATCTAAACTTGCAAGAGCATCATGCTAAAGTGTTCCCTCTCTCTCTCATTGCAGCGACCATGTGACCATGACTAGGTTACATCTAGATAACAAAATGACTGAATCTGACTTATATGATTAGCAAAGGTCTGTCCAGATGTTCGTTGCCTATGACAAGCTGGACCACCCTATTACTACTCAAGCCCCCACCATCCCAGGTCCAGTTTCTACCGTCGCGGATATGGATATCCGTCAGACAAGGGAAAAGGATAGTGCGAATGCCAAGTGCCTCGTGTTGGCTTCAGTTGATGGTATATACCAGAAGCAGCACGAGAAGATGGACTTAGTTTCCATCTTTCTCCATAACAAAGATTTATATGGAGAGCAATCTCGTATCGCAAGATATGAGACCTTGAACGAATTACTTCAAGCGAGGTTGGCTGTCGGATCATCTGTAGGGGACGACGTCCTTACGATGACTAGCTATATTGATGAGCTCACGGACCTGGAGACCACGTTGGGAAACGGGTCATGTACTGACTTATTTCCACAATCCCTATCCTCTACTTACACCCTGAAAGAAACTAGGGAGACACCCGCTCTGCTTAATGGGGGACCTTCTTCTTCTGCATCCAGGGCGAAAGCAATGGGTGAAAAGAAGAAAACCTCCACAAAGCAGATATACGGTATCAGTGAAGTAGTAGGAAAGGGAAGAGCAAAAGTTTCGGGACTTGGTGTAGGTAAGGAGGGATGTTCCTATTGTTATGGGAATGGGCATTGGCAGAAGGATTGCAGGGCTTTGGAAGCCAGTAGCCAGGATACGAAGCATGTTGTGGCTTCGGCCTCGAGTGTGTATGTAATTAAGAACTGTTTGTCAATTAACTTTACTTCCTGGGTACTAGATACCGGAGCAGGATCTCATATCTGTAATTCATTACATGCTTTGAGAAACTGTAGAGTTATCAGGGTAGGTGATTTGTCTCTCAGAGTTGCAAACGAAATGAGCGTGGACGCTGAATCCGTGGGAGAATATCGCCTAGGTTTGACAAGTGGGCAGATATTGATTCTACGTAACTGTTTGTATGTACTTAGTTTGACTTGTAATATCATCTCAGTATCCTCACTTTCGAGAGAGGGATATGATTTTACATTCGCAAGCGATGTGGTTCAAATCCACCTAAATCAAGTTCTGATTGGGTCCAGTACATTAGATGACGGTATATACGTATTGAATCAAGCTCAGGTTTTCAATGTCCAGAACAGACTTAAAAGAAAGTCTCCAGAAGTAAATCAGGCTTTCTTATGGCATTGAAGACTAGGTCACATCAATGAAACACGGTTGACTAAGTTACATAGAGAATGATATTTGAATCCGTTTGAATATCAATCTTATACTACTTGTGAATCTTGTCTCATGGGAAAGATGACGAAGACTCTGTTTACTGGACACGGAGTAAGAGCGAGCGAGCTCTTGGGACTCATACATAGCGACGTGTGTGGTCCAATGTCTACACATGCGCGAGGTGGTTATTCCTACTTTATTACTTTTACGGATGATTTCTCTGGGTATGGACATATCTTCTTAATGAAGCATAAATCCGAGGCCTTTGAGAAATTTCGGGAATACAAGAATGAAGTAGAAAACCAGACAGGCAAAAGTATCAAGACACTGAGATCTGATCGAGGTGGTGAATACTTAAGTGCCGAGTTCCTGGGTTACTTAAAAGAGAATGGAATTCTCTCTTAGCTTACTCCTCCATACACACCACAACACAATAGTGTATCGGAAAGGCGGAATCGAACCCTATTGGATATGGTTCGTTCCATGATGAGTAAGGCTGAGTTACCGCGATCTTTCTGGGGTTATGCTCTAGAATCAGCTGCATATCTTTTGAACAAGATTCCAACCAAAACTGTGCCTACCACACCATATCAGATGTGGAGTGGGAAGAAACCCTATCTTCAGTACCCGAAGACATGGGGATGTCCAGCTTTTGTAAAAAAGCAGCATCTGGACAAGCTCGAGGCACGCTCAGTACAGTGTAAGTTTGTAGGATATCCAAAGAACTCCAAGGGGTATTATTTCTATTACGCAGAGGAACAAAAGGTTTTTGTTTCTCGTCATGCCCACTTCTTGGAAGCTGAATTTTTAGAAAATCAGAAGAGTGGGAGTGCAATAGAACTGGAAGAAATTCCAGAATCACAAGCTGTTACTGAAAGTATGGTAGAACCAGAAGTTTCAGAAGAAAGGGACATACCAGCACCTATCCGCAGAAGTAGTAGGCAGTCTCATCCGCCCGAGAGATACTACGGTTTTCTGATAGACGGGGATCGAGAAGATTGCACCATTGATAATGATGACCCTACTAGCTTCCAGCAGGCTATTCAGAGCGGCGACTCGGTAAAATGGCTGGATGCAATGCAGACCGAAATGGAGTCCATCTACACTAACAAAGTATGGACTTTGGACATTGCTCCAGATGGGGTAAAACCCGTAGGATGCAAATGGATCTTCAGAAAGAAGATTGGTGTAGATGGACATGTTGAAAGCTATAAGGCTAGACTTGTTGAAAAGGGTTTTCGTCAAAGACCTGGTTTGGACTATGACGAAACCTTTTCTCCAGTGGCTATGCTCAAATCCATTCGGGTCCTTCTTGCCATTGTTGCCTTCCACAATTATGAGATCTGGCAGATGGACGTAAAGACGGCTTTTCTAAATGGTAATTTGGAAGAAAGCGTCTATATGGATCAGCCAGAGGGATTCATTCAGAGTGGGAGCAGCGGTAATGTGTGCAAGTTGCTTAAGTCCATTTATGGACTAAAGCAGGTATCGCAGAGTTGGAACATCTGTTTTAATGATACTGTCAAAGAATTCGACTTTATCAGGAATCCAGATGAACCATGCATATACAGTAAGATTGTAGGGAGAGCTGTAGTATTCCTCGTCTTGTACGTGGATGACATTCTCCTAATAAGAAATGATATTCCTATGCTATAGTCAGTCAAAGGACTTTTGTCACAGAAGTTTTCCATGAAGGACCTCGGTGATGCCACCTACATTCTGGGGATCCAGATCTATCGTGATAGATCAAAGAGGATGTTGGGACTTTCGCAGTCCAGGTACATAGACACCATATTAAAAAGATTCAGTATGGAAGATTCTATGCGCGGTAACCTACCGGCTTGTCACGGAATCACCCTCTCCAAAGAGATGTCTCCCAAGACTGATTTGGAAAGGGATCGCATGTCGATTATACCCTAAGCTTCCGCGGTAGGCTCTATAATGTATGCGATGTTATGTACCAGACCAGATATAGCATACGCATTGAACGTTGTAAGCCGGTATCAGGCAAACCCAGGGGAGAAGCACTGGATAGCAGTAAAGAACATTCTCAAGTACCTGAGGAGGACTAAGGAGATGTTCTTGGTGTATGGCGGAAAAGACCTCCAAATCGAGGCCTTTGCCGACTCCAGCTTCCAGAGTGACAGGGATGACTCCAAGTCCATGTCGGGTTATGTCTTTACCCTCAATGGAGGGGCGGTCTGTTGGAAGAGTTCCAAGCAGGACACCGTTGCTGACTCTACGATGGAAGCGGAGTACATAGCTGCTTGCAATGCCGCAAAAGAAGCTGTCTGATGAAGAAGTTCCTTACAGAACTTCAGGTGGTTCCTACCAGTGTTGATCCAACACCTCTGTATTGCGACAACAACGGTGTTATAGCTTTAACGAAGGAACCCAGGTCCCATCAGAAGTCCAAACACATCTTAAGGCGGTATCACCTGATCAGGGAGATCGTAGATCGCCGGGAGATCGTAGATCGCCGGGAGATCGTAGATCGCCGGGAGATCGTAGATCGCCGGGAGATCAAGGTAAAAGAGTAGATACGGAGAATAACACTGCTGATCCATTCACAAAGGCCATTCCTTAGACGCAGTTCGAGAGGCTATTCGAGATGATAGGTCTGCGATATGCCAGTACATGGCCCTAGTGCAAGTGGGAGATTGTTAGTGTTTATGCCCTAGAGGCCATTACTGTATCATACTAGTTTGTATATTACTTAATGGAAGCTTGGGATATTGACAGTTGTATTGACAGTCTTGCTAAAAATGGTAGTATGCTACTTAGTTTGTGTCTACTTTAATATGTGCATATGTTTCTTTTAACGTATCGCTTATATATATTAGTATAGCCCTTAGGATCTTTGCTTGATTACCAGCGTTGTGATGGCAGTCACACTAGTGAAGGCTGGGTAGTCTATAAGCAACATCCTATATAGGTCCCTGGTCGTAGGATTATCGAGATGGGGCATCGATACTCTGGAGTAGACTAGTGTGTACGCTTCTCATCACAGTTGGGGAGATAGTCTGTCCCACAGCCATCAGTACGTCGTACTGGAGATAGTATGCAGGTGCTCGTTAGGTTACGGGTATACCGGACAGGACTCGCAGGGAACTGCAGGTTGGTTTTATACCCATCGTCAGATAGCAGTTCCCAGGTGACATGAGTACAGCTTAGTCCGTCGACTTGATACTTCTACTTCGCCTCGGGTGTGTTCCCACTGTACTTAGATTACTACCCTACCACGGCTCAAACGAGTGGTGCAAACAGGTCGTAGTTGGGTGCAGTCTCGAAACACTTAGAGGCAGTGGCGGTTAGACAGGATTCGTCTCTCCCGGTATTGGGGGTTGATATCGCGTTGTGTATGTGTAGGGTTACTAGGCACTCTTACAAGGGTCTATAAGGCATCAACCATGCCCGATTTAAAATTTAGACTTGCCGAACAACCCAAAGCTAGGATCTTTGCTAGATAATTAGGGTTAAATATGCAAGTAAACATCTTTACAACTAAGAGAGAGGGATTACAACCTTTGTAGTCCGCTCCTTCGCTTCATAAGCTCTGAGTAGAAGTCCCTTCGCCGCGATCCATGATCTCCCGGACTCAAGAGAGGCTTCACAAACCGAACGATCCATGCTTGCTTGTAGTCTTCCTATTCGAAGATGATCTACCTTGAAATCTCTTTAACTCAAGCTCTCACTCACTAATGAGGTGAACACCCTAATCTAATTAGCTAGATTAGATGAGGATGATTAAGTAGGATTTATGCTCTCTTTTATTATCAAATTCTCACATTCATTCATCACAAAATAAAAACCTAGAAAGCTTTTGTGAACTTAAGGAAGAAGAAGAAGAATGAATATCCTTTTGTGATGAACAATGAAAATATAATTATGATTACAAATGCCACCATGGTCAAAGATGAAGAGGCTAACCAATGTAGAGACTTAACTAGGGTTAAGGGTGTGGTTTGGGTCAAAGAAATATCTAGCAAAATATCAACCATAATATCTTTGCTAGAAACAAAGTAAAACCTTCTAGAAGCATCAAGAAAGAGCTAACCCAAATCAAACCCTAACCATGTTTAATCTCCACTAAACATGTTGCATTAGTAATCATAACATGTTACAATATTATATATCATATATATAATATATATTTGCAACAAAAGAAAATAATACAATTAACATATATCGCAAATATATAAATGTATTATCCGGTGAGAAAATGAAATAATAAAGCGAGCCAATATTAGATAATGTAATGTAATATATCACATATATAATTATACATTAAATTCTCGAATCAACACTTGATCCGACAATCCGGCTATATCGAATATAACCGACTAATATATCATGTACCGATTCATCGAATCAACACTCGATCTGATGACCCGGCTGATATCAAATATCGCCGGCCGATATCATACATCGCGAGAATAGAATACTATATCTCATATCGTATTATTCTCGATGCCGCACATATCACATATGTGCTCCTACTCCGTTTTGCCTGAGTCAAGAAACCTCTGTGTAGGACTCTAAAGAATCGTCAATACGCCGGTAGCAGGTGACGATCATATCAAACACCCACAAGCTGCAAGCGGTCATCTAAACGTAACAGCCACCCAGGTATTGAGCGATCAGAAGATTAACAAGCAAGCCTGTACATTCTCCTGTGAATCCAATCAGTAACACTCCCGTACAGTCCGGTCTCTTCGTCTGATATGTTGCATATCTAGTCTAGGGGTAGTATACGTCAGACCCCAGTAACCGATAAGTCATGTCTATGTGAGGCTCATAACAGGTCGAGAACCTACTGATAACACTTACCAGTAGTACTCAATATCCGCCCTGGCCAGGGACTTCCAGTTATAGCCAATCAAACACAGCACAACATCAACTCCCTATACCGGGAGAGACGAATCCCCTCCTATCGCTCATTGCCTCCATGTGATTCGGGACTGTACCCAAAAGCCACCGTTTTGCACGCCCTCTTGGACGTGGTAAGGTGGAAATCAAAGCACAGTGGGAATCACACAAGACTCTATGACGATCTCGGGTCTACACACTAACCTGTACCAGTGTCACAGGAGAACTGCCATCTGACGTGGGGTATAATACCATCTGGGAGTTCTCGGCGAGTCCGTCCAGTTTACCCAGTCTCCACTGAGCACCCGTACACCATCTTTGATGCCAAACACCAATGGATATGGGATCATCCATCTCCCATCATAAGGGTCAAGATGCGTATACGATAGTCTACTCTGGTGTATCGATGCCCTGTCTCGATACACCCTCGACTAGGAAGAATTATAGGATGTACTCATATACTACGCTGGCCCCACTAGTATGATCTCATCATAGTCCCAGTAGTCGAGTACATATCCTAAGGGCTTTATCAACATGTGAGAACAAGACAGTAAACTAATACAAGTCAACATGTTAAGATAAAGTGAAACCAAATAGCATACTATCATGACGAGCAAGAAAGTCCTCTCTATATGTTAGTTATATGTATGCCCTAGAGGCCAGTATTGTACATATGATGTATATTATATTGGATGCTTGGACATATATAGAGAGGACTTTCTTGCTCGATATGATAGTATGCTATCTGGTTGCTCTTTATCTTAACATGTATACTTGTCTCTTGATACTGTCTTATAGTTACATGTTGGTAAAGCCCTTAGGATGTGTACTTGACTACCAGGACTATGATGTAGATCATACTAGTGGGGCCATGGTAGTCCATAAGTACATCCTTTAATGTTCCTAGTCGTGGGTGTATCGAGACAGGGCATCGATATACCAGAGTAGACTAGCGTATACGCTTCTCGACCCATGAGATGGGCGATGGATGATCCCATATCCATTGGTGTTTGACATCAGAGATGGTATACAGATGCTCAGTGGAGACTGGGTACACTGGTCGGACTCGCCGAGAACTCCCAGATGGTATTATACCTCACGTCAGATGGCAGTTCTCTGGTGACACTTGTGCAGGTTAGTCTGTAGACCCGAGATCGCCATAGAGTCTTGTGTGATTCCCACTGTGCTTTGATTTCCACCTTACCACATCCAATAGGGCGTGCAAAACGGTGGTTTTTGGGTACAGTCCCGAGTCACATGGAGGCAATGAGCGATAGGAGGGGTTTCGTCTCTCCCGGTATTGGGGGTTGATGTTGCGCTGTGCTCGATTGGCCATAACAGGGAAGTCCCTGGCCAGGGCTGATTTAGAGATTTATTAGTAAGTGTTACCAGTAGTTTCTCTACCCGTTATGAGCCTCACATCGGCACAACTTATCGGTTATTGGGTTCTGACGTTTACCACCCCTAGACTTGATATGCGATATATCAGACGAGGAGACCGGACTGTACGGCAAGTGTTACCGTTAGGCTTTTACAGGAGTTGGAGCGGGCTTGCTTGCTGATCTTCTGATCGCTCAATACCCGGGTAGCCATTACGTCCAGCTAGTATCGCTGACGACTTGTGGGTGCTTGATGTGATCATCACCTACTGCCGGCGTATTGACGAGTCTTTAGAGTCCTACATAGAGGTTTTACTGGCTCAAGCAAAACGAAATAGGAGCGCATATGTGATATGTGCGGGACCGAGAATAATGCGTGTATGTGATACCGTATTCTATTCTCGCGACTGTTTGTATCGGTCGGTTATATGTAATATAGCCGGGTTATCGAATCAAGTGTTGATTCGATAAGTCGATACATTGGATGTTAGTTGGTTATATGAGATATAACCGGATTATTAAGTCAAGTGTTGATTTAATAATTTAGTGTATAATTGTATATTTGATATACTAATTTACATTAACTAACATTTGTTCACTTAAGGATTTTTCTCACATGTGCACAACTTTAATATATATGTGATATATATTAAAAAGTGTTTTCTTTTTGTATCATGGTTGTTGATATATCATTCATGGGTGTGTAAGACATACACCATTCTATTTATTATGGTGGGTTATAATTATTTAAGGTAAAAAATTAGTGGAAATTTGGAAAGAGCATGAAGCTTGTAGAAGCTTGCTTTGCTTTGATAAAGTCCACTAACTTTGTCTTTACTTTAGATTTTTGTTAACCTAACCATTTGGATTAGCCATGGTTATGTCTCTACATGAGTTAGTATATGATACTCACTCACCCATGGTTAGCTTTCTCACTTGATCCTTATCATCATCTCATTATTTCTTCATCTTCTTCCTTGAACTCAAAAGCTCTCTAGGTTTTGATTAAGTGAGAAATAAAAGTGAGATAAATAATTCTAGGGTGTACCCACTTCCTATTTCCTCATCCTTTACTAGACTAGCACTTTAGTTTAGGGTGTTTTGCTTCACTAATTCTCTAGTTAGTGAAGAAGAAGCTTGAGTTCGTATTCCCTCGACGTAGATCATCTTTGGCCTCGAAGACTTCATGCAAGGACGCTCCTTCTGCCTCGTGAAGCCATGCAAGAGCCCGGGAGGACCTTGATCGCAGCGAAGGGACTACAACAAGGAGCTTTTGAAGTGAAGGACCGATCTACAAAGGTTGTATTTCGTATTCACTTAGTCATAAAAGATATTTACTTGCATATGAAACCCTAATAATCTAACAAAGATCTTTTTTAGGGTTGTTCGGCACGGCTAAAATTTTAATCGGGCATGGTTGATGCCTTGTAGAACCTTGTTAGAGTGCCTAGTAACCCTACACTATATATATCAAAGCATCCATTATAATATACATCATATGTACAACAATGGCCTCTAGGGCATATATATAACTAACAATCTCCCGCTTGCATTAAGGCCAGCTGTTGTAGTATCTCATACCTAGCATCCCGAATAATCTCTCAAACTGTATCTGAGGAATGGCCTTCATGAGTGGATCCGCAGTGTTGTCCTTCGTATCAACTCTCCTGACCTCGATCTCCCGGCGATCAACTATCTCCCTGATCAGGTGATACCGCCTTAGAATATGTCTGGACTTCTGATGGGACCTGGCTTCCTTGGCCAAAGCCACAGCTCCATTGTTATCGCAATCGAAGGTATTGGATGCTCAATGGATGTGTTGGAGATAGTGCCCTCAGCGTCAATTATTGGATCACAGGCACGTGATTGCAATGATTGAGGGAGGACCTATCCCGGTAGAACAGTCTTACTCGAGATGATAGTATGCTATCTGGTTTACCTTTATCATCGTGTACTGCTTCAAGTGACCTGACAGGTCACTATTGCACGTTGATAGAGCCCCTAGGATTCTTGCTTGACTGCCAGCAGTATGAGGGCGATCATATAAGTGAGAGCTGGAGTCTATAAGCACATCCTTAAAAGGTCCCTAGTCGTGGGAGTTTCGAGACAGGGCATCGATTCTCCAGAGTAGACTAGTGTATACAGTCGAGACCCCGACGAGGGGCGGTGGCCGGTCTCACAAGCCACTGGTGTCAGTTGGTTCACCTAAGATGTATACAGGTGCTCATTACGTTATGAGTACACCGAACAGGACTCGCCGGGAACATGCTAGTTGGTCTTATACCTGACGTCAGATAGCAGTTCCCAGGTGACATGTGTACAGATTAGTTCATCGACCTGGGGATCATCATTTGTCTCGTGTGAGTTCCCACTGTGCTTTGATTACTACCCTACCACGGCTCAAAGGAGTCGTGCAAACAGGTTTTAGTTGGGTATAGTCCCGAGCCACATGGAGGCAGTGAGCGGATCTTCAGGGGTTCGTCTCTCCCGGTATTGGGGGTGAGGTTGCGCTGTGTCTAGGAGAGCCATTACACGAAGTCCTTGGCCAAGGCAGGAGATTTACTGGTAGGTATTCCAGTAGTATCTCAGGGTGTTCTGGGCTACACTCCGACACGACTTGTACCGCTTTTGGGGGTCTGACTTTAACCCACCCCCGAGGCCGACATGCGATGCTCATAGACGAACGGACCGGACTGTACGGATATTGTCACTGACAGGCTCAGTAGGGTGTCAGGATGAGTTCGCTCATCGACGTCCCTTTTGGTCAATAGCTGGTGGCCCGTTACGTATTGGCTTATACCTCTGACGTGCTAGTGGTTAAATCCACAGCCATAGTATTGACGAGTCTTTAGAGTCCACCACACTTTCAGTTACTCAGCTTTCGGGCGAAACGCTGTAGAGGCCGTATGGAGATATGGCAGGGTCCGATCAGATACGTGCGGTATTGCACGCATCAGGATCGGACGGTTTTGTACTAAAGGCCGTATGGATATATGGCAGGGTTCGATCAGATACGTGCGGTATTGCATAGATCAGGATCGGACGGATATTACTAGCCGGCTTTGGTTTAAGCCGGATCGTAGTATAGTACAGTGCAGATTTGTCTCATTGCATTTGTATCCGGTCGGAATACAGATGCGGGTGTGTATGCACAGTATCGGGGTTTTCCTGTAATTTATTACGGGACCGGTTTTCTGGAGTTGCCAGTTTGCATTCCGTTCCGGCCGGTTTTCCTTTGTTCTTTCCCGGCCGGACTTTTCTGATGGAGGGGGTTATTTGCAAGTTTGCAAATAACACATAGTGGAGGGGTTTCTTGCAAATGCTTTGATTATGATGGCATCTTTTCTTTTCCACCATCACTTGCATTAAAGAGAGGGTATGGGTTTGAAGTAATAAGTATGGTTGATGTTTGGATGTGGTCACCTCTTTTCTTCTCCTACCATCACCTCCCTTCATGCTTGATTTTTCCTCCACCATTCTCACATGTATATGGGGCCGGCCACTTCTTTGAGTGAGGATGAGAGAGTTTCATTTTTGAGCTTGTGGCATTCTAGATCTCATTTCATGCTAGAAAAATGCAAGCACCATTTTTCTTATCTTGATTCCTCCATCTATCAAATGGAAACATCCATTACCCCAATATGAGACATGAGTCCTACACATATTCTACAACATATCTTGGGCATGTCGACTTGCCAGCTTCATGCCCGAGTTGCCTCGGTATAGAGGCGGGAGCCCGTAAAAGATGCAGGCGACGTGGTGCCCTTCCGGCGAGGAGATGGAGACCGGACATTCCGCGAGAGATCGGGACGACGACGAGAAGACCGGAGGACTCGGATCACTCGGTATATCTCTAACCCGTCTTGTTGTTAGCTAGATCTAGTTTAATGGCCCGATCCGGGGTTTAGTGCGCGGTGGTGCCGGTTTGCTAAGTTCGCAAAATTAAAGTTTATCACCGCTTCCGCATTTGGGCGTCGGTTTGACGGCCGGGGCGCCGCCGTGCACTTACAGTGGTATCAGAGCCTCGCCATTAACTTCGTCTAGCTTTGTTTGATGTTTTCGCATTTCCGATCGACCAAAATTCCAAAAAACCACGTTTTTCCTTACATCAGTTTTCTGTCGAAATTTTTTGAAGTCCAAAATTTTTTCAGGTTGTAAAAAACTAATGTACTGGAAATTCTAAGACTACTGGAAAAATTCGACACAGTCAGTCGATGACTGAAGCGCGGAACCGCGGCCAAACCCCCCCTTGGGCCGCGGTTCCGCCGCGCATTGGTGTCTTCAGTGTATCGTATTTTTCCAGTGGGCTTCTGGGCTAATTTTAGGGGTTTTGGAATATTAATATTGGGCCCAGATTTTTTGTGAGTGCTACAGTATTGCTTGGGGGCCCACTTGTTAATTTTTGATCGATCGGATATTTTAAACACATTTTTTCACAGTATTTACATTATATCTGCGACCGTGAATGTCACTCGATCGGTAAATCCGGTCTAACTGCTATAGCCCGGTTAGACAGATTTGCGAACGTGACTTTCACGTTGATGTTTTGTGTTTTTTGCTGTGATGTTGCGGATCGGTCGTGGGGGATAGCCTGGATGCAATGCTAGTACAGTTTTGTTGTATTATGTACATTTGATATTGCGGGGCGAGCGTCCGACATGTGGACTGCCGTCACTGCCTGATTGTATTATTATTTTAGGGCACGACCAGGTTGCGGTCGATGTACCTTCTGTATGTATATTTTACTTTCTGTACTAGGATTGCCCCGCGGTGGGGTGCACGGATAGCCGGGTTCTGGAGGGCAACAAGCCTGCATCTCATGGCATTGGGACAGAGGGGGCTTCACTCTAGGATTGCCGGGCTATTCGCCGCACTCGTAGGGGGTACAGGTTGACCTAGGAGGGGTGCCCAAGTTGCCGGATTCCGTGAAGTGCTGGGTGGTCCATTCACGGTGCTGAAGGGGGCTGCCTCGCTTCAGGTTTTGGCGGGTAACTTGCCGCGCCCGTAGGGGTCTAGGATTTCATTGCACAGGCTATCCACACGACCAGGGGAACGTCGGGTTTCAGTAGTGGCTCTGTGAAACCCGGGGATCCCAGATATCTGTATTGTTCTGTGATGCTGTACATTTCTGTGATGTTGCATTTTTTTATTCACGCCTTGAGCGAAATATAATATATTGGTATATATATTAGTAGATGTTGTATATGTTTTACATCCGCGCTAGTCCAGTCCCCGCTCTGTCGTTAGTTAGCTAACCTAACGGGTGATGACGGGACCCAGTGGCGAATGCGGATGGCATATACGTACGTCAGTATATTTTCGTTCTTTGTGGTGTGATCAATTGATGGGACTGCGTTGATTCGGATCAATGCAAGATAGACAAACCTATTCTGATGTTGTTGGAACACTTTTCAAAAAGCTGTTATTGCAAGGACGTTCACTTTTGTTTTGCATCGTGGTATTCATTTGGAATATCCTGCTCCTCAGTCGACGAGGCAAGGGCCGAGATCCCTTCACCGGGAGTGACCCCTTGGACAGAAGTTTGCGTCAGGGCATTAACTTCACTATAGCCGATTACTTTTGCTTTGCATCGTGGTATTCATTTGGAATATCCTGCACCCCATTCCACAGGGAAAGAGCGGAGATCCCTTCACCGGGAGTGACCTCTTTAGTAAAGGTTTTCGTCACTATATTTTCTAAAAAGCTATCCGTTCCTTCAACGATATCAAGTTCATTACGTTAAAGGTTTTCGCTGTAGGGTTCCTAGGCACCCTAGTGAGGTCTCTAAAGGCATCGAACATGCCAATATAAAATTTTACGGGTGCCGAGAGACCCGACTACGGATCGTTTGCTAGAAAACTAGGCGAAAAAGCTAACTAGTTAACACTTAACTATGAGAATCGGAAATACAACCTTTGTAGATCCGTTTGTCCACCTCCATAGCCCCATGAAGAAGTCATCTCCGCTGTACAAATCCGAAATCCGGGCTCTTGCGTCGGCTTCATCGGAGAAGAAGCGGGCTAGGTCATCGACGACGTGCCGAAGATGATCTACGTCGAGGCATCGCTAGATCAAGCTCCACCTTCACCAAACCATGATGACTTGTGAAGGAAACACACTCTACTACTTGGCAAGAGGTAGAGGATGAAGAAATAGGAAGTGGGTAGACTTTAGAATTGGATTTCTCACTTGTTTGCTCAATTCACCATTGATGAAGAAAGCTTTTTCTTCTTGAGTTCAAGGAAGAAGAAGAAGAATCTTATGATAAGAATGATTAGAAAAGAAAAGAATAATAATTCTTATCATAAAGATAACCATGGTAAAGTGTAGAGATTCAACTAGGGTTAGTGGGAATGGTTAGGGTTAAGGATGAGATAAGAATGGTTGACTTGATCAAAGTTTCAAGAAGCTTCAACATAAAACAAAAATAGCCACCATTCTTTTCTCTTGCCTTTTATTTTCCAAAAATCAATAAATAAATAAATAAGTGAATAAAACAAAACCCTAACCATAATCATGTAACCATGGTTTGATCTTTACACAAAAACCCTAGCATAACATGTATCATCAAACATGATACAAACAAGTGCACAAAAGTATATCACATATACAATGTGTACAATCCGAGTGAGAAAATCCATTTAAAGTGAACCGATACTAGTTAATGCAAAGTAATATATCAAATATATAATTATGCATTAAATCATTAAATCAACACTTGATTCAATGATCCGGTCATGTCGCACATAACCGACTGGTATCATCAGTAACAACTTATCGAATCAACACTTGATCCGATAACTCGGCTATATCGCATATAACCGATCAATGTCACATCGCGAGAATCGAATACAGTATCACATACTGGTATTGTTCTCGGTCCCGCACATATCTCATATGCGCTCCTATTTCGTTTCGCTTGAGCCAGGAAACCTCTGTGTAGGACTCTAAAGACTCGTCAATACGCCGGCAGCAGATGATGATCATATCAAACATCCACAAGCCGCAAGCGGTCTGCTAAACGTAACGGCCACCCGGGTATTGAGCGATCAGAAGATCGACGAGCAAGCCCGCTCATACTCCTGTGAATCCGACCAGTAACACTACCGTACAGTCCGGTCTGATCGTCTGATATGTCGCATATCTTGCCTAGGGGTGGTAAACGTCAGACCCCAATAGCTCAATAAGTCGTGTCGATAAGAGGTCTATAACAATTCGAGAAACTACTGGTAACACTTACCAGTAAATCTCAGCAACCCTGGCCAGGGATTTCCTGTTATAGCCAATCGAACACAGCGCAACATCAACTCCCTATACCGGGAGAGACGAATCCCCTCCTATCGCTCATTGCCTCCATGTGACTCGGGACTGTACCCAAAAACCACCGTTTTGCACACCCTCTTGGACGTGGTAAGATGGAAATCAAAGCACAGTGGGAACCACACAAGACTCTATGACGATCTCGGGTCAACAGACTACTCTGTACCAGTGTCACCAGAGAACTGCCATCTGACGTGAGGTATAATACCATCTGGGAGTTCTCGGCGAGTCCGTCCAGTGTACCCAGTCTCTACTGAGCACCCGTATATCGTCTCTGATGTCAAACACCGATGGATATGGGATCATCCATCGCCCATCTGTATGGGTCGAGAAGGTACACGCTAGTCTACTCTGGTATATCGATGCCCCATCTCAATACACCCTCGACTAGGGAGTTTGAAGGATATACTTATGGACTACCATGTCCCCACTAGTATGATCCGCATCATAGTCCAGGTAGTCATGCACACATCCTAAGGGCTTTACCAACATGTAACAGAGAGACAATCAGTATACACGTTAAGGTAAAGTTCAACCAAATAGCATACTATCATGTCGAGTAAGAAAGTCCTCCCTATACATGTCCCAGCATCCACTACAATATACATCATATATACAGTAATGGCCTCTAGGGCATATATATAACTAACAATCTCCCACTTGCACTAGGGCCATCTGTAGCAGTGGTTGTAGTATCTCATACTCAACCATCCCATAAAAGTCTCTCTCTGGGAACAGACCTTTGTGAGTGGATCCGCTGTGTTGTCCTCTGAGTCTTCTCTCCTAACCTCGATCTCCCTGGAGATCAACCATCTCCATGATCAGGTGACACTGCCTTAGAATATGTCTGGATCACTGATGGGACGGCGTTCCTTGGCATAAGCCACAACTCCATTGTCTCACAATGGTAGGAACGTAGTTCATCTCATGAACCACTATACATCCAAACAGCCTCTTTGGTAGCATCATAAGTAGCGATATATCGTGCCTTTATCGTCTAGTATGTCACGGTATCTGGCTTGGAACTCTTCCAACATACCGCCCCTTTACTGAGGGTAAAGACAATGCCTGCGACTGACATTCAGTCGTCATTATCACTCTGGAACACTTCCAGTGATTCTCCCCAGGATCGATCGATACCATCTCACTACAGCTAGTGAGTATGCTAACATCCAATTAGATCTATCTCATGGATCCAAAACCCAGGATTTAGTAGGTATCAGTTTGATCCTATACGGAGAATCTTTGTGATAATCGGAGATTGATCGAGCGTAGCATAGGAAACTACTTCCCTATCAAGAGTATGTCATCCACGTACTCTACGAGGATCGTCACCATACTCCCTACTACCTTCTTGTTTATACAAGGTTCATCTACCATTTTGATGATGTCAACTTCTTTGACTAACACATCAAAACAGACGTTCCAACTCCGCGATGCCTGCTTTATCCTATAAAGCATCTTGCACACGTTTCCGCTGCTCCCACTGTCTACGAAGCCCTCTGGCTGTGTACTTATAGACGCTCTCTTCCAAATCATTATTTAGAAAAGCATTCAAGACACCCAACCGCCAGATATCGTAGTTATGGTATGTAGCCGTGGTAAGTAGGATCTGGATGGACTTAAGCATAGCTACTTAGAAAAGGTTTCATCATCATCCATACCTGGTCAATGATGTAGACCTTTAACAAGTCTAGCTTTGAAAGTCTCAACTCTTCCATGTACACCAAGTAACCTTCTCAAGATATACTTGCTCCTGATGGGGATTTAACCCTTCAGATATTGCAACTAAAGTCCATACTTTGTTGGTGTACATGGATTCCATCTCAGATCACTAAGCATCCAGCCATTCTTACAGAGTCTTACTCCTGATGGCCAGCTCGAAACTAGTTGGGTCATCATCTCATGATGTAATCCTCGCTCCCACTGTCATAGAGTAACCGAAGTATCTCTTAGGCGGGTGAGGAACCTCACTAGATCGGCGGAGAGGCTGAGGTTCGTTGGTGACTATTGAATCCTTTGGTTCTTTCAAATCATCTGCTGTAATTTGTATAGCTGGAACCTTTCCAGTATAACAGATCTTGCCTCGAGTTTGTCCGGATTTTGCTTTTAAACATAGCCCGGTCAACCCCAAATCTTAACTAACTTAAGATATGGGCTCTTCCCTTTCCATATCATATATGAAGCGGTAGACAACTGATTTGATTCGAACCCTATTCAATAGGTATGCAGCTTCTCAAGTGCATAACCCCTTAAAAGGAAATAGGTGACTCAGTAATACTCATCATAGAGCACACCATATCATATAGGGTGTGATTGCTCCGCCCCGATATACCATCGTGCCATGGTGTATACGGAGGAGTAATGCCGAGAGAGAATCTCATTCTCCTTTAGAATAGGCCAGGATTTTCGTGCTCAAGTATTCTCCTCCTTGATCACATCATAGGACATAATACTTATACCTGTATTCTGGTTCTCTACTTCTCGCTTATATTCTGTGAATATCTCAAAAGGTTCGGACTTGTGTTTCAACAGGAACATAGGTCTGAATCTCGAAAGATCATCAGAGAATGTAATGAAGCATAAAGAACCAGTCCTGGCATGTGTAGACAGGGGACCTACATACATCAACATGTATCATCCCAAGAGTTCACTAACTCTTTCTCTGTTTCCAGTAAACGGAGCTATGGTCATCTTATGTTTGTGACATGACTGGCGAGTTTCACAAGATGTAAGTTCAAACTAATTTAAATATACATCTTTATGTAACTCTAGCCAGTCGGGTCGCATTGATCTGACCCAGTCTACAACACCTCAAGAAGGATCCGTTCATTTCTGAACTCTTCCTCTTGTGTGTGTTCCATATACTAAGAACTGTAGTTTGATTTAGAACATCAATGCTTTTAGATAACGTGCCCGAACCGATCAACTTTTGATAAAAAATTATATCCTTTCTTTTCTAACAAAGAGAGTGATATGATTTTGTATATCAGGTTCGGTATCTAATAACATTCGTTCAGAATCAATGTATTGGTAATACAGGGTGACAGTGACCAACAGACTTGGCTGCAACACTTGCCCCATTTTCTGCCTCATGAAACTTATCACCCGTTCTCAGTTCTTTGCCTATCTGTAGCCCATGTAACATATTACATATTTGGGATCCTGATCCGGTATCATATACCCAGGACGTAAAGAATACTGAGAAACAGTTCTGTATAATGTACACACCCGAAGATGATGCATCATATGCACTCTCTTCGTTTGGGCGGCACGGGAATTCTGGTATTCCCCAATTTCCTGCTCTGTCTTATAGCAATTATAAGTTGGAGCGGGACCAACGTTCCCCGGCTCAGTATAACAAGCGGGTTCGGTCAAATATCCGTATTATTATCTTGATTAAGGCGTGATATGGTCGCTACCAGGAGAGAGAGAGAAGAAAACACTCAGCGTGCGCTCATGCAAGAATAGATTGGTTATTATTTTATCTAATCAGGATGGCTCCCACTGCTTTTTATCAAATCTTCCTTCAAACCCTAAAAGGAAAGACTAGCCGGGATTAATTACACACTACAAGTTCGCCAATCTTTCAGCCAGGCCAGTGTCGGTACTTTGAGGGAGGTCCCTCGTGCTTTCGCACGAACCTAATTAATGTAAACCTCGTTTTCCCAGAGGCGTAACCTCGTTAACACCTTTCTAGACACCTACTTGATCGGCTAATTGTAATGTGTAAAACTCTCCCAGGAGTAACTCTTACTCGCAGCGGGTATCGGGATCCAACTATCTCATAGAAGGTATGCAATCTCATTGCAAATTTCAACACTTGAAATTCCCGATAATCTTTTTACCCCTAGCACCTATGACCTTAACTATGGTCAACAAATCATAAGTACTAGTCAAGTTCTACCCGTCATTTCGTGATTAATTAGACCCACCCACATGACCCTTAACTAAGGTCAACAAAGTCACGCGACTGTCCTAACTAATCGCATCATATGCGGTGTAGGAAGACATCACTTAGCTACCGTACACTGTGCCTTGACTATGGTCAACAAACACAGCACGAATACTAAGTACTCTACTTCCTAAAATGACGGAGGGTTGCGAATGGTTTTTGTGAAAACCTTTAACGCTTTGAACTTGATCTCGTTGCGGAATCAAATGTTTTTTTTTAAATGGAATGTTTTTGAAGCTTTTCTAGTTTTGCTAAAGGGGTCACTCTCGGTGAAGGGATCGTCGGCCCTTTCCTCGTCGAATGAGGTGCGGGATATATCATATATATCACTGTGCAAAGCGGAAACTATAGAAGCGATCAAATGACAAACCGAGGGTTGTAGCATCTGCCAGTTATTGCTAAAGGAGTCACTCCCGGTGAAGGGATCTCGGTCCTTTCCTCATCGAATAAGGTGCAGGATGTTCTATAATGAACACCGCGATGCAAAGCAAGAACTGTAGCTACCTGTTTTTATTTTGAAATTCGATTCCACAACATCAATTAGGTTTATTTTCTTTCATTAATCTCATTAATGAACATCCCATCATTTAAATTTCCTAAACATCACAGATAGATATGACGTACACTTATGCCATCCGCATTCGCCTCGATGTCCCCTCGTGCACCGTTAGGTTAGGTAACTAACGGCAGAGCGGGGCAGGGCTAGCGCGGGTGTAAAACATGAGCAACGTCTATATAATATATCATATATACTATATATAATACCTGTCACAGAACATCGCATGATCACAGATAAAACACAGCAGAAGAAACATATGAAATATTGGATATACTAGGACGTCCGTGTTTTCAATACGAGCCAGTATAAAACACGGATTCCACGGTCGTGATGAATAGCCAATCCCACACCCCTAGACCCCTACGAGAGAGGCAAGCAACCCTACCAATTCTAGGGTTAGGAGACCCGGACTCGACTCCTCGAGTTGGTCTCCCACTGGACCCCAGAACCCGGTTACTTGTGCTCCCCTCCTTGGGTCTATCCTAATGCGGAAAAGTAAATAATATACAACGGGTGACGACTTCCGCAACCTGGAAGTGCCCCAATAAAAGAATATTACATACAAGTTTTTACATGAATGAAAATGAAAAACACTCATCTCACATAAAAACCCCCCGGCTATTCAAATACGACGATCCAATATAACATATCCAGCGACACATAACATCACATGTCATCAACGTAAGTAAATATGCGCATCCCAATTGTCGTTGACATATAGCAACGAAACCGGCGATATCACATATTACACTTACGGTCACAGAAAAGAAAGTGTAAAACTACAACAGTTGGAATCCGCAACCACCTCAGGCATCGCATGCCTGACCAAATGAATTACTTAGACATCGCATGCCTAACAATTATAAACCCCGCATTTTAGTCTCAAAATCGAAAACACTTTTCAATATCAAGTCGGGCAATTCAACAGGATTCCCGACATTCTGATCGAATGCTCGTCGCAAACTTCAGTAGACGGCCGCACCCCCGACGCCGTCGACAAAGTGCACCAAAGCGGAACACCGCTACCGCGAGCACCCGAACGGATGCTTTCGGCGATGGGGTTCTCCTACAGTCACTTGGTCGGGGCTATGGGGTGAGGCTGTCTATTAAGTTTACCCGGCGAGTATCCGCGTACACTACGTGATTGCGACGGACTTTTGATCACATCAAAATTCCGTGGCAACCGATCAAGTGAGACTAAACTGCTACGTTTATAATATTCATTCCGTTATCTCATAACAATTTGTGAATTCCAATTATTGTATCACATTCCGGATAAATAGAAAATGCTAAACTTTTCGATCGAACAATCGAACACCCAAGGTTTCCCGATACAGCTCAACACATGAAATAAGTCTAACAACATTCAGTTCGTGCCTCAGTAGCAACGGTCTAGCCGTAGAAGGGTCAAGCCAACGCCTCACATGTGGCACGCCGTACTGCCCCAAACCCGAAGGTTCAAAGGGCAGTTCAAGACGGTCACATAATCGAGTTAAGGTTTGTTGTCTTCTAGAGGGTCCATCGCGTTACTTGCACTACTTAGAACGTCATTAAACTACGGGAAAAATCCAACGATTGGAAATTTCCCGGCAGGGGAAAAAGTGGGTATTTATATCCGGTCGAACTTTTTAACATATTCTAAAAATACCCGGAAAAGCACACCGACAAAAATTAGACAGTCCGATCGAATACACCGAGTCCCAATACAACTCAGAAAATGCAACTCTGGGAAAAATTATTAAAACTCCCCAGGAAAACCAGCACAGACCAATAAGAATTACTGTGCAAAACTGGGTGCACAAAACGACAAGATGGCCGCGGAATCGCCGCACGAGCCATGCTCGTGCCGCGGATCCGCGGCGCTTTGATGGAATTACCCCATCGAAATTCACAGTAATTCTTACATCAGCCTGCTGATTTTTCTGGATATTTTTAATGTGGAAAAATCCTCGAAATTAGAAAATGTATAGAGAGCATATTCTTGGTCGGGTTTTTGGGTCGATCGGACTTCTGATTCCGTCGGGACTTCGCCTAAGGCTCTAGCTGGGCTCTGATACTACTGTAGGGTTCCTAGGCACCCTAGTGAGGTCTCTAAAGGTATCGAACATGCCAATATAAAATTTTACGGGTGCCGAGAGACCCGACTACGGATCGTTTGCTAGAAAACTAGGCGAAAAAGCTAACTAGTTAACACTTAACTATGAGAATCGGAAATACAACCTTTGTAGATCCGTTTGTCCACCTCCATAGCTCCATGAAGAAGTCATCTCCGCTGTACAAATCCGAAATCCGGGCTCTTGCGTCGGCTTCATCTGAGAAGAAGCGGGCTAGGTCATCGACGACGTGCCGAAGATGATCTACGTCGAGGCATCGCTAGATCAAGCTCCACCTTCACCAAACCATGATGACTTGTGAAGGAAACACACTCTACTACTTGGCAAGAGGTAGAGGATGAAGAAATAGGAAGTGGGTAGACTTTAGAATTGGATTTCTCACTTGTTTGCTCAATTCACCATTGATGAAGAAAGCTTTTTCTTCTTGAGTTCAAGGAAGAAGAAGAAGAATCTTATGATAAGAATGATTAGAAAAGAAAAGAATAATAATTCTTATCATAAAGATAACCATGGTAAATTGTAGAGATTCAACTAGGGTTAGTGGGAATGGTTAGGGTTAAGGATGAGATAAGAATGGTTGACTTGATCAAAGTTTCAAGAAGCTTCAACATAAAACAAAAATAGCCACCATTCTTTTCTCTTGCCTTTTATTTTCCAAAAATCAATAAATAAATAAATAAGTGAATAAAACAAAACCCTAACCATAATCATGTAACCATGGTTTGATCTTTACACAAAAACCCTAGCATAACATGTATCATCAAACATGATACAAACAAGTGCACAAAAGTATATCACATATACAATGTGTACAATCCGAGTGAGAAAATCCATTTAAAGTGAACCGATACTAGTTAATGCAAAGTAATATATCAAATATATAATTATGCATTAAATCATTAAATCAACACTTGATTCAATGATCCGGTCATGTCGCACATAACCGACTGGTATCATCAGTAACAACTTATCGAATCAACACTTGATCTGATAACTCGGCTATATCGCATATAACCGATCAATGTCACATCGCGAGAATCGAATACAGTATCACATACTGGTATTGTTCTCGGTCCCGCACATATCTCATATGCGCTCCTATTTCGTTTCGCTTGAGCCAGGAAACCTCTGTGTAGGACTCTAAAGACTCGTCAATACGCCGGCAGCAGATGATGATCATATCAAACATCCACAAACCGCAAGCGGTCTGCTAAACGTAACGGCCACCCGGGTATTGAGCGATCAGAAGATCGACGAGCAAGCCCGCTCATACTCCTGTGAATCCGACCAGTAACACTACCGTACAGTCCGGTCTGATCGTCTGATATGTCGCATATCTCGCCTAGGGGTGGTAAACGTCAGACCCCAATAGCTCAATAAGTCGTGTCGATATGAGGTCTATAACAATTCAAGAAACTACTGGTAACACTTACCAGTAAATCTCAGCAACCCTGGCCAGGGATTTCCTGTTATAGCCAATCGAACACAGCGCAACATCAACTCCCTATACCGGGAGAGACGAATCCCCTCCTATCGCTCATTGCCTCCATGTGACTCGGGATTGTACCCAAAAACCACCGTTTTGCACGCCCTCTTGGACGTGGTAAGATGGAAATCAAAGCACAGTGGGAACCACACAAGACTCTATGACGATCTCGGGTCAACAGACTACTCTATACCAGTGTCACCAGAGAACTGCCATCTAACATGAGGTATAATACCATCTGGGAGTTCTCGGCGAGTCCGTCCAGTGTACCCAGTCTCTACTGAGCACCCGTATATCGTCTCTGATGTCAAACACCGATGGATATGGGATCATCCATCGCCCATCTGTATGGGTCGAGAAGGTACACGCTAGTCTACTCTGGTATATCGATGCCCTATCTCGATACACCCTCGACTAGGGACTTTGAAGGATGTACTTATGGACTACCATGTCCCCACTAGTATGATCCGCATCATAGTCCAGGTAGTCAAGCACACATCCTAAGGGCTTTACCAACATGTAACAGAGAGACAATCAGTATACACGTTAAGGTAAAGTTCAACCAGATAGCATACTATCATGTCGAGTAAGAAAGTCCTCCCTATACATGTCCCAGCATCCACTACAATATACATCATATGTACAGTAATGGCCTCTAGGGCATACATATAACTAACAATCGCCAGAAACCATTCGTAGCCCTCCATCATTTCAGTTAAATATTCGGTAGTATTCAAGCTATGTATTTTGACCTCACGCCAAGGCATAGTGTTTGGTAGTTGCCGGGTATTTATCTATTGCATAGATAGATGCGTTGGTTTGGGACAGTCGTACTACTATTTTGGCCTGCGTCAAGGGTATGTACGGGTGGGTTCAAATTAACCTAGACAATGATGGGTAGAACTTGACATGTGACTTATGATATTTTGACCTCACGCCAAGGTCATAAGAGCATGGGGTAAAAATCACATCGGGAGTTTCAAAAGAACTGAAACTTGCCAGATATGCGCATACCTTCTGGAGTGTGATACCGTGAGCGGATTCCGTCACGTTATCAGGCGATGATAGTTGGATCCCGATTCCCACTGATGAGTTGGTTTACTCCTCGGGTGACCCCGACTAATTCTTCTTTCAGGTTTGGAGGAGAGTTTGAGGTACAGTGGGAGGTTTCCAGATTAGATAAATTGGTAACCATTCTGATCTAGGTTAGAGTGCACGCTGAGTGTTTCTTTTCTCTCTCTCTCTGGCAGCGACCATTGACCCGACCCTAAGACTATGACTCAGTGACCAAGTTGACCGAACCTTCTTAACACAGGCTTTTTGGATTGTCAGAGTTGCAGACCTCATTGCCACTCCTACTTTTACCCTTTTCTCCAGGACACCCCGTATTACTACGAACGTCCACTTCCATTGGACAAAACCATCGTATGGTTAGATACGAACTCGAAGGAATTCGAGGATGGTTTCCGGTTCTGGAGAAAACGGATAGGATTATTCAGTTGTCTTTTCCCTTTTACCTTCTCTCAAGTTGTGAGTACTCCTTGGTTTAGGAGATAGTACACCTATTATGCAAATTGGATAGTCTTCTTTCAAACCATAGGCAGGTGCCGACCGGTAGGGAATGAAGAAAACCAATTAGCATAACGATGGTGTGCAGAAGGTATTAAGTTCAGACAAAGCAAGGGATTAGTAAGAGGGCAAAGTAAATTGCGACTGATATTCACGACCAAACCAAGTTTTTCTTCGCCAATCCTAAATCACCTTTGTATTTCTCCAGGACACTCCGTATCACTACGAAGATCCACAGTTTATTGGATACTCCATCGTATGGTTATATACGAACTCGAAAGGAACTTGTTCCAGTTCGGGGATGGATTCTGGTCCAGGAGAAATAGGAATAAGGTTTATTCGGTTGTCTTTTATCTTCACCTTCTCTCGCATTGCGAGTGCTCCTAGGATCAGGACAGTACACCCATTATGCTTATTGGATAGTCTTCTTCCAAACCATAGGCTGGTACCGAACGGTAGGGAAGGAAGAAAACCAATTGGCCTAAAGGGGTGTGCAGAAGGTAATGACTAAAGACATATAAAGGGATTTGGAGAGATGGCAAAGAACTATACGGTTACAGTCGTGAATCTGGAAGAGGCATTACTAAGAATACCGGGATACCCCATCGAAACATTTCAATGTTTCAGTTCAGCTGTGTACTGTTAAAAGAAAACTGATTTCCCGATTAGACACTTGCTCCAGGATATGTATTTACCAGGTTTGATTCTCACATCTGTATGGTTTTACAGATGATGAGTGGGAGTAAGTTATTGGGAATTGGGTGATCATCCTCATTATATCGTGATTCGTTGTAATCGGTGATATTTGAGGAGATCACCTGGGCTGTTTGCCGTTCGGCAAATATTTGGTTTTGAATATCCGCTGTTGTGCACCAATTTCAAATTGATATATCTGTACGTCTATTTTCATAGAGTGAGATATACCTTTTGATATTATGTCGATGACATTTACCTATATCAGTGGATGGTTAGGTAAGGAGCATTAAACAGCAGTGTAATTCTTCTTAACCATAAGTACAGTTTTAAACCTATGACACACAGTGAAAGAGTTGTTAGACTCAGCGGACTTATACAGAGTATTGTATGTTGTCCAGTATCCATTAGGACAGAGGGGTTGGTCCTCATACTATATTCTGTTTACTTTTAACTTCTCTAGTTCTTAGACATGTGCTTCGTAGAAACACAGGGTCTAAGTTTTGAGGAGTTATAGGTATTTGAATAGAGTAGAGTACCAGGTGTAGCAAGTGTCGGGATTCTTCAAAGTGATCGAAGATGTAGATACTTGTGTATGGTATTCAGATGATAGTAATGATAAAGAGAAATTGCTTCTCTTTCAGGTTACTCATAATTGGAAGCATTCCTAAGTTGAGTAACGCTGATCGGCCTCCTTCCATTTAGTTGACGTGCACTGGAGAAAGCTGCATGATTTGAATCTGGTTCAATTAAATCAGTGCCTCTGGTTCTATATTCGATATAGTACAGTTCATATCTTAACATTGTTAAGGTACGGGGAGTTGTCCGGCTTATGATTAAAACCAGACTCCGGATAACTCAAGGCACGTTTCTGTAATGGCTGTTTGTGGGTTGACCCAGGCTATGACGAGGGTTGACTTTCTACCATCTGGGAGATCAATAGTAATATTGTTCTAGACTCGCCACAGTTTTAATAAAAATGGATTTTTTCAAAAACAGTAGTGGGAGTATGGTAGAACTGGAAGTAATTCCAGAACCGCAAACGATTACTGAAGATTTGATAAGGAACCTAAAGATTCAATCTGATTTGACATTCCATTGGCCACTCCGCAGATAAGGTGGGTAACTTCAGGCACCCGAGAGGCACTCCGGTAGCCTCAAGGACGGTGACAGGGAAGTTCTTGTTTACCCACACTTGCCATTGTTGTTGTTCCAAGCTCCGAGACCCAGCAGGAGGATGAATATAGCGTCATTCTAAACTAGTTTTAGAAGTACACGTCTATATGACTCTGCCAGAGGGTTGTCGTAGTCAGTGGGAGCAGCGGAAGCATTGGTGGACATCAGGCTTATGTCTATTTATAGACTAAAGCAGATGTAGCGGAGATAGATCATCTATTTCTGATGTGACAGTCATAGGTTTGACTTCATCAGAATAGGGGATGGATCTGTTGAGAAGGTAGTAGGGTGTGATATCCTGGTATTTGGATGACATACACAGAGTAGGAAAAGAAACTCCTATACTACGATCGGTTATACTTTGGTCGTCACACAGTGGTTTCTCCACAAGGGACTTGGACATTATATCAGACATACTGGTTACTAGATCTATGGTTTTAGATCTAGATTTGGGTGATTTCCCAATCAGGATACTTTGACAGCATTCTAAGAGTATTTAGAATGGACGACTCCTGGCACGGTAGTGTACCTGCAGGTGATGGAGTCACCCTCTCTAAAGGTGTCTTATAGACTGAAGTAGAGAGGGATGTGCATGATTGGCAGATCACTTGCTTAGGCAATTGAGTCAATCATGAGATGTCAAGTACCACACCAGATGTTGTTCTTGCACTAGATGTAATAAGTTGACATTGATCCAATCTTGGAGAAACAGTTGGAAGCAGTTTTAGAACATAAGTGGATGTTCTAGAGATATGATAACGACAGCCTCATTCAGGAGACAGTTATCATTCCAGGCTTCCAAAGTGACCTGGACGACAAGGAGGTTGTCAGAGTTATAGTTTTCCCTCTGACGAGGGGCAGTATTTTGGACAGGTGATCCAAGGCAATACTGAGGGAGGCATGGCGCAGGATACTGATTAAGTTCAGTTGTCGATACAGTCTAAGAAGTTTGGATTTGGAGTTCATTTATGAGCTAGGTCCCATCAGACATCCAGACATTCTAAGACAGGTATTGCTCATTTCGGGAGATGGCTTTCTCCGCGAACTTGAGATATAGAGAGAGACATAGAAAGATACATCTAGGCGGATCCACTCACTGAGGCTATTCCTCGAACGCAAAAGTTTCGCAAACAGGCTTTATGAGACTGACTAGTAGAGGAGTTGGGTGTTCGGTATCATACGGGCTGTGAGTATGCGACATCGCAATAATTAGCCTTGAGTGCAAGTGGGAGATTGTTGGAGATAGTGCCCTCAGAGTCAATTATTGGATCACAGGCACGTGATTGCAATGATTGAGGGAGGACCTATCCCGGTAGAACAGTCTTACTCGAAATGATAGTATGCTATCTGGTTTACCTTTATCATCGTGTACTGCTTCAGGTGACCTGACAGGTCGCTATTGCACGTTGATAGAGCCCCTAGGATTCTTGCTTGACTGCCAGCAGTATGAGGGCGATCATATAAGTGAGAGCTGGAGTCTATAAGCACATCCTTAAAAGGTCCCTAGTCGTGGGAGTTTCGAGACAGGGCATCGATTCTCCAGAGTAGACTAGTGTATACAGTCGAGACCCCGACGAGGGGCGGTGGCCGGTCTCACAAGCCACTGGTGTCAGTTGGTTCACCTAAGATGTATACAGGTGCTCATTACGTTATGAGTACACCGGACAGGACTCGCCGGGAACATGCTAGTTGGTCTTATACCTGACGTCAGATAGCAGTTCCCAGGTGACATGTGTACAGATTAGTTCATCGACCTGGGGATCGTCATTTGTCTCGTGTGAGTTCCCACTGTTCTTTGATTACTACCCTACCACGGCTCAAAGGAGTCGTGCAAACAGGTTTTAGTTGGGTACAGTCCCGAGCCATATGGAGGCAGTGAGCGGATCTTCAGGGGTTCGTCTCTCCCGGTATTGGGGGTGAGGTCGCGCTGTGTCTAGGAGAGCCATTACACGAAGTCCTTGGCCAAGGCAGGAGATTTACTGGTAGGTATTCCAGTAGTATCTCAGGGTGTTCTGGGCTACACTCCGACACGACTTGTACCGCTTTTGGGGGTCTGACTTTAACCCACCCCCTAGGCCCGACATGCGATGCTCATAGACGAACGGACCGGACTGTACGGATATTGTCACTGACAGGCTCAGTAGGGTGTCAGGATGAGTTCGCTCATCGACGTCCCTTTTGGTCAATAGCTGGTGGCCCGTTACGTATTGGCTTATACCTCTGACGTGCTAGTGGTTAAATCCACAGCCATAGTATTGACGAGTCTCTAGAGTCCACCACACTTTCAGTTACTCAGCTTTTGGGCGAAACGCTGTAGAGGCCGTATGGAGATATGGCAGGGTCTGATCAGATACGTGCGGTATTGCACGCATCAGGATCGGACGGTTTTGTACTAAAGGCCGTATGGATATATGGCAGGGTTCGATCAGATACGTGCGGTATTGCATGGATCAGGATCGGACGGATATTACTAGCCGGCTTTGGTTTAAGCCGGATCGTAGTATAGTACAGTGCAGATTTGTCTCATTGCATTTGTATCCGGTCGGAATACAGATGCGGGTGTGTATGCACAGTATCGGGGTTTTCCTGTAATTTATTACGGGACCGGTTTTCTGGAGTTGCCAGTTTGCATTCCGTTCCGGCCGGTTTTCCTTTGTTCTTTCCCGGCCGGACTTTTCTGATGGAGGGGGTTATTTGCAAGTTTGCAAATAACACATAGTGGAGGGGTTTCTTGCAAATGCTTTGATTATGATGGCATCTTTTCTTTTCCACCATCACTTGCATTAAAGAGAGGGTATGGGTTTGAAGTAATAAGTATGGTTGATGTTTGGATGTGGTCACCTCTTTTCTTCTCCTACCATCACCTCCCTTCATGCTTGATTTTTCCTCCACCATTCTCACATGTATATGGGGCCGGCCACTTCTTTGAGTGAGGATGAGAGAGTTTCATTTTTGAGCTTGTGGCATTCTTGATCTCATTTCATGCTAGAAAAATGCAAGCACCATTTTTCTTATCTTGATTCCTCCATCTATCAAATGGCAACATCCACTACCCCAATATGAGACATGAGTCCTACACATATTCTACAGCATATCTTGGGCATGTCGACTTGCCAGCTTCATGCCCGAGTTGCCTCGGTATAGAGGCGGGAGCCCGTAAAAGATGCAGGCGACGTGGTGCCCTTCCGGTGAGGAGATGCAGACCGGACATTCCGCGAGAGATCGGGACGACGACGAGAAGACCGGAGGACTCGGATCACTCGGTATATCTCTAACCCGTCTTGTTGTTAGCTAGATCTAGTTTAATGGCCCGATCCGGGGTCTAGTGCGCGGTGGTGCCGGTTTGCTAAGTTCGCAAAATTAAAGTTTATCACCACTTCCGCATTTGGCCGTCGGTTTGACGGCCGGGGCGCCGCCGTGCACTTACAGGATGGAACCACACCAAGTTCAGTAATGAACTTCTTTATCCAGACAACCTCTTTGGCAGCATCGTAGGCAGCGATGTATTCAGCCTCCATCGTCGAGTCTGCAACGGTATCCTGTTTGGAACTCTTCCAACACACCGCCCTTCCATTGAGGGTAAAGACAAATCCCGAGTGCGACTTAGAGTCGACCTTATCACTTTGGAAGCTCGAATCGGTAAAGGACTTCACCTGGAGTTCTCCGTTACCATACAGCAAGAACATCTCTTTAGTTCTTCTCAAGTACTTGAGAATGTTCTTCACAGCTATCCTGTGACTCTCTCCGGGATCTGCTTGATACCTACTTACTACACTTAGTGAGTATGCTACATCGGGTCTGGTACATAGCATCGCATACATGATAGAGCCTACTGCCGAAGCATAGGGTATCCCTTGCATGCGAGCTCTTTCCAAATCAGTCTTGGGAGACATCTCTTTGGAGAGAGTGAGTCCAGAGATCGTGGGTAGGTTCCCACGCTTGGATTCTTCCATACTAAACCTCTTTAGTATGGTGTCAATGTACCTGGATTGGGACAATCCCAGTATCCATTTAGATCTATCTCTATATATCATAATCCCTAGTATGCAGGAGGCATCACCTAGATCTTTTATTGAGAATCTTTGTGATAAGAAGAGCTTGACCGATTGCAGATAGGAACATCATTTCCTATCAAGAGTATGTCATCGACGTACAATACGAGGAAGACGACCTTACTCTCTGTAACCTTCTTATAAATACAAGGTTCATCTACGTTTTTGATGAAGTCAAACTCTTTGACTACAACATCAAAGCAAATGTTCTAACTCCGCGATGCTTGCTTTAACCCATAGATGGATTTAAGCAGCTTGCACACCTTTCCGCTGCTCTCACTATCTACGAAGCCCTCTGGCTGAGTCATGTACACGCACTCTTCTAAATCACCGTTTAGAAAGGCGGTCTTAACATCCATCTGCCAGATTTTGTAGTCATAGTATGCAGCAATGGCAAGTAAGATCCGGATGGACTTAAGCATAGCCACTGGAGAAAAGGTTTCGTCATAATCCACACCTGGTCGTTGACGAAAACCCTTTGCAACAAGTCTAGCTTTGAAAGTCTCAACTTTTCCATCTACACCAATTTTCTTCTTAAAGATCCATTTGCTCCCAATGGGTTTTACCCCTTCAGGAGCAACTTCCAAAGTCCATACTTTGTTGGTGTTCATGGATTCCATCTCAAATCGCATTGGATCCAGCCATTTCACAGAGTCACCACTTGTGATGGCCTGCTCGAACCTAGTGGGGTCATCATCTTCCATGATGCAATCCTCGCTCCCACCATCAATGAGAAAACCGTAGTATCTCTCAGGTGGATGAGAAACCTTGCTAGATCGGCGAAGAGGCTGGGGTTCGTCGGGAACTACTGAATCCTCTGGTTCCAATAAATCATTAGTTGTAGTTTGTGGTGCTGGAACCTCTTCCAGCTCTACCGTATTGCCACTAATTTCTTTTGCAAGAAATTCCTTTTCTAAAAAGGTGACATGTTGAGCAACAAACACCTTTTGTTGTTCACCGTGGTAGAATAGATATCCATTTGAATTTTAGGATATCCTACAAACTTACAAAGAACTGACCGTGCCTCGAGTTTGTCTGGATTTTGCCTTCTGACATAGGCCGGACAACCCCATATCTTAACTCGTTTAAGACATGGTCTCTTCCCACTCTATATCTCATATGGTGTGGTATGTACAAATTTTTATGGAACCTGATTCAATAGGTATGCAGCTGCTTCAAGCGCATAACCCCAAAAGAAAAAAGGCAACTCAGCAGTGCTCATCATAGAGCGCACCATATCTAATAGGGTGTGATTCCTCCGCTCCGATATACCGTTGTGCTGTGGTGTATAAGGAGGAGTAAGATGAGATAGAATCTCATTCTCTTTTAGATAGTCCAGGAACTCATTGCTTAAGTATTCTCCTCCTCGATCAGATCGAAGGATCTTAATACTTTTGCCCGTTTGGTTCTCTACTTCATGCTTATATTCTCTGAATTTCTCAAAAGCTTCGGACTTGTATTTTATCAGGAACACATGTCAGTATCTAGAGAGATCGTCAGTGAATGTAATAAAGTAGGAAGAACCGTTCCTGGCATGTGTAGACATGGGACCGCATACATCACTATGTATCAGTCCTAAGAGTTCCTTAACTCTTTCTCCGTGTCTACTAAACGGAGTTTTGGTCATTTTTCCTTTGAGACATGAATGGCAAGTTTCATAAGATGACAATTCGAACGGATTCAAATATCTATCCTTATGTAACTTAGCTAGCCTTGTCGCATTGATATGACCAAGTCTACAATGCCATAAGAAGGATTCGTTCATTTCTGAACTCTTCCTCTTGTGTGTATTTTGTATATTAAGGACTGTATTTTGATTGAGAATGAATATGCCATTATGTAACGAGCCTGATCCAATCAACTTTTGATTTAGGAAGATGTTCATAACATTATCCTGTATTACAAAATTATATCCTTCTTTACTTAATAAAGAAACTGATATAATGTTGCACATCATGTTCGGTATATAATAGCACTCGTTCAGAATCAATGTATTACTACTTGGTAATACTAGGTGATATTCGCCAACTGCTTTGGCTGCAGTACTTGCACCATTCCCTACTTATACGGAATGATCACCCTTTCCCAGTTCTCTACCTTTACGTAGCCCACGTAACAATTTAAATATGTGGGATCCCGATACGGTATCTGATACCCAGGACGTAGGGTGAACTGAGAAACAGTTCTCAATAACTAATACACCCGAAGAAGTTGCATCAGCATGCTTGTTCTTCGTTTGGGCGGCATGAGAATCTAGATATTCTCTTGTTTCCTGCTCAGTCTTATAACTCTTAGAAGAAAGAACGGGACCAACGATCCCTTGCTCAGTATAATAAGCGGGTTCAGTCAATACATCCATATTATTATCTTGATTAAGGCCTGACATGGTCGCTACCTGAAGAGAGAGAGAAGGAAACACTTTAGCGTATGCTCTTGCAAGATTAGATTGGTTTTTATCTTATCTAATCAGGATGTCTCCCACTGTTTTTATCAAATCTCCCTTCAAACCCTAAAAGGTAAGATTAGCCGGGATTAATTACACCCTACAATTTCGTCAATCTTTCAGCCAGATCAGTGTTGGTACTTTGAGGGAGGTTCCCCGTGCTTTCGCGCGGACCTAATTAAAATAAACCTCGTTTTTCCCAGAGGAATAACCCCGTTAACACTTTTCTAGACACCTACTTGATCGGCTAATTGCCTTGTGTAAAATTCTCCCAGGAGTAACTTTTACTCGCAGTGGGTATCAAGATCCATCTATCTCATAGAAGGTATGCAATCTCATTGCAAATTTCAACACTTGAAATTCCCGATAATGCTTTTGCCCCTAGTGTGCTATGACCTTGACAGAGGTCAACAAACCATAGTGCACTAGTTAAGTTCAACCCGTTATTTCTTGATTGAATCAAACTACTCGCACGACCCTTGACAGAGGTCAACAAGGTCATATGACCATCCTAATCCAATCACATCATACGCTTTACAGATAATTACTAATCAGCTACCGCACACTACGCCTTGACAGAGGTCAACAAACGCAGTACGAATACTAAATAGTCTTTATCTGAAATGACGGAGGGCTACACAGGTTTTTCAGAAAACCAAGAGCGTAATGAACTCGATATCGTTGTAGAAACAAGTGATTTTTGAAAATTATTGTTTTTTAGGCTTTTCCGGTTTCGCTAAAGAGGTCACTCCTGGTGAAGGGATCTCGGCTCTTTCCCCATCGATTAAGGTGCAGGGTATATCATATATACCACTGTGCAAAGCAAGAACTATTTAAGCTGTCAAAAACTAAACCGTGAGTTTGTAGTATCTGCCAGTTTTGCTAAAGAGGTCACTCCCGGTGAAGGGATCTCGGCTCTTTCCTCATCGAATAAGGCGCAGGGTATATCATATATACCGCTATGCAAAGCAAAACTGTAGCTACCCCTTTTTATAAAGTTTTGATTCTACAACATCTTTTTGTTAGTGTATATGCCCTAGAGGCCATTACTGTATCATACTAGTTTGTATATTACATAATGGATGCTTGGGATATTCACCTTGTATATACAATCTTGCTCAAAATAGTAGTATGCTACTTGGTTTGTTTCTACTTCAATGTGTACATGTGTTTATATTTTGTATATCGCCTATACACATTAGTGGAGCCCTTAGGATCTTTGCTTGATTACCAGCGATGTGATGGCCGTCACACTAGTGGGGCTGGGTAATCTATAAGCACATCCTTATGCAGGTCCCTGGTCGCAGGACTATCGAGACAGGGCATCGATACTCCGGAGTAGACCAGCGCATGCGCTTCTCATCCCAGTGTGGGAGACGGTCTGTCCCACAGCCGTCAGTACGTCGTACTTGAGATAGTATGCGGGTGCTCGTTAGGTTACGGGTACACTGGACAGGACTCGTCGGGAACTGACTAGTTGGTATTATACCTATCGTCAGTTATCAGTTCCCAGGTGACATGAGTACAGCTTAGTCTGCTGACTTGACACTGTCACTCCGCCTCGAGTGTGTTCCCACTGTACTTTGATCACTACCCTACCACGGCTCAAAGGAGTCGTGCAAACAGGTAGTGGTTGGGTGCAGTCCCGAAGCACTTGGAGGCAGTGACGGTTAGACAGGATTCGTCTCTCCCGGTATTGGGGGTTGACATCGCGCTGTGTCTAGGAGAGCCATTACACGAGTAGTCCCTGGCCAGGGCAAACGAGATATACTGGTAGGTTCCAGTGTTATCTCAGGGTGTTTTGGGCTTCGCTCCGGCACGACTTGTACCGCTATTGGGGGACTGACGTATACCACCCCCTAGGCCCGCCATGCGATGTATCAGACGAACAGACCGGACTATACGGAGAATGTCACACTCAGGCTCAGTAGGAGTTCAGATGGGTTTCGCCTCGTCCGTCTTCTTGTCGGCATTACCTGGGGACCGTTACGCACAGCTAGTGCCGCTTGCGGTCTGTGGTTAAACCCACTGCCAGCGTAGTGTCGAGTCTTTAGAGTCCCACACAGAAAGCTTTTCGCCTTTAGGCAAAAGAGTAGAGGTCGCATGGTATTGCGACAGGTCGCATGGTTTTGCGACAGGGTTCGGTCACATCCGTGCACTTGTGCGCGTACAGTGTCCGGACAGTTTACACTAGCGGGCTTTGGTTTAAGCCAGATCCTAGTGTACCTTATGGGATTGGATTTATCCAGTGTGCATTCGTGTTCCTCGGAACGCGGATGCGGGTGTGTATGCATAGTTGACAGGGAGGCAGAGGCAGCGGATTCTCATTAGGGTTGTTGACAGTTGACCGTTGACTATTTGACTTTTTGCTCAACCCTAATGAGAATATGATATGTGATTAACTATTATATTAATTAAGTATTATGGTGATATGGTTGTTGACTTGTTGACTTTTGTTGACTTGTTGACTTTGTTGACTTGTTGACTTTTGTTGACTTGTTGACCGGTTGACTAAGCTTGACTAGTTGACCATCATGATAACCATAGCCATCATTTCATGGCAAAGTCTTTTGTTTACTTGCTCATTTGTGTAAAATGAGTGCATGAAATGATATGGTTGTGGTTGCTTCAAACCATCACATAAGACTTTTTTTTGATATGATGAGTTATGATCACTATGGATTATGAGAGGGTGAAAGACAAAAGAGAGCCTCATTTCTTTCTTGCTCATTCTCTCTCTTGTTCTTGAGCTCTCCTTTTGCTCTCACCCTCAACCTCTTGCTCCCTCTCTTGATCCTATGGTTCTATCGTCTCATGAGTTGAGAATCAAGAACCATAGATAAAATCCCATTCTATTTCTTCTCTACTCATTCTAGTTCACTAGGTTTAGCAAACCAAGTGAACTAGTTTCTTCAAAGAACGAAGAAGGAGCTAAAGGTTGGAGCTTTCAGGTGGATCTATCTTCGGCGTACGGAGACGACGAGAAGAAGCCATCGGACCACCATCGGAGCTTTGAAGACGAAGGAGTTCAAGACAAGTAAGGTATAACCCCCTAACCGAGTAGCTAAAACTCATAGTTAGGATGTTAGATAGATGTTTAACCAAGATCCGGGTTTTAGGTCCATGTTACCATCTTTAAGAAAATCGTTTTTTTTTTTACCAAATTCCGCATTCCCGAAAGTACCGGGAGAGGTAGCATGGACTTACACTTTTAGGTTTCTTTTCTTTTATTAATCTCATTAATAAAAATCACATCATTTATGCTTCCTAAGCATCACAGAAGAAACGAAAGCTGTAATATTTATATATCATATATAGTATAAGCATTCGTCTCAGGAAGTAATATGACCTCATCACAAAACATTGCAGCAGAAGATAACATATGAAATATTGGATATACTAGGACGTCCGTGTTTTATTTCGAGCCTGTATAAAACACGGATTCCACGGTCGTGATGAGTAGCCAAACCCACATCCCTAGACCCCTACAAGAGCGGCAAGTAACACTGCCAATTCTAGGGTTAGGAGACCCGGTCTCGACTCCTCGAGATGGCCTCCCACCGTACCCCAGAACCCGGTTACTTGTGCTCCCCTCCTTGGGTCTACCTAATGCGGAAAAGTAAACAATATACACTGGTGACATCAACCTCATCCCGGAAGTGCCCCAATAAAAGAATATTACATACAAATGAATTTTACATGAATGAAAATAAAAACCCTCATCTCACATAAAACCCCCGGCTATTCAGAACACGACGATCCTATATAACATATCACAGCAACACATAATATCTCATATCATCAACGTAAGTAAGTATGCATACACTGATTGTCGTTGATGTATAGCAACAAAAACCGGCGATACAACTACATACTACATATACGGTCACAGAAAAGAAAGTGTAAAACTACAACATTTGGAATTCACAATCTTTTTAGACATCGTAAATCCGAAATATCACATACTTCGCATTTCATGCCTAACTATATGAATTCCACATATTGTATCACATTCCAGATAAATAGACAAAGTTAAACTTTCCAATCGAATAATCAAATACCCAATATTTCCTAAATAGCTCAACACTTGAGCGGAGTTCAAAAAATCCCAGAATATGTCACAGTACCAATGGTCCAGCCGTAGAAGGGTCAAACCAACGCCTCACATGTGGCAACGCCGTACTGCCCCAAACCCTAAGGTTTAGAGGCGGCTCATACGGTCACATAATCGAGTTAAGATTTGTGTTCTTCTAGAGGGTTCACTGCGTTACTTGCATGTTTTTCCGAAAGATTTAAACTCAAGAAAAATTCAACACTTGAAAGTTTTTCGTGTCGGGAAAAAGTGAGTTAATGATATCCGTTCGAACATTTTAATACTTTCTAAATTATCCGGAAAACAGAACGAATTTAAACTTTCCGATCGAATCAACGAGTACCAAAAGATCTCCAGAAAACTCAACACTTGAGTAAGATTAAAAATACCCAGAAATATGCAGAAACACCTACGGATATTACTGTTCAAATACGTGTCCCCAATTCCCTCTTCTGGCCGCGGAACCGTCGCGACAAGAATGTTCTTGCCGCGGTTTCCGCAGCTCTTTGAGAGCCTTGGGGTCTCGTATTTCATGGTTATCCTTAGAATTCCCTGCTGATTTTTTTGAGTATTTTTAATTCAGAAAAAATCACATTTTTACAAAATTTCCAGAGAGGGGGTCAAAACCGACGTATCGGGGTTCGATCGGAGTTTTAACTTCATATACACATCGCCTAATGCTCTAGCTAGGCTTTGATACCACTGTAGGGTTACTAGTCACTCTTACAAAGGGTCTATAAGGCATCAACTATGCCCGATTTAAAATTTAGACATGCCGAACAAGCCAAAGCTAGGATCTTTGCTAGATAATTAGGGTTAAACATGCAAGTAAATATCTTTACAACTAAGTGAGAGGGATTACAACCTTTGTAGTCCGCTCCTTCACTTCATAAGCTCTGAGTAGAAGTCCCTTCGCCGTGATCCATGATCTCCCGGACTCAAGAGAGGTTTCACAAGTCGAACGATCCATGCTTGCTTGTAGTCTTCCTATTCGAAGATGATCTACCTTGAAATCTCTTTAACTCAAGCTCTCACTCACTAATGAGGTGAACACCCTAATCTAATTAGCTAGATTAGATGAGGATGATTAAGTAGGATTTATGCTCTCTTTTATTATCAAATTCTCACATTCATTCATCACAAAATAAAAACCTAGAAAGCTTTTGTGAACTTAAGGAAGAAGAAGAAGAATGAATATCCTTTTGTGATGAACAATGAAAATATAATTATGATTACAAATGCCACCATGGTCAAAGATGAAGAGGCTAACCAATGTAGAGACTTAACTAGGGTTAAGGGTGTGATTTGGGTCAAAGAAATATCTAGCAAAATATCAACCATAGTATCTTTGCTAGAAACAAAGTAAAACCTTCTAGAAGCATCAAGAAAGAGCTAACCCAAATCAAACCCTAACCATGTTTAATCTCCACTAAACATGTTGCATTAGTAATCATAACATGTTACAATATTATATATCATATATATAATATATATTTGCAACAAAAGAAAATAATACAATTAACATATATCGCAAATATATAAATGTATTATCCGGTGAGAAAATGAAATAATAAAGCGAGCCAATATTAGATAATGTAATGTAATATATCACATATATAATTATACATTAAATTCTCGAATCAACACTTGATCCGACAATCCGGCTATATCGAATATAACCGACTAATATATCATGTACCGATTCATCGAATCAACACTCGATCTGATGACCCGGCTGATATCAAATATCGCCGGCCGATATCATACATCGCGAGAATAGAATACTATATCTCATATCGTATTATTCTCGATGCCGCACATATCACATATGTGCTCCTACTCCGTTTTGCCTGAGTCAAGAAACCTCTGTGTAGGACTCTAAAGAATCGTCAATACACCGGTAGCAGGTGATGATCATATCAAACACCCACAAGCTGCAAGCGGTCATCTAAACGTAACAGCCACCCAGGTATTGAGCGATCAGAAGATCAACAAGCAAGCCTGTACATTCTCCTGTGAATCCAATCAGTAACACTCCCGTACAGTCCCGTCTCTTCGTCTGATATGTTGCATATCTAGTCTAGGGGTAGTATACGTCAGACCCCAGTAACCGATAAGTCATGTCTATATGAGGCTCATAACAGGTCGAGAACCTACTGATAACACTTACCAGTAGTACTCAATATCCGCCCTGGCCAGGGACTTCCAGTTATAGCCAATCAAACACAGCACAACATCAACTCCCTATACCGGGAGAGACGAATCCCCTCCTATCGCTCATTGCCTCCATGTGATTCGGGACTGTACCCAAAAGCCACCGTTTTGCACGTCCTCTTGGACGTGGTAAGGTGGAAATCAAAGCACATTGGGAATCACATAAGACTCCATGACGATCTCGGGTCTACAGACTAACCTGTACCAGTGTCACCGGAGAACTGCCATCTGACGTGTGGTATAATACCATCTGAGAGTTCTCGGCGAGTCCGTCCAGTGTACCCAGTCTCCACTGAGCACACATACACCATCTTTGATGCCAAACACCGATGGATATGGGATCATCCATCGCCCATCATATGGGTCAAGATGCGTGTACGCTAGTCTACTCTGGTGTATCGATGCCTTGTCTCGATACACCCTCGACAAGGAACAATTATAGGATGTACTCATAGACTACGCTGGCCCAACTAGTATGATCTCATCATAGTCTCAGTAGTCGAGTACATATCCTAAGGGCTTTATCAACATGTGAAAACAAGACTGTAAACTAATACAAGTCAACATGTTAAGATAAAGTGAAACCAAATAGCATACTATCATGACGAGCAAGAAAGTACTCTCTATATATATCCAAGCATCCATTATAATATACATCATATGTACAACAATGGCCTCTAGGGCATATATATAACTAACAGTATAGAGAGCCATTTCGCAAAGTCCCTTGCCAGGGCAAGCGAGATTTACTGGTAGGTTCCAGTAGTTTCTCAAGGTGTAAAGGGCTTCACTCCAACATGACTTATACCGCTATTAGGGGTCTGACGTTTACCGCCCCCTAGGCCCGATATGCTATAGTCATAGACGAACAGACCGAACTGTATGGAGATTGTCACATCAGGCTCAGTTGGAGTACGGATGGGTTTCCTCATCGTCCTTCTTATCAACATCTACCTGGGGACCGTTACGTACAGCTAGTACCACTTACGGCCTGTGGCTAAACCCACTGCCAGCATAGTTTCGGGTCTTTAGAGTCCCACACAGAGAGTTTCCCTGCACCGGGCAAAAGGTGTAGAGGCCGTATGGTTTTACGGTAGGGCCGCGATCACTTACGTACACTTATGCACGTATTATGATCGGGCAGATAATACTAGCGGGCTTTGGTTTAAGCCAGATTCTAGTATTATACAGATGGATTTATTCAGTCAAAGATTATCCGTGTTTTTCGGAAATACGGATGGGAGGGGCAGTCTCGTAATTTGTCGGGAAGCTTCTAGAAGAAGATGACCCATTTGTATTTATTTCTTTTGATTAAACACAAATGAGGTGGAGAGATGAGTTGTAAGTTTTCATTAAATGCTTAATGACTCATGAGGTGATTCACCATTTAGGATTAAATGAAGCTCATAAGATATTTCTAGATATTTGATCAAGAGATATTTGTATGCTTCATTATATTCTTTCATAAGTTATTATTCATATCATTATCACAAAAGCTTTCTCTCTCCTCAAGTCTTCATCTTCTTCCTCAAACCCTAAAAGCTCTCATGAGTTGAGAATCCTAGGGTTTAAGTGACTAAGTAATCCATCTAATTACTCTACACCCTCTAGGACTTCTAGATTAGCGATCTAGAAGCCGTAGTTATCTCAGATTCGAGATAGGAGCTCGGACTATAGACTCTCGGGTGGATCGTCTTTGACTCGAGGAGGTCGTTGAGGCGCCTATGTTCCATAGAGCTTACGAGGTGTGGATGACAGCGATGAAGACCCGAAGGACAAGTAACGTGAGGTATAACTTTGAATCAGAGTACTTAAACCTTTCGTAGTTTGCTAGTAATGGTTTAGACACGATCCGTGTGCTCAAGTCCGTGTTACAAAGCTTTGATAATCGTTTTTCATATTTTCCGCCTCCCCGCAAGCTCGTGGGGTGCGTGACATGGAATTACAGAAACATCATGAAACCCGTGTCCAGCATCGAAACGTAAATCCTCATATCTCGGGCTCCGTCAGTCCGTATCGGCCCGCAGGCTCCGTCTGCCCGGATCGGCCCTCGGGTTTCGGCAGTATGGGTCGGCCCATATCCATCTCTCGACTCCGGTCGGTATCCTCCGGATAACCGTCAGGTCCAACCAATCACTGGTAGGTAGTAGTCCCTCTTCCAGGCTCATTGTCTACAACACAAAAACCATTTCTCGCCCCGGGTACCATACCGGGTCCACCATGAACCCGCAAACGGATCAACCACCTCCTCAAATCGGGTTTCTATCATACGTCTCAGAACCAAGAAAACGCATGGTGGACGCACTGAAATATCATATCAAGAGAAACCGGATTTTTAAAACAATACATACTTTCTTTTGAAATATAACCACGCTTCTCAAATCCAGAATCTCATGAAAACAGCATCTCAATGCATATAATCATAAAGCATGATGCATCCAACATGGAACAGTAATATGCACATATCAAGGAAAAACCGCTCTTTTAAATGAATTCAGTTTTTAAATATATCTTGCGGTTCCTAATTTCTCCAAAGTCAAATGTGACATCATATAAAGGTGTATATGTAGCTATTGCAAGTATATCATGCCAATTCTACTGTGTAAGTGACATAGCAATTATCGATGATGAAAGTGTGTGAACCGGCAATCTGTGTAAGTGTAACATACGCATAATCGATAATGGTGTAGGTGTACTAGCACAGGTATAAGTAATGCAGTGAGAATAACATGAATGTAGCATACTACTATTGTAAACGAAGTGCTATAAGGTATACGTATACATCATTATAACCGAGTCGGTGAATCTATCAATCAGCATCCAGCCTCACAATATCACGTACGGTATAATCCATCGTACGACATCCTCTAGTCAAGGGTACGGATCAATCATCATAAAACTCATCACGTACGGTAAATCATCGTACGGCGGCATTAAACCATTAGGGATCCTATCAACCTATATGACAATGAGGGTACGGACCTAACGTCTCGTACGACATATCACTCATGATTCACAACATTATATATATCTATATACCTATATCCCAGGTCACATCCATAACAATATCCTATCAGGGGACCGGCAAAGGTATCAATCCTATCTGTAACACCTTAGAATGTGTTTTGTAGCTAATTATATTTTAATGTATGGAATTTAATAAAAAGTTTACCAAATTAAGTTTTAAATATTTTATCCTATTTAATGAGTATTTTATTAGAATTTTTCTAGGCACACACACACTTGTGCATGTAAACTAGGGTTGTTTTGGGGTTTAACCATCTCTTAATCTAGTTTTAGTGTTTTGGGTTTTAAGTGTTATGGTGGTTGTTATTAATTGAAAATGAATTTAAATGGAATTTTATTGGTTGAATGGTTGACTAAGGGGGGGGAGAGAGAGAGAGAGAGGGCATGGGGCAACATGGCATGAGCCATGCCCATTTAATGAAGAGAGAGAATGAGAAGGGGTCTTTGTTGTTTGTTCTCATTTCTCCCTCTCATTTCCTTGCTCTCATTCTCTCACACTCTCACACACACACACACACACTTATCAGCATCAGCAGCAAGCAGCCCCAGCAGCACCAAACAACAACAACAAAAACAACAGCAACAGAAGCAGCAGCAGAGCAGCATCAGCAGCAGCAGCAACTTCTGCAACAGCAACATTAGGAGCTCCAGCAACTGCAGCTGCCCTCATCTCCTCCATGCACTTCTTCTCTTGCTTCTTAGGGTCCCTTTAAGGTATAATTTCTGAACACCAATTCCTAGTTTGCTTAGTTGTGTGATAGTTGGTGTCGGTTTGTGTTAATTGTGAATTTAGTGCTAGATTTTGGTGATTTGTGAGATGTTGTGGCAAAACGATGATTGTGTTGGTTAACCCTACTTATTTAAGTGTTATTAGGGTCACTTGATCTGAGTTTAACCCAGATTTCACTAAAATACCATAGGGTTTCTTAATTGTGCAAATTAGCGTTTTTATTGCGATATTCTGGCAATCTGTGATCTGCTTTTGACCCAGACACTTCAGGATAAAATTGAGAAAACTGGGACATGCACACTAGGTCTAGAACACACCACAAGAATACGAGCCCCTCATTCTAGTTTCTGGCCGCAAATTTAATGCATCTGGCCGCAAATTGCGGCCAGGAAGGGGAGAGGGGTGTTGAGGTCTTGGCTAGGGTTCTATGCTGTGTAGTCTAGTGTTTTGGCATGTATAGTTTTGTAATATTTGACCTGTAGTAAAATCTGGGATCAAATATCGTATTTGGTGTTCGTTGTGTTTGCGCGATACGCGCGATACGTGAGAGGGTTCTGTGATCCAGCGTATCGCGGCGTGTCGCGATGGTTTTAGACGCGTACACACACGTTTTAGCGTATCGTGCACACGCGCGTTTAGTTCGCGACGCGAGTTTCTCGTTTTGGTTCGATATCGCGTTTCGCGGAATATTTGGCTTATATATGATTTCCATGTCTTATTTGCAGGTTTGCAGGCAGGGACTACTGACACTGTTACAGGGGGAAGCAGATGGTAGGATTCACCTAGCGTGGAGTGTAGGTGTGTAGATTTAACATCTACAGGGGAATCGCCCGCATGGCGTTATGCGTCTGGGCTAGGATTCAAATACCTGTCGCACATTCTACGTCATTGTAGAATTGCGCCTTTACTTTATTTCCTTGATATAGTTATACTGTGACTAGCAGCCGTAGGACACTGCACATATTATTGACGGTTCATGTTGCACGAGCACGGATTGTATGCTACACACACACCGTCAATAATTGCCATGTCACACACTGACCATTATAGATACTATTGCTTGTCACACATGACATCTAGCTTATAGGTATACCTTGCACATATTTTAGTTATACCGGGGGGATATCCTACCTATTTTACTTATACCCAGGGGGGTATACGACATCAGTTCTTATAGGTAGATACCTATACATTGCTACACTTGTATGTTACACACATATTCAGTTGCAGTTACATATTTACCTTTACTGATGTTACTTAGCTGTACCTTTTTGGTTTCGCATACATCTGGTTTCAGCTACATATTCTCATTTATATGCTCGCATTTCAGATATATCGCATATGTTTATTCCTGGATTGCGCATTATTATTTGGATTTTACATGATGTTTTTTGGATTTGGGAACCGCGGGAGTTCATGAAATTATGCATACATTGAAAAACCCGGTTTCCTTGATATGATATTTGCGCATCCACCATGGGTTTTATCGGTGCTGATTATTTATACCCCATGCGAGGAGGCGTAGAGGCCGCATGAGGGTACATGGTGGGGCCCGGAGGTACCCGGGGCGAGAACGGATCGCTGGATTTATTAGACGGTGAGCCTGTCAGGGGAACCATACCGTCCGGTGATATTACCTTTTACTCGGCGGTTATCTTGGGGATACCGACCGGAGTCTTATACGTATGCATATGTCGAAAGGCGAGGGTCAGAGCTAGGCACTCGTGCTTTCGGGACAGCGTATGATACATACCTATCAGGATTTCTGTATCGATACTTGGCACATTGTTTTCATGATATTTCTTTTAATACCTTTATATATATAACAGGGGATTAGCCGTTGTTATATATACCCTTACACCAATATTAGTGGAATGGGACGCTAATATATGTGTATTGCCCCCATCATATTTATTTCTGCAAATATATATACCTTTAGGATGTTAGAAACTTACTTGAGATTCGACTTGGGATATATGTGATTCATTGATATTGGATATTGGATATGAAAGAGATTGTTGATTTGTACATTCGAGAGATAGGAGATTACTCGATATTGTACATTGAGGTGATGTAAGACTTATATGATGTGAGAGCCCAACTTGGGGGCTGATTTGAGGATTTGGGATTTGAGTGTCTTGATGGATTGTCATCCTACCACGATATCAGGTTTTCATGGAAATGACATATTCCACCCTATACCTCACACTTATCTATTTTATGCACAGTTTCATATATTGGTAGTACCTGTTAGTGTACCTTTATGATAGTTGCATACCTACATTCACATATCCTTATTGCATGGTTATTGCATACTATTGTCATGTTACTATTGCTTCACATATTGATTGTACCTGTTAGTGTACTTTCCATTATTTTGCATTTGCATGACATGTTATTACTGTAATCGCATATCTTAGATTCATGCTGTACGTGCATTCCTGCGATTACCTGCATATGTTATCTACTATTCACGAGTTGGCAACTCACCCCCGTTGTGCCACAGGTGTTTCAGGTTGTTCCCCAGAGTAGTCGAGACAGGCTATTCATCTTTTCAGCTATCATCTTTTGCTACAGATATCGCATCAGCTCACAGTACTATTTTGCTTAGGTGGGTTTTGGTGGTCATCTGTATTTTGTATTGTACATTCGTTGTATCTTGTACTCTCCATCTACTATTATGTTGTTGACTTAGAGACTTGGTGAGGACGTTACTGTATATTATTTGTAGGGTTGTTGTCTTTTATATACAGCTTTCTCTCTATTGTCCTTATTTCTCCGCTATAGTTTCATATTTTTGTGTTGTATTCATCTTGGGTTAGTTTTTACAAAAAAGGGTGTTGCCAAAATTTTAAAGAAATAAAGTAAGACGTTTAAAGATTTTGGGTTGCGATTTCAAATGTTTCAAAAACTTATATTATCTTTTCCGTATTTTTATGGTTTAGATTTCTGGGTTTTGGCTTTCTTTTACTACGTTAGGTCTTAGGGCGTTGCGTAGTACTAGGGCCGTCACGGGCCAATTTTGGGTCGTGACACTATCATATCGACTCGCTTCCGTATATCCACATATCAATCAAGTCATCATATTACATCGTATATTCTTTTCATCACATTAAGTCATCTTACATCAAGTCATTTTATATATACATTGTTGGGAATTTACCCGCACGCGCAAACGTGCATATTTTGAAATAGAGATGGGTTTTAAGAAATATTGTGCACGCGAGCTCGGTCCCATTTTAAAATTTATAAACCTCAAGTACACAGCGCGTTGTAGTGAGCCGGCAAGTATGGGTCGTGTTCATCTCATAAAACAGCATTTTTTTACCTCTCATTCGTTATCTGTTTTGCTATATATCGGTATTATTAATCAGTGTTTACTCACTTATTACAGTTTACAGGTATTCATGATACAGGACGGAAAACATACTCAAAATCATGGATATAACATTTGGAAGCCGACATTGCAGGCAGACCAGAGAACCGACCGATATCCTGAGAGCTCTTTTCGAAATAATGCATGTGTACACATTTTTTGTATAAAATTGGTCCAACCCCTTACATATGTGCACATAGCTTTGGATCTAGGTGAAGGGCGCCCTTAGACCATGATGGGCTGCCTTAGCATCATGATATAAACAAGTGGGCACACAACTTGTGCAAAGTGGGTGTGAATGCATTTATTGCATAAAGTGTGGATGTGATGTAAAGACCATGTTTCCCTCCAATTCTCTGCATACAAACCAGGTTACAATTGACCAAGCAAACTGATCCAGAGTAATAAGAAAGAGCACACAAGCACTCCACTGCAACCCGAGCCCCCCTCCTCGGATTTGGGCCGGCGAGCCTCCTTGATAATCCGGCGAGCTTGGTTCCCGAGGCCCCTGTGGACCCCATTTTCTCACATCCCCTTCCCAGATGCCACCTAGTCATTTTTTTTTTGTTTATTTATTCTTATTTTTTGTCTATAAATATCAGATCAGTGGCAAGGGGAGGCCTCTCTCATATTCTACCATGCATATACCATTTTGATAGTTTTTCCTAGTTTGTTTTCTTTTTGGTTTAGGCTTGAGGGGAGTGATCTTCAATTGGTTTCTTCTTCTTCTTCCCTCTTGAAGCTCTCTTTGGAGAGCTTCATTAAGGAGGTTGAACATGTCACCAAATCTTGTATCTTGTTCTCAAGTGTTTATATAATTGTTGCTTTCTTTTATTTACTTGTCTTCTTTACTTGTCTTCTTTACTTGCCTTCTTTAATCATGCTTAGCTAATTCTTTTATTTGGTTGTGGTGTGTGTGAGGAAGTGAGATGAAAGGCTTTGCCTCCTCTACCTCTTGTTTATGTTTCATGCGGTAAATTTACGATTCTAACTTGAATATTGTTTATGTATTGATATGATACGGTATCTTGAATCTTGGTTACTTGTAACCTCATCATATACCGTATTCATTTCCCTTCCCTATTTTCAATGTTTAAGTTAAGGTCCATTTGGTGTTAAGTTTGCTAAGTTAGGATATGGTATGTTGTGATAAGGGCTTGACACGCTCTTTGTTTCATATACTATATACCTACGCATACCCTTAGGAAACTCAACACCAAAATCATTTGATCTCACTAACCTCTTTGCGTTTTTGTTGTTGCGGTATGCATGCCAACCCTCGTGTTTAGTGATGATACCCCAAGCGCGGACATACAAACGGTAAGTGATCAAACGGACATCTCATGACCAAGGAAGTATAGAGGCAAATGTCGCGATTCGAGCTTCCGAACCAACCCACAACCATTCTTCCTTAAAATCCTTTTCTTGCTTTTTATTGTTTCCGTGTTTTTATAATTTTTGTGACAAAACCAATTCATTGATTTGTTAACCTTAAACAACGATACCTAATACACAATTCCCTGCGGATCGACCCGTGCTTGCCGTCTCGCTACAACGCGCCGTGCACTTGCGGTTATAAATATTTAAAACGAGAACGATCTCATGTGCGCATTCCGTTTTCCATTAAAATGTACACATTTCCAAAACATACGCATTTGAGCAAGCGGGTGGATTCCAAACAAGTTTTTGGCACCGTTGCCGGGGAGTTGTAGTCGTTAGGTATTCTTATTTCTGATTCTACTAACAAAACTAACCTTCTAACTCAAATTCTTTCAAAACTAACACTAATTGAATTCTTTGCATTTTGTTCTCTGTTGTTAAGACCTGCAATCACCCTGAAATTCAATTTAAAAATCTAGTAAGACCATTAGAATATTCATCTTTCCTAGAGATTCCACCAAAAATCCCTGCACCTAACCCTTTGCAAAATCTGGCGACTTAAGAGGATTTTCCGGCGTCGCCGGCCTGTTTGTGAGGGTTTTGATTTTTCTTTTTTGGTGATCGCCAGTTATGTGTTTTGGTTCTTTTGGTCTTGTTTGATTTATATAATTTGGAGTATGCAGATATTGGGGCACAAGTATCACTTTTGACACTAAATATCGTATTTTTCCGACATTTCAGTTTTTCGCGGAATTATGACCAGCGATCGTGCGGAGCGAGGTTCAAATGCAATTTCAAGGCGTTAGGAAAGAATAGTGCCAAAGATCCGGGTAGTTTGACCCGCACAAGCGAACATTCAACAATTCGGATCACTTTCAAAGTGGTTTTTTTAAACCAAATCATATCGGTACGTATTTCCTAACACCTTCGCTCGAATCCGACGCAATCCAATTTTCTATCTTTTGCAGGATTCTTTGCACAATTTTTCCGCCAATAGAACTAGAGAACTAACCGTATTATTTTGCAGCGCTTAACAAAAATTGAAAAAGAATTGCTTTAAATTGATTGATTTCTTAAATTCTTTTATTTGATTGCGCATTGCATTTTAAATACGAAATTAAGGGCACAAAGACCATAACAAGATACGGCCTTTCCTCCGTAGCCCACAAATTACAAAAACTGCATTTTCCCATACCCCTAGTAATTTAAAATCAATTAGAACTTTGACTTAAGGACATCGCGCTCATTAGGAGAAGTTAACTGTGTTTAGAATACCGCTTAACGGTATACCATTCACGGGGTGTCTGGGCAAGCATTCAAGAGAAAGGGTTATTTAATTAAGGAACTTCGCGAAAGCGTTGTAAAACCTCCCCTTCTCTCTTGCACTTACCTGGCTTCTTGATCCGTATATCTTGAGCCCGTTTCTCGACACAGTTTTATTTCGACAATCAGGTTCTTGAGCAGGTCTAGTTGACTAGCATGCCGTAGACTGCTAGGGTGATGATATTCTTTGTGTTTGTGATATTTGTGCACTCTTGTTAATATGGGTGATACACGATTCGGTTCCATTTTTCACGATTCTTATTCATTTGTTTATACTCAGTCCTAACTCATTTGTTCAAATTGCAATGATTCTTTCCACATTCATGATAATTGTCCTTTTCTAGGGGGTGGCCAACCGTTCTAAATTCTTGATAACGGTCACCCACCTAACACTCCTGAACCCAGTACCACTTCAACCATTGACCAATTGATTGCAAATTTAGAAAAAGAGGTCGACAGAATGACTGTTTTAGCATCATCACCATCACAACCCCTCCAACCCGAAACCGTTGAATCATCTGTAGGGTATGATAATGAGATGGATGCTAGGTTGACCGCTCTAGAAAAAGGTATTGAAGTGATGACTGCGGTCGAGAATCAATCAGCTTCTACGTTAGCCCTATTCATACAGCAGTCTGAGCCATTATTTCTTGCTCAGGCCTAATCTTTGGCTAACATAGATGGAAAAGTGAAACACTTAGCTGTAAAGATTTTAGGGAGTGAGCACAACCAATCGGAACCCAATAGTGTACACATCTGTCAGCTAGGAAGTCACCCGAGTGATATAACTGAACTGATCAATTTGGATGATTTCATAGAGGATGACATAACTGGATTGACTGAGTGCTACCAGGACACACAGGAAAGTCCTTCGACTGATTTTTGTTTTCCAATTTTAGAGGAGGAACCTTGTGAATTTGACGGGTATGGTTGGGATAGATTAGAAAAGATTAATGATCAGGAACCCACAATTTTTGTATCACCTAGTGATATTGTTTCGAAAGAAACATTAAGGTGGGAACCTACCATTTTGGATGATATGAAACTACCCTGTTGGAGATAGTGCCCTCAGAGTCAATTATTGGATCATAGGCACGCGATTGCAATGATTGAGGAAGGACCTATGCCGGTAGGACAGTCTTACTCAAGATGACAGTATGCTATCTGGTTTATCTTTATCATCGTGTACTATTTCAGGTGACCTTACAGGTCACTATTGCACGTTGATAGAGCCCTTAGGATTCTTGCTTAACGGCCAGCAGTATGATGGCGATCATATACGTAGGAGCTGGGGTCTATAAGCACATCCTCAAAAGGTCCCTAGTCGTGGGAGTTTTCGAGACAGGGCATCGATACTCCAGAGTAGACTAGTGTATACAGTCGAGACCCCGACGAGGGGCGGTGGCCGGTCTCATAAGCCACTGGTGTCAGTTGGTTCACCTAAGATGTATACAGGTGCTCATTGGGTTATGAGTACACCGGACAGGACTCGCCGGGAACATGCTAGTTGGTCTTATACCTGACGTCAGATAGCAGTTCCCTGGTGACATGTATACAGGTTAGTTCATCGACCTGAGATCGTCATTTGTATCATGTGAGTTCCTACTGTGCTTTGATTACTACCCTACCATGGCTCAAAGGAGTCGTGCAAACAGGTTTTAGTTGGGTACAGTCCCGAGCCACATGGAGGTAGTGAGCGGATCTGCAAGGGTTCGTCTCTCCCGGTATTGGGGGTGAGGCCGCGTGTGTCTAGGAGTGCCATTACACGAAGTCCTTGGCCAAGGCAGGAGATTTACTGGTAGGTATTCCAATAGTATCTCAGGGTGTTCTGGGCTACACTCCGACACGACTTGTACCGTTTTTGGGGGTCTGACTTTTACCAACCCCCTAGGCCCGCCATGCGATGCTCATAGACGAACGGACCAGACTGTACCGATATTGTCACTGACAGGCTCAGTAGGGTGTCAGGATAAGTTCTCTCATCGACGTTCCTTTTGGTCAATACCTGGTTGCCCGTTACGTATGGCTAATACCTCTGACGTGCTAATGGTTAAATCTACAACCAAACTATTGACGAGTCTTTAGAGTCCCCCACAGACAGTTTCTCAAGTTTCAGGTGAAACGCTGTAGAGGCCGTATGGAGATATGGCAGGGTTCGATCTTATACGTGCGGTATTGCACGGATCAAGATCGAACGGATAATACTAGCGGGCTTTGGTTTAAGCCGGATCCTAGTATTGTACAGTGTAGATTTTGTCTCGTTGCATTTGTATTCGGTCGGAATACAAATGCCGGTATGTATATACAGTCGCGGGGTTTTCCTGTAATTTATTATGGGATCAGTTTTTTGAAGTTTCCAGTTTGTATTCCATTCCGGCTAGTTTTCCTTTATTCCTTCACGGCCAGATTTTTGTGATGGGAGGGGCTAATTTGCAAATGTGCAAATTAGCAATTGTGGAGGGTTGTATGTGGCATTTGCTTTATATGATGGATATAGTATCTTTGCTTTTTCTAGTGATCATTTTTTTGCATTTATGAGAAAGGATGGGATTTGAATGTGGTGTGACATTAATTCCTCATTATCATCACTTTTCTTATGCTCACCGTTTTCTCTTCTTGTGCTCAACCCCCCCCCTTGTTGATTTTTTCTCCCTCCACCATATTTGAATAGGCCGGCCACATTCTAGAGGGAGGCAGGGGTTTTATTTTGGTGGAGGAAAAATCATTGATCTCTCATTTTTCTTGCTACACAAATTCTAGTTCACTCCAAAGTTCATTTTCTCCTACACATCTTTAATGGCAACTTTATACCCGCGAGAGACAAACTATCCTACACTTCACCTACAGCATCCTTGGGCACGTCGGCTCGCCAACTTCATACCCGAGTTGCCTCGGTCCAGAGGTGCGAGCCCGTAAAAGAACCTGGCGGTGTGGTGCCCTTTCCGACGAGGAGATGAAGACCGGAGATTCCGCGAGGAGATCGGAGTGGAGGCCGAAGCCCGAAGGACACGGATCGCTCGGTATAGCTCTCTACCCCATTCTCTAGTTTGCTAGGATTAGGTTAATGGCCCGATCCGGGTTTATAGTACGTGGTAGTGCCGGTTTACAAGTTCTGTAAAAGTTTCGTTTCCGCATTCCGGCGTCGGATTGACGGCCGGGGCGCTGCCGTGCACTTACAGTGGTATCAGAGCCACGCCATTAACCTAGTCTAGCTTGCTCTAACGTGTTTACAAGTTCGATCGATCGGATTTTCAAAAAAACGCATTTTCATGTCCAGTTTCTGTCGAATTTTTCCTCTGCTCTAAAAATTATTTGGTATATTGGAAAAATACGAGCATGGTTTTCTTAGAATTTTGTGAAAATTTGGTGCGCTAATACTACTGTTCCACCGCGGAACCACGGCCAAACCCATGCATTAGCCGCGGTTTCGCGGCCATTATAAGTCCTTGCTGCACCATATTTTCTAAAGGGTTTTCTGACATGGAAATAGGGTTTTTGTACATTCTGTTTGGGCCCAGATTTTCTTTGAGTGCTACAGTTGTGCTTGGGGCCCACTTCGATATATTTAGTCGATCGAAAATTTTAAACATGTTAGTTCACAGTATTTACATTATATCTGCGACCGTGAATGTCATTTGATTGGTAATCCTGTCTAACTGCTATAGCCCTTTTAGACGGATTTGCGAACGTGACATTCACGTTGATGTTCTGTGTTGTGCTGTGATGTTACGGATTTGTCGTGGTGGATAGCCTGGATGCAATGTTAGTACAGTTTGGTTGTATATGTACATTTGATATCGCGGGGCGAGTGTCTGACATGTGGACTGCCGTCACTGCCTGTTTGTATATTACTCTTTTGGGGCACGACCGGGATGAGGTCGATGTACCCGTTGTATGTATATTTTACATTCTGTACTAGGATTGCCCCACGGAGGGGTGCACGGGTAGCCGGGTTCTAGAGGGCAATGGGCCCGCATCTCATGGCGTTGAGACGGAGGGGGCTTCACTCTAGAATTGGCGGGCCATTCGCCGCACTCGTAGGGGGTACAGGTTGACCCAAGGAGGGGTGCTCAAGTTACCGGATTCCGTGAAGTGCTGGGTGGTCCATTCACGTTGTTGAAGGGGGCTGCCTCGCTTCAGGTTTTGGCGGGTAACTTGCCGCGCCCGTAGGGGTCTAGGATTTCATTGCACAAGCTATCCACACGACCAGGGGAACGTCGGGTTTCAGTAGCGGCTCTATGAAACCCGGGGATCCCAGATATCTGTATTGTTCTGTGATGCTTATTACATTTCTGTGATGTTGCATTTTATCACGCCTTGAGCGAATATTATATATTGATATATATACTAGTAGATGTTGTATATGTTTTACACTCTCGCTAGTCCAATCCCCGCTCTGTCGTTAGTTAATTAACTTAACGGGTGATGACAGGACCCAGTGGCGAATGCGGATGGCATATACGTACATTGTATTTTCGTTCTTTTGTGGTGTGATCAATTGATGGGACTGCATTGATTCGGATCAATTCAAGCTAAACAAACCTATTCTGATGTTGTTGGAACATTTTTCAAAAAGCTGTTATTGCAAGGACGTTCTCTTTTGTTTTGCATAGTGGTATTCGGCTATGAATATCTAGCACCTCAGTCGACGAGGCAAGGGCCGAGATCCCTTCACCGGGAGTGACCCCTTGAACAGAAGTTTGCGTCAGGGCAATAACTTCACTATAGTCGTTTGCTTTTGCTTTGCATCGTGGTATTCAGTTGGAATATCCTGCACCTCATTCTACGGGTAAAGAGCCGAGATCCCTTCACCGGGAGTGACCTCATTAGCAATGGTTTTCGCCACTATATTTTTATAAAAAGCTATCTGGTTCCTTCAACGATATCAAGTTCATTACGTTAAAGGTTTTTCGCCAAAAACCATTCGTAGCCCTCCGTCATTTCAGACGGGTAGCACTTAGTATTCATGCTATGTTTGTTGGCCTTAGTCAAGGCTTAGTGTATGGTAGCTATTTGTTACTTTTCTGCAGCATAGATAGATGCGTTGGTTTGGGACAGTCATACAGCCATGTTGGCCCTAGTCAAGGGCTTGTACGGGTGGGTTCAAATTAAACTGGACAATGACGGGTAGAACTTGACATGTGACTTATGATTTGTTGGCCTTAGTCAAGGTCATAAGAGCATGGGGTAAAAATCACATCGAGAGTTTCTAAAGAAACTGAAACTTGCCAGATATGCGCATACCTTCTGGAGTGTGATAACGTGAGCGGATTCCGTCACGTTATCATGCGATAATAGTTGGATCCCGATTCCCACTGATGAGTTGGTTTACTCCTCGGGTGATCCCGACTAATTCTTCTTTCAGGTTTGGAGGAGAATTTGATGGTATAGTGTGTTGGTTATATGTATGCCCTAGAGGCCATTACTATACATAGGATGTATATTATAGTAGATGCTTGGACATATATAGGGATGACTTTCTTGCTCGATATGATAGTATGCTATCTGGTTACTCTTTACCTTTATGTGTACACTGATTGTCTCTCTGTTACATGTTGGTAAAGCCCTTAGGATGTGTACTTGACTACCTGGACTATGATGCGGATCATACTAGTGGGGACATGGTAGTCCATAAGTACATCCTTCAAGGTCCCTAGTCGTGGGTGTATCGAGACAAGGCATCGATATACCAGTGTAGACTAGTGTGTAGCTTCTCGACCCATACAGATGGGCGATGGATGATCCCATATCCATTGGTGTTTGACATCAGAGATGGTATACGGGTGCTCAGTGGAGACTGGGTACACTGGACGGACTCGCCGAGAACTCCCAGATGGTATTATACCGTACGTCAGATGGCTGTTCTCTGGTGACACTGGTGCAGGTTAGTCTGTAGACCCGAGATCGTCATAGAGTCTTGTATGATTCCCACTGTTCTTTGATTTCCATCATACCACGTCCAAGAGGGCATGCAAAAAGGTGGCTTTTGGGTACAGTCCCGAATCACATGGAGGCAATGAGCGATAGGAGGGGTTTCGTCTCTCCAGGTATAGGGAGTTGATGTTGCGCAGTGCTCGATTGGCTATAACAGGAAGTCCTTGGCCAAGGCAGTTTTAGGGATTTACTGGTAAGTGTTACCAGTAGTTTCTCGACCCGTTATGAGCCTCATATCGACATGACTTATCGAGTTATTGGGGTCTGACGTTTACCACCCCTAGACGAGATATGCGACATATCAGACGAACAGACCGGACTGTACGGTAGTGTTACTCGTTGGATTCACTGGAGTGTGAGCGGGCTTGCTCGTTGATCTTCTGATCGCTCAATACCCGGGTGGCCGTTACGTTTGGCAGACCGCTTGCGGCTTGTGGGTGTTTGATATGATCATCACCTGCTGCCGGCGTATTGACGAGTCTTTAGAGTCCTACACAGGGGTTTCCTGGCTCAAGCGAAACGAAATAGGAGCGCATATGAGATATGTGCGGGACCGAGAATAATACCAGTATGTGATACTGTATTCAATTCTCGCGATTTGTGACATTGATCGGTTATATGCGATATAGCCGGGTTATCGGATCAAGTGTTGATTCGATAAGTTGTTACTATTCATATTAGTCGGTTATATACGATATGACCGGATCGTTAAATCAAGTGTTGATTTAATGATTTAATGTATAATTATATATTTGATATATTACTTTACATTAACTAGTATTGGTTCATTTAAGATTTGTTTTCTCACTTGAATGTGTACATTGTTTATATGTGATATATGCAAGTGTACATGTTTGTATCATGCTTGATGATACAAACAAGTTGTGTGTATGAGACTTGAACCATATCAAGGTTGGATTAGGGTTTACTATTTTCCTAAACAAATAACAAAAGAGAGTGACTTTGGTCAAAGTTAGCAAGCTTCATGAAGCTTGATGAACATTGACAAAGTCAACTCTTTTGTCACTTGTTCAAGATATTAGCTAACCCAACCCTTAACCTTATGCTATGGTTAATTCTCTACATGAGTTAAGCATGAGGGCTTAACTCAACCATGGTGCCATCATATATTGGATAAGTTTCATTTTGGAAATGATTCATATGATTCTTTCTTCTTCTTCATCTTCATCTTCATCAAGCTTGAAAAAGCTTGCTAGCTCCAATGGCACCATGAGAAAAAGAGTGAGAAATCCAATTCTAAAGTGAACCCACTTCCTATTTCTTCATCCTCTATTACTTGCCATGTAGTATAGGGTGTTCTCTTCACAAAGTTTTCGACCGAGTGAAGGAATAGCTTGAGTTTGAGTCTCCCCGACGTAGATCATCTTTGGCCTCGAAGTCAATGACCTAGCCCGATCATTTCTCCGACGAAACCATTTCTAGAGTCCGGGATCCGATGATCGCAGCGGAGGGACGTCAACACGGAGATAAAGAAGTGGTGGACCGGATCTACAAAGGTTGTAATCCCTTTCACTTAGTAGCAAAGTCGTTTGCTTGCTAGCTTTTCGCTTTTACATCTAGTTAACGATCTAGCATAGGGTTTCTCGGCACCGGAAAATTTTTGTTTGGCATGGTTGATGCCTTGTGAAACCTCTTGAGTGTGCCTAGGAACCTTACAGTGGTATCAGAGAATGGCTAGAGCCTCAGGCGATGCGTAGACGATGTTAGAAACCCGATCGAACCCAAAACCCTAATCCGAAACCCTTCTCTGTACATTTTTTAAAAACTGGGATTTTTGTGAATTAAAAATATGCAGAAAAATCAGCAGGCGTTTTTATGAATTACTGTGAAGCACGTGCGCCTGATTCTACAAAAGCGCGGCGGAACCGTGGCATAAGCATGGCTTGTGCGGCGGTTCCGCGGCCATATAGTCACTTCACCACTTGAAATCTGCACAGTAATTCCTATATTTTAATGCTGTATTTTCTGGGAATTTTTAATTTGCACTTAAGAGTTGAGTTTTCTGGGTTGCTTTGGGGAATCGATGATTCGATCGGATTGTTTAGCTTTGTCTATAAGTTTTTCCAGATAATTTTAGAATATGTTAAAAAGTTCGACCGGATATAAATACCCACTTTTTCCCCTGTCGGGAAATTTCTAAGTGTTGGATATTTCCATGGTTTAAGGACGTTCTGAGTAGTGCAAGTAACGCGATGGACCCTCTAGAAGACAACAAACCTTAACTCGATTCTGTGACCGTCTTGAACTGCCCTTTGAACCTTAGGGTTTGGGGCAGTACGGCGTGCCACATGTGAGTCGTTGGCTTAACCCTTCTACGGCTGGACCGTTGGTACTGAGGCATGAACTGGATGTTTTTAAACTTGTTTCATGTGTTGAGCTGTTTCGGGAAAACTTGGGCGTTCGATTGTTCGATCAGAAAGTTTAACATTTTCTATTTATCTGGAATGTGATATAATATTTGGAATTCACAAGTAGTTATGAGATAACTAATATGAATGTTATAAACATAGCACTTTAGTCTCACTTGATCGGTTGCCACGGAATTTTGATGTGATCAAAAGTCCATCGCAATCACGTAGCGTACGCGGATACTCGCCGGATAAACTTAATAGACAGCTACACCCCATAGCCCTGACCAAGTGACTGCAGGAGAACCCCGTCGCCGAAAGCATCCGTCCAGGTGCTCGCGGCAGCGGTGTTCCGCCTTGGTGCACTTCGTTGACGGCATCGGGGGTGCGGCTGCCTACTAAAGTTTGCGACGAGCATTCGATCAAAATGCCGGGAATCTTGTTGAATTGCCCGACTAGATATTGAAAAGAGTTTTCGATAAATGAGACTAAAATGCGGGGTTTATAATTGTTAGGCATGTGATGTCTAAGGAATTCATTTGGTCAGGCATGCGATGTCTGAGGAGGTTGCGGATTCCAACTGTTGTAGTTTTACATTTTCTTTTCTGTGACCGTAAGTGTAATATGTGATATCGCCGGTTTCGTTGCTATATGTCAACGACAATTGGGATGCGCACATTTACTTACGTTGATGACATATGATGTTATGTGTTGCTGGATATGTTATATTGGATCGTCGCGTTTTGAATAGCCGGGGGTTTTATGTGAGATGAGTGTTTTTCATTTTCATTCATGTAAAAACTTGTATGTAATATTCTTTTATTGGGACACTTCCAGGTAGCGGAAGATGTCACCCTTTGTATATTATTTACTTTTCCGCACTAGGATAGACCCAAGGAGGAGAGCACAAGTAACCGGGTTCTGGAGTCTAGTGGGAGACCAACTCGAGGAGTCGAGTCCGGGTCTCCTAACTCTAGAATTGGTAGGGTTGCTTGCCACTCTCGTAGGGGTCTAGGGGTGTGGGTTTGGCTATTCATCGCGACCGTGGAATCCGTGTTTTATATTGGCTCGTATTAAAAACACGGACGTCCTAGTATATCCAATGTTTCATATGTTTCTTCTGCTGCTATATCTGTGATGTGATCATGTGATGTTCTGTGATAAATACTGTATATAGTATATATGATATATTATATAGGCGTTACTTATGTTTTACACCCGCGCTAGCCCTGCCCCGCTCTGCCGTTAGTCACCTAACCTAACGGTGCACGAGGGGATATCGAGGCGAATGCGGATGGCATAAGTGTACGTCGTATTTATCTGTGATGTTTAAGTAACTTAAATGATGGGACTTCATTAATGTGATTAATGAAAGAAAAGAAACCTAAGATGTTGTGGAATCGAATTTTCAAAAACAGGTAGCTACAGTTCTTGCTTTGCATCGCGGTGTTCCTTGTAGAACATCCTGCACCTTATTCGATAAGGAAAGGACCGAGATCCCTTCACCGGGAGTGACTCCTTTAGCAATAACTGCCAGATGCTACAACCCTCGGTTTGTCTTTTGATAGTTTCTATAGTTTCTTCTTTGCACAGTGATATATATGATATATCCCGCACCTCATTCGACGAGGAAAGGGCCGACGATCCCTTCACCGGGAGTGACCCCTTTAGCAAAACTAGAAAAGCCTCAAAAACACTCCATTTTAAAATCATTTGATTCTACAACGATATCAAGTTCATTACGCTCAGGGTTTCTGAAAAACCTGCGTAGCCCTCCGTCATTTCAGATAGATATTATTTAGTATTCGTGCTATGTTTGTTGACTTAGTTAAGGCATAGTGTACGGTAGCTAAGTAGTGTTTATCTGCTAAAACATGAGATGTGATTGGATTAGGGTATTCGTACGGCCTTGTTGACTCAGTTAAGGGTCGTACGGGTGGGTTTAATTCAATCGGGAAATGTACGGGTTGAACTTGACTTGCGATTTATGGTTTGTTGACTTAATTAAGGTCATAGATCGTTAGGGGCAAAATATTATCGGGAATTTCAAGTGTTGAAATTTGCAATGAGATTGCATACCTTCTATGAGATAGTTGGATCCCGATACCCACTGCGAGTAATTGTTACTCCTGAGAGAGTTTTACACATTACAATTAGCCGATCAAGTAGGTGTCTAGAAAGGTGTCAACGGGGTTACAACTCTGGGAAAACGAGGTTTACATTAATTAGGTTCGTGCGAAAGCACGGGGGACCTCCCTCAAAGTACCGACACTGGCCTGGCTGAAAGATTGGCGAATTTGTAGCGTGTAATTAATCCCGGCTAGTCTTTCCTTTTAGGGTTTGAAGGAAGATTTGATAAAAACAGTGGGAGCCATCCTGATTAGATAAAATAATAACAAATCTGATCTTGCAAGAGCGCACGCAGAGTGTTTTCTTCTCTCTCTCTCCTGGTAGCGACCATATCACGCCTTAATCAAGATAATAAAACGGATATATTGACCGAACCCGCTTGTTATACTGAGCTGGGGAACATTGGTCCCGCTCCAACTTATAATTGTTATAAGACAGAGCAGGAAATAGGGGAATACCAGATTTCTCGTGCCACCCAAACGAAGAAAGTGCATGTTGATGCGTCATCTTCGGGTGTGTTCGTTACACAGAACTGTTTCTCAGTATCCTTTACGTCATGGGTATGTGATACCAGATCAGGATCCCGCATATGTAATTTGTTACATAGGGCTACAGAAAGGTAGAGAACTGAGAACGGGTGATAAGTTTCATGAGACAGAAAACGGTGCAAGTGTAGCAGCCAGGTCTGTTGGTCACTGTCACCCTGTATTACCAGAATACATTGATTCTGAACAAATGTTATTAGATACCGAACCTGATATACAAAATCATATCAGTCTCTTAATTAGTAAAGAAGGATATAATTTTGTATTGTTGGATAATGTTTTGAACATTTCCTATATCAAAAGTTGATAGGTTCAGGCACGTTATCTAAAAGTATTAACGTTCTAAATCAAACTACAGTTCTTAGTATACGGAGCACACACAAGAGGAAGAGTTCATAAATGAACGGATCCTTCTTGAGGTATTGTAGACTAGGTCATATCAATGCGACCCGACTAGCTTAAGTTACATTGAAGATGCATATTTAAATCAGTTTGAATTTACATCTTATGAAACTTGCCAGTCATGTCACAGAGATAAGATGATCATAGCTCTGTTTATTGGAAACAGAGAAAGAGTTAGTGAACTCTTGGGATTGATACATGATGATGTATGATGGTCCCCTGTCTACACATGCCTAGACCGGTTTTTTGTACTTCATTACATTCTCTGATAATCTCTCAAGATTCAGACATATGTTCCTGTTGAAACACAAGTCCGAACCTTTTGAGATATTCATAGAATATAAGTTAGAAGTAGAGAACTAAAATACGGGTATAAGTATTATGTCCTTTGATGTGATCAAGGAGGAGAATACTTGAGCACGGGATTCCTGGACTATTCTAAGAATGAGATTCTCTCTCAGCATTACTCCTCCGTATACACCACAGCACCTCGGTGTATCGGGGCGGAGCAATAGCACCCTATGTGATATGGTGTGCTCTATGATGAGTACTACTGAGTTTCCTATTTCTTTTTAGGAAGTTATGCACTTGAGAAGTTGCATACCTATTGAATAGGGTTCCGATCAAATCAGTTGCCTACCACTTCATATGTGATATGGAAAGGGAAGAGCCCATATCTTAAGTTAGTTAAGATTTGGGGTTGTCCGGCCTATGTCTAAAAGCAAAATCCGGGCAAGCTCAAGGCAAGGTCTGTTATGTACATCTGGAAAGGTTCCAGCTATACAAACTGAAGCAGATGATTTGGTAGAACCAAAGGATTCAATAGCAACCAACGAACCTCAGCCTCTCCGCCGGTATAGTAGGTTTCCTCACCCACCTGAGAGATACTATGGTTTCTCTATGAAAGCGGGAGCGAGGATTGTATCATGAGATGATGACCCAACTAGTTTCGGGCTGGCCATCAGGAGTAGGACTCTGTAAGAATGGCTGGATGCTTAGCGATCTGAGATGGAATCCTTATACACCAACAAAGTATGGACTTTGGTTGCTTTATCTGAAGGGTTAAATCCCCATCAGGAGCAAGTATATCTTGAGAAGATTACTTGGTGTATATGGAAAAGTTGAGACTTTCAAAGCTAGACTCGTTAAAGGTTTGCGTCATAGACCAGTTGTGGCTAATGATGAAACCTTTTCTGAGGCCTATGCTTAAGTCCATCCAGATCCTACTTGCCACGGCTACATATCATGACTACGATATCTGGCGGTTGGGTGTCATGACTGCTTTTCTAAATAATGATTTGGAAGAGAGAGTCTATAAGTACACAGCCAGAGGGCTTCGTAGACAATGGGAGCAGCGGAAACGTGTGCAAGATGTTTTATGTGATAAAGCAGGCATCGCGGAGTTGGAACATCTGTTTTGATAGTCAAAGAGTTTGACTTCATCAAAATGGTAGATGAACCTTGTATATACAAAAAGGCAGTAGGGAGTATGGTTGTGATCCTCGTAGAGTACGTGGATGATATACTCTTGATAGGGAAGGAGTTTCCTATGCTACGCTCGGTCAATCTCCGCTTATCACAAGGATTCTCCATATAGGATCAAAGTGATACCTACTAAATCCTGGGTTTTGGATCTATGAGATAGATCTAATTGGATATTAGGATACTCACTAGTTGTAGTGAGAAGGTATCAATCGGTCCTGGAGAGAATCACTGGAAAGGTTCCACAGTGATAAAGATGACTGAATGTCAGTCACAGGCATTGTCTTTACCCTCAGTGGAGGGACGGTATGTTGGAAGAGTTCCAAGCTAGATACCGTGACATACTAGACGATTAAAGGCAAGATACATCATTACCAAAGATGCTACCAAAGAAGAAGTCTGGGTGTATTTTAGTTCATAAGATGAACTTCGTTCCTCCCATTGTGTGACAATGGAGTAGTGGCTTATGCCAAGGAACGCCCGTCCCATCAGTGATCCAGACATATTCTTAGGCAGTATCACCTGATCGTGGAGATGGTTGATCTCCAGGGGATCGAGGTTAGGAGAGTAGATTCAGAGGACGACACGGCGGATCCACTCACGAAAGGCCTTTTCCCAGAGAGAGACTTTTATGGGATGGTTGAGTATGAGATACTTCAACCACTGCTGTCAGATGGCCCTAGTGCAAGTGGGAGATTGTTAGTTATATGTATGCCCTAGAGGCCATTACTATACATAGGATGTATATTATAGTGGATGCTTGGACATATATAGGGATGACTTTCTTGCTCGATATGATAGTATGCTATCTGGTTACTCTTTACCTTAACGTGTACACTGATTGTCTCTCTGTTACATGTTGGTAAAGCCCTTAGGATGTGTACTTGACTACCTGGACTATGATGCGGATCATACTAGTGGGGACATGGTAGTCCATAAGTACATCCTTCAAGGTCCCTAGTCGTGGGTGTATCGAGACAGGGCATCGATATACCAGTGTAGACTAGCGTGTAGCTTCTCGACCCATACAGATGGGCGATGGATGATCCCATATCCATTGGTGTTTGACATCAGAGATGATATACGGGTGCTCAGTGGAGACTGGGTACACTGGACGGACTCGCCGAGAACTCCCAGATGGTATTATACCTTACGTCAGATGGCAGTTCTCTGGTGACACTGGTGCAGGTTAGTCTGTTGACCCGAGATCGTCATAGAGTCTTGTGTGATTCCCACTATGCTTTGATTTCCATCATACCACGTCTAAGAGGGCGTGCAAAAAGGTGGCTTTTGGGTACAGTCCCGAATCACATGGAGGCAATGAGCGATAGGAGGGGTTTCGTCTCTCCCGGTATAGGGAGTTGATGTTGCGCAGTGCTCGATTGGCTATAACAGGAAGTCCTTGGCCAAGGAAGCTTTAGGGATTTACTGGTAAGTGTTACCAGTAGTTTCTCGACCCGTTATGAGCCTCATATCGACACGACTTATCGAGTTATTGGGGTCTGACGTTTACCACCCCTAGACGAGATATGTGACATATCAGACGAACAGACCGGACTGTACGGTAGTGTTACTCGTTGGATTCACTGGAGTGTGATCGGGCTTGCTCGTTGATCTTCTGATCGCTCAATACCCGGGTGGCCGTTACGTTTGGTAGACCGCTTGCGGCTTGTGGGTGTTTGATATGATCATCACCTGCTGCCGGCGTATTGACGAGTCTTTAGAGTCCTACACAGGGGTTTCCTGGCTCAAGCGAAACGAAATAGGAGCTCATATGAGATATGTGCGGGACCGAGAATAATACCAGTATGTGATACTGTATTCAATTCTCGCGATTTGTGACATTGATCGGTTATATGCGATATAGCCGGGTTATCGGATCAAGTGTTGATTCGATAAGTTGTGACTATTCATATTAGTCGGTTATATGCGATATGACCGGATCGTTAAATCAAGTGTTGATTTAATGATTTAATGTATAATTATATATTTGATATATTACTTTACATTAACTAGTATTGGTTCATTTAAGATTTGTTTTCTCACTTGAATGTGTACATTGTTTATATGTGATATATGCAAGTGTACATGTTTGTATCATGCTTGATGATACAAACAAGTTGTGTGTATGAGACTTGAACCATATCAAGGTTGGATTAGGGTTTACTATTTTCCTAAACAAATAACAAAAGAGAGTGACTTTGGTCAAAGTTATCAAGCTTCATGAAGCTTGATGAACATTGACAAAGTCAACTCTTTTGTCACTTGTTCAAGATATTAGCTAACCCAACCCTTAACCTTATGCTATGGTTAATTCTCTACATGAGTAAAGCATGAGGGCTTAACTCAATCATGGTGCCATCATATATTGGATAAGTTTCATTTTGGAAATGATTCATATGAATCTTTCTTCTTCTTCTTCTTCATCAAGCTTGAAAAAGCTTGCTAGCTCCAATGGCACCATGAGACAAAGAGTGAGAAATCTAAGTCTAAAGTGAACCCACTTCCTATTTCTTCATCCTCTACCACTTGCCATGTAGTATAGGGTGTTCTCTTCACAATGTTTTCGACCGAGTGAAGGATAGCTTGAGTTTGAGTCTCCCCGACGTAGATCATCTTTGGCCTCGAAGTCAATGACCTAGCCCGATCATTTCTCCGACGAAACCATTTCTAGAGTCCGGGATCCGATGATCGCAGCGGAGGGACGTCAACACGGAGCTAAAGAAGTGGTGGACCGGATCTACAAAGGTTGTAATCCCTTTCACTTAGTAGCGAAGTCGTTTGCTTGCTAGCTTTTCGCCTTTACATCTGGTTAACGATCTAGCTTAGGGTTTCTCGGCACCGGAAAATTTTTGTTTGGCATGGTTTATGTCTTGTGAAACCTCTTGAGTGTGCCTAGGAACCCTACATAGTGGGAGGTTTCCTGATTGGATAAAGTGATAACCATTCTGATCTAGGTTAGAGTGCATGCTGAGTGTTTTTTTTCTCTTTCTCTTTGGCCGCGACCATGACCCGACCCTTGACTATGACTCAGTGACCAAGTTGACCGAACCTTCTTATAAGACTGGCTTTTGGTTTGTCTGAGGTGCATACCTCATTGCCACTCCTACTTTTACCCTTTTCTCCAGAACACCCCGTATTACTACGAACGTCCACTTCCATTGGATAAAACCACCGTATGGTTATATACGAACTCGGAGGAATTTATTCGAGGATGGTTTCCGGTTCTGGAGAAAACGAATAGGACTCTTCAGTTGCCTTTTCCTTTTACCTTCTCTCAGGTTGCGAGTGCTCCTTGGATTAGGACAGTACACCTATTACGCAAATTGGATAGTCTTCTTCCAAACCATAGGCAGGTGCCAACCGGTAGGGAACGAAGAAAACTAATTAGCCTAAACGGTGTACAGAAGGTATTAAGTAAAGACAAATAAAGGGATTAGTAAGAGGGCAAAGTAAATTGCGACTGCTATTCACGACCAAACCAAGTATTTCATTACCACTCCCACTTCACCTTTGTATTTCTCCAGAACACTCCGTATCACTACGAAGATCCACAGTTTATTGGATACTCCATCGTATGGTTATATACGAATTCGAAAGGAACTTGTTCCAGTTCGGGGATGGATTCTGGTTCAGGAGAAATAGGAATAAGGTTTCATTCAGTTGTCTTTTATCTTTACCTTCTCTCGCATTGCGAGTGCTCCTAGGATTAGGACAGTTCACCCATTATGCTTATTGGATAGTCTTCTTCCAAACCATAGGCTGGTGCCGAACGGTAGGGAAGGAAGAAAACCATTTAGCCTAAAGGGGTGTACAGAAGGTAATGACTAAAGACATATAAAGGGATTTGGAGAGATGGCAAAGAATTATACGGTTACAGTTGTGAATTTGATAATGGAAGAGGCATTACTAGGAATACCCGGATACCCCTACGAAACATTTCAATGTTTTAGAATTCACTGTGTACTGTTAAAAGAAAACTGATTTCCCAATTAGACACTTGCTCCAGGGTATGTATTTACCAGGTATGATTCTCACATCTGTATGGTTTTACAGATGATGAGTGGGAGTAAGTTATTGGGAATTGGGTGATCATCCTCATTATATCGGGATTCGTTGTAATTGGTGATATTTGAAGAAATCGCCTGGGTTTTTTGCCGGACGGCAAATATTTGGTTTTGAATATCCGTTATGCACTAATTTCAAATTGATATATCTGTACGTCTATTTTTTATAGAGTGAGATATAACTTTTTGAAATTATGTCTATGACATTTACCTATATCGGTGGATGGTTAGGTAAGGAGCATTGAACAGCGGTGTAATTCTTCTTAACCATAAGTACAGTTTTCAACCTACGACACACAGGGAATGAGTTATTAGAATCAAGGGACTTATACACAGTATTGTATGCTGTCCAGTGTCCATTAGGACAGAGGGGTTGGTACTCGTGCTGTATTCTGTTTACTTGTGACTTCTCTAGTTCTTAGACATGTGTTTCGTAGAAACACAAGGTCCAAGTTTTGAGAAGTTATAGGTATAAGAATAAAGTAGAGAACCAGATGTTGCAAGTATCGGGATTCTTCAAGGTGATCGAAGATGTAGATACTTGTGTATAGTATTCATTTGATAGTAATGATGAAGAGAACTTGCTTCTCTTTCAGGTTACTCATAATTGGAAGCCCTCCTAAGTTGAGTAATGCTGATCGGACCCTCTCCATTTAGTTGACATGCACTGGAGACAGCTGCATGATTTGAATCTGGTTCCAATTAAATCAGTGCCTCTATTTCTATATTGGATATAGAATAGTTCATATCTTAACATTGTTAAGGTACGGGGAGTTGTCCGGCTTATGCTTAAAACCAGAATCTGGATAACTCAAGGCACGTTTCTGTAATGGCTGTTTGTGTGTTGACCCAGGCTATGACGAGGGTTGACTTTCTACCATATAGAAGATCAATAGTGATATTATTCTTGACTCACCACAGTTTTAATAAAAATGGATTTTTTTTCAGAAAACAGTAGTGGGAGTATGGTAGAACTGGAAGTGATTCCAGAACCGCAAACGATTACTGAAAATTTGATAAGAACCTAAAGATTCAATCTGGCTTGACATTCCATTGGCCACTCCGCAGATATGGTGGGTAACCTCAGGCACCCGAGAGGTACTCCGGTAGCCTCAAGGACGGTGACAGGGAGGTCCTTGTTTACCCAGACTTGCCATTGCTGTTGTTCTAGACTGTGAGACCCGGCAGGAGGATGAGTATAGCGTCATTCTAAACTAGCTTTAGAAGTGCACGTGTATATGATTCTGCCAGAGGGTTGTCGTGGTCAGTAGGAGCAGCGGAAGCATAGTGGACAAGTGGCTTATGTCTATTTATAGACTAAAGCAGATATAGCGGAGATAGATCATCTATTTCTGATGTGACAGTCATAGATTTGACTTCATCAGAATAGGGGATGGATCTGTTAAGAAGGTAGTAGGGTGTGATGTCATGGTATCTGGATGACATACACAGAGTAGGAAGTGATATTCCTATACTACTATCGGTTATACTTTGGTTGTCACATACTGGTTCTTCCATATAGGAATTGGGTATTATATCAGACATTCTGGTTACTAGATCTATGGTTTTAGATCTAGATTTGGGTAGTTTCCCAATCAGGGTACTTAGACAGCATTCTAAAAGTATTTAGAATGGACGACTCCTGGCATGGTAGTGTACCTGCAGGTGATGAAGTCACCCTCTCTAAAGGAGTCTTACAGACTAAAGGGAGAGGGATGTGCATGATTGGCAGATCACTTGCTTAGGCAATTGAGTCAATCATGAGATATTAAGTGCCACACCAGATGTTGTTTTTGCAGTAGGTGCAATAAGTTGATATTGATCCAATCCTGGATAAACATTCGGAAGCAGTTTTAGAACATAAGTGGATGTTCTAGGGATATGATAACGACAGCCTCTTTTGGGAGACGGTTATCATTCCAGGCTTTCAAGGTGACCTGGATGACAGAGTGGCTGTCAGAGTTATAGTTTCACTCCTACGAGGGGCAGTAGTTTGGACAGGTGGTCCAAGGAGATACTGAGGGAGGCATGGCGCAGGATACTGATTAAATTCAGTTGACGATACAGTCTAAGAAGTTTGGATTTGGAGTTCATTTATGAGCTAGGTCCCATCAGATATCCAGACATATTCTAAGACAGTTATTGCTCATTTTGGGAGATGGCTTTCTCCGCGAACTTGAGATAAAGAGAGATATAGAAAGAAACATCTGAGCGCATCCACTCACTGAGGCTATTCCTCGAACGCAATAGTTTTGCAAACGGGTTTTGTGAGACTGATTAGTAGAGGAGTTGGGTGTTCGGTATCACACGGGCTGTGAGTATGCGACATCACAATAATTAGCCTTGAGTGCAAGTGGGAGATTGTTGGAGATAGTGCCCTCAGAGTTAATTATTGGATCACAGGCACGTGATTGCAATGATTGAGGGAGGACCTATGCCGGTAGGACAGTCTTACTCAAGATGATAGTATGCTATCTGGTTTATCTTTATCATCGTGTACTGTTTCAGGTGACCTTACAGGTCACTATTGCACGTTGATAGAGCCCTTAGGATTCTTGATTGACGGCCAGCAGTATGATGGCGATCATATACGTGGGAGCTGGGGTCTATAAGCACATCCTTAAAAGGTCCCTAGTCGAGGGAGTTTTCGAGACAGGGCATCGATACTCCAGAGTAGACTAGTGTATACAATCGAGACCCCGACGAGGGGCGGTGGCCGGTCTCACAAGCCACTGGTGTCAGTTGGTTCACCTAAGATGTATACAGGTGCTCATTGGGTTATGAGTATACTGGACGGACTCGCCAGGAACGTGCTAGTTGGTATTATACCTATTGTTAGATAGCAGTTCCCAGGTGACATGTGTACAGGTTAGTCTATCGACCTGAGATTGTCATTTTTCTCGTGTGAGTTTCTACTGTGCTTTGATTACTATCCTACCACGGTTCAAAGGAGTCGTGCAAACAGATTTTAGTTGGGTACAGTCCCGAGCCACATGGAGGCAGTGAGCGGATCTGCAGGGGTTGGTCTCTCCCGGTATTGGGGGTGAAGCCGCGCTGTATCTAGGAGAGCCATTACATGAAGTCCTTGGCCAAGGCAGGAGATTTACTGGTAGGTATTCCAGTAGTATCTCAGGGTGTTCTGGGCTACAAAATTTTTGCTGATGAACTTGATATTCTTGGTCAGTTCGAGTTGGGATCATTTTGGGATCATCCTTTGGACCTTTCTTTTTCTGAATTTTTTGTGGATGAACTCCGGTTTTTAAACGAAACTGACTTTGAAACTTCACTTGTAATTCTGGAAAATTCATTTCATTCGAACAATAAGTCTTTTCCGTCGTCAAAACTTCGTCTTCACCTTCAGCATCTTCTAACCCATTCCTTCATGCACCCATGTCCTTTACTAACATCTAACCATTCTTTGTATATTTTCTTTTTAATGTACTTATTCTTTTGCCAGCCATGGCACTATATTGACAAAATTTTCTTATGGCTGGTATTAACTTCTGCATTAACAATGTCGTTTAGATTGTGAATATTATGATTTTTTGTTTTCTTTGTTTTTTCCTAGGTTTTTAATAAAATCTCACCCATTAGGGGGTGAGTGTTGTGTTTCTTTTTAGCGGGACGAGACGGTTTTCAATTTTTGTTTGTGAAGAAGTATAATTAGGATGGGATTTCATTGTGGGGGGTGTTTTTTGCAAAATTCCTTTTTATATATAGAGCCCACTGCCCAACCCCGTGACCTCACTTCCCATTCTCGCAAACAGATCTAGTTTCCTCATTTCCTCTTCCCACTGCCCCCACCCAAAACCTAGCTTCCCCCCTCGAATTCCGGCCAGCGAGATGACCAACAATTCCGGCGACCTCGGCCCGTCTTCCTCCTTGCTCCGATCTTCTTCTCTCTGGCTGTAAGGAACTCATTTGCCCTCTCTTCTACACTGTTTATTTCCTACAATTCCCACAGACCTGAACAAATGGCCCATTTTGAGTTGGAGAGAAATTTTGTCACAATTTTTCACATGATGTCTTCGGGCACTATTTTTGCGATGCGATCCGACAACTTGGTTGGGAATTCTTGCTGTACGGGGCAGAGGGGTTGTGCGCCTGTGAGCGCCTGGTTGATGAATTTTATAATGCAATTCGTGAGGGAGAAATTCTCCAGGATAGGGTTAGGTTGCGTTTTCTGGGACGACGTAGGGTGTTCTCAGCGGAAACCATTTCCTACGTCACGAATATCCCAATGCGATCTGGTTCTCAGAAACCCTTAGAATTGGCGCAGTATAGGACACTTCTAGGAAATCATTGTGAGCTATGAGATGCTGGGTTGAATGCCCAGCAGATCTACGGGAATGCCTATACGGCATGCCGGTGGGTGTATCGAAATGTCAAGGGGATTGCGCGCGTATCATCATTCCCAGCGATTGTAGGGAACGTGGTCCGATGTTTGATGACCAAGGACTACCAATTTTGCATGGTGAGCATGATGTTTGCAACGATCAAGGAAAGTGTTGCGGTGCACAAATCTCTGCTTCCCGTCCTCATCACTCAAATTTGCCGCAATTATATGGCGGAGGACGAGTTCGCTGCCTATCTCTCGATGTATCCTACTATACCGGTCGAAATAGAGAATATGTCACCAGGGTACACGGATCCCAGGAGTGAGCAGCAGATTTGGACCCCGACTGACCCCAGCGAGCATGCGGCCCCGCACACTTCATCCGAGATATACTTGGGAGATGACGTTCCGACGGATCCCTATGAACTTCACATAATGGAAGCCCGCGGCATCAAGACGTTGATCCGGCAGAACAAGTAAATTAAAGATCAAAACAAGGAAATTAAGGATCAACTTAGCCAGATCCTCGCCAACCAGGAGGAAGCAAGCGGAAGCAGCCGAGGCAAAGGCAAAGGCAAGGCAAAACGACGATGAGGACATCGTCTGGATCGGTTTGGGGGTAGAGCTGAAGCTTGGTGGTGGTGGTATTTTGTATCTACATATAGTTTGCATTTGCATATTTCTTGCATTTCAGTATTTACATTTTGTAATTTTCTTTTCTTTTGCATGTAGCTGCATTTCATATCTGCTTTTGTACTGCATTGTATAGAAAATTTGAAAAATTTATAAAAATTGAAAAAATTCTTGAAAAATTATAAAAACTTTTTCGTGTGGTTATCTGGGAAATTTGGATTCAAATCTGATGGTTCGGCTGATAATGTAGAAATAACTAAATCCTTGCTGTGAAATTGACAACCTAAAAGATAATCCTCCTGTTTGTTTATCTATTGCTGATATATGTCTTTTATGTCACTTGCATGTGTCATAGGTTTTTGAGAATTTGATGAATGTCTGAAATGTCTGTAAATCTTTTGAAAATTGATTAAACTTCTTTAGGATCAAACAGGTTTGGCCGAGTTAAGCACAATATCAAGATTAGTTCATACAGTGAAGTGGATATAAAGAATTTTATAGAGATTTTAACAGAAGCTGTAAGTCTGAAAAATAACCCATCTAGAACCTTGTTGGAGTAATTACACACTTTCTCACATGTAACGTCTTCAGATTTAAAAGAAAAAAGCTGGTTATATCTCCGTTTTCACTAAGTGAAAAAATTCAAAATAAAACGAGTCTTCTGTTTTGTGGCCTTGGTAACTTGGGTAATTAAGTCCTTGGGGTGTCTCCACACCTAACGCCCTAAAACCACCTGGTTTGGGAGTCATTGACCCAAATCTCGCTAAGTTTCCAATCGCCAGATAAAACAAGCTAAGCAAGTGTTCTCTCCAAATTAAAAGTCCTAACGGTTCTTTATGGGAGAATAATCTTGGCGGAGACGAATTTTCTATTTAAAACAGTTTTTTTCACAGAGATATGAAGGTTTGTATTTATTAAGACGTTTTGCACGATAATGAAAGGTGTGTATGAACAAAAACAGGTGAAAGGTAAGAGTGAAAAATAAGACTTAAGTTCTCTTTTAAAATTGATATATATTCTGACTTGAAACCTAACTGGAGAATAAAACTTGAGAAAATCTTAACTCCTTCCAAACTTGTATGATCCTTCAGAAGTTTATCCTGGTGCGTAATTGTTTGACATGATGACACTAATCAAGTTCTTAAAACCTGTCGACACTGCCGCACAATCACGAAAAGACACGTATTAGCTTATGTTAAACAAATTGCGAGGAGTGAAAAAATAGGGTTTAATATTTCTAACTTGGGTGATAGAACTTCTAGATTTGATTCATAACTTTAGGATCTAAATCAACAGTTTCTCCGTGACTAACTTGACTGGATTTTGTGGGTGTAATCCGCTGAAAACCCTAATGAGACAACACTCCTCCTACCAGGGAGACTTAGAGGTTTAACGGCTTGTTGCACGTGCTCAGTGCAATCGTGTTCCCTATGAAAGCGAGGTTAGGATTTTTTGTTTTGCTCGGGACGAGCAAAAGAGAAGTTTGGGGGTATTTGTTCATCTCATAAAACTGCATTTTATTACCACTCATTCGTTATCTGTTTTGCTATATATCAGTATTATTAATCAGTGTTTGCTCATTTATTACAGTTTACAGGTATTCGTGATACAACACGAAAAACATACTCAAAATCACGGATATAACATTTGGGAGCCGACATTGCAAGCAGACCAAAGAACCGACCGATATCCCGAGAGCTCTTTTTGAAATAATGCATGTGTACACATTTTTTGTATAAAATTGGTCCAACCCCTTACATATGTGCACATAGCTTTGGATCTAGGTGAAAGGCTGCCTTAGACCATGATGGGCTGCCTTGGCATCATGATATAAACAAGTGGGCACACAACTTGTGCAAAGTGGGTGTGAATGCATTTATTGCATAAAGTGTGGATGTGATGTAAAGGCCATGTTTCCCTCCAATTCTCTGCATACAAACCAGGTTACAATTGACCAAGCAAACTGATCCAGAGTAATAAGAGAGAGCACACAAGCACTCCACTACAACCCGAGCCCCCTCCTCGGATTTGGGCCGGCGAGCCTCCTTGATAATCAGGCGAGCTCGGTTCCCGAGGCCCCTGTGGACCCCATTTTCTCACATCCCCATCCCTGATGCCACCTAGTCATGTTTTTATTGTTTATTTATTCCTATTTTTGGTCTATAAATAGCATATCACTGTCAAGGGGAGGCCTCTCTCATATTCTACCATGCATATACCATTTTGATAGTTTTTTCTAGTTTGTTTTCTTTTTGGTTTAGGCTTGAGGGGAGTGATCTTCAATTGGTTTCATCTTCTTCTTCCCTCTTGAAACTCTCTTTGGAGAGCTTCATTAAGGAGGTTGAACAAGTCACCAAATCTTGTATCTTGTTCTCAAGTGTTTATATAATTGTTGCTTTCTTTTATTTACTTGTCTTCTTTACTTGCCTTCTTTAATCATGCTTAGCTAATTCTTTTATTTGGTTGTAGTGTGTGCGAGGAAGTGAGATGAAAGGCTTTACCTCCTCCACCTCTTGTTTATGTTTCATGCGCTAAATTTATGATTCTAAGTTGAATATTGTTTATGTATTGATATGATACGGTATCTTGAATCTTGGTTACTTGTAACCTCCTCATATACCATATTCATTTCCCTTCCCCATTTTCAATGTTTAAGTTAAGATCCATTTGGTGTTAAGTTTGCTAAGCTAGGATATGGTATGTTGTGATAAGGGCTTGACACGCTCTTTGTTTCATATACTATATACCTTCACATACCCTTAGGAAACTCAACACCAAAATCATTTGATCTCACTAACCACTTTGTGTTTTTGTTGTTGCGGTATGCTTGCTAACCCTCGTGTTTAATGATGATACCCCAAGCGTGGACATACAAACGGTAAGTGGTCAAACGGACATCTCATGACCAAGGGAGTGTAGAGGTAAACGTCGCGATTCGAGCTTCCGAACCAACCCACAACCATTCTTCCTTAAACTCCTTTTCTTGCTTTTTATTGTTTCCGTGTTCTTATAATTTTCGTGACAAAACCAATTCATTGATTTGTTAACCTTAAACAACGATACCTAATACACAATTCCCTGTGGATCGACCCGTGCTTGCCGGCTCTCTACAATGCACCGTGCACTTGCGGTTATAAATATTTAAAACGAGAACGATCTCGTGCGCGCATTCCGTTTTCCATTAAAACATACACATTTCCAAAACATACGCGTTTGCGCGTGCGGGTGGATTCCAAACAGGTCGATCCGCAGGGAATTGAAGATTAGGTAGTGTCGCTTAAAGTTCGAGAAACAAAAGAATTTGGTTTGGTTGTCACTAAAACTAAAAATACGATATTATAGAAACAAGTTTAAAAAGAAAGGTGGCCGTGGCGTTGGCTCAGATGGTTGAATCGCGGCGATTCTTTCGACGCTCCCTTGATCATGAGTTATCCGTCCTTATATCGCTTCCGGTGTGAAGCATGACATGTCAAGGCGGTTGCGAAGCACAAGTCATCAAGTTGCCGATATTCGACACAAAACACGAAACGATTCCGTTACGTTCTTACTTACCATTCTTATGTCCATGCATGATGTATCAACACTAAGCACAAGGGTTAGCAAGAACACAACATCAATACACATCAAATTGCAAATAAGAATGTCACGACCCAAATGTGGCACGTGACCGGCACTTAAATCACGTGACATCTAAAGACGTCGGCGCGGTTCAAGTAAGCCGAAACCTGGAATCTAAACCCTTTTACAAATATTGGAGGTGAGTTTAAAATAGCCATCAGATGGAATCAGTTTAAATAACATTTAAATTTTAACCAAGTATGTAAGAAAAACATTTATGACGTTTTGAAATTCGACAACACCTCCTTTGAAAATTTTACATAAAAACCCGATACAACTACAACAATAAAATAGCATCCCAACGGGAGCTAGCTTCCACATCCAAACAACGGAGTAGCCAAACAATCTATATCAGAAGTCGACTCCAAAGAGTGCGACCTCACAATTTCTAAGTCTCGCTTCTAAGCCCACAATATACCATTTCTAAGTTAATGGAGTTTCCACTAGATACAAGAATATATGAATAATCAAGAATGAGTACGATATAATAATAACCCACTTACCAATCAATGACCGAAAAGAATGTGTGCCTAAGCCGCTGATAATCCAAGCGGTGAAACCTGCAAGAAACTGTGGCACAACGGGGATGAGTTGCCAACTCAGTGAATAAAAGTACATCTAAAGGTAGAAATCGAAATGCACGACGATACCTAGGTCATAAGTATAGTACTACCAAAATCTGCACTAATATACTATATGATATGCATATATATCATAATGCAACACTAACTGTCATGCGATCCCAAGTAGAATATATATATAGGTACTGTTCTTCGGATCAGTCCTAGTCGAATCCAATAATGAAATCTAACTGTGTACCTCATGATAAAAATCATATCAATATATATGGATGTCCAGCATCGACATCGAAATCAGAAATCTCTCGTGTCCAGCATTGACACGTAAATGCAGATACCGTCGACACCATCTCAATAGATGATTGCCACCCGATATCCCTGGCCAGGTCGGTATCCCCTGGATATCCGTCGTGCCCATCGAACCCCGGTCAGTATCCCCTGGATATCTGCCGTGCTCATCTCTATCTCCGGTATCGAGTATCCTCGTTAGGCTCCCCGCCTATAATGCGGCTATCCTGCCCCTCGGTCTCGAACCGGGTCCACCATGTATCCCGCTGTATAGCTACCCCACTCAGTACGGATAAGTCACAAGTCCGAACCGTATAGCTACCCCACTCGGTTCGGAATAAAACAGTCAGAAAACATCAAAACTCATGGTGGACGTTAAATCATCATCTTCAGAAAATATCAAGTAAAGAAAGAGAATATTTGTATAGATTATCCTGATGATATATTATATATATACATATATAATAGCGTCCCATACCACTGCTATATATCATCAAAAGTAAAACGTTCAGAAATTCATAAAATCAAATATAACATTCATAGTACTGGTATTCATAATGCTTAACAGATAATAAGGTAAAGTGCGTAAATAAATCATACAAGCAATTAACGTATCGATTCTACTGTGTCATGGCAATACTAATGATGTGTGATGTGTAGTGTAACATACACGTTTGTGCTCGTGCCGCATGGGAATCATTAATATTTGTGCAAGTGTTCTAAAGGTGTAATAGCCTACCCATATCAACATCTATATACGTATTACGGAGTATAACTGTTCTACAGTCACATGGCAGTACCAATGAGATATGGTGTAACATACATGTACGTGCTTGTGCAGCATAGTACTCATTGGTATTTGTGCTGTGTTCTATCAGAGTGTTGGTATTACAGAAACGTATACTATCGATAAATATAATGTGAACATGTAAAGTAAATCTAAGCATAACTAATAACTGTAATTTCCTGCTATGAGCTATATCATTATCTTTGAAAAGGGAACGAAACGTTGGTTTTGAGATAAGGAAGCTGCCTTAGATTAAAATAGATATTCGTTTTGGAAATTGGCACCGCATCCTTGTATTTTATCATTAAAAGGGAAACGAATCGTAGTTTTTAAAAGAATATAGCTCACACAAGTATTACATCCTAAAACGGAAAATAATCTAGCTCTACGAGTCTAAAGGAAAAAAACTTGGCCGTTACTCGGCATATAAATCTCATCATTTCCAATACATATAATTCCTTGTATAATACCTCATTGTATCACTGTATTTGTATCATTTCAAGCACGGCATGATTCCTCGTACAAATCCATCAATCATATCCATTTCATAAGGATCTAACGTCACGTACGTATGTCATTAAAACTATGCATGAAACTATATGCAAATGAAGGGCATACTATATATGATATTATATCAATAATATTAACATCTAACTAGATATCATACTATTTTATTTATAAGGTTGCGGGGGTGCTATACGCCATCAACCCGACTTCCCCCAGTAGATGTAAATCTACTCACCAACTTGATAAGCTTGCTGAAATCCACGCTGCTATATCCGCCAACTCCGTCTCGAAAATCCTCGAAATCGTACCTATAATCGTATTTATGAAATATCAGCGTAAACATTATATCAAAACTCCAAACAATGAGATAGGTATCCATAGGTTAGAACCTACAGTATACTTAACCAAAAACGATAATATAAATCTAGCGTTAACGTATAAACATTAACGGTTCAGCTGCAGTACAAAAATACGAAAACCAGTATCGTAATATCGGAAACTTTGATAAAACTTTTACTAATCATTCTCAGATCTCTCTGTAAGAATACTGGAACAAATCAAACAACACCATAGCTTATAAAATACCAGAACAAAGCTACAGGAGAAAAACCAACACCAAAAGCCTAGGGAGGGCCGGCGAGCTCGGAAAAATGGGGAACGTCGCCGGTCTTGGTAGGGATCTAGGGGCTCGAGCTTTGTGAAAAGTCTTCTAGTGGTCTCAATATAGTTTTGGTCTTGCTAGTTTTTCTAGTAGTTATACCTAATGTTTCCAGATTCAAGTTCAGTATGTTAAATATCACTATTTTCCTTGTTTCCTAACTCTGCACACTAAAAACAAATATTTGCTACCAGATTTTATATACTGAAATTATAACGTAACCAAACAATACCAAACAACCCAAAAATATAACCAGAGAGTTACCCTGAAAACCCCAACACCTAACTCCCTTATATAACCGGCGAGCTCGGATTTCAAGAGAATGTCGCCGGCCAAAATCCGAGGTAAAGGGTTCATATTCTTATGGGTTATTCTAGGTCCAAATTACAAGGTTAAAACACTGTTTGGTTTTTCTAATTTACATCTAAACTATAGCAGATTATTAACAGAGCTATAATTATCCAAATACGATATATACCGATATCATACCTCTAAACAAAAACAGTATTGAATTAATAACATGCAGGGTTGAACTTATACCTATTGGATGATTCACAAAAGAACACGAGCTCAAGAATCCTATGATGGAATCATCTAAGGGTTGTAGTGTATTGAGTTTGATGAAGGGTACACTTCATGAAGGAAGTCATTGCTCTCTCTCTCTCACTTTTCGTATGAACACTTAGGAATTATTTTGCTTAAAGCTGAAACTAATGTGTTGAGTTGAGATAAGAAGAATTAATATGTGTAGAGAAAGCATGATGTGGAGGTTGATAGGTGGAGGTGGCATGGAGGAAGGAGGAGGTGTCACCATAAGGAAGCATGGTGCATTCATGCAAGGAGGATGTGTTAAACATTGAAGAAGGAGGTGTAAAGCTATGAAGGAGGAGGTGTAGAGTTATGAACAAGGGTGAGGTGAGTTGTATGTGAGGGTTTAGTCTAGGATATGATATGTCAACCATTTGCAAAATATTATAAAACAACAAAAAGAAAGAAAACCCTTTTTATATAAAATCTACCTCCATGCTTAAAATGAAATACTTGTCAAGAAACTTAAATATTCTTATCTTAATATGAAATATTATCTCATGTTACAATTTAAATCCATATGAAATAAAAGATATGAAATGATTAATCTATCCCTTAAATGTCATTAGCTTAATGTAAAATACAATGGCATATTAAGATAATTAAAATATCATTTTTATGACATCACACACCTTTATTCACATTCTACCAAAATAACCACATTTTTACGAATATAATTCCGATACCAAAAGCTGTATGTGATATCACTTTTATAAACTCATTATTTTTATATTTAAAATTATAAATTAATATTTAAAATTTTCCAAAATGTTACAAAGAAGTAAAAGTATGTATTATTCTTACTAGGTAGGTGGATGAGAGTATATGGTATATGCTTTAATGAAAGGTGTCAAGAAACGTAAGCAGCATACCATATCTCAACTACCTAGTAAATTTAACACATAGTTAATTCTAAGCTTAACCTTGCAAATGGTGAACATGAAAGAATAGGATATGAGATAAAGGTTACAAATAACCATCGAAATCATCACATCATATCAAACACTTCCATTTAGCAATCTTAAGCTTACAATCACAATTAAGCACTTTAAACAATCACAAGAGGAGGAGGAAGGCAAAACTATTTATCTCACATCCTCACCATCACCACAACCAAAAGATATTACTCAAGCATGATATAAAGAAAATGAAAAGCAAAAAGAAAGAACACATAAGAAAACACAAGAACAAAAGTTAAAGCAAAAGAAAGTGAAAGTTCTTTATTAACAAAATGGATGGATTAGAGCTACAAGTTAGATAACAACCTCAACCTCCTTAATGGAGCTCCCAAATGAAAGCTCAAAGAGGGAAGAAGAGGAAGCTATCAAATGTTATAAACAGTTTTCTCACTCCAAAAAAAGCCTCCCCGGACATATCTGTGATCTGCTATTTATAGGCAACAAAATATCAAAAGTTGCATATGACACTGTACTGACACGACAACAAGGGACCCACCAAAAGAGCACGAGGCAATTTGGCCATAACTTGACCGCAAATTGCGGCCAAAATGATTAAATCTGCAGCCTCAAGTTGGAGTCTGGGGCCCACCTTGCTTCAGTATGTTAGTGTATATGCCCTAGAGGCCATTATTGTATCATACTGGTTTGTATATTACTAATGGAAGCTTGGGATATTCACAGTTGTATTGACAGTCTTGCTCAAAATGGTAGTATGCTACTTGGTTTGTTTCTACTCAGATATGTGCGTGTGTTTCTTTCAACATATCGCTTATACATATTAGTAGAGCCCTTAGGATCTTTGCTTGATTATCAGCGTTGCGATGGCAGTCACACTAGTGGAGGCTGGGTAATCTACAAGCACATCCTTATACAGGTCCCTGGTCGTAGGATTATCGAGTCGGGGCATCGATACTCCGGAGTAGACTGGTGTATACGTTTATCATCCCAGGATGGGAGATGGTCTGTCCCACAGCCATTAGTACGTCGTACTGGAGATAGTATACAGGTGCTCGTTAGGTTATGAGTACACTGGATAGGACTCGTCGGGAACTGCTGATGGTTATTATACCTGTCATCGGGTACCAGTTCCCGGGTGACATGAGTACAGCTTAGTCCGTCGACTTGACACTGCTACTTCACCTTGAGTGTGTTCCCACTGTACTTTGATTACTACCTTACCACGGCTCAAAGGAGTCGTGCAAACAGGTAGTAGTTGGGTGCAGTCCCGAAGTACTTGGAGGCAATGGCGGTTAGATAGGATTCGTCTCTCCCGATATTGGGGGTTGATATCGCGCTGTGTTGGAAAGCCATTACACAAAGTCTGTGGCCACGGCAAGTGAGATTTACTGGTAAGTGTTCCAGTAGTTTCTCAGGGTGTTCCGGGCTACACTCCGACATGACTTATACCGCTATTAGGGGTCTGACGTTTACCATCCCCTAGGCCCGATATGACATATTCTTAAACGAACAGACCGGACTGTATGGAGATTGTCACATTCAGGCTCAGTAGGAGTTCGGATGAGTTACCTTATCGTCCTTCTTATCGACATCTACCTGGGGACCGTTACGTACAGCTAGTACCGCTTGCGGCCTGTGGTTAAACCTACTACCAGCGTAGTGTCGAGTCTTTAGAGTCCCATACAGAGGGTTTCCCTGCACCGGGCAAAAGGTGTAGAGGCCGTATGGTTTTACGGCAGGGCTTCAATCACTTACGTGCTCTTGTGCACGTATGATGATCGGGTGGATAATACTAGTGGGCTTTGGTTTAAGCCGGATCTGTTAGTTATATGAATGCCCTAGAGGCTATTACTGTACATACGATATATATTGTAGTGGATGCTTGGACACATATAGGGAGGACATTCTTGCTCGACATGATAGTATGCTATTTGGTTGCTCTTTATCTTAATATGTACTCTGATTATCTCTATGTTACATGTTGATAAAGCCCTTAGGATAAGTACTTGACTACCAGGATTATGATGCAGATCATACTAGTGGGGACAGAGTAGTCGCTAAGTACATCCTTCAGTTGTTCCTAGCCGTGGGTGTATCGAGACAGGGCATCGATATACCAGAGTAGACTAGCATATAGCTTCTCGACCCATATAGATGGATGATGGATGATCCCATATCCATTGGTGTTTGACATCAGAGACAGTATACGGGTGCTCAGTGGAGACTGGGTACACTGGACGGACTCGCCGAGAACTCCCAGATGGTATTATACTTCACGTCAGATGGAAGTTCTCTGGTGACACTGGTACAGGTTAGTCTGTAGACCCAAGATCGTCATAGAGTCTTGTGTGATTCCCACTGTGCTTTGATTTCTACCTTACCACGTTCAAGAGAACGTGCAAAACGGTGGCTTTTGGGTACAGTCCCGAATCACATGGAGGCAATGAGCGATACGAGTGGTTTCGTCTCTCCCGGTATTAGGAGTTGATGTTGTGCTGTGCTCGATTGGGTATAACAGGAAGTCTCTGGCTAAGGCTGCTTCAGAGATATACTGGTAAGTGTTATCAGTAGTTTCTCGACCAGTTATGAGCCTCATATCGGCATGACTTATCGAGTTACTGGGGTCTGACGTTTACCACCCCTAGACGAGATATGCGACATATCAGACGAAGAGACCGGACTGTACGGTAGTGTTACTGATTGGATTCGCAGGAGTGTGAGCAGGCTTGCTTGTTGATCTTCTGATCGCTCAACACCCGGGTGGCCGTTACGTTTAGCAGACCACTTGCGGCTTGTGGGTGTTTGATATGATCATCACCTACTATCGACGTATTGATGAGTCTTTAGAGTCCTACACAGAGGTTTCCCGGCTCAAGCGAAACGGAGTTGGAGCACATATGTGATATGTGCAGGACCGAGATTCATACGATATGAGATATCTTATTCTATTCTTGCTATTTATGACATTGGTCGGTTATATGCGATATAGCCGGGTTATCGGATCAAGTGTTGATTCGATAAGTTGTTACATATGATATTAGTCGGTTATATGTGATATAGCTGGATTATTAAATCAAGAGTTGATTTGATAATATAATGTATAATTATATATTTGATATATTACATTACATTAAGTAGTATCAGCTCACTTATGATTTCTTTTCTCACTAGTTTGTGCATGTGTATATATGTGATATATATTAGTGTACAAAATATTGTGTTATGCTTGATGATACATGGACATGGGTGTGTGTATGTCTTACACCATGCTTGGTTTAATTGCTAGGGAGTTATTTATTTAAGTAATTCTAAAACTAAATGATTTTGTCATGGTTGATAAGCTTGTAGAAGCTTGTAGTTCTTTGACTAAGCCTTCAAGTTTTGTTTTACCTAAGATATTTGTTAACCCTACCAATTAACCTAGTTTTGGTTAAGTCTCTACAAAGGTTAAGTATATGATACTTAACTCACCCATGGTTCTAATTCTCTACTTGATTTTATCATGAGAGTTTTTCATCATCTTCTTCCTCAAGCTCACTAGCTTCCATAGAGATGAGAAAAATGAGTGAGAAAATGATTTCTAAAGTGAGCCTACTTCATACTTCATCATCCTCTACTACTTGCCATTTAGTATAGGGTGTTTGCTTCACTAAATCCGTAATTAGTGAAGAGATAGCTTGGGTTAGTGTCTCCTCGACGTAGATCATCTTCGGCCTCGAAGACTTCGATGCAAGCATGTTCATTTCTTCATGGGAGCCTCTCTAGAGTCCGGAGTTCACGATCGCGGCGAAGGGCTACTACACGGAGCTATTGAAGTGAAGGACCGGTCTACAAAGGTTGTATTCCTTGCTCTCTTTACTTGCAAAGTGTTTGCATTTCTATTCCGTCGGATTTCTAGTATACGATTCTATGGTTAGCTAGAACGGAAAAATTTTAATTTGGCATGGACGATGCCTCCCAAAACCTTGTTGTCGTGCTAGGTGACCCTACAGGATCCTAGTATTATACTGATGGATTTATTTCGTCTCTTTGTATTCATATTCTTCGGAATACGGATACGGGTATGTATATACAGTTGAGGGGCATTCTCGTAATTTTTCGGGAAAGCTTCTAGAAAGAGATGACTCATTAGGGTTTATTTCTTTTAAAGATTAAACTTAAATGAGGTGGAGGAGATGAGGTGTAGGTTTTCATTTAATGAACCATGACTCATGTGGTGATTCACCATTAGAATTAAATGAAGCATGCTTGATATTTACTAAATATTTTTGGTAGATATTTGTATGCTTCATATTATTCAAACATGGGTGATTATTCATAGGATTATCACAAACACTCTCATTCTCTCAAGTCTTCATCTTCTTCTTCCTCAAAACCCTAATAGCTCTCATGTGTTGAGAATCCTAGGGTTTAAAGAGACAAAGCACTCCATCTAAATACTCTACACCCTCTAAGACTTCTAGTTTAGCAAACTAGAAGCCGTAGTTATCTCACATTCGAGATAGAAGCTCGGACTATAGACTCTCGGGTGGATCGACTTTGACTCGAGGAGGCCGTCGAGGTAGCCACGATCCGTTATGATCCTTGGAGCCGACGACGAGTGGAGGACAGCGATGAAGACCCGAAGGACTTGTATCGTGAGGTATAACTTCGAATCCGAGTAGTTAAACCTCTTGTAGTTTCCTAGTTATGGTTTAGTCACGATCTGTGAGCTCGAGTCCGTGTTGCGATGCTTTGATGATCGTTTTTCACATATTCCGCCTCCCCATGAACCATGGGGTGCGTGACATGGACTTATAGTGGTATCAGAGCCTACTAAACCATTACTAGCTTGTTAGCAACTTATTAGAACTTCGATCGTCGGAAAAACACGAAAACAAAACTCCGAATCCCTGCAGTTTCTGTCGATTTTAAAACTGTCAAAAAAATTATTTCAGAGGTATGAAAATTCACTGCAGGGAATTATAAGAACATTGTAGAAAAATGAGTCTCTAACTCAGTTAGACCACCGTGGAAGCACGGCGAATCTATGTGATTCGCCGCGGATCCGCAGCCGAGTCGACGCCTAGTTAGCTCGTTTTTCCACAGTATTGTCTTATTTTTGGTGTTCTGTCTTCTTGCATATTTGGCATCTACCCAGAATATTTTGAGTGCTGGTTTGCATTTGGGGTAGACACGGAAAATAGTTTTCGATCAAAATTCTAAGTTATTTGCTAATCGGGTTTCATCTGTGTTGTTATATGTGTTGAACGTCTACTAATCGCTATACGTCGATTAGTGGGGATTGCACATTTTTGTGTTCTGTGATATTGGATTGTGTATATGAACTTGTTGGATTGTCGTGGATGAATAGCTGGGGATGTGAGATGAGGGTTTTTATCTTTCATTCGATGTAAATTGTAATTTGTTGTAATATTTTTTCGCGGGGCACATCCGGGTTGAGGTTGTAACCACCGTTGTATTATTTCATTTACTGTTTATTGCTCCTAGGATAGACCCAAGGTGGGGTGCACAGACTACCGGGTACTTTGAAGTGCCGAGTGACCTACTCACTTTGTTGAGGGAGGTTGCTTCACTTCAGGTATTTTGCAGGTAGTTTGCCCCATCCGTAGGGGTCTAGGGTGGGGTTTTGTCTATTCATCACGACCGTGGCGTCTTTTGTTGCAGGCTCAAATGAAACGCGGACTTCCTAATATATCCAATGTGTTCATCTGTGATCTGGAATGCCTATTATTGCGTCAGAAAAATGTACATATCTATATATGATATCTAGTAGGCGTTGCTTATGTTTTGCATCCACGCTAGTCCAGCCCCCACTCTGTCGTTAGTTAAGTAACCTAACGGGTGATGACGGGGCCCAGTGGCGAATGCAGATGGCATAAGCGTACGTTGTATTTTTGTAGTTTTCTGCAATGGTAGGCTAATTGATGGGACGCATTATATTAAAGCAAAGAAAACAAAACCAAAGCTGAATCGTTGGAACAAAGTTTAAAACCACTCGGTTATTTCAAAACAACAGACTTTTAATTGCGGAGCTTAAACCACTCCTTTTAAAAGCTATCAGGTTCCTTCGATTATATCAAGTTCACTATGTTCACGGTTTCGCCAAAACCATTCGTAGCCCTCCGTCATTTCATATGAATATTCAAAAGTATTCAAGCTATGTTTGTTGACCTTCGTCAAGGTATAGTGATTGGTAGCTGCTGGGTGTTCATATGTAGCATAGATAGATGCGTTGGTTTGGGACAGTCATATTACCTTGTTGACCTTCGTCAAGGGTATATTCGGGTGGGTTCAAATTAACCTAGACAATGATGGGTAGAACTTGACATGTGAATTATGATTTGTTGACCTTCGTCAAGGTCATAGGAGCATGGGGCAAAAATCCACATCGGGGGTTTCTAAAGAAACTGAAACTTGCTAGTGCTGCATACCATTTGGAGTTTGATAATGTTGGTAGGATACCTTCAGCATTATCACACAATGATATTTGGGTCCCGATCCTACTATGAGTATCCGCTACTCCTCGGGATATTCTTCACTTAACGATCAATGCTATAACCAAGTAGGTATCTAGAAAAGTGTTGGCGGGGCTACGCCCCAGGGAAAAGAGGTTATTTAATTAAGGAACTTCACGAAAGCGTTTTAAAACCTCCCTCGAAGTACCGACACTGACCTGGCTGAATGGTTAAGCAAGAATTGTACGGTAAGATCAATCCTGACTAATTCTTCTTTTATGGTTTGAGGAAGGATTCGAGAAACGGTGGGAGCCATCCTGTTTAGATAAATTAAAACCAATCTATACTTGTAAGAGCATCATACTAAGTGCTTTCTTCTCTCTCTCTTAATTGCAGCGACCCTGTGACCAAGACTAGGTTACATCTAGATAATAAAATGACTGAATCTGACTATAATGACTGGCAAAGGTTTATCCAGATGTCCATTGCCTATGACAAGCTGAACCACCTTATTATTACTCAAGCCCCCGCCGTCCCAGGTCCAGTTTCTACCATCGCGGATAAGGATATCCGTAAGACAAGGGAAAAAGACTGTGCGAATGCTAAGTGCCTTGTGTTGGCCTCAGTTGACGGTGTATACCAGAGGCAGCATGAGAAGATGGACTTAGTTTCTATCTTCCTCCATAACAAAGTTTTATATGGAGAGCAATCTCATATCGCAAGATATAAGATCTCGAAGGAATTGCTTCAAGCGAGGTTGGCTGTCGGGTCATCTGTAGGGGACAACGTCCTTACAATGACTAGCTATATTGATGAGCTCATGGACCTGTGGACCACGTTGAGAAACGGGTCATATGCTGACTTGATTCTACAGTCCCTACCTCCTACTTACGCCCAAAGGAAGAAAGTTATATTTCCAGTTGAGGGCACCCTGAAAGAAACCAGGGTGACACCCGCTCTGCTTATTGGAGAATCTTCCTCTTCTGGATCCAAGGCGGAAGCCAAGGGTGAAAAGAAGAAGACCTCCACAAAGCTGATATGCGGTGTCAGTAAGGAAGAAGGATAGGGAAGGGCAAAAGTTTCGGGGTTAACAGTAGGGAAGGAGGGATGTTCCTGTTGTTATGGGAAAGGGCATTGGCAGAAGGATTGCAGGGCTTGGAAAGCCAGAATCCAGGATCCGAAGAATGCTGTGGTTTTGACTTCGGGTGTGTTTGTAATCGAAAACTGTATGTCAATAAACTCTACTTCCTGGGTACTAGATACCGGATCAGGATCTCATTCTGTAATTCATTACAGGCTTTGAGAAACCGTAGAGTTATCAGGGTAGGTGATATGACTCTCAGAGTTGCAAACGGAATGAGCGTGGAAGCTGAATCCGTAGGGGAATATCATCTAGGATTGACAAGTGGGCAGATATTGATTCTACGTAACTGTTTGTATGTACCTAGTCTAGCTTGTAATATCATATCTGTATCCATACTTTCTAAGGAAGGATATGATTTTACATTTCTAAGCGATATCGTCCACATCCACCAAAATCAAGCTTTGATTGGATCAGGTACATTAGATAACGGTATATACGTATTAAATCAAGCTCAGGTTTTCAGTATCCAGAACACACTTAAAAGAAAGTCTCCGGAAACAAATCAGGCTTTCTTATGAAACACGGTTGACGAAGTTACATAGAGAGAGATATTTGGATCCGTTCGAATATCAGTATTATGCTACTTGTCAATCTTGTCTCATGGGAAAGATGATAAAGACTCCGTTCACTGGACTCGGAGTAAGAGCGAGCGAGCTCTTAGGACTCATACACAGCGATGTATGCGGTCCAATGTCTACATATGCGCGAAGTGGTTATTCCTATTTCATTACTTTTACGAATGTTTTCTCTAGGTATGGACGTGTCTTCTTGATGAAGCATAAATCCGAGGCCTTTTGAGAAATTCCGAGAATACAAGAATGAAGTGGAAAAACAAACAGGTAAAAGTATCAAGACACTAAGATCTGATCGAGGTGGTGAATACTTAAGTGCCGAGTTCCTGGGATACTTAAAAGAGAATGGAATTCTCTCTCAGCTTACTCCTCCATACACACCACAACATAACGGTGTATCGGAAAGGAGGAATCGAACCCTATTGGATATGGTTCGTTCTATGATGAATAAGGCTGAGTTACCGCGATCCTTCTGGGGTTATGCACTAGAATCAGCTGCATATCTTTTGAACAAGATTCCAACCAAGACTGTGCCTACCACACCATATCAGATGTGGAGTGGGAAGAAATCTGTCTTAAGTACCTTAAGATATGGGGATGTCCAGCTTTTGAAAAGAAGCAGTATGCGGACAAGTTCAAGGCACGCTCAGTACTGTGTAAGTTTGTGGGATACCCAAAGAACTCCAGGGGGTACCTTTTCTATTACGCAGAGGAACAAAAGGTTTTTACTTCTCAGCATCCCCACTTCTTGGAAGCTGTATTTTTAGAAAATCAGAAAAGTGGGAGCGCAATAAAACTGGAAGAAATTCCAGAACCACAATCTATTACTGAAAACTTGGAATAACCAAAGGTTTCAGAAGAACCGGACATCCCAGCACCACTCCGCAGAAGTAGTAGGCAGTCTCATCCGCCCGAGGGATACTACGGTTTTCTCATAGACGGGGATAGAAAGGATTGCATCATTGACAATAATGAACCTATTAGCTTCCAGCAAGCCATTCAGAGGGGCGACTCGATAAAATGGCTGGATGCAATGCGGACCGAGATGGAGTCCATGTACACCAACAAAGTATGGACTTTGGACATTGCTCCAGAAGGGGTAAAACCCGTAGGCTACAAATGGATATTCAGAATGAAGATTGGTGTAGATGGACAGGTTGAAACCTATAAGGCTAGACTTGTTGCAAAGGGTTTTCGTCAAAGACCTGGTTTGGACTATGACGAAACCTTTTCTACAGTGGCTATGCTCAAATCCATTCGGATCCTTCTTGCCATTGCTGCCTTCCACGATTATAAGATCTGGCAGATGGACTTAAAGACGACTTTTCTAAATGGTAGTTTAGAAGAGTGCGTCTATATGGATCAGCTAGAGGGTTTCATTCAGAGTGGGAGCAGCAGGAAAGTGTGCAAGTTGCTTAAGTCCATTTATGGACTAAAGCAGGCATCGCAGAGTTGGAACATCTGTTTTGATGAAACAGAAAAAGAATTTGACTTTATCAAAAATCCAGATGAACCATGCATTTACAGTAAGATTGTAGGGAGAACTGTGGTATTCCTCGTCTTATACGTGGATGACATTTTCTTAATAGGAAATGACATTCCTATGCTACAGTCAGTCAAAGGATTCTTGTCACAGAAGTTCTCCATGAAGGACCTGGGTGATGCCTCCTACATTCTGGGGATCCAGATCTATCATGATAGATCTAAACGGATAGTTGGACTTTCACAGTCAAGGTACATCGACACCATACTGAAAAGATTCAGTATGGATGATTCAAAGCACGATAATTTACCGGCTTATCACGGAATCACCCTCTCCAAAGAGATGTCTCCAAAGACTGATTTGGAAAGGGCTCGCATGTCATCTATGTAGGGTTCCTAGGCACTCTTGTGAAGGTTCATAAAGCATCAAACATGCCCAAATAAAATTTTAGATGTGCCGAACAACCCAAAGCCGGGATCTCTGCTAGATTATTAGGGTTTAACATGCAAGATAACATCTTTAAAACTAAGTGTGAGGGATTACAACCTTTGTAGTCCGCTCCTTCGCTTCACAAGCTCCGAGTAGAAGTCCCTTCGCCGCGATCCACGATCTCCCGGACTCAAGAGAGCCTCCACGACTCGAACGATCCATGCTAGCTTGTAGTGTTCCGCTTCTCCGATGATCTACGTCGAAGTTGCTATAACCCAAGCTCTCTCACTCTAATGAGGTGAACACCCTAATCTAATGGGCTAGATTAGATGAGGATGATGGAGTAGTGTTTATGCTTTCTTTTTATATCATTTTCTCACAAGAAATCATCACAAAATAAATCACAAGTGAGCTCACTCAAAAACTCAAGAGAGAAGAAGATGAAGAATAATGAGATAATTCCTTTTATGATGAATAGTAGATAAGAATATATGATTGATATGGAACCATGGTCAAGGATGATGGGCTTAACCTTTGTAGAGTATAAACTAGAGCTAGGGTTTGGTTAGGTTAAGAATGAGTCAAGGATAAGTATCAACCATAATATCTTAACCAAGACAAAAGGAAATCCTTCTAGAATAATCAAGAAGGAGCTAACCCTAATCAAACCCTAATCTCTTTTTATCATCCCTAAACATGTTTCATAATAAATCATATCATGTCACAATAATATATATCACATATATATTATATATTTGCAACAAAAGAAAATAATACATTTAACAAATATCGCATATATATCAATGTATTAATCTGGTGAGAAAATGAAATAATAAAGCGAGCCAATATTAGATAATGTAATACAATATATCATATATATCATTATACATTAAATCATCGAATCAACACTTGATCCGACGATCCGGCTATATCAAATATAACCGACTAATATATCATGTACCGATTCATCAAATCAATACTTGATCCGATGTCCCGGTTCATATCTAAATATCGCGAGAATATAATACGGTATCTCATATCGCATTATCCTCGGTCCTGTACATATCACATATGTGCCTCTACTCCGTTTTGCCTGAGCCAAGAAACCTCTGTGTAGGACTCTAAAGAATTGTCAATACGCCGGTAGCAGGTGATGATCATATCAAACACCCACAAGCTGCAAGTGGTCAGCTAAATGTAACAGCCACCCAGGTATTGAGCGATCAGAAGATCAACAAGCTAGCATGTCCGTTCTCGTATGAATCCAATCAGTAACACTCCCGTACAGTCCGGTCTGTTCGTCTGATATGTCGCATATTAAGTCTAGGGGTGGTATACGTCAGACCCCAGTAACCGATAAGTCGTGTCGATGTGAGGCTCATAACAGGTCGAGAAACTACTGGTAACACTTACCAGTATATCTCTATATCAGCCCTGGCCAGGGACTTCCAGTTATAGCCAATCGAACACAACATAACATCAACTCCCTATACCGGGAGAGACGAATCCCCTCCTATCGCTCATTGCCTCCATGTGATTCGGGACTGTACCCAAAAGCCACCGTTTTGCACGCCTTCTTGGACGTGGTAAGGTAGAAATCAAAGCACAGTGGGAATCACACAAGACTCTATGACGATCTCGGGTCTGCAGACTACCCTGTACCAGTGTCACCGGAGAACTGCCATCTGACGTGTGGTATATCACCATCTGGGAGTTCTCGGCGAGTCTGTCCAGTGTACCCAGTCTCCACTGAGCACCCATATACCATCCTTGATGTCAAACACCGATGGATATGGGATCATCCATCGCCCATCATATAGGTCAAGATGCGTATACGCTAGTCTACTTTAGTGTATCGATGCCCTGTCTCGATATACCCTCGACTAGGAACATTTATAGGATGTACTCATCGACTACCGTGGCCCCATTAGTATGATCTCATCATAATCCCAGTAGTCGAGTACAGATCCTAAGGGCTTTATCAACATGTGAGAGAAAGAGAGTAAACCAATACAAGTCAACATGTTAAGATAAAGTGAAACCAAATAGCATACTATCATGACGAGCAAGAAAGTCCTCTCTGTATATATCCAAGCATCCATCATAATATACATCATATGTACAACAATGGCCTCTAGGGCATATACATAACTAACAATCTCCCACTTGCACTAAGGCCAGCTGCTGTAGTATCTCATACCTAGCATCCTGAATAATCTCTCAAACTGTATCTGGGGAATGGCCTTCGTGAGTGGATCCGCAGTGTTGTCCTTCGTATCTACTCTCCTGACCTCGATCTCCCGGCGATCAACTATCTCCCTGATCAGGTGATACCGCCTCAGAATATGTCTGGACTTCTGATGGGACCTGGGTTCCTTGGCCAAAGCCACAGCTCCATTGTTATCTCAATACAGAGGTATTGGATGCTCAATGGATGGAACCACACCGAGTTCACTAATGAACTCCTTCATCCAGACAGCCTCTTTGGCAGCATCGTTGGCAGCGATGTATTCAGCCTCCATCGTCGAGTCTGCAACGGTATCCTGTTTGGAACTCTTCCAACATACCGCCCCTCCATTGAGGGTAAAGACAAATCCCGAGTGCGACTTAGAGTCGTCCTTATCACTTTGGAAGCTGGAATCGGTAAAGGACTCCACCCGGAGTTCTCCGTTACCATACACCAAGAACATGTCTCTTGTCCTTCGCAAGTACTTGAGAATGTTCTTCACAGCTGTCCAGTGACTCTCTCCAGGATCTGCTTGATACCGACTCACTACACTTAGTGAGTATGCTACATCGGGTCTGGTACATAGCATCGCATACATGATAGAGCCTACTGCCGAAGCATAGGGTATCACTTGCATACGAGCTCTCTCCAAATCAGTCTTGGGAGACATCTCTTTGGAGAGAGTGAGTCCAGAGATCATGGGTTGGTTCCCACGCTTGGATTCTTCCATACTAAACCTCTTTAGTATGGTGTCAATGTACCTGGATTGGGACAATCCCAGTATCCTTTTGGATCTATCTCTATAGATCCTAATCCCCAATATGCAGGAGGCATCACCAAGATCTTTCATTGAGAATCTTTGTGATAAGAAGAGCTTGACTGATTGCAGCATAGGAATATCATTTCCTATCAAGAGTATGCCATCCACGTACAATACGAGGAAGACAACCTTACTCTCTGCTACCTTCTTATAGATACAAGGTTCATCTATATTTTGGATGAAGTCAAACTCTTTGACTACAACATCAAAACATATGTTCCAACTCCGCGATGCTTGCTTTAACCCATAAATGGATTTAAGCAGTTTGCATACCTTTCCGCTGCTCCCACTATCTACGAAGCCCTCTGGCTGAGTCATGTACACGCACTCTTCTAAATCACCATTTAGAAAGGCGGTCTTAACATCCATTTGCCAGATTTCGTAGTCATGGTATGCAGCAATGGCAAGTAAGATCTGGATGGACTTAAGCATAGCCACTGGAGAAAAGGTTTCGTCATAATCCACACCTGGTCGTTGACGAAAACCCTTTGCTACAAGTCTAGCTTTGAAAGTCTCAACTTTTCCATCTACACCAAATTTCTTTTTAAAAATCCACTTGCTCCCAATGGGTTTTACCCCTTCAAGAGCATTTTCTAAAGTCCATACTTTATTGGTGTACATGGATTCCATCTCAGATCGCATTGCATCCAGCCATTTCACAGAGTCACCACTCGTGATGGCCTGCTCGAAACTAGTCAGGTCATCATCTTCCATGATGCAATCCTCGCTTCCACCATCAATGAGAAAACTGTAGTATCTCTCAGGCGGATGAGAAACCCTGCTAGATCGGCAGAGAGGCTGGGGTTCGTCGGGTACTACTGAATCCTCTGGTTCTACCAAGTCTTCTGTTGTAGTTTGTGTTGCTGGAACATCTTCCAGTTCTACCTCAATGCCACTAATCTGTTTCATAAGAAAACCTTTTTCCAAGAAAGTGGCATGTCGAGAAACAAACACCTTTTGTTCCTCGGGATGGTAGAAGATATACCCTTGTGAATTTTTGGGATATCCTACAAACTTACATAAGACGGATCTTGCCTCGAGTTTGTCCGGATTTTGCCTTTTGACATAGGCCAGACAACCCCATATCTTAACATAATTAAGAGATGGTCTCTTCCCTTTCCATATCTCATATGGAGTGGTAGGCACTGATTTGGTAGGAACCATATTCAATAGGTGTATGGCTGTCTCAAGCGCATACCCCCAGAAGGAATAGGTAACTCAGCTGTACTCATCATTGAGCGCACCATATCTAATAGGGTGCGATTCTTCCGTTCCGATACACCGTTGTGCTGTGGTGTATAAGGTGGAGTAAGCTGAGAGAGAATCCCATTCTCTTTTAGATAATCTTGGAACTCATTGCTTAAGTATTCTCCTCCTCGATCAGATCGAAGGATCTTAATACTTTTGCCCGTTTGGTTCTCTACTTTGTGCTTATATTCTCTGAATTTCTCAAAAGCTTCAGACTTGTGTTTCAACAGGAACACATGCCCGTATCTAGAGAGATCGTCAGTGAATGTAATGAAGTGGGAAGAACCGTTCCTGGTATGCGTAGACATGGGACCGCATACATCACTATGTACCAGTCCTAAGAGTTCCGTAACTCGTTCTCCGTGTCCACTAAACAGAGCTTTGGTCATTTTTCCTTTGAGACATGAATGGCAAGTATCATAAGATGATAATTCAAACGGATTCAAATATCCATTTTTATGTAACTTAGCCAGTCGTGTCGAACAAAATAGCACTGTTTATTGACAAAATTATAGGAAATGAGCGGTACTAAAATGTAATAAATCGTGCCGAACAAATACCCCCAAACCTATCTTTTGCTCGTCCCGAGCAAAATAAAATTCTTACCTCACTTTCGCAGGGAACGCGATTGCACTGAGCCCGTGGAACAAGCCGTTAAACCTCTAGGTGTCCCTAGTAGGAGGAGTTTTATCTCTTGAGGGTTTTCAGTGGATTGCACCCACAAAATCCAGTCAAGTTAGCGTCATGAAGAAACTGTTGATTCTACTCTTAAGTTAAGAATCAAATCTAGAAGTTCTATCATCTTAGTTAAAAACGTCCAACCCTATCTTTCACTCCTCACAATTTGTTTAACATAAGCTTATACACGCCTTTACGTGATTGTGTGAATAGTGTCGACAAGCTTTTAAGAACTTGATTAGGGTCATCATGTCATAAATACGGACCAGGATAGACTTCTAAAGGATCACACGAGTTTGAAAGGACTTAAGATTTTCTCAAGTTTTGTTCTCCAGTTAGGTTTCAAGTCAGAATATATATCATTTTTAACAGAGAACCTAAGTCTTAGTTTTCACTCCAACCTTTCACCTGTTGATTTTTATACACACCCTTCGTTATCGTGCAAAACGTCTTAATAAATACAAACCTTCATATCTCCACGAAAAAACTGTTTTAATAGAAAATTCGTCTCCGCCAAGATTATTCTCCCACAAAGAACCGTTAGGACTTTTAACTCGGAGAGAACACTTGCTTAGCTTGTTTTACTTGGCGATTGGAAACTTAGCGAGCTTTGGGTCAATGACTCCCAAACCAGATGGTTTTAGGGCATTAGGTGTGGAGACACCCCAAGGACTTAATTACCCAAGTTACTAAGGCCACAAAACAAAAGACTCATTTTATTTTAAATAATTCTGCACTCAATGAAAAATGGAGATATAGCCAGCCTTTCTTTTAAATCCGAAGACGTTACATGTGGATAAGGTGTGTAATCACTCCAACAAGGGTCTAGATGGGTTATTTTTCAGACTTATAGCTTCTATTAAAACCTCAATAACATCCTTCATATCTACTTTACCTTGTGAACTAATCTTAATATTACTTAATTCAGAACAAATCTGTTTGATCCTAAAGATGTTTATCAATTTCAAGAAGTTTGAAGACATGTCAGACATTCATCTAATTCTCAAGAACTCATGACACGTGTAAAGTGATATAAAAGACGTATATTAGCTACGGCCAAACTCAAAGGAGGGTTATCTTTCGGGTTTTCAATCTCACAAAAAGAATTTAGTTATTTCTAACTTATCAACCGAACCGTTAGACTTTGAATCTAAGTTCCCCCGCTAGCTAACATGACAAAGTTTTTATATTTTTAGGAAAAAAATTTAATTTTTATGGTTTTTTTAAATATTTATGCAATGCAGAATATACACATGATGCAGCAAAATAAACGCAGTGCTCACCCCCAAACCTGAGTTTTACGATATCCTCATCGTTGCCCCCGTCTCCGGTATCTAGACTTAGACATCATGGTGAGAATTTTATTCAAAGAAAAAGAAAAAAACCTATGACTAATTACAACATTTACATGTTGAAAAATTGGGTTAGTCCAGAAATTAATACCAGCCATTTAAAGATTTTGTCTATATAGTGCAATGGCTGGTAAAAGAATATGTATATACAAAAGAAAAAGAAAGAGAAAAGGTATATGTTAGATGTTAGTGAAGGGCATGAGCGTGTAAAAGTAGGGATCAGATGAAGCTGAAGATGAAAATAAAGTTTTGAAGAGGTTAATGAATTGTTTACTGGATGAATTGAATGTTCATAAAGCACATGTTGAGTTCCGAAGCCAGGTTCGTTTAAAAACTGAAGTTCGTCCGCAAAAAGTTAGGCCAAAAAAAAGGTTGCTAGGATATTCCCAAATTGAACCTGACTCAAACTCACCAAGAATATCAAGTTCATCCATAAAAATTTCCTCAAAACTCGATATGAAAGAATATTTTTCAAAGCTGTCTTCCTCCCTATAATTTTTCACAATCCTATTCTTATCATTATAGGTTTCTAACTCTCCGAATACCATTTCTTCCACATCACATTCACAAATGGGTAGGTATATGTCATCCAAAAAAGTAGGTTCCAACACTAATATTTCTTCCGAAACAATATCACCAGGTGATACAAAAATTATGGGTTCCTGATCATTGATCTCTAATCTATCTAAACCATACCCATAAAATTCATAAGATTCCTCCTCTAAAATTGGAATGCAATCAGTCGGAGGTTTTTCTTGTGTGTCCTAATAACACTTAGTCAAATCATTTGCATCGTCATCTATGAAATCATCAAAATTCAGTTGATCGTTTATCTCACTTGGATGACTTCCTAGATGACAAACATTAACATTACTGGGTTCCGATTGACTGTGTTCACTCCCTAGAATCCTGATCAGTCGAAAATAGTGCATTCTCAACACGTTAATTTCCCTACTCTTATCATTCATATATAGGTATTTATTGTAATTATAACACAGATTATGAATTCATCTGGAAAATACCAAATACAATGTGTTATAAATACAATTGACATTCTAAAGGGAAATTAAGTGTTTATTACTACATGCATGATCTTTGTATATCAACATTTGTCTCGAGATTGTGTGCAGGAAATTCTCCAGGTAAAAGAGCCGGTACTGCTAAAAGTGCTGATAAAACGAATCAAGTCCAAGACTTGTGATCTAGAAGTAAACAAGAAAGTATAAAAATATTCCAGACATCATAAAAGTTCCATAAAGCCAACAAGAAACAACCCTGAAATTTCCATGCAGCAAACCCATCAAACGGCCGCGGATCCACGGCCGAGTCAGGCTGATCCGCCGCGGATCCGCGGCCGAGTTGACTCGTCGGTGGTTGGAACTTTTCCCGAGGCTTCTCTTTTAACGGCCAAACTTCTTCAAGACGCTTCAGTTCTTCTAATCTCTAGAAGTTTCCCTCCAACAACAAGCCTTCTCTTGTAAGCTAGCTAACTACCTTGATCTAGAAACTTCTCTCTAACTACCTAGATTCCAAGGGAAGACTAACCTAGCTTCTAGGGGAAGCCAAAGGGAAACACTATAAAAAGGCATCTAAGGCTTCATTACAAAGGTTGTTGAATATTGAGCCAAATTTCCACAAGTTGACTGACACAACTTCCAACTCTAAACCCTAGCCGCAAATCAAATTCCAAAGCCAACTCAAGATCCATTGAGAGAAAGATCAAGCAAAGACAGAAGATCCTCTATTTACAACGCCAATCATCATCCGATCAAGAGATCCACGACGATCCGCGACTCACGACGAACGAGCCACGCAAAGATCGACGCTAAATTCCTTCTCAAATGAGTGAGCTAGAGCTAGTCTTGTAAACTTGAGTGAGAAATGTAATTTGAAGAAGATCTAAATAAAGGTGAAAATCTCTATTCTCGCTTTCTATTCATTCTCGCATTATGATATTCTTCGTTCTTGATTGTTTTATGATGATGCGTGAGTAAATTCTCCGCTTATGGAGGATCCGAAAGAATTGATAGATCTATTGATGATCAAATCTTTATACTAATTCTTAATTCTTATGAGATTTGTGAACCTTAGCAAAATGAATCGTTGATGACCTAATTTGGAGCGAAATAACTTCTTGATTATTTCGTTGCAAATTATGGATCAAACTATCGGTGATTTTCTTTGCTGAAGGCTAGATCCGAATGATTATGATTGAAAAGACAAGGGATAGTGAAGGAGAAACCCTAGTTTCTTCAATTGATCCCTAATCTTCAATCATCATCATCAATCTAGCTACAAATATTCAATAGATAAGATTAGGAATTATTAAATTCATCATTAGCTATTAACTCAATCGGATCCTATTAGCTATTTTTCAAATCTTGATAATTCAATTGGTTTGGGACATTTCTTGATTCTTGATCCTAGATCATTATTTTCTTTATGTTTTTTGAAATTCAAACTCACAAATCTTGAATCAATTTTCTTGCAAATTTCTTTTATTCTTTAATTTTCAACTCAACTAAAACGACTACGAACGAATCACACTTTCCCTGTGGACGATCCGCACTCGCTAAACGAACCTACAAAAGACACCGATTATTGATTGCGGTTTTTATAAATTTCTTTGGTTGTGATATATTTTACATTTTCCAAACACGACATGAAATTTAAGATCAATCAAATGGCACCGTTGCCGGGGATAGTGTGCTAATTTGTTAGTTTTTGTAATTTGAGTTGGAAAATTTATTGTTCCATCAGTTTTTTAGATCAAAATTCATAACAAGCGCCTAACGATTTGTTGTGATTTGTTGCAAGGAGATCTGGAATCTGTGGAGCGAGAGGAAAAATTTTCAGGACATCTCAAAAAGTCCAGAGAGGCATTTGGAACATTTGCTGAAATTTTTGTGCAGGGATCTTAACATCTCGCGGCGAAACTGCGGCCATAGAGTGCATCTTGCGGCGGAACCGCGGTGCTATTAGGGTTTCACTGCACCAAAATTCTTAGGTCCATTTCTGACGTTCTTATCTCCTCCCTACTCTATCCATTAACCAATTTTTGCAGGTTTCTTTGCAAAAATTCACAGCGTCGCAAAAAGAAAAATTGTTGCGTGTTTGATCTTGGTTGTTTACATTTTTAATACGGAAATTAAGGGGCAAAGACCAAATTCAGATTAGGTGGGGATTTCATTACCTTTCCTAAGCCCCAAAAATCACAAACTTGCATCCGCATCACCCTCATTAACTAAAAAATATCTAGACAAGACTCTAAGGACCGTCGCTCTCAATAAGAACAGACGAAGGTCATGGGTAACCTACTGTTTATCCGCGTTTCTTTTGTGGTGTCTAGGCAAGTGTGTCTAAGGCAAGTGGTTACTTAATTAGGCCCACTACTTACGTAGTAGAGAACCTCCCACTTACCTGGCACTTACCTGGCCACAGAAGAGGCAAAGAGGCAGTAGAGAATCTATCTTGCGACTTGTCTTCTGGAAGTCTAGGAGCGGTCTAGAGACTTGACCTAGGTGACCACTAGATTTAGGTTGCTTGTGCATTGTTTGTGTGATTTTTTCCAAAATTCGTATTTTTCAAACCAAACACCAACTCATCTTTTCCTTAATTATCATTCAACGCTGCCACTTGTGCTATACCATTTAGTGCATGCTCGGCTGGACACGGGATTCTAGTGCCCGTCTTGTCCGCGTTACTCCTATCGACTCCGAAGTCGGTATTTCTACATCTTCTTTTTCTACACCCACTACCACACCCACTTCGATGGACGAATCTCCATCGAACTTCTTTAACACTACTCCGCCACCGTCAGCAGGTGCGCAGAATCCACCCCGCATCTCTCTCCAAGAGAGATGTTACCCTATGCGAAGTCCTCTTTCGACCTGTCTCACCATTCCACCAGCCAATGGGGACAATTTTGAAATCAAACCACAATACACCAATCTTCTGCCAAAATATCACGGTCTCGAGACTGAAGACGCATACGTCTTTATTACCAAATTTGAAAATGTATGCGCTGTGATGGGTACTTCACAGCTTTCTGTGGATGCTATGAGATTACGTCTTCTCCCATTCACTTTGTGCGATATAGCCGAGAAGTGGCTTTATAACACAGACGCACATTCTATTTCGAACTGGGGAGAATTTGTAATAGCTTTCCTAAATAAATTCTACCCTAATCATAAAACAGCTCGAGTCCGTAGCGAAATAAATCAGTTTACCCAGCTTCCAAATGAACCATTCTCGAAGTGTTTTGAACGCTTCAAGGATCTGTTAGTTCAATGTCCTCATCACGGAATTCCTAGATGGGATCTGTGCAGAATCATAAATGAGGGCATTAATCCTACAACAAAACAGAACCTTGAATCCATGTGTCAAGGCACCTTCATGAATAAAGATGATGGTGAAGCCTAGAGATTTTTAGAAGATTTCGCTGAAAAATCTTTACAGTGGGAGAGTGTAAACCAGTCATCGTCTAGGGGTGGCATTCACCAAATTGATGTTTCCATAGGAGTTAGAACTGAAATGGAAGCAATGCAAAAGAAACTCGAAGCTATGGAACATAAATTTTTAGCAGCCTCCCTTAATCAGATGTCACTTCCCAAAACTGTTTGTGGATGCTGTTCTGATCCATCTCATCTTACGGAAGAATGTCCATTAAATTCTCTGTTTCAAGGTCAAGAGCATACAAATGCTGCTTTCCAACAAAGACCTAGAAACGATCCGTATTCTTCCACTTATAATCAGGGTTGGAGGAATCACCCTAACTTTGCTTGGAACCAACAACAAAATCAAAATACGGTTCCAAACCAAAATAATTTTCAAAGGGCTCCTCCACAACAACAGCAACCACTACAACTGACTCAGCACCCCTATCAATCAAAAAACTTTCAAAATCCGGTCAACACCTCTGCACCGTCTAGTTCTTTGCAATTGACCGGTACAGATGAATCCTCTTCACTCGCACAAACCATGAATTTGATTCTGAAAAATTTCATGCAAGTTTCAGCTGAAATAAAGACTTCTGTCGATAAAATCCAGAAAAACTCTGACTCCCATGGTGAGAGTATAAAATCGATGGAAGCTCAAATTGCCCGATTAAATGCCAAGATGGGTGCTAGAGAAAAAGGGAAACTTCCGTCTCAACCCCTGCCGAATCCTGGGCATTCACAACACTACAATGTGAATGCCATTACAACGTTGAGATCAGGAAGAGTGATGAACAATCACGTCGGGGAAGAGATTGATGATAATAAAAAATCTATCAATAACACCCCGACTTCCACTTCTACTTTTCCTTCCACACACACTTCTACTTCTGACCCCAGTTCTTCTACCCCACCACATTCTAGCGAGCCTATTCTTCATTTTCCTCAAGGCTCGACACCTCAGCATACCTCTTCTAGTCCACCAAAGACGATCCCCACTCCTATTCTGGAATCAGTTCCACACACACCACCTTCTCCAATGTTGGACCCAGCTATTATTGCTAAAGCTCCTTATCCGAATCGATTAAGGGAAAACAAATCCAGTCCACATATGGAGAAGATTATGGATATGTTCAAACAGGTTAATATCAACATCCCTCTTCTAGATGCTATTCAACAAGTCCCCGCTTAAGCGAAAATTCTCAAAGACTTGTGCACTAGGAAGAGGAAGACTCAAGTGCCTAAAAAGGTCTTCATGACTAATAATGTTATCACTGCTTTTACCCCACAGTTACCAAAGAAACTTAAGGACCCAGGATGTCCTACAATATCAATTTGTATTGGGGGTAAAAACATTAACCGTGCTTTACTTGACCTTGGTGCAAGTGTTAACCTGCTTCCATATTCTGTTTACGAGCAGTTAAGGATTGGAGAGTTGAAACCAGCTCATTGCACTCTCCAAATGGCAGACCGATCAATCACCAAACCTAGAGGTCAACTGGAGGATGTGTTGATAAAAGTCGGGGAATTCATATTCCCTGTGGACTTTATTGTTCTAGATACACAACCTGTAGCGAACCCACAGAATCAAATTCCGGTGATTTTGGGTTGACCATTCCTTGCCACTTCCAATGCTGTCATTAATTGTCAAAACGGTTCAATGAACCTATCTTTTGGAAAAATGACAATTGAACTGAACATCTATAAAATTGGAAGTCGGCCATCCTCGCATACTTGATGTCTGTTCTATCCATGAGATTGCTCCCGAGAGTTGCGAAGTTGATGAACTTTGGTTTGAAAATATCGACGACACTAGCACATCGATGTTTGATCTTTCACATCTTAGTGAGGACACATTTTCCATACTTGAGTCTGAAACTCTTGACTCTTCACCTTCCGAGTCTGTATCTTATGCAGGCTACGAGCTTCTCCTTGACTTCGAATATCATTCAATGACCCCACCTTCTATAGTTTCTCTGCCCGCATTAGATCTCAAACTTTTACCTTCTCACCTTAAATATGCATATTTAGGCGAGAATGAGTCTTTACCTGTTATCATATCAGCTTCTCTAGCCTCAGAGCAAGAGAACGCTCTTTTGACGGTATTGAGATCTAATAGGCAGGTATTTGGTTGGACTATGGCTGACATCAAAGGGATTAGTCCCTTGATTGTAGAACACCATATACATCTGATGGATGAAGCCAAGCCAACCCGAGAACCACAGAGACAGTTAAACCCCGTCATGAAGGATGCGGTGAAGAAAGAGATCGTCAAATGCCTTGACAATGGTATCATTTATCTAATCTCCGATAGCCAATGGGTAAGTCCAATTCATGTCGTCCCTAAGAAATCTGGCATCACGGTCATAACAAATGAAGCAAATGAGTTAATCCAGACACGCACTCAAACTGGGTGGCGTGTATGTATTGATTATAGAAAACTCAATGCCGCAACGAGGAAAGACCACTTTCCTCCACCTTTTATTGACCAGATGTTAGAACGCTTAGCTGGACGTGAATACTATTGCTTCATGGACGGATACTCTGGCTATAACCAGGTCCCTATTGCCAAAAAGGATCAAGACAAAACCACATTTACTTGTCCTTTTGGTACTTTTGCTTATAGACGCATGCCCTTTGGGTTATGCAATGCTCCCGCTACATTTCAGCGGTGTATGATGGGGATATTCTCGGACATGGTCGAGAATTTTCTGGAGATTTTCATGGACGATTTCTCGATATTCGGAGATTGTTTTGCTTACTGCCTATCACATCTTGACGCAGTTCTTACTCGTTGTAAAGAGAAGAACTTAACCTTGAATTGGGAAAAATGCCATTTCATGGTCCAAGAGGGAATTGTGCTTGGACATGTGATTTCACGGAAAGGCATTGAGGTTGACAGAGCTAAAATAGATGTCATTCATAACCTACCTCATCCCAAATGCGTCAAGGATATACGATCTTTTCTTGGCCATGCAGGCTTTTACAGGAGATTCATTAAGGATTTTAGCAAAATTGTTAGACCTTTAACTCTTCTCTTGGCCAAGGACACAACCTTTCACTTTGACTCGGATTGTGAGGCAGCATTTGACTCACTCAAACACTCTCTCACTACAGCCCCCGTTTTACCATCTCCAGAATGGAACCACCCGTTTGAGCTTATGTGTGATGCGTCAGATTTTGCAATGGGTGCAGTCTTAGGACAGCACATTGAAAAGATGCCACGCGTGATCTATTATGCAAGCAATACCCTGAACGATGCTCAAATTAATTATACAACTACCGAAAAAGAACTTTTGGCAGTTGTATTTGCATTAGAAAAATTCAGGCCTTACTTGATTGGCTCACCTAATGTTGTGTACACTGACCACTCCGCTTTAAAACATCTTTTGGCGAAGAAGGATGCTAAAGGTAGGCTAATACGTTGGATCCTTCTATTACAAGAATTTGATCTTGTTATTAAAGATAAGAAAGGATGTGAAAACGTTATAGCCGACCATCTTTCGCGCATCTCTTTTTCACCTGTGACCCTGCCGATCAATGACACTTTTCCAGACGAAAAACTCTTAAAAGTATCCACTGAACCTTGGTTCGGAGATATTGTGAATTATCTTGCTACGGGACTTATTCCGTGTGAATGGTCGAAATAGGACAAACATCGATTTCTATTCCAAGTAAAACATTTTTACTGGGATGAACTTTATTTGTTTAAGTATTGTCCTGATCAGATCATTCGCCGATGTGTCCCTAATGATGAATTCAAGAGTTTTCTATCTTTTTGTCATGATCAGGCATGTGGGGGTCATTTCGGTTCTCAAAAGACGGCGGGGAAGGTTTTGCAATGCGGTTTTTATTGGCCGACTTTGTTCAAAGACTCATTTGATCATTGCAAAACCTGTGCACAGTGTCAACACACGGGTAGGATTTCCCGGAAAAATGAGATACCGCATCAACCCTCTTGGTGGTTGAAATTTTTGACGTTTGGGGTATTGACTTTATGGGTCCTTTTCCCAACTCTTTCGGGAATCTGTACATATTGCTTGCGGTTGATTACGTCTCGAAATGGGTTGAAGCTATTCCTTGTCGCACTAATGACAAAAAGGTTGTCATTAAGTTTTTAAAAGAGAACATCTTTTCGCGATTTGGACACCCGCGTACTATCATTAGCGATAATGGGACGCATTTCTGCAATCGGTCTTTCGAGACTTTGATGCGGAAATATGCAATCAACCACAAACTTTCTACACCCTATCATCCCCAAACGAGAGGGCAAGCTGAGATTTCAAACAGACAAATCAAACAAATTTTGGAGAAAACAGTTTCTAAAAATCGAAAAGATTGGTCAACCAAATTGACGGATGCTCTTTGGGCATTCCGTACAACATATAAAACCGATCTAGGTATGTCTCCTTATAGACTAGTGTTTGGAAAGGCTTGTCACTTTCCGGTCAAGATTGAGCACAAAGCAATGTGGGCCATTAGAGAACTCAACTTTGACTTAAATCAAGCCTGCAACTTTCGGAAGTTGCAATTAAACGAGCTAAGCGAACTCCGTGATGAAGCTTATGATAATGCTGTAATTGCAAAGAATCGGACTAAGATATTTCACGATAAAAACATTTTGAGAAAAATTTTACACCTGGTCAACAAGTCCTTCTTTATGATTCATGACTCCATCTTCATGCGGGTAAGCTAAAATCTCGGTGGAAAGGACCTTTTGTTGTGCGGTGTGTATACCCGCACGAGGCAGTTGAGTTAGAAAATGTTGAAAATGGTACAATTTTCAAAGTAAATGGACATAGACTAAAACCGTATTTTTCCACTGACCCCTCGGAGAAGCTCATTGTTAGTTACATGTATGCCCTAGAGGCCATTACTGTACATAGGATGTATATTGTAGTGGATGTTGGGACATATATAGGGAGGACTTTCTTGCTCGACATGATAGTATGCAATCTGGTTGCTCTTTACCTTAACGTGTACACTGATTGTCTCTCTGTTATATGTTGGTAAAGCCCTTAGGATGTGTACTTGACTACCTGGACTATGATGCGGATCATACTAGTGGGGACATGGTAGTCCATAAGTACATCCTTCAAGGTCCCTAGTCGTGGGTGTATCGAGACAGGGCATCGATATTCCAGAGTAGGCTAGCGTATACCTTCTCGACCCATACAGATGGGCGATGGATGATCCCATATCCATTGGTGTTTGACATCAGAGATGGTGTACGGGTGCTCAGTGGAGACTGGGTACACTAGACGGACTCGCCGAGAACTCCCAGATGGTATTATACCTCACGTCAGATGGCAGTTCTCTGGTGACACTGGTACAGAGTAGTCTGTTGACCAAAGATCGTCATAGAGTCTTTTGTGATTCCCACTGTGTTTTGATTTCCACCTTACCACGTCCAAGAGGGCGTGCAAAACGGTGGTTTTTGGATACAGTCCCGAATCATATGGAGGCAATGAGCGATAGGAGGGGATTCGTCTCTCCCGGTATAGGGAGTTGATGTTGCGCTGTGTTCGATTGGCTATAACCGGAAATCCCTGGCCAGGGTTACTGAGATTTACTGGTAAGTGTTACCAGTAGTTTCTCGAACTATTATAGACCTCATATCGACACGACTTATCGAGCTACTGGGTCTGACGTTTACCACCCCTTGGCGAGATATGCGACATATCAGACGAACAGACCGGACTGTACGGTAAGTGTTACTGGTTGGATTCACAGGAGTGTGAGCGGGCTTGCTCGTCGATCTTCTGATCGCTCAATACCCGGGTGGCCGTTACGTTTAGCAGACCGCTTGCGGCTTGTGGGTGCTTGATATGATAATCATCTGCTGCTGGCGTATTGACGAGTCTTTAGAGTCCTACGCAGAGGTTTCCTGGCTCAAGAGAAACGAAATAGGAGCGCATATGAGATATGTGCGGGACCGAGAATAATACCAGTATGTGATACTGTATTCTATTCTCACGATTAGTATCATTGGACGGTTATATGAGATATAGCCGGGATACCGAATCAAGTGTTGATTCGATACATTGATACACTAAATATTAGTCGGTCATATGCAGTATGACCGGATCATTAAATCAAGCGTTGATTTAATGATTTAATACATAATTATATATTTGATATATTACTTTGCATTAACTAGTATTGGTTCACTTAAAATGGATTTTCTCACTTGATGTGCACATTGTATATGTAATATATTTTTGTGCACTTGATTGTATCATGTTTGATGATACATGCAAACTTGGGTGTGTTTGCTTTTAAACTATGATTTAGGTTAATGGTTAGGGTTTTAAATGATAAGATCACTTAAAACTAAACCATGGTTGCTATATGATAAGATCACTTGATTTATTATATTTAATCAATTGGTTTTATTATACTTATAATATATTCTTTTTCTTCTTATTCTTCTTCTTCAAGAAGAAGAAACTTTGCTTCCTTCAATGGTAACATGAGAAAAAGAGTGAGAAATCAAAATCCAAAGTGAACCCACTTCCTATTTCTTCATCCTATACCACTTTCCATGTAGTATAGGGTGTTTTCTTCATAAGTTTCATGACTTGGTGAAGTTGGAGCTTGATCTTGAGTTGCCTCGACGTAGATCGTCTTCGGCATCGAAGTCGACGACCTAGCCCGATCTTATCTCCGATGAAACCACCACGAGAGTCTAGGATTCCGATGGTTGCAGCGGAGGGGCGTCATCACGGAGCCAAGGAAGTGGAGGACCGCATATACAAAGGTTGTATTTCCGTTCATTTAGTGTAAAGTTGTTTACCCGCATTTGTTTTCGCCTAAACTCTAGTTAACGATCGCATTAGGGTTTCTGGGCACCGGAAAAATTTTAATCCGGCATGGTCGATGCCTTGTGGGACCTCCTTAGTGTGCCTAGGAACCCTACAGTGGTATCAGAGCCTAGCTAGAGCTTTAGGCGAAGTGTAGAAGAAGTTAGAAGTCCGATCGAACCCGTAAACCCCGACAAAACCCTTCTCTGTACATTTTTCAAAACAGTTGATTTTTGTGAATTACAAATTTTCAGAAAAACAAGCAGGAAAAACTAAGAATTACGGTGAAGTACGGTCCACTAAGTCAATAATTTGACCGCGGAACCGCGGCGAAACCAAGGGTTTGGCGGCGGTTCCGCGACCAAAATTTGGACTTAGTCCCTGAAATTTCATATATTTGTTCTTAGGTCCTTTCTTGGCAATTTTTTATGGGAATTTTTTTTATTTCACTCAAGTGTTAAGTTTTCTAGGGTTTTATTGGGGACTCGTTAATTTGATCGGATAATTTAACTTGGTTTATGTTTTTCCGGATATTTTAGAAATTGTTAAAAAGTTCGACTGGATATAAATACCCGATTTTTCCCTGTCGGGAAATTTCCAAGTGTTGGATTTTTCCGTGGTTTAAAGACGTTCTAAAGTAGTGCAAGTAACGCGATGGACCCTCTAGAAGACAACAAACCTTAACTCGATTATGTGACCGTCTTGAACTGCCCTTTGAACCTTAGGGTTTGGGGCAGTACGGCGTGCCACATGTGAGGCGTTGGCTTGACCTTTCTACGGCTGGACCGTTGGTACTGAGGCATGAAGTGAATGTTTTTTAAAACTTATTTCATGTGTTGAGTTGTTTCGGGAAAACTTAGGTGTTTGATTATTTGATCGGAAAGTTTAACATTTTCTATTTATCTAGAATGTGATACAATATTTGGAATCCACAAGGAGTTATGAGATAACTGATTTGAATGTTATAAACATAGCACTTTAGTCTCACTTGATCGGTTGCCATGGAATTTTGATGCGATCAAAAGTCCGTCGCAATCACGTAGCGTACGCGGATACTCGCCGGGTAAACTTAATAGACAGCTACACCCCATATCCCTGACCAAGTGACTGTAGGAGAACCCCGTCGTCGAAAGCATCCGTTCGGGTGCTCGCGGCAGCGGTGTTCCGCCTTGGTGCACTTCGTCGACGGCATCGGGGGTGCGGCCGCCTACTAAAGTTTGCGACGAGCATTCGATCAGTTTTTCGGGAATCTTGTTGAATTACCCGACTTGATATTGAAAAGTATTTTCAATAATGAGACTAAAATGCGGGGTTTCTTTTCTGTGACCGTAAGTGTAATATGTGATATCGCCGGTTTCGTTGCTATATGACAACGACAATTGGGATACGCATGTTTACTTACGTTGATGACATGTGATGTTATGTGTTGCTGGATATGTTATATTGGATCGTCGCGTTTGAATAGCCGAGGGTTTTTATGTGAGATGAGTGTTTTTCATTTTCATTCATGTAAAAACTTGTATGTAATATTCTTTTAATGGGGCACTTCCAGGTTGCGGAAGATGTTACCTTTTGTATATTATTTACTTTTCCGCACTAGGATAGACCTAAGGAGGAGGGCACAAGTAACCGGGTTCTGGAGTCCAGTGGGAGACCAACTCGAGGAGTCGTGTCCGGGTCTCCTAACTCTAGAATTGGTAGGGTTGCTTGCCGCTCTCGTAGGGGTCTAGGGGTGTGGGTTTGGCTATTCATCGCGACTGTGGAATCCGTGTTTTATACTGGCTCGTATTAAAAACACGGACGTCCTAGTATATCCAATGTTTCATATGATTCTTCTGATGCGTTATCTGTGATGTGATCATGTGATATGTTCTGTGATAAATACTGTATATAGTATATACGATATATTATATAGACGTTACTTATGTTTTACACCCGCGCTAGCCCTGTCCCGCTCTGCCGTTAGTTACCTAACCTAACGGTGCACGAGGGGACATCGAGGCGAATGCGGATGGCATAAGTGTACGTCGTATTTATCTGTGATGTTTAGGTGATTTAAATGATGGGACTTCATTAATGAGATTAATGAAATAAAAGAAACCTAATGATGTGGAATCGAATTTTCAAAAATAAAACAGGTAGCTACAGTTCTTGCTTTGCACAGCGGTATATATGATATATCCTGCACCTTATTCGATGAGGAAAGGGCCGACGATCCCTTCACCGGGAGTGACCCCTTTAGCAATAACTGGCAGATGCTACACACTCGGTTTGTCTTTTGATAGCTTCTATAGTTTCTGCATTGCACAGCGGTATATATGATATATCCTACACCTTATTCGATGAGGAAAGGGCCGACGATCCCTTCACCGGGAGTGACCCCTTTAGCAAAACTAGAAAAGCCTCAGAAACATTCCATTTTAAAAATCATTTGATTCTATAACGATATCAAGTTCATTACGCAATAGGTTTTCAGAAAAACCTGTCGTAGCCCTCCGTCATTTCAGATAAGTAGTAGTTAGTATTCGTGCTACGTTTGTTGGCCTGCGTCAAGGCGTAGTGTGCGGTAGCTAACTAGTATTTATCTGCTTATGCATATGATGCAGATTGGATTAGGGTAGTCGTGCGACTTTGTTGTCCTGCGTCAAGGGTCGTGCGGGTGGGTTTAATTCAATCAGGAAATGATGGGTTGAACTTGACTAGCGCACTATGGTTTGTTGGCCTGCGTCAAGGTCATAGGACGCTAGGGGCAAAATTATCGGGAATTTCAAGTGTTGAAATTTGCAATGAGATTGCATACCTTCTATGAGATAGTTGGATCCCGATACCCGCTGCTAGTAAGAGTTACTCCTGGGAGAGTTTTACACATTACAATTAGCCGATCAAGTAGGTGTCTAGAAAGGTGTCAACGAGGTTACGCCTCTGGGAAAATGAGGTTTACTGTAATTAGGTCCGTGCGAAAGCACGGGGAACGTCCCTCAAAGTACCGACACTGGCCTGGCTGAAAGATTGGCGAATTTGTAGCGTGTAATTAATCCTGGCTAGTCTTTCCTTTTAGGGTTTGAAGGAAGATTTGATAAAAACAGTGGGAGCCATCCTGATTAGATAAAATAATAACCAATCTATTCTTGCAAGAGCGCATGCTGAGTGTTTTCTTCTCTCTCTCTCCAGGTAGCGACCTTATCACGCCTTAATCAAGATAATAATACGGATGTATTGACCGAACCCGCTTGTTATACTGAGCTGGGGAACGTTGGTCCCGCTCTGACTTATAATTATTATAAGACCGAGCAGGAAATTGGGGAATACCAGATTTCCCGTGCCGCCCAATCGAATAAAGTGCATGTTGATGCATCATCTTCGGGTGTGTTCCTTAAATAGAACTGTTTCTCAGTATCCTCTGCATCCTGGGTATTTGATACCGGATCAGGATCCCAGATATGTAATCTGTTACATAGGGCTACAGAAAGGTAGAAAACTGAGAACGGGTGATAAGTTTCATGAGACAGAAAACGGTGCAAGTGTTGCAGCCAGGTCTGTTGGTCACTGTCACCCTATATTACAAATACATTGATTCTGAACAAATGCTATTAGGTACCGAACCTGATGTACAAAATCATATCAATCTCTTTATTAGTAAAGAAGGATATAATTTTGTATTGATGGATAATGTTTTGAACATTTCCTATTTCAAAAGTTGATTGGTTCAGGCACGTTATCTAAAAGCATTGACGTTCTAAATCAAACTACAATTCTTACTATACAGAACACACATAAGAGGAAGAGTTCAGAAATGAACGAATTCTTCTTGAGGTATTGTAGACTAGGTCATATCAATGCGACCCGACTAGCTGAAGTTACATATAGATGCATATTTAAATCATTTTGAATTTACATCTTATGAAACTTGCCAGTCATGTCACAAAGATAAGATGACCATAGCTCTGTTTATTGAAACAGAGAAAGAGTTAATGAACTCTAGGGATTGATACATGATGATGTATGTAAGATCCCCTGTCTACACATGCCAAGACCGGTTCTTTTTACTTCATTACATTCTCTGATAATCTCTCAAGATTCAGACATATGTTCCTGTTGAAACACAGGTCCGAACCTTTTGAGATATTCACAGAATATGATTTAGAAGTAGAGAACCAAAATACGGGTATAAGTATTATGTCCTTTGATGAGATCAAGGAGGAGAGTACTTGAGCACGAAAATCCTGGATTATTCTAAAGGAGAATGAGATTCTCTCTCAGCATTACTCCTCCGTATACACCATAGCACGATGGTATATCGGGGCGGAGCAATAGAACCCTATATGATATGGTGTGCTCTATGATGAGTACTACTGAGTTTCCTATTTTCTTTTGGAAGTTATGCACTTGAGAAGCTGCATACCTATTGAATAGGGTTCAAATCAAATCAATTGCCTACCACTTCATATGTGATATGGAAAGGGAAGAGCCCATCTCTTAAGTCAGTTAAGATTTGGGGTTGTCCGGCCTATGTCTAAAAGTAAAATCCGGACAAGCTCGAGGCAAGATCTATTATGTAGAACTAGAAATGTTTCAGCTATACAAACTGCAGCTGATGATTTGATAGAACCAAAGGATTCAATAGCTACCAACGAACCTCAGCCTCTCCGCCGATCTAGTAGGATTCCTCATCCGCCTGATAGATACTTTGGTTTCTCTATGACAGTGGGAGCGAGGAATGCATCTGAGATGATGACCCAACTATTTTCGAGCTGGCCATCAGGAGTGGGACTCTGTAAGAATGGCTGGATGCTTAGCGATCTGAGATGGAATCCTTATACACCAACAAAGTATGGACTTTGGTTGCTATATCTGAATGGTTAAATCCCCATCAGGAGCAAGTATATCTTGAGAAGATTACTTGGTGTACTTGGAAAAGTTGAGACTTTCAAAGCTAGACTTGTTAAAGGTTTGCATCACTGACCAGGTATGGATTTTGTTGAAACCTTTTCTAAGTAGCTTTGCTTAAGTCCATCCAGATCCTACTTGCCACGGCTACATACCATGAATACGATATCTGGTGGTTGGGTGTCATGACTGCTTTTCTAAAATGATGTTTTAGAAGAGAGCGTCTGTAAGTACACAGCCAGAGGGCTTCGTAGACAGTGGGAGCAGCGGAAACGTGTACAAGATGCTTTATAAGATTAAAGCAGGCATCGCGGAGTTGGAACATCTGTTTTGATGTGTTAGTCAAAGCGTTTGACATCATAAAAATGGTAGATGAACCTTGTATATACAAAAAGGTAGTAGGGAGTATGGTAGTGATCCTCGTAGAGTACATGGATAACATACTCTTGATGGGGAAGCAGTTTCCTATGCTACGCTCGATCAATCTCTGCTTATCACAGGGATTCTCCATAAAGGATCAAACTGATACCTCCTAAATCCTGAGTTTTGATCTATGAGATAGAAGTAACTGGATGTTAGGATTCTCACTAGTTGTAGTGAGATAGTATCAATCGATCCTGGGAAGAATCACTGGAAAGGTTCCAGAATGATAAGGACGACTGAATGTCAGTCACAGGCATTGTCTTTACCCTCAGTAAAGGGACGGTATGTTGGAAGAGTTCCAAGCTAGATACCATAGCATACCAGACGATAAAGGCTGGATACATCGCTACTTAAGATGCTCCAAAGAGGCAGTCTGGGTGTATATTAGTTCATGAGATGACTTTCGTTCCTCCCATTGTGAGACAATGGAGTTGTGGCATATGCCTAGGAACGCCTGTCCCATCAGTGATCCAGACATATTCTAAGGCAGTATCACCTGATCATGGAGATAGTTGATCTCCAGGGTGATCGAGGTTAGGAGAGTAGACTCAGAGGACAACACGGGCGGATCCACTCACAAAGGCCTTTTCCCAGAGAGAGACTTTTATGGGATGGTTGAGTATGAGATACTACAACCACTGCTATCAGATGGCCCTAGTGCAAGTGGGAGATTGTTAGTTACATGTATGCCCTAGAGGCCATTATTGTACATAGGATGTATATTGTAGTGGATGCTGGGACATATATAGGAAGGACTTTCTTGCTCGACATGATAATATGCAATCTGGTTGCTCTTTACCTTAACGTGTACACTGATTGTCTCTCTGTTACATGTTGGTAAAGCCCTTAGGATGTGTACTTGACTACCTGGACAATGATGCGGATCATACTAGTGGGGACATGGTAGTCCATAAGTACATCCTTCAAGGTCCCTAGTCGTGGGTGTATGGAGACAGGGCATCGATATACCAGAGTAGACTAGCGTATACCTTCTCGACCCATACAGATGGGCGATGGATGATCACATATCCATTGGTGTTTGACATCAGAGATGGTGTACAGGTGCTCAGTGGAGACTGGGTACACTGGACGGACTCGCCGAGAACTCCCAGATGGTATTATACCTCACGTCAGATGGCAGTTCTCTGGTGACACTGGTACAGAGTAGTCTGTTGACCCGAGATCGTCATAGAGTCTTGTGTGATTCCCACAGTGCTTTGATTTCTACCTTACCACGTCCAAGAGGGCGTGCAAAACGGTGGTTTTTGGGTACAGTCTCGAATCACATGGAGACAATGAGCGATAGGAGGGGATTCGTCTCTCCCGGTATAGGGAGTTGATGTTGCGCTGTGTTCGATTGGCTATAACCGGAAATCCCTGGCCAGGGTTGCTGAGATTTACTAGTAAGTGTTACCAGTAGTTTCTCGAACTGTTATAGACCTCATATCGACACGACTTATCGAGCTACTAGGGTCTGATGTTTACCACCCCTAGGCGAGATATGCGACATATCAGACGAACAGACCGGACTGCACGGTAAGTGTTACTGGTTGGATTCACAGGAGTGTGAGCGGGCTTGCTCGTCGATCTTCTGATCGCTCAATACCTGGGTGGCCGTTACGTTTAGCAGACTGCTTGCAGCTTGTGGGTGCTTGATATGATCATTATCTGCTGCCGGCGTATTGACGAGTCTTTAGAGTCCTACACAGAGGTTTCCTGGCTCAAGCGAAACGAAATAGGAGCGTATATGAGATATGTGCGGGACCGAGAATAATACCAGTATGTGATACTGTATTCTATTCTCGCGATTTGTATCATTGGACGGTTATATGAGATAAAGCCGGTTTACCGAATCAAGTGTTGATTCGATACATTGATACACTAAATATTAGTCGGTTATATGCAGTATGACCGGATCATTAAATCAAGCGTTGATTTAATGATTTAATGCATAATTATATATTTGATATATTATTTTGCATTAACTAGTATTGGTTCACTTAAGATGGATTTTCTCACTTGATGTGCACATTGTATATGTGATATATTTTTGTGCACGTGATTGTATCATGTTTGATGATACATGCAAACTTGGTTGTGTTTGCTTTTAAACTATGATTTAGGTTAATGGTTAGGGTTTTAAATATTTTATTTATTTTCACTATGCATTTATTTTTAAGGGCAAGAAAGAAAATGGTAGCTTCTTTTGTTTTTTGTTGAAGCTTCATGAAGCTTTGAATGCTTAACCATTTTGTTTCTTTCCTTAACCTTAACCATTTACTTAAACCCTAGTTAATTCTCTACACTTGTTAAACTAAACCATGGTTGCTATATGATAAGATCACTTGATTTATTATATTTAATCAATTGGTTGTATTATACTTATAATATATTCTTTTTCTTCTTCTTCTTCTTCAAAAAGAAGAAACTTTGCTTCCTTCAATGGTAACATGAGAAAAAGAGTGAGAAATCAAAATCCAAAGTGAACCCACTTCCTATTTCTTCATCCTCTACCACTTTCCATGTAGTATAGGGTGGTTTCTTCCCAAGTTTCATGACTTGGTGAAGTTGGAGCTGGAGCTTGAGTTGCCTCGACGTAGATCATCTTCGGCATCGAAGTCGACGACCTAGCCCGATCTTATCTCCGATGAAACCACCACAAGAGTCTCGGATTCCAATGGTTGCAGCGGAGCGGCGTCATCACGGAGCCAAGGAAGTGGAGGACCGCATCTACAAAGGTTGTATTTCCGTTCATTTAGTGTAAAGTTGTTTACCCGCATTTGTTTTCGCCTAAACTCTAGTTAACGATCGCATTAGGGTTTCTCGGCACCGGAAAAATTTTAATCCGGCATGGTCGATGCCTTGTGGGACCTCCTTAGTGTGCCTAGGAACCCTACACTCATGTTTTTACAGGAGCCGCTTTATAATGACTAATTTTCCTCCACCTCACCTCCATGACTTGGTAATTTTGTAACATCTTTAGAATGGAGGTGTGTCAATTTGTAAATAAATTTTAGAAAAATATTAAAATATATATATATAACAAAATCATAAAAAGTTTTTGAACATGAATAAGAAATAAGTTTGGGGGAGATTTTCCACAATCATATTTCATGTCCCCTGTAACAAATTTTTGCCTCCCAAGTTTACAGGTTTCTGAGCTTTAACAGATGGCAACAGTGAGGACACTGTTGAAAACAAGTTTGGGGGAGGTTTGTTCTTATTTTCGCATCATTTTGCATCATACTTTGCATAAGCACAAAACTTTTAAAACATATAAAAAATTAAAAGATAAAAATATTTAATATTTAATTTTATAATAAAAGATTAGATAGGGAAAAATTACATCCAAAAGATTGGAAAAATTTAAGAAAACCTAGAAAGTTAAAAGTTTTCTTAAACGAAACTAGTAATAAGTAGTTATGAGCCATTGTCCCAAGGGTTAGTAAGATGAAAGAAGTCACTAATCTGAGTATAAAAATAAATCTGAAAAATAGTTCCTATTCTGGAAGCCAAACATTTGAATCTTGATACCCTACTATACGCACTTACACACGTCTTGAAACTCGGGATAGTAGAGGATACCTTGAAATGCTCTTGTCTTAAAGCCAAAGTATGAAGGAAATAATAAATGGAAAATAAAAGATAAAATGGTGAGAAAAATGAACACTAGTTTTGTAATCACCAAGGCGGCATAAAAAAATACAGCGAGGATGCTTCATCACCTAGTACCTTAGACCAACTGGTTTGGGAGTCACTGCTAAGCCTTAGGTGGTGCAAGACGAGGAAAATATTAAATACACCTTATAAGCAAGCATGTTGAGTAATCGGTCGGTTAGTACCTCAAGAAGTATCGCATGAAAAATGTGTGAGCAAATTCCATCTAAATATCAATTAAAAAGTACTGAGGTAGATGGACAAGAGTATGATAGCTTGAATTGAATTCTCCGAGTGTAGGAATGTCTTTTACACACAGGTAGGGGTATATGATCAATGTTTGGAAGAAAGGTAGGAATGAAGAATAAAGACGATGTTTTATTGAGGGATGACGTGATTTCCAACATCTTTTCATGACTATTAAGATAGGGCTCATAGCAATTGAAAAGCTAGTATTAGTTGAAAACTCTGATTTTCAAAGTCTTTCTTTTACAATTCTATCTTTATATGTAACTTTCACGGTCTACCTTTTATTATGGGATTTTATGGGTGCAATCCGCTAAAAACCCTCAGGAGACAACACTCCTCCTACTAGGGACACCTAAAGGTTTAAAGGCTTGTTGCACGTGCTCAGTGCAATCGTATTTGCCTACGAAACTGTGCTAGCTAGTTTTTCTTTTTCTTTATTTTCTCCTTCTCTTGAATAAAACAAGTTTGCTCGAGACGACCAAAATTAAGTTTGGGGGAATTTGATCAGTCGAAAATAGTGCATTCTCAACACGTTAATTTCCCTACTCTTATCATTCATATATAGGTGTTTATTGTAATTATAACACAGATTATGAATTCATCTGGAAAATACCAAATACACTGTGTTATAGTTATAATCGACATTCTAAAGGGAAATTAAGTGTTTATTACTACATGCATGATCTTTATATATCAACATTTGTCTCGAGATTGTGTGCAGGAAATTCTCCAGGTAAAAGAGCCGGAACTGCTAAAAGTGCTGATAAAACGCATCAAGTCCAAGACTTGTGATCTGGCAGTAAACAGGAAAGTATAAAAATATTCCAGACATCATAAAAGTTCCATAAAGCCAACAAGAAACAACCCTGAAATTTCCATGCAGCAAACCCATCAAACGGCCGCGGATCCGCGGCCGAGTCAGGCCGATCCGCCGCGGATCTGCGGCCGAGTTGACTCGTCGGCGGTTGGAACATTTCCCGAGGCTTCTCTTTTAACGGCCAAATTTCTTCAAGATGCTTCAGTTCTTCTAATCTCTAGAAGTTTCCCTCCAACAGCAAGCCTTTTCTTGTAAGCTAGCTAACTACCTTGATCTAGAAACTTCTCTCTAACTACCTAGCTTCCAAAGAAAGACTAACCTAGCTTCTAGGGGAAGCCAAAGGGAAACACTATAAAAAGGCATCTAAGGCTTCATTACAAAGGTTGTTGAATATTGAGCCAAATTTCCACAAGTTGAGTGACACAACTTGCAACTCTAAACCCTAGCCCCAAATCAAATTCCAAAGCCAACTCATGATCCATTGAGAGAAAGATCAAGCGAAGACCGAAGATCCTCTATTCGCAACGCCGTTCATCATCCGAGCAAGAGATCCATGATGATCCGCGACTCACGACGAACGAGCCACGCAAAGATCGACGCCAAATTCCTTCTCAAATAAGTGAGCTAGAGCTAGTCTTGTAAATTGAGTGAGAAATGTAATTTGAAGAAGATCTAAATAAAAGTGAAATCTCTATTCTTGCTTTCTATTCATTCTCGCATTATGATATTCTTCGTTCTTGATTGTTTTATGATGATGCGTGAGTAAATTCTCCGCTTGTGGAGGATCCGAGAGAATTGATAGATCTATTGATGATCAAATCTTTATACTAATTTTTAATTCTTATGAGATTTGTGAACCTTAGCAAAATGAATCGTTGATGACCTAATTTGGAGCGAAATAACTTCTTGATTATTTCGTTGCAAATTAGGGATCAAACTATCGGTGATTTTCTTTGCTGGAGGCTAGATCCGAATGATTATGATTGAAAAGACAAGGGATAGTGAAGGAGAAACCCTAGTTTCTTCAATTGATCCCTAATCTTCAATCATCATCATCAATCTAGCTACAAATATTCAATAGATAAGATTAGGAATTATTAGATTCATCATTAGCTATTAACTCAATCGGATCCTACAAGCTATTTTTCAAATCTTGATAATTCAATTGATTTGGGACATTTCTTGATTCTTGATTCTAGATCATTATTTTCTTTATGTTTCTTGAAATTCAAACTCACAAATCTTGAATCAATTTTCTTGAAAATTTCTTTTATTCTTTAATTTTCAACTCAACTAAAACGACTACGAACGAATCACACTTTCCCTGTGGACGATCCGCACTCGCTAAACGAACCTACAAAAGATACCGATTATTGATTACGGTTTTTATAAATTTCTTTGGTTGTGATATATTTTAAATTTTCCAAACACGACACGGAATTTAAGATCAATCAAATCCTCACAGCTAAATATTTTGCTTGTTCTTCTATTCTAGCCAAAGATTGAGCCTGAGCGTGAAATAATTGCTCAGACTGCTGTATACACAGGGCTAGCGTAGCAGCTGTTTGATTCTCGACCTCAATCATCACTTCAATAACATTTTCTAAAGTGGCCAACCTAGCATCCATCTCAATATCACACCCTAATGATGTGTCAGTTATTTCAGGTAAGGAGGGTTGTGATGGTAGTGATGCTAAAGCAGTCAATCTGTCGACCTCTTTCTCTAAATCATCTATCATTAGGTCTCTAATTGAAATGGGACCGGTTTAAGAGTGTTGGGTGGCTGACCGTTAGCAAAACTCTGGGACGGTTGGTCACCCCCTAGAAATGGACAATTTTCATGAATGTGGGAAGAATTTTGGCAATTTGAACAAACAGTTTGAGATTGAGTATTAACAAAGGAATAAGAATCGTAAAAAAATGAATTGAATTGTGTATCACCCATATTAACAAGAATTCACAAATGTCACAAAAACAAAAAATATCATACCCCTGGCAGTCTATGGTATGCTAGTCAACTAGACCTGCTTAAGATCCTGATTGTCGAAGTAGAACGGTGTCGAGAAACGGGCTCAAGATATACGGATCACGAAGCCAGGTAAGTGCAAGAGAGAAGGTGAGGTTTTCCAACGCTTTCGCGAAGTTCCTTAATTAGATAACCCTTTCTTTTTAGCACTTGCCTAAATACCCCGTGAATGATATACCGTTAAGCGGTGTTCTAAACACAGTCAACTTCTCCTAATGAGCGCAAAGTCCTTAAAGTCAAAGTTTTAGTTGATTTTAAATTACTGTGTGCATCCAAGAATGCAGTTTTGTGATTTGTGGGCTACGGAGAAAAGGTGATGAAATCATTTACCGTATCTTGTTTGGTCATTTTTGCCCTAAAATCCGTATTTAGTTGCAATGCGCAATCAATTAAAGAATTCAAGAATTCAATCAAATAAAGAAATTCTTTTTCATTTAAGTTTTAAGCGCTGCAACAAATACGGTCAGTTCTCTGTTCAATTGGCGGTAAGTTTGTGCGAAGAATCCTGCAGAAGATAGAAATATTGGACTGTGACGGACTCGAGAAGAGTGTGTTAGGAAATTACATACCAAAGTGATTTAGGTAAAGAAACCCCTTTGAAAGTGATCCGAGTCATCGATTGTTCGCTTGCGCGGGTCAAACTACCCGGATCTTTGGCAGCACTTCACTAACGTTTTGCAAATGAATTTGAACCTTGCTCCGCACGATCGCTCCTCGTAATTCCGTCGAAAACCTAAAAATGTCGGAAAAACCAATATTTAGTGCAAAAAGCGATATATATGGCCAATTAGCTGTACACATAATTGTGAAATTTTGCATATACCAATGAATCAAAAATATGTCAGAGAAACAAAACCCAAAAAATTTGAAATTTTGCATATACCAATGAATCAAAAATATGTCAGAGAAACAAAACCCAAAAAATTTGGAGCAAATGGGTGAAAACTGGCCGCAATTTATGGCCAGATGCAATATTTAGGCGGCCAACTCTTTGAATTTGTTCTCCAAATTTTCATTGTGTAGTTCTTGCCTTATAGTGTCCCAATTTTTATATGCAAAATTTTATCATAAAATACATAGTGACGGCAGATCAAAAGGATAGAGAACAAATGTTAAAAAAGTTAGTTTTGTTAGATTTGAAAAAAAATTGAGTTAATAGTTAGTTTGTTAGTACGAACCAAAAATAACAATACCTAATGACTACCGCATCCCCGGTAACGGCGCCAAAAACTTGTTGGGACTTTACCCGCACGCGCAAACGTGCGCGTTTTGAAATAGAGATGGTTTTTAAGAAATATTGCGCACGCGAGCTCGGTCTCATTTTAAAATTTATAAACCGCAAGTGCACGGTGCGTTGTAGCGAACCGGCAAGTATGGGTCGATCCGTAGGGAATTGGAGATTAGGTAATGTCGCTTAAGGTTCGAGAAACAAAAGAATTTGATTTGGTTGTCACTAAAACTAAAAATACTATATTATAGAAACAAGTTTAAAAAGAAAGGTGGTCATGGCTTTGGCTCAGATGGTTGAATCACGGCGATTCCTTCGACGCTCTCTTGATCATGAGTTGTCCGTCCTTATATCGCTTTCGGCGTGAAGAATGACTTGTCAAGACGGTTGCGAAGCACAAGTCATCAAGTTGCCGATATTCGACACAAAACACGAAATGATTCCGTTACGTTCTTACTTACCATTCTTATGTCCATGCATGATGTATCAACACGAAGCACAAGAGTTAGCAAGAATACAACATCAATACACATTAAATTGCAAATAAGAAGTAAAAGTATGTATTACTCTTGCTAGGTAGGTGGGTGAAAGTATATGGTAAATGCTTGAATGAAAGGTGTCAAGAAACATAAGCAACATACCATATCTCAACTACCTAGTAAGTTTAACACATAGTTAATTCTAAGCTTAACCTTGCAAATTGTGAACATGAAGGAATAGGATATTAGATAAAGGTTACAAATAACCATCGAAATCATCATATCATGTCAAACACTTCCATTTAGCAATCTTAAGCTTACAATCACAATTAAGCACATTAAACAATCACAAGAGGAGGAGGAAGGAAAAGCCATTCATCTCACATCCTCACCATCACTACAACCAAAAGATATTACTCAAGCATGATATAAAGAAAATGAAAAGAAAAAAGAAAGAACACATAAGAAAACACAAGAACAAAAGTTAAAGTAAAAGAAAGTGCAAGTTCTTTATTAACACAATGGATGGATTAGAGCTACAAGTTAGATAACAACCTCAACCTTCTTAATGGAGCTCTCAAATGAAAGCTCAAAGATGGAAGAAGAGGAAGCTATCAAATGTTACAAACTGTTTTCTCACTCCAAAAATATCCTCCCTGAACATATCTGTGATCTGCTATTTATAGGAAACAAAATATCAAAAGTTGCATATGACACTGGACTGACTTGACAACAAGGGACCCAGCAAAAGAGCACGAGGCAATTTGGCCATAACTTGGCCGCAAATTGCGGCCAAAATGATTAAATCTGCGGCCTCAAGTTGGAGTCTGAGGTCCACCTTCCATCAGTAGTCTTCTGGTCTCTTAGGCATCTCTCTGTAATTGCAATTCTTTTTAATTAACACACATATGCAATCTGGAGCTAAATCACAGAGAGGAGATCTAGTGGGTGTGTGTTGTGTTCACACTTCAAATCAATTCTTTTTCACATTCAATCCACTAGCATACCCACTTGTTTGCACCACTTGCAAGATACCATGATGGTGTTTGCAACTTGATGCCTCATGATAGCTCATGCCCACTTGATCCATGATGGTTCAAACATGAGTTTTGATATTGTATCATGTTGGACCAAAACTAAATATTTATTTGTACACAACATTATTTTGTTTGCAAAACTTATTGTCATGATCTGTTATCTGTCCCGTTTGCAGTTCCGGCTAAAAACCGTCATTTATGTTCGTGTTGTGTACCATCTCCAGTGTTTTTGCCTGTGTACCTGTATTTTGTACTAATGAGCAGACAGAGATAAAATAGCACTGTTTATTGACAAAATGATAGGAAATGAGCGGAACTAAAATGGAATAAATCGTGCCGAACATACATTCTACCTTATTAATCTCGTGTCATGCTACTCTAAATATCCTACTTATTCTCGTGCACTACCTATTTTTATATATCGTGATTCACATTCACTTTTCATATCCTTATATATCCATTCGAGAAATCATTTCTATCATATCATGTCAAAGAGTCATATCCCTATAGCTTTCATCTCATATCTCGATATATATGTATTCAATCATTCCTATCATTTCTAACTATCTTATTAACCATATCCAAAGTTTTCTAATATAGGTTTCTACTACCGTATCCTATAGATCGGTTTCCATTCATAATTTGCAGGGGTGCTATACGCCATCCACCCGACTTCCCCACTAGACATAAATCTACTCACCTGCGGATCTTCTTGTTCAGCTGCAGTCGATGTGCTTCGTCGTTTCGGAATCCACGCGAAGGTACCTACAATCAATACACAATCGCAAATGCTATTAGCATCAAGTCCGGAAAACCAATACGGTACACGATGCGCTCATAGGTTAGAACCTATAGCCTACGCATGCAAAACCAACCAATTACCCCTTGTCGTTGACGTACAAACATCCAACGACCAAATACAATATCAAATACCAAACCCAAATTCAGAAATCGCAAAACACAAAAACAACAACCTAGGAAAACCACTCCAAGATTTCACCCTAGGCCAAACTAGGGAATTTTGCATACAGGGGAGGTCTAATTAAAAGATATAGGAGCTATGGACCAAGTACCACACAGTTCCACCATGACCAGGCCCCAATTTGTGGCCTGGGGGAATTTATTTGCGGCCTAGGAAGTGAATGGGGGCCTCGGGTCTTGGGGTTAGCTTCTAGGTCACCTGCTCACCTCTCTGTGTTTGCTAAATAAATCTTAGTGTCTCTGGGTTACTCCAGATTCCCACATACACTCACAAACTGTCAATTAACCGATGTCGGAAAGTTCTAAGTTCGTATTTCGGGTTCTATCCTCTGTTCTAGGCCATACAACCCACGCTAAGGTCTTGTAACAGCCACTACACATCATGATTCCACACAAACACCCAAACCCTTCTCTTGAATTTTCCAAACATCACATACCCTAACCAAATCACATTCTAAACTAAATTAGGGTGCAAGAAACTAAAACTAAACTAAATGAAAGAAGATATACCTCATTTGGGAAACTCAAGAAAAACCCTAGCTTCCCAAAGTCTTCAAAATCCAACTTTGATTAGTCCAAAGTGTTGAGGATGAGGTGGAGATCAACTTTAATGAAGAGGGTATAGGGTTTTGGTGAAGAAATGGAGGTGATTCATGGAGGTGGAGGTGGAGGGAAATGAGGAGGAAGGAGTTGAAGAAAAGCTAATGAGGGAAATGAATGGCAGCTCTCTCTCTCTCCCCTACCCTCACTCTCTCTTATTCTTACCCCTCATAAGTCCATGCATCACTTTCTCTCTCTCTCCAATCATTCTCTTTTTAACCCTTTTCTCTTTTCTTTTTTCCCCCACTCATTAAAACCAAACACATAACATAAATAAATTGAAACAACAAGCAACATGTCATGGTGCACTAGCCATGGAAAACTGTCGAAACACGGATTTGGCTTAATCGCGATTAGTAGTGCACTAATCAAATTTTATTCAAAATGCATATAAATAATTATAAAAATGCCAAATCCGATCAATATATTTTTAAATGAATAAATCATTTTAATCTCCAATTATTTCATAATTATTGGTATATATTTATACCCCTTTTACGAAAACCCCAATTTCGCAAATCGGGTAGTTTTCGCGAAATATATTATTTTAATATTAAATTCCAAAAATAATATTTTATATTTTCTGAAATATTACAATCTTCCCCCCTTAAATAAATTCGGTCCCCGAATTTAAATTTAAACTCCTAAATACTAAAATATTTCAATAACCAGTTCAAATCAACGGGGCTCCGAAATCACGGAAGGTACAAAAATACCACAGCACCTCGTGTGCGCCTGAAAACGAGTACGAAACTCAAAATCGAACTCCATCAAGCGTCACGCAAATCATCGGAATTATAATGGAGATACAGATCTCGAAATCCACTACTGAAATCAAATATAAACTAGTCAAATACTATAATATGCATATAGTACTCATCCTTGGAAAAATCTCTTAAAACTGAATAACACACATGCCAAATCTTTTCTGAATCGCCGCGTGATGCGTAACTCACGACACAAGTGACGGGCGCTCATTTATAAAGTAATAATATACGTTCATATATGTTTTGCTAAAATATACGTTCCGCCCTTTTTGAAATCTCCCAAAAGGTTTTCCTTTATAAACGTTCGTGCCGCTCGCGGACACGTAGGAAATAGCGAGACTATAGCTCTTTTTGAAAACCTCTTGGTAAACCTTTAATGCATGCAAATACTCAGGTACTGTCCTTAGGCCAGTCCTGTTCGGCCACTATATAATATAGTGCCCGTCATGAAAACAGAGTGCTCAAGAGCAAAATCAGCCTCAAAAGGCGTATCCAACAATCACGTGCATCTGGTGCGCACAGAAACCAAAACCAAATACAAGTGCTACGAATGTGCACAAAACCCAAACTAAGTGAAATGGGTGTGCACGAAAGCATCTGTCCAGTGCAACGGGTGTGCACGAAAGCAACATCTAGTGCATCTATTGTACACGAAAATCTCAATCCAGTGGTACTAACATGCACGGATGAAAATCCCAATTGAGTGCATCTGGTGTGCACAAAATCACATCTCATATCATGCGCCCAACATGCGCGAAAATCCAAATCAAGTGGATCCGTCATGCATGAATGAAATCTAAATCAAGTACATCCAACATGAACGAATAAAAATCTAAGTCAAGCGCATCCGACATGCACGAATAAAATCTCAATCAAGCGCATCCGACATGCACGAATAATATCTCACTCAAGTGCATCCGATGCGCACAGAATATAATACCAAGCGCCTAAGATGCGCAAAAATCCAAATCAAACGCGTCAGGTCCATATAAATGTCCAGTGCGGTAAAGCGCACGAAAAGCGAACGTCAAGTGCAACGCGCACAAAAACATAAATCTGGTAAAATGAATGCTCAAAGACAAAAATCGGTGCAACCAATGTACGAAGTATAAATCTAGTGCAACCAATGGACGAAATACCGATCCGGTGTAACCAATGCACAAAATATAAATTCAGTGCCACAAATGCACAAAATGAAAATCTAGTGCAACAAATGCACGAAATATAAATCTGGTGCATCCAGTGCACGAAATACAAATCCGATGTATCTAGTGCACGAAATACAAATCCGGTGCATCTAGTGTACGAAATAACAATCTAGTGCAACAAATGCACGGAAACTCATCAATAACTCAAATGCGTATAAAAAGAAACAATGAGTGTACCAAGGTGTATAAAGTCATAAACTTGTGCAACTGCGTGCACAAAACGCGTATAATGCACTGCAAGCACATGTAGGCTATATCGAATACATATCACATGTACAAAATCAAATCAACCGTATGAAATCCAGGAAATCATAACCACGTGCTACGAAGGCACAAAACCGATATCAAGTGCAATAGGTATGCACAAATCGTAAACCGATGTGGCGGTGTATAAACATAAATCAAGTGCGATAACTATGCACAAAATGTAAATATCCAGTAGGTGCAGCCACGGTGCACGAAATCAATATTATGAAACTCAATCATCAAAACTCAAATCCAAGCGATATAAGCAAGATACTCGAATCACAAACGCAAATCGCAACAAATGACATTGAGGTACACCACCTACAATGTCGAAAAAAAATGTCGGTGCGCCCAAACTGGCAGAGCAAGAACATCCGCTTGCCTCATGCTCACGATCTGGCACCCTCTGTCTCTGGGTCCTTATTTCTCTGCGGATTACCCATCTCGCAATCCATCGGCTCATCAGCCCGGTCAGGTGTGCTAACGGGAACGATTCCGCTCTGGCACTCCTCTGGTCCTCTCTCGGCTAATTAGCATGACCACTCGTAAAGCATCACGTCACTGGCGTCGGCCTCTGGCCTTCTGAATACATGTGGCATAACTGATCCTCGGTGAAAATCTTAGTGCAGCAGTGTCCTGGAAGGAACCTGCTCAAGGTCTCTTCCGATCTCGTCTATGCCGAACTATACGGAGGCTGGTACTCTTACATAATCTTTTCTCGTTTTCTGGACATCTGTGTTCTAAGCACAGCATTTCCTCGGAAACTGGCCGTATCCCAATGCCTCTATATACATATATGATCTCTAATCTGTTGGGTTACGGCAGCGCCCCGGCCGTCAAAACGCAGCCAAAATGCGGAACAAAAATTTCTAAACTGGCGCTACCATTACCTGAATCCCGAATCGACCTTAAACCCTAAACTAGCAATCTAAACTAAGAGTTAGATTCGTTATACCGAGTTGATCCGTGTCCTTCGGTCTTCATTCCAAGCTCCTAGTGGTTTCTTGATGTGGTTTGGTTGCCGGTCTTCCTTCATCTCCGATGATCCACCCGAGAGATGTAGCTCCGACTCTAGCTCCTCAACACGATGCATATGGAGCAACTAGGGTCTCTAGGATACTACCCTAGAGAGACTAGGATGTAGTGTGTAGGATCTTAGTGTTAGCTATCTCAAAACAAAGAAGCTGATAGCATCCATGGAAATCTAGAGGAGGTGAAGCAAATGGTGAGGGAGGAGCTCAAGAAGAAAATCTAAGTGAAGAAAAACTATCATGCTTGCAAAAAATGAGCTCTCTTAGGAAAGAGAAAATAGCATGATAGGTTTTGTAAAATCATTTTTTCCAATTTTAAAATCCTCCCATACTTGAATAGTGGACACAAATGAATTAACAATTCATTTGTGTGCACTATTTCAAGTATGGTTCTCACCATACCTCCATTTCCAAATATCCACCTCATTAACCATTTTATGTAAATGGTCAAATCAAGAAATGAGGTGGCACCTTCTAGAATGTTATCCGGTAAAAAAATATGGATTACATTCTACTGTAAATATATCTGCATTCGTACCGAAATACGAATACCCAAATACATAGAATAACACAAAGAATACAATACTAGAATATACGTACCGAAATACATATATGTAAATTATTAAATCAATACTTAATTTAATAATCCGGCTCAAGCCTGAGCCGGCTAGTATTATCAACTGTCCAATCGAAAGTCCGAGTACAATGTACATCAATCGATCAGAAATCTGCACGTATCCAATACGGCTACTACATCATTTAGTCAGAACCAGGGAAACCCTCTGTGTGGGACTCTAAAGACTCGTCAATACGCTGGCAGTGGGTTTAACCACAAGCACGTCAGCGGCACTAGCTGTACGTAACGGCTATCCAGGTATTGAGCGTAAGGGAGGCCGACGAGCAAACTCATGCAGAACCCCTACTGAGCCTGACAGTGACAATATCCGTACAGTCCAGTCTGTTCATCTAAGAGTATCGCATATCGAGTCTAAGGGGGTGGATAAAGTCAGACCCCTAACAATGCGACATTTAGTGTCGGTATGAAACCCCATCACCACTTGAGAAACTATCGATCCTGGATCGGTAATTCTCGTCCACCGTGGCCACGGATTTCGGGTGATGGCCATCCGTACACAACGCGAGATCAACCCCCAATACCGGGAGAGACAAATCCCCGACGATCCGATCACTGCCACAATGTGGCTTGGGACTATACCCAACTAAAACCTGTTTGCACGACTCCTTTGAGCCGTGGTAGGGTAGTAATCAAAGCACAGTGGGAACTCACACGAGACAAATGACGACCTCAGGTCGACAGACTAACCTGTACACATGTCACCTGGGAACTACTATCTGACAATAGGTATAATACCAACTAGCAGGTTCCCGGCGAGTCCGTCCAGTATACTGATAACCCAATGAGCACCTGTATACTATCTTAGGTGAACAAACTAACACCAATGGCTTGTGAGCCCTGGCCACCACCCCTCGTCGGGGTCTCGATCAATATACACTAGTCTACACTGGAGTATCGATGCCCAGTCTCGAAACTCCCACGACTAAGGACATTTAAGGATGTACTTATAAACCCCCTGCTCCTACATATATGATCGCCATCACAATGCTGGTAGTCAAGCAAGAATCCTATGGGCTCTATCAACACGTACATGATGATATAGACAAACCAGATAGGATACTATCATCTTGAGAAAGACTGTTTTATCGGTATAGGTCCTCCCTCAATCATCATAATCATCTGCCAGCGATTACGATAATTGCCTTGAGGGCACTATAGCCAACAATCTCCCACTTGCACTTAAGGCCAATTATTGCGACGTCGCATACTCACAGCCCGTGTGATACCGAACACCCAACTTCTCTACTAATCAGATTCGGAACGCCCGTTTGCGAAACTATTGCGTTCGAGAAATAGCCTCAGTGAGTGGATCTGCTCCAATGTTTCTTTTTGTATCTCTCTGTATCTCAACTTCGAGGAGAAAAGCTATCTCCTGAAATGAGCAATACCTGTCTTAGAATTTGTCTGGATATCTGATGGGACCTAGTTCACAAGTGGACTCTAAATCCAGCAAACTTCTTAGACTGTATCATCCACTGAATTTAATCAGTATTCTGCGCCATTCCTTTCCTCAGTATCCGCTTGGGCCACCAGTCCAACATACTGTCCCTCGAAAAGAGGAAAAACTATAACTCAGACAGTCACTATGTCATCCAGGTCACCTTGGATGCCTGAAATGATAACCGTCTCCTGAAGGAGGCTGCCGTTACCATATCCCTAGAACATCCATTTATGTTCAATAACTACTTCCCAATGTTTCTCCAGGATTGGATATGTTTATTGCAGCTAGTGCAAAAACAACATCTGGTGTGGTACTTTACATTTCATGATTAACTCAATTGCCTAAGCAAGTGATATGTTAATCATGCAGACCCCTCTCCCCTTTGGTCTATAAGACACCTTCAGAGAGGGTGACTCCATCATCTGCAGGTACACCACCATGCCAAGAGTCGTCCATCCTAAAATCCCTTTAGAATAATGTCAAAGTACCCAGATTGGGATACTTCCCAAATCTAGATCTAAAACCATAGATCTAGTAACCAGAAAACCTGATATTATTGCATATACTATGTGGAGAAACAACTTTGTGACAACCACAGTATAACCGATCGTAGTATAAGAATATCTCTTCCTATCAAGTGCATGTCATCCTAATACCTGGACATCACTCTCTACTACCTTCTTAGCAGATCCATCTCCTATTCTAATGAATTCAAAGCCTATGACTGTCATATCAAAAATAGATGATCTATTTCCGCTATCCTTGCTTTAGTCTATAAATAGACATAAGCTACTTGCCCACTATGCTTCCGCTGCTCCCACTGACTACAACAACCCTCTGGCAGAGTCATATATACGTGCACTTCTAAAGATAGTTTAGAACGACGCTATACTCATCCTCTTGCCGGGTCTTATAGTCTAGAACAGCAGCAATGGCAAGTCTGGGTAACCAAGAACCTCCCTGTCACCGTCTCTCAGAAAACCGAAGTACCTCTCGGGTGCCTGAGGCTACCCACCAAAATCTGCGGAGTGGCTAATGGAACGTCGAAACTAATTGAATCCTTAGGTTCTATTAAATCTTCAGTGATCGTTTGTGGTTCTGGAATCACTTCCAGTTCTACCATACTCCCACTTCTGTTTTTCTGAAAAATCCATTTTACTAAAACTATGGCGAGTCAAGAACAATATAAGTATTGATCTTCCTGATGGTAGAAAGTTAACCCTCGTCAAAGCCCGGGATAACCCACAAACAGCCATTACTGAAACGTGCCTTGAGTTTATCCGGATTCTGGTTTTAAGCGTCAGCCGGACAACTCCCTATACCTTAACATCGTTAAGATATAAATTGATTCTATATATATATATCTAATATAGAAACAAAAGCACTAATTTAATTGGAACCAGATTCAAATCATGCAGCTGTCTCCAGTACATTTCAACCAAATAGAAAAAGGCCATTCAGCATTTCTCATCTAGGAGTGCATCCATATATGAGTAACCCGAAAGAGAAGCAAGTTCTCAAAACCATTACTATCAATAGAATACCAAACACAAGTATCTACATCTTCGACTTCATCGAAGAATCCTGATACTTCCAACAAATGGTTCTCCGCTTTATTCCTATACCTATAACTTCTCAATATCTAGACCTTGCATTTCAACAAAATACTTGTCCAAAACTGGAGAAGTCACAAGTAAACAAAATATAGTACGAGTACCAACCCCATTGTTCTAATGGACACTGGAAAACATACAATACTTTGTATAAGTCCCCTGAGTTCAATAACTCAAACTCTGTGCGTCGTAGGTTGAAAAATTGTATTATGGTTAAGAAGAATTACACCGCTGTTGAATGCACCTTACCTAATCACCAGCTGATATAGGTAAATGTCACAGACATAATATCAAAAAGTTATATCTCACTTTATAAAATAAATGTACAGATATATCAGTTTGAAATTGGTGCATAACAACGGATATTCAAAACCAAATATTTGCCATCCGGCAAAATCCAGATGATTTCCTCAAATATCACCAATTACAATGAATTCCGATATAAAGAGGATCTAATCACCCAATTCCCAATATCTTACTCCCACTCACCATCTGTAATAACATACAGATGTGAGAAACTGATCTGGTAAATACATACCCTGGAGTTAGATTCTTATTGGGAAAACAGTTTTCAATTAACATCGCACAGTGTAACTGAAACATGAAAATATTTCAGAAGGTTTAACCGGTATTCCTAGTAATGCCTCTTCCATTATCCTGAATCATGACAGTAACCATATACTTACCTGCCCTCACTGCGATCCATTTATTACGTCTTTACTTATTACCTTCTGTACACCTCATTTACGCTAATTGGTTTTCTTCATTCCCTGCCCTTCGGCACCAGCCTAAGGTTTTAAAGAAGACTATCCAATAAGCGCAATAGGTGTACTCTCCTAATCCTAGGAGCCCTCGCAATCTGAGAGAAGGTAAAGAGAAAAGACATCTGAATAATCCTATCCAATTTCTCTTGAACTGGAAACCATCCTCGAATCTGGAACAAATTCCTTCGAGTTCGTATGTAACTATACGATGGCATATCCAATGGAAGTGGATATCCGTAGTGATACGGAGTGTTCTAGAGAAAAGCAAAGTGGATGTAGGAGTGGCAGGGGTATACACGGTCTTTGTCGTGAATGATGGTGATCGCAATTTCCTTTTTCATTATTCTAATCCCTTTATATGTCTTTACTTATTACCTTCTGTACACCACAGTTAAGCTTGTTGGTTTTCTTCCTTCCCTACCATTCGACACCTGCCTATGGTCTGGAGGAAGACTATCCAATAAGCTCAATAGGTGTACCCTCTCCTAATCCTAGGAGCCATCACAACCTGAGAGAAGGTAAAGAGAAAAGAAAACCGAATAATCCCATTCAATCTCTCCAGAACCAGAATCCATCCTCGAAAAAGTTCCTTCGAGTTCGTATGTAACTATACGATGGATTTATCCAATGGAAGTGGATGTTCGTAGTAATACAAGGTGTTCTGGAGAAATGTAAAGGTGATATAGAAGTGGCAATGATGTATGCGACACCGTGACATTCCAAAAGTCAAAGTGTTTTAAGAAGGTTTAGTTAACTTGGTTTCATGAGTTTTAGTCAAAGGTCGGGTCATAGTCGCAGCCAGAGAGAGAGAAAAAAGAAACACTCAGCGTGCACTCTAACCTAGATCAGAATGATTAATCATTTTATCTAATCAGGATGGCTCCCACTGTTTCCTCGAATTCTCCTCCAAACCCAAAAAGAGAATTAGTCGGAATTACCCGAGGAGTAATCCTACTCATCAGTGGGAATTGGGATCCAACTATCATCGCATGATAACCTGATGGAAGCCACTCAAGTCACCACACTCCAGAAGGTATGCGCATGCCTGGCAAGTTTCCTGTATGTTTGAAACTCCCGATGTGTGTTTTTACCCCAAGCGGCTTATGACCTTGACAGAGGTCAACATATCATAAGTCGCAAGTCATGTTCAACCCGTCATTGTCCTGGATTAACTTAGACCCACCCGCACGAGCCCTTGACAGAGGTCAACATGACCGTGCGACTATCCTAAATAATCGCATATCTATGCAACAAACAAGCATTACCCAGCTACCAAGCACTGTGCCTTGACAGAGGTCAAGATACACAGTATGAATACTAAGTAATATCTGTAAGAAATGACGGAGGGCCACGACTGGTTTTTGGCGAAAAACCTTTAACGTAATGAACTTGATATCGTTGAAGGAATCCAAGTGGTTTTATAAATATATAGTGGCGAAAACTTTTGTTAAAGAGGTCACTCCCGGTGAAGGGATCTCGGCACTTTCCTTGTAGAATGAGGTGAAGGATATTCCAAACTGAATACCACGATGCAAAGCAAAAATAATCGACTATAGTGAATTTATTACGTTGACGCAAACTTTTACTCAAGGGGTCACTCCCGATGAAGGGATCTCGGCCCTTGCCTCGTCGAATGAGGTGCTGGATATTCATAACCGAATACCACTGTGCAAAGCAAAAGAGAACGTCTGTAATGTCAGTTTTAAAAACTTGGTTCTAACAACATCATATATAGGTTTGTTTTATCCTTGCATTGATAAGAATCAATGCAGTCCCATCAATTAATCACACCAAAAGAGAATGAAAATAAAATGTATGTATATGCCATCCGCATTCGCCACTGTGCCCCGTCATCACCCGTTAAGTTACTTAACTAACGACAGAGCGGGGGCTGGACTAGCGCGGGTGCAAAACATATACAACATCTACTAATATATATATATAAATATATAACAATCGTCCCAGGCATGATATAAAGAAACATTACATAAACATCACAGAAGCAATACAGAATGGTGGATAATCTGGAGCCCCGGGTTTCACTTGAGCCGCAAGTGAGACCCAATGTTCCCTGTCGTGTGGATAGCTTGTGCAACGAAACCTAGAACCCTACGAGCACGGAAAGTTACCCGCAAAACCAGAAGCGAGGCAGCCCCTTCAGCAACGTGAATGGGCCACCCAGCACTTCACGGAATCCGGTAACTTGAGCACCCCTCCTGGGTCAACCTATACCCCTACGAGTGCGGCGAATAGACCGCCAATTCTAGAGTAAGGTCCCCTCCGTCTCAACGCCATGTGATGCGGACCAGTTTCCTTCTAAAACCCGGCTATTCTTGTACTCCACCTCGGGGTAATCCTAGCACAGAAAAGAAAATAATATACAATGGTGACATCGACCTCAACCCGGTCGTGCCTCAAAAGAATAATATACAAACTGGCAGTGACGGCAGTCCACATGTTGGACGCTCGCCCTGCAATATCAAATATACAAACAAAATAAAACTGTACTAACATTGCACCAAAGCTATCCACCAAGATGATCCAATCAACATCACAGCACAACACAGAACATCAACGTGAATGTCACGTTCGCAAACTCGTCAAAAAGACATATAGCAATTATACGAGTTGTACCGATCAAATGACATTCACGGTCGCAGATAATAATATATGTACTGAGAAAACATTTAAACAGTATTAAAACAACGACTTTAAAACACCCCGAATAGCCCCCGAACATCAGATAACATAATATCAAAAATAGGCTAAACAAACAATACCACTGCACCAAGTTTCCAGAGACCTAACCACACCCAAAAAATAAACTCCAAATTCCCTCATAGGGCCGGCCTCCCCGGTTTTCTTGGCAATGTGCTCGGCCCAAAACAGGTGAAGTGGGTTATTTTTTGGGGTATGGTCTATTGGTCACTCAAGAAGTCTTCTGCACTTGTTTGGAAAAATTTTTGAAGACTTTTAAAAAAGACAGAGAACAGAAAGTGCAGTGCAATGTATTAGGACTGTTTCGATTTCGATGCATTAACATTGTCTAAACTAGCTATCTAAGGGTTTAAAGGGTGGCTCTGATACCATGTTGGGTTACGGCAGCGCCCCGGCCGTCAAAACGCGGTCAAAATGCAGAACAAAAATTTCTAAACTGGCGCTACCATTACCCGAATCCCGAATCGACCTTAAACCCTAAACTAGCAGTCTAAACTAAGAGTTAGAATCGTTATACCGAGTTGATCCGTGTCCTTCGGTCTTCATTCCAAGCTCGTAATGGTTCCTTGATGTGGTTTGGTTGCCGGTCTTCCTTCATCTCCGATGATCCACCCGAGGGATGTAGCTCCGGCTCTAGCTCCTCAACACGATGCATATGGAGCAACTAGGGTCTCTAGAATGCTACCCTAGAGAGCCTAGGATGTAGTGTGTAGGATCTTAGTGTTAGCTATCTGAAAACAAAGAAGGTGATAGCATCCATGGAAATCTAGAGGAGGTGAAGTAAATGGTGAGGGAGGAGCTCAAGAAGAAAATCTAAGTGAAGAAAAACTATCATGCTTGCAAAAAATGAGCTCTCTTAGGAAAGAGAAAATAGCATGATAGGTTTTGTAAAATCAATTTTTCTAATTTTAAATTCCTCACATACTTGAATAGTGGACACAAATGAATTAACAATTCATTTGTGTGCACTATTTCAAGTATGGTTCTCACCATACCTCCATTTCCAAATATCCACCTCATTAACCATTTTATGTAAATGGTCAAATCAAGAAATGAGGTGGCACCTTCTAGAATATTATCCGGTAAAAAAATACGGATTACATTCTACTGTAAATATATCTGCATTCGTATCGAAATACGAATACCCAAAGAAATAGAATAACACAAAGAATACAATACTAGAATATACGTACCGAAATACATATACATAAATTATTAAATCAATACTTGATTTAATAATCCGGCTCAAGCCCGAGCCGGCTAGTATTATTAACTGTCCAATCGAAAGTCCGAGTACAATGTACATCAATCGATCGGAACTTTACACGTATCCAATACGGTTACTACATCATTTAGTCAGAACCAGGGAAACCCTCTATGTGGGACTCTAAAGACTTGTCAATACGCTGGCAGTGGGTTTAACCACAAGCACGTCAGCGGCACTAGCTGTACGTAACGACTACCCAGGTATTGAGCGAAAGGGAGGCCGACGAGCAAACTCATGCAGAACCCCTACTGAGCCTGACAGTGACAATATCCATACACTCCGGTCTGTTCGTCTAAGAGTATCGCAAATCGAGTCTAAGGGGGTGGATAAAGTCAGACCCCTAACAACGCGACATTTAGTTTCGGTATGAAACCCCATCACCACCTGAGAAACTATCGATCCTGGATCGGTAATTCTCGTCTACCGTGGCCATGGATTTCGGGTGATGGCCATCCGTACACAACGCGACATCAACCCCCAATACCGGGAGAGACGAATCTCCGACGATCTGATCACTGCCTCCATGTGGCTCGGGACTGTACCCAACTAAAACCTTGAAAGGTTCCTAGGCACACCAAGGAGGTCTCACAAGGCATCAACCATGCCAATTTGAAAAATTGCGGTGCCGAGAAACCCTAGACTAGATCGTTGACTAGATTTTTAGGCAAAAAAGAAACTAGTTTACAACTAAACTAAAAGAACGGAAATACAACCTTTGTAGATCCGTTTCTCCACCTCCATTGCTCCATGATGAAGTCCTCTCCGCTGTCCAAATCGAACCATGACTCTTGCATCGGCTTCATCGGAGAAAAAGCGGGCTAGGTCATCGACGACGATGCCGAAGATGATCTACGTCAAGGCATCACTAGATCAAGCTCCACCTTCACCAAGCCTTGAAAACTTGTGAAGGAAACACCCTATACTACTTGGCAAGAGGATGAAGAAATAGGAAGTGGGTTCACTTTAGAATTGGATTTCTCACATGATTTCATCACTTGCCATTGATGAGGCAAGCTTTTCTTCTTTGAAGATGAAGAAGAAGAAGATGACAATATTATGATAAGTTATTAAAATGAAAAGGAAAATGAATACTTATCATAATACTAACCTTAGTTAAGTGTAGAGAATAGACCATGGTTTGTTTAAATGGTTAGGGTTAAGTATGAAGACAAGAATGGTGACTAAGTCAAAGCTTCATGAATCTTCAACAAACAAACAAACAAAGCCACCATTCTTTCTTTATCTTTTCCAAAACAAATAAATAAATAAATAAATAAGATAATCAAAACCCTAATCATTAACTTAACCATGGTTTAATCTTTACACTTAACCAAGTTAACATGTATCATCAAACATGATACAATCAAGTGCATAAAAGTATATCACATATACAACTTGTGAACTACAAGTGAGAAAATCCATTTAAGTGAACCTATATTAGTTAATGTAAAGTGATATATCAAATATATAATTATACATTAAATCACTAAATCAACACTTGATTTAACGACCCGGTCATATCGCATATAACCGACTAATATCAATAGTAACAACTTATCGAATCAACACTTGATCCGATAACCCGGCTATAACGCATATAACCGATCAATGTTACAAATCGTGAAAATCGAATACAGTATCACATACTGGTATTATTCTCGGTCCCGCACATATCTCATATGCGCTCCTATTTCGTTTTGCTTGAGCTAGGAAACCTCTGTGTAGGACTCTAAAGACTCGTCAATACGCCGGCAGCATGTGATGATCATATCAAACACCCACAAGCCGCAAGCGGTCTGCTAAACGTAACGGCCACCCGGGTATTGAGCGATCAGAAGATCGACGAGCAAGCCCGCTCACACTCCAGTGAATCCAACCAGTAACACTACCGTACAGTCCGGTCTCGTCGTCTGATATGTCGCATATCTTGCCTAGGGGTGGTAAACGTCAGACCCCAATAGCTCGATAAGTCGTGTCGATATGAGGTCTATAACAATTCGAGAAACTACTGGTAACACTTACCAGTAAATCTCAGCAACCCTGGCCAGGGATTTCCTGTTATAGCCAATCGAACACAGCGCAACATCAACCCCCTATACCGGGAGAGACGAATCCCCTCCTATCGCTCATTGCCTCCATGTGACTCGGGACTGTACCCAAAAACCACCATTTTGCACGCCCTCTTAGACGTGGTAAGATGGAAATCAAAGCACAGTGGGAACCACACAAGACTCTATGACGATCTCGGGTCAACAGACTACTCTGTACCAGTGTCACCAGAGAACTGCCATCTGACGTAAGGTATAATACCATCTGGGAGTTCTCGGCAAGTCCGTCCAGTGTACCCAGTCTCCACTGAGCACCCGTATATCATCTCTGATGTCAAACACCAATGGATATGGGATCATCCATCGTCCATCTGTATGGGTCGAGAAGGTATACGCTAGTCTACACTGGTATATCGATGCCCTGTATCGATACACCCACGACTAGGGACCTTGAAGGATGTACTTATGGACTACCAAGTCCTCACTAGTATGATCCGCATCATAGTCCAGGTAGTCAAGTACACATCCTAAGGGCTTTACCAACATGTAACAGAGAGACAATCAATGTACACGTTAAGGTAAAGTGTAACCAGATAGCATACTATCATGTCGAGCAAGAAAGTCCTCCCTATATATGTCCCAGCATCCACTACAATATACATCCTATGCACAGTAATGGCCTCTAGGGCATACATATAACTAACAATCTCCCACTTGCACTAGGGCCATCTGATAGCAGTGGTTGTAGTATCTCATACTCAACCATCCCATAAAAGTCTCTCTCTGGGAACAGGCCGTTGTGAGTGGATCCGCTGTGTTTGTCCTCTCAGTCTACTCTCCTAACCTCGATCACCCTGGAGATCAACCATCTCCATGATCAGGTAATACTGCCTTAGAATATGTCTGGATCACTGATGGTACGGACGTTCCTTGGCATAAGCCACAACTCCATTGTCACACAATGGGAGGAACAGAGTTCATCTCATGAACAAATATATACATCCAGACAGCCTCTTTGGTAGCATCTTAAGTTGCGATGTATCCAGCCTTTATCGTCTAGTATGCCACGGTATATAGCTTGGAACTTTTCAAACATACCGTCCCTCCACTGAGGGTAAAGACAATGCCTGTGACTGACTTTCAGTCGTCCTTATCACCCTGGAACCCTTCCAGTGATTCTCCCCAGGATCGGTTGATACCATCTCACTACAACTAGTGAGAATCCTAACATCCAATTAGATCTATCTCATAGATCCAAAATCCAGGATTTAGGAGGTATCACTTTGATCCTATATGGAGAATCCTTGTGATAAACGGAGATTGACCGAGCGTATCATAGGAAACTCCTTCCCTATCAAGAGCATGTCATCCACGTACTCTACGAGGATCGTTACTATACTCCCTACTACCTTTTTGTTTATACAAGGTTCATCTACCATTTTGATGATGTCAAACTCTTTGACTAATCCATCAAAACAGATGTTCCAACTCCGCGATGCCTGCTTTATCACATAAACCATCTTGCACACGTTTCCGCTGCTCCCACTGTCTACGAAGCCCTCTGGCTGTGTACTTATAGACGTTCTATTCTAAAACATCATTTAGAAAAGCTGTCATGACACCCAACCACCAGATATCGTAGTCATGGTATGTAGCCGTGGCAAGTAGGATCTGGATGGACTTAAGCATAGGCACTGGAAAAGGTTTCATCATTATCCATGCCTGGTCGATGACGAAAACCTTTAACAAGTCTAGCTTTAAAAGTCTCAACTTTTCCATGTACACCAAGTAATCTTCTCAAGATTTACTTGCTCCTGATGGGGATTTAACCCTTCAGATATAGCAGCCAAAGTCCATACTTTGCTGGTGTACATGGATTCCATCTCAGATCGCTAAGCATCCAGCCATTCTTACAGAGTCGCACTCCTGATGGCCAGCTCGAAACTAGTTGGGTCATCATCTCATGATGCAATCCTCGCTCCCACTGTCATAGAGAAACCGAAGTATCTCTCAGGTAGGTGAGGAACCCTACTAGATCGGCGGAGAGGCTGAGATTCGTTGGTAACTATTGAATCCTTCGGTTTTATCAAATCATGTGCTGTAGTTTGTATAGCTGGAACATTTCCAGTTCTACATTACAGACCTTGCCTCGAGCTTGTCCGGATTTTGCTTTTCAGACATAGGCTGGACAACCCCAAATCTTAACTAACTTAAGAGATGGGCTCTTCCCTTATCATATCAAATATGAAGTGGTAGGCAACTGATTTGATTGGAACCCTATTCAATAGGTATGCAGCTTCTCAAGTGCATAACTCCCAAAAAGGAAATAGGTAACTCAGTAGTACTCATCATAGAGCACACCTTATCATATAGGGTGTGATTGCTCCACCCCGATATACCATCGTGCTATGGTGTATTCGGAGGAGTAATGCTGAGAGAGAATCTCATTCTCCTTTAGAATAGTCCAGGAATTCCGTGCTCAAGTATTCTCCTCCTTGATCTCATCAAAGGACATAATACTTATACCCGTATTTTGGTTCTCTACTTCTAAATCATATTCTGTGAATATCTCAAAAGGTTCGGACTTGTGTTTCAACAGGAACATAGATCTGAATCTCGAAAGATCATCAGAGAATGTAACGAAGTACAAAGAACCAGTCCTGGCATATGTAGACAAGGGACCTAACATACATCAACATGTATCATCCCAAGAGTTCACTAACTCTTTCTCTGTTTCCAATAAACAGAGCTGGTGTCATTATATCTTTATGACATGACTGGCAAGTTTCACAAGATGTAGATTCAAACTGATTTAAATATGCATCTACATATAACTTCAGCTAGTCGGGTCGTATTGATATGACCTGGTCTACAATGCCTCAAGAAGGATTCGTTCATTTCTGAACTCTTCCTTTTGCGTGTGTTCCGTATACTAAGAACTGTATTTTGATTTAGAACATCAATGCTTTTAGATAACGTGCCTGAACCGATCAACTTTTGATATAGGAAATGTTCAAAACATAATCCAACAATACAAAATTTTATCATTTCTTTACTTATAAAGAGACTGATATGATTTTGTATATCAGGTTCGGTATCTAATAACATTCGTTCAGAATCAATGTATTTGTAATACAGGGTGACAGTGACCAACAGACTTGGCTGCAACACTTGCCCCGTTTTCTGCCTCATGAAACTTATCACCCGTTCTCAGTTCTTTACCTATCTGTAGCCCTATGTAACAGATTACATATCTGGGATCCTGATCCGGTATCAAATACCCAGGACGTAGAGGACGTTTGAGAAACAGTTCTTTGTAATGAACACACCCGAAGATGATGCATCAACATGCACTTTCTTCGTTTGGGCGGCATGAGAAATCTGGTATTCCCCTATTTCCTGCTCTGTCTTATAACAATTATAAGTTGGAGCGGGACCAACGTTCCCCAGCTCAGTATAACAAGCGGGTTCGGTCAATAATCCGTATTATTATCTTGATTAAGGCGTGACATGGTCGCTACCTGGAGAGAGAGAGAAGAAAACACTCAGCGTGCGCTCTTGCAAGAATAGATTGGTTTTTATTTTATCTAATCAGGATGGCTCCCACTGCTTTTTATCAAATCTTCCTTCAAACCCTAAAAGGAAAGACTAGCCAGGATTAATTACACGCTACAAATTCGCCAATCTTTCAGCCAGGCCAGTGTCGGTACTTTGAGGGAGGTCCCCCGTGCTTTCGCACGAACCTAATTAATCTAAACCTCGTTTTCCCAGAGGCGTAACCTCGTTAACACCTTTCTAGACACCTACTTGATCGGCTAATTGTAATGTGTAAAACTCTTCCAGGAGTAACAATTACTCGCAGCGGGTATCGGGATCCAACTATCTCATAGAAGGTATGCAATCTCATTGCAAATTTCAACACTTGAAATTCCCGATAATATTTTGCCCCAAACGATCTATGACCTTGACAAGGTCAACAAACCATAGACCGCAAGTCAAGTTCAACCCGTCATTTCTTGATTGAATCAAACCCACCCGCACGACCCTTGACAAGGTCAACAAGGTCGTACGAGTACCCTAACCCAATCTGCATCATATGCATAAACAGATAAATACTGGTTAGCTACCGCACACTGCGCCTTGACAAGGTCAACAAACGCAGCACGAATACTAAACAGGACTTATCTGAAATGACGGAGGGCTACGACAGGTTTTTCTGAAAACCTATTGCGTAATGAACTTGATATCGTTGTAGAATCAAATGATTTTAAAATGGAGTGTTTTTTAGGCTTTTCTAGTTTTGCTAAAGGAGTCACTCCCGGTGAAAGGATCGTCGGTCCTTTCCTCGTCGAATGAGGTGCAGGATATATCATATATATCGCTGTGCAAAGCAAAAACTCTTAAAAGCAATCAAAAGACAAACCGAGTGTGTAGCATCTGCCAGTTATTGCTAAAGGAGTCACTCCCGGTGAAGGGATCTCGGTTCTTTCCTCATCGAATAAGGTGCAGGATATATCATATATACCGCTGTGCAAAGCAAGAACTGTAGCTACCTGTTTTTATTTTTGAAATTCGATTCTACAACATCTTAGGTTTCTTTTATTTCATTAATCTCATTAATGAAGTCCCATCATTTAAGTTACCTAAACATCACAGATAAATACGACGTACACTTATGCCATCCGCATTCGCCTCGATGTCCCCTCATGCACCGTTAGGTTAGGTAACTAACGACAGAGCGGGGCAGGGCTAGCGCGGGTGTAAAACATAAGTAACGTCTATATAATATATCATATATACTATATGCTGTATCCATCACAAAACATATCACATGATCACATCACAGATATCGCAGCAGAAGAAACATATATGAAATATTGGATATACTAGGACGTCCGTGTTTTAGTACGAGCCAGTATAAAACACGGATTCCACGGTCGCGATGAATAGCCAAACCCACACCCCTAGACCCCTACGAGAGCGGCAAACAACCCTACCAATTCTAGAGTTAGGAGACCCGGACTCGACTCCTCGAGTTGGTCTCCCACTGGACCCTAGAACCCGGTTACTTGTGCCCTCCTCCTTGGGTCTATCCTAGTGAGGAAAAGTAAATAATATACAAAAGGTGACATCTTCCGCAACCTGGAAGTGCCCCAATAAAAGAATATTACATACAAGTTTTTTACATGAATGAAAATGAAAAACACTCATCTCACATAAAAACCCCCCGGCTATTCAAACACGACGATCGAATATAACATATCCAGCAACACATAACATCACATGTCATCAACGTAAGTAAATATGCGCATCCCAATTGTCGTTGACATATAGCAACGAAACCGGCGATATCACATATTACACTTACGGTCACAGAAAAGAAAGTGTAAAACTACAACAGTTGGAATCCGCAACCTCCTTAGACATCGTATGCCTAAACCAATGAATTCCTTAGACATCACATGCCTAACAATTATAAACCCCGCATTTTAGTCTCATTATCGAAAACACTTTTCAATATCAAGTCGGGCAATTCAACAAGATTCCCGACATCCTGATCGAATGCTCGTCGCAAACTTTAGTAGGCGGCCGCACCCCCGACGCCGTCGACGAAGTGCACCAAGGAGGAACGCCGCTGCCGCGAGCACCCGAACGGATGCCTTCGGCGACGGGGTTCTCCTACAGTCACTTGGTCGGGGCTATGGGGTGAGGCTGTCTATTAAGTTTACCCGGCGAGTATCCACGTACGCTACGTGATTGCGACGGACTTTTGATCACATCAAAATTCCGTAGCAACCGATCAAGTGAGACTAAACTGCTATGTTTATAACATTCATTCAGTTATCTCATAACTTCTTGTGAATTCCAATTATTGTATCCCTTTCCAGATAAATAGAAGATGTTAAACTTTCCGATCGAACATTCGAACACCCAAGTTTTCCCGAAACAGCTCAACACATGAAATAAGTTCAAAGACATTCACTTCATGCCTCAGTACCAACGATCCAGCCGTAGAAGGGTCAAGCCAACGCCTCACATGTGGCACGCCGTACTACCCCAAACCCGAAGGTTCAAAGGGCAGTTCAAGACGGTCACATAATCGAGTTAAGTTTTGTTGTCTTCTAGAGGGACCATCGCGTTACTTGCACTACTTAGAACGTCTTTAAACCTCGGAAAAATCCAACACTTGGAAATTGTCCGGCAGGGAAAAATTGGGTATTTATATCTGGTCGAACTTTTTTAACATATTTTAAAATTATCCGGAAAAATACATAGACAAATTTTGACAATCCGATCGAATGTACGAACTCCCAATACAACCCAAAATACTCAACTCTTGATTTCAGATTAAAAATTCCCAGGAAAACCAGCACTGCCAAATAAGAATTACTGTGCAAAATTTAATGGGAGAAGAGACAAAAGCGCCGCGGAACCGCCGCATTAGCACGCTAATGCCGCGGTTCCGCCGCACTTTTATGCAATTAGGTCATCGAACTTCACAGTAATTCTTATAAATTCCTGCTGGTTTTTCTGCATTTTTTTAATTTTGAAAAAACCCCGAATTTCAAAAATGTCCAGAGAGCATTTTGGATGTAGGTTTTCGGTTCGATCGGACTTCAAACTCCGTCTACGCATCGCCTAAGGCTCTAGCTAGGCTCTGATACCAATGAAAGGTTCCTAGGCACACCAAGGAGGTCTCACAAGGCATCAACCATGCCAATTTGAAAAATTGCGGTGCCGAGAAACCCTAGACTAGATCGTTGACTAGATTTTTAGGCGAAAAAGAAACTAGTTTACAACTAAACTAAAAGAACGGAAATACAACCTTTGTAGATCCGTTTCTCCACCTCCATAGCTCCATGATGAAGTCCTCTCCGCTGTCCAAATCGAACCATGACTCTTGCATCGGCTTCATCGGAGAAAAAGCGGGCTAGGTCATCGACGACGATGCCGAAGATGATCTACATCGAGGAATCACTAGATCAAGCTCCACCTTCACCAAGCCTTGAAAACTTGTGAAGGAAACACCCTATACTACTTGGCAAGAGGTAGAGGATGAAGAAATAGGAAGTGGGTTCACTTTAGAATTGGATTTCTCATATGATTTCATCACTTGCCATTGATGAGGCAAGCTTTTCTTCTTTGAAGATGAAGAAGAAGAAGATGATAATATTATGATAAGTTATTAAAATGAAAAGGAAAATGAATACTTATCATAATACTAACCTTAGTTAAGTGTAGAGAATAGACCATGGTTTGTTTAAATGGTTAGGGTTAAGTATGAAGACAAGAATGGTGACTAAGTCAAAGCTTCATGAATCTTCAACAAACAAACAAACAAAGCCACCATTCTTTCTTTATCTTTTCCAAAACAAATAAATAAATAAATAAATAAGATAATCAAAACCCTAATCATTAACTTAACCATGGTTTAATCTTTACACTTAACCAAGTTAACATGTATCATCAAACATGATACAATCAAGTGCACAAAAGTATATCACATATACAACTTGTGAACTACAAGTGAGAAAATCCATTTAAGTGAACCTATATTAGTTAATGTAAAGTGATATATCAAATATATAATTATACATTAAATCACTAAATCAACACTTGATTTAACGACCCGGTCATATCGCATATAACCGACTAATATCAATAGTAACAACTTATCGAATCAACACTTGATCCGATAACCCGGCTATAACGCATATAACCGATCAATGTTACAAATCGCGAGAATCGAATACAGTATCACATACTGGTATTATTCTCGGTCCCGTACATATCTCATATGCGCTCCTATTTCGTTTTGCTTGAGCTAGGAAACCTCTGTGTAGGACTCTAAAGACTCGTCAATACGCCGGCAGCAGGTGATGATCATATCAAATACCCACAAGCCGCAAGCAGTCTGCTAAACGTAACGGCCACCCGGGTATTGAGCGATCAGAAGATCGACGAGCAAGCCCGCTCACACTCCAGTGAATCCAACCAGTAACACTACCGTACAGTCCGGTCTCGTCGTCTGATATGTCGCATATCTTGCCTAGGGGTGGTAAACGTCAGACCCCAATAGCTCGATAAGTCGTGTCGATATGAGGTCTATAACAATTCGAGAAACTACTGGTAACACTTACCAGTAAATCTCAGCAACCCTGGCCAGGGATTTCCTGTTATAGCCAATCGAACACAGCGCAACATCAACCCCCTATACCGGGAGAGACGAATCCCCTCCTATCGCTCATTGCCTCCATGTGACTCGGGACTGTACCCATAAACCACCATTTTGCATGCCCTCTTGGACGTGGTAAGATGGAAATCAAAGCACAGTGGGAACCACACAAGACTCTATGACGATCTCGGGTCAACAGACTACTCTGTACCAGTGTCACCAGAGAACTGCCATCTGACGTAAGGTATAATACCATCTGGGAGTTCTCGGCGAGTCCGTCCAGTGTACCCAGTCTCCACTGAGCACCCGTATATCATCTCTGATGTCAAACACCAATGGATATGGGATTATCCATCGCCCATCTGTATGGGTCGAGAAGGTATACGCTAGTTTACACTGGTATATCGATGTCCTGTCTCGATACACCCACGACTAGGGACCTTGAAGGATGTACTTATGGACTACCATGTCCTCACTAGTATGATCCGCATCATAGTCCAGGTAGTCAAGTACACATCCTAAGGGCTTTACCAACATGTAACAGAGAGACAATCAATGTACACATTAAGGTAAAGTGTAACCAGATAGCATACTATCATGTCGAGCAAGAAAGTCCTCCCTATATATGTCCCAGCATCCACTACAATATACATCCTATGCACAGTAATGGCCTCTAGGGCATACATATAACTAACAAACCTGTTTGCACGACTCCTTTGAGTCGTGGTAGGGTAGTAATCAAAGCATAGTGGGAACTCACACGAGACAAATGACGACCTCAGGTCGACAGACTAACCTGTACACATGTCACCTAGGAACTGCTATCTAACAATAGGTATAATGTCAACTAAAAGGTTCCCTGCGAGTCCGTACAGTGTACTCATAACCCAATGAGCACCTGTATACTATCTTAGGTGAACAAACTAACACCAATGGCTTTTGAGACCTGGCCACCGCCCCTCGTCGGGGTCTTGATCATGTAAGTGCACGGCGGCGCCCCGGCCGTCAAACCGACGGCCAAATGCGGAAACGGTGATAAACTTTAATTTTGCGGACTTGGCAAACCGGCACCACCGCGCACTAAACCCCGGATCGGGCCATTAAACTAGATCTAGCTAACTACAAGACGGGTTAGAGATATACCGACTGATCCGAGTCCTCCGGTCTTCTCGTCGTCGTCCCAATCTCTCGCGGAAACTCCGGTCGTCGCCTCCTCGCCGGAAGGGCACCACGTAGCCGGATTCTTTTACGGGCTCCCACCTCTATACCGAAGCAACTCGGGCGTGAAGTTGGCTAGCCGACACGCCCAAGATTTGCTGTAGAATAATGTAGAATCGTTGTCTCTTTGGGGTTTTGTATAGTTGCCATGATGGAGGAATATTTGCACAAGGATTTTTCATGAAGGATTGAAGAAAAATGGAGCATGTATATTGAGCTCGGCCATTGACAATGTTTTTGGCTCTATCAAGGAATAATCAGCCCCTGCACCCTCAATATATACTCAATGCCATCACACTAATAAATTAATCCCTCATCTTATACATTCCAGCACACTCAAGGGAGGGGGCCCACGAAATATACAAGAAGGAAAATTCTCACCAAATTAAACCTCACTCCAACAGTGGCCGGCCCCCCATCAAAAACCAAGTGGGAAAAAAAAGGAATAAATAAAGAGGAGAAAGGGAATGAATGAATGGAAAATTAGTCACACCAATTTCCAACTCAATCCATTCACAAACCATATCCTATCAAATCTCATTAATGCAAAATCATGGATGAAAGATATCATGATGAATACATTTGCAAGAAACCCCCTCCACAAATGTTATTTGCACAATTGCAAATAACCCCCTCCATTGGAAAAGTCCGGCCGGGAAAGAACAAACGAAAACCGGCTGGAACGGAATGCAAACTGGCAACTCCAGAAAACTGGTCCCGTAATAAATTACAGGAAAACCCCGATACTGTGCATACACACCCGCATCTGTATTCCGTCCGGATACAAATGCAAAGAGACAAAATCTACACTGTACTAAACTAGGATCCGGCTTAAACCAAAGCCGGCTAGTAATATCCGTTCGATCATGATCCGTGCAATACCGCACGTATCTGATCGAACCCAGCCATATAACCATACGGCCTCCAGTACAAACTGTCCGATCCAGACCCGTGCAATACCGCACGTATCTGATCGAACCCTGCCATATCTCCATACGGCCTCTACAGCGTTTCGCCCGAAAGCTGAGTAACTGAAAGTGTGGTGGACTCTAAAGACTCGTCAATACTATGGCTGTGGAATTAACCACTAGCACGTCAGAGGTATAAGCCAATACGTAACGGGCCACCAGCTATTGACCAAAAGGGACGCCGATGAGCGAACTCATCCTGACACCCTACTGAGCCTGTCAGTGACAATATCCGTACAGTCCGGTCCGTTCGTCTATGAGCATCGCATGTCGGGCCTAGGGGGTGGGTAAAAGTCAGACCCCCAAAAGCGGTACAAGTCGTGTCGGAGTATAGCCCAGAACACCCTGAGATACTACCGGAATACCTACCAGTAAATCTCCTGCCTTGGCCAAGGACTTCGTGTAATGGCTCTCCTAGACACAGCGCGACCTCACCCCCAATACCGGGAGAGACGAACCCCCGAAGATCCGCTCACTGCCTCCATGTGGCTCGGGACTGTACCCAACTAAAACCTGTTTGCACGACTCCTTTGAGCCGTGGTAGGGTAGTAATCAAAGTACAGTGGGAACTCACACGAGACAAATGACGATCCCCAGGTCGATGAACTAACCTGTACACATATCACCTGGGAACTGCTATCTGACGTCAGGTATAAGACCAACTAGCATGTTCCCGGCGAGTCCTGTCCGGTGTACTCATAACCCAATGAGCACCTGTATACATCTTAGGTGAACCAACTGACACCAGTGGCTTGTGAGACCGGCCACCGCCCCTCGTCGGGGTCTCGACTGTATACACTAGTCTACTCTGGAGAATCGATGCCCTGTCTCGAAACTCCCACGACTAGGGACCTTTTAAGGATGTGCTTATAGACTCCAGCTCTCACTTATATGATCGCCCTCATACTGCTGGCAGTCAAGCAAGAATCCTAGGGGATCTATCAACGTGTAATAGTGACCTGTCAGGTCACCTAAAGCAGTACACGATGATAAAGGTAAACCAGATAGCATACTATCATCTCGAGTAAGACTGTTGCACCGGGATAGGTCCTCCCTCAATCATTGCAATCACGTGCCTGTGATCCAATAATTGACTCTGAGGGCACTACCTCCAACAATCTCCCACTTGCACTCAAGGCTAATTATTGCGATGTCGCATACTCACAGCCCGTGTGATACCGAACACCCAACTCCTCTACTAGTCAGTCTCACAAAGCTTGTTTGCGAGACTATTGCGTTCGAGGAATAGCCTCAGCGAGTGGATCCGCTCTGATGTTTCTTTCTATATCTCTCTATATCTCAAGTTCGCGGAGAAAGCCATCTCCCGAAATGAGCAATACCCGTCTTAGAATGTCTGGATGTCTGATGGGACCCAGTTCATAAATGAACTTCAAATCCAAACTTCTTAGACTGTATCGTCAACTGAACTTAATCAGTATCCTGCGCCATGCCTCCCTCAGTATCTGCCTGGATCACCTGTCCAGAATACTGTCCCTCGTCAGAGGGAAAACTATAACTCTGACAACCTCCTTGTCGTCCAGGTCACCTTGGAAGCCTGGAATGATAACTGTCTCCCAAATGAGGCTGTCGTTATCATATCCCTAGAACATCCACTTATGTTCTAAAACTGCTTCCGACTGTTTCTCCAGGATTGGATCAATGTCAACTTATTGTATCTAGTGCAAGAACAACATCTGGTGTGGTACTTGATATCTCATGATTGACTCAATTGCCTAAGCAAGTGATCTGCCAATCATGCACATCCCTCTCTACTTTAGTCTATAAGACACCTTTAGAGAGGGTGACTCCATCACCTGCAGGTACACTACCGTGCCAGGAGTCGTCCATTCTAAATACTCTTAGAATGCTGTCAAAGTACCCTGATTGGGAAACCACCCAAATCTAGATCTAAAACCATAGATCTAGTAACCAGTATGTCTGATATAATGTCCAAGTCCCTTGTGGAGAAACCACTGTGTGACGACCAAAATATATAATCGATCGTAGTATAAGAATGTCACTTCCTACTTTGTGTATGTCATCCAATACCAGGACATCACACCCTATTACCTTTTCAACAGATCCATCCCCTATTCTGATGATGTCAAACCTATGACTGTCACATCAGAAATAGATGATCTATCTCCGTTATATCTGCTTTAGTCTATAAATAGACATAAGCCTGATGTCCACCAATGCTTCCGTTGCTCCCACTGACTACGACAACCCTCTGGCAGAGTCATATAGACGTGCACTTCTAAAGCTAGTTTAGAACGACGCTATACTCATCCTCCTGCCGGGTCTCGCAGTCTGGAACAACAACAATGGCAAGTGTGGGTAAACAAGAACTTCCCTGTCACCGTCCTTGAGGCTACCAGAGTACCTCTCGGGTGCCTGAAGTTACCCACCTTATCTGTGGAGTGGCCAATGGAATGTCAAACCAGATTGAATCTTTAGGTTCCTTATCAAATTTTCAGTAATCGTTTGCGGTTCTGGAATCACTTCCAGTTCTACCATACTCCCACTACTGTTTTCTGAAAAATCCATTTTTAATAAAACTGTGGCGAGTCTAGAACAGTATTACTATTGATCTCCCAGATGGTAGAAAGTCAACCCTCGTCATAGCCTGGGTCAACCCACAAACATCCATTATAGAAACATGCCTTGAGTTATCCAGAGTCTGGTTTTAATCATAAGCCGGACAACTCCCCGTACCTTAACAATGTTAAGATATGAACTGTACTATATCCAATATAGAACCAGAGGCACTGATTTAATTGAACCAGATTCAAATCATGCAGCTATCTCCAGTGCATGTCAACAAAATGGAAGGAGGCCGATCAGCGTTACTCAACTTAGGAATGCTTCCAATTATGAGTAACCTGAAAGAGAAGCAAGTTCTCTTAATCATCACTATCAACTGAATACCATACACAAGTATCTACATCTTCGATCACCTTGAAGAATCTCGATACTTGCAATACCTGGTTCTCTACTTCATTCAAATACCTATAACTTCTCAAAATTCGGACCTTGTGTTTCTACGAAACACTTGTCTAAAAACTAGAGAAGTCATAAGTAAACCGAATATAGTACGAGGACCAACCCCTCTTTCCTGATGGACCCTGGACAACATACAATACTCTGTATAAGTCCCTTGAGTCTGATAACTCATTCACTGTGTGTCGCAGGTTGAAAACTGTACTTATGGTTAAGAAGAATTACACCGCTGTTTAATACTCCTTACCTAACCATCCACTGATATAGGTAAATGTCATCGACATAATATCAAAAGGTATATCTCACTCTATGAAAATAGACGTACAGATATATCAATTTGAAATTGGTGCACAACAGCGGATATTCAAAACCAAATATTTGCCGACCGGCAAACAGCCCAGATGATCTCCTCAAATATCACCGATTACAACGAATCCCGATATAATGAGGATGATCACCCTATTCCCAATAACTTACTCCCACTCATCATCTGTAAAACCATACAGATGTGAGAATCATGCCTGGTAAATACATACCCTGGAGTAAGTGTCTAATCGGGAAATCAGTTTTCTTTTAACAGTACACAGTGAAACTGAAACATAGAAATGTTCCGTAGGGGTATCCTGGTATTCCTAGTAATGCCTCTTCCATTATCCAGATTCACAACTGTAACCGTGTATTTCTTTGCCATCTCTCCAAATCCCTTTATATGTCTTTAGTCGTAACCTTCTGTACACCCCTTTAGCCCAAATGGTTTTCTTCCTTCCCTACCGTTCGGCACCAGCCTATGGTTTGGAAGAAGACTATCCAATAAGCATAATGGGTGTACTGTCCCAATCCTAGGAACACTCGCAATGCGAGAGAAGGTGAGGATAAAAGACAACCGAATAAACCTTATTCTTATTTCTCCTGAACCAGAATCCATCCCCGAACTGGAACAAGTTCCTTTCGAGTTCGTATATAACCATACGATGGAATATCCAAATAACTGTGGATCTTCGTAGTGATACGGGATGTCCTGGAGAAAAGGGTAAAAGTAGGAGTGGCAATGAGGTCTGCAACTCTGACAATCCAAAAGCCAGTGTTAAGAAGGTTCGGTCAACTTGGTCACTGAGTCATAGTCTTAGGGTCGGGTCAATGGTCGCTGCCAAGAGAGAGAGAAAAGAAACACTCAGCGTGCACTCTAACCAAGATCAGAATGGTTACCAATTTATCTAATCTGGAAACCTCCCACTGTACCTCAAATTCTCCTCCAAACCTAAAAGAAGAATTAGTCGGGGTCACCCGAGGAGTAAACCAACTCATCAGTGGGAATCGGGATCCAACTATCATCGCATGACAACGTGACGGAATCCGCTCACGGTATCACACTCCAGAAGGTATGCGCATATCTGGCAAGTTTCAGTTCTTTTGAAACTCCCGATGTGATTTCTGCCCCATGCTCTTATGACCTTGACGAAGGTCAACAAATCATAAGTCACATGTCAAGTTCCACCCGTCATTGTCCAGGTTAATTTGAACCCACCCGTACAAGCCCTTGACGAAGGTCAACAAGGCTATACGACTGTCCCAAACCAACACATCTATCTATGCAGCAGAAAAGCAGCAAGCAGCTACCATGCACTATGCCTTGACGAAGGTCAACAAACATAGCATGAATACTACGTGCTACCTGTCTGAAACGACGGAGGGCTACGAATGGTTTCTGGCGAAAACCTTTAACGTAATGAACTTGATATCGTTGAAGGAACGGATAGCTTTTTAGAAAATATAGTGGCGAAAACCTTTACTAAAGAGGTCACTCCCGGTGAAGGGATCTCGGCTCTTTCCCCGTAGAATAGGGTGCAGGATATTCCAAATGAATACCACGATGCAAAGCAAAAGTAATCGGCTATAGTGAAGTTAATGCCCTGACGCAAATTTCTGTCCAAGGGGTCACTCCCGGTGAAGGGATCTCGGCCCTTGCCTCGTCGACTGAGGAGCAGGATATTCTAAATGAATACCACGATGCAAAACAAAAGTGAACGTCCTTGCAATAACAGCTTTTTGAAAAGTGTTCCAACAACATCAGATTAGGTTTGTTTATCTTGCATTGATCCGAATCAATGCAGTCCCATCAATTGATCACACCACAAAGAACGAAAATATACTGACGTACGTATATGCCATCCGCATTCGCCACTGGGTCCCGTCATCACCCGTTAGGTTAGCTAACTAACGACAGAGCGGGGACTGGACTAGCGCGGATGTAAAACATATACAACATCTACTAATATATATACCAATATATTATATTTCGCTCAAGGCGTGAATAAAATGCAACATCACAAAAATGTACAGCATCACAGAACAATACAGATATCTGGGATCCCCGGGTTTCACAGAGCCACTACTGAAACCCGACGTTCCCCTGGTCGTGTGGATAGCCTGTGCAATGAAATCCTAGACCCCTACGGGCGCGGCAAGTCACCCGCCAAAACCTGAAGCGAGGCAGCCCCCTTCAGCACCGTGAATGGACCACCCAGCACTTCACGGAATCCGGTAACTTGGGCACCCCTCCTGGGTCAACCTGTACCCCCTACGAGTGCGGCGAATAGCCCGCCAATTCCAGACTGAAGCCCCCTCCGTCTCAATGCCCTGAGATGCGGGCCCGTTGCCCTCTAGAACCCGGCTATCCGTGCACCCCTCCGCGGGGTAACCCTAGTACAGAAAGTAAAATATATATACAACGGGTACATCGACCGCAACCAGGTCGTGCCCCAAAAGAATAATACAAACAGGCAGTGACGGCAGTCCACATGTCGGACGCTCGCCCCGCAATATCAAATGTATATAATACAACAAAACAGTACTAGCATTGCATCCAGGCTATCCCCCACGACCGATCCGCAACATCACAGCAAAAACACAAAACATCAACGTGAAAGTCACGTTCGCAAATCCGTCTAACCGGGCTATAGCAGTTAGGCCGGATTTACCGATCGAGTGACATTCACGGTCGCAGATATATTGTAAATACTGTGAAATAATGTGTTTAAAATATCCGATCGATCAAAAATTAACAAGTGGGCCCCCAAGCATTACTGTAGCAGATCAGGAAATTCTGGGCCCAATATTAATATTCCAAAACCCCAATTTTCACCCAAAAGGCCTACTGGAAAAATTGTACACACTGATCCATCAATACAGCGGCGGAACCGCGGCAACAAGTAGGGTTTTGCCGCGGTTCCGCGCTCCTCTGAAAAGATCAGTGTCTCGAATTTCTACAGTAGTCTTAGGTCTTCTAGCACAGTACTTTTATACAACCTGAAAAAATTTTGGAGACCAAAAAAATTTCTACAGAAAACTGTCGCTAGCAAAAATGTAGATTTTGGAATTTTGGTCGATCGAAAATGCAAAACACATCAAACGAAGCTAGACGAAGTTAATGGCGAGGCTCTGATACCACTGTAAGTGCACGGCGGCGTCCCGGCCGTCAAACCGACGGCCAAATGCGGAAACGGTGATAAACTTTAATTTTGCGGACTTGGCAAATCGGCACCACCGCGCACTAAACCCCGGATCGGGCCATTAAACTAGATCTAGCTAACTACAAGACGGGTTAGAGATATACCGACTGATCCGAGTCCTCCGGTCTTCTCGTCGTCGTCCCAATCTCTCGCGGAAACTCCAGTCGTCGCCTCCTCGCCGGAAGGGCACCACGTAGCCGGATTCTTTTACGGGCTCCCACCTCTATACCGAGGCAACTCGGGCGCGAAGTTGGCTAGCCGACACGCCCAAGATTTGCTGTAGAATAATGTAGAATCGTTGTCTCTTTGGGGTTTTGTATAGTTGCCATGATGGAGGAATATTTGCACAAGGATTTTTCATGAAGGATTGAAGAAAAATGGAGCATGTATATTGAGCTCGGCCATTGACAATGTTTTTGGCTCTATCAAGGAATAATCAGCCCCTGCACCCTCAATATATACTCAATGCCATCACACTAATAAATTAATCCCTCATCTTATACATTCCAGCACACTCAAGGGAGGGGGGCCCATGAAATATACAAGAAGGAAAATTCTCACCAAATTAAACCTCACTCCAACAGTGGCCGGCCCCCCATCAAAAACCAAGTGGGAAAAAAAAAAGGAATAAATAAAGAGGAGAAAGGGAATGAATGAATGTAAAATTAGTCACACCAATTTCCAACTCAATCCATTCACAAACCATATCCTATCAAATCTCATTAATGCAAAATCATGGATGAAAGATATCATGATGAATACATTTGCAAGAAACCCCCTCCACAAATGTTATTTGCACAATTGCAAATAACCCCCTCCATCGGAAAAGTCCGGCCGGGAAAGAACAAACGAAAACCGGCTGGAACGGAATGCAAACTGGCAACTCCAGAAAACTGGTCCCGTAATAAATTACAGGAAAACCCCGATACTATGCATACACACCCGCATCTGTATTCCGTCCGGATACAAATGCAAAGAGACAAAATCTACACTGTACTAAACTAGGATCCGGCTTAAACCAAAGCCGGCTAGTAATATCCGTTCGATCATGATCCGTGCAATACCGCACGTATCTGATCGAACCCAGCCATATAACCATACGGCCTCCAGTACAAACTGTCCGATCCTGACCCGTGCAATACCGCACGTATCTGATCGGACCCTGCCATATCTCCATACGGCCTCTACAGCGTTTCGCCCGAAAGCTGAGTAACTGAAAGTGTGGTGGACTCTAAAGACTCGTCAATACTATGGCTGTGGATTTAACCACTAGCACGTCAGAGGTATAAGCCAATACGTAACGGGCCACCAGCTATTGACCAAAAGGGACGTCGATGAGCGAACTCATCCTGACACCCTACTGAGCCTGTCAGTGATAATATCCGTACAGTCCGGTCCGTTCGTCTATGAGCATCGCATGTCGGGCCTAGGGGGTGGGTAAAAGTCAGACCCCCAAAAGCGGTACAAGTCGTGTCGGAGTGTAGCCCAGAACACCCTGAGATACTACCGGAATACCTACCAGTAAATCTCCTGCCTTGGCCAAGGACTTCGTGTAATGGCTCTCCTAGACACAGCGCGACCTCACCCCCAATACCGGGAGAGACGAACCCCCGAAGATCCGCTCACTGCCTCCATGTGGCTCGGGACTGTACACAACTAAAACCTGTTTGCACGACTCCTTTGAGCCGTGGTAGGGTAGTAATCAAAGTACAGTGGGAACTCACACGAGACAAATGACGATCCCCAGGTCGATGAACTAACCTGTACACATGTCACCTGGGAACTGCTATCTGACGTCAGGTATAAGACCAACTAGCATGTTCCCGGCGAGTCCTGTCCGGTGTACTCATAACCCAATGAGCACCTGTATACATCTTAGGTGAACCAACTGACACCAGTGGCTTGTGAGACCGGCCACCACCCCTCGTCGGGGTCTCGACTGTATACACTAGTCTACTCTGGAGAATCGATGCCCTGTCTCGAAACTCCCACGACTAGGGACCTTTTAAGGATGTGCTTATAGACTCCAGCTCTCACTTATATGATCGCCCTCATACTGCTGGCAGTCAAGCAAGAATCCTAGGGGATCTATCAACGTGTAATAGTGACCTGTCAGGTCACCTAAAGCAGTACACGATGATAAAGGTAAACCAGATAGCATACTATCATCTCGAGTAAGACTGTTGCACCGGGATAGGTCCTCCCTCAATCATTGCAATCACGTGCCTGTGATCCAATAATTGACTCTGAGGGCACTACCTCCAACAGATCAGTATACACTAGTCTACACTGGAGTATCGATGCCCAGTCTCGATACTCCCACGACTAGGGACATTTAAGGATGTGCTTATAGACCCCAACTCCCACATATATGATCGCCATCACAATGTTGGTAGTCAAGCAAGAATCCTATGGGCTCTATCAACATGTACATGATGATAAAGACAAACCAGATAGCATACTATCATCTTGAGTAAGACTGTTTTATCAGTATAGGTCCTCCCTCAATCATCATAATCATCTGTCTGCGATTACGATAATTGCCTTAAGGGCACTATAGCCAACATAATCTCAATGGGGAGTAACAACAGCTCGTCAGCATCTTGCACGGACCTCTTGCTCCACTCGTCTTTATTATCGTCCACTTTGACGTCACGTCATGTTATCTGCGTACTGCAATTGTTCTTGGCTACAGTCAATCCAGAGTCTCTCACACGGACTCGAAATTACGAACTCGTTATCTTCATCACTCAGTAGAAGATATCTAACCGAACACGTTCTCGGTAACTCGACCCAACCATCGGATACTCGTCCGTTCTAGATCAACTCACAATACATATGGGTGAGGTCCTCTACCCGAAACTGGTCAACCTGCTGATCTCCTGTCGGATCATCCAACGAACAACGTCATCTCTGGATTCATCAACTCTAGATCTGAATAAGATTCTCCACACTGGAAATCTTCAACTCAACTGGGCCTGCGTCGGCGCATCAAATCTGACGAATCACCTTCGTCTCTCAACTCAAGATAGACTAGTTATCCCCTGTCGCATCTCTGCCTGTAAGCTTCAGCGATCTCAACTCGTAAGCTCTGGAAGCGACATCCCATCAATCTCAGCAACAGCTGGGTCATCTGTCTGCAAAGTAGACGACATCACAATCTCTGAGGTAAGCTGTACATCAACAGTTCTCTCACAACAGGCAGCCTTTAACAATGGCCCAATCATCCGGTGCAAAACCGAACACTCGCCTCAAACAAGATGTCACAACTCAAATACAAAATCGAGACGTTCCCGTGTCACCAGAAAACACGATGGTCAGTCCTTGCCCATGACGAGCTCGCCCTGACCGCATCACTAGCAGCAGCTCAATCTGCGCTCAAACCATGGTGACGGGAACCTCAAGCATGTATCGATGAAGGTGGATCAAAGGAATGAAAGGAATCAACAGATCCCAAAATGGATACATGATCATAAGGAGGAACGATATCAATGAGAGTATGATCATAGAAATGAATAGAATCAAGGATCTCAAATGGATGTATGACCATAGAAATGAATTGAATCAAGGATCTCAAATGGATGTATAATCATGGGTACGAAGAGAATCATAGATCTCAAAATATGTACATCCTAAGGTTTCTTAAGTGGAGTATCGTATCGTAAATATGTCACGGAACATACGTATGGTACGTCACTCTACTCAAGCTACCTACTCCATCAATCAGGGTCAACCTATGAAATGAAAGTTCGGGTCTAATACCCCCCTGTTCAAGTCTAAGTTCCGTAAGGTCAAGCCTATGTTCCGAAATATTTATACGCCCTAGACTCCGCAAGGTCAAACATAGACTCCAACCAAGGTTAAACCTAGCGCTCTGATACCAACTTTGTCACGACCCGAAATCTAGTTCGTAACCGGCACTTAAATCACGCGACGTCTAAAGGCATAACGTAATTCAAGTAAGCCGAAGCCCAGAAATCTAAACCTTTTTAAAGAAAATAAAGAGGTGAAGTTTTGAAATAAAGGTATGATGAAATTCAAACATTTTCTTAAATGCATAGATAATGGAACAAGAAAAATGCAAGTGGATTTTATTAGTTGAAAAACATGTTTCGTCTTTTAAAAATTTGGGCGGCACCTCCTTTGTATATTTTGATCCAAAACCATATACACATGATAATATAAAAGGCATTCCCAAGCAGGAGCTAGCTCTTCGCTAATCGGCGGAATCACAACCACGCAAGAAAGAATACATGTATACGACGCCCAACGGCGAAGATCAACACAAAGGATAAAGAATAAAGCAAGACGTCAACCCACCAAGCGAACATAAACTCTCACTCTAAGTCTCGCAACCACAATTCTCACTAAGTCTTACTACTTACACAAATACTAGTTTCTGATTGATGGAGTTAACTAGATACAAAAGGAATAATAATACAAGAGTGGTACGATCCAACATGTACCACCTACCAAAGCAAATCACCTGAATGCAAGCTGTGTGCCAGCGATGCCGCTACTGATCCATGCGGTCAATTTGCAAGAACTGTGGCACAACGAGGGTGGGTTGCCAACTCGTGAGCAGAAAACAGCATCAGGTAGAAATCGAATAAAACAACGATTCCTAGGTCAACTATATCATAAAGGTAATACTCTGATATCTAGGGTGACCGTATCCGCATATGTGCCAACAATATAATCAATGCCTATCAGCATGTGGATAACATCTACGTGTCCATCAATGACACAACAACATCATGCATGTAAATATCATGAAAGAATGTACATGAAAATATAAGGATATAAATCAACATGTGTCCATAAATGACACATCAAAATCATGGAACCTGAGTGTCCAATATCGACACTAGAAACATCATGAAACCCGTGTCCAGTATCGACACGTAAATCCTCATATCTCGGGCTTCGTCAGTCTGGATCGGTCCACGGGCTCCGTCTGTCCGGATTGGCCCTCGGGCTCCGGGGTCGGCCCATATCCATCTCTCAACTCCGGTCGGTATCCTCCGGATGACCGCCAGGTCCAACCAATTACCGATAGGTAGTAGTCCCTCTGCCAGGCACATTATCTACACCACAAAAACCATTTCTCTCCCCGGGATACCATACCGGGTCCACCATGAACCCACAAACGGATCATCCACCTTCTCGAATCAGGTTTCTATCACACGTCTCAGAACCGAGAAAACGCATGGTGGACGCACTGAATATCATATCAAGAGAAACCGGGTTTTTAAAACAATACATACTTTCTTTTGAAATATAACCACGGTTCTCAAATCCAGAATCTCATAAAAACAGCATCTCAATGCATATAAACATAAAGCATGATGCATCCAACATGGAACAGTAATATGCACATATCAAGGGAAAACCTCTCTTTTAAATGAATCCAGTTTTTAAATATATCCTGCGGTTCCTAATTTCTCCAAAGTCAAATGCGACATCATATAAAGGTGTATATGTAGCTATAGCAAGTATATCATTCAAATTCTACTATGTATGTGACATAGCAATTATCGATGATGAAAGTGAATGAGCCGACAATCTGTGTAAGTGTAACATACGCATCATCGATAATGGTGTAGGTGTACTAGCACGGTGTAACATTTCAGAAAAATAAAATATTATTTTTGGAATTTATATAATTAAAATAATAAATATTACGAATATTTTGATAATGCGGTATAATTAATTACAGATAAATTGGGAAATATTTGGAAAATTATAGGAATTACGGAAATGAGGGTGTTTTATATGATTTAAGCAAATTATAAATTTTTATGATTAATTATATTCCATTTTAATGCTAATCGCGATTAAATATCACTAATCGTGCATTAATCTTGTTTTGTGCATGTGACATGCACCATATCATATTACACATTGTTACATTTTCCTACCATGGTCTTTTCTCTATTTTTCTTGCATTGCTTTGTTTTAAATGAGAAGAGAAGAGAAGATAAAGGAAAACAAAAGAAAAGAAAAAGAAAAAGGAATAAAGAAAGGGAGGTATGGACAAGAGAGAGAAGAGAGGGTGAGGGGTTTGTGTTGACTTGGTCATTGTTCTCACTTCATCATCTCCATCATTTCTTCTTCCCTCCCTCAACGATGGATGCCCTCTTGTTCCTCCCTCCTCTACCTCATCACAACACACCCAAAAACACATCCAAACATCATCCCCCTTTCACTAAAAACATGCACAAGCTCACTACAAGCATTTTGGACCAAGAAAAATTGGATTTTGAAGACTTGGGGCAACTCAAGAAAATTCTTGAGTTGCCAAATAAGATAATTCCTTTACCATTAGAGTAGTATTTCAATTCCTTTAGCATCTATAATGATTTAGAAGTGTTTTAGTTTGGATTAGTGAGCTTTGAAAATTTCTAGAAGAGGTTAGAGAATTGTATGAGTTGTGAAGGGTGTAATTGAGTGTATTAGTGACTTCAAACCCCCTTTGTTGTTAAAAACTGGACCAAACAGAGACTTGAACCCCAATTCACAAACTTAGAATCCCCGATATCGTATTTTGTGGAAATTGTGATGGTAATTAGAGAACTGCTATAACCCGGGGACCTTAGAAAATATTTTGCAAACACAGTGAGACAAGCAGGCACCTAGGAAGCTAACCCCGAGACCTGAGACCCCATTGTTACTGTTTGGCCACAGATTAATCCCTTTTGGCCGAAAATTGTGGCTAGGGTATGGGTGAGTGAGTTCGTGTTGAGTCCAAGGCTTTATCTTCAGTAAACTAGACCCCTCCCATGTGCAAAATTTGCTAATTTTATCTAAGACGAAATCTGGAAGTGGTTTTCCTTAGTCATTGTTTTCCGTATTTTGCGATTCTGAAACTTTAGTTTTTGTATTTGATTTAAATTCCATCGTGTGGCGTTTGAACGTCAACAACGAGGGTTATTTGGTAGTGTTTTTCTTGCGAGACCATAGGTTTTAACCTATGCGTGATACGCGTGTCGTTTTGGTTTTCGTTCGTGATTTCAATTTACGATACTGTGTGTGTATATATGTAGGTACCCTCGAGTGGACATGAACGACAAGGACGAGCGTGGCATCATCGACTTCGGAAAGCAAGGATCAAGGTGAGTAGATATATATCTACGGGGGAAGTCGGGCGGATGGCGTATAGCACCCCCGCAGTTTCGTAGTGTAGTATACGAATACATATACCTATATATATAAATATGTTTATTGTGAGACTAGATGATTTTCAAGATAGGTTTTAGGTGTTCATGGGTTAGTTTTAGTGTAATTAGAAGTAACTTAGTTTAGCTTCTTAGTCGCGAAACCCTAGAGTAAAGATTTGCATACACGCACACGCACACTCGCATACATTTTACTTTCTTGTGCGTATATGGGGATATATATATATGTTTGTGAGCATGTAAATATATATATATATATATATATATATATATACATACATACATACATGGATAATGAGAATAATACATGGTACTTGGAGATGTGTCGATGTGATTGGGCATGAGGCCATGAGATCGGTGATGTGATTTGGTTCGTATTATGAGATACGGCATGATATTAGCGGGTCCTTAGGCGATGTGTTTTCATATACACGCATATACATATGTTGATGGTATCAGAATGTACTAGACTGTAGATCAGTACCCTAATTCAGGATATGATGATAAGGATACCAGATAAATGATGAGATAAATGTGATATTCGACCTGTACCCAGATTTGGGATGCCGTACGATGGATTTACCGTACGTGATATAATTATGATGATAGATCCGCACTCTTGACTCGAGAATGTCATATTATATATTGTATCGTACGTGATACTATTGAGGAGGGATTACCGACTATTATATATATTTATCAACTCAGACTTAGGTGGTTTTCCTTACCCTTTCATTTAGTCTGTTAGTTTAGTCCTGTAGTTTACTTAGTAGATATTAGACTGGGCTCGAGTCATACCTATTTCAAAAACTAACGAATCGTGAGTATTTTAAAGACAGGCCAAGTGATACTACGGAAATTTCAAAGGGCGTACCTTTTCTTTAAAATACCGTAGCCCCTATTTTCTAAATACACGATTCGTGTTATTTCAAATGTCAAAACTGTATGACTCATATATATAAATGTGTATTCTTACATGTGTTATTATTCATGTTCCGCATATTCTTGTTGTTCGCATCGCATTGCATGCTTATTTGTGTTTTCATTAGTTACTATTAAAATCATGTTGTCAGGACACCAACACCATTACCGATGATGCGTATGATCCATGTACACCTGCTTGTCGGCTCACACACATCATCATCGGTAATTGCTATGTCACGTACACTTTAGAGAATATTATTTCATTGACATAGCTTGTTAGCTGATAGTTCCAATATGTTATTGCTTCCATATGCTAGTTTAATTATTGCATTCCTCGCTTGATATCCGATGCATTCATTTATTTATCTTCATGCAATATTATGGAACTTATTACCAGTATTTCATTGTTTATTTACCCTTGAGATTGGGATTTCAGATTTCCATGAGATTTCTGGATTTGGAGAAACCGAAAAGATTTTATAAACTTATTATCCTTTTAAAAGATAGAAAATTGTGGTTTTCTCATGATATGATTTGAGAGGATTCCACCATGAGTTTTCTCGGCTCTTGAGCGATATCATACACCCGATTCGAGAAGGAGGAGGAACCGTCTGTGGGTGCATGGTGGACCAGGTGCGGTACCCCGGGGCAAGATGGTCGCAGATGATGGCGTTGAGCCTGGCAGGGGAGCACTACCGACCGGTGATTTTATTGTGACTCGACGGATATCCGGAGGATACCGATCGGAGTATGGGCCAGTCCGGATAGCCGGAGCCCTAGATACTGAGATTTGATGATATAGGCCAGTCCGGATTGCCGGAGCCTGAGATATTGAGACAGTGAGATATATATATATATATATATATATATATATATATATATATATATATATATTGTGTCGATGCTAGACACTGATTTCTATTGATTTCATTGATGATACCCCGATTTTATACATAAATCTCACTGAGATAAGAAAATAGTTTTCTCATTTAGATGTATTCTGTTTTCATGCATTCATACATCATATATATGATAAGTTGCTACCTGAGGCACTGACAAGAGCACTTGGTGTTAGTTGTATGTATGCCCTAGAGGCCAGTATTGTACAGATGATGTATATTATATTGGATGCTTGGACATATATAGAGATGATTTTCTTGCTCGATATGATAGTATGCTATCTGGTTACTCTTTATCTTAACATGTACACTAGTCTCTTTATACTGTCTTATAGTTACATGTTGGTAAAGCCCTTAGGATATGTACTTGACTACCTGGACTGTGATGCAGATCATACTAGTGGGGACATGGTAGTCCATAAGTACATCCTTCAAGGTCCCTAGTCGTGGGTGTATCGAGACGGGGCATCGATATACCAGAGTAGACTAGCGTATACGCTTCTCGACCCATGTGATGGGAGATGGATGATCCCATATCCATTGGTGTTTGACATCAGAGATGGTATACGGGTGCTCAGTGGAGACTGGGTACACTGGACGGACTCGCCGAGAACTCCCAGATGGTATTATACCTCACGTCAGATGGCAGTTCTCAGGTGACACTTATACAGGTTAGTCTGTAGACCCGAGATCGTCATAGAGTCTTGTGTGATTCCCACTGTGCTTTGATCTCCACCTTACCACGTCCATGAGGGCGTGCAAAACGGTGGTCTTTGGGCGCAGTCCCGAGTCACATGGAGGCAATGAGCGATAGGAGGGGTTTCGTCTCTCCCGGTATTGGGAGTTGATGTTGCGCTGTGCTCGATTGGCCGTAACAGGGAAGTCCCTGGCCAGGGCTGATCAGAGATTTGCTGGTAAGTGTTACCAGTAGTTTCTCGACCCGTTACGAGCCTCATATCAGCACGACTTATCGGGTTATTGGGGTCTGACGTATACCACCCCTAGACTTGATATGCGACGTATCAGACGAAGAGACCGGACTGTATGGTAAGTGTTACTGGTCGGATTCGCAGGAGTGTGAGCGGGCTAGCTCGTCGATCTTCTGATCGCTCAATACCCGGGTGGCCGTTACGTTTAGCAGACCGCTTGCGGCTTGTGGGTGCTTGATATGATCATCATCTGCTACCGGCGTATTGACGAGTCTTTAGAGTCCTACACAGAGGTTTCCTGGCTCAAGCGAAACGAAATAGGAGCGCATATGAGATATGTGCAGGACCGAGAATAATGCGTGTATGTGATACCGCATTTCATTCTCGCGATATATGTTTCGATTGGTTATATTCGATATGACCTAGTTATCGAATCATTGATTCGATAAATCGATGCATTGAATACTAGTCGGTTATGTGCGACATGACCGGATCATTGAATCAAGTTTTGATTTAATGATTTAATGTATAATTATATATTTGATATATTACTTTGCATTAACTAGTATTGGTTCACTTTAAACGGATTTTTCTCACTTGGATTGCACATTGTATATGTGATATACTTTTGTGCACTTTTTTGTATCATGTTTGATGATACTTGATCATATGGTTAAGTGAATAGAATTAAACCATGGTTATTATGATAATTAGGGTTTTGCATATTTAGTTATTCATTTATTTAGTTATTCATTTATTTGGATAAGTTTAAGATAAGAATGGTGGCTTTATTTGTTTTATGTTGAAACTTCATGAAGCTTTGACTTTGCTAACCATCCTTATCTTCATGCTTAACCCTTACCCATCTAAGTGACCATGGTTAATTCTCTACACTTAACCCTAGTTTAAGTTATGATAAGTATTTGATTTTCTATTTTCTTTGAGATAGAACTTATCATAACTATCTTCTTCTTCTTCTTCTTCAAGCTTGCTACATCAATGGCAACTTGAGATTTAGTGAGAGAAATCCAAATCTAAAGTGAACCCACCTCCTATTTCTTCACCCTCTACCTCTTGCCAAGTTGTTTTGGGTGTTTACTTCACAAGTTTCACAAGTTTGTGAAGTCGGAGCTTGAACTTGCGAAGCCTCGAGGTAGATCGTCTTTGACACAAAGCCGACGACCTATTCCGCTTGTTTTCCCGATGAAGCCGATGATCGAGTCGAGGATTCATGATGGAAAGCGAGGGCATGACCACGTGGAGCTAAGGAGGCGGAAATCCGGATCTACAAAGGTTGTAGCATCTCAACTTTAGTTAAAGTGTTAACTAGTTTGTAGTTTCGCCTAGACATCTAGCAACGATCCGTTAACTAGGGTTTCTCGGCACCATAATTTTTAAATTTGGCATGTTCGATGCCTTGTGAGACTTCTATAGGATGCCTAGGAACCCTACAGTGGTATCAAAGCCTAGCTAGAGCCTTAGGCGAAGTCTAGACGGAGTTTGAAGTCCAGACGAACCCGAAACCCATATACCCATGAGCTCTCTGGACTTTTTTCGAAAATGGGGTTTTTTCCATATTAAAAATATTCAGAGAAATCAGCAGGAGAATGTAAGATTTACTGTGAAGTTCGATGGCACATTTCAATTGAACAGCCGCGGTTCCGCGGCACGAGCATGGCTCGTGCGGCGGTTCCGCGGTCGTACGGCTCCAATGTTCAAAACTTTTCACACAGTAATTCTTACCTTGCAGTGCTGGATTTTCTGGGAATTTTTAATAATTATTCAAGAGTTGAATTTTCTGGGATTGGTTTAGAGCTTCGGTGTTTCGATCGGGGTATCAAATTTCGTCTTTGTGTTTTTCCGGATAATTTGTAGAATATGTTAAAAAGGTTCGACCGGATATAAATACCCAATTTTTCCCCTGTCGGGAAATTTCCAAGTGTTGGATTTTTCCGAAGTTTAACGACGTTCTAAGTAGTGCAAGTAACGCGATGGACCCTCTAGAAGACAACAAACCTTAACTCGATTATGTGACCGTCTTGAACTACCCTTTGAACCTTCGGGTTTGGGGCAGTACGGCGTGCCACATGTGAGGCGTTGGCTTGACCCTTCTACGGCTGGACCGTCGGTACTGAGGCACGAACTGAATGTTGTTAGACTTATTTCATGTGTTGAGTTGTATCAGGAAAACTTGGGTATTCGTCTGTTCGATCGGAAAGTTTAACATTTTCTGTTTATCTGGAATGTGATACAATAATTGGAATTCACAAGTAGTTATGAGATAACTGAATGAATGTTATAAATCTAGCAATTTAGTCCCATATGATATTGAAAAGAGTTTTCGATAATGAGACTAAAATGCGGGATTTATATCTGTTAGGCATGCGATGTCTAAAGAGGTTGCGGATTCCAATTGTTGTAGTTTTACACTTTCTTTTCTGTGACCGTAAGTGTAGTATGTTCATATCGCCGGTTTCGTTGCTATACGTCAACGACAATTGGGGTATGCACACTTACTTACGTTGATGACATGTGATGTTATGTGTTGCTGGATATGTTATATTGGATCGTCGTGTTCGAATAGCCGGGGGTTTTTATGTGAGATGAGTGTTTTTCATTTTCATTCATGTAAAAACTTGTATGTAATATTCTTTTATTTGGGGCACTTCCAGGTAGCGGAAGTTGTCACCTTTTGTATATTATTTACTTTTCCGCATTAGGATAGACCCAAGGAGGGGAGCACAAGTAACCGGGTTCTGGGGTCCAGTGGGAGACCAACTCGAGGAGTCGAGTCCGGGTCTCCTAACCCTAGAATTGGCAGGGTTGCTTGCCGCTCTCGTAGGGGTCTAGGGGTGTGGGATTGGCTATTCATCACGACCGTGGAATCCGTGTTTTATACTGGCTCGTATTGAAAACACGGACGTCCTAGTATATCCAATATTTCATATGTTTATTCTGCTGCGATATCTGTGTTGTGACTCTGTGATGGATATAGTATATAGTATATATGATATATTATATAGACGTTACTTATGTTTTGCACCCGCACTAGCCCTGCCCTGCTCTGTCGTTAGTTACCTAACCTAACGGTGCACGAGGGGACATCGAGGCGAATGCGGATGGCATAAGCGTACGTCATATCTATCTGTGATGTTTAGGTATTTAAATGATGGGACTTCATTAATGTGATTAATGAAAGATAAGAAACCTAAGATGTTGTGGAATCGAATTTTAAACTAAAAAGGGTAGCTACAGTTCTTGCTTTGCACAGCGGTATATGTGATATATCCTGCACCTTATTCGATGAGGAAAGGACCGAGATCCCTTCACCGGGAGTGACTCCTTTAGCAATAACTGGCAGATGCTACACACTCGGTTTGCTTTTGACTGCTTTTGTGTTTTTGCTTTGCACAGCGATATATATGATATATCCCGCACCTCATTCGACGAGGAAAGGGCCGACGATCCCTTCACCGGGAGTGACCCCTTTAGCAAAACTAGAAAAGCCTCAAAATCACTCCATTTCAAAACTTCATTTGATTCTACAACGATATCAAGTTCATTACGCAATAGGTTTTCAGAAAAACCTGTCGTAGCCCTCCGTCATTTCAAATAAGTCCTGTTTAGTATTCGTGCTGCGTTTGTTGACCTTGTCAAGGCGCAGTGTGCGGTAGCTAACCAGTATTTATCTGCTTATGCATATGATGCAGATTGAGTTAGGGTAGTCGTACGGCCTTGTTGACCTTGTCAAGGGTCGTGCGGGTGGGTTTAATTCAATCAAGAAATGACGGGTTGAACTTGACTTACAGTCTATGGTTTGTTGACCTTGTCAAGGTCATAGATCGTTTGGGGCAAAAGATTATCGGGAATTTCAAGTGTTGAAATTTGCAATGAGATTGCATACCTTCTATGAGATAGTTGGATCCCGATACCCACTGTGAGTAAGAGTTACTCCTGGGAGAGTTTTACACATTACAATTAGCCGATCAAGTAGGTGTCTAGAAAGGTGTTAACGAGGTTACGCCTCTGGGAAAATGAGGTTTACATTAATTAGGTTTGTGCGAAAGCACGGGGGACCTCCCTCAAAGTACCGACACTGGCCTGGCTGAAAGATTGGCGAACTTGTAGTGTGTAATTAATCCCGGCTAGTCTTTCCTTTTAGGGTTTGAAGGAAGATTTGATAAAAAGCAGTGGGAGCCATCCTGATTAGATAAGATAATAACCAATCTGATCTTGCACGAGCATACGCTAAAGTGTTTTCTTCTCTCTCTCTCCAGGTAGCGACCATTTCATGCCTTAATAAAGATAATAATATGGATATATTGACCGAACCCGCATTTTATACTGTGCTGGGGAACGTTGGTTCCGTTCTTTCCTATAAGAGTTATAGGAATGATCAGGATATAGGGGAATACCAGGATTCCCATGCCACCCGAATGAAGAAAGTACATGATGATGCATTTTCTTCGGGTGTGTTCGTTACTGAGAACTGTTTCTCCATTTGCTCTACGTCCTGGGTATTGGATACCGGGTCAGGATCCCATATATGTAATCAGTTACATGGGCTTAGGAAAGGTAGAGAACTTGGAGAAGGTAATAAAGACATTAGAGTTGGAAATGGTGCAATTGTTGCAGCTAAGACTGTCGGGGAATATCACCTTGTATTACCAACTGGTAATACATTGGTTCTGAACGAATGTTATTACATGCCGAACCTGATATGCAACATTATATCGGTTTCTTTATTAAGTAAAGAAGGATATAATTTTGTATTACAGGACAATGTTATGAACATTTTCCGTAACCAAAAGTTGGTTGGATCAGGCACGTTGTGCAATGGCATTTATGTTCTAAACCAATCAACAGTTCTGAGCATAACAAACACAAACAAGAGGAAGAGTTCTGAACTGAACGAATCCTTCTTGTGGCATTGTAGACTGGGTCACATCAATGCGACACGACTGGCTAAGTTGCATAAAGTTGGATATTTAAATCCGTTTGAATTTTCATCTTATGACACTTGCCAGTCATGTCTCAAAGGCAAGATGACCAAAACTCCGTTTACGGGACACGGAGAAAGAGTTACCGAACTCTTAGGACTGATACATAGTGATGTATGCGGTCCTATGTCTACACATGCCAGGGATGGTTCTTCGTACTTCATTACATTCACTGACGATCTCTCTAGGTTCGGGTATGTGTTCCTGATGAAACACAAATCAGAAGCTTTTGAGAAATTTAGGGAATATAAACAAGAAGTTGAGAACCAAACCGGAAAAAGTATTAAAATCCTACGATCTGATCGAGGAGGGGAATACTTGAGCAATGAATTCCTGGACTTCCTAAAAGAGAATGGGATTCTCTCTCAGCTGACTCCTCCATATACACCACAGCACAACGGTGTATCTGAACGGAGGAACCGCACCCTATTGGATATGGTGCGCTCTATGATGAGTACAGCTGAGTTACCTATTTCCTTCTGGGGCTATGCGCTGGAGACAGCAGCATACCTATTGTAACACCTTAGAATGTGTTTTGGTAGCTAATTATATTTTAATGTGTGGTTTTTAATAAAAAGTTTACCAAATTAAGTTTTAAATATTTTATCCTATTTATTGAATATTTTATTGGAATTTTGTTGGGCACACACACACTTGTGCATGTTAACTAGGCTTGTTTTTGGTATTTAACCATGATTAGCAACCATGGTTAACTAACTATTTCTCTATTCTAGTTTTAATGTTTGTTTAGGTGCATGGTTGTATTTAGTAGTGATAGTTTTTAAAATGAAAATGAATTTGCAAAAAGGTTTTTGGTTGAATTGTTGACTTGTGTGTGAGAGAGGGCATGGTGAGCATGGGATGAACCATGCCTCTTTAATGATGAGAGAGAAGGAGAGAGGGAGGGGTTGTAGCCTTGCACTCTTTTCTCTCATTCTCTTTTGCCACTCTCTCTCACAAACACACACACATACATCCCTCAGCATCAGCAGCAGCAACAGGATCGGCAGCAGCAGCAACACCAACATCATCAACATCATTATCATCAGCATCAGAAGCAGCAGCAATAGCAAGGCAACAGCAGCAGCAGCAGCTTCACCTGTACACACACACACACACTGCTGAGAGAGAGAGAGAGAGAGAGAGAGAAGCAGCAGCATCAGCAAGCTGAGGCAGCAGCAGTGGCAAGAAGAGGAGGTAGCAAACATCATCACCAGCATCAACAACAACCACAACAACAATAGCAGCAACCACAACAACAATAGCAGCAGCCACAGCAACAATAGCAACAGCAGCAACAGGGACCCCAGCTCTCGCAGGAGCTCTTCTCCACACCTTCACCTGCCTTCTAGGGTTCAGTGGGTATACTTCCTTAACCCCATGTCTTGGTTTACTTAGTTGTGCATCGATTGATTCGATTAGTGCTAAATTAGCTAGTTTAGTGCTAGTTTTGGGGTTTTGTGAGATATCTTGGTAAATTGTTGAATTGGTTAGCTACCTTAGGTTAGTTTAGTGTTAGTAAGGCCACTTGAACTGAGAAATGGCCAGATTACACTAAAATACCATAGGTTTTCCTTATTGTGCAAAATTGGTGTTTTAAAGCGATATTAGTGACTTTTGTGATCTGCTATAGACCCGGATCTTGCAGAGTAAAATTGAGACTGGGACATGATACCTAGGTCTAGAATACACCACCAGAGCACGAGCCCCTACCCCCACTTTCAGGCCGCCAATTTTAGCTTTTTGGCCGCAAATTGCGGCCAAGTTGGGGAACTGAGTGTTGGGTTTTTGGCTAGGGGTCCCTGCTATGTTTTCTAGGTCCTTGACATGTCTAGTTTTGTAATATCTTGCCTGTAGGAAAATCTGGGACTATATGTCGCTTTTGTGTTTCGTTGTGTTTGCGCGATAAGCGCGATACGTGAGTGGGTTCTGTGATCCAGCGTATCGCGGCGTGTCGCGATGGGTTTTAGACGCGTACACACACGATTCAGCGTATCGTGCACACGCACGTTTAGTTCGCGACGCGAGTTTCTCGTTTTGGTTCGATATCGCGTTTCGCGGGATATTTGGCTTATATGTGATTTCCATGTCGTATTTACAGGTTTGCAGACAGGGGCTACGGACACGGCTACAGGGGGAGCAGACAGTAGGATTCACCTAGCGTGGAGTGTAGGTGAGTAGATATAACATCTACAGGGGAATCGCCCGCATGGCGTTATGCGTCTGGGCTAGGATTCAATTACCTGCCGCACATTCTACGTCATTGTAGAATTGCGCTTTACTGCATTTCCTAGATATAGCTATATACTGTGACTAGCAGCCGTAGGACACTGCACACATTATTGACGGTTCATGATGCACGAGCACGGATTGCATGCTACACACACACCGTCAATAATTGCCATGTCACACACTACCCCTTATAGCTACCATTGCTTACCATACTTGACATCTAGCTTATCGGTATACCTATAGTGTATCATACCTTTAGTGATAGGTATATTTTCACTTTGCGATACAGCTACAGGTATACCTCCTACATATTTTACCTATACCGGGAGGGATTTCCTACATAGGTTACTTATACCCAGGGGGGTATACGACATCAGTTCCTATAGGTAGATACCTATACTTTGCTATACCTGTATGTCAGATACATTTTCAGTTGTTGTCGCATATTCACATTTACTGATGTTACTTAGCTGTACCTTATCTTGATATCGCATACATCTGGTTCAGCTTTATACTTGTGTTTACCTGCTCGCATTCAGATATATCGCATACATTATTCCTGGATTGCGCATTGTTTATCTGGATTTTACATGATGTTTTCGGGATTTGGGAACCGCGGGAGTTCATGAAATTATGCATACATGTAACAACCCGGTTTCCTTGATATGATATTTCGAGCGTCCCCCATGAGTTTTATCGGTGCTGATTTTATGCTCCATACGATGTGTGGTTGCCGTATGAGAGTACATGGTGGGGCCCGGTATGGTTCCCCTCGGCAAGAAGATCGATGGGTTTGCCGATTGAGCCTGGAGGCGGGCGAGTACCTACCGGTGATTGTTTTGACCTGGCAGTTGTCCGGAGGCTACTGGCCAGAGTAGAGAGATGGATACGGGATGACCTGCACTGTCGAGGCCGAGGGCCGACACTGCAGACGGACCCCGTGGGCTGATCCAGACTGACGGAGCCCCATATACGAGGATTTCTGTGTCGATGCTTGGCACACGGTTTCATGATATTTCTTTAACCCCCTTTTTGTATATATAACAGGGGATTTAGCCGTTGTTATATATACCCTTACACCAATATTAGTGGTATGGGACGCTAATATATGTGTATTGCCCCCATCATATTTATTTCTGTACATATAATTACCTTTAGGATGCTAGAAACTTACTTGAGATTGGACTTAGGATATTTTTGGTGATTCATTGGGATTGGACATTGGATATACCTATGTGATTGGTGATTTGTACATTCGAGATATAGGAGAGCTATTCGATATTGTACATTGAGGTGATGTGAGACTTTTATATTGTGACAGCCCAACGTGGGGGCCGGTTTGAGGATTTGGGATTGGAGTATCTTGATGGATTGTGATCCTGCCACGACGTCAGGTTTCCGTGGGAAATGACATATTCCACCCTATACCTCACCCTTACCTACCTTATGCACAGATTCATATATTGGTAGTACCTGTAGTGTACCCTTATGATAGTTGCATAGTTACTTTCTCATATCCCTGCTGCATGATTATTGCATACTATTGCTTCACATATTGATTGTACCTGCTAGTGTACTCTCTTTATTTCAGCATTGCATGCCATATTACTACTGTAATCGCATATCTTAGATTCATGCTGTACGTGCATTCCTGCGATTACCTGCATATGTTTTATACTATTCACGAGTTGGCAACTCATCCCCGTTGTGCCACAGGTGTTTCAGGTTTTTCCCCAGAGTAGTCGAGGCAGGCTATTCCCCTATCCAGCTATCCAGCTACCATCTTTTGCTACAGATACCGCATAAGCTCACAGTACCATTTTGCATAGATGGGTTAGACGGTTATCTGTATTATATATTGTACTTTCGTTGTATTTTACTCTCCATCTACTGTTGTATTATTGACATAGAGACTTGGTGAGGACGTTATGTGTATTATTGTGGGTTTGAGGTCTTTTGTATATACAGCTTTTTCTCTATTGTCATTATCTCTGTTGTACCCATCTAGACTAGTCTTTATAAAAATGGGGGTGTTGCTAAAATTTTAAAGGAAAGAAAGTAAGACTTTTAAAGAATTTGGGTTGCGATTTCAATTGTTTTTAAACTTATATTATCTTTTCCGTATTTTTCTTGGTTTAGATTTCTGGGTTTTGGCTTTCTTTTACTACGTTGCGTCTTTAGGCGTTGCGTGGTATTAGGGCCGTCACGGGCCATTCTTGGGTCGTGACACCTATTGAATCAAGTTCCATCTAAATCTGTACCTACCACACCATATGAGATATGGAGTGGGAAGAGGCCATATTTTAAACGAGTTAAAATATGGGGTTGTCCAGCTTATGTCAAAAGACAAAATCCGGACAAGCTCGAGGCACGGTCAGTTCTTTGCAAGTTTGTGGGATATCCAAAGAATTCATATGGGTATTTTTTCTACCACAGTGAGGAACAAAAAGTGTTTGTTGCTCAACATGCCACCTTTTTAGAAAAGGAATTTCTTGAAAAAGAAATTAGTGGCAAAGTGGTAGAGCTGGAAGAGGTTCCAGATACACAAACTCAAACTGAAGATTTAGTGGAACAAGAGGATTCAGTAGCTCCCAATGAACCCCAGCCTCTCCGCTGATCTAGTAGGGTTCCTCGCCAACCTGAGAGATACTACGGTTTTCTCATGGACGGTGGGAGCGAGGATTGCATCATGGAGGATGATGACCCAACTAGCTTCGAGCAGGCCATCACGAGTGGGGACTCAGTGAAATGGCTGGATGCTATGCGGTCCGAGATGGAATCCATGTACACCAACAAAGTATGGACTTTGGAAGTTGCTCCTGAAGGAGTAAAACCCATTGGGAGCAAATGGATCTTCAAGAAGAAACTTGGTGTAGATGGGAAAGTGGAGACTTTCAAAGCTAGACTTGTAGCAAAGGGTTTTCGTCAAAGACCAGGTGTGGACTATGACGAAACCTTTTCTCCAGTGGCTATGCTTAAATCCATCCGAATCATGCTTGCCATTGCTGCCTTTCATGACTACGAAATCTGGCAAATGGATGTTAAGACCGCCTTTCTAAATGGTGATTTAGAAGAGTGCGTGTACATGACTCAGCCAGAGGGCTTCGTAGACAGTGGGAGCAGCGGGAAGGTGTGCAAGCTGCTTAAATCCATTTATGGATTAAAGCAAGCATCGCGGAGTTGGAACATCTGCTTTGACGTCGTTATCAAAGAGTTTGATTTCGTCAAAAATCCAGATGAACCTTGTATCTACAAGAAGGTGGCAGAGAGTAAGGTTGTCTTCCTCGTATTGTACGTGGACGACATACTCTTGATAGGAAATGATATTCCTATGCTGCAATCGGTCAAGCTCTTCTTATCACAAAGATTCTCAATGAAAGATCTTGGTGATGCCTCCTGCATATTGGGGATTAGGATATATAGAGATAGATCCAAACGGATTTTGGGATTGTCCCAATCCAGGTACATTGACACCATACTAAAGAGGTTTAGTATGGAAGAGTCCAAGCGTGGGAACTTGCCCACGATCTCTGGAGTCACTCTCTCCAAAGAGATGTCTCCCAAGACTGATTTGGAGAGAGCTCGCATGCAAGGGATACCCTATGCTTCGGCAGTAGGCTCTATCATGTATGCGATGCTATGTACCAGACCCGATGTAGCATACTCACTAAGTGTAGTGAGCAGGTATCAAGCTGATCCTGGAGAGAGTCACTGGACAGCTGTGAAGAGCATTCTCAAGTACTTACGAAGGACTAGAGATATGTTCTTGGTGTATGGTAACGGAGAACTCCAAGTGGAGTCCTTTACCGATTCCATCTTCCAGAGTGATAAGGACGACTCTAAGTCGCAGTCGGGTTTTGTCTTTACCCTTTACGGAGGGGCGGTTAGCTGGAAGAGTTCCAAGCAGGAAACCGTGGCAGACTCGACAATGGAGGCTGAATACATCGCTGCCAACGATGCTGCCAAAGAGGCTGTCTGGATCAAGAAGTTCATTTCTGAACTTGGAGTGGTTCCATCCATTGAGCGTCCAATACCTTTGTATTGTGATAACAATGGAGCGGTGGCTTTGGCCAAGGAACCCAGGTCCCATCAGAGGTCCAGGCATATTCTGAGGCGGTATCACCTGATCCGGGAGATAGTTGATCGCCGGGAGATCGAGGTCAGGAGAGTTGACACGAAGAACAACACGGCGGATCCACTCACGAAGGCCATTCCCCAGACACAGTTTGAGAGACTCTTCGGGATGCTCGGTATGAGATACTACAGCAGCTGGCCCTAGTGCAAGTGGGAGATTGTTAGTTGTATGTATGCCCTAGAGGCCAGTATTGTACAGATGATGTATATAATATTGGATGCTTGGACATATATAGAGATGACTTTCTTGCTCGATATGATAGTATGCTATCTGGTTACTCTTTATCTTAACATGTACACTAGTCTCTTTATACTGTCTTATAGTTACATGTTGGTAAAGCCCTTAGGATATGTACTTGACTACCTGGACTGTGATGCAGATCATACTAGTGGGGACATGGTAGTCCATAAGTACATCCTTCAAGGTCCCTAGTCGTGGGTGTATCGAGACGGGGCATCGATATACCAGAGTAGACTAGCGTATACGCTTCTCGACCCATGTGATGGGCGATGGATGATCCCATATCCATTGGTGTTTGACATCAGAGATGGTATACGGGTGCTCAGTAGAGACTGGGTACACTGGACGGACTCGCCGAGAACTCCCAGATGGTATTATACCTCACGTCAGATGGCAGTTCTCAGGTGACACTTGTACAGGTTAGTCTGTAGACCCGAGATCGTCATAGAGTCTTGTGTGATTCCCACTGTGCTTTGATCTCCACCTTACCACGTCCATGAGGGCATGCAAAACGGTGGTCTTTGGGCGCAGTCCCGAGTCACATGGAGGCAATGAGCGATAGGAGGGGTTTCGTCTCTCCCGGTATTGGGAGTTGATGTTGCGCTGTGCTCGATTGGCCGTAACAGGGAAGTCCCTGGCCAGGGCTGATCAGAGATTTGCTGGTAAGTGTTACCAGTAGTTTCTCGACCCGTTACGAGCCTCATATCAGCACGACTTATCGGGTTATTGGGGTCTGACGTATACCACCCCTAGACTTGATATGCGACGTATCAGACGAAGAGACCGGACTGTATGGTAAGTGTTACTGGTCGGATTTGCAGGAGTGTGAGTGGGCTAGCTCGTCGATCTTCTGATCGCTCAATACCCGGGTGGCCGTTACGTTTAGCAGACCGCTTGCGGCTTGTGGGTGCTTGATATGATCATCATCTGCTACCGGCGTATTGACGAGTCTTTAGAGTCCTACACAGAGGTTTCCTGGCTCAAGCGAAACGAAATAGGAGCGCATATGAGATATGTGCAGGACCGAGAATAATGCGTGTATGTGATACCGCATTTCATTCTCGCGATATATGTTTCGATTGGTTATATTCGATATGACCTAGTTATCGAATCATTGATTCGATAAATCGATGCATTGAATACTAGTCGGTTATGTGCGACATGACCGGATCATTGAATCAAGTTTTGATTTAATGATTTAATGTATAATTATATATTTGATATATTACTTTGCATTAACTAGTATTGGTTCACTTTAAACGGATTTTTCTCACTTGGATTGCACATTGTATATGTGATATACTTTTGTGCACTTTTTTGTATCATGTTTGATGATACTTGATCATATGGTTAAGTGAATAGAATTAAACCATGGTTATTATGATAATTAGGGTTTTGCATATTTAGTTATTCATTTATTTAGTTATTCATTTATTTGGATAAGTTTAAGATAAGAATGGTGGCTTTATTTGTTTTATGTTGAAGCTTCATGAAGCTTTGACTTTGCTAACCATCCTTATCTTCATGCTTAACCCTTACCCATCTAAGTGACCATGGTTAATTCTCTACACTTAACCCTAGTTTAAGTTATGATAAGTATTTGATTTTCTATTTTCTTTGAGATAGAACTTATCATAACTATCTTCTTCTTCTTCTTCTTCAAGCTTGCTACATCAATGGCAACTTGAGATTTAGTGAGAGAAATCCAAATCTAAAGTGAACCCACCTCCTATTTCTTCACCCTCTACCTCTTGCCAAGTTGTTTTGGGTGTTTACTTCACAAGTTTCACAAGTTTGTGAAGTCGGAGCTTGAACTTGCGAAGCCTCGAGGTAGATCGTCTTTGACACAAAGCCGACGACCTATTCCGCTTGTTTTCCCGATGAAGCCGATGATCGAGTCGAGGATTCATGATGGACAGCGAGGGCATGACCACGTGGAGCTAAGGAGGCGGAAATCCGGATCTACAAAGGTTGTAGCATCTCAACTTTAGTTAAAGTGTTAACTAGTTTGTAGTTTCGCCTAGACATCTAGCAACGATCCGTTAACTAGGGTTTCTCGGCACCATAATTTTTAAATTTGGCATGTTCGATGCCTTGTGAGACTTCTATAGGATGCCTAGGAACCCTACACTTGGTATTACACTTATGTATAGATGTTTACCCTTATCATTTTATCATGCTTCAGGCCATATTATTTGAGGATATTACTGATCTTATGACCTAGGACTGAGTCATACATACGATTTCTGCTCGGTGATGTTTTCTACTCACGAGTTGGCAACTCACCCCCGTTGTGCCACGGTTTCTTGCAGGTTTTGCCGTACAGGTTTCCTTGGCAGATTTGATGGAACACTTCTTCATTCCGGGTGATTGCTTTGGTAGGTGGATTCACTTGCATCGTGACCACCATTGTATTTTATTTATTTATTCACTTGTATCTAGTAAACTCCATCAACCAGACTTGTATATTATTTCAGACATAGAAAACCAGTTGTTATTCTTTCGACCTTAGAGTCGCGCTTGTATTACTATGGTTTTCTTGATGATTTTGGGTTTCCTTTTGAGTTTTGATCCTAGTCCTTCGATGTTGTATATTATATTGCTTGCGTGATTGTGACCGCCAATTGGCGAAGAGCTAGCTCCTGCTTAGGGATGCCTTTATTCATTATGCATGTTTGTATCCGTTTGGGGCCAGTATTTACAAAGGAAACTCTGCCGAAATTTTCAGAAAAGACTTGAGGTTTTAAAAAATGCAATACTTCGGCTTATGATTGTTAAACTACTTGCTTTAAAACTAAACTTTTCCTTCTTTCTTCTTTTAAATAGTTTAGATTTCTGGGATTTTGGCTTACTTGAATTAGATGGGGTCCTATAGACTTCATATGATTCAAGTGCCAGTCACGTGCCATTTTGGGTCGTGACAAACTTGGTATCAGAGCGATAGGTTAACCTTGGTTCGAGTCTATGTTTGACTATGCGGAATCTAGGGCGTATATATATATATATATATATATATATATATATATATATTCGGAACCTAGGCTTGACCATACGGAACTTAGACTTGGTCGAGGGGGTATTAGACCCGAACTTTCGTCGCATAGGTTGACCTTGGTTGATTGAGTAGGTGACTTAAGTAGAGTGACGTACCGTGTGTATGTTCCGCGGCATACTTACGATACGCTACTCCGCTTAAAAAGTCTTAGGATGTACATTTCCTTGCACAGTATTATATTCATTCCTATGATCTATCCTCATCGATATCGGTTTATGGTTTTGCTACCACGATTGCATAGGCAGAGAGAGCTACGGCTAGAGTTGCGTCAACACGAGCTCGTCACGGACGAGGACTGACCAGGGCATGATTCCAGGGACATATGATTGCATAGATGCGTCGTTTTATTGTATTTTTCGAGCCATGAGCGTTTGATGGATTGCTTTTACAAAGATTTCTCGAACGTGCAGATCAGCACCAGAGGATTGGGCCACTGCTAGAAGCCAGCCAGAATGTGATGACCATCAATGCACCGATTATTTTGATGATTGAGGCACTGTTCAGCGTGCGGACAAATGAACCAGTTGATGCTGCGAATAACAAGATATTGCCCCAGATGTTTAAAGCCAATGTCGCACGAGTTATACTTAGAGATATGATAGAAAATCGCTAGTCACCCAAGGAGGAATGACTAGGACATGTGATTCGTTGCCTACCCCGATACGAGGTCATTAGATTGATTGATTCCAGCATGAGAAGACTTCACGCAGGTACGTTGGGAGTCGAAAGAAAACGATCGAATGTCAGAAACCCATTTTCCAAGTTTAAAGTATTCGGGAAAACATGCAAGTAATTCCGTGGACCCTCTAGAAGAATGAAACCCTAACTCGATATAATGACCATGGGAACGCTCTGGAACCTTAGGGTTTGCAGCAGTTCCGCGGTGCCATTAATGAGGCTTGGGTTTGCCCTTCTACGGCTGGTCCATAGGTACTGTGGCATGTACTGGATATTATTAAACTGTACTCAAGATGTTGAGCTCTAGGGGGATTATGGAACTTTGACAAATCGATCGAAAAGTTCGACGTCGTTCGGATATCATATGATGGGAAACACTGCTTGGGAGACTCCAGATATGAGTATAGCCGTTGGAGCACAGTCCATACAGCTACGAAGAGATGAGTCCGAATCAGTCGACATTAGAGAAAAGTGGAGTAAGAGGTTCGTACGAGATCTTGATGAGATAACTTTCCACTCCGCTGACATCAGATATGTGATACGCATGCAGAGGCGTTGTATATGGATATATCTTCCAGAAGGAGTCGCGATGAGTATGCAGCCGTTCCGGAATAAGAAACAGATTTAGTAAGGGATGATAACTTCCGGGAAGTTCGGCAGAAACGAGATTTTGGGGAGACTCCGACCGAACCTTTCTGGAATACTACGAGAAGAATAGGACCCAGGAGCGGTCATATCGTGCACACCCAACAGGCCAGAGTTTGGCATCGTCAACGAGACATGTTATGAGTGACCATGATAGTGGCCAGAGATGTTTATGTAGGGATCCTAGGCACACTCATGAGGTTCTACAAAAGACCAACCATGCCAAAATCAAATATTTCCATGTGCCAAAGAACCCTATACTAGATCGTTAACTAGAGGTAAGGCGAAACATGCAAGCAAACTACTTTGCTACTAAGTGAAAGAGACTACAACCTTTGTAGATTCGGTCCTCCACTTCTCTAGCTCCGTGTTGACGTCCTTCCGCTGCGATCATCATAATCCCAGACTCTAGCGTCGGTTTCATCGGAGAAATGGTCGGGCTAGGTCATTGACTTCGATGCCGAAGATGATCTACATCGAGGCAACTCAAACTCAAGCTCCATCTTCACTAAGTCATGAAACTTGTGAAGAAAACACCCTATACAACATGGCAAGTGGTAGAGGATGAAAAAATAGGAAGTGGGTTCACTTTGGATTTGGATTTCTCACTTGGATTCATCACTTGGAATTTTCTAGCAAGGTTTTCTTCTTCATGAAGAAGAAGAAGAAGAAAGAAAAGAATGAATTATTACGAAAAGAAAATTCAAGTGAAGTTTATCATTTAGCAACCATGGGTGAGATTAACTTTTGTAGAGAATAAACTAGGGTTTAGGTAAATGGTTAGGTTAAGGAAAGAAACAAAATGATAAAGACTTTCAAAGCTTCATGAAGCTTCAAGAGTAAAACAAAACAAGCCACCATTTTATTTCTTGCCAAAAATAAATAAATAAAACAAATAAAACCTAACCATTAACCTAAACATGGTTTAAAGCAAACATACACCCAAGTTTGCATGTATCATCAAACATGATACAAACTAGTGCACAAACATATATCATATATACAACTTGTGCAAATTAAGTGAGAAAATCCATCTTAAGTGAACAAATACTAGTTAATGTAAAGTAATATATCAAATATATAATTATATATTAAATCATTAAATCAACACTTGATTTAATGATCCGGTCATACTGCATATAACCGACTAATATTAAGTGTATCAATGTATCGAATCAACACTCGATTCGGTAACCCGGCTATATCTTATATAACCGTCCAATGATACAAATCGCGAGAATAGAATACAGTATCACATACTGATATTATTCTCGGTCCCACACATATCTCATATGAGCTCCTATTTCGTTTCGATTGAGCCAGGAAAGCTCTGTGTAGGACTCCAAAGACTCGTCAATACGCCGGCAGTAGGTGATGATCATATCAAACACCCACAAGCCGCAAGCGGTCTGCTAAATGTAACGGCCACCCGGGTATTGAGCAATCAGAAGATCAACGAGCAAGCCCGCTCACACTCCTGTGAATCCAACCAGTAACACTTACCGCACAGTCCGGTCTGTTCGTCTGAAATGTCGCATATCTCGCCTAGGGATGGTAAACGTCAGACCCCAGTAGCTTGATAAGTCATGCCGATGTAAGGTCCATAACATAGCATAAAACTACTGATAACACTTACCAGTAGATCACTGCAACCCTGGCCAGGGATTTCCAGTTATGGCCTGTCGAGCATAGCGCAACATCAACCCCCAATACCGGGAGAGACGAATCCCCTCCTATCGCTCATTGCCTCCATGTGAATCGGGACTGTACCCAAAAACCACCTGTTTGCACGACTCAGTAGAGTCGTGGTAGGGTGGAAATCAAAGCACAGTGGGAGACACACAAGACTCTATGACGATCTCGGGTCAACAGACTAAGCTGTACCAGTGTCGCCAGAGAACTGCCATCTGACGTGAGGTATAATACCATCTGGGAGTTCTCGGCGAGTCCGTTCAGTGTACCCAGTCTCCACTGAGCACTCGCATACCATCTCTGATGTCAAACACCAATGGATATGGTATCATCCATCGCCCATCACATGGGTCGAAAAGATATACGCTAGTCTACTCTGGAATATCGATGCCCCGTCGCGATATTCCCACGACTAGGAACATTGAAGGATGTACTCATTGACTACCCAGGTCCCACTAGTATGATCTACATCATAGTCCTGGAAGTCGAGCACACATCCTAAGGGCTTTATCAACATGTAATAGAGAGACAGTAAGTATACATGTTAAGATAAAGAGCAACCAGATAGCGTACTATCATGTCGAGCAAGAAAGTCCTACCTATATATGTCCCAGCATCCACTACAATATACATCCTATGTACAGTAATGGCCTCTAGGGCATACATATAACTAACAATCTCCCACTTGCACTAGGGCCATCTGTAGCAGTGGTTGCAGTATCTAATACTCATCCATCCCATAAAAGTCTCTCTCTTTGGGAAAAGGCCTTTGTGAGTGGATCCGCCGTGTTGTCCTCTAAGTCTACTCTCCTAACCTCGATCACTCTGGAGATCAACTATCTCCATGATCTGGTGATGCTGCCTCAGAATATGTCTGGGTCAATGTTGGGACCAGGGTTCCTGGGCCAAAGCCACACTTCCATTGTCATACAATGGTAGGAACCTAGTTCATCTTATGAACCAATATACACCCAAACTGCTTCTTTGGTAGTATCTTTGATAGCGATGTCACCAGCCTTTATCGTCTAGTCAGCCACGGTATATAGCTTGGAACTCTTCCAACATACCGTCCCTCCACTGAGGGTAAAGACATTGCCTGCGACTGACATTCAGTCGTCTTTATCACCCTGGAACCTTTCCAATGATTCTCCCCAGGATCGATTGATACCATCTCACTAAACCTAGTGAGAACCCTAATATCTATTTAGATCTATCTCATAGATCCAAATCCCAGGATTTAGGAGGTATCACTTTTATCCTATTTGGAGAATCCTTGTGATAAGAGGAGATTGACCGTTCGTAGTATAGGAAACTCTTTTCCTATCAAGAGTATGTTGTCCACGTACAATACGAGGATGATTACCTTACTCTCTACTACCGTTTTGTATATACAAGGTTCATCTACTATTTTGATGAAGTCAAACTTTTTGACTACTACATCAAAACAGATGTTCCAACTCCGCGATGCCTGCTTTAATCTGTAAAGCAACTTGCACACGTTTCCGCTGCTCCCACTATTTACGAAGCTCTCTGGCTGTGTACTTATAGACGTTCTCTTCTAAATCAGTATTTAGAAAAGCAGTCATGACACCCAACCACCAGATATCGTAGTCATGGTATGTAGCAATAGCAAGTAGGATCCGGATGGACTTAAACACAGCCACTGGAAAAGGTTTCATCATTATCCACGCCTGTTCGATGACGAAAACCTTTAACAAGTCTAGCTTTGAAAGTCTCAACTTTTCCATCTACACCAAGTTATCTTCTCAAGATATACTTGCTCCTGATGGGGATTTAACCCTTCAGATATAGCAACCAAAGTCCATACTTTGTTGGTGTACATGGATTCCATCTCAGATCGCTAAGCATCCAGCCATTCTTACAGAGTCCCCACTCTCGATGGCCTGCTCGAATCTAGTTGGGTCATCATCTCATGATGCAATCCTCGCTCCCACTGTCATCGAGAAACCGAAGTATCTCTCAGGCGGATGAGGAGCCCTACCAAATCGGCGGAGAGGCTGAGGTTCGTCGGGGACTTATTGAATCCTTTGGTTCTGTCAAATCATCAGCTGCAGTTTTGTATAGCTGGAACCTTTCCAGTTCTACAGAACTGACCTTGCCTCGATCTTGTCCGGATTTTGCTTTTGACATAGGCCGGACAATCCCAAATCTTAACTTACTTAAGAGATAGGCTATTCCCATACCATATCTTATATGGAGTGGTAGGCACTGATTTGATTCAAACCTAATTCAATAGGTATGCAACTTCTCAAGTGCATAACCCCTTAAAAGGAAATAGGTAACTCAGTAGTACTCATCATAGAGCGCACCATATCATATAGGGTGCGATTGCTCCACCCCGATACACCGTTGTGCTGTGGTATATTCAGAGGAGTAATACCGAGAGAGAATCTCATTCTCCTTTAGAATAGTCCAGGAATTCTATGCACAAGTATTCTCCTCCCTGATCTTATCATAGGACATAATACTTATAGCGTATTTTGGTTCTCTACTTCTAACTTATATTCTGTGAATATCTCAAAAGCTTCGGTCCTATGTTTCAACAGGAACATATGACTGAGTCTTGAGAGATCATCAGAGAATGTAATGAAGTACAAAGAACCGGTCTTGGCATATGTAGACAGGGGACCTACATACATCAACATGTATCATCCTAAGAGTTCAATAACTCTTTCTCTGTTTCCAGTAAACGGAGCTATGGTCATCTTATCTCTGTGACATGACTGGCAAGTTTCACAAGATGTAAATTCAAACTGATTTAAATATGTATCTTAATGTAACTTGATCTAGTCGGGTCGCATTGATATGACCTAGTCTACAATACCTCAAGAAGGATTCGTTCATTTCTGAACTCTTCCTCTTGTGTGTGTTCTGTATAATAAAAACTGCAGTTTGATTTAGAACGTCAATGCTTTTAGATAACGTGCCTGAACTGATCAACTTTTGATATAGGAAATATTCAAAACATTATCCAACAAAACAAAATTATATCATTTCTTTACTAATAAAGAGACTGATATGATGTTGTATATCAGGTTCGGTATCTAATAACATTTGTTCAGAATCAATGTATTCTGGTAATACAGGGTGACAGTGACCAACAGACTTGGCTGCAACACTTGCACCATTTTCTGTCTCATGAAACTTATCACCCGTTCTCAGTTCTCTACCTTTTTGTAGCCCATGTAACGGATTACATTTGCGGGATCCTAATCCGGTATCTAATACCTAGGACGTAGAGGACACTGAGAAACAGTTATTTATAATGAACACACCCAAAGAAGATGCATCTCATGCACTTTCTTCGTTTGGGCGGCGTAGGAATTCTGGTATTCCCCTATTTCCTGCTCGGTCTTATAACAATTATAAGTTAGAGCGGGACCAACGTTCCCCAGCTCAGTATAACAAGCGGGTTCGGTCAATACATCCATATTATTATCTTGATTAAGGCGTGATATGCTCGCTACCTGGAGAGAGAGAGAAGAAAACACTCTGCGTGCGCTCTTGCAAGATTAGATTGGTTATTTATTTTATCTAATCAGGATGGCTCCCACTGTTTTTATCAAATCTTCCTTCAAACCTTAAAAGGAAAGACTAGCCGGGATTAATTACACACTACAAGTTCGCCAATCTTTCAGCCAGGCCAGTGTCGGTACTTTGAGGGAGGTTTCCTGTGCTTTCGCACGGACCTAATTAAAGTAAACCTCGTTTTCCCAGGGGCGTAACCCCGTTGACACCTTTCTAGACACCTACTTGATCGGCTAATTGCAAAGTGCAAAACTCTCCCAGGAGTAACAATTACTCGCAGTGGGTATCGGGATCCAACTATCATATAGAAGGTATGCAATCTCATTGCAAATTTCAACACTTAAAACTCCCGATAAAGGTTTTTACCCCTAGCACTTATGACCTTAACTATGGTCAACAAATCATAAGTACTAGTCAAGTTCTACCCGTCATTTCATGGTTAATTAGACCCACCCACATGACCCTTAACTAAGGTCAACAAAGTCACGCGACTGTCCTAACTAATCGCATCATATGCGGTGTAGGAAGACATCACTTAGCTACCGTACACTGTGCCTTGACTATGGTCAACAAACACAGCACGAATACTAAGTACTCTACTTCCTAAAATGACGGAGGGTTGCGAATGGTTTTTATGAAAACCTTTAACGCTTGATCTCGCTGCAGAATCAAATGGTTTTTAAATGGAGTGGTTTTGAGGCTTTTCTAGTTTTGCTAAAGGGGTCACTCCCGGTGAAGGGATCGTCGGCCATTTCCTCATCGAATAAGGTGCAGCATATATCATATATACCGCTGTGCAAAGCAAAAACTATAGAAGCAATCAAAAGACAAACTGAGGGTTGTAGTATCTGCCAGTTATTGCTAAAGGAGTCACTCCCGGTGAAGGGATCTCGGTCCTTTCCTTATCGAATAAGGTGCAGGATGTTCTACAAGGAACACCGCGATGCAAAGCAAGAACTGTAGCTACCTGTTTTTATTTTTGAAATTCGATTCCACAACATCTTTTAGGTTTATTTTATTTCATTAATCACATTAATGAAGTCCCATCATTTAAGTCCACCTAAACATCACAGATAAATATAACGTACGCTTATGCCATCCGTATTCGTCTCGATGTCCCGTCTGCACCGTTAGGTTAGGTAACTAACGGCAGAGCGGGGCAGGGCTAGCGTGGGTGTAAAACATAAGCAACGTCTATATAATATATCATATATACTATATACTATATCTATCTGAACAAATCACATGATCACATCACAGATAACGCAGCAGAAAATATCATATGAAATATTGGATATACTAGGACGTCCGTGTTTTATTTTGAGCCTGTATAAAACACAGATTCCACGGTCATGATGAATAGCCAATCCCACACCCATAGACCCCTACGAGAGCGGCAAGCAACCCTACCAATTCTAGGGTTAGGAGACCCGGACTCGACTCCTCGAGATGGCTCCCACTGGACCCTAGAACCCGGTTACTTGTGCTCCCCTCCTTGGGTCTATCCTAATGCGGAAAAGTAAATAATATACATCAACGGTGACATCTTCCGCAACCTGGAAGTGCCCCAATAAAAGAATATTACATACAAGTTTTTACATGAATGAAAATGAAAAACACTCATGTCACATAAAAAAACCCGGCTATTCAAACACGACGATCCAATATAACATATCCAGCAACACATAACATCACATGTCATCAACGTAAGTAAACATGCGTATCCCAATTGTCGTTGACATATAGCAACGAAACCGGTGATATCACATATTACACTTACGGTCGCAGAAAAGAAAGTGTAAAACTACAACAGTTGGAATCCGCAACCTGCATAGACATCGCTTGCCTAACCAAATGAATTCCTTAGACATCGCATGCCTAACAATTATAAACCCCGCATTTTAGTCTCATTATCGAAAACTCTTTTCAATATCAAGTCAGGCAATTCAACAAGATTCCCGACATCCTGAACGAATGCTCGTCGTAAACTTCAGTAGACGGCCGCACCCCCGATACCATCGACGAAGTGCACTAAGGCGGAACACCGCTGCCGCGAGCACCCTAATGGATGCTTTCGGCGACGGGGTTCTCCTACAGTCACTTGGTCGGGGCTATGGGGCGTGGCTATCTATTAAGTTTACCGGCGAGTATCCGCGTACGCTACGTGATTGCGACGGACTTTTGATCGGATCAAAATTCCGTGGCAACCGATCAAGTGAGACTAAAGTGCTATGTTTATAACATTCATATTAGTTATCTCATAACTACTTGTGGATTCCAAATATTGTATCACATTCCAGATAAATAGAAAATATTAAACTTTCCGATCGAACAATCAAACACCCAAGTTTTCCCGAAACAGCTCAACACATGAAATAAGTTTAAAAACATCCACTTCATGCCTCAGTACCAACGGTCCAGCCGTAGAAGGGTCAAGCCAACGCCTCACATGTGGCACGCCGTACTTTCCCAAACCCTAAGGTTCAAAGGGCAGTTCAAGATGGTCACATAAACGAGTTAATGTTTTTTGTCTTCTAGAGGGTCCATCGCGTTACTTGCACTACTTAGAACGTTCTTAAACCATGGAAAAATCCAACACTTGGAAATTTTCCGGCAGGGAAAAAATTGGGTATTTATATCCGGTCGAACTTTTTAACATATTCCAAATTACCCGGAAAAACACTTAGACGAAATTAAACTTTCGATCGAAACAACGAACTCCCAATACAACCCAGAAAACTCAACTGTGGGGTATAAATTAAAATTATCCAGCAGAATTAGGAATGACATAAGAACATTACTGTGTAAACTGCATAGAAAGAAGTGACTGTACGGCCGCGGAACCGCCGCACGAGCCATGCTCCTGCCGCGGTTCCGCGGTGCTTTGGACGAGTTGGGGTCACGTGCTGCACAGTAATTCTTAGAAAACCCTGCTGATTTTTCTGCATATTTTTAATTCACAAAAATCACAGTTTTGAAAAATTGTACAGAGAAGGGTTTTCAATTAGGGTTTCGGGTTCGATCGGACTTCTAACATCGTCTACACTTCGCCTAAAGCTCTAGCTAGGCTCTGATACCACTGTAGGGTTCCTAGGCACACTCATGAGGTTCTACAACTGATCAACCATGCCAAAATCAAATTTTTCCATGTGCCAAAGAACCTTATACTAGATCGTTAACTAGAAGTAAGGCGAAACATGCAAGCAAACTACTTTGCTACTAAGTGAAAGAGACTACAACCTTTGTAGATCCGGTCCTCCACTTCTCTACCTCCGTGTTGACGTCCCTCCACTGCGATCATCGTAATCCTGGACTCTAGCGTCGGTTTCATCGGAGAAATGGTCGGGCTAGGTCATTGACTTCGATGCCGAAGATGATCTACATCGAGGCAACTCAAACTCAAGCTCCATCTTCACTAAGTCATGAAACTTGTGAAGAAAACACCCTATACAACATGGCAAGTGGTAGAGGATGAAGAAATAGGAAGTGGGTTCACTTTGGATTTGGATTTCTCACTTGGATTCATCACTTGGAATTTTCTAGCAAGGTTTCTTCTTCATGAAGAAGAAGAAGAAGAAAGTAAAGAATGAATTATTATGAAAAGAAAATTCAAGTGAAGTTTATCATTTAGCAACCATGGGTGAGATTAACCTTTGTAGAGAATAAACTAGGGTTTAGGTAAATGGTTAGGTTAAGGAAAGAAACAAAATGGTAAAGACTTTCAAAGCTTCATGAAGCTTCAAGAGTAAAAAAAACAAGCCACCATTTTATTTCTTGCCAAAAATAAATAAAGAAAATAAATAAAACAAATAAAACCTAACCATTAACCTAAACATGGTTTAAAGCAAACATACACCCAAATTTGCGTGTATCATCAAATATGATACAAACTAGTGCACAAACATATATCATATATACAACTTGTGCAAATCAAGTGAGAAAATACATCTTAAGTGAACAAGTACTAGTTAATGTAAAATAATATATCAAATATATAATTATAAATTAAATCATTAAATCAACACTTGATTTAATGATCCAGTCATACTGCATATAATCGACTAATATTAAGTGTATCAATGTATCGAATCAACACTTGATTCGGTAACCCGGCTATATCTTATATAACCGTCCAATGATACAAATCACGAGAATAGAATACAGTATCACATACTGATATTATTCTCGGTCCCGCACATATCTCATATGCGCTCCTATTTCGTTTCGCTTGAGCCAGGAAACCTCTGTGTGGGACTCTAAAGACTCGTCAATACGCCGACAGTAGGTGATGATCATATCAAACACCCACAAGCGGTCTGCTAAACGTAATGGCCACCCGGGTATTGAGCGATCAGAAGATCAACGAGCAAGCCCGCTCACACTCCTGTGAATCCAACCAGTAACACTTACCGCACAGTCCGGTCTGTTCGTCTGATATGTCGCATATCTCTCCTAGGGGTGGTAAACGTCAGACCCCAGTAGCTTGATAAGTCATGCCGATGTAAGGTCCATAACATAGCATGAAACTACTGATAACACTTACCAGTAGATCACTGCAACCCTGGACAGGGATTTCCAGTTATGGCCAGTCGAGCATAGCGCAACATCAACCCCCAATACCGGGAGAGACGAATCCCCTCCTATCGCTCATTGCCTCCATGTGAATTGGGACTGTACCCAAAAACCACCTGTTTGCACGACTCAGTAGAGCCGTGGTAGGATGGAAATCAAAGCACAGTGGGAGACACACAAGACACTATGATGATCTCGGGTCAACAGACTAAGCTGTACCAGTGTCACCAGAGAACTGCCATCTGACGTGAGGTATAATACAATCTGGGAGTTCTCGGCGAGTCCGTTCAGTGTACCCAGTCTCCATTGAGCACCCGCATACCATCTCTGATGTCAAACACCAATGGATATGGGATCATCCATCGCCCATCACATGGGTCGAGAAGATATACGCTAGTCTACTCTGGAATATTGATGTCCCGTCTCGATATTCCCACGACTAGGAACATTGAAGGATGTACTCATTGACTACCCAGGCCCCACTAGTATGATCTACATCATAGTCCTGGAAGTCGAGCACACATCCTAAGGGCTTTATCAACATGTAATAGAGAGACAGTAAGTATACATGTTATGGTAAAGAGCAACCAGATAGCGTACTATCATGTCAAGCAAGAAAGTCCTACCTATATATGTCCCAGCATCCACTACAATATACATCCTATGTACAGTAATGGCCTCTAGGGCATACATATAACTAACAGTTTAGAGGATGTGCCAGGGCGGGACTGTTTCCGTTTTCTTTGATTTCGGTATTTTGGGCGATTTATTTGCATGATTGAGATTTTGTGCACCACAGCTGCACTTGACTTCGATTTGATGTCATTCGAGATGTTGATTTGATTGCATGCCTATGGTATGCATGTGATTTTACTTGTGCTTTCGGTGTAGTTTTCATGCACTTTTAGTATTTTGATTCGATTTTTTGCACGCTGATGCACATGGTTGTGAGATTATATACCACGGTATACCTGATTTAGATTGAGATGTGTTGTATATCATCGATTTCGATTGTGATACTCGATATTTGTTTTCGTGCACCTTGTGCACTTAAGTTGGATTTTGCGCAGACTTGACGCGCTTGATGCGATTTTGGTGCACACCAGATGCACTAAATCGAGATTCTTCGTGCATATCAGATGCACCTGATATTGCTGTCAGGCACACCCGTTGCCTTTGACAGGTGTTTCGTGAACACCCGTTGCACTTAGATTTTGTTTCTGTGCACATGTATGGAACATTCATGGATTTCGATTTCCTTGCGCACCAGACGCACGTGGCATTCTTATGCACATTTTGGGATTTATTTCTTGCGGAGCACTACGTTTTTGTGATATTTACTATTTGTTTAGTACTGAGAAGGACGAGTCAGAGGACAGTACCTGAATATGTTTTGCATGCATCGATAGTTACCGAGGGGATTTCCAAAAAGGAGCTATAGTCTCAGTATTTACCTACGTGTCCGAGATGACACAAAACATTAACAAAGGAAACCCTTCTAAATTATTTTTCAAAATGGCGGGACGTGTATGTTAAACAAAGGGTATATATATATAGTTATTTTTTTACAATAGACGTCCGCCACTTTGCCGTGATACGCGCATTGCACAGCAACTTGAAAAAGTTTGGCATGCATTTCTTTCAGATGTTTGACGAATTTACAACGATGTTTACATGTATAGTTTGATGTATATTATGTTGGTTTTCGTATTTGGCTTTGACATTGGCGTCTTCACCATAACTCCGATGATTGTGGGATGCTTGACGGAGTTTTGATTTTGGTTTGTATACTCGTTTTTCATGCGCATGCATTGCGCTACGATGTGTTTTATGTATTTATGATTTCGATGCCCCCGACGACTTGGTCGTTTTACTGAAATGTTTTAGTATTTGAGGGGTTTAAATTTAAATTCGGGGACCGAATTTCTTTAAGGGGGGAAGATTATAACATTTCAGAAAAACAAAATATTATTATTGGAATTTATATAATTAAAATAATAAATATTACGAATATTTTGATAATGCGGTATAATTAATTACAGATAAATTGGGAAATGTTTGGAAAATTATAGGAATTACGGAAATGAGGGTGTTTTATATGATTTAAGCAAATTATAAATTTTTATGATTAATTATATTCCATTTTAATTCTAATCGCGATTAAATATCACTAATCGTGCATTAAGCTTGTTTTGTGCATGTGACATGCACCATGTCATATTACACATTGTTACATTTTCCTACCATTGTCTTTTCTCTATTTTTCATGCATTGCTTTGTTTTAAATGAGAAGAGAAGAGAAGATAAAGGAAAACAAAAGAAAAGAAAAGGAAAAAGGAATAAAGAAAGGGAGGTATGGGCAAGAGAGAGAAGAGAGGGTGAGGGGTTTGTGTTGACTTGGTCATTGTTCTCACTTCATCATCTCCATCATTTCTTCTTCCCTCCCTCAACCATGGCTGCCCTATTGTTCCTCCCTCCTCTACCACATCAGAACACACCCAAAAACACATCCAAACATCATCCCCCTTTCACTAAAAACATGCACAAGCTCACTACAAGCATTTTGTACCAAGAAAAATTGGATTTTGAAGACTTAGGGCAACTCAAGAAAATTCTTGAGTTGCCAAATGAGATAATTCCTTTACCATTAGAGTAATATTTCAATTCCTTTAGCATCTATATTGGTTTAGAAGTGTTTTAGTTTGGATTAGTGAGCTTTGAAAATTCCTAGAAGAGGTTAGAGAATTGTATGAGTTGTGAAGGGTGTAATTGAGTGTATTAGTGACTTCAAACCCCCTTTGGTGTTAAAATCTGGACCAAACAGAGACTTGAACCCCAATTCACAAACTTAGAATCCCCGATATCATATTTTATGGAAATTGTGATGGTAATTAGAGAATTGCTATAACCCGGGGTCCTTAGAAAATATTTTGCAAACACAGTGAGACAAGCAGGCACCTAGGAAGCTAACCCCGAGACCTGAGACCCCATTGTTACTGTTTGGCCGCAGATTAATCCCTTCTGGCCGCAAATTGCGGCCAGGGTATGGGTGAGTGAGTTCGTGTTGGGTCCAGGGCTTTATCTTCAGTAAACTAGACCCCTCCCATGTGCAAAATTTGCTAATTTTACCTGAGACGAAATCTGGAAGTAGTTTTCCTTAGTCGTTGTTTTCCGTATTTTGCGATTCTGAAACTTTAGTTTTTGTATTTGATTTAAATTCCATCGTGTGGCATTTGAACGTCAACGACGAGGGTTATTTGGTAGTGTTTTGCATGCGAGACCATAGGTTTTAACCTATGCGTGATACGCATGCCGTTTTGGTTTTCGTTCGCGATTTCAGTTTACGATACTATGTGTGTGTATATGTAGGTACCCTCGAGTGGACATGAACGACAAGGACGAGCATGGCGTCATCGACTTTGGAAAGCAAGGATCAAGGTGAGTAGATATATATCTACTGAGGAAGTCGGGTGGATGGCGTATAGCACCCCCGCAGTTTCGTGGTGTAGTATACGAATACGTATACCTATATATATAAATATGTTTATTGTGAGACTAGACGATTTTCAAGATATGTTTTAGGTGTTCATGGGTTAGTTTTAGTGTAATTAGAAGTAACTTGGTTTAGCTTCTTAGTCGCGAAACCCTAGAGTAAAGATTTGTATACACGCGCACACACACACTCGCATACATTTTACTTTCTTGTGCGTATATGGGATATAGATATATATATATATACCTATATGTTTGTGAGTATGTATATATATATATATGTATACCTATACATGGATAATGAGGATAGTACATGGTACTTGGAGATGAGTCATGTGATTGGGCATGAGGCCACGAGATCGGTGATGTGATTTGGTTCGTATTATGAGATACGACATGATATTAGTGGGTCCTTAGGCGATGTGTTTTCATACACACGCATATACATATGTTGATTTTATCAGAATATACTAGACTGTAGATCAGTACCCTAATTCAGGATATGATGATAAGGATACCAGATAAATGATGAGAAAAATGTGATATTCGACCTGTACCCAGATTTGGGATGCCGTACGATAGATTTATCGTACGTGATATAATTATGATGATAGATCTGTAGGGTTACTAGGCACTCTAAAAAGGTTCTACAAGATATCTACCATGCCCGATTAAAATTTTAGCCGTGCCGAATAACTCTAAACAAGATCTTTGCTAGATAATTAGGGTAACACATGCTAGTAAATAACAATTTCCTCTAAGTGAATACGAAATACAACCTTTGTAGATCGGTCCTTCACTTCTTAAGATCCTTGTAGTAGTCCTTTCGCTGCGATCATCGAACACTCGGACTCTCGGACGGATCCATGAGAAGAGGCAACAGTATTGCTTAAAGTCTTCGAGGCCGAAGATGATCTACGTCGAGGGAATACGAACTCAAGCTTCTACTTCACTAACTAGAGAATTAGTGAAGCAAACACCATAAACTAAAGTACTAGTGTAGTAGAGGATGAAGAAATAGGAAATAGGTACACTTTAGAATTTCTTTTCTCACTATCATTCTCTCTCTTTATCAAACCCTAGAAAGAAATTGAAGGAGGAAGAAGATGAGCTCAAAATGAGAATGAAAACTAATCAAGAGAGAGAGAGCTAACCATTGGTGAGTGGGTATCATATACTAACTCATGTAGAGACATTACCATGGCTAATTATAGTGGTTAGGTTAGTTAATATCTTAAGTAAAACAAAACTAGTGGACTAAGTCAATGCAACCATAAGCTTCATGAAGCATCATGCATGTGAGCTCATTATCCATTTGTTTTAGAATTACTTTAAATATAAAAACCTAACACTATAATTAGTATGGTATAAGTCTTATACACCCATGATAGTTGTATCAACAACCATGATACAAAATGTACACAAATAAATATATATCATATATATATCAAGTTGTGCACAAGTGAGAAAAATAAATGCTTAAGTGAACCAATGTTAGTTAATGCAAATTAGTATATCTCATATACAATTATACACTAAATTATTAAATCAACACTTGACTTAATAATCCGGTTATATCTCATATTACCGACTAACACAAAATGTACCAACTTATTGAATCAACACTTGATTCGATAACCCGGCTATATCTCATATAACCGGCCGATACAATAGTCGCGAGAATAGAATACGGTATCACATACACGCATTATTCTCGGTCCCGCACATATCACCTATGCGCTCCTATTTCGTTTTGCCTGAGCCGGTAAAACCTCTATGTAGGACTCTAAAGACTCATCGATACGCCGGCAGTAGGTGATGATCATATCAAGCACCCACAAGCCGTTAGCGGTACTAGCTGGACGTAATGGCTACCCGGGTATTGAGCGATCAGAAGATCAGCAAGCAAGCCCGCTCCAACTCCTGCAAAAAGCCTGACAGTGACACTACCGTACAGTCCGGTCTCCTCGTCTGATATGTCGCATATCAAGTCTAGGGGTGGTAAACGTCAGAACCCAATAACCGATAAGTCATGCCGATATGAGGCTCATAACGGGTCGAGAAACTACTGGTAACACTTACCAGTATATCTCTAAACCAGCCCTGGTCAGGGACTTCCCTGTAATGGCCAATCGAGCATAGCGAAACATCAACCCCCAATACCGGGAGAGACGAAACCCATCCTATCGCTCATTGCCTCCATGTGACTCGGGACTGTACCCAAAAACCACCGTTTTGCACGCCCTCTTGGACGTGGTAAGGTGGAAATCAAAGCACAGTGGGAATCACACAAGACTCTATGACGATCTCGGGTCTACAGACTAACCTGTACCAGTGTCACCAGAGAACTGCCATCTGACGTAAGGTATAATACCATCTGGGAGTTCTCGGCGAGTCCGTCCAGTGTACCCAGTCTCCACTGAGCACCCGTATATCATCTCTGATGTCAAACACCATGGATATGGGATCATCCATCGCCCATCTACATGGGTCGAGAAGGTATACACTAGTCTACTCTGGTATATCGATGCCCCGTCTCGATACACCCACGACTAGGGACCTTGAAAGATGTACTTATGGACTACCATGTCCCCACTAGTATGATCCGCATCATAGTCCAGGTAGTTAAGTACACATCCTAAGGGCTTTACCAACATGTAACAGAGAGACAATCAGTATACACGTTAAGGTAAAGAGTAACCAGATAGCATACTATCATGTCGAGCAAGAAAGTCCTCCCTATATATGTCCAAGCATCCACTACAATATACATCTCATGTATAGTAATGGCCTCTAGGGCATACATATAACTAACAATCTCCCACTTGCACTAGGGCCATCTGATAACAGTGGTTGTGGTATCTCATACTCAATCATCCCATAAAAGTCTCTCTCTGGGAAAAGGCCTTTGTGAGTGGAGCCGCCGTGTTGTCCTCTGAGTCTACTCTCCTAACCTCGATCCCCTGGAGATCAACCATCTCCATGATCAGGTGACACTGCCTTAGAATATGTCTGGATCACTGATGGGACGGGCGTTCCTAGGCATAAGCCACAACTCCATTATCACACAATGGTAGGAACGAAGTTCATCTTATGAACTAATATACACCCAGACTGCCTCTTTGGTAGTATCTTTGGTAACGATGTATCCAGCCTTTATCGTCTAGTATGCCACAGTATCTAGCTTGGAACTCTTCCAACATACAGTCCATTTACTGAGGGTAAAGACAATGCCGTGACTGACTTTCAGTCGTCTTTATCACTCTGGAACCTTTCCAGTGATTCTCCCCAGGATCAATTGATACCATCTCACTACAACTAGTGAGTATCCTAACATCCAATTAGATCTATCTCATAGATCCAAAACCCAGGATTTAGTAGGTATCACTTTGATCCTATATGGAGAATCATTGTGATAAGCGGAGATTGACCGAGCGTAGCATAGGAAACTCCTTCCCCATCAAGAGTATGTCATCTATGTACTCTACGAGGATCACCAACATAGTCCCTACTACCTTTTTGTATATACAAGGTTCATCTTCCATTTTGATGATGTCAAACTCTTTGACTAACACATCAAAACAGACGTTCCAACTCCGCGATGCCTGTTTTATCACATAAAACATCTTGCATACGTTTCCGCTGCTCCCACTGTCTATGAAGCCCTCTGGCTATGTACTTATAGACGCTCTCTTCTAAAACATCATTTAGAAAATCAGTCATGACATCCAACCGCCAGATATCGTAGTCATGGCATGTAGCCATGGCAAGTAGGATCTGGATGGACTTAAGCATAGCTACTTAGAAAAGGTTTCATCATAATCCATACCTGGTCAATGATGCAAACCTTTAACAAGTCTATCTTTGAAAGTCTCAACTTTTCCATGTACACCAAGTAATCTTCTCAAGATATACTTGCTCCTGATGGGGATTTAACCCTTCAGATAAAGCAACTAAAGTCCATACTTTGTTGGTGTATAAGGATTCCATCTCAGATCGCTAAGTATCCAGCCATTCTTACAGAGTCCCACTCCTGATGGCCAGCTCGAAACTAGTTGGGTCATCATCTCATGATGCAATCCTCGCTCCCACTGTCATAGAGAAACCGAAGTATCTCCCAGGTGGGTAAGGAACCCTACCAGATCGGCGGAGAGGCTGAGGTTCGTTAGGAGCTATTGAATCCTTTGGTTCTACCAAATCATCAGTTGCAGTTTGTATAGCTGGAACTCCTTCCAGTTCTACCTCATGACCACTAATTTCTTCTCAAGAAATTCCCTTTCACAAAGGTGGCATATTGAGAAACAAAACATCTTTTGTTCCTCGGTTAGGTAGAATATATTCCCTTGCTAATGCTTAGGATAGCCAACAAACTTCTACAGAGCTGATTTTGCCTCGAGCTTGTCCGGATTATGCTTTTAGATATAGGCTGGACAACCCCAAATCTTAATAAACTTAAGATATGGGCTCTTCCCTTTCCATATCTCATATGAAGTGGTAGGAAACTGATTTGATCGGAACCCTATTCAATAGGTATGTAACTCCTCCAGTGCATAACTCCCAAAAGGAAATAGGTAACTTAGCAGTACTCATCATAGAGCACACCTTATCACATAGGGTGTGATTACTCCGCCCCGATACACCGACTTGCTGTGGTGTATACGGAGGAGTAATACTGAGAGAGAATCTCATTCTCCTTTAGAATAATCCAGGAATTCCGTGCTCAAGTATTCTCCTCCTTAATCACATCAAAGGACATAATACTTATACCCGTTTTGGTTCTTTACTTTTAACTTATATTCTGTGAATATCTCAAAAGGTTCAGACTTGTGTTTCAACAGGAACATATGTCTGAATCTTGAGAGATCATCAGAGAATGTAATGAAGTACAAAGAACCGGTCTTGGCATGTGTAGACTGGGGACCTTCATACATCACCATGTATCATCCCAAGGGTTCACTAACTCTTTCTCTGCTTCCAATAAACAGAGCTATGGTCATTTTATCTTTGTGACATGACCGGCAAGTTTCACAAGATGTAAATTCAAACTAATTTAAATATGCATCTATATGTAACTTCAGCTAATCGGGTCGCATTGATATGACCTAGTCTACAATACCTCAAGAAGGATTCGTTCATTTCTGAACTCTTCCTTTTGTGTGTGTTCTGCATACTAAGAACTGTAGTTTGATTTAGAACGTCTATGCTTTTAGATAACGTGCCTGAACCGATCAACTCTTGATATAGGAAATGTTCAAAACATTATCCAACAATATAAAATTATATCCTTTCTTTACTAATAAAGAGACTGATATGATGTTGTATATCAGGTTCGGTATCTAATAACATTCGTTCAGAATCAATGTATTCTGGTAATACAGGGTGATAGTGACCAACAGACTTGGCTGCAACACATGCACCATTTTCTATCTCATGAAACTTATCACCCGTTCTCAGTTCTCTACCTATCTGTAGCCCATGTAACAGATTACATATGCGGGATCCTGATCCGGTATCTCATACCCAGGACGTAAAGGATACTGAGAAACAATTCTCTGTAATGAACACACCCGAAGAAAATGCATCATCATGCACTTTCTTCGTTTAGGCGGCACGGGAATTCTGGTAATCCCCAATTTCCTGCTCTGTCTTATAACAATTATAGGTTGGAGTGGGACCAACGTTCCCCTAGCACAGTATAACAAGAGGGTTCGGTCAATACATCCATATTATTATCTTGATTAAGGCATGATATGGTCGCTACCTGGAGAGAGAGAGAGAAGAAAACACTCTGCGTGCGCTCTTGCAAGATCAGATTGGTTATTATTTTATCTAATCAGGATGGCTCCCACTGTTTTTATCAAATCTTCCTTCAAACCCTAAAAGGAAAGACTAGCCGGGATTAATTACACCCTACAATTTCGTCAATCTTTCAGCCATGCCAGTGTCGGTACTTTGAGGGAGGTTCCCCGTGCTTTCGCACGGACCTAATTAAAGTAAACCTCGTTTTCCCAGAGGCGTAACACCGTTGACACCTTTCTAGACCTACTTGATCGGCTAATTGTACTGTGTAAAACTCTCCTAGGAGTAACAATTACTCGCAGTGGGTATCGGGATCCAACTATCTCATAGAAGGTATGCAATCTCATTGCAAATTTCAACACTTGAAATTCCCGATAATATTTTTCCCCTAGCGTCCTATGACCTTGACGAATGCCAAACCACCCATAGTCAGCTAGTCAAGTTCAACCCGTACATTTCTTGATTGAATTAAACCCACCCGCACGACCCTTGACGAATGCCAAACAACGTCGCATGAATACCCTAATCCAATCGCATCGTATGCTAGCAGATAAGCACTAGTTAGCTACCGTACACTACGCCTTGACGAATGCCAAACTACCGCAGCACGAATACTAACTACTACTTATCTGAAATGACGGAGGGCTACGACAGGTCTTTCTGAAAACCTATTGCGTAATGAACTTGATATCGTTGTAGAATCAAATGATTTTAAATGGAGTGTTTTTTAGGCTTTTACTAGTTTCGCTAAAGAGGTCACTCCCGGTGAAGGGATCTCGGCTCTTTCCTCGTCGAATGAGGTGCAGGATATATCATATATATCGCTATGCAAAGCAAGAACTAGAAAAGCAATCAAAAGACAAAACCGAGTGTTGTAGCATCTGCCAGTTATTGCTAAAGGGGTCACTCCCGGTGAAGGGATCTCGGCCCTTTCCTTATCGAATAAGGTGCAGGATGTTCTACAAGGAACACCGCGATGCAAAGCAAGAACTGTAGCTACCTGTTTTTGAAAATTCGATTCCACAACATCTTTTAGGTTTCTTTTTCTTTCATTAATCACATTAATGAAGTCCCATCATTTAAGTCACCTAAACATCACAGATAAATACGACGTACACTTATGCCATCCGCATTCGCCTCGATGTCCCCTCATACACCGTTAGGTTAGGTAACTAACGGCAGAGCGGGGCAGGGCTAGCGCGGGTGTAAAACATAAGTAACATCTATATAATAAATCATATATACTATATACAGTATTTATCACAACATATCAAATGATCACATCACAGATATCGCAGCAGAAGAAACATATGAAACATTGGATATACTAGGACGTCCGTGTTTTATTTTGAGCCTCTATAAAACAAGAATTCCACGGTCGCGGTGAATAGCCAAACCCACACCCCTAGACCCCTACGAGAGCGGCAAGCAACCCTACCAATTCTAGAGTTAGGAGACCCAGACTCGACTCCTCGAGTTGGTCTCCCACTAGACCCTAGAACCCGGTTACTTGTGCTCTCCTCCTTAGGTCTAACCTAGTGCGGAAAAGTAAATAATATACAAATGGTGACATCAACCTCAACCCGGAAGTGCCCCAATAAAAGAATATTACATACATTAAATTTTACATGAATGAAAATAAAAACCCTCATCTCACATAAAAAAACCCCGGCTATTCAAATCGCGACGATCCAATATAACATATCCAGCAACACATAACATCACATGTCATCAACGTAAGTAAATATGCGCACCCCAATTGTCGTTGACATATAGCAACGAAATCGGCGATATCACATATTACACTTACGGTCGCAGAAAAGAAAATGTAAAACTGCAACAGTTGGAATCCGCAACCACCTTAGACATCACATGCCTAACAATTATAAACCCCGCATTTTAGTCTCTATATCGAAAACACTTTTCAATATCTAGTCGGGCAATTCAACAAGATTCCCAATATTTTGATCGAATGCTCGTCGCAAACTTTAGTAGACGGCCGCACCTCCGATGCCGTCGACGAAGTGCACTAAGGCGGAACACCGCTGCCGCGAGCACCCGAACGGATGCTTTTGGCGACGGGGTTCTCCTACAGTCACTTGGTCGGGGCTATAGGGCATGGCTGTCTATTAGGTTTACCCGGCGAGTATCCGCGTACGCTACGTGATTGCGACGGACTTTTGATCGCATCAAAATTCCGTGGCAACCGATGATTTGAGACTAAACTGCTATGTTTATAACATCCAAATTAGTTATCTCATAACTACTTGTGGATTCCAAATATTGTATCACATTCCAGATAAATAGACAATGTTAAACTTTCCGATCGAATAATCAAACACCCAAGATTTCCCAAATACTTCTCAACACTTGACGGGAGTTTAAAAACATCCATCACATGCCACGGTACCAATGATCCAACCGTAGAAGGGTCAAGCCAACGCCTCGCATGTGGCAATGCCGTACTCCCCCAAACCCTAAGGTTCAAAAGGCAGTTCAAGACGGTCACATAATCGAGTTAAGGTTTGTTGTCTTCTAGAGGGTCCATTGCGTAACTTGCACGATTTAGACGTTCTTAAACAACGGAAAAATCCAGCACTTGGAAATTTTCCGGGTCGGGAAAAAGTGAGTTATTGATATCCGTTCGAACTTTTTAATACTTTCTAAATATCCGGAAAACACAACGAAATTAAATTTTCCGATCGAATCAACGAATATGAAATAATCCCCAGAACACTCAACACTGGAGTCAGAATAAAAAAATACCCAGAAAATATATAAGCAGCAAATAGAGATTACAGTGCAAAAAATATGGCATAAATCCTTTTTACTGCCGCGGATCCGTGGCCCAAGCGCGGTACGGCCGCGGTTCCGCAGCGGTTTGTAGGTATTATGTGTTGGAGATAGTGCCCTCAGAGTCAATTATTGGATCACAGGTACGTGATTGCAATGATTGAGGGAGGACCTATCCCGGTAGGACAGTCTTACTCGAGATGATAGTATGCTATCTGGTTTACCTTTATCATCGTGTACTGCTTTAGGTGACATGACACGTCGCTATTACACGTTGATAGAGCCCCTAGGATTCTTGCTTGACCACCAGCAGTATGAGGGCGATCATATAAGTGGGAGCTGGGGGTCTATAAGCTTATCCTTAAAAGGTCCCTAGTCGTGGGAGTTTCGAGACCGGGCATCGATACTCCATTAGTAGACTAGTGTATACAGTCGAGACCCCGACGAGGGGCGGTGGCCGGTCTCACAAGCCACTGGTGTCAGTTGGATCACCTAAGATGTATACAGGTGCTCATTGGGTTATGAGTACACCGGACAGGACTCGCCGGGAACATGCTAGTTGGTCATATACCAGACGTCAGATGGCAGTTCCCTGGTGACATGTGTGCAGGTTAGTTCATCGACCTGGGGATCGTCATTTGTCTCGTGTGAGTTCCCACTGTACTTTGATTACTACCCTACCACGGCTCAAAGGAGTCGTGCAAACAGGTTTTAGTTGGGTACAGTCCCGAGCCACATGGAGGCAGTGAGCGTATCTTCAGGGGTTCGTCTCTCCCGGTATTGGGGGTGAGGTCGTGCTGTGTCTAGGAGAGCCATTACACAAAGTCCTTGGCCAAGGCAAGGAGATTTACTGGTAGGTATTCCAGTAGTATCTCAGGGTGTTCTGGGCTACACTCCGACACGACTTGTACCGCTTTTGGGGGTCTGACTTTTACCAACCCCCTAGGCCCGCCATGCGATGCTCATAGACGAACGGACCGGACTGCACGGATATTGTCACTGACAGGCTCAGTTGGGTGTCGGGGTGAGCTTCCTCATCGACGTCCCTTTTGGTCAATAGCTGGTGGCCCGTCACGTATTGGCATATACCTCTGACGTGCTAGTGGTTAAATCCACAGCCATAGTATTGACGAGTCTTTAGAGTCCACCACATTTACAGTTACTCAAGCTTTCGGGCGAAAGGCTGTAGAGGCCGTATGGAGATATGGCAAGGTCCGATCAGATACGTGCGGTATTGCACGGATCAGGATCGGACAGTTTGTACTATAGGCCGTATGGTTATATGGCAGGGTTCGATCAGATACGTGCGGTATTGCACGGATCAGGATCGAACAGATATTACTAGCCGGTTTTGGTATAAGCCGGATCCTAGTATAGTACAGTGTAGACTTTGTCTCATTGCATTTGTATTTCGGTCGAAATACAGATGCGGGTGTGTATGCACAGTATCGGGGTTTTCCTGTAATTTATTACGGGACCAGTTTTATGGAGTTGCCAGTTTGCTTTCCGTGTCGGCCAATTTCCATTGTTCCGTTCATTGGCCGAAGATTCGTGGAGGAGGGTTTATTTGCATTGTTGCAAATAGGCATTTTTGGAGGGGGTTCTTTGCATCTTGTAGCATCATGATGGTTTTCATGATGTGCACCATCTTTGACTTTTCCTTTCTCATCATGGTTGGACTTTGGGAGGTGATGATGGTGGTGTTGAGTGTGGGTTTGTTTTTGTGATGATTCTTTTTGCATGATGGATGATCATTGGTGTTGGAGTGTTGGATTTTCCTTGCTATCATTTTCTTTTGTATGATAGACTCCTCACTCTCTCTCTTGTATCATATGAGTGAGGCTCCCATTTTTGATACAATCATCTCATTCTCTCCATTCCTATGGTGATGGCCGGCCACTCAATTTGGTGGGCTGTCCTAATATTTTGAGGTGGGATTTTGCTTCATTTGATGTTGCAAAAATCCCACAAGTTCCATCTAAAAAGCTCCAAGTTCAATCCCTCCTCCAATGGCAATTCCACAACCCCAAGTGAGACATGGTTCTTCACACATTCTACAGCAAATCTTGGGCACGTTGACTAGCCAGCATCGTGCCCGAGTTGCCTCGGCATTGAGGTGGGAGCCCGTATACATAGTAGGCGATGTGGTGCACTTCCGGCGACGAGGAGGAGACGGGACTTTTCCGCAGGAGATCCGGACGATGGTGAGAAGACCGGAGGACTTGGATCGTCGGTATATCTCTAACCCATCTTCTTGTTAGCTTAGACTAGTTAATGGTAACGATCCCGGGTAGTAGTGCGCGGTGGTGCCGGTTTGCAAAGTCCGCAAAAATTTAAGTTTTTCACCGCTTCCGCATTCCGGCGTCGGATTGACGGCCGGGGCGCCGCCGTGCACTTACAGTGGTATCAGAGCCTCGCCATTAACTTAGTCTAGCTTTGTGTAATGTGTTTTTCTGTTCCGATCGATCGAAATGTCCGAAAACCCCAATACACCCACGACAGTTTCTGTTGAAATTTTTCTGTCTCCAAAAATTTTTCAGGTTGCATAAAAGTACTGTGCTAGAAATTCTAAGAACACTGTTCAAATTCGACGCACTAATCTTCTTACTTGACCGCGGAAGGGCGGCCAAAACCCACGTTTGGCCGCGCTTCCGCCGCAGTCTACAGGGATCAGTGGGTTGGGTTTTTTACAGTGGGCTTCTGGGCTTAAATTAGGGGTTTTGGGATATTAAAATTGGGTCCAGGTTTTCTTTAACTGCTACAGTATTCTTTATGGGCCCACTTGTTAAAGTTTGATCAATCGGATATTTTAAACACATTTTTCACAGTATTTACATTATATCTGCGACCGTGAATGTCACTCGATCGGTAAATCCGGTCTAACTGCTATAGCCCGGTTAGACGGATTTGCGAACGTGACTTTCACGTTGATGTTCTATGTATTTGCTGTGATGTTGCGGATCGGTCGTGGGGGATAGCCTGGATGCAATGCTAGTACAGTTGTGGTTGTATTATGTACATTTGTTATTGCGGGGCGAGCGTCCGACATGTGGACTGCCGTCACTGCCTGATTGTATTATTCTTTTGGGGCACGACCTGGTTGCGGTCGATGTACCCGGTGTATGTATATTTTACTTTCTGTGCTAGGATTGCCCCGCGGAGGGGTGCACGGATAGCCGGGTTCTGGAGGGCAACAAGCCCGCATCTCATGGCATTGAGACGGAGGGGGCTTCGCTCTAGGATTGGCGGGCTATTCGCCGCACTCGTAGGGGGTACAGGTTGACCCAGGAGGGGTGCCCAAGTTGCCGGATTCCGTGAAGTGCTGGGTGGTCCATTCACGGCGCTGAAGGGGGCTGCCTCGCTTCAGGTTTTGGCGGGTGACTTGCCGCGCCCGTAGGGGTCTAGGATTTCATTGCACAGGCTATCCACACGACCAGGGGAACGTCGGGTTTCAGCGGCTCTGTGAAACCCGGGGATCCCAGATATCTGTATTGTTTCTGTGATGCTGTTCATTTTCTGTGATGTTGCATTTTATTCACGCCTTGAGCGAAATATAATATATTGGTATATATATTAGTAGATGTTGTATATGTTTTGCATCCGCGCTAGTCCAGTCCCCGCTCTGTCGTTAGTAAGCTAACCTAACGGGTAATGACGGGACCCAGTGGCGAATGCGGATGGCATATACGTACATCAGTATATTTTCGTTCTTTGTGGTGTGATCAATTGATGGGACTGCGTTGATTCGGATCAATGCAAGTTAAAAACAAACCTTATCTGATGTTGTTGGAACATTTTTCAAAAAGCTGTTATTGCAAGGACGTTCACTTTTGTTTTGCATTGTGGTATTCATTTGGAATATCCTGCTCCTCAGTCGACGAGGCAAGGGCCGAGATCCCTTCACCGGGAGTGACCCCTTGGACAAAAGTTTGCGTCAGGGCATTAACTTCACTATAGCCGATTACTTTTGCTTTGCACCGTGGTATTCAGTTGGAATATCCTGCACCCCATTCTACGGGGAAAGAGCCGAGATCCCTTCACCGGGAGTGACCTCTTTAGCAACCGTTTTTCGTCACTATATTTTTAAAAGCTATCAGTTCCTTCAACGATATCAAGTTCTTTACGTTAAAGGTTTTCGCCAGAAACCATTCGTAGCCCTCCGTCGTTTCAGACGGGTAGCACGTAGTATTCATGCTATGTTTGTTGGCCTTCGTCAAGGCATAGTGTATGGTAGCTGCTTGTTGCCTTTCTGCAGCATAGATAGATGCGTTGGTTTGGGACAGTCGTATAGCCTTGTTGGCCTTCGTCAAGGGCTTGTGCGGGTGGGTTCAAATCAACCTGGAGAATGACGGGTAGAACTTGACATGTGACTTATGATTTGTTGGCCTTCGTCAAGGTCATAAGAGCATGGGGCAGAAATCACATCGGGAGTTTCAAAAGAACTGAGACTTGCCAGATATGCGCATACCTTCTGGAGTGTGATACCGTGAGCGGATTCCGTCACGTTATCATGCGATGAGAGTTGGATCCCGATTCCCACTGATGGGTTAGTTTACTCCTCGGGTAACCCCGACTAATTCTTCTTTCAGGTTTGGAGGAGAATTTGAGGTACAGTGGGAGGTTTCCAGATTAGATTAAGTGATAACCATTCTGATCTAGGTTAGAGTGCACGCTGAGTGTTTCTTTTCTCTCTCTATCTGGCAGCAACCATTGACCCGACCCTAGACTATGACTCAGTGACCAAGTTGACCGAACCTTCTTAAACACCGGCTTTTGGATTGTCATAGTTGCAGACCTCATTGCCACTCCTACTTTTACCCTTTTCTCCAGGACACCCCGTATTACTACGAACGTCCACTTCCATTGGACAAAACCATCGTATGGTTAGATACGAACTCGAAGGGATTCGAGGATGGTTTCCGGTTCTGGAGAAAACGGATAGGATTATTCAGCTGTCTTTTCCTTCTACCCTCTCTCAGGTTACGAGTACTCCTTGGTTTAGGGGTAGTACACCTATTACGCAAATTGGATTGTCTTCTTCCAAACCTTAGGCTGGTGCCGACCGGTAGGGAATGAAGAAAACCAATTAGCATAACGATGGTGTGCAGAAGGTATTAAGTTCAGACAAAGCAAGGGATTAGTAAGAGGGCAAAGTAAATTGCAACAGATATTCACGACCAAACCAAATATTTCGTTACCACTCCCACATCACCTTTGTATTTCTCCAGGACACTCCGTATCACTACGAAGATCCACAGTTTATTTGGATACTCCATCGTATGGTTATATACGAACTCGAAAGGAACTTGTTCCAGTTCGGGGATGGATCCTGGTTCAGGAGAAATAGGAATAAAGTACATTCGGGTGTCTTTTATCTTCACCTTCTCTCGTGTTACGAGTGTTCCTAAGATTGGGACAGTACTCCCATTATGCTTATTGGATAGTCTTCTTCCAAACTATAGGCTGGTGCCGAACGGTAGGGAAGGAAGAAAACCATTTGGCTTAAGGGGTGTACAGAAGGTAAAGACTAAAGACATATGAAGGGATTTGGAGAGGTGGCAAAGAACTATACGGTTACAGTCGTGAATCTGGAAGAGGCATTACTAGGAATACCAGGATACCCCATCGAAACATTTCAATGTTTCAGTTTCACTGTGTACTGTTAATAGAAAACTGATTTCCCGATTAGACACTTGCTCCAGGGTATGTATTTACCAAGTATGATTCTCACATCTGTATGGTTTTACAGATGATGAGTGGGAGTAAGCTATTGGGAATTAGGTGATTGTCCTCATTATATCGGGATTCGTTGTAATCGGTGATATTTGAGGAAGTCACCTGGGTTATTTGCCGGACGGCAAATATTTGGTTTTGAATATCCGCTGTTATGCACCAATTTCAAATTGATATATCTGTACGTCTATTTTCATAGAGTGAGATATACCTTTTGATATTATGTCGATGACATTTACCTATATCAGTGGATGGTTAGGTAAGGAGCATTAAACAGCGGTGTAATTCTTCTTAACCATAAGTACAGTTTTCAACTTACGACACACAGTGAAAGAGTTGTTAGACTCAGCGGACTTATACAAAGTATTGTATGTTGTCCAGTGTCCATCAGGACAGAGGGCTTGGTCCTCGTACTATATTCGGTTTACTTATGACTTCTCTAGTTCTTAGACATGTGTTTCGTAGAAACACAGGGTCTAAGTTTTGAGGAGTTATAGGTATTTGAATAGAGTAGAGAACCAGGTGTAGCAAGTATCGGGATTCTTCAAAGTGATCGAAGATGTAGATACTTGTGTATGGTATTCAGTTGATAGTAATGATAAAGAGATCTTGCTTCTCTTTCAGGTTACTCATAATTGGAAGCATTCCTAAGTTGAGTAACGCTGATCTGGCCTCCTTCCATTTAGTTGACATGCACTGGAGACAGTTGCATGATTTGGATCTGGTTCAATTAAATCAGTGCCTCTGGTCCTATATGGGATATAGAACAGTTCATATCTTAACGATGTTAAGGTACGGGGAGTTGTCCGGTTTATGATTAAAACCAGACACTGGACAACTCAAGGCACGTTTCTGTAATGGCTGTTTGTGGGTTGACCCAGGCTATGACGAGGGTTGACTTTCTACCATCTGGATGAACAATAGCGATATTGTTCTAGACTCGCCACAGTTTTATTAAAATGGACTTTTTCAGAAAATAGTAGTGGGAGTATGGTAGAACTGGAAGTGATTCCAGAACCACAAACGATTACTGAAGATTTGATAAGGAACCTAAAGATTCAATCTGGATTGACATTCCATTGGCCACTCCGCAGATAAGGTGGGTAACTTCAGGCACCCGAGAGGCACTACGGTAGCCTCAAGGACGGTGACAGGGAAGTTCTTGTTTACCCAAAATTGCCATTGCTGTTGTTCCAGGTTACGAGACCCGGCGGAAGGATGAGTATAGCGTCGTTCTAAACCAGTTTTAGAAGTGTACGTCTATATGACTCTGCCAGAGGGTTGTCGTAGTCAGTGGGAGCAGCGGAAGCATTGGTGGACAGGTAGCTTATGTCTATTTATAGACTAAAGCAGATGTAGCGGAGATAGATCATCTATTTCTGACGTGACAGTCATGGGTTTGACGTCATCAGAATAGGGGATGGATCTATTAAGAAGGTAGTAGGGTGTGGTATCCTGGTATTGGATGACATACGCAGAATAGGAAAAGAAACTCCTATACTACAATCGGTTATATTTTGGTCGTCACACAGTGGTCTCTCCACAAAGGAAATGGATTTTATATCAGACATACTGGTTACTAGATCTATGGTATTAGATCTAGATTTGGGTGGTTTCCCAATCAGGGTACTTGACAGCATTCTAAGAGTATTTAGGATGGACGACTCCTGGCACGGTAGTGTACCTGCAGGTAATGGAGTCACCCTCTCTAAAGGTGTCTTACAGACTAAAGGGGAAAGGGATGAGCATGATTGGCAGATCACTTGCTTAGGCAATTGAGTCAATCATGAGATGTCAAGTACCACACCAGATATTGTTCTTGCACTTGATGCAATAAGTTGACATTAATCCAATCCTGGAGAAACAGTTGGAAGCAATTTTAGAACATAAGTGGATGTTCTAGGGAGATGATAACGACAGCCTCATTCAGGAGACAGTTATCATTCCAGGCTTCCAAGGTGACATGGACGACAAGGAGGTTGTCAGAGTTATAGTTTTCCTTCCGATGAGGGGCAGTATTTTGGACAGGTGGTCCAAGGCAATACTGAGGGAGGCATGGCGCGCTGGATACTGATTATGTTCAGTTGACGATACAGTCTAAGAAGTTTGGATTTGGAGTTCATTTATGAGCTATGTCCCATCAGACATCCAGACACATTCTAAGACAGGTATTGCTCATTTCGGGAGATGGGTTTTCTCCGCGAACTTGAGATTTAGAGAGACATGGAAAGAGACAACTAAGCGGATCCACTCACTGAGGCTATTCCTCGAACGCAATAGTTTCGCAAACGAGCTTTGTGAGACTGACTAGTAGAGGAGTTGGGTGTTCGGTATCACACGGGCTGTGAGTATGCGACATCGCAATAATTAGCCTTGAGTGCAAGTGGGAGATTGTTGGAGATAGTGCCCTCAGAGTCAATTATTGGATCACAGGTACGTGATTGCAATGATTGAGGGAGGACCTATCCCGGTAGGACAGTCTTACTCGAGATGATAGTATGCTATCTGGTTTACCTTTATCATCGTGTACTGCTTTAGGTGACATGACACGTCGCTATTACACGTTGATAGAGCCCCTAGGATTCTTGCTTGACCACCAGCAGTATGAGGGCGATCATATAAGTGGGAGCTGGGGGTCTATAAGCTTATCCTTAAAAGGTCCCTAGTCGTGGGAGTTTCGAGACCGGGCATCGATACTCCATTAGTAGACTAGTGTATACAGTCGAGACCCCGACGAGGGGCGGTGGCCGGTCTCACAAGCCACTGGTGTCAGTTGGATCACCTAAGATGTATACAGGTGCTCATTGGGTTATGAGTACACCGGACAGGACTCGCCGGGAACATGCTAGTTGGTCATATACCAGACGTCAGATGGCAGTTCCCTGGTGACATGTGTGCAGGTTAGTTCATCGACCTGGGGATCGTCATTTGTCTCGTGTGAGTTCCCACTGTACTTTGATTACTACCCTACCACGGCTCAAAGGAGTCGTGCAAACAGGTTTTAGTTGGGTACAGTCCCGAGCCACATGGAGGCAGTGAGCGTATCTTCAGGGGTTCGTCTCTCCCGGTATTGGGGGTGAGGTCGTGCTGTGTCTAGGAGAGCCATTACACAAAGTCCTTGGCCAAGGCAAGGAGATTTACTGGTAGGTATTCCAGTAGTATCTCAGGGTGTTCTGGGCTACACTCCGACACGACTTGTACCGCTTTTGGGGGTCTGACTTTTACCAACCCCCTAGGCCCGCCATGCGATGCTCATAGACGAACGGACCGGACTGCACGGATATTGTCACTGACAGGCTCAGTTGGGTGTCGGGGTGAGCTTCCTCATCGACGTCCCTTTTGGTCAATAGCTGGTGGCCCGTCACGTATTGGCATATACCTCTGACGTGCTAGTGGTTAAATCCACAGCCATAGTATTGACGAGTCTTTAGAGTCCACCACATTTACAGTTACTCAAGCTTTCGGGCGAAAGGCTGTAGAGGCCGTATGGAGATATGGCAAGGTCCGATCAGATACGTGCGGTATTGCACGGATCAGGATCGGACAGTTTGTACTATAGGCCGTATGGTTATATGGCAGGGTTCGATCAGATACGTGCGGTATTGCACGGATCAGGATCGAACAGATATTACTAGCCGGTTTTGGTATAAGCCGGATCCTAGTATAGTACAGTGTAGACTTTGTCTCATTGCATTTGTATTTCGGTCGAAATACAGATGCGGGTGTGTATGCACAGTATCGGGGTTTTCCTGTAATTTATTACGGGACCAGTTTTATGGAGTTGCCAGTTTGCTTTCCGTGTCGGCCAATTTCCATTGTTCCGTTCATTGGCCGAAGATTCGTGGAGGAGGGTTTATTTGCATTGTTGCAAATAGGCATTTTTGGAGGGGGTTCTTTGCATCTTGTAGCATCATGATGGTTTTCATGATGTGCACCATCTTTGACTTTTCCTTTCTCATCATGGTTGGACTTTGGGAGGTGATGATGGTGGTGTTGAGTGTGGGTTTGTTTTTGTGATGATTCTTTTTGCATGATGGATGATCATTGGTGTTGGAGTGTTGGATTTTCCTTGCTATCATTTTCTTTTGTATGATAGACTCCTCACTCTCTCTCTTGTATCATATGAGTGAGGCTCCCATTTTTGATACAATCATCTCATTCTCTCCATTCCTATGGTGATGGCCGGCCACTCAATTTGGTGGGCTGTCCTAATATTTTGAGGTGGGATTTTGCTTCATTTGATGTTGCAAAAATCCCACAAGTTCCATCTAAAAAGCTCCAAGTTCAATCCCTCCTCCAATGGCAATTCCACAACCCCAAGTGAGACATGGTTCTTCACACATTCTACAGCAAATCTTGGGCACGTTGACTAGCCAGCATCGTGCCCGAGTTGCCTCGGCATTGAGGTGGGAGCCCGTATACATAGTAGGCGATGTGGTGCACTTCCGGCGACGAGGAGGAGACGGGACTTTTCCGCAGGAGATCCGGACGATGGTGAGAAGACCGGAGGACTTGGATCGTCGGTATATCTCTAACCCATCTTCTTGTTAGCTTAGACTAGTTAATGGTAACGATCCCGGGTAGTAGTGCGCGGTGGTGCCGGTTTGCAAAGTCCGCAAAAATTTAAGTTTTTCACCGCTTCCGCATTCCGGCGTCGGATTGACGGCCGGGGCGCCGCCGTGCACTTACATTATGCTGTCGTTTTTCACTACAATTCTTATTTTTCCCTGCTGATTTTTTAAGGCATTTTTAATTCAGAAAATACACAGTTTTTAAAATTTGACCAGAGAGGGGGTTATTTCATCGATTCGGAGTTCGTTCGGAGTTTTAACTTCGTATACACGTCACCTAATGCTCTAGCTAGGCTCTGATACCACTGTAGGGTTACTAAGCACTCTAAAAAGGTTCTACAAGGTATCTACCATGCCCGATTAAAATTTTAGCCGTGCCGAATAACTCTAAACAAGATCTTTGCTAGATAATTAGGGTAACACATGCTAGTAAATAACAATTTTCTCTAAGTGAATACGAAATACAACCTTTCTAGATCGGTCCTTCACTTCTTAAGCTCCTTGTAGTAGTCCCTTCACTGCGATCATCGAACACTCGGACTCTCGGACGGCTCCATGAGAAGAGGCAACGGTATTGCTTAAAGTCTTCGAGGCCGAAGATGATCTACGTCGAGGGAATACGAACTCAAGCTTCTACTTCACTAACTAGAGAATTAGTGAAGCAAACACCCTAAACTAAAGTGCTAGTCTAGTAGAGGATGATGAAATAGGAAATGGGTACACTTTAGAATTTCTTTTCTCACTATCATTCTCTCTCTTTATCAAACCCTAGAAAGAAATTGAAGGAGGAAGAAGATGAGCTCAAAATGAGAATGAAAACTAATCAAGAGAGAGAGAGCTAACCATGGGTGAGTGGGTATCATATACTAACTCATGTAGAGACATTACCATGGCTAATTATAGTGGTTAGGTTAGTTAATATCTTAAGTAAAACAAAACTAGTGGACTAAGTCAATGCAACCATAAGCTTCATGAAGCTTCATGCATGTGAGCTCATTATCCATTTGTTTTAGAATTACTTTAAATATAAAAACCTAACACTATAATTAGTATGGTATAAGTCTTATACACCCATGATAGTTGTATCAACAACCATGATACAAAATGTACACAAATAAATATATATCACATATATATCAAGTTGTGCACAAATGAGAAAAATAAATGCTTAAGTGAATCAATGTTAGTTAATACAAATTAGTATAACTCATATACAATTATACACTAAATTATTAAATCAACACTTGACTTAATAATCCAGTTATATCTCATATTACCGACTAACACAAAATGTACCAACTTATCGAATCAACACTTGATTCGATAACCCGGCTATATCTCATATAACCGGCCGATACAATAGTCGCGAGAATAGAATACGGTATCACATACACGCATTATTCTCGGTCCCGCACATATCACATATGCGCTCCTATTTCGTTTTGCCTGAGCCAGTAAAACCTCTATGTAGGACTCTAAAGACTCGTCAATACGCCGGCAGTAGGTGATGATCATATCATGCACCCACAAACCGTCAACGGTACTAGCTGGACGTAACGGCTACCCGGGTATTGAGCGATCAGAAGATCAGCAAGCAAGCCCGCTCCAACTCCTGCAAAAAGCCTGACAGTGACACTACCGTACAGTCCGGTCTCCTCGTCTGATATGTCGCATATAAAGTCTAGGGGTGGTAAACGTCAGACCCCAATAACCGATAAGTCATGCCGATATGAGGCTCATAACGGGTCGAGAAACTACTTGTAACACTTACCAGTATATCTCTAAACCAGCCCTGTCCAGGGACTTCCCTGTTATGACCAATCGAGCATAGCGCAACATCAACCCCCAATACCGGGAGAGACGAAACCCCTCCTATCGCTCAATGCCTCCATGTGACTCGGGACTGTACCCAAAAACCACCATTTTGCACGCCTTCTTGGATGTGGTAAGGTGGAAATCAAAGCACAGTGGGAATCACACGAGACTCTATGACGATCTCGGGTCTACAGACTAACCTGTACCAGTGTCACCAGATAACTGCCATCTAACGTAAGGTATAATACCATCTGGGAGTTCTCGGCGAGTCCGTCCAGTGTACCCAGTCTCCACTGAGCACCCGTATATCATCTCTGATGTCAAACACCAATGGATATGGGATCATCCATCGCCCATCAACATGGGTCGAGAAGGTATACGCTAGTCTACTCTGGTATATCGATGCCCCATCTCGATACACCCACGACTAGGGACCTTGAAGGATGTACTTATGGACTACCATGTCCCCACTAGTATGATCCGCATCATAGTCCAGGTAGTCAAGTACACATCCTAAGGACTTTACCAACATGTAACAGAGAGACAATCAGTATACACGTTAAGGTAAAGAGTAACCTGATAGCATACTATCATGTCGAGCAAGAAAGTCCTCCCTATATATGTCCAAGCATCCACTACAATATACATCTCATGTATAGTAATGGCCTCTAGAGCATACATATAACTAACAAGATCCGCACTCTTGACTCGAGGATGTCATATTATATATTGTATCGTACGTGATACTATTGAGGCGGTATCACCGATTATTAGATATATTTATCGACTCAGACTTAGGTGGTTTTCCTTACCCTTTCATTTAGTCTGTTAGTTTAGTCATGTAGTTTACTTAGTAGATGTTAGACTGGGCTCGAGTCATACCTATTTCAAAAACTAACGAATCGTGAGTATTTTAAAGACAGGCTAAGGGATACTACAGATATTTTAAAGGGCGTACCTTTTCTTAAAAACACCGTAGCCCCTATTTTCTAAACACACGATTCGTGTTATTTCAAATGTCAAAACTGTATGACTCATATATATAAATGTGTATTCTTACATGTGTTATTATTCATGTTCCGCATATTCTTGCTGTTCGCATCGCATTGTATGCTTATTTGTGTTTTCATTAGTTACTATTAAAATCATGCTGTCAGGACACCAGCACCATTACCGATGATGCGTATCCTCCACGTACACCTGCTTTCCGGCTCACACACATCATCATCGGTAATTGCTATGTCACGTACACTTTAGAGAATATTATCTCATTGACATAGCTTGTTAGCTGATAGTTCCAATATGTTATTGCTTCCATATGCTAGTTTAATTATTGCATTCCTTGCTTGATATCCGATGCATTCATTTATTTATTGTCATGCAATATTATGGAACTTATTACCGGTATTTCATTATTTATTTACCCATGAGATTGGCATTTCGAATTTCCATAAGATTTCTGGATTTGGAGAAACCGCAAAGATTTATAAACTTATAATCTTTTTAAAAGATAGAAAATTGTGGTTTTCTCATGATATGATTTGAGAGGAGTCCACGATGAGTTTTCTCGGCTCTTGAGCGATATCATACACCCGATTCGAGGAGGAGGAAGAACCGTCTGTGGGTGCATGGTGGACCCGGTGCGGTACCCCAGGGCAAGATGGTCGCAGATGATAGCGTTGAGCCTGGCAAGGGAGCACTACCGACCGGTGATTTTATTGTGACTCGACGGATATCCGGAGGATACCGATCGGAGTATGGGCCAGTCCGGATAGCCGGAGCCCTAGATACTGAGATTTGATGATATAGGCCAATCCGGATTGCCGAAGCCTGAGATATTGAGACAGTGATATATATATATATATATATATATATATATATTGTGTCGATGCTTGACACTGATTTCTGTTGATTTCATTGATGATACCCCGATTTTATACATAAATCTCACTGAGATAAGAAAACGGTTTTCTCATTTAGATGTATTCTGTTTTCATGCATTCATATATCATATATATGATTTTTTGCTACCTGAGGCACTGACACAAGCACTTGGTATTACACTTATGTATAGATGTTTACCCCAGCTATTTTATCATGCTTCAGGCCATATTATTTGAGGATATTATTGATCGTATGACCTAGGACTGAGTCATACATACGATTTCTGCTCGGTGATGTTTTCTACTCACGAGTTGGCAACTCACCCCCGTTGTGCCACAGTTTCTTGTAGGTTTTGCCGTACAGGTTTCCTTGGCGGCTTTGCTAGCACACTTCTTCATTCCGGGTGATTGCTTAGGTAGGTGGATTCACTTGCATCGTAACTACCATTGTATTTTATTTATTTATTCAGTTGTATCTAATAAACTCCATCAACCAGACTTGTATATTATTTCAGACTTAGAAAACCAGTTGTTATTCTTTCGACCTTAGAGTCGCGCTTGTATTACTATGGTTTTGTTGATGATTTTGGGTTTCCTTTTGAGTTTTGATCCTCGCCCTTCGGCGTTGTATATTATATTGCTTGTGTGATTGTGACCGCCAATTGGCGAAGAGCTAGCTCCCACTTGGGGATGCCTTTATTCATTATGCATGTTTGTACCCGTTTTGGGCCGGTATTTACAAAGGAAACTCTGCCGAAATTTTCAGAAAAGACTTGAGGTTTTAAAAAATGCAATACTTCGTGTAACATTTCAGAAAAATAAAATATTATTTTTGGGAATTTATATAATTAAATAATAATTATTATGAATATTTTAATATGGTGGTATAATTAAATACCGATAAATTGGGAAATATTTGGAAATTATAGGAATTATGGAAATGAAGGTGTTTTATATAATTTAAGCAAATTATAAATTTTTTATGATTAATTATATTCCATTTTAATGCTAATCGCGATTAAATATCGCTAATCTTGCATTAATCCGGTTTTGTGCACATGACATGCACCATGTCACATTTACAAATACTTGTTACATTTTCTACCATGGTTTATTTCTTCATTCATGCATGGATTTGTTTTTAAAGTAAAGAAAACATAAACAAAAGAAAAGGAAAGGAAAATGATAAAGAATGTGGCATGGTGAGAGGTATGGGCAAGAGAGAGAGAGAGGGTGAGGGGTCAACTTGACCATGGATCATTCTACACTCACTTCATTCTCCTTCTTCTCCCTCCTCTCAACTTGGCAGCCCACTCCCTCCTCCCTCCTCTACCTCCACACTACAACACCAAACACTCATCAAAAGTACAACCCCACTTCATTAAAAACATGCACAAGATCATCACAAGCACTTTGGACCAAGAAAGCAAGGATTTTGGACACTTGGGGCAACTCAAGAATTTTCTTGAGTTGCCAAATGAGGTAATTCCTTCACACTTAGTGTAGTAATGCATTCCATTAGCTTCTATTGTTAGTTTAGAATCGATATATCGAGATTTAGTGAACATTGAAAATTCCTAGAAGAGGGTTGAGGAATTCTTGCGTTGTGTTGTGCTTGTAAGCTTTATTGGTGACCTTAAACCCTACCATGGTGTTAGAAACCCAGACCAAATCCAGACTAAAACCTGAAAACCAAATTTGAATCTGTCCAATGTCGGTTTTGTGTGTGATTTAGTGCCTACAGGGAATCTGGGATGATCCGGGAAGTCTTTGAGAAGAGCAAACAATACCAGGGACCTAGTTATACCAATAGGAGACCACCCTGACCAAAAGAACCCTAACGGAGCACATCTGGCCGAGGTGGCCGGATTTTGTCTGGTGGTGGCCGGCCAAGTTGTGAGGGGTGGGCTCTAAGTTTGGTCTGTAGATCATATACACCCTATACATCACTCCAGTGTTGTTTGTGCACCTTGTTTTTCCCTGGACTAAAATCTGGAGCATGTTTTCAACGTTTCTGCTTTATGTTTTGCGATGTTATGGATTTAAGTTTTGGTAATTGCATTTTGTATCGATCACTTGATATTTGTACGTCTATATCGAGTGTTATTTGGTTGAATTGCGAGAGTAGACCATAGGTTTTTACCTATGTGAGATATGTGTGTCGTTTTGGGTTTCGTGCATGATTTTGATTTACGATACTACGTGTGATGTGTAGGTACCCTTGAGTGGACTTGAACGAAAAGCAAGCGCGTGGCGACATCGGCAAGCGAAGATCAAGGTGAGTAGATATATATCTACGGGGGAAGTCGGGTGGATGGCGTATAGCACCCCCGCAGTTCGTAGTGTAGTATACGAATACGTATATATACATATATATATATATAATTATGTTTATTATGAGACTAGATGATTATCTAGATAGACTTTAAGAGTTAGTGGATAAATTTTAGTGTAATTGGATGATAGTGTCGATAGTTAGTTTTAGTCGCGAACCCTAGATTAATGATTTGCATACACGCACACGCACACACTTGCATACATTTTATTACTTATGCGTATATGGGGATATGTATGTATATATAAATACACATAGGTATGGGACTATGTGTGTATGTGTGTATACGTATACATATACATGTATGATGAGGATAGTACATGGTATTTAGAGATGAGTCGATAAGATTGGGCATGATACCATGAGATCGGTGATGTGACATGGTTCGTATTTGAGATACGACATAATATTATAGCGGGTCTTTGGGGCGATGTGTTTTCATACGCACGCATATATATATGTAGATGGTATCAGTATGTACTAGACGTTAGATCAGTACCCAGATCATGATATGATGATAAGGATACCAGTTGAATAATGAGATAAATATGATATTGACCCGTACCCAGATTGGAATGCCGTACGATGGATTTACCTTACGAGCTATATTGATGATAGATCCTCACTCTTGACTCGAGGATGTCATATTATATAGCGTATCGTATGGGATACTATTGAGGCGGGATCACCGACTATTATATATATATATATCGACTAGGTGGTTTTCCTTATCCTTTTCGATTAGTCTGTTAGTTTAGTCCTGTAGTTTACTTGTAGATGTTAGACTAGACTCGGGTCATACCTATTTCAAAACTAACGAATCGTGAGTATTTTAAAGACAGACCAAGGGATTCTACGGATATTTCAAAGGACGTACCTTTTCTTAAAAACACTGTAGCCCTATTTTTCTAAACACCACAATTCGTGTTATTTCAAACGGCAAAACTGTATGACCCATATATGTTAATGTAGATTCCTTATTGTTGTATTTACTTTTCATTTCTGTATACTCGGTATTGCTGCGTTTATTATTCATTCTCCGTTTAGTCATGTTGTTATTATCGCATTGCATGTTTATTGTGTACTTTGGTGATCATGAAACCAAGCTGTCAGGACACCAGCACCATTACCGATGATGTGTATGTTCCACGTACACTTGCTTGTCGGTTCACACACATCATCATCGGTAATTGCCATGTTACGTACGCTTTAGAAAATATTACTTTATTGATATCGTTTGCTAGCTGATAGTTCCAATATGTTATTGTTTCATATGCTAGTTCATTATTACATTCATTGCTTGATATCTCATGCATATTTCTATTTCATTTGTCATGCAATATTATAAGGGCCAGTCCGGCTTGCCGGAGCCCAGTATTTAGTATTATTTACTCTTGAGATTGTTATTCGGATTTTCATGAGATTTCTGGATTTGGAGAAACCGCAAGATTTATAAACTGATTATCATTTTCGAAAGATAAAAGTGCGGTTTTCTCATATTATGATTTTAGATATGTCCACCATGAGTTTTCTCGGCTCTTGAGCGTTATCATACACCCAATTCGAGGAGGAGGAGGAACCGTCTGTGGGTGCATGGTGGACCCGGTGCGATACCCCGGGGCAAGATGGTCGCAGATGATGGCGTTGAGCCTGGCAGAGGAGCACTACCGACCGGTGATTGTATTGTGATTCGACGGATATCCGGAGGATACCAATCGGAGTGGGCCAGTCCGGATAGCCGAACCCAGGGGCCAGTCCGGATAGGCGGAGCCCGAGATATTGAGACTTTGAGGTATTGAGATTTATGATATGGGCCAGTCCGGATAGCCGGAGCACGAGATATTTGATATTTGGATTTATGTTTTGTGTCGATGCTTGACACGGATCTTTATGCTGATTTCATTGATGATACCTCTATTTAAATAAACAGAAATCTCACTGTTTTATGAAAACAGTTCCTTCATTACATGTGTTCTGTTTTCATGCATTCATACATCACATATATGATATGTTGCTATCTAAGGCACAGACACGAGCACTTAATATTACACTTACATGTAGATGTTCAGGTTATATTATTTTGAGGATATATATACTGATCATATGACCTAGGATTGAGTCATATATGCGATTTTTGCTCGTTGATGTTTTCTACTCACGAGTTGGCAACTCACCCCCGTTGTGCCACAGTTTCTTGCAGGTTTTGCTGTACAGGTTTTCTTAACGGCTTTGCTGGCACACTGCTTCATTCCGGGTGATTGCTTTGGTAGGTGGGTTCGCTCACATCGTGACCACCATAGTACCTTTATTTATTTCAGTTATATCTAGTAAACTCCATCAACCAGATTGTATTATTTATTCGACTTAGATACCAGTGCATCTTCTTTCGACCGTAGAGTCGCGCTTGTATTATTTGTGGTTTTATTGTTGATTTTGGGTTTCCTTTTGAGTTTTGATCATCGCCCTTTGGCGTTGTATATTATATTGCTTGTGTGGTTGTGACCGTCAATTGACGAAGAGCTAGCTCCCGCTTGGGGATGCCCTTATTCATATTATGCATGTTGTACCCGTTTGGGGCCAGTATTTACAAAGGAAACTCTGCCGAAATTTTCAGAAAAGACTTGATGTTTTAAAAACGCATATTCGGCTTATTTTAACAAAACACTTTCTTTAAAAATGGTTTAGATTTCTGGGCTTTTGGCTTACTTGAATTAGATGGGGTCACATAGACTTCGTATGATTCAAGTGCCAGTCACGTGCTATTTTGGGTCGTGACACTTCGGCTTATGATTTTTAAACTACTTGCTTTAAAACTAAACTTTTCCTTCTTTCTTCTTTTAAATGGTTTAGATTTCTGGGATTTTGGCTTACTTGAATTAGATGGGGTCCTATAGACTTCATATGATTCAAGTGCCAGTCACGTGCCATTTCGGGTCGTGACACACAGGTATAAGTAATGCAATGAGAATAACATGAATGTAGCATACAGTACATTGTAAGCGAAGTGTTATAAGGTATACGTATACATCATTATAACCGAGTCGGTGAATCTATCAATCGGCATCCAGCCTCACAACATCACATACGGTATAATCCATCGTACGGCATGCTCTAGTCAAGGGTACGGATCAATCATCATAAAACTCATCACGTTCGGTAAATCATCGTATGGCGGCATTAAACCATAAGGGGTCCTATCAACCTATATGACAATGAGGGTACGGACCTAACGTCTCGTACGGCATATCACTCATGATTCACAACATTATATATATCTATATACCTATATCCCAGGTCACATCCATAACAATATCATATCAGGGGACCGGCAAAGGTATCAATCCTCTCATATCGACTCGCATCCGTATACCGACATATCAATCAAGTCATCATATTACATCGTATATTCTTTTCATCGCATTAAGTCATCATACATCAAGTCATTTTATATATACATTCTACCTTATTAATCTCATGTCATGCTACTCTAAATCTCCTACTTATTCCCGTGCACTGCCTATTTTTATATATCGTGATTCACATTCACTTTTCATATCCTTATATATCCATTCGAGACATCATTTCTATCATATCATGTCAAAGAGTCATATCCCTATAGCTTTCATCTCATATCTCGATATATATGTATTCAATCATTCTTATCATCTCTAATTATCTTTTTAACCATATCCATAGTTTTCTAATATAGGTTTCTACGACTGTATCCTATAGATCGGTTTCCATTCATAATTTGCGGGGGTGCTATACGCCATCCACCCGACTTCACCCGTAGATATAAATCTACTCACCTGCGGATCTTCTTGTTCAGCCGTAGTCGATGTGCTTCGTTGTCTCGGAATCCATGCGGAGGTACCTATAATCAATACGCAATCGCAAATGCTATTAACATCAAGTCCGAAAAACCAATACGGCACACGGTGCGCTCATAGGTTAGAACATATAGCCTACGCATGCAAAACTAACCAATTACCCCTTGTCGTTGACGTACAGACATCCAACGACCAAATACAATATCAAATACCAAACCCAAATTCAAAAATCGCAAAACACGAAAACAACAACCTAGGAAAACCACTCCCAGATTTCATCCAAGGCCAAACTAGGGAATTTTGCATACATGGGAGGTCTAATTAGAAGATATAGGAGCTATGGACAAAGTACCACACAGTTCCACCATGACCAGGCCGCAATTTGCGGCTTGGGGGAATTTATTTGCGGCCTGGGAAGTGAATGGGGGCCTCGGGTCTTGGGGATAGCTTCTAGGTCACCTGCTCACTTCTCTGTGTTTGCTAAATAAATCTTAGTGTCTCCGGATTACTCCAGATTCCCACATACACTCACAAACTGTTAATTAACCGATGTCAGAAAGTTCTAAGTTTGTATTTCGGGTTCTATCCTCTGTTCTAGGCCATACAACCCATGCTAAGGTCTTGTAACAGCCACTACACATCATGATTCCACACAAACACCCAAACCCTTCTCTTGAATTTTCCAAACATCACATACCCTAACCAAATCACATTTTAAACTAAACTAGGGTGCAAGAAACTAAAACTAAACTAAATGAAAGAAGATATACCTCATTTGGGCAACTCAAGAAAAACCCTAGCTTCCAAAGTCTTCAAAATCCAACTTTGATTGGTCCAAAGTGTTGAGAATGAGGTGAGGATCAACTTTAATGAAGAGGGTGTAGGGTTTTGGTGAAGAAATGGAGGTGATTCATGGAGGTGAAGGTGGAGGAAGAAGAAGTTGAAGAAAAGCTAATGGGGGAAATGAATGGCAGCCCTCTCTCTCCCTTACCCTCACCCTCTCTTATTCTCACCCCTCACAAGTCCATGCCTCACTCTCTCTCTCTCCAATCATTCTCGTTTTAACCCTTTTCTCTTTTCTTTTTTCCCCCACTCATTAAAATCAAACACATAACACAAATAAATTGAAACAACAAGCAACATGTCATGGTGCACAAGCCATGGAAAACTGTAGAAACACGGATTTGGCTTAATCGCGATTAGTAGTGCACTAATCAATTTTTATTCAAAATGCTTATAAATAATTATAAAAATGGCAAATCCGATAAATATATTTTTAAATGAATAAATCATTTTAATCTCCGATTATTTCACAATTATTGGTATATATTTATACCCTTTTACGAAACCCCAATTTCGCAAATCGGGTAGTTTTCGCGAAATATATTATTTTAATATTAAATTCCAAAAATAATATTTTATACAACAACAACTGAGCCTTTTATCCCAAGCATATGGGGTAGGCTACATGAACCAACATGAGAATCACGCCGGGTCCAGCACATGAATCCTCCGCCTCCACTCACTTCTTTCGAACAATATACTTTCGTCGAGTTCTTTGGCAACCATATCGTTTCGTATCACCTCCATCCATGTTTTCTTCGGTCTTCCTTTTGCCTTTTTTGCCATTGCCCATATCTAGAGTAACTATTCGTCGAACCGGTGCTTCCATAGGTCTGCGTCGCACATGACCAAACCATCTTAGCCGGTTTTCCCGTATCTTCTCCTCCACAAGTGCTACACCAACTTTTGCATGAATATCCGCATTTCGCACCTTATCTTTTCTAGTGTTACCGCACATCCAACGAAGCATGCGCATCTCTGCTACGTGCATCTTCTATGTATGGTGCTTCTTAGGAGCCCAGCATTCTGTATCATCTAATAAGGCAGGCCGAATAGCGCTCCGATAAAACTTCCCTTTCAATTTTAACGGAAAGTTACGATCACACAAAATCCCTGTTGCACTCTGTTAGTTATATGTATGCCCTAGAGGCCAGTATTGTACAGATGATGTATATTATATTGGATGCTTGGACATATATAGAGATGACTTTCTTGCTCGATATGATAATATGCTATCTGGTTGCTCTTTATCTTAACATGTATACTTGTCTCTTTAAACTGTCTTATAGTTACATGTTGGTAAAGCCCTTAGGATGTGTACTTGACTACCTGGACTATGATGCAGATCATACTAGTGGGGACATGGTAGTCCATAAGTACATCCTTCAAGGTCCCTAGTCGTAGGTGTATCGAGACAGGGCATCGATATACCAGTGTAGACTAGCGTATACGCTTCTCGACCCATGAGATGGGCGATGGATGATCCCATATCCATTGGTGTTTGACATCAGAGATGGTATACGGGTGCTCAGTGGAGACTGGGTACACTGACGGACTCGCCGAGAACTCCCAGATGGTATTATACCTCACAGTCAGATGGCAGTTCTCAGGTGACACTTGTGCAGGTTAGTCTGTAGACCCGAGATCGTCATAGAGTCTTGTGTGATTCCCACTGTGCTTTGATCACCACCTTACCACGTCCATGAGGGCGTGCAAACGGTGGTTTTTTGGGTACAGTCCCGAGCATGGAGGCAATGAGCGATAGGAGGGGTTTCGTCTCTCCGGTATTGGGGGTTGATTTTGCGCTGTGCTCGATTGGCCGTAACAGGGAAGTCCCTGGTCATGGCTGATTCAGAGATTTGCTGGTAAGTGTTACCAGTAGTTTCTCGACCCGTTATGAGCCTCACATCGGCACGACCTATCGGTTATTGGGGTCTGACGTTTACCACCCCTAGACTTGATATGCGACATATCAGACGAGGAGACCGGACTGTACGGGAAGTGTTGCCGGTTGGCTCGACGGAGTTGTAGCAGGTTCGCTTGTTCTCTTCTGATCGCTCAATACCCGGGTGGCGTTACGTTTAGCTGACCGCTTGCGGCTTGGGGGTGCTTGATATGATCATCACCACTGCCGGCGTATTGACTAGTCTTAGAGTCCCACAATGGAGTTACCTAGTCCAGGCGAAATGTTGTGGTGCGCGTATGCGATATGCGCATGGACCCGATTAAAATACGCGTATGGATACCGTATATTGATCGGGCGGCTTGCTTTTGGTTAGGGTCGTATGTGATATGGCCGGATTGATAAATCAAGTGTTGATTTATCATTTAACCATTAGATTCTCACTAGAAATCCTTTCTTGTTTCTATGGATGTATGGATGCATGTATGCATTCCTTATTGTTTCATGCACATATGGATGTGCATATACACATACATACATACATACATACATACATACATACATACATACATCATGGTTGCTTATACATTGAAAATGGTGGCAATATAAGAATCACACCATGGTTATTATATGGATTTTTATTGCTTTTGAATTAAAAAAAAAGGAAAAGAAAAAGGGTTAAATGATAGAATGTTTCTACACTGTTCTTTACCTTTCCATGCTCACCTACCTTTTAACCCTTGGTTTATTTTCCTTTTGTGCTTTTAACTCCATTACAATAATATCTATATAATTAACCATGGTTTGAAATGAGAGATGAAAAATATATATGCTTATATTTTTCATTTTTCTAGTTAGAGTTTTTCTTCTCTTCTTCTAAAAAGCCATCATCTTCATCAACCTTGATCATTTGCTCTCTAGATTTTTGTAGTGAGCAATATACTCATCAAGTTAGGATTTGAAGTGAGAAAGAGAACCACAACACCATTCTACACAAGTCTAGCCCACTTGTTTGGAGTGTTAGCTTCATTTCGTTCTCTTGATCGGGTAAAAGTTGCAAGCTTGGACAAAGCGGACTCCGGGTGGATCATCGGTGACCTCGAGGAGTTCAAGCGGAGCTTTTTCAACCCCAAGTAGCCGAGGAGTCTAGCGTAGGGAGCTACAAAGGTTGTACTCTCTAAACCCCATCAATTCTTTCATATGTTGATGTGAAAATTTTAGAAACCCTAATTTTCTAGGAACGATCCGATGTTTGTTAACTTAGCACCCTAAAGACTCTACCTTTGGTACATGTGATGCTTCCAAACCCTTCATGAGGTGCTAGGCTAACCAACATTGGTATCAGAGCCGACCCAGAACATTAGGCGACACTTTAACGAAGTTAAAACTCCGATCGAACCGGAAAATGCGGATTTTGAGTGCTCTCTGGACATCTTTTAAAATCTGGTTATTTTCAGAATTAAAAATATGTAAAAAATTAAGCAGGTAAATATAAGAATTACGGTATAAAAAATTATTCGATGAACAGTCATTATTGCCACGGAAACGCGGCCTAAGCTTGCTTGGGCCGCAGTTCCGCGGCCATATACCTCAATCACTGTATCATTTTTATACGGTAATGCTTACTCCTGCTTGTATATTTTTTAGGGTATTTTTAATCTGTATTTAGTGCTGAAAAATTCTGGAGATGGTTTTGGACTCGCCGATTCGATCGGAATTTTGATTTCGTGACTTTTCCGGGTAAATTAGAAAGTATTGAAGTGTTTGAACGAGTATCATTTGCTCACTTTTCACGGGGTTTAAATCTTTCGGAGGTTCGTGCAAGTTTTGAGGTGGTCCCTCTAGAAGACAACAAACCTTAACTCGATTATGTGACCGTCTTGAACTGCCCTTTGAACCTTAGGGTTTGGGGCAGTACGGCGTGCCACATGTGAGGCGTTGGCTTGACCCTTCTACGGCTGGACCGCTACTACTGTATCACACTCCAAGTTTTTGAACTTCGCTCAAGTGTTGAGCTTTAGGGAATCTTGGGTATTTGATCGTTCGTTCGAAAACATTAATACTGTCTAATTATCTGGAATGTGATGCAATGTGTAGAATTCATATTATAAGACATGAAATACGAGGTATGTGATATTTCGCATTTACGATGTCTAAGGATAATGTGGATTCCAGATATTGCAGTTTTACACTTTCTTTTCTGTGACCGTAAGTGTAGTATGTCGATATCGCCGGTTTCGTTGCTATACATCAACGACAATTGGGGTATGCATACTTACTTACGTTGATGATATGTGATATTATGTGTTGCTGAGATATGATGTGTAGGATTGTCGCGATTGAATAGCCGGGGGGTTTTATGTGAGATGAGAGTTTTATATTTTCATTCATGTAAATTCAAATGTAATGTAATATACTTTTATTTGGGGCACTTCCGGGTTGAGGTCGATGCCACCTGTGTTGTATATTATTTACTTTTCTGCATTAGGATGGACCCAAGGAGGGGAGCACGAGTGACCGGGTTCTGGGGTTCAGTGGGAGGCCATCTCGAGGAGTCGAGACCGGGTCTCCTAAACTCCAGAATTGGTAGGGTCGCTTGCCGCTCTCGTAGGGGTCCAAGGTGTGGGCTTGGCTATTCATCGCGACTGTGGAATCCGTATTTTCTATTGTTGGCTAAATACTAAATACGGACGTCCTAGTATATCCCACATTATATCTATGTTTCTGCTGCGATATATGTGATGTGATCATTTGATATGTTGTGATGGATACAGTATATAGTATATATGATATATTATATAGACGTTACTTATGTTTTACACCCGCACTAGCCCTGCCCTGCTCTGTTGTTAGTTACCTAACCTAACGATGCATGAGGGGACATCGAGGCGAATGCGGATGGCATAAGTGTACGTTGTATTTATCTGTGATGTTTAGGTGACTTAAATGATAGGACTTCATTAATGTGATTAATGAAAGTAAAGAAACCTAAAAGATGTTGTAGAATCAAATTTTAAATTAAAAGGGTAGCTACAGTTTTTCTTTGCATAGCGGTATATATGATATACCCTGCACCTTATTCGATGAGGAAAGAGCCGAGATCCCTTCACCGGGAGTGACCTCTTTAGCAAAACTGGCAGATGCTACAACACTCGGTTTGACTTTTGACTGCTTTTGGAGTTTTGCTTTGCACAGTGATATATATGATATATCCCGCACCTTATTCGATGAGGAAAGAGCCGAGATCCCTTCACCGGGAGTGACCTCTTTAGCAAAACTAATGAAAGCCTCAAAATCACTCCATTTCAAAACTTCACTTGATTCTACAACGATATCAAGTTCATTACGCAATAGGTTTTCAGAAAAACCTGTCGTAGCCCTCCGTCATTTCAGATAAATCCTACTTAGTATTCGTACTACGTTTGTTGACCTCCGTCAAGGCGTAGTGTGCGGTAGCTAACTAGTATTTATCTGCTTATGCATGTGATGCAGATTGGATTAGGGTAGTCGTACGACCTTGTTGACCTCCGTCAAGGGTTGTGCGGGTGGGTTTGGTTCAATCAAGAAATGACGGGTTGAACTTGACTTGCACCCTGTGGTTTGTTGACCTCCGTCAAGGTCATAGGATGCTTGGGGCAAAATATTATCGGGAATTTTAAGTGTTGAAATTTGCAATGAGATTGCATACCTTCTATGAGATAGTTGGATCCCGATACCCACTGCGAGTAATTGTTACTCCTGGGAGAGTTTTACACAGGACAATTAGCCGATCAAGTAGGTGTCTAGAAAGGTGTCAACGGGGTTACGCCTCTGGAAAAACAAGGTTTACTTTAATTAGGTCCGTGCGAAAGCACGGGGAACCTCCCTCAAAGTACCGACACTGGCCTAGCTGAAAGATTGGCGAAGTTGTAGGGTGTAATTAATCCCGGCTAATCATTCCTTTTAGGGTTTGACGGAAGATTTGATAAAAACCAGTGGGAGCCATCCTGATTAGATAAGATAATAACCAATCTGATCTTGCAAAAGCATACGCTAAAGTGTTTTCTTCTCTCTCTCTCCAGGTAGCGACCATGTCATGCCTTAATCAAGATAATAATATGGATGTATTGACCGAACCTGCAAGTTATACTGTGCTGGGGAATGTTGGTTCCGTTCTTTCTTATAAGAGTTATAGGAATGAACAGGACATAGGGGAATACCAGGATTCCCATGCCACCCGAATGAAGAAAGTACATGATGATGCATTTTCTTCGGGTGTGTTCGTTACAGAGAACTGTTTCTCCATTTGCCCTACGTCCTGGGTATTAGATACCAGGTCAGGATCCTATATATGTAATCAGCTACATGGGCTTAAGAAAGGTAGAGAACTTGGAGAAGGTGATAAAGACATAAGAGTTGGAAATGGTGCAATTGTTGCAGCTAAGACTGTCGGGGAATATCACCTTGCATTACCAACTGGTAATACATTGGTTCTGAACGAATGCTATTACATGCCGAACCTGATATGCAACATTATATCGGTTTCTTTGTTGAGTAAAGAGGGATATAATTTTGTATTACAGGATAATGTTATGAACATTTTCCGTAACCAAAAGTTGGTTGGATCAGGCACGTTGTGCAATGGAATTTATGTTCTAAATCAATCAACAGTTCTAAGCATAACAAACACACACAAGAGGAAAAATTCTGAACTGAATGAATCCTTCTTATGGCATTGTAGACTGGGTCACATCAATGCGACACGACTAGCTAAGTTGCATAAGGATGGATATTTGAATCCGTTTGAATTTTCATCTTATGACACTTGCCAGTCATGTCTCAAAGGCAAGATGACCAAAACTCCGTTTATGGGACACGGAGAAAGAGTTTCTGAACTCTTGGGACTGATACATAGTGATGTATGCGGTCCTATATCTACACATGCCAGGGATGATTCTTCATACTTCATTACATTCACTGACGATCTCTCTGGGTTCGGGTATGTGTTCCTGCTGAAACACAAATCAGAAGCTTTTGAGAAATTTAGAGAATATAAACAAGAAGTTGAGAACCAAACCGGAAAAAGTATTAAAATCCTACGATCTGATCGAGGAGGTGAATACTTGAGCATTGAATTCCTGGACTTCCTAAAAGAGAATGGGATTCTCTCTCAGCTAACTCCTCCATAAACACCATAGCACAACGGTGTATCAGAACGGAGGAACCGCACCCTATTAGATATGGTGCGTTCTAGATGAGTGTAGCCGAGTTACCTATTTCCTTCTGGGGATATGCACTAGAAACAGCAGCATACCTACTGAATAGGGTTCCTACCAAATCTGTGCCTACCACCCCATATGAGATATGGAAGGGAAAGAGACCATATTTTAATTTTATAAAGATATGGGGTTGCCCGGCCTATGTCAAAAGACAAAAACAGGACAAACTCAAGGCAAGGTCTGTTTTGTGTAAATTTGTTGGATATCCCAAGCATTCGCGAGGGTATATCTTCTACCACAGTGAGGAACAAAGAGTATTTGTTGCTCAACATGCCACCTTTTTAGAAAAGGAATTTCTTGTAAAAGAGATTAGCGGCTCTGAGGTAGAACTGGAAGAGGTTCCAGCTGAACAAAACACAACAGAAGATTTAGTGGAACCGGAGGATTCAGTAGCTCCCAACGAACCTCAGCCTCTCCGCCGATCTAGTAGGGTTCCTCGCCAACCTGAGAGATACTACGGTTTTCTCATGGATGGTGGGAGCGAGGATTGCATCATGGAGGATGATGACCCAACTAGCTTCGAGCAGGCCATCACGAGTGGGGACTCAGTGAAATGGCTGGATGTTATGCGGTCCGAGATGGAATCCATGTACACCAACAAAGTATGGACTTTGGAAGATGCTCCTGAAGGGGTAAAACCCATTGGGAGCAAGTGGATCTTTAAGAAAAAACTTGGTGTAGATGGGAAAGTGGAGACTTTCAAAGCTAGACTTGTTGCAAAGGGTTTTCGTCAAAGACCAGGTGTGGACTATGACGAAACCTTTTCTCCAGTGGCTATGCTTAAATCCATCCGGATCATGCTTGCCATCGCTGCATATCATGACTACGAAATCTGGCAAATGGATGTTAAGACCGCCTTTCTAAACGGTGATTTAGAAGAGTGCGTGTACATGACTCAGCCAAAGGGCTTCGTAGATAGTGGGAGCAGCGGGAAGGTGTGCAAGCTGCTTAAATCCATTTATGGATTGAAGCAAGCATCGCGGAGTTGGAACATCTGCTTTGACGTCGTTATCAAAGAGTTTGATTTCGTCAAAAACGTAGATGAACCTTGTATCTACAAGAAGGCGGCAGAGAGTAAGGTTGTCTTCCTCGTATTGTACGTGGACGACATACTCTTGATAGGAAATGACATTCCTATGCTGCAATCGGTCAAGCTCTTCTTATCACAAAGATTCTCAATGAAAGATCTTGGTGATGCCTCCTGCATATTGGGAATCAGGATCTATAGAGATAGATCCAAACGGATATTGGGATTGTCCCAATCCAGGTACATTGACACCATACTAAAGAGGTTTAGTATGGAAGAATCCAAGCGTGGGAACTTACCCACGATCTCTGGAGTCACTCTCTCCAAAGAGATGTCTCCCAAGACTGATTTGGAGAGAGCTCGCATGCAAGGGATACCCTATGCTTCGGCTGTAGGCTCTATCATGTACGCGATGCTATGTACCAGACCCGATGTAGCATACTCACTAAGTGTAGTGAGCAGGTATCAAGCTGATCCTGGAGAGAGCCACTGGACAGTTGTGAAGAGCATTCTCAAGTACTTGCGAAGGACTAAAGAGATGCTCTTGGTGTATGGTAACGGAGAACTCCAAGTGGAGTCCTTTACCGATTCGAGCTTCCAGAGTGATAAGGACGACTCTAAGTCGCAGTCGGGATTTGTCTTTACCCTTTATGGAGGGGCGGTTAGCTGGAAGAGTTCCAAGCAGGAAACCGTGGCAGACTCGACGATGGAGGCTGAATACATCGCTGCCAACGATGCTGCCAAAGAAGCTGTCTGGATCAAGAAGTTCATTACTAAACTTGGAGTGGTTCCATCCATTGGGCATCCAATACCTTTGTATTGCGATAACAATGGAGCGGTGGTTTTGGCCAAGGAACCCAGGTCCCATCAGCGATTCAGGCATATTCTGAGGCGGTATCACCTGATCCGGGAGATAGTTGATCGCCGGGAGATCGAGGTCAGGAGGGTTGACACGAAGAACAACACAGCGGATCCACTAACGAAGGACATTCCCCAGATACAGTTTGAGAGACTCTTCGGGATGCTCGGTATGCGATACTACAGCAGCTGGCCCTAGTGCAAGTGGGAGATTGTTAGTTGTATATATGCCCTAGAGGCCAGTATTGTATAGATGATGTATATTATATTGGATGCTTGGACATATATAGAGATGACTTTCTTGCTCGATATGATAGTATGCTATCTGGTTGCTCTTTATCTTAACATGCATACTTGTCTCTTTAAACTGTCTTATAGTTACATGTTGGTAAAGCCCTTAGGATGTGTACTTGACTACTTGGACTATGATGCAGATCATACTAGTGGGGACATGGTAGTCCATAAGTACATCCTTCAAGGTCCTTAGTCATAGGTGTATCAAGACAGGGCATCGATATACCAGTATAGACTAGCGTATACGCTTCTTGACCCATGAGATGGGCGATGGATGATCCCATATCCATTGGTGTTTGACATCAGAGATGGTATACGGGTGCTCAGTGGAGACTGGGTACACTGGACGGACTCGCCGAGAACTCCCAGATGGTATTATACCTCACGTCAGATGGCAGTTCTCAGGTGACACTTGTGCAGGTTAGTCTGTAGACCCGAGATCGTCATAGAGTCTTGTGTGATTCCCACTGTGCTTTGATCTCCACCTTACCACGTCCATGAGGGCGTGCAAAATGATGGTTTTTGGGTACAGTCCCGAGTCACATGAAGGCAATGAGCGATAGGAGGGGTTTCGTCTCTCCCGGTATTGGGGGTTGATGTTGCGCTGTGCTCGATTGGCCGTAACAGGGAAGTCCCTGGCCAGGGCTGATTCAGAGATTTGCTGGTAAGTGTTACCAGTAGTTTCTCGACCCGTTATGAGCCTCACATCGGCACGACTTATCGGTTATTGGGGTCTGACGTTTACCACCCCTAGACTTGATATGCGACATATCAGACGAGGAGACCGGACTGTACGGGAAGTGTTTCCGGTTGGCTTGATGGGAGTTGTAGCAGGTTCTCTTGTTCTCTTCTGATCGCTCAATACCCGGGTGGCCGTTACGTTTAGCTGACCGCTTGCGGCTTGGGGTGCTTGATATGATCATCACCCACTGCCGGCGTATTGACGAGTCTTAGAGTCCCACAATGGAGTTACCTAGTCCAGGCGAAATGTTGTGGTGCGCGTATGCGATATGCGCATGGACCCGATTAAAATACGCGTATGGGATACGGTATATTGATCGGGCGGCTTGCTTTTGGTTAGGGTCGTATGTGATATGGCCGGATTGATAAATCAAGTGTTGATTTATCATTTAACCATTAGATTCTCACTAGAAATCCTTTCTTGTTTCTATGGATGTATGGATGCATGTATGCATTCCTTATTGTTTCATGCACATATGGATGTACATATACACATACATACATACATACATCATGGTTGCTTATACATTGAGAATGGTGGCAATATAAGAATCACACCATGGTTATTATATGGATTTTTATTGCTTTTGAATTAAAACAAAAAGGAAAAGAAAAAGGGTTAAATGATAGAATGTTTCTACACTCTATCTAGAAAAATGAAAAATATAAGCGTATATATTTTTCATCTCTCATTTCAAACCATGGTTAATTATATAGATATTATTGTAATGGAGTTAAAAGCACAAAACGAAAATAAACCAAGGGTTAAAAGGTAGGTGAGCATGGTAAGGTAAAGATTCTCTTCTTCTAAAAAGCCATCATCTTCATCAACCTTGATCATTTGCTCTCTAGATTTTTGTAGTGAGCAATATACTCATCAAGTTAGGATTTTGAAGTGAGAAAGAGAACCACAACACCATTCTACACAAGTCTAGCCCACTTGTTTGGAGTGTTAGCTTCATTTCGTTCTCTTGATCGGGTAAAGTTGCAAGCTTGGACAAAACGGACTCCGGGTGGATCATCGGTGACCTCGAGGAGTTCAAGCGGAGCTTTTTCAAACCCCAAGTAGCCGAGGAGTCTAGCGTAGGGAGCTACAAAGGTTGTACTCTCTAAACCCCATCTATTCTTTCATATGTTGATGTGAAAATTTTAGAAACCCTAATTTTCTAGGAACAATCCGATGTTTGTTAACTTAGCACCCTAAAGACTCTACCTTTGGTACATGTGATGCTTCCAAACCCTTCATGAGGTGCTAGGCTAACCCAACACACTTCTCCATTTCAACCAACCAGCTTGGATCCTTTGATTAACATCACTATCGATCTCCCCATTCTTTTGGATGATGGAACCTAGATATCTAAACTGGTCGCTCGGTGATATCTCTTGCCCTTCCAATGTTATACCAATATGGTTTTGACTTCTCTGGTTACTAAATTTGCAATGCATATATGCTGTCTTGGACCTGCTCAATCTGAATCTCCAAGATTCCAATGTTTGCCTCCATAATTCCAATTTGGCATTAACCCCTGCTTTCGTCTAATTTACTAGAACAATATCATCAGCGAATAGCATCACCATGGTACCTCATCTTGGATAGTTCTAGTATGTTCATCCATCATGATGGTAAACAGGAATGGACTTAATGCAGATCCTTGATGTAAACCAATTGTAATCGAAAAATCACTTGTTAAGCCGCCGCAGGTTCTAACATTTGCCACTACTCCATCGTACATATCCTTGATTATGTCAATATACTTGACGGGGACCCCTTCTTCATCATTGTCCCTCATAATACCTCTCTAGGTACCTTGTCGTACGCTTTTTCTAAATCAATAAATATCATATACAAATCTTTTCTCCTCTTTCGAAAACGCTCGACAAGTTGACGAAGCAAATGAATAGCCTCTGTCGTCGATCGTCCAGGCATGAACCCAAACTAGTTCTCTGTTATCTTAATATCCTTCCTTAGCCTGTGTTCAATCACTCTATCCCAAAGTTTCATGGTGTGACACATAAGTTTTATTCCACGGTAGTTTGAGCAACTTTGAATGTCACCCTTGTTCTTGTAGATAGGTACAAGGATACTTTTCCTCCATTCATTTGGCATCTTTTTTGTTTGCCAAATCTTATTAAACAGATCTGTCAGCCATTTAACGCCTATTTCTCCTAAGCATCTCCAATTCTCGATAGGAATCCCGTCAGGACCAACCGCTTTTCTTAAACTCATTATGTTCAAAGCTTCTTTAACCTCAGGTAGTCTTATTTTACGCATGAAATCACGGTTTATATCTTGAGATTGAATGACAAGTTAAGGGCGAGTACGGGTGGGTTCAAATTAACCTGGATAATGACGGGTAGAACTTGACATGTGACTTATGATTTGTTGGCCTTAGTCAAGTTCATAAGAGCATAGGGCAAAAATCACATCCGGAGTTTCTAAAGAAACTGAAACTTGTCAGGCATGCGCATACCTTCTGGAGTATGATAACTTGAGTGGATTCCATCAGGTTATCATGTGGTGATAGTTGGATCCCGATTCCCACTGATGAGTTGGTTTACTCCTCGGGTGATTTTAGATTGTTAGTTATATGTATGCCCTGTTGGATATATATGCCCTAGAAGACTACATTGTATAGGATGCTTGGGATATGTATGTACATGACAGTCTTGCTTGATATGATAGTACGCTATTTGGTTTGACTTTGTCTTAACGTATAATATATTTTACTTGGTATTTATATATATATGTTGATAAAGCCCATAGGGTGTTTGTCTGACTACCGGCGTTGTGATGGCAGTCATACTAGTGGGAGCTGGATAGTCAATAGGCACACCCTTAGATGTCCCTGGTCGCAGGAGTATCGAGATTGGGCATCGATACTCCGGAGTAGACTAGTGTATACATATCTAGACCCTGACGAGGGGCGATGGATTGGTCCCGCAACCATTGGTGGTGTTTACCTAAGATTGTATACAGATGCTCACTGGGTGTGAGTACACCGGACAGGACTCGCCGAGAACTGACTGGATGGTATTATTCCTAACGTCAGATAGCAGTTCTCAGGTGACATGTGTGCAGATAGTCCGTTGACTTAAGGTCATCATTTGTCTCGTGTGAGTTCCCACTGTGCTTTGATTGTTACCCTACCACGGCTCAAAGGAGTCGTGCAAACAGGTTTCAGTTGGGCACAGTCCCGAGCCACATGGAGGCAGTGAGCGACTGTTAGGGATTCGTCTCTCCCGGTATAGGGAGTTGATATCGCACTGTGGTCGTTTGGTCATTACCATAAGTCCCTGGCCAGGGCTGATTGAGAATTACTGATGGAAGGATCAGTAGATTCTCGGGTGGTCTTGAACCATACCGACACGACTTGTACGGTTATTAGGGGTCTGACGTCCACCACCTCCCTAGACCATACATGCGATACTCTCAGACGAACAGACCGGACTGCGCAGATATTGTCACAGACAGGCTCAGTAGGATTTCAGATGGGTTACCTCATCAGCTTTCTTATCGACAACTACCTGGGGACCGTTACGTACAGCTAGTGCCGCTTGCGGTCTGTGGTTAAACCCACTGCCAGCGTAGTAGATGAGTCTTTAGAGTCCCACACAGAGATTTCCCAAACCCAGGCGAAAAGATATAGAGGTCGTATGGTTTTACGACAAAGGTTCGGACGCATACGTGTTTGAACGCACGTACGACATTCGGACAGTTTTTACTAGCCGGCTTTGGTTTAAGCCAGATTCTAGTATCAGGTTATTGGATTTATACAGTCTAAAGTTTTTCCGTGTTTTCACGGATGAGAGGGGCGTTCTCATAATTTTCCGAGAAGCTTCTAGAAGGATGTGACATGGAGGGAGAGGTGGCATTTTCATTTAATGATTAAGTGACTCATTGTGAGTGATTCATCATGTCATTAATGCATTATTAAATGCTTAATGACTCACATAATGAATCACCCACTTGCATTAATGAAACATGATAAATAATCTCATATTATTCTTTTCTTTCTTATTCATTATGTTTCATATATCAAGTGAGAAGCTTTTTTATTATCATATAATTTTCATTATCATCTTCTCACTCTCTCTCTTCAAGTTCTCTCTCCTTCACCAAGCCTAATCCTACCCCTCATGAGTTGAGAACAAGGATTAGGAAAGACTAATTACTCCATAACCTATCTCTACATCACCTTAGCTACTCTATTTAGCAACTAGAGAAACTAAGTAACCTCAAGTTTAGAGGTTATAGCTTGGATTAGGGTTCTCGGGTGGATCGTCTATCACGGAAGAAAGCCGAAGAGGACGTGGAGATCCAAAGAGGCCGTAGATAACATTAAGACGAAGGACTAGAACCGTTTGGTATAATCTCTTAACATAGTAGTTTAGAACTCTATAGCTTTTGTTAAAACTTGTTTAGCAAATGATTCATACGGTTAATCGATGTTTGATCATAGAACAAGATTGTTATTCATATTTCCGCCTCCCCAAAAGTATTGGGGTGTTGAACATCGACTTACATGCCGTAGAGGCCATTACTGTACATGTGATGTATATGGTAGTGGATGCTTGGACATATATAGGGAGGACTTTCTTGCCCGACATGATAGTATGCTATCTGGTTGCTCTTTATCTTAACATGTACACTTATTGTCTCTCTATTACATGTTGATAAAGCCCTTAGGATGAGTACTTGACTACTAGGATTATGATGCAGATCATACTAGTGGGGCAGAGGTACTCGGCAAGTACATCCTTGAAATGTTCCTAGTCGTGGGAGTATCGAGACAGGGCATCGATACTCTAGGGTAGACTAGCGTATACGCTTCTTAACCCATATGATGGGTGATGGATGATACCATATCCATTGGTGTTTGACATCAGAGAAGGTATACGGGTGCTCAGTGGAGACTGGGTACACTGAACGGACTCTCCGAGAACTCCTAGATGGTATTATACCTATCGTCAAATAGCTGTTCTCTGGTGACACTGGTACAGGTTAGTCTATCAACCCGAGATCGTCATAGAGTCTTATGCGATTCCCACTATGCTTTGATTTCCACCATACCACATTCAAGAGATCGTGCAAAATGTTGGTTTTTGGGTACAGTCCCTGTAGGGTTCCTAGGCACACTAATGAGGTCTCACAAGTGATCAAACATGGCTAATTCAAAATTTTCCATGTTCCTACAAACCCTAATACGGATCGTTAACTAGATGTATAGACGATGCAAGCAAATAAACGAATTTATTGCTAAAGGAAAGTGACTACAACCTTTGTAGATCCGGTCCTCCACCTCCATAGCTCTGTGATGAAGTCCCCTCGCTGCGATCATCGGATCTTGGGCTCTAGCGTCGGCTTCATCGGAGAAATGGGCGGGCTAGGTCGTCGACTTCGATGCCGAAGATGATCTACGTCGAGGCAACACAAGATCAAGCTCCAACTTCACCAAGCCTTGAAACTTGTGAAGAAAACACCCTATACTACTTGGCAAGTGGTAGAGGATGAAGAAATAGGAAGTGGGTTCACTTTAGAATTGGATTTCTCACTCTTTTTCTCAAGTTGCCATTAAAGGTTGCAAGCTTTCTTCTTTGTTGAAGAAGAAGAAGAAGAAAGAATATGATAAGTCTTTTTCTAAATAGAAAATAAAATGAATACTTATCATATAGCAACCATGGTTAGGTGTAGAGAATAAACTATGGTTAGGTTGAATGGTTAGGGTTAAGCAAGAGAAAAAAATGGTGGACTTGTTCAAAGCTTCAACAAGCAAACAAAGAAAGCCACCATGACTTATTTTGCAAAAATGAACAAATAAATAAATGAATAGATAAGTAAACAAAACCCTAACCATTCATATAACCATGGTTTAATCATACACACAAACTCAAGTTAGCATGTATTATCAAACATGATACAAACAAGTGCACAAAAGTATATCACATATACAACTTGTGTACTTCAACTGAGAAAATCCATTTAAAGTGAACAAATACTAGTTAATGCAAATTATTATATCAAATATATAATTATGCATTAAATCATTAAATCAATACTTGATTTAACGATCCGGTCATATCATATATAACCGACTAATATCCAATGTATCGGCTTATCGAATCAATCCTTGATTCGACAACTAGGTTATATCGCATACAACCAATCGATACATTCATCGCGAGAATAGAATACGGTATCACATACACGCATTATTCTCGGTCCCGCACATATCTCATATGCGCTCCTATTTCGTTTCGCTTGAGCCAGGAAACCTCTGTGTAGGACTCTAAAGACTCGTCAATACGCCGGCAGCAGGTGATGATCATATCAAACACCCACAAGCCGCAAGCGGTCTGCTAAACGTAACGGCCACCCGGGTATTGAGCGATCAGAAGATCAACGAGCAAGCCCGCTCACACTCCTGTGAATCCAACCAGTAACACTTACCGTACAGTCCGGTCTGTTCGTCTGATATGTCGCATATCTCGCCTAGGGGTGGTAAACGTCAGACCCCAATAGCTTGATAAGTCATGCTGACGTGAGGTCCATAACAATCGTGAAACTACTGATAACTCTTACCAGTATATCACTGCAACCCTGGCCAGGGATTTCCTGTTATGGCCAGTCGAGCATAGCGCAACATTAACCCCTAATACCGGGAGAGACGAATCCTCTCCTATCGCTCATTGCCTCCATGTGAATCGGGACTGTACCCAAAAACCACCTGTTTTCATGACTCAGTAGAGCCGTGGTAGGGTGGAAATCAAAGCACAGTGGGAGACACACAAGACTCTATGACGATCTCGGGTCAACAGACTAAGCTGTACCAGTGTCACCAGAGAACTGCCATCTGACGTGAGGTATAATACCATCTGGGAGTTCTCGGCGAGTCTGTTCAGTGTACCCAGTCTCCACTGAGCACCCGCATACCATCTCTGATGTCAAACACCAATGGATATGGGATCATCCATCGCCCATCACATGGGTCGAGAAGATATACACTAGTCTACTCTGGAATATCGATGCCCCGTCTCGATATTCCCACGACTAGGAACATTGAAGGGTGTACTCATGGACTACCCAGGCCCCACTAGTATGATCTGCATCATAGTCCTGGAAGTCGAGTACACATCCTAAGGGCTTTATCAACATGTAACAGAGAGACAAAAAGTATACATGTTAAGATAAAGAGCAACCAGATAGCGTACTATCATGTCGAGCAAGAAAGTCCTACCCATATATATCCCAGCATCCACTACAATATACATCCAATGTACAGTAATGGCCTCTAGGGCATACATATAACTAACAATCTCCCACTTGCACTAGGGCCATCTGTAGCAGTAGTTGTAGTATCTAATACTCAACCATCCCCTAAAAGTCTCTCTTTGGGAAAAGGCCTTCGTGAGTGGATCCGTCGTGTTGTCCTCTGAGTCTACTCTCCTAACCTCGATCACCCTGGAGATCAAATATCTCCATGATCAGGTGATGCTTCCTCAGAATATGTCTGGGTCACTGATGGGACCAGGGTTCACGGGCCAAAGCCACACTTCCATTGTCACACAATGGTAGGAACCTAGTTCATCTTATGAACCAATATACACCCAAACTGCCTCTTTGGTAGTATCTTTTAATAGCGATGTTACCAGCCTTTATCGTCTAGTCTGCCACGGTATCTAGCTTGGAACTCTTCCAACATACCGTCCCTTTTTTAAGGGTAAAGACAATGCTTGTGACTGACACTCAGTCGTCTTTATCACCCTAGAACGTTTCTAGTGATTCTCACCAGGATCGATTGATACATCTTCACTACATCTAGTGAGAATCCTAGCATCCAATTACATCTATCTCATAGATGAAAACTCAAGATTTAGGAGGTATCACTTTGATCCTATTGGAGAATCCTTGTGATAAGCGGAGATTGACCGAGCGTAGTATAGGAAACTCTTTTCCTATCAAGAGTATGTTGTCTACGTACAATACGAGGATAACCACCTTACTCTCTAGTACCGTTTTGTATATACAAGGTTCATCTGCCATTTTGATGAAGTCAAACACTTTGACTATCACATCAAAACAGACGTTCCAACTCCGCGATGCCTGCTTTATTATGTAAAGCAACCTGCACATGTTTCCGCTGCTCCCACTGTTTACGAAGCCCTCTGGCTGTGTTCTTATAGACGTTCTCTTCTAAATCATTATTTAGAAAAGTAGTCATGGCACCCAACCACCAGATATCGTAGCCATGGTATGTAGCAATGGCAAGTAGGATCTGGATGGACTTAAGCATAGTCCCTGGAAAAGGTTTCATCATTATCCATGCTTGGTTGATGACGAAAACCTTTAACAAGTCTAGCTTTGAAAGTCTCAAATTTTCCATCTACACCAAGTAATCTTCTCAAGATATACTTGCTCCTGATGGGGATTTAACCCTTCAGATATAGCAGCCAAAGTCCATACTTTGCTGGTGTACATGGATTCCATGTCAGATCGCTAAGCATCCAGCCATTCTTACAGAGTCCCTACTCTCGATGGCCTGCTCGAAACTAGTTGGGTCATCATCTTATGATGCATTCCTCGCTCCCACTGTCATCGAGAAACCAAAGTATCTCTCAGGCAGGTGAGGAACCCTGCTAGATCGGCGGAGAGGCTGAGGTTCGTTGGGGAATTTTGAATCCTTTGGTTCTGTCAAATCATCAGCAGTTTTGTATAGCTGGAACCTTTCCAGTTCTACAGAACTGACATTGCCTCGATCTTGTCCGGATTTTGCTTTTGACACAGGCCGGACAATCCCAAATCTTAACTTACTTAAGAGATAGGCTCTTCCCATACCATATCTTATATGGAGTGGTAGGCACTGATTTGAATCGAAGCCTATTCAATAGGTATGCAACTTCATAAGTGCATAACTCCCTAAAAGGAAATAGGAAACTCAGTAGTACTCATCATAGAGCGCACCATATCATTTAGGGTGTGATTGCTCCGCCCCGATATACCATCATGCTATGGTGTATACGGAGGAGTAATGCTGAGAGAGAATCTCATTCTCCTTTAGAATAGTCCAGGAATTCCATGCACAAGTATTCTCCTCCCTGATCTCATCATAGGACATAATACTTATACCCGGTTATTGGTTCTCTACTTCTAACTTATATTCTGTGAATATCTCAAAAGCTTCGGGCCTATGTTTCAACAGGAACATGTGTCTGAATCTTGAGAGATCATCAGAGAACGTAATGTAGTACAAAGAACCTGTCCTGGCATGTGTAGACAGGAGACCTTACATACATCATCATGTATCAGTCCCAAGAGTTTACTAACTCTTTCTCTGTTTCCAATAAACAGAGCTATGGTCATCTTAATTTTGTGACATGACTGGCAAGTTTCACAAGATGTAAATTCAAACTGATTTAAATATGCCTCTAAAATGTAACTTCAGCCAGTCGGGTCGCATTGATATGACCTAGTCTACAATGCCTCAAGAAGGAATCGTTCATTTCTGAACTCTTCCTCTTGTGTGTGTTCTGTATACTAGGAACTGTAGTTTGATTTAGAACATCAATGCTTTTAGATAACGTGCCTGAACCGATCAACCTTTGAAATAGAAAATGTTCAAAACAATATCCAACAATACAAAATTATATCCTTCTTTACTAATAAAGAAACTGATATGATTTTGTATATCAGGTTCGGTATCTAATAGCATTTGTTCAGAATCAATGTACTGGTAATACAGGGTGACAGTGACCAACAGACTTGGCTGCAACACTTGCCCCGTTTTCTGTCTCATGAAACTTATCACCCGTTCTCAGTTTTTCTACCTTTTTGTAACCCTATGTAACAGATTACATATCTGGGATCCTGATCCGGTATCAGATACCCAGGATGCAGAGGATACTGAGAAACAGTTCTGTATAATGAACACACCCGAAAGAGAAGCATCATATGTACTTTCTTCGTTTGGGCGGCATAGGATTTCTGGTTTTCCCCTATTTCCTGCTCTGTCTTATAACAATTATAAGTTGGAGCGGGACCAACGTTCCCCAGCTCAGTATAACAAGCGGGTTCGGTCAATACATCCATATTATTATCTTGATTAGGGCGTGATATGGTCGCTACCTGGAGAGAGAGAGAAGAAAACACTCTGCGTGCGCTCTTGCAAGATTAGATTTGTTATTTATTTTATCTAATCAGGATGGCTCCCACTGTTTTTATCAAATCTTCCTTCAAACCTTAAAAGGAAAGACTAGCCGGGATTAATTACACTCTACAAGTTCGCAAATCATTCAGCCAGGCCAGTGTCGGTACTTTGAGGGAGGTTCCCCGTGCTTTCGCACGGACCTAATTACAGTAAACCTCGTTTTCCCAGAGGCGTAACCCCGTTGACACCTTTCTAGACACCTACTTGATCGGTTAATTGAAAAGTGCAAAACTCTCCCAGGAGTAACAATTACTCGCAGTGGGTATCGGGATCCAACTATCACATAGAAGGTATGCAATCTCATTGCAAATTTCAACACTTGAAACTCCCGATAAAGATTTTTACCCCTAGCACTTATAACCTTAACTATGGTCAACAAATCATAAATACTAGTCAAGTTCTACCCGTCATTTCGTGATTAATTAGACCCACCCACATGACCCTTAACTAAGGTCAACAAAGTCACGCGACTGTCCTAACTAATCGCATCATATGCGGTGTAAGAAGACATCACTTAGCTACCGTACACTGTGCCTTAACTAAGGTCAACAAACACAGCATGAATACTAAGTACTCTACTTCCTAAAATGACGGAGGGTTGCGGATGGTTTTTAAGAAAACCTGTAACGCTTTGAACTTGATCTCGTTGCGGAATCAAATGGTTTTTAAATGGAATGTTTTTGAAGCTTTTCTAGTTTTGCTAAAGGGGTCACTCCCGGTGAAGGAATCGTCGGCCCTTTCCTCGTCGAATGAGGTGCGGGATATATCATATATATCACTGTGCAAAGCGGAAACTATAGAAGTGATCAAAAGACAAACCGAGTGTGTACCATCTGCCAGTTATTGCTAAAAGAGTCACTCCCGGTGAAGGGATCTCGGTCCTTTCCTCATCGAATAAGGTGCAGGATGTTCTACAATGAACACCGCGATGCAAAGCAAGAACTGTGGCTACCTGTTTTATTTTTGAAATTCGATTCCACAACATCAATTAGGTTTATTTTCTTTCATTAATCTCATTAACGAATATCCCATCATTTAAGTTCACCTAAACATCACAGATAAATATAACGTACGCTTATGCCATCTGCATTCGCCTCGATGTCCCGTCTACACCGTTAGGTTAGGTAACTAACGGCAGAGCGGGGCAAGGCTAGCGCGGGTGTAAAACATAAGCAACGTCTATATAATATATCATATATACTATATATAATATCTATCTGAACACATCACATGATCACATCACAGATAACGCAGCAGAAAATATCATATGAAATATTGGATATACTAGGACGTCCGTGTTTTCAATACGAGCCAGTATAAAACACGGATTCCACGGTCGTGATGAATAACCAATCCCACACCCCTAGACCCCTACGAGAGCGGCAAGCAACCCAACCAATTCTAGGGTTAGGAGACCCGGACTCGACTCCTCGAGATGGTCTCCCACTGAACCCTAGAACCCGGTTACTTGTGCTCCCCTCCTTGGGTCTGTCCTAGTGCGGAAAAGTAAATAATATACAAAGGGTGACAGCTTCCGCAACCTGGAAGTGCCCCAATAAAAGAATATTACATACAAGTTTTTTACATGAATGAAAATGAAAAACACTCATCTCACATAAAAACCCCCGGCTATTCAAACACGACGATCCAATATAACATATCCAGCAACACATAACATCACATGTCATCAACGTAAGAAAACATGCGTATCCCAATTGTCGTTGACATATAGCAACGAAACCGGCGATATCACATATTACACTTACGGTCACAGAAAAGAAAGTGTAAAACTACAACAGTTGGAATCCGCAACCTCCTCAGACATCGCATGCCTGGCCAAATGAATTCTTTAGACATCGCATGCCTAACAATTATAAACCCCACATTTTAGTCTCGTTATCGAAAACTCTTTTCAATATCTAGTCGGGCAATTCAACAGGATTCCCGAAATTCTGATCGAATACTCGTCGCAAACTTTAGTAGACGGCCGCACCCCCGATACCGTCGACGAAGTGCACCAAGGCAGAACACCGCTACCGCGAGCACCCGAACGGATGCTTTCGGCGACGGGGTTCTCCTACAGTCACTTGGTCGGGGTTATGGAGTGAAGCTGTCTATTAAGTTTACCCGGCGAGTATCCGCGTACGCTACGTGATTGCGACGAACTTCTGATCACATCAAAATTCCGTGGCAACCGATCAAGTGAGACTAAAATGCTATGTTTATAACATTCATTCAGTTATCTCATAACTACTTGTGAATTCCAATTATTTTATCACATTCCGGATAAGATAGAAAATGTTAAATTTTCCGATCGAACAATCAAACACCCAAGTTTTCCTGAAACAGCTCAACACATGAAATAAGTTCAAAGACATTCACTTCATGCCTCAGTACCAACGGTCCAGCCGTAGAAGGGTCAAGCCAACGCCTCACATGTGGCACGCCGTACTGCCCCAAACCCTAAGGTTCAAAGGGCAGTTCAAGACGGTCACATAATCGAGTTAAGGTTTGTTGTCTTCTAGAGGGACCATCGCGTTACTTGCACTACTTAGAACGTCGTTAAACTACGAAAAAGTCCAACAATTGGAAATTTCCTGGAAGGGGAAAAAGTGGGTATTTATATCCGGTCGAACTTTTTTAACATTTTGCTAAAATTTATCCGGAAAAACACATAGACAAAGTTTGACAATCCGATCAAATCTACGAACTCCCAATACAACCCAGAATATTCAACTCTTGAATAAATATTAAAAATACCCAGAAAATACAACAAACAAAATAAGACATTACTGTGCAAACAGTGTTTCAAGAAGAAATATTTTGGCCGTGGAACCGCCGCAGAAGCCATGCTTATGCCGCGGGTCCGCCGCGCTTTAATCATATCTTTTGGTCGTTTTTGCACCGTAATTCTTAGATCTTCCTGCTGAATTTTTTAAGAATTTTTAATCTGGAAAAAACCCAGTTTTTGAGAAATGTCCAGAGAGCATTTTGGAGTTAGGGTTTCGGTTCGATCGGAGTTCTAACTCCGTCTACGCATCGCCTAAGACTCTAGCTAGGCTCTGATACCACTGTTGGTCAGGCAGCCACCCTATCCAATGGGGTCACCGTGGCACCAACGGGTCCCTCAGCAGCTACTTTTTACGCATGCCCCCTTGCGAGGACTACAACCCGCCGGAACACCTTCCGGTCTCGGGACACCCTGGGGGTAAGAGCCTATGCTTCGCCACACTGTCACACAGTGAGAACCCCCCATAGGTCGACATCCAATACCTAGTAGCTCTGATACCAATGTTGGTCAGGCAGCCACCCCATCCAATGGGGTCGCCGTGGCACCAACGGGTCCCTCAGCCGCTACTTTTTACGCATGCCCCCTCGCGAGGACTACAACCCACCGGAACACCTTCCGGTCTCGGGACACCCTGGGGGTAAGAGCCTATGCTTCGCCACACTGTCACACTGTGAGAACCCCCCATAGGTCGACATCCAATGCCCAGTAGCTCTGATGCCACTGTAGGGTTCCTAGGCACACTAATGAGGTCTCACAAGTGATCAAACATGGCTAATTCAAAATTTTCCATGTGCCTACAAACCCTAATACGGATCGTTAACTAGATGTATAGACGATGCAAGCAAGTAAACGAATTTATTGCTAAAGGAAAGTGACTACAACCTTTGTAGATCCGGTCCTCCACCTCCATAGCTCCGTGATGAAGTCCCCTCGCTGCGATCATCGGATCTGGGGCTCTAGCGTCGGCTTCATCGGAGAAATGGGCGGGCTAGGTCGTCGACTTCGATGCCGAAGATGATCTACGTCGAGGCAACACAAGATCAAGCTCCAACTTCACCAAGCCTTGAAACTTGTGAAGAAAACACCCTATACTACTTGGAAAGTGGTAGTGGATGAAGAAATAGGAAGTGGGTTCACTTTAGAATTGGATTTCTCACTCTTTTTCTCAAGTTGCCATTAAAGGTTGCAAGCTTTCTTCTTTGTTGAAGAAGAAGAAGAAGAAGAAAGAATATGATAAGTCTTTTTCTAAATAGAAAATAAAATGAATACTTATCATATAGCAACCATGGTTAGGTGTAGAGAATAAACTATGGTTAGGTTGGATGGTTAGGGTTAAGCATGAGACAAAAATGGTGGACTTGTTCAAAGCTTCATGAAGCTTCAACAAGCAAACAAAGAAAGCCACCATGACTTATTTTGCAAAAATGAACAAATAAATAAATGAATAGATAAGTAAACAAAACCCTAACCATTCATATAACCATGGTTTAATCATACACACAAACTCAAGTTAGCATGCATCATCAAACATGATACAAACAAGTGCACAAAAGTATATCACATATACAACTTGTGTACTTCAACAGAGAAAATCTATTTAAAGTGAACAAATACTAGTTAATGCAAATTATTATATCAAATATATAATTTTTCATTAAATCATTAAATCAATACTTGATTTAACGATCCGGTCATATCACATATAACCGACTAATATCCAATGTATCGGCTTATCGAATCAATCCTTGATTCGACAACTAGGTTATATCGCATACAACCAATTGATACATTCATCGCGAGAATAGAATACGGTATCACATACACGCATTATTCTCGGTCCCACACATATCTCATATGCGCTCCTATTTCGTTTCGCTTGAGCCAGGAAACCTCTGTGTAGGACTCTAAAGACTCGTCAATACGCCGGCAGCAGGTGATGATCATATCAAACACCCACAAGCCGCAAGCGGTCTGCTAAACGTAACGACCACCCGGGTATTGAGCGATCAGAAGATCGACAAGCAAGCCCGCTCACACTCCTGTGAATCCAACCAGTAACACTTACCGTACAGTTCGGTCTGTTCGTCTGATATGTCGCATATCTCGCCTAGGGGTGGTAAACGTCAGACCCCAATAGCTTGATAAGTCATGCTGACGTGAGGTCCATAACAATCGTGAAACTACTGATAACTCTTACCAGTATATCACTGCAACCCTGGCCAGGGATTTCCTGTTATGGCCATTCGAGCATAGCGCAACATCAACCCCCAATACCGGGAGAGACGAATCCCCTCCTATCGCTCATTGCCTCCATGTGAATCGGGACTGTACCCAAAAACCACCTGTTTGCATGACTCAGTAGAGCCGTGGTAGGGTGGAAATCAAAGCACAGTGGGAGACACACAAGACTCTATGACGATCTCGGGTCAACATACTAAGTTGTACCAGTGTCACCAGAGAACTGCCATCTGACGTGAGGTATAATACCATCTGGGAGTTCTCGGCGAGTCCGTTCAGTGTACCCAGTCTCCACTGAGCACCCGCATACCATCTCTGATGTCAAACACTAATGGATATGGGATCATCCATCGCCCATCACATGGGTCGAGAAGATATACGCTAGTCTACTCTGGAATATCGATGCCCCGTCTCGATATTCCCACGACTAGGAACATTGAAGGATGTACTCATAGACTACCCAGGCCCCACTAGTATGATCTGCATCATAGTCCTGGAAGTCGAGTACACATCCTAAGGGCTTTATCAACATGTAACAGAGAGACAGAAAGTATACATGTTAAGATAAAGAGCAACCAGATAGCGTACTATCATGTCGAGCAAGAAAGTCCTACACATATATGTCCCAGCATCCACTACAATATACATCCAATGTACAGTAATGGCCTCTAGGGCATACATATAACTAACAGTCCCGAGTCGCATGGAGGCAATGAGCGATAGGAGGGGATTCGTCTCTCCCGGTATTGGGGGTTGATGTTGCGCTATGCTTGATTGGCCATAACAGGAAATCCCTTGCTAGGGTTGCTGAGATCTACTGGTAAGTGTTATCAGTAGTTTCTCGAACCGTTATGGACCTTCCATCGGCATGACTTATCAGGCTATTGGGGTCTGACGTTATACCACCTATAGGCTGCGATATGCGACATAACTGACGAAGAGACCGGACTGTACGGTAGTGTTACTGATTGGATTCGCAGGAGTATGAGCAGGCTTGCTTGTTGATCTTCTAATCGCTCAATACCCAGGTGGCCGTTACGTTTAGCAGACCGCTTGCGGCTTGTGGGTGTTTAATATGATCATCACCTATTGTCGGCGTATTGACGAGTCTTTAGAGTCCTACACAGAGGTTTCCTGGTTCATGCGAAACGAAGTAGGAGCACATATGTGATATGTGCGGGACCGAGATTAATGCGCGTATGTGATACCGCATTCTATTCTCGCGATATGTGATATCGGCCGGTTATATGTGATATAGTCGGGTTATCGGATCAAGTGTTGATTCGATAAGATGCTACATTTGATATTAGTCGGTTGTATGTGATATAGCCGGATTATTAAATCAATTGTTGATTTAATAATTTAATGTATAATTATATATGTGATATATTAATTTACATTAACTAATAACATTTCTTTTTCTTACTTATGTACACTTAGTCTATATGTGATATATATTAATGTACATTATATTGTATCATGCTTGATGCCACATGCTTCATGGGTGTATGAGACTCACACCATGCTTGATATAATGAATGGTTTTATTTATTTAAAGTTAATCAAAATTAATGGTAATTAGTCATATGGTTCAAGCTTGTATAAGCTTGTGGAACCATTGACCAAGTCCACTAATTTTGCTTTACTTGTAGATATTTGTTAACATAACCATTAATATTTGCCATGGTTTATTCTCTACATGAGTTGGTGTATAACACGAACTCACCCATGGTTGCTATTCTCACCTCATGAGTTTCATTCTCATCTCCACTTCATCTTCTTCTTCCTCATGAGAAAGCTTTCTAGCTTTTCAAAAGTGAGCAAAATTCCTACTTCATCATCCTCTATTATATTAGCCATTTAGTTTAGGGTGCTTGCTTCACTAATCTACCATTAGTGAAGAGGTAGTATGAGCTTGAGTCTCCTCGACGTAGATCATCTTCGGTCTCAAAGAATTCGAGCAAGCTTGTTCATTTCTTCATATGAACCCTTACTAGAGTTCGGGTGTTCACTACTTGAAGCGAAGGGACTACTATACGGAGCTTTAGAAGTGAAGGACTAGTCTACAAAGGTTGTCTTCCTCATTCACTTAGATGTAAAGTTGTTTGCATTGATTTTTCGTCTAAATCTCTAGTTAAGATTCTAGGTTAGGGTTCTTTAGTACGGCAAAAATTTGAATTTGGCATGGACGATGTCTTCTGAAACCTTGCTGTCGTGCTAGGTGACCCTACATAGATGATCCCTATTAATTCTTCTTTTGGGTTTGGAGGAGAATTTGAGGATACAGTGGAAGACATCCTGATTAGATAAAGTGATTAACCATTCTGATCTCGGTTAGAGTTCACGCTGAGTATTTCTTTTCTCTCTCTCTCTTTGGCAGCGACCATGGCCCGACCCTAGACTAGAACTCATAAACCAAGTTAACCGAACCTTCATAAAACACACTGGCTTTTGGATTGTCAGAGTTGCATACTTCATTGCCACTCCTACTTTTACCCTTTGCTTTTCTCCGGAACATTCCGTATCACTACGAAGATCCACATTTATTGGATATGACCATAGTTACATACGAACTCGAAGAAACTTGTTTCAAATTCGAGAATGGTTTTCGGTTCTGGAGAAATTGAATAGGACTATTCGGTTGTCTTTTCCTTTTACCTTCTCTCAGGTTGTGAGGGCTTCTAGGATTAGGAGAGGGTACACCTATCGCGCTTATTGGATAGTCTTCTTCCAAACCATAGGCAGGTGCCGAAAGGTAGGGAAGGAAGAAAACCAATTAGCCTAAGTGAGGTGTACAGAAGGTAATAAGTAAAGACAAATAAAGGGATTAGAAAGAAGGAAAAGTAAATTGTGACTGCTGTCATTCACAACCAAACCGCGTATATCATTGCCACTCCTTCTTCACCTTTGCATTTCTCAAGAACACCCCGTATCACTACGAAGATCCACATTTATTGGATAATCCATTGTATAGTTACATACGAACTCGAAGGAGCTTGTTCCAGTTCGAGAATGGATTCTGGTTGAGGAGAAATAGAATAAGGATTATTCAGTTATCTTTTCCCATTACCTTCTCTCAGGTTGCGAGGGCTCCTAGGATTAGGAGGGTACACCTATTATGCTTATTGGATAGTCTTCTTCCAAACCTTAGTCTAGTGCCAAAAGGTAGGAAAGGAAGAAAACTATTTAGCCTAAGTACGGTGTATAGAAGGTAATAAGTAAAGACAAATAAAGGGATTGGAGAGATGGCAAGGAAATATACGGTTACAGTTATGAATCTGGATGGTGGAAGGGGCATTATTAGGAATACCCGGATACCCCTTCGAAATATTTTCATGTTTCAGTTTCACTGTGAGTTGTTAATTGAAAACTGATTTCCCAATTAGATTCTTACTCCAGAGTATGTATTTACCAGGTTTGATTCTCACATCTGTATGGTTTTACGGATGATGAGTGGGAGTAAGTTATTGGGAATTAGGTGATTATATCCTTATTATATTGGAATTCATTGTAATTGGTGATATTTGAGGAAATCGCCTGGGGTTTTGCCTGACAGCAAATATTGGTTTTGAGTATCCGTTATTATGCACCAATTTCAAACTGATATATCTGTACGTTTATTTTATAAAGTGAGATATAACTTTTTGAAATTATGTCTATGACATTTACCTATATCAGTTGATGATTGGGTAAAGAGCATTAAACAGCAGTGTAATTCTTCTTAACCATGGTACAGTTTTCAACCTAAGACGCACAGGGTTTGAGTTGTTTAACTCAGGGGACTTATACAAAGTATTGTATGTTGTCCAGTGTCCATTAGGACAAAGGGGTTGGTACTCGTACTATATTCTGTTTACTTGTGACTTCTCCAGTTTTAGACAAGTATTTCGCAGAAATGCAAAGTCCAAGTTTTGAGAAGTTATGGGTACAAGAATAAAGTAGAGAACTATGTGTTGCAAGTATTAGGATTCTTCAAGGTGATCGAAGATGTAGATACTTGTGTTTGGTATTCAGTTGATAGTAATGGTTTTGAGAACTTACTTCTCTTTCAGGTTACTCATATCTGGATGCACTCCTAAGTTGAGTAATGCTGATTTGCCTCTTTCCTTTTTAGTTAACATGCACTGGAGACAGCTGCATGATTTGAATCTGGTTCCAATTAAATCAGTGCATCTATTTCTATATTGTATATAGAATGGTTCATATCTTAACGATGTTAAGGTATATGGAGTTGTCCCGCTTATGCTTAAAACCGGACTCTGGATAACTCAAGGCACGTTTCTGTAATGGCAGTTTGTGGGTTATCCCGGGTTATGACGAGGGTTAACTTTCTACCATCCGAAAGATCAATAGTGATATTTTTCTTGACTCGCCACAGTTTTAGTAAAATGGACTTTTTCAGAAAACAGTAGTGGGGGTATGTCACGACCCAAAATTGGCCCGTGACGGCCCTAATACTACGCAACGCCTAAAGACGTAACGCAGTAAAAGAAAGCCAAAACCCAGAAATCTAAACCATAAAAAAATACGGAAAGATAATAAAAGTTTTTGAAACATTTGAAATCGCAACCCAAATTCTTTAAAAGTCCTACTTCTTTCTTTAAAATTTTGGTAACACCCACTTTTTGTAAAAACTAGCCCAAGATGAATACAACACAAATATACGACGCCGTAGCGAAGAAATAAAGACAATAGAAAGAAAGTTGTATATAAAAGACAACAAATCCACAAATAATATACAATATCGCCATCACCAAGTCTCTAAATCAACCACATAATAGTAGATGGAGAGTACAAGATACAACGAATGTACAATATAAAATACAGATAATCATCTAACCCACCTAAGCAAAATGGTATACTGTGAGCCGATGCGATATCTGTAGCAAAAGATGATAGATGAATAGCTGAATAACCTGCCTCGACTACTCTAGAGAACAACCTGAAACACCTGTGGCACAATGGGAGTGAGTTGCCAACTCGTGAATAGTAGATAACATATGCAGGTAATCCCAGGAATGTACGTACAGCATGAATCTAAGATATGTGATTACAGTAATAACATGTCATGTAAATGCCGAATAATGGAAAGTACACTAGCAGGTACAATCAATATGTGAAGCAATAATAACATGACAATAGTATGCAATAACTATGCAATAGGGATATGAGAATGCAAATATGCAGCAATCATGAAGGGTACACTAACAGGTACTCCTAATACATGGAACAGTGTATAAGTGAAAAGGTATGAGGTATGGAGTGAAATATGTCATCCCACGGAATCATGTCATCGTGGTAGGATCACAATCCATCAAGACACTCAAATCCCAATTCCTCAAATCAGCCCCCACGTTAGGCTCTCACGTCATATAAGTCTCACGTCTCCTCAATGTACAATATCGAGTAATCTCCTATATCCCGAATGTACAAATCAATAATCCTATATGTATGTCCAATCTCAATGAATCACCTGATATCCCAAGTCAAAGTCTCAAATAAGATTCTAGCATCCTAAATATATATATGCAGAAATAAATATGATGGGGTCAATACACATATATTAGCGTCCCATTCCACTAATATTGGTGTAAGGGTATATATAACAACGGCTAAATCCCCTATTATATATATAAAGGTGTTTAAAAGAAATATCATGAAAACAATGTGCCAAGCATCGACACAGAAATCCTGATAGGTACGTATCATACGCTGTCCCGAAAGCACGAGTGCCTAGCTCTGACCCTCGCCTTTCAACGTATGCATACGCACATGACTCCCAATGGTATCTCCATGATCCCCGCCAAGTCATTAGTACTGTCACCGGATGGTATGGTTCCCCTGCCGGGCTCATCGGCTTATAGCACATCGACATCCCTTTCTTGCCCCGGGGTACCTCCGGGCCCCACCATGTACCCTCTACGGCCTCGACGCCTCCTCGTAGGGGTATATATATATATCAGCACCGATAAAACCCATGGTGGATGCGCAAATATCATATCAAGGAAACCGGGTTTTTCAATGTATGCATAATTTCATGAACTCCCGCGGTTCCTAAATCCAGAAAACATCATGTAAAATCCAAATAAACAATGCGCAAATCCAGGAATAAATGTATGCGATATATCTGAAATGCGAGCATATAAATGAGAATATGTAGCTGAAACTAGATGTATGCGAAACCAATAAGGTACAGCTAAGTAACATCAGTAAAGGTAAATATGTAACAGCAACTGAATATGTGTGTAACATACAGGTGTAGCAATGTATAGGTATCTACCTATAAGAACTGATGTCGTATACCCCCCCTGGGTATAGGAAAAATATGAGTAAGGTATACTTGTAGATGTATCGTAAAGGGTATGTGTACCTATCACTAATGGTACGATACTCTATAGGTATATAGGTATGGTAATGTCATATGTGATAAGCAGTACGAATCAATGTCACAAGGTCCCTAACCAAGCAATATAATGTCTATAATGGTTTGTGTGTGACATGGCAATTATTGACGGTGTGTGTGTAGCATACAATCCGTGCTCGTGCAACATGAACCGTCAATAATATGTGCAGTGCCCTACGGCTACTAGTCACAGTACAACTATATCTAAGTAAAAATGGTAAAGGCGCAATTCTAACAATGACGTAGAATATTGGACAAGTATTAGAATCCTAGCCCAGACGCATAACGCCATGCCGGCGATTCCCCTGTAGATGTTAAATCTACTCACCTACTCTCTAAGCTAGGTGAATCCTACCATCTTCTCCCCCCTGTATCAGTGTCCGTAGTCCCTGCCTACAAACCTGCAATTTAAATATGGAAATCATATATAAGCCAAATATTCCGCAAAACGCGATATCGAACCCAAACGAGAAACTCGCGTCGCGAACTAAACGCGCGTGTGCACGATATGCTAAAACGTGTGTATACGAGTCTAAAACTACCGCGACACGCCGCGATACGCTGGATCACAGAACCCACTCACGTATCGCGCGTATCGCGCAAACACAACAGACATGCAAAACGATATTTGATCCCAGATTTTCCTACAGGTCAATTCTTACAAAACTGGACATGCCAAAACACTAGAAAACACATAAGAGAGCCCTACACAAAACCCCAGCACCCTTGCCCCCCACTTGGCCGCAAATTGCGGCCAAACACAATAAATCTGCGGCCTGTTTTGGGAGAGGATGGCTCGTGTTCTGGTGGTGTGTTCTAGACCTAGTGTGCATGCCCCAGTTTCCTCAATTTTGTCCTGAAGGCCCCGGGTCAAAAGCAGATCACAGATAGCCAATATATCGCTTTAAAAATCACCAATTGCACAAAAAGCAAACCCTATGGTATTTTAGTGTAATCCAGGGAAATTCTCAGTTAAAGTGACCCTAACAACACTTAAATAAGTAGGGTTTACCAACACAATCATCACTTTGCTGTAGGGTTCCTAGGCACACTCAAGAGGTTCCACAAGGCATCAACTATGCCAAACAAAAATCTTCCGGTGCCGAGAAACCCTAAACTAGATCGTTAACTAGATGTTAAGGCGAAAAGCAAGCAAGCAAACGACTTTGCTACTAAGTAAAAGGGATTACAACCTTTGTAGATCCGGTCCACCACTTCTTTAGCTCCGTGTTGGCGTCCCTCCGCTGCGATCATCGGATCCCGGACTCTAGAAATGGTTTCGTCGGAGAAATGATCGGGCTAGGTCATTGACATCGAGGCCGAAGATGATCTACGTCGGGGAGACTCAAACTCAAGCTATTCCTTCACTCGGTCGAAAACTTTGTGAAGAGAACACCCTAAACTACATGGCAAGTGGTAGAGGATGAAGAAATAGAAAGTGGGTGTAGGGTTCCTAGGCACACTAATGCGGTCTCACAAGGCATCAACCATGCCAATTTTAAATTTTACAAGTGCCGAGAAACCCTAATACGGATTCGTTGACTAGAGATTAGGCGAAAAGTGAAACTAGTTAACACCTTAACTAAAAGAAAAAGGCTACAACCTTTATAGATCGGTTCTCCACTTCCTTAGCTCCATGTAGACGTCCCCTCGCTGTCCATATCGGATCCCGGACTCTAGCATCGGCTTCATCGGAGAAATGGGCGAGTTAGGTCGTCGACTTCGATGCCGAAGATGATCTACGTCGAGGCAACACAAGATCAAGCTCCAACTTCACCAAGTCGTGAAACTTGTGAAGAAAACACCCTATACTACTTGGCAAGAGGTAGAGGATGAAGAAATAGGAGGTGGGTTCACTTTAGAATTGGATTTCTCACTTTTTATCTCAAGATGCCATTAATGGTGGCAAGCTCTCTTCTTGAAGAAGAAGAAGAAGAAGATGATAGAATATGATTAGTCTCACTTTTTAAATGAAATAATATGAATACTTATCATATACTAACCATGGTCAAGTGTAGAGAGTAAACTAGGGTTAGGTGAATGGTTAGGTTAAGGGAATAAAACAAAAATGGTCAAGCTTTCAACTCTTCATGAAGCTTCATGAAAGAAACAAAGAAAGCCACCATTTCCATTTTCTTTTCCAAAATAAATAATCAAATTTAATAAATGAATAAGTAAACAAAACCCTAACCATTCATATAACCATGGTTTAATCTTTACACAAACTCAAGTTAGCATGTATCATCAAACATGATACAATCAAGTGCACACAAAAGTATATCACATATACAATGTGCACATTAAGTGAGAAAATCCTTTTAAAGTGAACCAATACTAGTTAATGCAAAGTAATATATCAAATATATAATTATACATTAAATCATTAAATCAAAACTTGATTCAATGATCCGGTCATGTCACACATAACCGAATAGTATCCAATGTATCGACTTATCGAATCAATCTTCGATTCGATAACTAGGTTATATCGCATACAACCAGTCGAACCATTCATCGCTGAGAATGAAATACGGTATCACATACACGCATTATTCTCGGTCCCGCACATATCTCATATGTGCTCCTATTTCGTTTCGCTTGAGCCAAGAAACCTCTGTGTAGGACTCTAAAGACTCGTCAATACGCCGGCAGCAGGTGATGATCATATCAAGCACCCACAAGCCGCAAGCGGTCTGCTAAACGTAACGGCCACCCGGGTATTGAGCGATCAGAAGATCGACGAGCAAGCCCGCTCACACTCCTATGAATCCAACCAGTAACACTTACCGTACAGTCCGGTCTGTTCGTCTGATATGTCGCATATCAAGTCTAGGGGTGGTAAACGTCAGACCCCAATAACCGATAAGTCGTGCCGGTGTGAGGCTGATAACGGGTCGAGAAACTACTGGTAACACTTACCTGCAAATCTCTGATCAGCCCTGGCCAGGGACTTCCCTGTTACGGCCAATCGAGCACAGCGCAACATCAACCCCCAATACCGGGAGAGACGAAACCCTCCTATCGCTCATTGCCTCCATGTGACTCGGGACTGTACCCAAAAACCACCATTTTGCACGCCCTCATGGACATGGTAAGGTGGAGATCAAAGCACAGTGGGAATCACACAAGACTCTATGACGATCTCGGGTCTACAGACTAACCTGCACAAGTGTCACCTGAGAACTGCCATCTGACGTGAGGTATAATACCATCTGGGAGTTCTCGGCGAGTCCGTCCAGCGTACCCAGTCTCCACTGAGCACCCGTTATACCATCTCTGATGTCAAACACCAATGGATATGGGATCATCCATCGCCCATCTCATGGGTCGAGAAGCGTATACGCTAGTCTACACTGGTATATCGATGCCCCGTCTCGATACACCCACGACTAGGGACCTTGAAGGATGTACCTATGGACTACCATGTCCCCACTAGTATGATCTGCATTATATTCCAGATAGTCAAGTACACATCCTAAGGGCTTTACCAACATGTAACTATAAGACAGTTTAAAGAGACTTGAATACATGTTAAGATAAAGAGCAACCAGATAGCATACTATCATATCGAGCAAGAAAGTCATCTCTATATATGTCCAATCATCCAATATAATATACATCATCTGTACAATACTGGCCTCTAGAGCATACATACAACTAACAATCTCCCACTTGCACTAGGGCCAGCTGCTGTAGTATCGCATACCGAGCATCCCGAAGAGTCTCTCAAACTGTATCTGGGGAATGGCCTTCGTGAGTGGATCCGCCATGTTGTTCTTCGTGTCAACCCTCCTGACCTCGATCTCCCGGCGATCAACTATCTCCCGGATCAGGTGATACCGCCTCAGAATATGCCTGGATCGCTGATGGGACCGGGGTTCTTTTGCCAAAGCCACCGCTCCATTGTTATCACAATACAAAGGTATTGGATGCTCAATGGATGGAACCACTCCAAGTTCAGTAATGAACTTCTTGATCCAGACAGCCTCTTTGGCAGCATCGTTGGCAGCGATGTATTCAGCCTCCATCGTCGAGTCTGCCACGGTTTCCTGCTTGGAACTCTTCCAGCTAACCGCCCCTCCGTAAAGGGTAAAGACAAATCCCGACTGCGACTTAGAGTCGTCCTTATCACTCTGGAAGCTTGAATCGGTAAAGGACTCCACTTGGAGTTCTCCGTTACCATACACCAAGAGCATCTCTTTAGTCCTTCGCAAGTACTTGAGAATGCTCTTCACAGCTGTCCAGTGACTCTCTCCAGGATCTGCTTGATACCTGCTCACTACACTTAGTGAGTATGCTACATCGGGTCTGGTACATAGCATCGCGTACATGATAGAGCCTACAGCCGAAGCATAGGGTATCCCTTGCATGCGAGCTCTCTCCAAATCAGTCTTGGGAGACATCTCTTTGGAGAGAGTGACTCCAGAGATCGTGGGCAAGTTCCCACGCTTGGATTCTTCTATACTAAACCTCTTTAGTATGGTGTCAATGTACCTGGATTGGGACAATCCCAATATCTGTTTGGACCTATCTCTATAGATCCTGATTCCCAATATGCAGGAGGCATCACCAAGATCTTTCATTGAGAATCTTTGTGATAAGAAAAGCTTGACCGATTGCAGCATAGGAATGTCATTTCCTATCAAGAGTATGTCGTCTACGTACAATACGAGGAAGACAACCTTACTCCCTGCCACCTTCTTGTAGATACAAGGTTCATCTGGGTTTTTGACGAAATCAAACTCTTTGATAACGACGTCAAAGCAGATGTTCCAACTCCGCGATGCTTGCTTTAATCCATAAATGGATTTAAGCAGCTTGCACACCTTCCCGCTGCTCCCACTATCTACGAAGCCCTCTGGCTGAGTCATGTACACGCATTCTTCTAAATCACCGTTTAGAAAGGCGGTCTTAACATCCATTTTCCAGATTTCGTAATCATGATATGCAGCGATGGCAAGCATGATCCGGATGGATTTAAGCATAGCCACTGGAGAAAAGGTTTCGTCAAAGTCCACACCTGGTCTTTGACGAAATCCCTTTGCAACAAGTCTAGCTTTGAAAGTCTTCACTTTCCCATCTACACCAAGTTTTTTCTTGAAGATCCACTTGCTCCCAATGGGTTTTACCCCATCAGGAGCAACTTCCAAAGTCCATACTTTGTTGGTGTACATGGATTCCATCTCGGACCGCATAGCATCCAGCCATTTCACTGAGTCCCTACTCGTGATGGCCTGCTCGAAACTAGTTGGGTCATCATCCTCCATGATGCAATCCTCACTCCCACCATCCATGAGAAAACCGTAGTATCTCTCAGGTTGGCGAGGAACCCTATTAGATCGGCGGAGAGGCTGAGGTTCATTGGGAGTGATTGTTAGAGATTCTGCGTGTTCAAGTTCTAGTTTTAAATACCGCAATCAAGACGGTTTCGCTTGTAGCTTGCCGGTTGAGTACGGGTCGTCCGCAGGGAGATGGGAATCTTTTTCTATGTGTTTTTCGACGAGTTAAGTCCTGTGTTCAGATTTTGTTGTGGTTATCTAAGTGTTAAGTTGATATTTAAAGAGAGCTTGTTAGGGTTAGGATTAGGTTAGTTTGAGTTAGGAGTCTCCACATCTTTCGTTGCCCCACTTAATATCGGTGTTACGGTAATCGGCAACAACGGGGATTAGCACGACTAGGAAGGACTTTGCGAGTATAAGCTAGGCTTTCCAACGCATAAGTCTTCCTTTTGGTGCTTGTCCGTCCGTTCTTGGCTCTTATCCATAACCTCCGGTTAATTCAACCACAACCGGTCTCACTACAGAATCACCGCTATCATGTAGGATAGGGTGCCGTAAGGAGCGGATTGTGGTTCAATTAACGGGAGTCGATTTAAGTTGTTGGGCAAGGAAAGAGTGAGAGAGATTTCCTTCTCTCAAACTTCCCTTATCCTACCCTAACAAGTATAAAACTACTCACACTTCATGATAAGGAAAAACAAAACAAAACAAAAGAGGAAGATAGAAAGAAGGAGATTAGAAGAATACGACTAACTATTTGCGACCTCACTTTGGCGAGGATCGAGCGTAAGTATCATTGTCGTATGAAAGATAAAGAAAAAGAGAGAAGAAAGAAACAACAAGGAAATAACAACAACTACTTAACAATTAAAATTACAACAAGTAAAGAAAGAGCAAGACAAGCATGATAATAAAATGATCTTCTTTATTTATCATTCCTCCCTCACAAAGCTCACTACAAGTTTAATGGAGAAGAGATGAGAAGAAGAAGAACAAGTGAACTAAATCCTAGAAAAAGAAAATACAAGAATGGACCCTTTCCTTCACAAACTTCTGGGCTATTTATAGGCCAAAAACTGAAAACCTAGGGCAACCACCAGAACCCATATGAAAAAACAAAAACACCCCTGAAACATTTCTGTCTTTGGCGCCATAATGGCCGCGGATCCGCGGCCTGGACCCACCTTTGGCCGCGGATCCGCGGCCCATTAGAGGAATTGGGCTTCGTGCTTTTTTGTGGTGGCCTGATCTGCTGTGTGCTTCATTCTGGTTCATATATTTTCTGAAAATACTTCCATATTTCTTCCAGAATTTCTGTTGAGGGAAAGGTGGACTTTTTGTCAAGATTTTGTCATGATTGCCTCGAGCTCCGCGTAGATCTCTTGGATTTTATGCTACCATTGAGCCTTGTGCATGAGAATGACATTGATTTGATCTTTTGTCTTCCTATTGATATCTGGCAACATACGGATGAAGAGCATAGACCGTGTTTTTATCTGTGGTTGGCAGGAACCCGGATTTTTCCGTGTTTTCCATGAATTTCACCGTTTTAGAACCGAGAACCTGTATTCTGCAATTGGCTAGCAAACACGGCTCAAGAGTATCTACGGATATGCAAATGTGATAAAAATTGGGCGGTATGAAAATGCAAAAATCTGATATGAACAAATACCCCCAAACTTATCATTTGCTCATCCCGAGTAAAGCCCATTTATTCACAAAAAATTTCCTAACCTCACTTTCGCAGGGAACGCGATTGCACTGAGCATGTGCAACAAGCCGTTAAACCTCTAGGTGTCCCTAGTAGGAGGAGTGTTGTCTCCTGAGGGTTTTCAGCGGATACTACCCACAAAATCCGGTCAAGTTGGTTTGTAAAAATGACTAAGTTTCAAACCCTAAAGTTTTGTTTTTAGAAAATAACAATTCTATAATCCTAAGTCCAGACTATCGAACCTTTATTTTTCACACCTCGCTTCTTATTTAACTACAGATTTTATATGTCTTTACGTGCAGTGCAAATAGTGTCGTGAAGTTCCAGAAGGATCGATTAAAGTCATCATGTCGCACAATAAAGCCCAGATAACAACTTGAAAAGGATCACATAAGTTTTATAAAGAGTTAAGCATTTTTCAAGTTTCGTTTTTCAGTAAGGTTTCAACTTCAGAATTTCTATCTTCCTTAACAGGAAACTAAGTCGTATTTTTCACTCCACCTTTTAACTTGTTTTCATTTCATACACACCTCTGTGAACGTGCAATAGTCTTTATCATAGAATAAAACCTTCATATCCCCGTTAAAAAAAATTTTAAAAGCCTATCTTTTATCAAGATTATTCTCACACAAAGAACCGTTAGGAATTTTAACTCGGAGAGAACACTTGCTTGACTTTGTTTTAAACTGGACTATCTAGGCTTCTTAGCGAGCTTTGGGCCAATGCACCCAAACCAGTTGGTTTTAGGGCATTAGGTGTAGAAACACCCCAGCGGACTTAATTACTCAAGTTACCTAGGTCCAAAAACAAAAGACAGTTTGTCGTGAAAATCAGATGATTTAATACGAACGGAGATATAACCGGTAGCTCAAATATTTTTTGGATAAAAGACGTGTTTGGTGGGTTTGGTGTGTAATCATTCCAATCAAGTTTTAGATGGGTTATTTTTCCGACTTAGCTCCAATTACGGCATCAATAACATTCCTTCATATTCGCTTTACTTCATAAACTATTCTTGACATTACTTATTTCAGAACAAACCTATTTGATCCTCAGAAAATCATTTATCTGTTTAAAAGTTTAAACATGAAAGACTTGTCATCTAATTCCAAAATCTTACGACACGTGTAGTGTGATGTAAAGACGTATATCAGCTATAGTTAACTTCAAAGGAGAGTTATCTTTCAGGTTTTCAAAATCCAAACATAAGATCTAGTTATTCCTATTTTTTCAAACAAAAACCGTCGAATGTCGAATCAGAGTTCTTCCACAAGCTAACTTGACAAAAAAAAAATTTATATTTTTTTAGAAAATTTTCAAATTTTTATGGATTTTATGGATATTAATATGCAGATGCAAAATATACATATGAATGCGAAGGTAAGAAATGCGTACCGAGCGTACCCCCAAACTTAAACTGGACAGTGTCCTCACTGTCATTGCATGAAGAGATCATTTGAAGGGTCAAAATTGTCGGTTAGCGATACACAAATTTTTATTTGTTTTTGTTTTTAAAGAAAAGAATATGCACAAATATATACAAAATGGTTTGTACATACCCCCAAACTTATTTGGAACAGTGTCCACTGTTCTTGGCTGGATAACCGAAGTTTGGAGGTAGGCAGAGGAAGATCATTCAGGGTAAACCGGCTCCTGTAAGAACAGGAGCTCCTCTGTTGGTTCGGCGCTAAGGTACGGTTTGCATCGGTGTCCGTTCACTTTGAAGAGTGAACCGTCCTTTGGATTTTCCAAATCCACAGCGCCGTGCGGATACACATTCCGCACAAAATACGGCCCTTTCCAGCGAGATCTGAGCTTTCCAGGATGGAAATGAAGTCGGGTGTCGTAAAGTAGTACCTGCTGACCAGGTACGAAGGTTTTGCGCAAAAGGTGTTTATCATGAAACACCTTCGTTCGATTCTTAACGACAACCGCGTTGTCGTAAGCCTCATCCCTAAGCTCGTTCAGTTCGTGCAGCTGTAGCTTCCGATGGCTTCCCGCGTCCTCGATAGACAGATTCAGCTCCTTTATCGCCCAAAATGCGCGATGCTCGATTTCGACAGGAAGGTGGCAGGCTTTTCCGTACACAAGCCGATAGGGAGACATGCCAAGGTCGGTCTTATAAGCGGTTCTAAATGCCCAAAGGGCATCAGTGAGTTTCAGAGACCAATCCTTACGGTTCTTGGAAACCGTCTTCTCCAATATCTGCTTGATTTGCCAATTTGAAACTTCGGCCTGCCCGCAGGTTTGGGGGTGGTAGGGCGTAGAGAGCTTATGATTAATGGAGTATTTCCGCATCAAGGCTTCGAAAGTTTTATTGCAGAAATGACTTCCATTGTCGCTAATGATCGCTCGGGGGTGCCCAAACCGTGAGAAAATGTTTTCTTTAAGGAACCTAACGACAACCTTGTTGTCGTTAGTCCGGCTGGGCACAGCCTCGACCCATTTAGAGACGTAATCAACAGCTAGAAGGATGTACAAGTTCCCAAAAGAGCTGGGAAACGGCCCCATGAAGTCTATCCCCCAAACATCGAAAATCTCCACAACCAAGATCGGTTGGAGCGGCATCTCGTTCCTCCGGGATATCCGGCCCATGTGTTGGCACCGGGAGCAAGTCTTGCAATAGTCGTGAGCGTCTTTGAAAAGTTGTGGCCAGTAGAAACCACATTGCAAGATCTTCTCAGCTGTCTTTCTGGGCCCAAAATGCCCGCCACACGCTTGATCGTGGCAAAATGACAGCACACTCTTGAATTCCTCATCAGGGACACACCGACGAATAATCTGGTCGGGACAGTACTTGAACAAGTAGGGTTCGTCCCAGTAAAAGTGTTTTACTTGGGATAAGAAGCGAAGTCTGTCCTGACTCGACCATTCGGTTGGTAGTAATCCCGTGGCCAAATAGTTCACAATATCTGCGAACCAGGGTTCGCAAGATACTGTCAAGAGTTGTTCATCCGGGAAAACGTCGTTAATTGGAATTGGAAGCGAAGGCGAAGAAGGAAGTCGTGAGAGATGGTCGGCAACTACGTTTTCACATCCTCGTTTGTCCTTAATGACAAGGTCAAACTCTTGAAGCAAGAGGATCCAACGTATTAACCGAGATTTTGCATCTTTCTTCGCAAAAAGATGGCGCAGAGCTGAATGGTCCGTGTAGACAATGACTGGAGAGCCGATGAGGTAGGGCCTGAACTTTTCTAAAGCAAATACAACAGCCAAGAATTCCTTCTCAGTTGTTGTATAGTTAAGTTGGGCGTCGTTCAGGGTCCGGCTCGCGTAATAGATTACGTGCGGCATCTTGTTGATGTGCTGTCCAAGGACAGCACCGATGGCAAAGTCGGATGCATCGCACATGATCTCGAATGGGTGCGTCCAGTCAGGAGAAGAAAGAACGGGAGCAGAAGTGAGTGAGCGTTTCAGTGACTCGAATGCAGTCACACAGCTCGAGTTGAAGTCGAAAGGCGTGTCCTTGGCCAGCAAAAGCGTCAAGGGCCTAGCAATCTTGCTAAAGTCCTTGATAAACCGTCTATAGAAACCGGCATGGCCAAGGAAGGCTCGGATATCTCTGACGCATCGGGGAGGAGGCAGATTGGAAATGACCTCAATCTTTGCTTTGTCAACCTCTATTCCATTTTGCGAGATGATATGTCCTAAGACAATACCTTCGCGCACCATGAAGTGGCATTTCTCCCAGTTCAAAGTGAGATTCTTGTCCTTACATCGGGTAAGGACAGCGTCAAGATGCAGCAAACACTCGTCAAAGGAGTCGCCGAAGATGGAGAAGTCATCCATGAAAATCTCCAGAAATTTTTCCACCATGTCCGAGAAAATTCCCATCATACACCGCTGGAAGGTAGCGGGCGCATTGCATAACCCAAAGGGCATGCGTCGATATGCAAACGTGCCGAAAGGACAAGTGAAAGTGGTCTTGTCCTGGTCTTTTTCGGTGATGGGAATTTGATTATAGCCAGAGTAGCCATCAAGAAAACAATAGTACTCATGTCCGGCCAATCGTTCAAGCATCTGGTCAATGAAAGGTAGCGGAAAGTGGTCTTTCCGCGTTGCGGCGTTGAGTTTTCTGTAATCAATGCAAACTCGCCACCCAGTTTGGGTGCGAGTAGGGATTAACTCGTTCGCCTCGTTAGTGATGACCGTGATGCCCGACTTCTTGGGGACAACGTGAATGGGGCTAACCCACTGGCTATCAGAGATAGGGTAAATGATACCACTATCTAGACATTTGACGATCTCCTTCTTCACAGCCTCCTTCATGACTGGATTAAGACGTCTTTGTGGATCCCGGGCTGGTTTGGCATCATCCATCAGATGAATGTGATGCTCAACGATGAAGGGACTAATCCCCTTGATGTCCGCCATGGACCAGCTAAAAGCTTGCCTATTGCTGTGCAAGACCGCGAGAAGGGCTTTCTCTTGCTCGGGAGCTAGAGAAGCCGAGATGATGACAGGAAGGGTCTCGTTTTCACCTAAGTAAGCATACTTAAGGTGAGACGGCAACGGCTTGAGTTCGAGCGTTGGAGGTGAAATGATGGAAGGCAAGACTGGTGCAAAGGTCTCGAACTCAAAGGACTCCAGCAAAGGTTCAAAGCGAGTGTAGGCAACCGAGTTGGATGGTTCAGGTAACTCATCCGGAAAGTCGAAAGATTCAAACTCAGGGTGTGCGCGGCTAAGATCGTTCGTGAACGTGAAACACTCGTATTCGTTGTCGGGCGCAGAAGCAGCAGCAGGTTCGAAGAGAAACGCACTAGTGGCGTCAAGATTATCGTGTTAAAACAGAAATTCCTCGAATTCACACTCTTTGGGGGTGATCTCCTGGATCGAGCAGACATCCAGTATATGAGCATTAGGTTCGGCGGGCTGATTCCCCAACCTAAAAATGTTGAGTTCAATCGTCATATTTCCAAAAGAGAGGTTCATTGAACCGTTGCGACAATTGATCACAGCATTTGAGGTTGCGAGAAATGGGCGACCGAGTATCACCAGAATTTGATTCCGGGGGTTAGCTACAGGCTGTGTATCTAATACAATGAAGTCAACGGGGAATATGAAGTCCCCGACTTTTATTAACACATCCTCTAGCTCACCCCTAGGGTGGGTGATCGATCGGTCGGCCATTTGGAGAGTGCAGTGTGTGGGTTTCAACTCTCCGACGCCTAATTGCTCGTATACTGAATATGGAAGCAAGTTAACACTGGCACCAAGATCTAATAGTGCGCGGTTGATGTTCTTATCCCCAATAGTAATTGAAATCGTAGGACAGCCAGGGTCCTTCCGTTTTTGTGGTAAAGATTGGGTAAGGGCATCACTCACAGCACTAGCCAAGAAAACTTTCTTGGGTACCTAAGACTTCCTCTTTTTCGTGCACAAGTCCTTTAAGATTTTTGCGTAAGATGGGACTTGTTGGACAGCATCTAAAAGAGGAATGTTAATGTTAACTTGCTTGAATAACTCCAAAATCTTCTCCATTTGTGGATTTTGTTTGTTAGACCTCAACCGGTTTGGAAATGGAACATTTTGAAAATTGGTTGAGTCTAATGCTGGAGGAGGAGATTTTGGAGTTGGAACGGATCCCAGAATAGGTGTTTTCGTGGAGTGAGAAGTGGGTCCGTTCAGAGCAGAAGAAGAAGAGGGAGAGCCTTGTGAAGAACGGAGAATAGGCTCGGAAGACGAAGAAGAAGAAGGAGAAGAAGAAGAAGAAGCAGCAGCGGCCGGGGCATCATCGTTGATCCGTTTGCCAATGTTGTTTTGCAGCATCCTCCCTGATCTCAGTGTGGTCACGGCACTCACATTATGGTTTTGTTGTTCAAGAGCAACATGTGCATTATGTGGGTGACCGGGATTTGGAAGTGGCTGGGACGGGAGCTTCCCCTTCTCTCGCTCGCTTAAGGCCGCATTCAGCTGTGCAATCTGGGCCTCAATGGTCTTGATGCTTTGCCCGTGTGCGGCAGTGTGTTGCACTAAAGATTGGATCGAAGACTGGATGTTGGCGGTGGATTGAGTCGATTGTTTAACAAACGCCTCCAGACTTCGCTCGAGCGAGGAAACCTTATCGTTGTTTGACGGAACAAAGTTGTTTGGTGGAAAAGAGTTGTTGGGTGCAAAGTTGTTCGTCTGGTTTTGGAAAGGTTGGGGTTGGAAGGGCTGCTGATACTGAGTTTGTTGCTGCGCTTGTTGTTGCGGCGGAGGGGCCCTTTGGAAATTGTTGCCCTGGAATTGATTCTGATTCTGATTCCAGGCGAAATTGGGGTGGTTCCTCCAACCGGGATTGTAGGTGGAAGAGTATGGATCATTCCTTGGTCTTTGCTGGAAGGCAGCATTAACCTGATCCTGTCCTTGCGAGGGTGGATTGTAAGGACACTCTTCGGTCAAGTGGGAAGGATCGGAACAACAAGCGCAGATGGTACGAAGGGGGAGAACAGGTGTGGGGGCAGGAGCAGAAAATTTGCTCTCTATCGCTTCAAGCTTTCGTGTTATTGCAGCCATTTCAGCTTTCATCGCAATAGAGACATCGAGTTGGTGGATTCCTACCCTAGACTGACCGGTAGAAGTGGAGGTAGAAGAAGAAGAAGTCGGTCTGGTGCTCTCCCACTGTAGCGTTTGCTCCGCAAGATCGTCAAAGAACTGCCACGCTTCCTCGTCAGATTTCGATAGGAAGTGGCCCTGACAGATGGTTTCCAGCAACTGCTTCGTTGCTGGGTTCAGTCCCTCGTATAAGGTTTGGCAGAGCTGCCATTTCTCTATACCGTGGTGAGGACACTGAACAAGAAGGTCTTTGTATCGGTCAAAGCACTTCCAGAAGGGTTCAGAAGGAAGCTGGGAGAATTGGTTGATTTCATTTCGAATTCTTGCGGTCTTATGATTTGGATAGAATTTTTTCAGAAACGCTTTAACAAACTCGTCCCAGCTGGTGATTGAGTGGGAAGCGGTGCTATACAGCCATTTTTCAGCGAGATCGCATAAAGTGAACGGAATGACCCGTAGACGTATAGCATCGTCCGACAGCTGGGTGGTTTTCATCATGGCACAGACATTTTGAAATTTGTTGATGAAGATATAGGCATCTTCAGATTCAAGCCCATGAAAACGTGGAAGCATGTTGATGAAATGGGGCTTAATTTCAAAGTTGTCCCCATTGGCCGGAGGAAGAGAAAGGTAGGTGGGAAGTGCAGAACGGGTGGGGTAGAAACGATCCTGGAGCGCAATTCGCTGCGGCGCTACAACAGGCGGAGGTGGTGGAAGATTGGTCTCCGTAGGAGGTGGAGCCAATCCAGCGGTGGTCAAAGAGATGTTCGGATTAAATCCCGACATCGCGGAAGAAGAGGTTGGTGAAAGTGAAGGTGAAGGTGAAGATGTATGAACAGAATTCCGGTCAACGTCGGAGTTGGCCGGCAAAGGAAGGGGTGAAAGAGGAGTGGACGGAGTATCGACTTCGGAGTCGATCGCGTAGTCGGTAGCGACTAACGTAACGCGGACTAGACGGGCGCTAGTGTCCCGAGTCCAAGCGGACATACACTAAACGAGTTTAGTATAGTCAAAGCGGAGAAGGTGAGGGTAAGAAAACGTCAATGAAGAAAGGCGATGGGTGGTGGGTGAAAATGGATTTGGCGACAAAGGGCAAGTTTTTATAAAAGTTTTTGATTTTTTCTTTTTTTTTTTGTTTTTAGAAAGAGATTTACAGAAATATGTACGGAAATACGGCTTAAGCAATCACAAACAAGATATGCACAATCACACCTAGATCTAGGGTAACCTAGGTCTACTAGACCTGCTCCTGAACTTGATTGTCGAAGTTAAACAATGTCGAGAAACGGGCTTAAAAATACACTGATCACGAGGCCAGGTAAGTGCAGAGATAAGGGGAGGTTGTCCAACGCTTTCGCGAAGTTCCTTAATTAAATAACCCTTTCTCTTTCGGCGGTTGCGCCTTTAACACTTTCCTAGACACCCCGTAAACAATATACGGTTAAGCGAGGTTCTAAACAAGGTTTATCTTCTCCTAATGAGCGCGAAGTCCTTAGGGCTGAAGTCTAGTATTTTTTAAATTTACAATGGACAATGCATATGCTTTAGTGATTTTTGGGGTCCTGGGAAGGGTGATGAAATCCCCACCCAATCTGGATTGGTTTCAAGCCCCTTAAGTCCGTATTAAAGAATGCAAAACAGTAACAAATCAACTGCAAACAATTTTTATTTGCGGCGCAAAGAATCCTGCACAAGAACAGTTTATTGGAAGGGGGAGAAGAATTTGCGCAAAGAAGGCTGCAGAAAACACAATTTATTGGAGTTCAGAGGAGTGGGAGAGAGCAGAAGAACACTTACAGAGAAAATGGCAGAGTGACCCCACCACCAGGCCGCGGTTCCGCGGCAATAAGGCCCTAATGCCGCGGTTCCGCGGCGGAAATGAAGAGTTGGCTCTTCATTTTTCTTCTGTGGGCTTCTTTGGATGTCCTATGCTTGTACAGATGTACTGATTTTTTATTTGCTCACTGTACCAGCTCCAGATTTCTACAGTAGACCGGATGCTTCGTTTTTGTCCGTCGCGGTGTAGCCGCGAAATGTGGGTCTATCTTCCCACGTCTTTGGCACTGTACTTGAACTCCGTATTTTCAGCGTCTTGGCCACTGAACTCAAACTTGTATTTTCCTTCACACTTGCACAAAAACTAATCAAAAATAACAAGATGGTTTTGTTTACAATGTATATAATTTTTTTTTTGTTTTTCGGTTAGAGTTATACTTACAAATTAATTCGAAATTTCACAAAGAAACAAACTACCGTCTCCCCGGCAACGGCGCCATTTGATTGTTAGAGATTCTGCGTGTTCAAGTTCTAGTTTTAAATACCGCAATCAAGACGGTTTCGCTTGTAGCTAGCCGGTTGAGTACGGGTCGTCCGCAGGGAGATGGGAATCTTTTTCTATGTGTTTTTCGACGAGTTAAGTCCTGTGTTCAGATTTTGTTGTGGTTATCTAAGTGTTAAGTTGATATTTAAAGAGAGCTTGTTAGGGTTAGGATTAGGTTAGTTTGAGTTAGGAGTCTCCACATCTTTCGTTGCCCCACTTAATATCGGTGTTACGGTAATCGGCAACAACGGGGATTAGCACGACTAGGAAGGACTTTGCGAGTATAAGCTAGGCTTTCCAACGCATAAGTCTTCCTTTTGGTGCTTGTCCGTCCGTTCTTGGCTCTTATCCATAACCTCCGGTTAATTCAACCACAACCGGTCTCACTACGGAATCACCGCTATCATGTAGGATAGGGTGCCGTAAGGAGCGGATTGTGGTTCAATTAACGGGAGTCGATTTAAGTTGTTGGGCAAGGAAAGAGTGAGAGAGATTTCCTTCTCTCAAACTTCCCTTATCCTACCCTAACAAGTATAAAACTACTCACACTTCATGATAAGGAAAAACAAAACAAAACAAAAGAGGAAGATAGAAAGAAGGAGATTAGAAGAATACGACTAACTATTTGCGACCTCACTTTGGCGAGGATCGAGCGTAAGTATCATTGTCGTATGAAAGATAAAGAAAAAGAGAGAAGAAAGAAACAACAAGGAAATAACAACAACTACTTAACAATTAAAATTACAACAAGTAAAGAAAGAGCAAGACAAGCATGATAATAAAATGATCTTCTTTATTTATCATTCCTCCCTCACAAAGCTCACTACAAGTTTAATGGAGAAGAGATGAGAAGAAGAAGAACAAGTGAACTAAATCCTAGAAAAAGAAAATACAAGAATGGACCCTTTCCTTCACAAACTTCTGGGCTATTTATAGGCCAAAAACTGAAAACCTAGGGCAACCACCAGAACCCATATGAAAAGATAAAAACACCCCTGAAACATTTCTGTCTTTGGCGCCATAATGGCCGCGGATCCGCGGCCTGGACCCACCTTTGGCCGCGGATCCGCGGCCCATTAGAGGAATTGGGCTTCGTGCTTTTTTGTGGTGGCCTGATCTGCTGTGTGCTTCATTCTGGTTCATATATTTTCTGAAAATACTTCCATATTTCTTCCAGAATTTCTGTTGAGGGAAAGGTGGACTTTTTGTCAAAATTTTGTCATGATTGCCTCGAGCTCCGCGTAGATCTCTTGGATTTTGTGCTACCATTGAGCCTTGTGCATGAGAATGACATTGATTTGATCTTTTGTCTTCCTATTGATATCTGGCAACATACGGATGAAGAGCATAGACCGTGTTTTTATCTGTGGTTGGCAGGAACCCGGATTTTTCCGTGTTTTCCATGAATTTCACCGTTTTAGAACCGAGAACCTGTATCCTGCAATTGACTAGCAAACACGGTTCAAGAGTATCTACGGATATGCAAATGTGATAAAAATTGGGCGGTATGAAAATGCAAAAATCTGATATGAACAGGGAGCCACTGAATCTTCTGGTTCCACTAAATCTTCTGTTGTGTTTTGTTCAGTTGGAACCTCTTCCAGTTCTACCTTAGAGCCACTAATCTCTTTTGCAAGAAATTCCTTTTCTGAAAAGGTGGCATGTTGAGCAACAAATACTCTTTGTTCCTCACTTTGGTAGAAGATATACCCTCGCGAATGTTTGGGATATCCAATAAATTTACACAAAACAGACCTTGCCTCGAGTTTGTCCGGTTTTTGTCTTTTGACATAGGCCGGGCAACCCCATATCTTTATAAAATTAAGATATGGTCTCTTCCCCTCCCATATCTCATATGGTGTGGTAGGCACAGATTTGGTGGGAACCCTATTCAGTAGGTATGCTGCTGTTTCCAGTGCATATCCCCAGAAGGAAACAGGTAACTCAGCTACACTCATCATAGAGCGCACCATATCTAATAGGGTGCGGTTCCTCCGTTCTGATACACCGTTGTGCTGTGGTGTATATGGAGGAGTTAGCTGAGAGAGAATCCCATTCTCTTTTAGGAAGTCCAGGAATTCAATGCTCAAGTATTCACCTCCTCGATCAGATCGTAGGATTTTAATACTTTTTCCGGTTTGGTTCTCAACTTCTTGTTTATATTCTCTAAATTTCTCAAAAGCTTCTGATTTGTGTTTCATCAGGAACACATACCCGAACCTAGAGAGATCGTCAGTGAATGTAATGAAGTATGAAGAACCATCCCTGGCATGTGTAGACATAGGACCGCATACATCACTATGTATCAGTCCCAAGAGTTCAGTAACTCTTTCTCCGTGTCTCGTAAACGGAGTTTTGGTCATCTTGCCTTTGAGACATGACTGGCAAGTGTCATAAGATGAAAATTCAAACGGATTCAAATATCCATCCTTATGCAACTTAGCTAGTCGTGTCGCATTGATGTGACCCAGTCTACAATGCCATAAGAAGGATCCGTTCAGTTCTGAACTCTTCCTTTTGTGTGTGTTTATTATGCTCAGAACTGTTGCTTGATTTAGAACATAAATACCATTGCACAACGTGCCTGATCCAACCAACTTTTGGTTACGGAAAATGTTCATAACATTATCCTGTAATACAAAATTATATCCCTCTTTACTCAATAAAGAAACCGATATAATGTTGCATATCAGGTTCGGCATGTAATAGCATTCGTTCAGAACCAATGTATTACCAGTTGGTAATGCAAGGTGATATTCCCCGACAGTCTTAGCTGCAACAATTGCACCATTTCCAACTCTAATGTCTTTATCACCTTCTCCAAGTTCTCTACCTTTCCTAAGCCCATGTAACTGATTACATATATGGGATCCTGACCCGGTATCTAATACCCAGGACGTAGGGCAGATGGAGAAACAGTTCTCTATAACGAACACACCCGAAGAAAATGCATCAACATGTACTTTCTTCATTCGGGTGGCTTGGGAATCCTGGTAATCCCCTATGTCCTGTTCATTCCCATAACTCTTATAAGAAAGAACGGAACCAACGTTCCCCAGCACAGTATAACATGCGGGTTCAGTCAATACATCCATATTATTATCTTTATTTGGGCATGACATGGTCGCTACCTGGAGAGAGAGAGAAGAAAACACTTTAGCGTATGCTCTTGCAAGATCAGATTGGTTATTATCTTATCTAATCAGGATGGCTCCTACTGGTTTTTATCAAATCTTCCTTCAAACCCTAAAAGGAAAGACTAGCCGGGATTAATTACACCCTACAACTTCGCCAATCTTTCAGCCAGGCCAGTATCGGTACTTTGAGGGAGGTTCCCCGTGCTTTCGCACGGACCTAATTAAAGTAAACCTCGTTTTCCCAGAGGCGTAACCCCGTTGACACCTTTCTAGACACCTACTTGATCGGCTAATTGTAATGTGCAAAACTCTCCCAGGAGTAACAATTACTCGCAGTAGGTATCGGGATCCAACTATCTCATAGAAGGTATGCAATCTCATTGCAAATTTCAACGCTTGAAATTCCCGATAATATTTTGCCCCAAGCATCCTATGACCTTGACGGAGGTCAACAAACCACAGGGTGCAAGTCAAGTTCAACCCGTCATTTCTTGATTGAATCAAACCCACCCGCACGACCCTTGACGGAGGTCAATAAGGTCGTACGACTACCCTAATCCAATCTGCATCACATGCATAAGCAGATAAATACTAGTTAGCTACCGCACACTACGCCTTGACGGAGGTCAACAAACGTATCACGAATACTAAGTAGGATTTATCTGAAATGACGGAGGGCTACGTCAGGTTTTTCTTAAAACCATGAGCGTAATGAACTTGATATCGTTGTAGAATCGTGTGAATTTTGAAATGGAGTGTTCTTGAGGCTTTTCTAGTTTTGCTAAAGGGGTCACTCCCGGTGAAGGGATCGTCGGCCCTTTCCTCGTCGAATGAGGTGCGGGATATATCATATATATCGCTGTGCAAAGCAAAACTCCAAAAGCAATCAAAAGCAAACCGAGTGTGTAGCATCTGCCAGTTATTGCTAAAGGGGTCACTCCCGGTGGAGGGATCTCGGCCCTTTCCTCATCAAATAAGGTGCAAGGTATATCGCATATACCGCTATGCAAAGCAAAACTGTATCTACCCTTTTTATTAAAAATTTGATTCTACAACATTTTTTAGGTTTCTTTTCTTTCATTAATCACATTAATGAAGTCCCATCATTTTAAGTCACCTAAACATCACAGATAAATACGACATACACTTATGCCATCCGCATTCGCCTCGATGTCCCCTCGTGCACCGTTAGGTTAGGTAACTAACGACAGAGCAGGGCAGGGCTAGTGCGGGTGCAAAACATAAGTAACGTCTATATAATATATCATATATACTATATACAGTATCCATCAGAACATATCAAATGATCACATCACAGATATCGCAGCAGAAAATATCATATGAAATATTGGATATACTAGGACGTCCGTGTTTTTAATACGAGCCAGTATAAAACACGGATTCCACGGTCGTGATGAATAGCCAATCCCACACCTCTAGACCCCTACGAGAGAGGCAAGCAACCCTACCAATTCTAGGGTTAGGAGACCCGGACTCGACTCCTCGAGATGGTCTCCCACTGGACCCTAGAACCCGGTTACTTGTGCTCCCCTCCTTGGGTCTATCCTAATGCGGAAAAGTAAATAATATACAAAAGGTGACAACTTCCGCAACCTGGAAGTGCCCCAATAAAAGAATATTACATACAATATTTTTACATGAATGAAAATGAAAAACACTCATCTCACATAAAAACCCCCGGCTACTCAAACACGACGATCCAATATAACATATCCAGCAACACATAACATCATATGTCATCAACGTAAGTAAGTATGCATACACCGATTGTCGTCGACGTATAGCAACGACAATCGGCAATACCACTACATACTACACTTACGGTCACAGAAAAGAAAGTGTAAAACTACAACAGTTGGAATCCGCAACCTCTTTAGACATCGCATGCCTAATCAAATGAAATACTTAGACATCACATGCCTAACAATTATGAACCCCGCATTTTTGTCTCATTATCGAAAACTCTTTTCAATATCAAGTGAGACTAAACCGCTAGATTTATAACATTCATTCAGTTATCTCATAACTGTTTGTGAATTCCAATTATTGTATCCCATTCCGGATAAATAGAAAATATTAAACTTTTCGATCGAACATTCGAACACCCAAGTTTTCTCGAAACCGTTCAACACATGAAATAAGTTCAAAGACATTCACTTCATGCCTCAGTACCAACGGTCCAGCCGTAGAAGGGTCAAGCCAACGCCTCACATGTGGCACGCCGTACTGCCCCAAACCCTAAGGTTCAAAGGGCAGTTCAAGACGGTCACATAATCGAGTTAAGGTTTGTTGTCTTCTAGAGGGACCATCGCGTTACTTGCACTACTTAGAACGTCATTAAATTACGGAAAAGTCCAACAATTGAAAATTTCCCGGTAGAGGAAAGATTGGGTATTTACATCCGGTCGAACTTTTTAACATATTCTAAAATTATCCGGAAAAACACACAGACAAAGTTTGATAATCCGATCGAATCTTTGATTCCCAATACAACCCCAGAATACTCAACTCTTTAGTCATAATAAAAATACCCAGAAAATATAGCACTGCAAAATAGGAATTACTGTGTAAAATTCATTGGACAAGGAGACAGTACGGCCGCGGAACCGCCGCATGAGCCAAGCTCATGCCGCGGAACCGCGGCGGTTTAATGGACTTAGCTGCTCGAATTTCACAGTAACTCTTATAAACTCCTGCTGATTTTTCTGCATATTTTTAATTCACAAAAATCCAAATTTTCAGAAAATTTCCAGAGAGCATTTTGGATTAGGGTTTCGATGTTCGTTCGGATTTCAAACGTCGTCTACACTTCACCTAAGGCTCTAGCTAGGCTCTGATACCACTGTAGGGTTCCTAGGCACACTAATGCGGTCTCACAAGGCATCAACCATGCCAATTTTAAATTTTACAAGTGCCAAGAAACCCTAATACGGATTCGTTGACTAGAGATTAGGCGAAAAGTGAAACTAGTTAACACCTTAACTAAAAGAAAGAGGCTACAACCTTTGTAGATCCAGTTCTCCACTTCCTTAGCTCCACGTAGACGTCCCCTCGCTGTCCATATCGGATCCCGGACTCTAGCATCGGCTTCATCGAAGAAATGGGCGAGTTAGGTCGTCGACTTCGATGCCGAAGATGATCTACGTCGAGGCAACACAAGATCAAGCTCCAACTTCACCAAGTCGTGAAACTTGTGAAGAAAACACCCTATACTACTTGGCAAGAGGTAGAGGATGAAGAAATAGGAGGTGGGTTCACTTTAGAATTGGATTTCTCACTCTTTTTCTCAAGATGCCATTAATAGTGGCAAGCTCTCTTCTTGAAGAAGAAGAAGAAGATGATGATAGAATATGATAAGTCTCACTTTTTAAAATGAAAATAATATGAATACTTATCATATACTAACCATGGTCAAGTGTAGAGAGTAAACTAGGGTTAAGTGAATGGTTAGGTTAAGGGAATAAAACAAAAATGGTCAAGCTTTCAACTCTTCATGAAGCTTCATGAAAGAAACAAAGAAAGCCACCATTTCCATTTTCTTTTCCAAAATAAATAATCAAATTTAATAAATGAATAAGTAAACAAAACCCTAACCATTCATATAACTATGGTTTAATCTTTACACAAACTCAAGTTAGCATGTATCATCAAACATGATACAATCAAGTGCACACAAAAGTATATCACATATACAATGTGCACATTAAGTGAGAAAATCCTTTTAAAGTGAACCAATACTAGTTAATGCAAAGTAATATATCAAATATATAATTATACATTAAATCATTAAATCAACACTTGATTCAATGATCCGGTCATGTCACACATAACCGACTAGTATCCAATGTATCGACTTATCGAATCAATCTTCGATTCGATAATTAGGTTATATCGCATACAACCAGTCGAACCATTCATCGCGAGAATGAAATACGGTATCACATACACGCATTATTCTCGGTCCCGCACATATCTCATATGCGCTCCTATTTCGTTTCACTTGAGCCAGGAAACCTCTGTGTAGGACTCTAAAGACTCGTCAATACGCCGGCAGCAGGTGATGATCATATCAAGCACCCACAAGTCGCAAGCGGTCTGCTAAACGTAACGGCCACCTGGGTATTGAGCGATCAGAAGATCGACGAGCAAGCCCGCTCACACTCCTATGAATCCAACCAGTAACACTTACCGTACAGTCCGGTCTGTTCGTCTGATATGTCGCATATCAAGTCTAGGGGTGGTAAACGTCAGACCCTAATAACCGATAAGTCGTGCCGATGTGAGGCTCATAACGGGTCGAGAAACTACTGGTAACACTTACCAGCAAATATTTGATCAGCCCTGGCCAGGGACTTCCCTGTTACGGCCAATCGAGCACAGCGCAACATCAACCCCCAATACCGGGAGAGACGAAACCCCTCCTATCGCTCATTGCCTCCATGTGACTCGGGACTGTACCCAAAAACCACCGTTTTGCACGCCCTCATGGACGTGGTAAGGTGGAGATCAAAGCACAGTGGGAATCACACAAGACTCTATGACGATCTTGGGTCTACAGACTAACCTGCACAAGTGTCACCTGAGAACTGCCATCTGACGTGAGGTATAATACCATCTGGGAGTTCTCGGCGAGTCCGTCCAGTGTACCCAGTCTCCACTGAGCACCCGTATACCATCTCTGATGTCAAACACCAATGGATATGGGATCATCCATCGCCCATCTCATGGGTCGAGAAGCGTATACGCTAGTCTACACTGGTATATCGATGCCCCGTCTCGATACACCCACGACTAGGGACCTTGAAGGATGTACCTATGGACTACCATGTCCCCACTAGTATGATCTGCATCATATTCCAGGTAGTCAAGTACACATCCTAAAGGCTTTACCAACATGTAACTATAAGACAGTTCAAAGAGACTTGAATACATGTTAAGATAAAGAGCAACCAGATAGCATACTATCATATCGAGCAAGAAAGTCATTAATATATATGTCCAAGCATCCAATATAATATACATCATCTGTACAATACTGGCCTCTAGGGCATACATACAACTAACAGTGGGTTCACTTTAGAATTGGATTTCTCACTCTTTTTCTCATGATGCCATTGGAGCTAGCAAGCTTTTTCAAGCTTGATGAAGAAGAAGAAGAAGCAAAAGAATCATATGAATAATATCCAAAGTGAAACTTATCCAATATATGATGGCACCATGGTTGAGTTAAGCCATCATGCTTAACTCATGTAGAGAATTAACCATAGCATAAGGTTAAGGGTTGGGTTAGCTAATATCTTGAACAAATGACAAAAGAGTTGACTTTGTCAATGTTCATCAAGCTTCATGAAGCTTGATAACTTTGACCAAAGTCACTCTCTTTTGTTATTTGTTTAGGAAAATAGTAAACCCTAATCCAACCTTGATATGGTTCAAGTCTCATACACACAACTTGTTTGTATCATCAAGCATGATACAAACATGTACACTTGCATATATCACATATAAACAATGTACACTTTCAAGTGAGAAAATCAATCTTAAGTGAACCAATACTAGTTAATGTAAAGTAATATATCAAATATATAATTATACATTAAATCATTAAATCAACACTTGATTTAACGATCCGGTCATATCGCATATAACCGACTAATATCAATAGTAACAACTTATCGAATCAACACTTGATCTGATAACCCGGCTATATCGCATATAACAGATCAATGTCACAAATCGCGAGAATAGAATACAGTATCACATATTGGTATTATTCTCGGTCCCGCACATATCTCATATGCGCTCCTATTTCGTTTCGCTTGAGCCAGGAAACCCCTGTGTAGGCCTCTAAAGACTCGTCAATACGCCGGCAGCAGGTGATGATCATATCACACCCACAAGCCGCAAGCGGTCTGCTAAACGTAACGGCCACCCGGGTATTGAGCGATCAGAAGATCAACGAGCAAGCCCGCTCACACTCCAGTGAATCCAACGAGTAACACTACCGTACAGTCCAGTCTGTTCGTCTGATATGTCGCATATCTCGTCTAGGGGTGGTAAACATCAGACCCCAATAACTCGATAAGTCGTGTCGATATGAGGCTCATAACGGGTCGAGAAACTACTGGTAACACTGACCAGTAAATCCCTAAAGCTGCCTTAGCCAAGGACTTCCTGTTATAGCCAATCGAGCACTGCGCAACATCAACTCCCTATACCGGGAGAGACGAAACCCCTCCTATCGCTCATTGCCTCCATGTGATTCGGGACTGTACCTAAAAGCCACCTTTTTGCACGCCCTCTTGGACGTGGTATGATGGAAATCAAGGCACAGTGGGAATCACACAAGACTCTATGACAATCTCGGGTCTACAGACTAACCTGTACCAGTGTCACCAGAGAACTGCCATCTGACGTAAGGTATAATACCATCTGGGAGTTCTCGGCGAGTCCGTCCAGTGTACCCAGTCTCCACTGAGCACCCGTATATCATCTCTGATGTCAAACACCAATGGATATGGGATCATCCATCGCCCATCTGTATGGGTCGAGAAGCTACACGCTAGTCTACTCTGGTATATCGATGCCCCGTCTCGATATACCTACGACTAGGGACCTTGAAGGATGTACTTATGGACTACCATGTCCCCACTAGTATGATCCGCATCATAGTCCAGGTAGTCAAGTACACATCCTAAGGGCTTTACCAACATGTAACAGAGAGACAATCAGTGTACACGTTAAGGTAAAGAGTAACCAGATAGCATACTATCATATCGAGCAAGAAAGTCATCCCTATATATGTCCAAGCATCCAGTACAATATACATCCTATATATAGTAATGGCCTCTAGGGCATACATATAACTAACAATCTCCCACTTGCACTAGGGCCATCTGATAGCAGTGGTTGTAGTATCTCATACTCAACCATCCCATAAATGTCTCTCCCTGGGAAACGGCCTTTCGTGAGTGGATCCGCCGTGTTGTCCTCTGAGTCTTCTCTCCTAACCTTGACCCCTTGGAGATCAACCATCTCCATGATCAGGTGATACTGCCTAAGAATATGTCTGGATCACTGATGGGACGGGCGTTCCTTGGCATAAGCCACTACTCCATTGTCACACAATGGGAGGAACGAAGTTCATCTCATGAACTAATATACACCCAGACTTCCTCTTTGGTAGCATCTTTGGTAGCGATGTATCCAACCTTTATCATCTAGTATGCCACGGTATCTAGCTTGGAACTCTTCCAACATACCGTCCCTTCACTGAGGGTAAAGACAATGCCTGTGACTGACATTCAGTCATCTTTATCACTCTGGAACCGTTCCAGTGATTCTCCCCAGGACCGATTGATACCTTCTCACTACAACTAGTGAGTTTCCTAACATCCAAATAGATCTATCTCATAGATCCTAAACCCAGGATTTAGTAGGTATCATTTTGATCCTATATGGAGAATCCTAGTGATAAGCGGGGATTGACCGAGCGTAGCATAGGAAACTCCTTCCCTATCAAGAGTATATCATCCACGTACTCTACGAGGATCACAACCATACTCCCTACTACCTTTTTTGTATATACAAGGTCCATCTACCATTTTGATGAAGTCAAACTCTTTGACTACCACATCAAAACAGAAGTTCCAACTCCGCGATGCCTGCGTTATCATATAAAACATCTTGCACACGTTTCCGCTGCTCCCACTGTCTACGAAGCCCTATGGCTGTGTACTTATAGACGTTCTCTTCTAAATCAATATTTAGAAAATGTAACACCTTAGAATGTGTTTTGTAGCTAATTATATTTTAATATATAGTTTTTAATAAAAAGTTTACCAAATTAAGTTTTAAATATTTTATCCTATTTAATGAGTATTTTATTAGAATTTTGTTAGGCACACACACACTTGTGCATGATAACTAGGGTTGTTTTTGGGGTTAAACATGATTAGCAATCATGGTTAACTAACCATTTGTCTTAAGTTAGTTTTATGATTAGTTTAAGAGTTATGGTTGTATTTATTCATGATGGTTTTTAAAATGAAAATGAATTTGGAAAAGGTTTTAATATTGGTTTAAATGGTTGACTTTGAGAGAGAGAGAAGCATGGGCTTGATGGTGTGAGCCATGCCTCATTATGATGAAAGAGAAAGGGAATGGGAGGGGTTGTTGGTTTTTCTCTCATTCTCATTTATCACTCTCATGTCTCTCCTTCTCTCACTCTCTCAACACACACACTCACACCATTGGCAGCAGAAGCAGCAGCAACACCTGAGACAACAACAACAACAATAGAGGCAGCATCATCATGATCATCATCAGCAGCAGGACCAGCAGCAGGAGCAGCAGGCAGCAACACAAGTAGCAGGAGCTCCAGCAACCTACAGCAGCTCTTCTCCACTTCTTCACCTGCTTCTTGGGGGTCTTTAGGGTATAACTCTTGAACCCAATTCCCCTTATTGCTAGCTTATGTGTTAATTGGTGTCGGTTAGTGTCAATTAGCTAGTTTAGTGCTAATTATGGTGTTTTGTGTGGAAGTTTGATCATATGATGATTGTGTTAGTTAACCTAGCCTATTTTAGTGTTAATAGGGTCACTTCAACTGAGAAATAGCGCAGATTACACTAAAATACCATAGGGTTTGCTTTTGTGCTAAATTGTCGTTTTTAAGCGATATTTGTGACATCTGGAATCTGCTTTTGACCCGGACCCTACAGGATAAAATTGAGGAAACTGGAGCATGTACACTAGGTATAGAGAACACCACCAGAACACGAACCCACCATTCCCAAACACGGCCGCCAATTAATTCGGTTTGGCCGCAAATTGCGGCCAAGAAGAGGAGTTGGGTTCTGGGATCTTGGCTAGGGTTGTCTTCTGTGTTGTATAGTGCTTTGGCATGTCTAGTATTGTAAGTTTTGGCCTGTGGGAAAATCTGGGATCATATATCGTTTTTGGTGTTCGTTGTGTTTGCGCGATACGCGCGATACGTGAGTGGGTTCTGTGATCCAGCGTATCGCGGCGTGTCGCGATGGCTTTAGACGCGTACACACACGATTCAGCGTATCGTGCACACGCGCGTTTAGTTCGCGACGCGAGTTTCTCGTTTTGGTTCGATATCGCGTTTCGCGGAATATCTGGCTTATATATGATTTTGTGTTATATTTGCAGGTTTGCTGGCAGGGACTACGGACACTACTACAGGGGGGAGCAGATGGTAGGATTCACCTAGCGTGGAGCGTAGGTGAGTAGATTTAACATCTACAGGGGAATCGCCCGCATGGGGTTATGCGTCTGGGCTAGGATTCAAATACTTGTCGCACATTCTACGTCATTGTTAGAATTGCGCCTTTATCTGTTTACTAAGATATAGCTATACTGTGACTAGTAGCCGTAGGACACTGCACACATTATTGACGGTTCATGTTGCACGAGCACGGATTGTATGCTACACTCACACCGTCAATAATTGCCATGTCACACACAACCCCTTATAGATTCTATTGCTTATCACAGATGACATTACCATACCTATATACCTATAGAGTATCGTACCATTAGTGATAGGTACACTTACCCTTTACGATACATCTACAGGTATACCTTACTCATATTTTTCTTATACCCAGGGGGGGTATACGACATCAGTTCTTATAGGTAGATACCTACATTGCTACACCCGTATGTTACACACATATTCAGTTGCAGTTACATATTTACCCTTACTGATGTTACTTAGCTGTACCTCATTGGTTTGCATACATCTGGTTTCAGCTACATATTCTCATTTATATGCTCGCATTTCAGATATATCGCATATGTTTATTCCTGGATTGCGCATTATTATTTGGATTTTAGATGATGTTTTCTGGATTTGGGAACCGCGGGAGTTCATGAAATTATGAATACATTGAAAAACCCGGTTTCCTTGATATGATATTTGCGCATCCACCATGTGCTTTATCGGTGCTGATTATATATACCCCTACGAGGAGGCGTCGAGGCCGTAGAGGGTATATGGTGGGGCCCGGTATGGTTCCCCTCGGCAGGAAGATCGATGGATTTTGCCGATTGAGCCTGGAGGCGGGCTAGTACCTACCGGTGACAGTACTGATGACTCGGCGGGGGTCATGAAGACACCGTTGGGAGTCATTCACGTATGCATACGTCGAAAGGCGAGGGTCAGAGCTAGGCACTCGTGCTTTCGGGACAGCGTATGATACGTACCTATCAGGATTTCTGTGTCGATGCTTGGCACATTGTTTTCATGATATTTCTCTTAAACACCTTTTGTATATATAACAAGGGATTTAGCCGTTGTTATATATACCTTTACACCAATATTAGTGGAGTGGGACGCTAATATATGTGCATTGCCCCCATCGTATTTATTTCTGTATATATATATACCTTTAGGATGTTAGAAGCTTGCTTGAGATTCGACTTGGGATACAGGTGATTCATTGAGATTGGATATTGGATATGAAAGAGATTGTGGATTTGTACATTCGAGATATAGGAGAGCTACTCGATATCGTACATTGAGGTGATGTGAGACCTATGTGATGAGAGAGCCCAGTTGGGGGCTGATTTGAGGATTTGGGATTTGAGTGTCTTGATGGATTGTGATCCTACCACGATGTCAGGTTTCCGTGGAAGTGCCATACTCCACCCTATACCTCACACTTAGCTACTTTATACACAGATTCATATATTGGTAGTACCTGTTAGTGTACCCTTATGATAGTTGCATATCGACTTTCTCATATCCCTATTGCATGGTTATTGCATATTATTGTCATGTTACTATTGCTTCACATATTGATTGTGCCTGCTAGTGTACTTCCCTTTATTTAGCATTTGCATGACATGTTATTACTGTAATCGCATATCTTAGATTCATGCTGTACGTACATTCCTGCGATTACCTGCATATGTTATCTACTATTCACGAGTTGGCAACTCACCCCCGTTGTGCCACAGGTGTTTCAGGTTGTTCCCCCGAGTAGTCGAGGCAGGCTATTCCTCTATTCAGCTATTCCGCTTTCAGCTATCATCTTTTGCTCCAGATACCGCATCAGCTCACAGTACTATTTTGCTTAGGTGGGTTGGTGGTTATTTGTATTTTGTATTGTACATTCGTTGTATCTTGTACTCTCCATCTGCTATTGTATTGTTGACTTAGAGACTTGGTGAGGACGTTACTGTGTATTATTGTGGATTTGATGTCTTTTATATACAGTTTCCTTTCTACTGTCTCTTATTTCTTCGCTACGGCGTCGTATACTTGTGATGAGATTGTTTTCCGCCTTTGGGCCACTTTTTACAAAGAAGGGGGTGTTCTTAAAATTTTAAAGAAAGAAAGTAAGACTTTTTAAAGAATTTGGGTTGTGCTTTCAAATGTTTCAAAAACTTATATTATCTTTTCCGTATTTTCTTGGTTTAGATTTCTGGGTTTTCGGCTTTCTTTTACCGTGTTACGTCTTTAGGCGTTGCGTAGTATTAGGGCCGTCACGGGCCAATTTTAGGTCGTGACAAAGTTGGTATCAGAGCGCTAGGTTTTACCTTTTGGAGTGTAGGATGACCTTAGTATGATGGAGTAGGTAGCTTAAGCAGAGTAACGTAGTGTGTGTATGTCTGCGGCATACCCACGATGCGGTACTTCGCATTAAGTGACCTAAGTACAATTTGCTTGAAATTCCTTCCTTGATGATTCCTACCCTTAAAATTCGATTTCCTTATTCTTATCGAATCTTATCTTATATCTATTTATAGCCTTACCGCCGATGACTATGGGGACTCAGAGTGATGCAGCGAGGGCCGAGGTCAGAGTTGGCTCGGGTGAGACGAGTACTGACCAGGATGGCACTCTAGTTGCACAGGTGCAGACGGATCAGCCTACGATCTATACTATGGATAGACTTTTGGCAGAGATGCAGGACTTCCGCCAGACTATGAGTTCTTTGGTTGATGTCGTTCGGGAGCTACGACAGGAGGTTGTCACCCCTGTTACTCAGCTGTCCCTTACGATCAGCATGCAGCAGTCCGTCACCTATATAGCACCAGTGCTTGCGGCTCCAGTTGACGAGGCACATATTCCAGGACATTGGAGGACTCGTACCAGCATACCAGCCCAGAGACAGAGGTTTGGTCATCGAGACAGATTTCGTGGCCGTCGCGGGAGTAGTAGAAGCTTAGGACGAGGACAGTCGTTCAGCTCTCATCCCCAGGATGGTCAGCAGTCAGAGCGTGGTTGTTTTCGATGCGGGAGCCTTCAGCACTTCGTCAGGAATTGTTCCTTAGCACCTCGTCAGGATCGTACTCAGAGAGGCCGTGGACGTGGAAGATTTGCTCAGAGGGCTCAGTCTACCAGAGGAGTTCATCCAGCTGCGAGCAGAGGGCAGACACAGGAGTTTGCTTCTACTCATCGGGACGCGCAGACGTCCAATGTGGAGTTTTCAGGTATCCTTGATTTACATGTTCTTTTCATGTATTCATTTGTTTTTCATGCTTGTACCGTGGTTGGGTAGTTTAGTCGTAGTTGTGTTAACTTCTGTCAGCGATTCTTTTGTTGCGCGACACGTATTTCAGTTGTGTGCCAATCGGATAGGAGATAGAGATTCGTCCGTCGTTTTAATCCTTCTAGAGAAGTTGGATTTGACGTTCTCCTGGGCACGCACTGGTTAACTACGTGCTAGGCGTCTGTGCACTACCGTGAGGAAAACAGTCAAGTCTGTTTTTCCCGGCAAGTCAGTTCTTGTTGTGCAGGTGGATAGTTGTGCCGCCTCTCACAGCTTGAATTCAGCCTTTTTCGCTAGTCGGCTACTGAGGAGATGTCGTGGATTCTTGGCGTTCATTTGTGATACCGGAGCCACAGTGGGATTGTTGGACCGGGTTCCTTTCGTGCGAGAGTTTTTCCGACGTTGTTCCGGATGAGCCGGCGAAGCTGGGGAGCTAAAGGATCAGCTGCAGAGTTGTGGTTTGGGGAGTTTTGTGTGTCTGAGTGTTTCGCTTTTGGAAGCTCCTATTTCTGTTCGTCGAGGAGGAAGACGGCAGTTTAGGGTTGTGTATCGACGAATCGTTAATTGAACCGGCTTACGGTGCGGATAGGTAACCCCTACCTCGCATTGACGATTTCCTCGATCAGCTCCAGAGTGCGAGACATTTTCTAAGTTCGTTTGGGATCAGGTCATCATTATTGCGGGTTCGGAGTGATGGCATTCCGAAAACTGCCTTATGCGTGCTACGGGCTTTGGGTATTTTTGTGAGTCATTGGATTCACCGATGCCCTAGCAGCATTCGTAGATGTGATGAACCAGATTTCTTCAGGCCGTTCCTCGACCAGGTTCTGTTGTGTTATTTACGACATTCCGTTCTATCTAATGTGTCTTGAGGAACAGGAGTAACACTTGGGAATTTGTTATACAGATATTGGGAATGCACCAGCAGTTTGCTAAATTCTCGGAGTGTTTCTTCAGGCTTGTTTTGTGTTAACTCCTAGGTCTTGTAGTCACGGGAGACGGTTTTGTATGGTCCCGAGGGAGGTCGTGGCCATACAGCTTAGTTCCAGACATGTGTGCAGGACGGAGATCCGCAGATTCTTGGACTTAGCAGGTTTTTACCGCCGTTTCGTGCAGGATTACGAGAGTAGTGCTGCACCGTCGACTGAATTGACCGAGATGGAGGTTTCTGTTCTGTGGACTGAGGCATGTGTACGGAGTTTTCGGCAGTTGGAAATTCGGTTAACGACTGCATCAGTTCTTTCTTTGCCTTTGGTTCGGGCGACCTTGTTGTTTAAACTGTAATGTTTCTTGAGTGGGCTTGAGTGTGTACTGAGGTGACACTATAGAGTTATCGCTTTTGCTTCCCTACATTTGGAGGAAGTACGAGAAGGATATTCCACTAATGATCTGGAGATGGCCGCGGTGGTTTTGCATTGGAGATTTGGAGACACTACTTGTTTGAGAGTCGTGTCAGATTCTTCCACGGACCACTAGAGCTTAATGTATATCTTCCTGCAGCGGATTTTGATTGTTGTGATAGTCTTCTGCAGATTTACAGTTCTTGTGTGATCGTTGAGTACAGTTTAAGTTCGTCTCTACGGAGGGGACAGCTTGCTCATGTCCGCGCCCGACCACCTTTCCTTAAATCGTTTTCGCGAGACACTGCCCGCGATACTCGTTCGTCAGTGATACTTGAGCATACTCGGCTGGGTAATGATTCGGAGACCTTGATTGGTGACAATGATGTGCTAAGTTAGGGACGCGTTTGTGTACCTGGTTTCATCGGGTAAAGACGTATAATCCTAGAATAGGCACATTAGTCAACTCTCTGTTTTCATTCAAGTTCCGCCAACAGTGACGTGACTTGTGAGATGAGTACGGGTGGACAGGATGTAAAGAGAAGTTTCAGGTTTCGTTTCAAGGTGTCTGTCTTGTGGTGTGCTTGGGTCGAGCATCTGAGGCCGGCTGGAGAGTTGCAATCTTTTACCGTTCCGAAGTAGGAATGGGAGCAGATCTCCACGAATTTCGTTATGGCTTCTACCCAAGTTTGGTCAGGGTGTGACTCCATTCGGATTCTTGTCGTCCGGTTATACTCAGTTTGCTCAGTTGTTTCTTGTTAAGTTGTGTGTTTGTTTTGATTGTTGTCAGCAGTTGGGGATCGTCACTCGCCATCGCTCGGGTTCTCCTTCGATAGCTGTTATCAGGAGACACTCCAATTGGCCACCCTTAGGCTTAGGGGTTAAGTCGTGTCGATCACCTGTCTATTATTTTTCTGACTCTGCGTAAGTAGGACTTTGGACCCCAGCTATGTCTAGAGACTTCGAAGATAGCCCAGTTGTGTTAAGTCAGGATGGGAATTGTCCATTGCAAACTGAGGTCTTATGCCTACTGTGTTAGCCATAGACTCGAGTTCGCAGGGACAGATCATGTATTCCTATAGACTTCCGATGAATGATGTGTTGGATTTTGGGAAGCTTGTCCCAGGATTTAGGTCCTTTTAAGATCCTATAAGCAAGTTAGTTCGTCGCCTTTAATTTGGCACTTCCGCCCATATTATTGGATTTTCACCCCGTATTCCTTGTGATGATACTTTACAATTTCCTTCATGACCTTCCTCACATGATCTAGCATCAGACCACTTAACTTGACGCGATCTTTCGTTCGCCAGCAGCCAATTGTGCTAAGGGCTCGGCAGGTGGAGAAACATCGGCCAAGGGTCTTGCCATCTGTGAAAGGTTTTCCTTGGACGTAGCCGAATAGTGAGATAGTCACTTGGGAGGCTGCGAGCGAGATTTAAGGATTTTTAATCTTCTCTTTGAAGGTAGGCGTAACAGTATATTTTTAAATTCGGGGACGAATTTCTTTTAAGGGGGGAGATTGTAACACCTTAGAATGTGTTTTGTAGCTAATTATATTTTAATATATAGTTTTTAATAAAAAGTTTACCAAATTAAGTTTTAAATATTTTATCCTATTTAATGAGTATTTTATTAGAATTTTGTTAGGCACACACACACTTGTGCATGATAACTAGGGTTGTTTTTGGGGTTAAACATGATTAGCAATCATGGTTAACTAACCATTTGTCTTAAGTTAGTTTTATGATTAGTTTAAGAGTTATGGTTGTATTTATTCATGATGGTTTTTAAAATGAAAATGAAGAAAAGGTTTTAATATTGGTTTAAATGGTTGACTTTGAGAGAGAGAGAAGCATGGGCTTGATGGTGTGAGCCATGCCGCATTATGATGAAAGAGAAAGGGAATGGGAGGGGTTGTTGGTTTTTCTCTCATTCTCATTTCTCACTCTCATATCTCTCCTTCTCTCACTCTCTCAACACACACACTCACACCATTGGCAGCAGAAGCAGCAGCAACACCTGAGACAACAACAACAACAACAACAGAGGCAGCATCATCATGATCATCATCAGCAGCAGGAGCAGCAGGACCAGCAGCAGGAGCATGAGGCAACAACACAAGTAGCAGGAGCTCCAGTAACCTACAGTAGCTCTTCTCCACTTCTTCACCTGCTTCTTGGGGGTCTTTAGGGTATAACTCTTGAACCCAATTCCCCTTATTGCTAGCTTATGTGTTAATTGGTGTCGGTTAGTGTCAATTAGCTAGTTTAGTGCTAATTATGGTGTTTTGTGTGGAAGTTTGATCATATGATGATTGTGTTAGTTAACCTAGCCTATTTTAGTGTTAATAGGGTCACTTCAACTGAGAAATAGCCCAGATTACACTAAAATACCATAGGGTTTGCTTTTGTGCTAAATTGTCGTTTTTAAGCGATATTTGTGACATCTGGAATCTGCTTTTGACCCGGACCCTACAGGATAAAATTGAGGAAACTGGAGCATGTACACTAGGTATAGAGAACACCACCAGAACACGAACCCACCATTCCCAAACACGGCCGCCAATTAATTCGGTTTGGCCGCAAATTGCGGCCAAGAAGAGGAGTTGGGTTCTGGGATCTTGGCTAGGGTTGTCTTCTGTGTTGTATAGTGCTTTGGCATGTCTAGTATTGTAAGTTTTGGCCTGTGGGAAAATCTGGGATCATATATCGTTTTTGGTGTTCGTTGTGTTTGCGTGATACGCGCGATACGTGAGTGGGTTCTTTGATCCAGCGTATCGCGGCGTGTCGCGATGGCTTTAGACGCGTACACACACGATTCAGCGTATCGTGCACACGCGCGTTTAGTTCGCGACGCGAGTTTCTCGTTTTGGTTCGATATCGCGTTTCGCGGAATATCTGGCTTATATATGATTTTGTGTTTTATTTGCAGGTTTGCTGGCAGGGACTACGGACACTACTACAGGGGGGAGCAGATGGTAGGATTCACCTAGCGTGGAGCGTAGGTGAGTAGATTTAACATCTACAGGGGAATCGCCCGCATGGCGTTATGCGTCTGGGCTAGGATTCAAATACTTGTCGCACATTCTACGTCATTGTTAGAATTGCGCCTTTACCTGTTTACTAAGATATAGTTATACTGTGACTAGTAGCCGTAGGACACTGCACACATTATTGACGGTTCATGTTGCACGAACACGGATTGTATGCTACACTCACACCGTCAATAATTGCCATGTCACACACAACCCCTTATAGATTCTATTGCTTATCACAGATGACATTACCATACCTATATACCTATAGAGTATCGTACCATTAGTGATAGGTACACTTACCCTTTACGATACATCTACAGGTATACCTTACTCATATTTTTCTTATACCCAGGGGGGTATACGACATCAGTTCTTATAGGTAGATACCTACATTGCTACACCCGTATGTTACATACATATTCAGTTGCAGTTACATATTTACCCTTACTGATGTTACTTAGCTGTACCTTATTGGTTTTGCATACATCTGGTTTCATCTACATATTCTCATTTATATGCTCGCATTTCAGATATATCGCATATGTTTATTCCTGGATTGCGCATTATTATTTGGATTTTAGATGATGTTTTCTGGATTTGGGAACCGCGGGAGTTCATGAAATTATGCATACATTGAAAAACCCGGTTTCCTTGATATGATATTTGCGCATCCACCATGAGCTTTATCGGTGCTGATTATATATACCCCTACGAGGAGGCGTCGAGGCCGTAGAGGGTACATGGTGGGGCCCGGTATGGTTCCCCTCGGCAGGAAGATCGATGGATTTTGCCGATTGAGCCTGGAGGCGGGCTAGTACCTACCGGTGACAGTACTGATGACTCGGCGGGGGTCATGGACACACCGTTGGGAGTCATGCACGTATGCATACGTCGAAAGGCGAGGGTCAGAGCTAGGCACTCGTGCTTTCGGGACAGCGTATGATACGTACCTATCAGGATTTCTGTGTCGATGCTTGGCACATTGTTTTCATGATATTTCTCTTAAACACCTTTTGTATATATAACAGGGGATTTAGCCATTGTTATATATACCTTTACACCAATATTAGTGGAGTGGAACGCTAATATATGTGTATTGCCCCCATCATATTTATTTCTGTATATATATATACCTTTAGGATGTTAGAAGCTTGCTTGAGATTCGACTTGGGATACCGGTGATTCATTGAGATTGGATATTGGATATGAAAGAGATTGTGGATTTGTACATTCGAGATATAGGAGAGCTACTCGATATCGTACATTGAGGTGATGTGAGTCCTATGTGATGAGAGAGCCCAGTTGGGGGCTGATTTGAGGATTTGGGATTTGAGTGTCTTGATGGATTGTGATCCTACCACGATATCAGGTTTCCGTAGAAGTGCCATACTCCACCCTATACCTCACACTTAGCTACTTTATGCACAGATTCATATATTGGTAGTATCTGTTAGTGTACCCTTATGATAGTTGCATATCGACTTTCTCATATCCCTATTGCATGGTTATTGCATATTATTGTCATGTTACTATTGCTTCACATATTGATTGTACCTGCTAGTGTACTTCCCTTTATTTAGCATTTGCATGACATGTTATTACTGTAATCGCATATCTTAGATTCATGCTGTACGTATATTCCTGCGATTACCTGCATATGTTATCTACTATTCACGAGTTGGCAACTCACCCCCGTTGTGCCACAGGTGTTTCAGGTTGTTCCCCCGAGTAGTCGAGGCAGGCTATTCCTCTATTCAGCTATTCCGCTTTCAGCTATCATCTTTTGCTCCAGATACCGCATCAGCTCACAGTACTATTTTGCTTAGGTGGGTTGGTGGTTATCTGTATTTTGTATTGTACATTCGTTGTATCTTGTACTCTCCATCTGCTATTGTATTGTTGACTTAGAGACTTGGTGAGGACGTTACTGTGTATTATTGTTGATTTGATGTCTTTTATATACAGTTTCCTTTCTACTGTCTCTTATTTCTTCGCTACGGCGTCGTATACTTGTAATGAGATTGTTTTCCGCATTTGGGCCACTTTTTACAAAGAAGGGGGTGTTCTTAAAATTTTAAAGAAAGAAAGTAAGACTTTTTAAAGAATTTGGGTTGTGCTTTCAAATGTTTCAAAAACTTATATTATCTTTTCCGTATTTTCTTGGTTTAGATTTCTGGGTTTTCGGCTTTCTTTTACCGCGTTACGTCTTTAGGTGTTACGTAGTATTAGGGCCGTCACGGGCCAATTTTGGGTCGTGACAGAAAAGCAGTCATGACACCCAACCACAAGATATTGTAGTCATGGAATGTAGCCGTGGCAAGTAGGATCTGGATGGACTTAAGCATAGGCCCCAGAAAAGGTTTCATCATTAGCCACAGCTGGTCTATTATGCAAACCTTTAACGAATCTAGCTTTGAAAGTCTCAACTTTTCCATGTACACCAAGTAATCTTCTCAAGATATACTTGCTCCTGATGGGGATTTAACCCTTCAGATAAAGCAACCAAAGTCCATACTTTGTTGGTGTATAAGGATTCCATCTCAGATCGCTAAACATCCAGCCATTCTTACAGAGTCCTACTCCTGATGGCCAGCTCGAAACTAGTTAGATCATCATCTCATGATGCAATCCTCGCTCCCACTGTCATAGAGAAACCATAGTATCTCTCAGGTGGGTGAGGAAACCTACTAGACCGGCAGAGAGGCTGAGGTTCGTTGGTTGCTATTGAATCCTTTGGTTCTACTAAATCATCTTCTTCAGTTTGTATAGTTGGAACATTTCCAGATCTACATAACAGACCTTGCCTCGAGCTTGTCCGGATTTTGCTTTTAGACATAGGCCGGACAACCCCAAATCTTAACTGACTTAAGATATGGGCTCTTCCCTTTCCATATCACATATGAAGTGGTAGGCAACTGATTTGATTTGAACCCTATTCAATAGGTATGCAGCTTCTCAAGTGCATAACTCCCAAAAGGAAATAGGAAACTCAGTAGTACTCATCATAGAGCACACCATATCGCATAGGGTGTTATTGCTCCGCCCCGATATACCATCGTGCTATGGTGTATACGAAGGAGTAATGCTGAGAGAGAATCTCATTCTTAGAATAGTCCAGGAATCCCGTGCTCAAGTATTCTCCTCCTTGATCACATCAAAGGACATAATACTTATACCCATATTTTGGTTCTCTACTTCTAACTTATATTCTATGAATATCTCAAAAGGTTCGGACTTGTGTTTCAACAGGAACATATGTCTGAATCTTGAGAGATTATCAGAGAATGTAATGAAGTACAAAGAACCGGTCTTGGCATGTGTAGACAGGGGACCTTCATACATCAGCATGTATCAATCCCAAGAGTTCACTAACTCTTTCTCTGTTTCCAATAAACAGAGCTATGGTCATATTATCTCTGTGACATGACTGGCAAGTTCCACAAGATGTAAATTCAAACTAATTTAAATATGCATCTATAAGTAACTTTAGCTAGTCGGGTCGCATTGATATGATCTAGTCTACAATACCTCAAGAAGGATCCGTTCATTTCTGAACTCTTCCTCTTGTGTGTGTTCCGTATACTAAGAACTGTAGTTTGATTTAGAACGTTAATGCTTTTAGATAACGTGCCTGAACCGATCAACTTTTGATATAGGAAATGTTCAAAACATTATCCAACAATACAAAATTATATCCTTCTTTATCTAAATAAAGAGACTGATATGATTTTTTATATCAGGTTCGGTATCTAATAACATTTGTTCAGAATCAATGTATTCTGGTAATACAGGGTGACAGTGACCAACAGACTTGGCTGCAACACTTGCACCGTTTTCTGCCTCATGAAACTTATCACCCGTTCTCAGTTCTCTATCTTTCTGTAGCCCTATGTAACAGATTACATATCTGGGATCCTGATCTGGTATCACATACCCAGGACGTAAAGGACATTGAGAAACAGTTCTTTGTAATGAACACACCCGAAGATGATGCATCAACATGCACTTTCTTCGTTTGGACGGCACGGGAATCCTGGTAATCCCCTAATTCCTGCTCTGTCTTATAACAATTATAAGTTGGAGCGGGACCAATGTTCCCCAGCTCAGTATAACAAGCGGGTTCGGTCAATATATCCGTTTTATTATCTTGATTAAGGCGTGATATGGTCGCTACCTGGAGAGAGAGAGAAGAAAACACTCTGCGTGCGCTCTTGCAAGATCATATTGGTTATTATTTTATCTAATCAGGATGGCTCCCACTGTTTTTATCAAATCTTCCTTCAAACCCTAAAAGGAAAGACTAGCCGGGATTAATTACACGTTACAAGTTCGCCAATCTTTCATCCAGGCCAGTGTCGGTACTTTGAGGGAAGTCCCCCGTGCTTTTGCACGAACCTAATTAATGTAAACCTCGTTTTCCCAGAGGCGTAACCCCGTTGACACCTTTCTAGACACCTACTTGATCGGCTAATTGTAATGTGTAAAACTCTCCCAGGAGTAACTCTTACTCGCAGCGGGTATCGGGATCCAACTATCTCATAGAAGGTATGCAATCTCATTGCAAATTTCAACACTTGAAATTCCCGATAATATTTTTATCCCTAGCGTCCCATGACCTTGACGAAGGCCAAACTACCCATAGGGCGCTAGTCAAGCTCAACCCGTTCATTTCTTGATTGAATTAAACCCACCTGTACGACCCTTGACGAAGGCCAAACTACGCCGTACGAATACCCTAATCCAATCGCATCGTATGCTAGCAGATAAGTACTAGTTAGCTACTGTACACTACGCCTTGACGAAGGCCAAACTACCATAGCACGAATACTAAGTAGTATTTATCTGAAATGACGGAGGGCTACGCAGGTTTTCAAAAAACTCTGAGCGTAATGAACTTGATATCGTTGTAGAATCAAATGATTTTAAAATGGAGTGTTTTTTAGGCTTTTCTAGTTTTGCTAAAGGGGTCACTCCCGGTGAAGGGATCGTCGGCCTTTTCCTCGTCGAATGAGGTGCGGGATATATCATATATATCACTGTGCAAAGCATAAACTATAGAAGCAATCAAAAGACAAACCGAGTGTGTAGCATCTGCCAGTTATTGCTAAAGGAATCACTCCCGGTGAAAGGATCTCGGTCCTTTCCTTATCGAATAAGGTGCAGGATGTTCTACAAGGAACACCGCGATGCACAGCATGAACTGTAGCTACCTGTTTTGAAAATTCGATTCCACAACATCATAGGTTTATTTTCTTTCATTAATCACATTAATAAAGTCCCATCATTTAAATCACCTAAACATCACAGATAAATACGACGTACACTTATGCCATCCGCATTCGCCTCGATGTCCTCTCGTGCACCGTTAGGTTAGGTAACTAACGACAGAGCGGGGCAGGGCTAGCGCGAGTGCAAAACATAAGTAACATCTATATAATATATCTTATATACTATATACAGTATTTATCACAGAACATCACATGATCACATCACAGATATCGCAGCAGAAGAATTATATGAAATATTGGATATACTAGGACGTCCGTGTTTTCAATACGAGCCAGTATAAAACACGGATTCCACAATCGCAATGAATAGCCAAACCCACACCCCTAGACCCCTACGAGAGCGGCAAGCAACCCTACCAATTCTAGAGTTAGGAGACCTGGACTCGACTCCTCGAGTTGGTCTCCCACTGGACTCCAGAACCCGGTTACTTGTGCCCTCCTCCTTGGGTCTATCCTAGTGCGGAAAAGTAAATAATATACATCAACGGTGACAACTTCCGCTACCTGGAAGTGCCCCAATAAAAGAATATTACATACAAGAAATTTTACATGAATGAAAATAAAAACTCTCATCTCACCTAAAACCCCCGGCTATTCAAAACGCGACGATCCAATATAACATATCCAACAACACATAACATCACATGTCATCAATGTAAGTAAATGTGCGCATCCCAATTGTCGTTGACATATAGCAACGAAACCGGCGATATCACATATTACACTTACGGTCACAGAAAAGAAAGTGTAAAACTACAACAGTTGGAATCCGCAGCCCCTTTAGACATCGCATGCCTAATCAAATGAATTTCTTAGACATCACATGCCTAACAATTATAAACCCCGCATTTTAGTCTCCATATCGAAAACACTTTTCAATATCAAGTCGGGCAATTCAACAAGATTCCCGACATCCTGAACGAATGCTCGTCACAAACTTTAGTAGGCGGCCGCACCCCCGATGCCGTCGACGAAGTGCACTAAGGCGGAACACCGCTGCCGCGAGCACCCGAACGGATGCTTTCAGCGACGGGGTTCTCCTACAGTCACTTGGTCGGGGCTATGGGGCGTGGCTGTCTATTAAGTTTACCCGGCGAGTATCCGCGTACGCTACGTGATTGCGACGGACTTTTGATCACATCAAAATTCCGTGGCAACCGATCAAGTGAGACTAAAGTGCTATGTTTATAACATTCAAATCAGTTATCTCATAACTACTTGTGAATTCCAAATATTGTATCACATTCCAGATAAATAGAAAATGTTAAACTTCCGATCGAACATTCAAACACCCAAGTTTTCCCAAAACAGCTCAACTCTTGAAACAAGTTCAAAAACATCCACTTCATGCCACAGTACCAACGGTCCAGCCGTAGAAGGGTCAAGCCAACGCCTCACATGTGGCACGCCGTACTACCCCAAACCCTAAGGTTCAAAGGGCAGTTCAAGACGGTCACATAATCGAGTTAAGGTTTGTTGTCTTCTAGAGGGTCCATCGCGTTACTTGCACTACTTAGAACATTCTTAAACCACGGAAAAATCCAACACTTGGAAATTTCCCGACAGGGGAAAAATTGGGTATTTATATCCGGTCGAACTTTTTAACATATTGTAAATTATCCGGAAAAACACAGACAAAGTTAAAGATTCCGATCGAATCGTCGAACTCCTAATACAACCCAGAAAACTCAACTCTTGAGCAAACTTTAAAAATTCCCATAAAATACAGCACTCAATATAGGATATTATTGTGCAAAGCACGTGCCAAGAATCAACTTTTTGACTGCGGAACCGCCGCACATGCTAGGGTGGGGCCGCGGTTCCGCGGCGCTTTAGTCGAATTAGGCTCACGTGCTTCACAGTAACTCTTATAATACCCTGCTGTATTTTTTGGATATTTTTAATTTTGAAAAATCCACATTTTTAGAAAATGTCTAGAGAGGGTTAAAAGTTAGGGTTTCGGGGTTCGATCGGATTTCTAACATCGTCTACACTTCGCCTAAAGCTCTAGCTAGGCTCTGATACCACTGTAGGGTTCCTAGGCACACTCAAGAGGTTCCACAAGGCATCAACCATGCCAAACAAAAATCTTCCGGTGCCGAGAAATCCTAAACTAGATCGTTAACTAGATGTTAAGGCGAAAAGCAAGCAAGCAAACGACTTTGCTACTAAGTGAAAGGGATTACAACCTTTGTAGATCCGGTCCACCACTTCTTTAGCTCCGTGTTGACGTCCCTCCGCTGCGATCATCGGATCCCGGACTCTAGAAATGGTTTCGTCGGAGAAATGATCGGGCTAGGTCATTGACATCGAGGCCGAAGATGATCTACGTCGGGGAGACTCAAACTCAAGCTATTCCTTCACTCGGTCGAAAACTTTGTGAAGAGAACACCCTATACTACATGGCAAGTGGTAGAGGATGAAGAAATAGGAAGTGGGTTCACTTTAGAATTGGATTTCTCACTCTTTTTCTCATGATGCCATTGGAGCTAGCAAGCTTTTTCAAGCTTGATGAAGAAGAAGAAGAAGAAGCAAAAGAATCATATGAATAATATCCAAAGTGAAACTTATCCAATATATGATGGCACCATGGTTGAGTTAAGCCCTCATGATTAACTCATGTAGAGAATTAACCATAGCATAAGGTTAAGGGTTGGGTTAGCTAATATCTTGAACAAATGACAAAAGAGTTGACTTTGTCAATGTTCATCAAGCTTCATGAAGCTTGATAACTTTGACCAAAGTCACTCTCTTTTGTTATTTGTTTAGGAAAACAGTAAACCCTAATCTTTGACCAAAGTCACTCTCTTTTGTTATTTGTTTAGGAAAATAGTAAACCCTAATCCAACCTTGATATGGTTCAAGTCTCATACACACAACTTGTTTGTATCATCAAGCATGATACAAACATGTACACTTGCATATATCACATATAAACAATGTACACTTTCAAGTGAGAAAATCAATCTTAAGTGAACCAATACTAGTTAATGTAAAGTAATATATCAAATATATAATTATACATTAAATCATTAAATCAACACTTGATTTAACGATCCGGTCATATCGCATATAACCGACTAATATCAATAGTAACAACTTATCGAATCAACACTTGATCTAATAACCCGGCTATATCGCATATAACCGATCAATGTCACAAATCGCGAGAATAGAATACAGTATCACATGCTGGTATTATTCTCGGTCCCGCACATATCTCATATGCGCTCCTATTTCGTTTCTCTTGAGCCAGGAAACCCCTGTGTAGGACTCTAAAGACTCGTCAATACGCCGGCAGCAGGTGATGATCATATCAAACACCCACAAGCCGCAAGCGGTCTGCTAAACGTAACGGCCACCCGGGTATTGAGCGATCAGAAGATCAACGAGCAAGCCCGCTCACACTCCAGTGAATCCAACGAGTAACACTACCGTACAGTCTGGTCTGTTCGTCTGATATGTCGCATATCTCGTCTAGGGGTAGTAAACGTCAGACCCCAATAACTCGATAAGTCATGTCGATATGAGGCTCATAACGGGTCGAGAAACTACTGGTAACACTTACCAGTAAATCCCTAAAGCTGCCTTGGCCAAGGACTTCCTGTTATAGCCAATCGAGCACTGCGCAACATCATCTCCCTATACCGGGAGAGACGAAACCCCTCCTATCGCTCATTGCCTCCATGTGATTCGGGACTGTACCCAAAAGCCACCTTTTTGCACGCCCTCTTGGATGTGGTATGATGGAAATCAAAGCACAGTGGGAATCACACAAGTCTCTATGACGATCTCGGGTCTACAGACTAACCTGTACCAGTGTCACCAGAGAACTGCCATCTGACGTAAGGTATAATACCATCTGGGAGTTCTCGGCGAGTCCGTCCAGTGTACCCAGTCTCCACTGAGCACCCGTATATCATCTCTGATGTCAAACACCAATGGATATGGGATCATCCATCGCCCATCTGTATGGGTCGAGAAGCTACACGCTAGTCTACTCTGGTATATCGATGCCCCGTCTCGATATACCTACGACTAGGGACCTTGAAGGATGTACTTATAGACTACCATGTCCCCACTAGTATGATCCGCATCATAGTCCAGGTAGTCAAGTACATATCCTAAGGGCTTTACCAACATGTAACAGAGAGACAATCAGTGTACACGTTAAGGTAAAGAGTAACCAGATAGCATACTATCATATCGAGCAAGAAAGTCATCCCTATATATGTCCAAGCATCCACTACAATATACATCCTATGTATAGTAATGGCCTCTAGGGCATACATATAACTAACATTTGCCACAAGTCCACACAATTTACCATAATTAGCACTAAACTCACCAATTAACACAAATCGACGCTAATTAACACATAAGCTAAGCAAAAGAGAGATGGGTTCAGAAAATATACCCTATAGGATCTCAAGAAGCAGGAGGAGAAGTGAATGGAGGAAATGAGGGCTTGCTATTGCTGTTGGGCTCCTGCTGTTGCTATTGCAGAAGTTGCTGCTGCTGTTGATGCTGCTCTGCTGCTTGCTGATGCTGCTATCTGCTACTTATGTTGCTGTTGTTTGGTGCTGCTAGGGCTGCTGCTTCTGTTGCTGCAGGGTGTGTGTGGGTGTGAGAGTATGAGAGAAAGATAATGAGGAGAAGAAATGAGAGCAAGGCAAAACCCCTCTCTTCCTTTCTCTTCCCTCATTAAATGAGGCATGGTCTAAACTATGTAGCACCATGCTTCTTACCCTCTCTCTCTCTCTCAAGATCAACATTCAACCACAATGAAAAATCCTTTTTCATTTTAAAAACAACCATGAACAATAAAACCATAACACTTAAACAATATTGATTAACTTAAAGAGAATGGGTTAATCCATCATGCTTGCTAATCATGGTCTAACCCCATCTCTAAACCCTAGTTATCATGCACAAGTGTGTGTGTGCCTAGAAAAATTCTAATAAAATACTCATTAAAGAGGATAAAATAATTAAAAACCAAATTGGTAAACTTTTTATTAAAAACTATATATATAAAATATAATTAACCACAAAACACATTCTAAGGTGTTACAGGGTATGGTAGAACTGGAAGTGATTTCAGAACCACAAACGATTACTGAAAATTTAATAGAACCTAAAGATTCATTTGGGTTTGACATTCCATTAGCCACTCCGTAGATATGGTGGGTAACCTCAGGCGCCCGAAAGGTACTTCGGTATCCTTAAAGACGGTGATAGGGAGGTTCTTGTTTACCCAGACTTTCCATTACTGCTGTTCTAGACTATGAGAACCGGCAGGAGGATGAGTATAGCTCGTTCTAAACTAGCTTTAGAAGTGCACGTATATATGACTCTACCAGTGGGTTCTTGTAGTCAGTGGGAGCAGCGGAAGCATAGTGGACAAGTAGCTTATGTCTATTTATATACTAAAGCAAGTATAGCGGAGATAGATCATCTATTTCTGATGTGACAGTCATAGGCTTTGACTTCATCAGAATAGGGGATGGATCTGTTAAGAAGGTAGTAGGGTGTGATATCCTGGTATTTGGATGACATGCACTTTATAGGAAGTGAAATTCATATACTACGATCGATTATACTGTGGTTGTGACACAGTGGTTTCTCCACATTGGATATGGATAATATATCAGGCATTCTGGTAACTAAATCTATGGTTTTAGATCTAGATTTGGGTAGTTTCCCAATCTTGGTACTTTGACACTATTCTAAAGATGTTTTAGAATGGACGACTCCTGGCATGGTGGTGTACCTACAGGTGATGGAGTCACCCTCTCTAAAGGTGTCTTACAGACTAAAGGGAGAGGGATGTGCATGATTGGCATATCACTTGCTTACGCACTTGAGTCAATCATGAGATGTCAAGTACCACACCAGATGTTGTTTTTGCACTAGTTGCAATAAGTTTATATTAATCCAATTGTGGAGAAATGTTCGGAAGCATTTTATAAACATAAGTGGATATTCTAGGGATATGGTAACGGCAGCCTCCTTCGGGAGACAATCATCATTCCAGGCTTCCAAGGTGACCTGGATGACAGAGTGACTGTCAGAGTTATAGTTTTCCCTCTTCTGAGGGGACAGAAGTTTGGACAGGTGGTACAAGCGGATACTGAGGGAGGCATGGTGCAGGATACTGATTAAATTCAGTTGACGATACAGTCTAAGAAGTTTGCTGGATTTGGAGTTCATTTTTGATCTGGGTCCCATCAAATATCCAGACATATTCTAAGACAGGTATTGCTAATTTCGGGAGATGTTTTTTTTCTGCGAACTTGAGATAAAGAGAGACATAGAAAGAAACATTGGAGCGGATCCACTCACTGAGGTTATTTCTCAAACACAATAGTTTTACAAACGAGCTTTGTGAAACTGATTAGTAGAGAAGTTGGGTGTTCGATATCACACGGGATGTGAGTATGCGACACCGCAATAATTAGCCTTAAGTGCAAGTGGGATATTGTTGGCTATAGTGCCCTCAAGTCAATTATTGGATCGCAGGCACATGATTGCAATGATTGAGGGAGGACCTAAACCGGTAGAACATTCTTACTCGAGATGATAGTATGATATCTGGTTTGTCTTTATCATCGTGTACATGCTTCAGGTGACATTACAGATCACTATTACATGTTGATAGAGCCCATAGGATTCATGCTTGACTGCCAGCAGTATGATGGAGATCATATAAGTGGGAGATGGGTGGTCTATAAGCACATCCTTAAAATGTCCCTATTCATAGGAGTTTCGAGACTGGGCATCGATACTCCAAGAGTAGACTGGTGTATACTGATCGAGACCCCGACGAGGGGCGGTGGCTGGTCTCACAAGCCATTGGTGTTAGTTGGTTCACCTAAGATGTATACAGGTGCTCATTGGTGTAGGGTTCCTAGGCACACTCAAGAGGTTCTACAACTGATCAACCATGCCAAAATCAAAAAAAAATTCAAGTGCCGAGAAACCCTAAGCAAGATCGTTACTAGAGGTAAGGCGAAACTATGCAAGTTAACAACTTTTACTATAAGTGAAAGGGATTACAACCTTTGTAGATCCGGTCCTCCACTTTCAAAGCTCCGTGACGACGTCCTTTCACTGCGATCATCGGAATCCCGGACTCTAGCGATGGTTTCGTCGGAGAAATGAGCGGGCTAGGTCGTTGACTTCGATGCCGAAGATGATCTACGTCGAGGCAACTCAAACTCAAGCTCCATCTTCACTTGGTCATGAACCTTGTGAAGAAAACACCCTATACAACATGGCAAGTGGTAGAGGATGAAGAAATAGGAAGTGGGTTCACTTTGGATTTGGATTTCTCACTTGATTTCAACACTTGAAATTTTCTAGCAAAGTTTTCTTTTCTTCATGAAGAAAAGGAAAATGAAAAAGGATTAATCAAAATAATAAATCAAGTGAAGACTTATCATAATGCAACCATGGGTAAGTTAACTCATGTAGAGAGTAAACTAGGGTTTAGGTAATGGTTAGGTTAAAGGATAAAACAAAATGGTAGACTTTTTCAAAGATGATTAAAAAGCTTCATGAAGCTTCAAGCATAAAACAAGAAAAGCCACCACCATTTTGTTTTTACAAAATGAATAAAGAAAATAAAACCCTAACCATTAACTAAACATGGTGTAAATCATACACATACCCAAGTTTGCATGTATCATCAATCATGATACAAACTAGTGCACAAACATATATCACATATACAACTTGTGCACATTCAAGTGAGAAAATCAATCTTAAGTGAACAATACTAGTCAATGTAAAGTAACATATAAAATATATAATTATACATTAAATCATTAAATCGACACTTGATTTAATGATCCGGTCATACTGCATATAACCGACTAATATCAAGTGTATCAATGTATCGAATCAACACTTGATTCGGTAACCCGGCTATATCTCATATAACCGTCCAATGATACAAATCGCGAGAATAGAATTCAGTATCACATACTGGTATTATTCTTGGTCCCGCACATATCTCATATGCGCTCCTATTTCGTTTCGCTTGAGCCATGAAACCTCTGTGTAAGACTCTAAAGACTCGTCGATACGCCGGCAGTAGGTGATGATCATATCAAACACCCACAAGCCGCAAGCGGTCTGCTAAACGTAACGGCCACCCGGGTATTGAGCGATCAGAAGATCAACGAGCAAGCCCGCTCACACTCCTGTGAATCCAACCAGTAACACTTACCGCACAGTTCGGTCTGTTCGTCTGATATGTCGCATATCTCGCCTAGGGGTGGTAAACGTCAGACCCCGGTAGCTTGATAAGTCATGCCGATGTAAGGTCCATAACAAGCATGAAACTACTGATAACACTTACCAGTAAATCAGTGCAACCCTGGCCAGGGATTTCCAGTTATGGCCAGTCGAGCATAGCGCAACATCAACCCCCAATACCGGGAGAGACGAATCCCCTCCTATCGCTCATTACCTCCATGTGAATCGGGACTGTACCCAAAAACCACCTGTTTGCACGCCTCAGTAGAGCCATGGTAGGATGGAAATCAAAGCACAGTGGGAGACACACAAGACTCTATGACGATCTCGGGTCAATAGACTAAGCTGTACCAGTGTCACCAGAGAACTGCCATCTGACGTGAGATATAATACCATCTGGGAGTTCTCGGCAAGTCCGTTCAGTGTACCCAGTCACTTCTGAGCACCCGCATACCATCTCTGATGTCAAACACCAATGGATATGGGATCATCCATCGCCCATCACATGGGTCGAGAAGATATACGCTAGTCTACTCTGGAATATCGATGCCCCGTCTCGATATTCCCACGACTAGGAACATTGAAGGATGTACTCATGGACTACCCAGGGCCCACTAGTATAATCTACATCATAGTCCTAGAAGTCGAGTACACATCCTAAGGGCTTTATCAACATGTAATAGAGAGACTGCAAGTATACATGTTAAGATAAAGAGCAACAGATAGCGTACTATCATTTCGAGCAAGAAAGTCATACCTATATATGTCCCAGCATCCACTACAATATACATCTCATGTACAGTAATGGCCTCTAGGGCATACATATAACTAACAATCTCCCACTTGCACTAGGGCCATCTGCAGCAGTGGTTGCAGTATCTCATACTCAACCATCCCATATGAGTCTCTCTCTGGGAAAAGGCCTTTGTTAGTGGATCCACCGTGTTGTCCTCTATGTCTACTCTCCAAATCTCGATCACCCTGGAGATCAACTATCTCCATGATCAGGTGATGCTGCCTCAGAATATGTCTAGGTCACTGATGGGACCGGGGTTCCTGGGCAAAAGCCACACTTCCATTGTCACACAATGGTAGGAACCTAGTTCATCTCATGAACTAATATACACCCAAACTTCCTCTTTGGTAGTATCTTTCATAGCGATATCACCAGCCTTTATCGTCTAGTTTGCCACGGTATCTCAGCTTGGAACTCTTCCAACATACCGTCCCTCTACAAAGGGTAAAGACAATGCCTGCAACTGACATTCAGTCATCCTTATCACCCTGGAACCTTTCCAGTGATTCTCCCCAGGATCGATTGACACCATCTCACTATACCTAGTGAGAATCCTAATATCCATTTAAATCTATCTCATAGATATAAAACCTAGGATTTAGGAGGTATCACTTTGATCCTATATGGAGAATCCTTGTGATAAAAGGAGATTGACCGTGCGTAGTATAGGAAACTCTTTTCCTATCAAGAGTATGTTGTCCACGTACAATACGAGGATGACTACTTTACCCTCTACTACCCTTTTGTATATACAAGGTTCATCTACCATTTTGATGAAGTCAAATTCTTTGACTATCGCATCAAAACAGATGTTCCAACTCCGCGATGCCTGCTTTAATCTGTAAAGCAACTTACACACGTTTCCGCTGCTCCCACTGTTTACGAAGCCCTCTGGCTGTGTACTTATAGACGTTCTCTTCTAAATCTATATTTAGAAAAGCAATCTTGACACCCAACCACCAGATATCGTAGTCATGGTATGTAGCAATGTTAAGTAGGATCTGGATGGACTTAAGCATAGCCACTGGAAAAAGGTTTCATCATTATCCACGCCTGGTTGATGATGAAAACTATTAACAAGTCTAGCTTTGAAAGTCTCAACTTTTCCATCTACACCAAGTAATCTTCTCAAGATATACTTGCTTCTGATGGGGATTTAACCCTTCAGATACAGCATCCAAAGTCCATACTTTGTTGGTGTACATGGATTCCATCTCAGATCGCTAAGCATCCAGCCATTCTTACAGAGTCCCTACTCTTGATGGCCTGCTCGAAACTAGTTGGGTCATCATCTCATGACGAAATCCTCGCTCCCACTGTCATCGAGAAACCGAAGTATCTCTCAGGCAGGTGAGGAACCCTGCTAGATCGGCGGAGAGGCTGAGATTCGTTGGGGACTATTGAATCCTTTGGTTCTATCAAATCATCAGCTGTAGTTTGTATAGCTGGAACTTCTTCCAGTTCTACAGAACTGACCTTGCCTTGATCTTGTCCGGATTCTGCTTTTGACATAGGCCGGACAATCCTAAATCTTAATTTACTTAAGAGATAGGCTCTTCCCATACCATATCTCATATGGAGTGGTAGGCAGTGATCTGATTCGAACCTAATTCAATAGGTATGCAGCTTCTTAAGTGCATAACCCCCAAAAGGAAACAGGTAACTCAGTAGTACTCATCATAGAGCGCACCATATCATGTAGGGTGTGATTGCTCTGCCCCGATACACCGTTGTGTTGTGGTATATACAGAGGAGTAACACTGAGAGAGAATCTCATTCTCCTTTAGAATAGTCCAAGAATTCCATGCGCAAGTATTCTCCTCCCTGATCTCATCATAGGACATAATAATTATACATGTATTGGTTCTCTACTTCTGACTTATATTCTATGAATTTCTTAAAAGCTTCAGACATGTGTTTCAACAGGAACATGTGTCCGAATCTTGAGAGATCATCAGAGAATGTAAGGAAGTACAAAGAACCAGTCCCGGCATATGTAGACTGGGGACTTTTATACATCACTATGTATCAGTCCCAAGAGTTCACTAACTCTTTCTCTGTTTCCAGTAAACAGAACTATGGTCATCTTATCTTAGTAACATGACTGGCAAGTTTCACAAGATGTAAATTCAAACTAATTTAAACATGCATCTAAATGTAACTTAGCTAGTCGGGTCGCATTGATATGACCTAGTCTACAATGCCTCAAGAAAAATTCGTTCATTTCTGAACTCTTCCTCTTGTGTGTTCTGTACGTTAAGAACTGTGGTCTGATTTAGAATGTATATGCTTTTAGATAACGTGCCTGAATCAATCAACTATTGATATAGGAAATGTTCAAAACATTATCCAACATTACAAAATTATATCCTTCTTTAGTAAATAAAGAGAATGATATGATGTTGTATATCAGGTTCGGTATCTAATAACATTCGTTCAGAATCAGTGTACTCTGGTAATACAGGGTGATAGTGACCAACAGACTTGGTTGCAACACTTACACCATTTTCTGTCTCATTAAACTTATCACCCGTTCTCAGTTTTCTACCTTTCTGTAGCCCTATGTAACAGATTACATATCTGGGGTCCTGATCCGGTATCTAATACCCAGGACGTAGAGGATACTGAGAAACAGTTCTTTGTAATGAACACACCCGAAGGAGATGCATCTCATGCACTTTCTTCGTTTAGGCGGTATGGGAATCCTGGTATTCCCCTATTTCCTGCTCTGTCTTATAACAATTTCAAGTTGGAGCGGGACCAACGTTCCCCAGCTCAGTATAACAAGCGGGTTCGGTCAATACATCCATTTTATTATCTTGATTAAGGCGTGATATGGTCGCTACCTGGAGAGAGAGAGAAGAAAACACTCTGCGTGCGCTCTTGCAAGATTAGATTGGTTATTTATTTTATCTAATCAGGATGGCTCCTACTGTTTTTATCAAATCTTCCTTCAAACCCTAAAAGGAAAGACTAGCCGGGATTAATTACACTCTACAAGTTCGCCAATCTTTCAGCCAGGCCAGTGCCGGTACTTTGAGGGAGGTTCCCCGTGCTTTCGCACGGACCTAATTAAAGTAAACCTCGTTTTCCCAGGAGCATAACCCCGTTGACACCTTTCTAGACACCTACTTGATCGGCTAATTGTAAAGTGCAAAACTCTCCCAGGAGTAACAATTACTCGCAGTGGGTATCGGGATCCAACTATCATATAGAAGGTATGCAATCTCATTGCAAATTTCAACACTTGAAACTCCCGATAAATGTTTTTACCCCTAGCACTTATGACCTTAACTATGGTCAACAAATCATAAGCACTAGTCAAGTTCTACCCGTCATTTCGTGATTAATTAGACCCACCCACATGACCCTTAACTAAGGTCAACAAAGTCACGCGACTGTCCTAACTAATCGCATCATATGCGGTGTAGGAAGATATCACTTAGTTACCGTACACTGTGCCTTGGCTATGGTCAACAAACACAGCACGAATACTAAGTACTCTACTTCCTAAAATGACGGAGGGTTGCGGATGGTTTTTAAGAAAACCTTTAACGCTTTGAACTTGATCTCGTTGCGGAATCAAATGGTTTTTAAATGGAGTGTTTTTTAGGCTTTTCTAGTTTTGCTAAAAGGGCCACTTCCGGTGAAGGGATCGTCGGCCCTTTCCTCATCGAATAAGGTGCAGGATATATCATATATACCGTTGTGCAAAGCAAAAACTATAGAAGCAATCAAAAGATAAACCGAGGGTTGTAGCATCTGCCAGTTATTGCTAAAGGGGTCACTCCCGGTGAAGGGATCTCGGCCCTTTCCTTATCGAAAAAGGTGCAGGATGTTCTACAAGGAACACCGCGATGCAAAGCAAGAACTGTAGCTACATGTTTTATTTTTGAAATTCGATTCCACAACATCTTTTAGGTTTATTTTCTTTCATGAATCTCATTAATGAATGTCCCATCATTTAAGTCCACCTAAACATCACAGATAAATACACCGTACGCTTATGCCATCCGCATTCGCCTCGATGTCCCGTCTGCACCGTTAGGTTAGGTAACTAACGACAGAGCGGGGCAGGGCTAGTGCGGGTGTAAAACATAAGCAACGTCTATATAATGTATCATATATAGTATATACAGTATCCATCTGAACAAATCACATGATCACATCACAGATAACGCAGCAGAAAATATCATATGAAATATTGGATATACTAGGACATCCGTGTTTTATTTTGAGCCTGTATAAAACACGGATTCCACGGTCGTGATGAATAGCCAATCCCACACCCCTAGACCCCTACGAGAGCGGCAAGTAACCCTACCAATTCTAGAGTTAAGAGACCCAGACTCGACTCCTCGAGATGGTCTTCCACTGGACCCTAGAACCCGGTTACTTGTGCTCCCCTCTTTGGGTCTATCCTAATGCGGAAAAGTAAATAATATACAATGGTGACACCATCCTCAACCCGGAAGTGCCCCAATAAAAGAATATTACATACAAATTTTTACATGAATGAAAAATGAAAAACACTCGTCTCACATAAAAAAAAACCGGCTATTCAAACACGACGATCCAATATAATATATCCAGCAACACATAACATCACATGTCATCAACGTAAGTAAACATGCGTATCCCAATTGTCGTTGACATATAGCAGCGAAACCGGCGATATCACATATTATACTTACGGTCGCAGAAAAGAAAGTGTAAAACTACAACAGTTGGAATCCGCAACCTCTTTAGACATCACATGCCTAACCAAATGAATTCCTTAGACATCGCATACCTAACAATTATAAACCCCGCATTTTAGTCTCATTATCGAAAACTCTTTTCAATATCAAGTCGGACAATTCAACAAGATTCCCGACATCCTCAACGAATGCTCGTCGCAAACTTTAGTAGACGGCCGGACCCCCGATACCGTCGACAAAGTGCACTAAGGCGAAACACCGCTGCCGCGAGTACCCGAACGGATGCTTTCGGCGACGGGGTTCTCCTACAGTCACTTGGTCGGGGCTATGAGGTGTAGCTATCTATTAAGTTTACCGGCGAGTATCCGCGTACGCTACGTGATTGCGACGGACTTTTGATCACATCAAAATCCCGTGGCAACCGATCAAGTGAGACTAAACTGCTAGATTTATAACATTCAAATCAGTTATCTCATAACTACTTGTGGATTCCAAATATTGTATCACATTTCAGATAAATAGAAAATGTTAAACTTTCCGATCGAACAATCAAACACCCAAGTTTTCCCGAAACAGCTCAACACATGAAATAAGTTTTAAAACATCCACTTCATGCCACAGTACCAACGGTCCAGCCGTAGAAGGGTCAAGCCAACGCCTCATATGTGGCACGCCGTACTGCCCCAAACCCTAAGGTTCAAAGGGCAGTTCAAGATGGTCAAATAATCGAGTTAAGGTTTGTTGTCTTCTAGAGGGTCTATCGCGTTACTTGCACTACTTAGACGTTAACTACGGAAAAATCCAACACTTGGAAATTTTCCGGCAGGGGAAAAAGTGGGTTATTTATATCCGGTCGAACTTTCTAACATGTTCTAAAATACCCGGAAAAACACATAGACGCAGTTAAAGTTTCCGATCGAATCATCGAGCCCCTAATACAACCCAGAAAACTCAACTCTTGGGTATAGATTAAAAATTCCCAAAAAACAGAGGAAACTCAAAAGGACATTACTGTGCAAAATTCAAAAAATAATGTGACTGTATGGCCGCGGAACCGCCGCACGAGCCATGCTCGTGCCGCGGTTCCGCGGCGCTTTGGTCGACTTAGGCGTACGTGATGCACAGTAATTCTAATAAAGCCCTGCTGAATTTTTTGGATATTTTTAATTCACAAAAATTCATAATTTCAGAAAATGTACAGAGAGGGGTCATGTTTAGGGTTTCGGGGTTCGATCGGATTTCTAACATCGTCTACACTTTGCCTAAAGCTCTAGCTAGGCTCTGATACCACTGTAGGGTTCCTAGGCACACTCAAGAGGTTCTACAACTGATCAACCATGCCAAAATCAAAAAAAATTTCAAGTGCCGAGAAACCCTAAGCAAGATCGTTACTAGAGGTAAGGCGAAACTATGCAAGTTAACAACTTTTACTATAAGTGAAAGGGATTACAACCTTTGTAGATCCGGTCCTCCACTTCCAAAGCTCCGTGACGACGTCCTTTCACTGCGATCATCGGAATCCCGGACTCTAGCGATGGTTTCGTCGGAGAAATGAGCGGGCTAGGTCGTTGACTTCGATGCCGAAGATGATCTACGTCGAGGCAACTCAAACTCAAGCTCCATCTTCACTTGGTCCTGAACCTTGTGAAGAAAACACCCTATACAACATGGCAAGTGGTAGAGGATGAAGAAATAGGAAGTGGGTTCACTTTGGATTTGGATTTCTCACTTGATTTCAACACTTGAAATTTTCTAGCAAAGTTTTCTTTTCTTCATGAAGAAAAGGAAAATGAAAAAGGATTAATCAAAATAATAAATCAAGTGAAGACTTATCATAATGCAACCATGGGTAAGTTAACTCATGTAGAGAGTAAACTAGGGTTTAGGTAATGGTTAGGTTAAAGGATAAAACAAAATGGTAGACTTTTTCAAAGATGATTAAAAAGCTTCATGAAGCTTCAAGCATAAAACAAGAAAAGCCACCACCATTTTGTTTTTACAAAATGAATAAAGAAAATAAAACCCTAACCATTAACTAAACATGGTGTAAATCATACACATACCCAAGTTTGCATGTATCATCAATCATGATACAAACTAGTGCACAAACATATATCACATATACAACTTGTGCACATTCAAGTGAGAAAATCAATCTTAAGTGGACAATACTAGTCAATGTAAAGTAATATATCAAATATATAATTATACATTAAAGTATTAAATCGACACTTGATTTAATGATCCGGTCATACTGCATATAACCGACTAATATCAAGTGTATCAATGTATCGAATCAACACTTGATTCGGTAACCCGGCTATATCTCATATAACCATCCAATGATACAAATCGCGAGAATAGAATTCAGTATCACATACTGGTATTATTCTCGGTCCCGCACATATCTCATATGCATTCCTATTTCGTTTCGCTTGAGCCATGAAACCTCTGTGTAGGACTCTAAAGACCCGTCAATACGCCGGCAGTAGGTGATGATCATATCAAACACCCACAAGCCGCAAGCGATCTGCTAAACGTAACGGCCATCCGGGTATTGAGCGATCAGAAGATCAACGAGCAAGCCCGCTCACACTCCTGTGAATCCAACCAGTAACACTTACCGCACAGTACGGTCTGTTCGTCTGATATGTCGCATATCTCGCCTAGGGGTGGTAAACGTCAGACCCCAGTAGCTTGATAAGTCATGCCGATGTAAGGTCCATAACAAGCATAAAACTACTGAAACACTTACCAGTAAATCAGTGCAACCCTGGCCAGGGATTTCCAGTTATGGCCAGTCGAGCATAGCGCAACATCAACCCCCAATACCGGGAGAGACGAATCCCCTCCTATCGCTCATTGCCTCCATGTGAATCGGGACTGTACCCAAAAACCACCTGTTTGCACGACTCAGTAGAGTCGTGGTAGGGTGGAAATCAAAGCAAAGTGGGAGACACACAAGACTCTATGACGTTCTCGGGTCAACAGACTAAGTTGTACCAGTGTCACCAGAACTGCCATCTGACGTGAGGTATAATACCATCTGGGAGTTCTCGGCGAGTCCGTTCAGTGTACCCAGTCACTACTGAGTACCCGCATACCGTCTCTGATGTCGAACACCAATGGATATGGGATCATCCATCGCCCATCATATGGGTCGAGAAGATATACGCTAGTCTACTCTGGAATATCGATGCCCCGTCTTGATATTCCCACGACTAGGAACATTGAAGGATGTACTCATGGACTACCCAGGGCCCACTAGTATGGTCTGCATCATAGTCCTGGAAGTCGAGTACACATCCTAAGGGCTTTATCAACATGTAATAGAGAGACTGCAAGTATACATGTTAAGATAAAGAGCAACCAAATAGCATACTATCATGTCGAGCAAGAAAGTCATACCTATATATGTCCCAGCATCCACTACAATATACATATCATGTACAGTAATGGCCTCTAGGGCATACATATAACTAACAATTGGGTTATAATTACACCAGACGGACTCGCCGGGAACATGTTAGTTGGTATTATACCTATTGTCAGATAGCAGTTCCCTGGTGACATGTGTGCATGTTAGTCTATCGACCTGAGATCGTCATTTGTCTCGTGTGAGTTCCTACTATGCTTTGATTACTATCCTACCATGGCTCAAAGGAGTCGTGCAAACATGTTTTAGTTGGGTACAGTCCCGAGTCACATGGAGGCAGTGAGCGGATCGTCAGGGGATTAGTCTCTCCCGGTATTAGGGGTTGATGTCGCGGAGTGCACGGGTGGCTATCACCAGAAATCCTTTGCCAAGGTAGTCGAGAATTACTGATTCGGATCAGTAGTTTCTCAGGTGGTGATGGGCTTCATACCGACACTAAATGTCAAGTTATTAGAGGTCTGACTTTATCCAACCCCTAGACTCGATATGCGATACTCATAGACGAACGGATCGGACTGTACGGATATTGTCATTGTCTTGCTCAGTAGGGGTTTCAGGATGAGTTTGTTCGTCGACCTCCCTTTCGCTCAATACCTGGGTAGCCGTTACGTACAGCTAGTGTCGCTGACGTACTTGTGGTTGAACCCACTGACAGCGTATTGACGAGTCTTTAGAGTCCCACACAGAGGGTTTCTCTGCTTCGGGTGAAACGATGTAGAGGCCGTATGGTTTTACGGCAAGGTTCGATCACATACATGTACTTGTGCACAGATCATGATTGGACGGATAATGCTAGTGGGCTTTGGTTTAAGCCTGATCCTAGTATTATATTTTGTTGGATTATTTTCGTCTCTTTGTATTCGTATTCTTCGGAATATGGATGCGGGTATGTATATACGGTTGAGGGGTATTCTTGTAATTTATACAAGATTACTTTTAGAAAATTACACCTCATCATGGTTTAGACATTTTTGGATTAAAAGGTTATTGAGGTGTAGGAGGTGTTTATTGCATTTTTTAGGCATGGTTAATTAGTGACACATGGTTACTATTCTAGCATGCTTAGGGTTTTTGTTTGTTGTGAGATTATGTTGACTTGAGATATTTTTTTTGACTAAGATATTTTGGAGACATGCACATTTGATGGCTCCATTATTCCTTATCACACTCACACAACAAACAAAAACAAAAAGCCATTATTCATTTCTTTTTCTCTTTCTTGAGTTGCTCTCAACACCTCATTCTCATAGCATCTTCTTCTTCCTCTAGCTCCACCCAAACCCTCTCATGAGTTGAGAATCCTTGGGTATCTTGAGACAAATTAATCCTTCATCACTCTCTACTTCATCTACGGTATCTAGAGTAGAGATCTAGGTTCCCTAGTTGCCTCGGATATGAGGTTGGAGCTCGTTGCATAGACTCTCGGGTGGATCATCTTCGATGGAGGGAGACCAGAGATCAAACTTGATCAAGGAAGCCGCTAGGAGCTTGGGATAGAGGTTGAAGACCGAAGGACTCGGATCGTTTGGTATAACCATTCTAACTCTTTTTCATGTTTTGTTATCTAGGGCTTATGGGTCGATCCGGGAATCAGGTTCCGTTAGCGCCGGTTTCTAAAAGTTTTTGTTCCGCATTTGGCCATGGATTGATGGCCGAGCGCTGGCGTAACCCAATAAGTGGGAGCAGTAGAAACGTGTGCAAGCTGCTTAAATCAATCTATGGATTAAAGCAGGCATCGCGGAGCTGGAACATCTATTTTGATGAAGCTATCAAAGAGTTTGACTTCATCAAAAATATAGATGAACCATATATATACAAGAAGGCTGTAGAAAGTAAGCTTGTCTTCCTCGTATTGTACGTGGATGACATACTATTGATAGGAAACGATGTTCCTATGCTACACTTGGTCAAGCTCTTCTTATCACAAAAGTTCTCCTTGAAAGATCTAGGTGATGCCTTTTACATCTTAGAGATAAAGATCTATAGAGATAGATCTAAACGGATGTTGGGATTGTCCCAATCAAGGTACATTGACATCATACTAAAGAGGTTTAGTATGGAAGATTCTAAGCATGGTAATTTACCCGCTTGCTCAGGAATCACTCTCTCTAAAGAGATGTCTCTCAAGACTGATTTGGAGAGGGCTCGCATGCAAGGGATACCCTATGCTTCGGCAGTCGGGTCAATCTTGTATGCGATGTTATGTACCAGACTGGATGTGGCTTAATCACTAGGTCTAGTGAGTAGGTATCAATCAGATCTAGGAGAGAAACACTGGACAGCTGTGAAGAACATTCTTAAGTACTTGAGAAGGACTAAAGAAATGCTCTTGGTGTATGGTAACGGAGAACTCCAGGTGGAGTACTTTACCGATTCGAGCTTCTAGAGTGATAAGGACGACAATAAGTCGGTCTCAGATTTTGTATTCACCCTCAATGGTGGGTAGGTATGTTGGAAGAGTTCCAAGTAAGATATCGTAGCAGATTCGACGATGGAGGCTGAATACATCGCTGGCAACGATGCTGCCAAAGAGGCTGTCTGGATAAAGAAGTTCATTACAGAACTTGGTGTGGTTTCAACCATTGAGCATCCAATACTTGTGTATGGTGATAACAATGGAGCTGTGGCTTTGACCAAGGAACCCCGGTCCCATCAGAGATCCAGACATATTCTTAGGCGGTATCACCTGATCCGGGAGATAGTAGATCGACTGGAGATCGAGGTCAGGAGAGTTAACACGAAGGACAACGTAGTGGATCCACTCACGAAAGCCTCCCCTAGACACAGTTTGAGAGACTTTTTGGGATGTTGGGTATGAGATACTACAACATATGGCCTTAGTGCAAGTGGGAGATTGTTAGGAATATGTATGCTCTAGAAGCTATTATTGTATGATATAGTGGATACTTGGACATATAGAGAGAGGACTTTCTTGCTCGACATGATAGTATGCTATCTGGTTGTTCTTTATCTTAACATGTATACTAGTATTATTATACTGTCTTTCTAATACATGTTGATAAAGCCCTTAGGATGTTTGCTTGACTACCAGGACTATGATGCGGATAATACTATTGGGACTTGTGTAGTTTACAAGCACATCCTTTAATTGTTCCTAGTCGAGGGGGTATCAAGACAGGGCATCGATATTCCAGAGTAGACTAGTGTGTACATTTCTTAACCCTGTATGGGGCGATGGTTGATCCCATAACCATTGGTGTTTAACATCAAAGATTGTACACAGGTGCTAATTAGAGAATGGGTACACTGAACAGGACTCGCCGAGAACTCCTAGTTGGTACTATACCTATCGTCAGATAGCAGTTCTCTGGTGACACTGGTACAGGTTAGTCTATAGACCCGAGATCGTCATGGTGTCTTGTGTGGCTCCCACTGTGCTTTGATTACCACAGCTCAAAGGAGTCATGCAAACAGGTGGATTTTGGGTACAGTCCCGAGTCACATGGAGGCGGTGAATGATAGGAGGGGTTTCGTCTCCCCTGGTATTGAGAGTTGATATTGCGCTATGCTTGATTAGCTATAACAGTAAGTCCCTGGCCAGGTCTGATGAGATTTACTGGTAAGAGTTATCAGTAGTTTCTCGAACCGTTATAAGCCATACATCGGCATGACTTATCAAGTTACTGGGGTCTGAGAATTCCATCCCTAGACTCGATATGCGACATATTAGACGAAGAGACCGGACTGTACGGTAAATGTTACTTATAGGCTTCATGGGAGTTTGGACAAGCTTGCTTGTTGATCTTCTATTCGCTCAATACCTGGGTAGCCGTTACGTCCAGCTACTACCGCTGACGGCTTGTGGGTAACTGATGTGATCATTACCTACTGCTGGCGTATTGACGAGTCTTTAGAGTCCCATACAGAAGTTTCCTAGTTCATGCAAAACGAAGTAGGGCACATATGCTGATATGTGCGGGTGCCTGATTAAATACGAGTATGTGATACCGTATTCTAATCTGGCGGTTATTTGACATCAGTTAGGTTATATGTGATATAACTGGATTATTGAATCAAGTGTTGATTTGATAATGTGATATACAGATAAATGATATTAGTCGGTTATATGTGATATAACCGGATTATTAAATCAAGTGTTGATTTAATAATTTGATGTGTATTTATATTTGATATAATTATACATTAACTAATATTATTGATCACTAATTATTTGCTTATCTTTATATATATATTAATATATATATGATATATATATATATTATATGAAGCATGGTTGATTTTCTATTTTTAGAAAATAGAAAAGGATGTGGAAAATGGGAGATATTTAGAGCATGGGTTGAAACATGGCATTTATCATTGTTTATTTGTTTGAGTGCACTATTGAAGTATGGCTCAATTTTTATAATTGGGAAATATCTATATTTCAATAAGTGAACACAAATGGGTTGCCATTCTTCACAACACTTGTGATTTTTCCTCACTTGAGCTCTTTTCTCTCTAGCTCTCTTCATCTTGCTCCTCACCTCCTCCAAGCCCTAACACTCACATGAGTTGTGAAACCTAGGGCTTGTGAGAACCCTAGTGAGCAAACAAAACCCCTACTTCACCATCCTACACTTGATTAGCTCTTAGGTGTAGTGTGTTTCCTTCACTAAGGAGTTTAGTGAAGAGGTAGCTTAGATTAGAGGAGCTTCAGGTGGATGATCTTCGACATGAAGATCATGGAGGAAGCTCGATCCAACTTCAAGTGGAGCCTAGTGGAGTCGCATGGACTACTACCCGGAGCATTTGAAGAGACGGACACGGTCTACAAAGGTTGTTGCCTCCTTTCCTTTAGCTAGTTTAGATTGATATCATCATAGTAACCCTAATCATCTAGTTTGATCCTTAGTTGGTGTAGCTTAGCACCCCAAAATTTTAAAATTGCATGCTTGATGCCGGTTTAAATCTCATGGTGGGGCTAGGGTAGACGTTCAAATTTTGGCCGGTAGAATACCGGTATGGCTGGCCAAGTTTGTACCAAACCCCCTCAAATTTCACCCATGTCATTTTTACATCCAAAGTGACATTCTGCAATTGTTAAAAAAAAATTTAAAACACTTTTGAAATTCAAACAGAGAAGGGCTTATACTAGGAAATTGGAATCGGAAAATTGTCGATCGAAACTAAAACATCGCCTAAGCTAGTCCTAGTGCTTGGTTGGCTCTGATACCACTGTAAGGACGGGCACACCCCGCACGTGCGCGCAGCGGAAGCGGGAACGGTCGGAAAACAAAAATTCCGTGGGGGCGCGATCGACCATACGCCAAAATCGTCCAAACACTAGTTTCTAGCTAAAATAAAGATCATAAAGAAAAGTTCAGATATGCTACAACCTTTGTAGCGTGTCCGGCTGATCCCGGAAGACCCCGTATAAACTCCGTGAGCTCCCGAATGCGTCTGCACGCCGACTGCCTCGTCGTAGATGATCTGCGTTGAAAGCGGGCTGCCCGAGATCCAACTCCGTCACCAGTAGGAAGAACTTCCTCCAGAGACTTGCTGGGCATGGAGGAAGGCGATGTGAGCGATGGGTACTCTCTACTTTTTGCAAAAACTCACCATGGCAACACTTGCTATTTTTCTAGTGAGCTCAAGCTCTTCATGAGAGGAAGAAGAAGATGTATTTTCTTTTGTGATGGCTTGTGAAAAATAAAATCAATTGTGTCATATTATTTTTCAAACCATGTCATGTAAAATGACACATACCCTCACTCCCCACTCTCTCTCATGTGTGTGTCAACACATAAGAGAGAGGGTGGGCCCCACCACCTAATTAAATATATTAAATATATAATAATATATATACACATTAATATATATATATAAAGATATATATACATTTATATATATATAAAGATATATATACATTTATATATATATATATATATTTGTATATTTATTTATACATAATTCATAATGGTGGGAATTAATATATATATATATATATATATATATCAAGTTCTACCCGTCATTGTCCAGGTTAATTTGAACCCACCCTTACATACCCTTGATGAAGGCCAAAATAGTAGTACAACTGTCCCAAACCAGCGCATCTATCTATGCAACAGAAAAGTAACAAACAGCTACCATACACTATGCCATGACGAAGGCCAACAAACATAGCATGAATACTAAGTGCTACCCGTCTAAAATGACGGAGGGCTACGAATGGTTTTTGGCGAAAAACCTTTAACGTAATGAACTTGATATCGTTGAAGGAACCGGATAGCTTTTTATAAATATATAGTGGTGAAAACCTTTGCTAAAGAGGTCATTCCCGGTGAAGGGATCTCGGCTCTTTCCTCGTCGAATGAGGTGCAAGATATTCCAACTGAATACCACGATGCAAAGACAAAGTAATCGACTATAGTGAAGTTATTACCCTGATGCAAACTTCTGCCCAAGAGGTCACTCCCGGTGAGGGTATCTCGGCTTTTGCCTCGTCGAATGAGGTGCTAGATATTCATAACCGAATACCGCTGTGCAAAACAAAAGAAAACGTCCTTGTAATAACAGCATTTGAAAATTTGTTCCAACAACATCAATTAGGTTTGTTTTCCTTGCATTGATCCGAATCAACGCAGTCCCATCAACTAATCACACCACAAAAGAACGAAAATATGATGTACATATATGCCATCCGCATTCGCCACTAGTTCCTGTCATCACCCGTTAGGTTACTTAACTAACGACAGAGCGGGGACTGGACTAGTGCGGGTGTAAAACATATACAATATCTACTAGTATATATATAACAATATATAATAATCTCTCCAGGAGTGATAAATGCAACATCATAAATAAGCAATAAGCATCACAGAACAATACAGATAATCTGGGAGCCCCGGGTTTCCATTGAGCCGCAAATGAAACCCGACGTTCCCCGGGTCGTGTGGATAGCCTGTGCAATGAAAACCTAGACCCCTACGAGCACGGCAAGTTACCCACCAAAACCGGAAGTGAGGCAGCCCCCTTCATCAAAGTGAATGGGCTACCCGGCACTTCACGGAATCCGGTAACTTGAGCACCCCTCCTTGGGTCAACATGTACCCCCTATGAGTGCGGAGAATAGCCCGCCAATGCTAGAGTGAAGCCCCCTCCTTCTCAAAGCCATGAGATGCGGACCCGTTGCCCTCCAGAACCTGGCTACCCATGCACTCCATCACGGGGTAATCCTAGTACAGAAAAGAAAATATGTACAACAGTGACATCGACCTCAACCCGGTCGTGCCCCAAACAAATAATATACAAACAGGCAGTGACGGCAATCCACATGTCGGACGCTCACCCCGCGATATCAAATGTACAAATAAAACTAAACTGTACTATCATTGCATCCAAGCTATCCACCACGACGAATCCGCAACAAACACAGCACAACACAGAACATCAACGTGAATGTCACGTTCGCAAACCCGTCTAAAAGACATATAGTAATTAGACAAGTTGTACCGCTCTAATGACATTCACGATTGCAGATAGTAATGCATGTACTGTAAACTTTAAACAATGTTAGAAATATCGACTTCGAAATAACTCCGAATAGCCCCCAAAAAACTAGATAAAACCATATCCAAACTGGGCCAAACTAGCAATACCACTGAACCTATATTCCAGAGACCAGACCAAACCCAAAATTGCAAACCCGGAAGCCTCCACAAAACCGGCCTGGCCGGATTTTTCCACAAAGTGGCCGGGTCAATTTTGTTGGAAAGGGCTCGTATTTGGGGTATGTTCTAGTTGTCATCATAGTAGTCATCTGCAGTTGCTAAAATATTTTTAGAAGACTCTTTAAAATTCGACAGAGAATGGAATACATCGAGTGATATTTCGGAGTTGTTTCGGTTTCGATACTTTAACATTGTCTAAACCAATTAGTATGTGGTTAATGGGTTGTCTCTGATACCATGTAGGGTTACGGAAGCGCCCCGGCCATCAATCCATGGCCAAACGCGGAACAAAAACTTCTAAAACCCGGCGCTAACGGAACCCTAATCGACGGATCGTACCATTAACCCTATACTAGTTCTATAAAAAGAGTTTGGAGAGGTTATACCGATCGATCCATGTCCTTCGGTCTTCAACCTCTGCTCCAAGCTCCTCACGGCTTCCTTGATCAAGTTCGATCTCCAATCTCCCTCGTCGAAGACGATCCACGTCAAGGATTAGTAATACGGGCTCTCGCCTCTAAACCGAAGCAACTCGGGTATCCAGTTTGCTAGCCTAGATACCCAAGATGAAGTAGAGAGAGCGTGTGATCATTTTGTCTCAATACACCCAAGGATTCTCAACTCATGAGATGTTATGGATGGAGGTTGAAGAAGAAGCCATGTGAAGAAGTGTGAGCTCAAGTTTTGGCAAGTGAAGAAAAATGTCTGCTCTTTTCTTGAGTTGTTTTGGCCAAGTGTTTTGTGAGAGTTCTATTGTTATGAGCTCATGTAACATTTTAGAAAAAATAAAATATTATTTTTGGAATTTAATATTAAAATAATATATTTTCCGAAAACTGCCCGATTTGCGAAATTGGGGTTTTTGAAAAAGGGTATAAATATATATCAATAATTGTGAAATAATTGGAAATTAAAATAATTTATTCATTTAAAAATATATTTAAAGGATTTGGCATTTTTAAAATTTATTATATGCAGTTTTGATAAAAACCCGATTAGTGCACTGCTAATCGCGATTATGCCAAATCCGTGTTTCTGCAGTTTTCCATCGCTAGTGCACCATGACATGTTACATGTTGTTTCATTTCATTTGTGTTATGTGTTATGGTTTTATTGTGGTGAGAAAAGAAAAAGAAAAAGAAAAAGGTGTCATGATGATTGAGGAGAGAAAGGGGACATAATGATGAGAGTGAGCATGCTTGGAGAGAGAGAGTGAGAATGATTGAGAGAGGGGGGCTGCTGATTGATACTTTTTGCGTATGCGTTTTAAGTTTAAAATTCAAGAATACCGCAATCAAGATGATGTCGCTTGGTAGCTAGCCGGTTGAGTACGGGTCGGTCCACAGAGAAATGGTGTTTTCTCTTTAAGTTCAAACGAGTTAAGTCCTATTTTTGGTAGGTTTTGTTTTAAATCTAAGAATGAGATTAAATTTGATTTAAAGTTGTGCTAGGGTTAGGATGAGGTTAGTTTGGAAAAGGAATTCTACTCACTGTTTTTAATGCCCTAGTTAAGAATATAGGTGTTAGGGTAATAGTCAACAAAGGGGATTAGCATGACTAGGAAGAAATGTAATTTCTTCCTTTTGGTCATTGTCCGTCCTTTCTTGGCTCTTATCTCTAACCTTTAGTTAATTCAACCACAACCGGTCTAACTAGGGAATCACCGCTATCTTTTAGGATAGGGTGCCGTAGTGAGCGGTGTGTGGTTGGATTAAAAAGAGTCCTATTAATTAAAATTATAGGGGCAAGGAAAGGAGAGAGAGATTTCCTTCTCTCAAACCTTCCCTATCCTAACCCTAACAAGTGAGGAATTACTCACTCATTATGAATGTTACGATGAAATTCATTTTTTATAATTTTATTTTAAGAGACTATCTAAATTGCAGATAATAAAAGACAGATAAAAATAATGCAGAAATTAAATTGAGATAATAAACGAATGCGAGAAAAATATAGAAACTCTTACTTTTATTGATGACCTCTTGACGATTACAAGGAAATTAAAATTTAAATCTAGAATTAAAAAGAGGCATGCCTAATTAGGCTTTCGGCCTTCCTATTTATAGATAGAAGAAACCCTAGGTTTTACATCTGATCCATATCTGAATTTACAGAACTACCCTAAGAAAGCCGGGTCAAAGCACCGACATCCACCGACACGTGCAGTGCACGGCCGCGGAACCGCGGCAGAATGCCATGTTTGGCCGCGGTTCCGCGGCCATATGGTGGGCTCTTGGGCTCAATTCTTCAGTGATGCTTCATGTTGCTTTTTCCTTCTGTTTTCTTCACTTGGTTTCTCAGAATCTTTTCTACTTTCTTCCAGATTTCCAATAGTGCCGAGTTATGTGGAATTTTACCGTGAGCTTCACGTTGAAGTCTTGAATCTTGTGCTGCCTTTGTACTTTGTGCATTGAACTGTCTTATGATTTTCATTTGTTCCTTGAACTGGTAGGCGACAGCATACGGATTCATCTATTGTTGGTCGTAGTCTCACATTTGTAGCGTCTTTTCATGAATTTCACTGTAATGTTCTGAGAACCTGTAATCTGCAACTATTTAGCAGACATGGATCAAAAGCACCTATTTATTTGTAATATGATTAAGAATGGGTGATATAATAATGCAAAATTCTGATATGAACAAATACCCCCAAACTTATCTTTTGCTCGTCCCGAGCAAAGCCAACTTTATTCTCGAAAAATCCTAACCTCACTTTCGCAGGGAACGCGATTGCACTAAGCTCGTGCAACAAGCCGTTAAACCTTTAGGTGTCCCTAGTAGGAGGAGTGTTGTCTCCTGAGGGTTTTCAGGGGATACTACCCACAAAATCCGATTAATTTGGCCTGTTGACTTTCATTCTTCAATTCGGTATTCTAGCAAGAAATTCTATTATCTTCAACCAAGAAATCATCAACCCGTATTTTTCACACTTACTTATCATTTAACTTAAGATCGTATATGTTCTGCAAATTTATTAAGCTTTCAGCATCTTTTGAATTTTCCTTCTAAGGTTCCATCTCAACTTAGGAATTTTTATCATCTCTACTGAAGGTATAAGTCCTATCTTTCATTCATATCTCTCATCCAAACCCCAATCATATACCCCTACGTGTGTGTATGTATCTCCCCTACACTTGGAAATTCAATTCAAGCTATCATACTCTTGTCCATCGTCCAAAGTACTTTTAGTTGGTGAAAATTAGATGAGATTTGTTCACACACCATTCATGCGACCGTTAATACTTCTTGAGGTACTGAACGACCGATTACAAAATGTGTTTGTGCATTTAGGCGTAATTCCTCGTCTTGTAATACCTAAGGCTTTAGCAGTGACTCTCAAACCAGTTGGTCTAAGGCACTAGGTGATAAAGCACCCTCACTATATTTTTTTTTATTTATGCAGCCTTAAGTAATTACAAAACCAGTGTTCATTTTTTATGTCTCTTTATTCACCACTTATAGTTTTATTTTATTTTCCTTCATACTAAGGATTTTAGACAAGAGCATTTCAAGGTATCCTCTACTATTCCAAGTTTCAAGGTGCGTGTTTGTGCAAGTTGTAGGGTATATATTTTCAGAATTTAGACTTAAGCTTCAGAATTATTTTTCAAACTTACACTTCAAATAAAAATTCAATAATCTTTCCTTATTTTGACTTAGCCCAAGAACTGAACTCAAAATTTGCCTATTTCTAAATAATCTACACGGACATATATTTTCTATAGTTAAACTTTAAGAAAGGTTATTTTTAGGGTTTTTAATTTACTAAGTTTAGGATCTAGTTTTTCCCTACTATTCAACCGTCATGTAGAACTTAAGTCAAATATAGCCAAAATTTAATTTTTCAATTTTTATAATTTTTTGAAGTTTTTCAATTTTTTTTATTTGTTTTTATATTTTTTTTTCATTTTTAATTTTTATAAAAAAAATTTATAAAGATGCAATGCTGAAATAAATATGCAAAGAAAGAAGAAACAAATATGTACAAAAAATTAAAATATGCAATGCAATGATAACTATTTACAAACCACCTCCACCCCCAAACTTATCAAAAGCAGTGCCCTCACTGCTCATGCCCTCGCCGTCCCCTTGAACGTGAACGGGAACGTTCCTCTCTCGCCAGCAGGGTAGTCATGCCATGCTCTATTTCTGTTGCTCGATGATCCAGGATGGTCACCATCCCTACCAATCTGTCTATCCCCCTAACGGCTCTCCTAAGTAAACGTGCTTGTGCTGCAGGGGTAAGCTCTTCCTCGCTCGCAGTCGAGCTGGAGCTGGGTGTCTTGGCGGGTACGTCCTCGGCCGGCTCCGTGCATGACCATATATCATTTAAGCATGTGTAGGGCGATGATACGCCCTCGAGAAGAGGTCTAATGGGTATACCTCCATGCATATAAAACTCGAATTCCTCCACAGGGAGGAAATGGCGACACAGTTGTGTCACCAACATAGGGTATGGATAATTGGCAGCCCTTTTGCCCGCACCAATAGAATGAAGTAATACCATGCACATATCATAGCTGGGGTTCCTAGTCATCAAGGTGTGCACGATATGAAGGGATGGTGTGAAAAATGTCGTATTGTGCGAACTACCAAAAATGTTATTTTGTGCCCAACGGCACACAGTTAGTACATTTGCAAAGAGGGTTCTAGCCTGGATGCCTTTACGTGGCTCCCTCGAACAGTCATTACCCATCAAGGGTAGGTAATCCTTGAATTGGAGGGTTGGTCATGAGTAGGTAGTCTAGGTATTAAGGTGACTTCATGGATGAAGTCCCTATCGATTATGATTTCCCTATCACCCCAAATTAGCCTAATGTATCCATGTTGTGAGAGGAAACCATCCTCCACGCACTCGTAAAATCGGGTGACGAGATCCGGAAGCACGAAGGCATTCGGATAGTTAAACGGTAAAAAATCCCATCCGCGCCTATAGATCTCTTCACCGAAATAACTTCCGTAGATCGTGTGTGCAAAGATTTGGGAAAAGTCCCTCTCGAATTGTAAAGTTGGTGCCATTATAGAGAGCTAAATACCAAAATATGAAATCGACAGAGAGGGAAAAAGGAGTGCAAACCTCCTCTGAAAATTTCAGAGGGTGATGAAGCAGAGGCGCGGCGGTTGCGCAGCCGAAGGTAGGCTCTAGCGGCGGAAGCGCGGCGGCTAGGGGCAATCTCTTTGCACTGGCTGCTGCGGCGGTTAGGGTTTTGAGAGAGGAAAATTTTAGGGTTTGGTAAAATACAGAGAGGGGTCGGGTTCTATTTATAGAGGGTGTTTTGGTTATTTGCAAAAAGGACTTCTTAAAAAGAGGAATTTATTTGTAAATAAAAAAAAATTTATTTATTTTTATTATTTATTAAAAAATGAATATTTACAAAAATACCCCAAAAATTTGAAAAAAAATTATTTTTTTTATTTTTTTAATTTTTATATTTTTATTTTGTTTTTAACAAATGGTACATACCCCCAAACTTATTTGAAACAGTGTTTCCACTGTTTAAGCGGTGAAGTTTAGGATTAGGGGGGAAAGAGAACAGTATCAATCTATACAAGGCCTTACACAGGCCAAAAGTGAGCACCAACCATTCAAATATTCTATCTCTGTAGTGTGTTGGTTGGTCGAAGAATACGGAAAGGAAAGAAATGGAGAATACGTGAGACTGAATGGGAAGAAAGGTGGAATACGGTCTCGGTATATTATGAGAAGAATAGCGGAAGAGAGAAAGAAGTGTAGTACGAACTTGAAGGTGTAAATTTAGTGAATAAATTAGCACAAATTTTGATGACCGATGTGTAAAAAGTGATTGTGCTAATCTATCAACCCGTCGAGAAATGGGGTCAAATCCTTCAAGATTCGTGAGAAAACATGGGTACGTCGAACTTGGTAGACCAGACATTGAAAATGAAAGTGTAACGGTTTCTTGCAAGGTCGGAGCGACGATGGAGGGAAGTGATTGAGGAAGGGTATCGGTTAAAGATTCAGGAGGTTGTGCGCAGTCAATGAAAGGGATAGAATGAATTGGAAAATCCGACTCCTCAAGTAAAACTGCTTCATCCTTAATAATTTTCTCAATACTCTCCTCAAAATTTTGCTTATCCATGCAATTTTCATCAAAATCAAGACGCATATGAAGTTCGGGAGAAACATTTAATGACTCGAGATGATGAATTGGAGAGAAAAATTCAGTCAAATCTGCGGGTCCATCATCCAAAATATTCCCAGCGTTAATATCCTCGATCAAGTGAAAATTAAATTTCTCAGACACCCATCAAAAGCATGGATATCAATCAATTCAGGTTCTAGAGTGGAGGTGTAGAGATCAAAAAGATTGGTGATGGTTTGTCACAACCCAAGTTTGGCCCATAACCGGCACTTAAACTACGTAACGTCAACAGGCGTACGCAACTCAAGTAAGCCGAAAACCCAGAAATCTAAACCACCCAAAACTGGATCAACGGAGAAAACATAGTTTAAAACATTTTGAAAATCACAAGTAAAATCTCTAACTCTAGTTTTCTTTCTTGAAAATTTCGGCAGCACCTCCTTTGTAAAAACTAGCCCCGAAAACGGGTACAACACAGATAATATATAAAGCATCCCAAATGGGAGCAAAATCACGCCCAACGGCGGAGACAATCACCACAACATGTATACGACGCCGAAGTGAAGAATATAAAAGGAAACTGCAACAAGAAGTAACTTTCCAACATAACCGGCGCCCACGAGCATGGCACCCAAAGTTACCAAAATATAGAACACAGAATCCTCACAAGTCGTCTCTAAGTCATATACAAACAGTGGTAGATGGAGAATACTAGATCCAACAAAAAGATATACAATGTACAAACAGATAACCGCAAACCCACCTAAAAGCAAAGGCCTCACTGCCTAAAGTAGCGGTATCCGTAAAAGTAGAGATGATAAGACGCCCTGCCGCGACTACTCTGAGGGAAGGTCCAGCAAAATCCTATGGCACAACGGGGGTGAGTTGCCAACTCGTGAATAGTAAATAACATCATACTGAAATCGCAAGTATGCACTAACAGCAATGATCAATAGCATGTAAACTGGTAGCATGAGTATGACAATATGAATATGCAACTATCATGATCAAGGTACACCACCAGGGTACTATATGTACATGAATCAATGCATATCAACTGAATACTGAGTGCGGGATAGTAAATAATATCATGCACAAATCATAAGCATGGAAAACACAGTGTATCTCAAACAACACCCCAAATCCCAAAATACTCAGATCGGCCCTCAAATCCTGTACGTCTCATAGAACCTGAGTGTCAAACATCGGCACTCTAAAACATCATGAAAACCAATGCCTAACATCGACAAGTAAATACTCGTATCCATACGTTCCTCGAAACCCAAGTATCCCACTTCGACACTTGTGTTCCACGTATCGGTCTTTCTGATATCCATACGTTCCTCGAAACCCAAGTATCCCATCTCGACACTTGTGTTCCACGTATCGGTCTGTCAAAATCTATATATCTCTCGGAATATAAGTGCCTAACATCGACACTTGAAATTCCCATATCGCATGAAAACATATCTCAAATGCGAAAATCCATATGAAATAGCATATGCAACATAAAACAGCAATATGAGCATATCACGGGAGAAGTCCGCTATTTAAATGCTTCAAGTCATTAAATATATCTCGCGGTTCCCAAAATCCAAATCCAAAACACATATATATACAGCGTCCCATTCCACCGATATATATGTTATAAAACTGATCATGTAACAATAGCAAGGTATATGTGCGAGCATGTAAATATGATATGGCATATGTATAGGCATGTAGGTACACAGGTATGCTATATGTCATATGCACTATCGCACAAGTATAACTGTTTCAATGTCGCTAACTAATAGCATGGTATATCAATGAGCATTTGTGTTGTGCGTATCATGGCAATTACCGACAGTGTGTGTGTAGCATATCATTGGTGCTCGTGCAACATGGACTGTCAATAATAGTGCAGTGTACAATATATACAATATCAGGTACAACAAGTAACTATATGCAATGTGAATTATGCAATATCTCTATATAAGCACATAAACAAACGACTAATATCATATTATATCTAGCCCCGACGCTTAGCGCCATACGGGCGATTTCCCCGTAGATGTTAAATCTACTCACCAATGGTCTCCAGCTATGAAAATCCGACCACCTGCTTCCCCTTGTTCGCAGCGTCCGAAGTCCCCGCTTGCGACGCTATAATTTCACAAACACAAGAAATAATGCGAACATCTCAGAATCGATCAATATAACGCAAAACTACGTATTCAAAAACGTACCAACACACTAAACTAACTCGCGAGTGCACGTCTAGTGGCTAACGCGCGTTGCGATACCTCAAAACCTAACTGAGTACAGCAGCAGCACAAACTCACGACTCGTGTCGCAACACGTATCACGCGGACTCAAAACACTAGATTATAGGTAATCGATCCCAGATTTTGCATACTGAATTTACTAAAAAAGTAAACAGTACAAACACACCTAACCAACAGCAGACAACTACCCACAGAAGACCAACCCCAACCCCCTCCTACTTAGCCGGCGTCGCCGGATCGCGCCTTAGGGGTCGCCGGCCCCAGCCAGTGAGGTGGTTCCCATCACTCAGGTAGTGTCTCAGGTTCACTAGTACATCTCTAAAATTTTGTTTGGTCAAACACTAAAATCACCAGGTCACAACAGGTATAAAGTCTCTAAAAAGGCACTAAAAACCCGATATCGCACTAATCGATATAAAAAGCGTTCTACGCTACAACCAATGAACAAAACAACATAAAAACTCTAATTTAACAGTATAGGGATTATACCTAACAATCTTGCTCACAAAATCCAAGCTTTCCCCTAGCTCCAAGTGATCCAAGAAGGCAAACACAAGACTTTGTGGTATTTTTGTGATATATATGGAATTTTTGAGTTAAGATTGAAGAAAAATGAGAGAGAAGAGCTCAAGGGCAGTAGAGAATGAAGGGATTTCGGCCAAGAGGGATAAGGGAGAGTTTTTGTGAAGGTTTCCTAGCAATTTCCAACATTAAATGCAATTAATTGCATTCGCACACATATAAATACATATGCATGCACCTCTTCTTTTCTTTTCGTTTTCTTTTCTTTAATCCAATAAACCTAACCTCCACACAAATATCTAGATACAAGTGGGTTTGGTTACACAAGAAAAACTTGAAGAAAAGACCGCTAAAGAGAAATTTCCCAAAATGTGAATACCGTATTAAAATAACATTAAAATTGGGAAAAATTTAAATTGAACCAAAACGTCTCATATACCCCCAAAGCTTGCGCACTAGCTTTATTTTAGTCTAACTATGTGCTGGTAAGTCTATATGGTCGTTTGTTCACAGTCGGGTTAAAACGGATAATACCGACAATTTAACCCTAAAACGGACAAATTCGCATAACGATTTCTAAAATGTTACAATCTCCCCCCTTATAGAAATTCGGTCCCTGAATTAAAAATTGACTACTAAGCGTACCTTCAAAGAGATGGGGGAATTTCTTCCGCATCTCGCTCTCGGCCTCCCAAGTGATCTCCTCACTGGTAGGGCTATGCCATAGAACCTTCACAGACGGCAAGACCCTTGACCGAAGTTTCTTCACCTGCCGATCCAAAATAACTACCGGCTGCTCGGTGAACGAAAGATCACGCTCAAGCTGAACGGTCTTGTGCTGAATCATGTGAGAAGGATCTTGAAGGTATCTACGAAGCATCGACACATGGAAAACGGGGTGAACATCCGGAAAACTAGGCGGGAGCGCTAAACGATAAGCAACGTAACCCACTCGCTCAAGGATCTCGAATGGACCTATAAATCTGGGACTGAGCTTCCCCCTCTTCCTAATTTGCATAACGCCCTTCATCGGAGAAATCCTCAGGAATACATGATCCCCAACTGCGAACTCAAGTCTGCGACGACGACGGTCGGCATAAGACTTCTGCCTGCACTGGGCTGCTCTCATCCTGTCCTGAATCATCTGGATCTTCTCCGTGGTCTCCTGAACTAGCTGGGGTCCCAAAACTAGACTCTCACTAAGCTCGGTCCAACAGACTGGCGATCGACACTTCCTACCATATAAAGCCTCAAAAGGTGCCATCTGAATAGTCTCTTGAAAGCTGTTGTTGTAGGAGAACTCAATCAACGGCAAGTGACGATCCCAACTGCCACCAAAATCAAGCACACATGCACGGAGCATATCCTCCAGAGTCTGAATAGTCCGCTCCGACTGACCATCGGTCTGCGGATGAAAAGCGGTGCTAAAACTCAACCGGGTACCCAAAGCTTCCTGAAGCTTCTGCCAAAGACGGCTAGTAAACTGGGTGCCTCTGTCGGATACTATGCATGTGGGAACACCGTGCAAACGCACAATCTCATCTATATATAGCTGAGCGTACTGAGCATAACCGAAAGTGGTCTTCACTGGAAGAAAGTGAGCCGCTTTCGTCAACCGGTCAACAATCATCCAAATGGAGTCATACCCTCTACCGGTCCTGGGTAGACCCATAATGAAGTCCATGGAAATATGCTCCCATTTCCACTCCAGAACGGGTAAAGGCTGCAACTCTCCAGCCAGTCTCTGATGCTCAGCCTTGACTTGCTGACAAGTCAGGCACCTCGAAACGAAGTCCGAAATATCGCGTTTCATCCCTTCCCACCAGTAAAAGTCTCTCAAATCACGGTACATCTTAGTGGAACCAGGATGAACGCTAAAGGCCGACTGATGTGCCTGCTCTAGGATCTCGCGTCTCAACCCATCAGCATTTGGTACACACAAGCGAATCCCGCATCGTAGCACACCCTGGTCATCAATCATGAACTCTGAAACTGTACCTTGTAGAACAAGCTCAAGAATCTCGGACAAACGGGCATCACTGGGTTGCGCCTCACGGATACGATCAAATAACTGTGGACGGGCGATGACATGAGCAAACTGTCCCCCAGCGGAAGTAAACTCGAACTGCGCTCTACTATCACATAAGAGCTGCCAATCTGCAGACGACTGACGCTGAACTGCGCTCAACTGGGACAACCTACCCCCGGGCCTACGACTCAAAGCATCAGCTACCACATTCGCCTTGCCCGGGTGATAAGGGATCTCACAATCATAATCCTTCACTAGCTCCATCCATCTGTGCTGTCTCAGGTTCAGATCCCGCTGCTGGAAGATATACTTCAAACTCTTATGATCCGTGAAGATCTGACACGACTCTCCGTACAAGTAGTGTCTCCAAATCTTCAACGCAAAGACTACCGCGGTCATCTCAAGATCGTGAGTGGGGTGATTCTGCTCGTGCTTCTTCAGCTGTCTAGAAGCATACGCAATCACCCTATCATGCTGCATCAAAACACAGCCGAGCCCCACTCGAGAAGCATCACAATAAACAACATAACCGCCTGATCCAGAAGGTAAAGAAAGAACTGGTGCTGTCGTCAATCGAATCTTCAACTGCTGAAAACTCTGCTCGCACGCATCAGTCCAAAGAAAAGGAACTCCTTTCCGGGTCAGTCCCGTCAGCGGTGCAGCGATACTCGAGAAATCCTACACAAAACGGCGATAATAACCAGCTAAGCCCAAAAAGCTGCGGACCTCAGTCACCGATACAGGTCTGGGCCAAAGCTGTACAGCCTCAATCTTCCTCGGGTCCACAAGAATACCATCACCAGTCACCACATGACCCAAGAAGTCAACTCTATCAAGAAAAAACGCGCACTTTGGGAATTTAGCATACAGCTGGTGCTCTCTCAATATCTGCAAGGTAATCCTCAAGTGCTGCTCATGCTTCTCATGACTCCTAGAGTAGACCAGTATGTCATCAATAAACACTATAATGAATTGGTCGAGGAACGGCCTGAAAATCCGGTTTATCAGATCCATGAACGCTGCTGGCGCATTGGTGAGTCCGAACGACATCACCAAAAACTCATAATGCCCGTAGCGCGTACGAAAAGCAGTCTTCGGAATGTTATCATTCTGAACCCGCAACTGATGATAACTCGAACGCAAATCAACCTTTGAAAAATGTTTCGCACCTTGGAGCTGATCAAATAAATCATCAATGCGGGGTAAAGGATACCTGTTCCGCACCGTAACTCGGTTCAACTGACGATAATCCACACATAGCCTCAAACTGCCGTCCTTCTTCTTGACGAACAGAACAGGAGCTCCCCACGGCGAAACACTCGGACGCACAAGTCCCAAATCAAGCAACGCTTGCAATTGATCTTTAAGCTCTCTAAGCTCCGCCGAAGCCATCCGATAAGGCGGTATAGAAATAGGCTCTGTGCCAGGAATCAGATCAATGCAAAACTCAATATCGCGCTCTGGCGGCAACCCAGGTAACTCATCGGGAAAGACATCGGGAAACTCTCGCACGGTAGAAACCCGGTCCAACGACTCCACTGTGGCTCCAGTATCATGAATGAAAGCCAAGAATCCCCGACATCCCCTCCTCAAAAGCCGACTAGCGCACAGAACAGAAATCAAACTGTGAGGGGCGGCACCACGGTCCCCCTGCACAACAAACACCGACTCGCCGGGAAAACAAAATCTAACTGTCTTCTCGCTGCAGTCCATGGACGCATAGCAAGTAGCTAGCCAGTCCATGCCCAACAGAATGTCGAAGTCCAACATCTCAAGAAGGATCAAGTCGGCGGGAAAAACTCTATCTCTTAAACGGATAGCACATGACCGAAACACATGTCGTGCAACAAATGACTCTCCCACAGGAGTAGCCACAACCAGCGGCTGATCTAGCCAACAAAACTCTCGGCCTAACCTCGGCACTAAGTGCGTAGAAACATACGAATGCGTAGATCCCGGATCAAAAAGAACATGTGCATCATAAGAACATACAGAACGGGTACCTGAAACCACAGCATTTAGCGCCTGAGCGTCCTGGTGAGTCAAGGCAAACACTCGAGCCTGCACTCTACCGGCAACTGGCTGACCTCCGCCTCTACCACCCCGCCCTCTCGGTACAAAACCACCGCGACCCTGACCTCTCTGCATAAGAGTCTGACGCGGAGCAACAACAGGCATAAGGGGCAACGTCCTCTGAGGTGGAGTAGGTGGTAAGGTAACCTGTGGTACAGCTACCTCGCTCACACGTGGCTCAGCACAATCTCGAACCCGATGACCCATACTCCCGCACCGGCAACATCCAGAAACAAACTGCCGACCCTCGTGAGGGTAAGAGCTAAAAAGCCGACCTCGTCCCGAACCTCCACTATCTGAACGGAAACTGTCACGACGCCTAAACGCCCACCTCTCTGCCGGATCACCAGTACGAACCCTCTTTGGTTCCGGAGCAACTGACGACACAGAAAGACGCTCCTCTACCAATAGGGCTGCATCCACCGCTGCTGCATATGTGTCGTAATGCTGAATGCTGATGGCTAGGAATAACTGGGTAAGCAGGCCTCAAACAAACCTCTTCACCCTCATCTCCTCAGTCGCCACCAGGTACGGAGCATACACTGACAGCTCGGTAAACAATACATCATACTCCGACACCGTCATCCCTGGCGTCTGGCGTAACGACTCAAATCTACACGCTCGCGCATCCCTGACGCTCGGTGGAAGAAAACGGGCAAGAAACGACGTCACAAACTCAGCCCAGGTCATAGGAGCAAGACCCGCGGCCCTGCCCTTCTCCAAGGACTCACACCACTTCTGGGCCAAACCCTCCAGACGGAAGCTCGCAAACTCCACCCATCTCTCATCGGAACATCAGAGTGAGCGACAAATCCTGGCCATCCGGTCGATGAACGACTGCGGATCCTCAGTAACATCTGTGCCCGTGAACACCGGAGGCCTCAGCCTCATAAAATTTGTCAGTGACACAGCAATAACCTCCGGAGCTGCAACTGCGACTGCCGGAATAGTAGGTACCATCGTGGTCCCTGCAGCGGGTGGAACAACTGCCGGCCCCTGCGCTCGGATGGTCTCTACCAAAGTCCCCACTATCTGGCGCAGATCCTGCATACCATCCCCAATCATAGCAATGTGCTCCGGTACAACAGGCGTACCGCCCTGGTCAGTCCTCGCATCAGACGAGTCAACTCTGACTTCGGCCCTCGCGGCCGCTCTCTATGCCCTCATAGTCTTCGGCGGCATATGGGCTGGAAATTGAAACAAGATTCGATAAGGAACAGGAATCGAATCATAAGGATGTATATCATCACGGAAGAATATCAATCAATAAGTCCTAAGGTCACTTAGGCGGAGAACCGTGTCGTAAGTATGCCGCGGAACATACACACGCTACATCACTCTGCTTAAGCTACCTACTCCATCATACCAAGGTCATCCTAGACTCCGAAAGGTAAAACCCAACGCTCTGATACCAACTTTGTCACGACCCAAGTTTGGTCCGTAACCGGCACTTAAACTATGTAACGTCAACATGCGTATGCAACTCAAGTAAGCCGAAAACCCAGAAATCTAAACCACCCAAAACTGGATCAACGGAGAAAACATAGTTTAAAACATTTTGAAAATCACAAGTAAAATCTCTAACTCTAGTTTTCTTTCTTGAAAATTTCGGCAGCAGCTCCTTTGTAAAAACTAGCCCCGAAAACGGGTACAACACAGATAATATATAAAGCATCCCAAATGGGAGCAAAATCACGCCCAACGGTGGAGACAATCACCACAACATGTATACGACGCCGAAGTGAAGAATATAAAAGGAAACTGCAACAAGAAGTAACTTTCCAACATAACCGGCTCCCACGAGCACGGCACCCAAAGTCACCAAAATATACAACACAGAATCCTCACAAGTCATCTCTAAGTCATATACAAACAGTGGTAGATGGAGAATACTAGATCCAACAAAAAGATATACAATGTACAAATAGATAACCGCAAACCCACCTAAAAGCAAAGGCTTCACTGCCTAAAGTAGCGGTATCCGCAAAAGTAGAGATGATAAGACGCCCTGCCGCGACTACTCTGAGGGAAGGTCCAACAAAACCCTGTGGCACAACGGGGGTGAGTTGCCAACTCATGAATAGTAAATAACATCATACTGAAATCGCAAGTATGCACTAACAGCAATGATCAATAGCATGTAAACTGGTAGCATGAGTATGACAATATGAATATGCAACTATCATGATCAAGGTACACCACCAGGGTACTATATGTACATGAATCAATGCATATCAACTGAATACTGAGTGCGGGATAGTAAATAATATCATGCACAAATCATAAGCATGGAAAACACAGTGTATCTCAAACAACACCCCAAATCCCAAAATACTCAGATCGGCCCTCAAATCCTGTACGTCTCATAGAACCTGAGTGTCAAACATCGGCACTCTAAAACATCATGAAAACCAATGCCTAACATCGACAAGTAAATACTCGTATCCATACGTTCCTCGAAACCCAAGTATCCCACTTCGACACTTGTGTTCCACGTATCGGTCTTTCTGATATCCATACGTTCCTCGAAACCCAAGTATCCCATCTCGACACTTGTGTTCCACGTATCGGTCTGTCAAAATCCATATATCTCTCGGAATATAAGTGCCTAACATCGACACTTGAAATTCCCATATCGCATGAAAACATATCTCAAATGCGAAAATCCATATGAAATAGCATATGCAACATAAAACAGCAATATGAGCATATCACGGGAGAAGTTCGCTATTTAAATGCTTCAAGTCATTAAATATATCTCGCGGTTCCCAAAATCCAAATCCAAAACACATATATATACAGCGTCCCATTCTACCGATATATATGTTATAAAACTGATCATGTAACAATAGCAAGGTATATGTGCGAGCATGTAAATATGGTATGGCATATGTATAGGCATGTAGGTACACAGGTATGCTATATGTCATATGCGCTATCGCACAAGTATAACTGTTTCAATGTCGCTAACTAATAGCATGGTATATCAATGAGCATTTGTGTTGTGCGTATCATGGCAATTACCGACAGTGTGTGTGTAGCATATCATTGGTGCTCGTGCAACATGGACTGTCAATAATAGTGCAGTGTACAATATATACAATATCAGGCACAACAAGTAACTATATGCAATGTGAATTATGCAATACCTCTATATAAGCACAAAAACATACGGCTAATATCATATCATATCTAGCCCCGACGCTTAGCGCCATACGGGCGATTTCCCCATAGATGTTAAATCTACTCACCAATGGTCTCCAGCTATGAAAATCCGACCACCTGCTTCCCCTTGTTCGCAGCGTCCGAAGTCCCCGCTTGCGACGCTATAATTTCACAAACACAAGAAATAATGCGAACATCTCAGAATCGATCAATATAACGCAAAACTACGTATTCAAAAACGTACCAACACACTAAACTAACTCGCGAGTGCACGTCTAGTGGCTAACGCGCGTTGCGATACCTCAAAACCTAACTGAGTACAGCAGCAGCACAAACTCACGACTCGTGTCGCAACACGTATCACGCGGACTCAAAACACTAGATTATAGGTAATCGATCCCAGATTTTGCATACTGAATTTACTAAAAAAGTAAACAGTACCAAACACACCTAACCAACAGCAGACAACTACCCACAGAAGACCAACCCCAACCCCCTCCTACTTAGCCGGCGTCGCCGGATCGCGCCTTAGGGGTCGCCGGCCCCGGCCGGTGAGGTGGTCCCCGTCACTCAGGTGGTGTCTCAGGTTCACTAGTACATCTCTAAAATTTTGTTTGGTCAAACACTAAAATCACCAGGTCACAGCAGGTATAAAGTCTCTAAAAAGGCACTAAAACCCGATATCGCACTAATCGATATAAAAAGCGTTCTACGCTACAACCAACGAACAAAACAATATAAAAACTCTAATTTAACAGTATAGGGATTATACCTAACAATCTTGCTCACAAAATCCAAGCTTTCCCCTAGCTCCAAGTGATCCAAGAAGGCAAACACAAGACTTTGTGGTATTTTTGTGATATATATGGAATTTTTGAGTTAAGATTGAAGAAAAATGAGAGAGAAGAGCTCAAGGGCAGTAGAGAATGAAGGTATTTCGGCCAAGAAGGATAAGAGAGAGTTTTTGTGAGGGTTTCCTAGCAATTTCCAACATTAAATGCAATTAATTGCATTCACGCACACATAAATACATATGCATGCACCTCTTCTTTTCTTTTCTTTTTCTTTTCTTTAATCCAATAAACCTAACCTCCACACAAATATCTAGATACTTGTGGGTTTGGTTACACAAGAAAAACTTGAAGAAAAGACCGCTAAAGAGAAATTTCCCAAAATGTGAATACCGCATTAAAATAACATTAAAATTGGGAAAAATTCAAATTGAACCAAAACGTCCCATATACCCCCAAAGCTTGTGCACTAGCTTTAGTTTAGCCTAACTATGTGCTGGTAAGTCTATATGGTCGTTTGTTCACAGTCGGGTTAAAACGGATAATATCGACAATTTAACCCTAAAACGGACAAATTCGCATAACGATTTCTAAAACGTTACATGGTTTCACTAGAAAGGGACCCTTCATAATCAGGTAAATCAAACACTCCAAAGTCGCACAACTCATTAAAAGTTTTATCTTCAACTGGTGAATCATTTGGAACACTTGATTGACATTCAAAACCTGAGTTGTGGGATTCAATTGGGGATGGGTAGGTTTGATTTGGGAGGGTGTACAGCTTACTCTCACCACTCAAATTCTCAATCTGTCCAACTGCCTTATCATACGTTGGAAAATTTGGAGCTAGTTGGAAACTAGCTACCGGGTCACTAGGTTGTATAAGGGCGGCTATGGACGCATTCAAATCCATCATCTGTTGGCTTGACGCTACCATAAAATCTTTCAACGACTGTTCCAGACTTGACATGGATTGTGACGGGGTTTCAGTAAAAGATTTAAAATTGTTTGGATACTGAAAACTCCCAAATGGCTGTTCAGAAGCAATGTCTAGGGAAGGTGCAAAAGTCGGGTAGGATTGATAGGAATTGAATGGCTGGATAGGAGAAGGATCAATATTTGGATATGAAGGTGAATGGAATTGTTGATCCAAAGAATTCGCAGTGGTGAAAGGAGTGAAAGATCGATTACGAGATTGTTCAATATGTTCAGCAATAGACATGGGTTTTGGAGTTACAACAGGACTCGAAAAAGGAATATCAACGTAAGAAGGTGGTGAAAGTTGAAATGGTTGATATAAGGTGGATTGCGGAGTCCAACTAGTTGTCCTAGACACGTCTATTCGATCTTTCAAAGAAATTTTGGGCATGGAGGGGTCGTTCGAAATTTGACCAAAACAAGAAGCATAGGAAGTAATGTCTGGTTGAGGGTACCAAAGTTCGGCAAGAGTTTTGCGAGGTGGGGTACCCATGATGTGATGAGAGAAAGGAGAAGAAAAAGAATGTGATTTTTTTTAATTTTTTTATATATATTTTTTTAAAAATTGTTTGTTTTTGGAGTTTTGAAAAAAAATTTGAAAGTGAATTTTTTAGAAAGAGTTTTGCAAAAATTTGTACGGAACTACGGCATAATTTCAAACAACCACAGTTTAAACATGCACACTCAAACCTAGATCTAGGGTCTCCTAAGTCAACTAGACTGCTCCTAACTGGTCCAAAGCGACATGTTGTGAGATATCCCTCAAATCGCCTCTTCACCGCCAATTGTGGCCAGGTAAGCACAAGTGAAGAAAGGAGGGTTCCGCTCATGAATCACCATGAGACGGGCCTTTTAAAGTTACCTTTCTCACTTGTCTAGCCTAGGCACCACAAAGTCAGGTTTAGATAAACGACTGAATGCCCACAATCTTGCTCTGTCCTAATGAGCGCGACAGTCCTTAATTGGCTAAGTCTAGATATTTTTTAATTAACTCGAGGGTTGATGCATATGCTTTTTGTGATTTCTGGGGACTTAGGAAGGGTAATGAAATCCCCACCCAATCTTGATTGGTGTTATAGCCCCTTAAATTCCGTTTTAAATATGCAAAGCAATTAACACTCAAAATCTAAAACATTTGCCAAAAAAAAATTCTTTTTATTTGTGGCGCAAAGAATCCTGCACAAAATGATTTATTGAAGATGGAGAAGAAGTTTTGCGCAAAGAACCCTGCAGGAAAATTTTTCAGTGGAGATCAGGGCGTAGAAGAGAAGATAAAAATACTCACAGAGGAGTTTTGAGTGCTAACGTCAGCAATTTGACCGCGGTTCCACGGTCAAACACCTCCTTTAGCCGCGGTTCCGCGGTGATTCATTTGGATCAGGCCGTCAAAACTTTTCTGTTTTCTGTTGTGGTTCTCTTCTGTTTGTTCAGATCCTTTGTTTCTTGATTTGTTCACTGGGCTTTTTCCATATCTGAATCTATCTGTCTTCCGTTCCTGCACAATTCGCATAAAAACCGATCAAAAAGAACAAGATGGTATTCTTTTTAGTTTTTATATTTTTCAATTTTTATAATTTTTTTCAATTTCAATTAACCCGAAATAACAAAAAGAAAATAACTACCGTTTCCCCGGCAACGGAGCCATTTGATTGATACTTTTTGCGTATGCATTTTAAGTTTAAAATTCAAGAATACCGCAATCAAGACGGTATCGCTTGGTAGCTAACCGGTTGAGTACGGGTCGGTCCATAGGGAAATGGTGTTTTCTCTTTAAGTTCAAATGAGTTAAGTCCTATTTTTGGTAGGTTTTGTTTTAAATCTAAGAATGAGATTAAATTTAATTTAAAGTCTTTCTAGGGTTAGGATGAGGTTAGTTTGGAAAAGGAATTCTACTCACTGTTTTTAATGCCCTAGTTAAGAATATAGGTGTTAGGGTAATAGTCAACAAAGGGGATTAGCACGACTAGGAAGAAATGTAATTTCTTCCTTTTGGTCCTTGTCCGTCCTTTCTTGGCTCTTAGCCCTAACTTCTAGTTAATTCAACTACAACCGGTCTAACTAGGGAATCACCGCTATCTTGTAGGTTAGGGTGCCGTAGTGAGCGGTGTGTGGTTGGATTAAAAAGAGTCCTATTAATTAAAATTATAGAGGCAAGGAAAGGAGTGAGAGAGATTTCTTTCTCTCAAACCTTCCCTATCCTAACCCTAAAAAGTGAGGAATTACTCACTCATTAGGAATGTTACGATGAAATTCATTTTTTATAATTTTATTTTAAGAGACTATCTAAGTTGCAGATAATAAAAGACAGATAAAAATAATGCAGAAATTAAATTGAGATAATAAACGAATGCGAGAAAAATATAGAAACTCTTACTTATATTGATGACCTCTTGACGATTACAAGGAAATTAAAATTTAAATCTGGAATTAAAAAGAGGCATGCCTAATTAAGCTTTCGGCCTTCCTATTTATAGATAGGAGAAACCCTAGTTTTACATCTGATCCATATCTGAATTTACAGAACTACCCTAAGAAAGCCGGGTCAAAGCACCGACACCCACCGACACGTGCACTGCACGGCCGCGGAACCGTGTCAGAATGCCATGTTTGGCCGCGGTTCCGCGGCCATATGGTGGGCTCTTGGGCTCAATTCTTCAGTGATGCTTCATGTTGCTTTTTCCTTCTGTTTTCTTCACTTGGTTTCTCAGAATCTTTTCTACTTTCTTCCAGATTTCCAACAGTGCCGAATTATGTCGACTTTTACCGTGAGCTTCGCGTTGAAGTCTTGAATCTTGTGCTGCCTTTGTCTTTGTGCATTGAACTGTCTTATGATTTTCATTTGTTCCTTGAACTGGTAGGCGACAACACACAGATTCATCTATTGTTGGTCGTAGTCTCACATTTGTAGCGTCTTTTCATGAATTTCACTGTAATGTTCTGAGAAGCTGTAACCTGCAACTATTTAGCAGACATGGATCAAAAGCACCTATTTATTTGTAATATGATTAAGAATGGGTGATATAATAATGCAAAATTCTGATATGAACAGCTGCCTCATTTCTTTTCCCCACCATTTTTTTGCATCTCCTTCTTCATCTTCCTCACCCTCATCTCCCTCCACCTTCAACCCCTAAATCCACCTCCAAAACTCCATCAAAACCCTAAACCCCTTTCACTAAAAATGATCCCCTCTTCATGCTCATCACATTGAACCAAGCAAAGTGGGATTTTGACAACATTGGGACTACTAGGGTTCTCTTGAGTTCATCCATGAGGTATAATCATTTCCACTTAGTTAGTTTTTAGTTTTCTTGTGTTTTAGATAGTTTAGAAGTTGAATTGGTTTAGTGGTTGTGAAGATAGAAATCCCTAGAGAGGGTTTAGGTTTAAAAGTGGTTTTGGTGAACTCTTGTGGCTGTACAAGACCTGAAATGTAGTCTAGAAACCAAAATACGGATTTAGGATTTAGTTCATGTTGGTTTTGTGAGGATATAAGGTGTGCAGGGAAATCTGGGATGACCCGGGGACTTTCTGAGCTTAGCAAACAATACCAAGGACCTAGATACACCACTAGGAACCCACTGTCGAAGTACGAACCCATTCAGAGCATGGAGGGCCGAGGAGGCCGGAATTTAAGCCTACGTGGCCGGCCTGGTGTGGGAGTTAGGGGTCTAGGTTGATACAGTAGCTCATACACTGCATGTATGACACTCTCTACTTGTTTATTTATCTTGTTTTGACCTGAGTCAAAATCTGGGAGCACTTTGGTGTGATTTTTGGATAGGTTTTCCGTATTTTGAATGATGAGTTTTGATATTTGGATTTGTATTTAGTTGTAGGATATTTGTACATCAACAACAAGGGTTGTTTGGTTGATTTTGTACGCGTAAGCTATAGGTTCTAACTTATGAGCAATGCGCGTGCCGTATTGGATTTCAGAACTTGATTTTAATAGTGTGGCGATATGTGTTGTTATTTTAGGTACCTTCACGTGGATTCCGAGGCGACGGAGCGTGGCGTCATCAACTTCGGCAAGCGAAGACCACGGTGAGTAGATCTATATCTACGAGGGGAAGTCGGGTGGATGGCGTATAGCACCCCCGCAAAGTTTTGGTGGAAATCGATTTGTAGCACATGGTTAAGAAAACCTAGAGTAGTAAACTAGGGTTAGAATTATAAGATAGCTATAGAAACCATATTAGAAACTAAGGATAGTTAGAAGTGTTTTAATACGACTAATATGTGATGACTGAATTTGAGGATGACGTTTGACGGTAGTACCGTGTAGGGCATTATAGGACTAGATAGCCGACATGGATACGTCATCCAAACCATACTTATTTCTAAACTAAAGAATCGTATGCATCTTTTAAACAGATACCTTGAGGGACGTTACGGATTTTCAAATGATATATTTCTTTAAAAACACCGTAACCCCTACTTTCAAAACTATGATTCGCATCTTTCAAAAACTGTTTGTATGGTTCGGGTGTGTATGTTAGATTAGATACTTATGCTTTTAGTAAAGGTAGAATGTATTGGTAAAATTGACTTGATGAGGGATAAATGCGATGAAAAGGATAAATGACGCGATATGATGATTTGGTGATATGTTGGTATACGGATGCGAGTCGATTGAGATAATTTATACCCTGTCGGTCCCCTGATATGAGATTATTGCAGATGTGACATGGGACATAGGTATATAGAGATATTTATATGTTGTGAATCGTGAGTGATAGCCGTACGAGACGTTAGGTCCGTACCCTCCTCTTCTTATAGGAGAATAGGATCCCTGATAGTTTAATGCCGTTGTACGATGATTTTCCGTACGTGATTAGTTGACTTGAAGTTTGATCCATACCCTTGACTAGAGGATGCCGTACGACGGGGCATACCGTACGGGATGTTGTGTGGATAGATGCCGATTAATAGATTCACCGACTCATTCTTGTAGACACGTATACCTTATAGCATTTGCATATGATTTACCTTATGCTGCATTCATATTATTCTCATTTCATTGCTCATACCTATGCTAGTACACCTGCACCATTATCGATGATGCGTATGTTACACGTACACAGATTTGCCGGCTCACACACTTCATCATCGATAATTGCCATGTCACTACACAGTAGGGTTGCTGCATCATGATATACATATTGTACACCATTCTTGCGTACATACATATTGTACACCATACTTGCAGACATACACATTTGTATGTCCATACTTGCGTATATACACATATGCACCTTTATACGATATTGCATTCGATTTTTGGAGATTTGGGAACCGCATGATATATTTTAAAAACTGGATTCATTTAAAAGAGCGGTTTTCCCTCGATATGTGCATATTACTGTTCCATGTTGCATGATATACGGATATGCTTGCGTTTCTGTTATATATCGCATACATCATGCTTTATGATTACACGCATTGAGATATGTTGTTTTCATAAGATTTCTGGATTTGAGAATCGTGGCTATTTCAAAAGAAAGCATGTACTGTTTTAAAAACCCGGTTTCTCTTGATATGATATTTCAGTGCGTCCACCATGCGTTTTCTCGGTTCTGAGACGTGTGACATGTGAAACCCGATTCGAGGAGCTGGATGAGGCCGATTGTGGGTACATGGTGGACCCGGTATGGTACCCCGGGGCGAGAACGGATCTGTCGTGCAGTAGACGATGAGCCTGGCAGAGGGACCACTACCTACCGGTGATTGGTTGGACCTGGCGGATATCCGGAGGATACCGACCGGGGTCGAGAGATGATATGGGCCGATCCGGACTGACGGAGCCCTGGGCCGATCTGGACTGACGGAGCCTGAGATATATAAGGATTTTCGTGTCGATGCTGGACACGGGTTTCATGATGTTTCGAGTGTCGATGCTGGACACTCAGGTTCCATGATTTTGATGTGACGCGAGGGACACACGTTGATTTATATCCTTATATTTTCATGCATATGCTTTTATGATATATACAGACATTGATTATATCCCGTAAAATCCCGTAATCCACGAATACCGCGCTTAAATCCCGTAATCCACGTTGTTGCCGATTGTCCTAGCTTCAATTGGTCAAGACTCGGCTCAAAGGTTTTGAGTACGGATTTCTTTAGCTTACACTTTCGTGTCTTTTTCTTAACAACTTTATACTTGCAAATAAAACACATAGGTTAGACTTGAACAAACATATACACATTCTTTATTGACTCGTCTAAGACAAGAACGGAAATACAACCATCTCCCTGTGGATCGACCCGTGCTCAACCGGCTAGCTGCAAAGCGACACCGTCCTGATCGCGGTAATAACTTTAGAACTTTGAACATCCGACACGCCAAAAGCGTGCGATCAAATGGCGCCATTGCCGGGGAGACGGTAGCGTATTTTCTTTCTTGTTATTCGGGTTAATATTCTTTTTGTATATATTTATAAAAAAAAATCTTTTTGTTTTTTTTTGATAATTTTTGTGAGCAAGTCTGCAGATTTTTGCGAATTTGCAAACGGCGATTGTGGGGAGCAAAGTGTACGTTCAAGGCTAAGGTGATTGCAAAGTACATTGCCAAAGATCTGGGTAGTTTGACCCGCGCAAGCAAACTTTTCATGCTTACCGGATTTGATTCAACGGGGGTTTCCTAACCCAAAAACTTAACGGTACGTACTTTACTAACACCTTCTTCTCAAATCCGACGCATCCAATATACTATTCTTTGCAGGATTCTTTGCAAGTTCGCTAGCAAACGCTAAAAATTGACTAACCCGTATTTGTTGCTGTGCCGTGCTTAAACTAAAAAACGATTGTTTGATTCTTTATAGAATTTTTATTGAATTGCGCATTGCATACATTAATACGGACTTAAGAGAAAGCGAACCCCACAATATACGGTAAAGGATTTCATCACTTTTTCCGTGGCCCATAAATTACGAACTTGAGCATAACGTTTACCCGCACAAATTTTAAAAGAAATTAGACTTTAAGCCTTAAGGACTTCGCGCTCATTAGGAGAAGTTAACCGTGTTTAGAACCTCGCTTAACGGTACATTGTTTACGGGGTGTCTAGGAAAGTGTTAACGGCGAAACCGCCAAAAGTGAAAGGGTTATTTAATTAAGGAACTTCGCGAAAGCGTTGGAAAACCTCCCCTTATCTCTGCACTTACCTGGTCTCGTGATAATTGTATCTTGAGCCCGTTTCTCGACACAGTTTTACTTCGACAATCAAGTTCTGGAGCAGGTCTAGTTGACCTAGGTGAACCCTAGAACGATTAAGTGTGTGGTATTTTTGTGTCGTGATTGTTTTTGTCCAGATTGTTTTTGTGTATATATTTCATTCTTTTGTTAATATCTACCTAAAAAAAAATTATAAAAAAAAAATCAAAATTTTTCCCCCCTCCTTTTCTCTGTCTTTCTTTCTTTCTCTCTTCATATCATGGGTACCCCACCTCGCAAAACTCTTGCCGAACTTTGGTACCCACAACCAGACATTACTTCTTACGGTTCTTGCTTTGGCCGAACATCGAACGACCCCTCCATGCCCAAAATGTCATTGAAAGATCGCATAGACGCGTCTAGGACAAACACTTGCCCTCCGCATTCCACTTTGTATCAACCTTTTCAACCTCCCGCACCCGCTTATGTTGATACCACTTTTGCAAGTCGTCCTTTGTCCATCGCTGAACGTATTGAACAATCTCATAGCCGATCTTTCACTCCTTTCACCACTTCAAATTCTTGGGATCAACACTTTCATTCACCTTCGTATCCAAATGTTGATCCTACCCCTGTCCGGCCATTCAATTCCTACCAGTCCTACCCGACTTTTGCACCTTCCCTAGACATTGCTTCTGAACAGCCATTTGGGAGTTTTCAGTATCCAAACAACTTTGAATCTTTTACTGAAACCCCGTCACAACCCATGTCTAGTCTGGAACAGTCGTTGGAAGACTTTAGGGTAGCGTCATGCCAACAGATGATGGATTTAAATACGTCCATGGCCACCCTCATACAACCTACTGACCCGGTAGCTAGTTTCCAACTAGCTCCTAATTTTCCAATGTATGATGAGGCGGTTGGACAGATTGAGAATTTGAGTGGAGAGAGTGAGCTGTACCCCCTTCCAAATCAAACCTACCCGTTTCAAATTGAATCCCACAACTCCTGTGTTGAAAGTCTATCAAGTGTCCCAACTGAATTATCAATTGAAGATAGAATGTTTGATAAGTTGTGCGACTTTGCAGTGTTTGATTTACCCGATTGTGAAGGGACCTTGCCAAGTGAAACCACACCCCATCCTTTTGACCTCTACACCTCCATCTTAGAACCAGAATCGATTGAAATCCATGCTTTTGATGAGGTGTCTGAGAAAATTGACTTTCACTTGATTGAGGATATTGACGCCGGGAATATTTTGGATGATGAACCTGTAGATTTGGTAGAGTTTTTCTCTCCAATTCATCATCCCGAGTCATTAACTGTTTTTCCCGAACCCCTGATGCGTCTAGATTTCGATGAAATTTGCATAGATGAGCTAATTTTTGAGGAGAACATTGAGGAAATTTTTGAGGATGAACCAGTTTTAATTGATGAGTCGGATTTTCCAATTCATCCTGTCCCTTCCATTGACTGTGTACCCCCTCCCGAACCTTTACCTGATACCCCTTCTCGATCACTTTCCTCTACCCTTTCCATCGTTCCAACCCTGCAAGTAACTGTATCACTTCCATTTCCATTGTCTGGTTTACCAAGTTCGGCATACCAATGGTTTCTCACGAATCTTGAGGGATTTGACCCCATTTCTCGACGGGTTAATATACTAGCACAATCGCTTTTCACACATCGGTCATCACAAATTGTGCTAATCTATTCACTCCATTTTCACCCTCAAGTTCGTATTCCACTTCTTTCTCCCTTCCGCCATTCTTCTTCTCATATACCGAGACCGTATCCCGCTTCTATCTCCATACGGTCTCGCGTAATCTCCATTTCTTTCCTATTCACCTTCTTTCACCAACCCGCATCTTACAGAGATAGCATTTTTGAATGGTTGGTGTTAACTTTTGGCCTTTGTAAGGCCTTGTATAGCTTGATACTATTCTCTTTCCCCCCTAATCCTGAACTTCAACGCTTAACAGTGGAAACACTGTTTTACTTAAGTTTGGGGGGGACTCCTTTTTGTATATATTTTTTGTTTTCCTTTTTGTTTTGTATATAATTTGTTTCTAGGGAGCGCCGACAATTTTGACCCTCTTGGTGTAGCCTGACAGTGAGGGCACTGTCAAGTTTAAGTTTGGGAGTGTGCTCGGTAAGCTTTCTTCCTTCGCATTCATTTGTATATTTTGCATTTGCATACCTTATTAAAAACCCACAAAAATTGAAAATTTTCAAAAAAATATAAAAACTTTGTCGTCAAGTTAGCTAATAGGGCAACTTAGATTTTTATTCTGAAAGTTTAGTTGATATGTTAGAAATAACTAAATTCTAGACTTAGGAATTGAAAATCCTTAAAATAACCCTCATTCTGTCTAACTTTGGTATGTATACGTCCTTACAGTTTTTGAGTTCAGTTCTTGAGTTAAGTCAAGATGAAGGGAAAGTATTGAAGCTTTACTGGAGGATAAGTCTGAAAAATAGTTTCTTTTCTTGAGTTCAAATTTAGAAAGTATATATCCTACAAACTGCACTTACACGTACCTTGAAACTTGGGATAGTAGAGGATACCTAGAAATACTCTTGCCTGAAAGCCTAGTATGAAAGAAAAAACGGTATTTAAAGCTAAACACCAAAAGAGCATATTGAAAAATATATCCGGTCTTGAAAAAGAAAAAGAAAAAGAAAAAGAAAAATAAAAAGAAAAAATAGAATAAAGTCAAGTCCTGGAAACTGCTATTTACGCTTTAAAGTTCACACATTCAGTAATCGGTCGTTAGTGCCTCAAGAAGCATTAATAGTCGCATGAAAGGTGTGTGAGCAAATCCGTCCATCCTTAATGAAAAAAAGTAGTATTAGGTATTAGGACAAGGGTATTATAGTTTGAATTGAATTCTTGAGTGTAGGGGTGCAAATATACACACACGTAGTGGTATACAATCGATGTTTGGATAAAAGATAGAAATAAAGAATAAGACTTGTGTTTTCTGTAAAGTTGATAAAAATCCCTGATTTAAGGCCGCACTTTAGAAGGAAAACTCAGGAGATCCAAAGTTAAATAGATAGGAGGTGTGAAAAATAAGGGTTGGATATTTCTAACTTAGGATGATAGAATTTCTAACGTAAATACTAAATTGTAGGAGTAGAATCGATGTTAACTTATAACACTAGCTTGACGGAATTTTGTGGGTGTAATCCGCTGAAAACCCTCAGGAGACAACACTCCTCCTACTAGGGACACCTAGAGGTTTAACGGCTTGTTGCACGCGCTCAGTGCAATCGCGTTCCCTGCGAAAGTGCGGTTAGGATTTTATTTTTGTGAATAATTGGTTTTGCTCGGGACGAGCAAAAGTTAAGTTTGGGGGTATTTGTTCATACCAGAATATTGCATTTTATACCGCCCATTCTTACGCTCGTTTGTTTATAGGCAGGTGCTTTTAATCAGTGTTTGCTACATATTTACAGGATACTGGTTCTCAGCTCTAGAAAGTGAAATTCATAGAAAAGTACGTCAAATTCCGGATTACTGCCAACAACAGATAAAACACGGGTCTCCGCTCTCTATCCGTATGTTGCCACACATCAGTTTAAGGGACAAAATGGCAAATCGATGTCATTTTCGTTCACAAAGCTCAATGTCAACACAAGATCCAGCATATCTACGCGGAGCTCGAGGAAATCTTGGCAAAAGATCCACATCACATCACCTTTTGATCTACTGAAATTCTGGAAGAAATGGGAAGAGTTTCTGAGAAAAAGTCATATACCACACTGAAGAGTACTAAAAACTAGGGAAAACCACCAAATTTCATGGCCTAACTCCTCTAAACGGCCGCGGTTCCGCAGCATAAGCGCGCTTAGGCCGCGGAACCGCGGCCATTTAGTCTCCTCTCGTTGTCGTTTTTCAGGGGCATGCTGGTCTTTTCTTGTAGGGGCAGATTCTAGCCCTAGGTTTCCAGTTCCCCTCCTATAAATACCCCAGAACTGAGCCAAACCAAGGGGTAAAATTTCTTTAGCCTCTTTTAGTGTAGTTTTGTTCTTCTTCTTCTTCTTCTTCTTCATCTTTCCTCCATGAAAATGTAGTGAGAGCATTGAGTGGATGTTAAATGAAGATGAGGGTTTTTGTATCATTCTTGTTTGTTTAGCTTCCCCTTGAGATTCTTGCTTTCTCTTGATCTTTCAACCTCTTCATTGAGCTTGAAAGTTTAAGGGTTTGTTATTGATCTCAAGGGTTGTATCTTCTTACGGAATTAGTGCTTCATTTCACATGAGTTCTTTACCCTTCTCTTGATCTTGCAACCTCTTGATTGAGCTTACAAGTTTAAGGGTTGGCTATTGATCCCATACTTGTCTTGAGTTCTAGTTTCTAGTTCTTTTTATTGCTTATTTCTTTCTTGCTTTTTATTACCTTGCTTTACTTTCATGCACTTAAATTCCATGCCCTTACTTACTTGTAATCTTTTCTTTTCTTTTGCTCTTTTTGGTTCTTTTTGTGAATGGTTGTAATTATTGTTGTTGTTAAGAATCAATACGATATTGTAAGTTAACGTTTCTTTGCTCATTTCCTTTTCCCGTTATTTTCCATTGAACTCCGCCCAAACGATACGCAAGCGCTCCGTTAGGCACCCTACCCTAACAAGGTAACGGTGATTTCTAACGGCGACCGGTTGCGTTCGGTTTGGCCGGAGGCGAAAGCAAGAGACAAGAACGGAAGGACAAGGGTAAATAAGCCGGATTCCATGAATACCGCACTTAAATCCCGTAATCCACGTTGTTGCCGATTGTTCTAACTTCAATTGGTCAAGACTCGGCTCAAAGGTTTTGAGTACGGATTTCTTTAGCTTACACTTTCGTGTCTTTTTCTTAACAACTTTATACTTGCAAATAAAATACATAGGTTAGACTTGAACAAACATATACACATTCTTTATTGACTCGTCTAAGACAAGAACGGAAATACAATCATCTCCCTGTGGATCGACCCGTGCTCAACCGGCTAGCTGCAAAGGGACACCGTCCTGATCGCGGTAATAACTTTAGAACTTTGAACATCCGACAAGCCAAAAGCGTGCGATCAGGTTCCTTGGCCAAAGCAACCGCTCCATTGTTATCGCAATACAAAGGTATTAGATGCTCAATGGATGGAACCACTCCAAGTTCAGTAATGAACTTCTTGATCCAGACAGCCTCTTTGGCAGCATCGTTGGCAGCGATGTATTCAGCCTCCATCGTCGAGTCTGCCACGGTTTCCTGCTTGGAACTTTTCCAGCTAACCGCCCCTCCGTAAAGGGTAAAGACAAATCCCGACTGCGACTTAGAGTCGTCCTTATCACTCTGGAAGCTTGAGTCGGTAAAGAACTCCACTTGGAGTTCTCCATTACCATACACCAAGAGCATCTCTTTAGTCCTTCGCAAGTACTTGAGAATGCTCTTCACAGCTGTCCAGTGACTCTTTCCAGGATCAGCTTGATACCTACTCACTACACTTAGTGAGTATGCTACATCGGGTCTGGTACATAGCATCGCGTACATGATAGAGCCTACAGCCGAAGCATAGGGTATCCCTTACATGCGAGCTCTCTCCAAATCAGTCTTGGGAGACATCTCTTTGGAGAGAGTGACTCCAGAGATCGTGGGTAAGTTCCCACGCTTGGATTCTTCCATACTAAACCTTTTTAGTATGGTGTCAATGTACCTGGATTGGGACAATCCCAATATCCTTTTAGATCTATCTCTATAGATCCTGATTCCCAATATGCAGGAGGCATCACCTAGATCTTTCATTGAGAATCTTTGTGATAAGAAGAGCTTGACCGATTGCAGCATAGGAATGTCATTTCCTATCAAGAGTATGTCGTCCACGTACAATACGAGGAAGACAGCCTTACTCTCTGCCACCTTCTTGTAGATACAAGGTTCATCTACGTTTTTGACGAAATCAAACTCTTTGATAACGACGTCAAATCAGATATTACAGCTCCGCGATACTTGCTTTAATCCATAAATGGATTTAAGCAGCTTGCATACTTTCCCGCTGCTCCCACTATCTACGAAGCCCTCTGGCTGAGTCATGTACACGCACTCTTCTAAATCATCGTTTAGAAAGGCGGTCTTAACATCCATTTGCCAGATTTCGTAGTCATGATATGCAGCGATGGCAAGCATGATCCGGATGGATTTAAGCATAGCCACTGGAGAAAAGGTCTCGTCATAGTCCACACCTGGTCTTTGATGAAAACCCTTTGCAACAAGTCTAGCTTTGAAAGTCTCCACTTTCCCATCTACACCAAGTTTTTTCTTGAGGATCCACTTGCTCCCAATGGGTTTTACCCCTTCAGGAGCATCTTCCAAAGTCCATACTTTGTTGGTGTACATGGATTCCATCTCGGACCGCATTGCATCCAGCCATTTCACTGAGTCCCCACTCGTGATGGCCTGTTTGAAGCTAGTTGGGTCATCATCCTCCATGATGCAATCCTCGCTCCCACCATCCATAAGAAAACCATAGTATCTCTCAGGTTGGCGAGGAACCCTACTAGATCGGCGGAGAGGCTGAGGTTCGTTGGGAGCTACTGAATCCTCCGGTTCAACCAAATCTTCTGTCGTAGTCTGTATTGCTGGAACCTCTTCCAGTTCTACCTCCTTGCCACTGATCTCTTTTTCAAGAAATTCCTTTTCTAAAAAGGTGGCATGTCGAGAAACAAACACCTTTTGTTCCTCGGTGTGGTAGAAGATATACCCTCGCGAATGTTTGGGATATCCAATAAACTTACACAGAATGGACCTTGCCGCGAGTTTGTCCGGATTCTCCGTTTTTACATATGCCGGACAACCTCATATCTTAACATAATTAAGACATGGTCTCTTTCCTTTCCATATCTCGTATGGAGTGGTTGGCACGGATTTGGTGGGAACCATATTCAATAGGTCTGCAGCTGTTTCCAGTGCATATCCCCAGAAGGAAATAGGTAACTCAGCTGTGCTCATCATAGAGCACACCATATCTAATAGGGTGCGGTTCCTCCGTTCCGATACACCGTTGTGCTGTGGTGTATATGGAGGAGTCAGCTGAGAGAGAATCCCATTCTCTTTTAGGAAGTCCAGGAATTCATTGCTCAAGTATTCACCTCCTCGATCAGATCGAAGGATTTTAATACTTTTTCCGGTTTGGTTCTCGACTTCTTGTTTATATTCTCTAAATTTCTCAAAAGCTTCTGATTTGTGTTTCATCAGGAACACATACCCGAACCTAGATAGATCGTCAGTGAATGTAATGAAGTACGCAGAACCATCCCTGGCATGTGTAGACATGGGACCGCATACATCGCTATGCACCAGTCCCAAGAGTTCCGTAACTCTTTCTCCGTGTCCCATAAACGGAGTTTTGGTCATCTTGCCTTTGAGACATGACTGACAAGTGTCATAAGATGAATATTCAAACGGATTCAAATATCCATCCTTATGCAACCTAGCTAGTCGTGTCGCATTGATGTGACCTAGTCTACAATGCCACAAGAAGGATTCATTCAGTTCTGAACTCTTCCTCTTGTGTGTGTTTGTAATACTCAGAACTGTTGATTGATTTAGAACATAAATGCCATTGCACAACGTGCCTGATCCAACCAAATTTTGGTTACGGAAAATGTTCATAACATTATCCTGTAATACAAAATTATATCCCTCTTTACTCAACAAAGAAACCGATATAATGTTGCATATCAGGTTCGGCATGTAATAGCATTCGTTCAGAATCAATGTATTACCAGTTGGTAATACAAGGTGATATTCCCCGACGGTTTTAGCTGCAACAATTGCACCATTTCCAACTCTTATGTCTTTATCACCTTCTCCAAGTTCTCTACCTTTCTTAAGCCCATGTAACTGATTACATATATGGGATCCTGACCCGGTATCCAATACCCAGGACGTAGAGGAAATGGAGAAACAGTTCTCTGTAACGAACACACCCGAAGAAAATGCATCATCATGTACTTTCTTCATTCGGGTGGCATGGGAATCCTGGTATTCCCCTATGTCCTGTTCAGTTCTATAACTCTTATAAGAAAGAACGGAACCAACGTTCCCCAGCACAGTATAACATGCGGGTTCGGTCAATACATCCATATTATTATCTTGATTAAGGCATGACATGGTCGCTACCTGGAGAGAGAGAGAAGAAAACACTTTAGCGTATGCTCTTGCAAGATCAGATTGGTTATTATCTTATCTAATCAGGATGGCTCCCACTGTTTTTATCAAATCTTCCTTCAAACCCTAAAAGGAAAGACTAGCCGGGATTAATTATACCCTACAACTTCGTCGATCTTTCAGCCAGGCCAGTGTCGGTACTTTGAGGGAGGTTCCCCGTGCTTTCGCACGGACCTAATTAAAGTAAACCTTGTTTTCCCAGAGACGTAACCCCGTTGACACCTTTCTAGACACCTACTTGATCGGCTAATTGTCCTGTGTAAAACTCTCCCGGGAGTAACAATTACTCGCAGTGGGTATCGGGATCCAACTATCTCATAGAAGGTATGCAATCTCATTGCAAATTTCAACACTTGAAATTCCCGATAATATTTTGCCCCTAGCGTCCAATGACCTTGACGCAGGCCAACAAACCATAGTGCGCTAGTCAAGTTCAACCCGTCATTTCTTGATTGAATTAAACCCACCCGTACGACCCTTGACGCAGGCCAACAAAGTCGCACGACTACCCTAATCCAATCTGCATCATATGCACAAACAGATAAATACTAGTTAGCTACCGCACACTACGCCTTAACACAGGCCAACAAACGTAGCGCGAATACTAAGTAGGACTTATCTGAAATGACGGAGGGCTACGACAGGTTTTTCTGAAAACCTATTGCGTAATGAACTTGATATCGTTGTAGAATCTAGTGAATTTTGAAATGGAGTGATTTTGAGGCTTTTATTAGTTTTGCTAAAGAGGTCACTCCCGGTGGAGATCTCGGCTCTTTCCTCATCGAATAAGGTGCAGGACATATCATATATATCACTATGCAAAGCAAAACTCCAAAAGCAATCAAAAAGTCAAACCGAGTGTTGTAGCATCTGCCAGTTTTGCTAAAGAGGTTACTCCCAGTGAAGGGATCTCGACTCTTTCCTCATCGAATAAGGTGCGGGATATATCATATATATCACTATGCAAAGCAAAAACTGTAGCTACCCTTTTTGAAAATTTGATTCTACAACATCTTTTAGGTTTCTTTTCTTTCATTAATCACATTAATGAAGTCCCATCATTTAAGTCACCTAAACATCACAGATAAATACGACGTACACTTATGCCATCCGCATTCGGCTCGATGTCCCCTCGTGCACCGTTAGGTTAGGTAACTAATGACAGAGCAGGGCAGGGCTAGTGCGGGTGTAAAACATAAGTAACGTCTATATAATATATCATATATACTATATACTGTATCCATCACAACATATCAAATGATCACATCACAGATATCGCAGCAGAAACATAGATATAATGTGGGATATACTAGGATGTCCGTATTTAGTATTTAGCCAACAACAGAAAATACGGATTCCACAGTCGCGATGAATAGCCAAGCCCACACCCTGGACCCCTACGAGAGCGGCAAGCGACCCTACCAATTCTGGAGTTTAGGAGACCCGGTCTCGACTCCTCGAGATGGCCTCCCACTGAACCCCAGAACCCGGTCACCTGTGCTCCCCTCCTTGGGTCCATCCTAATGCGGAAAAGTAAATAATATACTACACTGGTGGCATCAACCTCAACCCGGAAGTGCCCTAAATAAAAGAATATTACATTACATTTGAATTTACATGAATGAAAATATAAAACTCTTATCTCACATAAAACCCCCCGGCTATTCAATCGCGACAATCCTGCACACCATATCTTAGCAACACATAATATCATATATCATCAACGTAAGTAAGTATGCGTACACCAATTGTCGTTGATGTATAGCAACAAAACCGGCAATATCGATATACTACACTTACGGTCACAGAAAAGAAAGTGTAAAACTGCAATATCTGGAATCCACATTCTCTTTAGACATCGTAAATGCGAAATATCACATACTTCGTATTTCATGTCTACCTATAAGAATTCCACACATTGCATCACATTCCAGATAAATAGACAGTATTAAAGTTTTCGAACGAATGATCAAATACCCAAAATTCCCTAAAGCTCAACACTTGAGCGGAGTTCAAAAACCCGTAGTGTGTCACAGTAGTAGCGGTCCAGCCGTAGAAGGGTCAAGCCAACGCCTCACATGTGGCACGCCGTACTGCCCCAAACCCTAAGGTTCAAAAGGCAGTTCAAGACGGTCACACAATCGAGTTAAGGTTTGTTGTCTTCTAGAGGGTCCACCATAAAACTTGCACATATTTCCGAAAAATTTAAACCCCGTGAAAAGTGAGCAAACGACACTCGTTCGAACAGTTCAATACTTTCTAATTATCCGGAAAAAAGCACGAAATTAAAATTCCGATCGAATCACCGAATCCAAAACAATTTCCAGAACATTTGACATTGAAACCAGATTAAAAATACCCAAAAACATCTACAAGCAGACAAGAAGCTCACTGTACAAAAACGAAGCCTTAGTGGCTCTGTACGGCCGCGGAGCCGCGGCCTAAGCAAGCTTAAGCCGCGGTTCCGCGGTGGGATTTGCATATTAGGGTTTCATTTTTTACAGTGTGTCTTATAATTCCCTGCTGTATTTTTTTCATATTTTTAATTCCGGAAAATAACAGTTTTTAAAAATTGTCCAGAGAGTGTCCCAAAAAACCGTATTTCGGTTCGATCGGAGTTTTTACTTCGCTAAAGTGTCGCCTAATGTTCTAGGTGTAAGTCCACGTTGCGACCCCCGGTTCTTGCGGGGAGGCGGAAACGGTATAAAATCAAATTTTTAGCGCAAGGGGCAACATGGACTAAGCAAAGTCGGGATCTTTGACTAAACTAAAACTAGCATACATAGCTAAAGAGAGTTAGCTACTCGGATGGGGGTTATACCTAGCTTGTCTTGAACTCCTTCTCTTCAAGCTCCGATGGTGGTCCGATGGCTCCTTCTCGTCGTCTCCGTACGCCGAAGATAGATCCACTTGAAAGCTCCAACCTTTAGCTCCTTCTTCGTTCTTTGAAGAAACTAGTTCACTTGGTTTGCTAAACCTAGTGAACTAGAATGAGTAGAGAGGAAATAGAATGGGATTTTATCTATGGTTCTTGATTCTCAACTCATGAGACAAGAGAACCATAGATCAAGAGAGGGAGCAAGAGGTTGAGGGTGAGAGCAAGAGGAGAGCTCAAGAACAAGAGAGAGAATGAGCAAGAAAGAATGAGCAAGTATTTTGTCTCTCACCCTCTCATAATCCAAAGCAATGATAACTCATCATATTAACAAAAGTCTTATGTGATGGTTAGAAGCAACCACAACCATATCATTTCATGCACTCATTTTACACAAATGAGCAAGTAAACAAAAGTCTTTGCCATGAAATGATGGCTATGGTCATCATGATGGTCAACTAGTCAAGCCTAGTCAACCGGTCAACAAGTCAACAAAAGTCAACAAGTCACCAAAGTCAACAAGTCAACAAAAGTCAACAAGTCAACAACCATATCACCATAATACTTAATTAATATAATAGTTAATCACATATCATATTCTCATTAGGGTTGAGCATAAAGTCAAAAAGTCAACGGTCAACTGTCAACAACCCTAATGAGAATCCGCTGCCTCTGCCTCCCTGTCAACTGTGCATACACACCCGCATCCGCGTTCCGAGGAACACGAATGCAAACTGGATAAATCCAATCCCATAAGGTACACTAGGATCTGGCTTAAACCAAAGCCCGCTAGTGTAAACTGTCCGGACACTGTACGTGCACAAGTGCACGGATGTGACCGAACCCTGTCGCAAAACCATGCGACCTGTCGCAATACCATGCGACCTCTACTCTTTTGCCTAAAGGCGAAAAGCTTTCTGTGTGGGACTCTAAAGACTCGACACTACGCTGGCAGTGGGTTTAACCACAGACCGCAAGCGGCACTAGCTGTGCGTAACGGTCCCCAGGTAATGCCGACAAGAAGACCGACGAGGCGAAACCCATCTGAACTCCTACTGAGCCTGAGTGTGACATTCTCCGTACAGTCCGGTCTGTTCGTCTGATACATCGCATGGCGGGCCTAGGGGGCGGTAAACGTCAGTCCCCCAATAGCGGTACAAGTCGTGCCGGAGCGAAGCCCAAAACACCCTGAGATAACATTGGAAACCTACCAGTATATCTCGTTTGCCCTGGCCAGGGACTACTCGTGTAATGGCTCTCCTAGACACAGCGCGATGTCAACCCCCAATACCGGGAGAGACGAATCCTGTCTAACCGTCACTGCCTCCAAGTGCTTCGGGACTGCACCCAACCACTACCTGTTTGCACGACTCCTTTGAGCCGTGGTAGGGTAGTGATCAAAGTACAGTGGGAACACACTCGAGGCAGAGTGACAGTGTCAAGTCAGCGGACTAAGCTGTACTCATGTCACCTGGGAACTGATAACTGACGATAGGTATAATACCAACTAGTCAGTTCCCGACGAGTCCTGTCCAGTGTACCCGTAACCTAACGAGCACCCACATACTATCTCAAGTACGACGTACTGACGGCTGTGGGACAGACCGTCTCCCACACTGGGATGAGAAGCGCATGCGCTGGTCTACTCCGGAGCATCGATGCCCTGTCTCGATAGTCCTGCGACCAGGGACCTGCATAAGGATGTGCTTATAGATTACCCAGCCCCACTAGTGTGACGGCCATCACATCGCTGGTAATCAAGCAAAGATCCTAAGGGCTCTACTAATGTGTATAGGCGATATACTAAAATAAACACATGTACACATTGAAGTAGAAACAAACCAAGTAGCATACTACTATTTTGAGCAAGATTGTATATACAAGGTGAATATCCCAAGCATCCATTAAGTAATATACAAACTAGTATGATACAGTAATGGCCTCTAGGGCATATACACTAACAATCTCCCACTTGCACTAAGGCCATGTACTGGCGTATCGAAGACCTATCATCTCGATCAGCCGCTCGAACTGAGTCTGGGGCGGGCCTTGGTGAATGGATCAGCAGTGTTATCTTCTGAAGCGACTCTCCGAACCTCGATCTCCTGGCGATCTACGATCTCCCTGATCAGGTGATACCGCCTCAAGATGTGCCTGGATCTCTGATGGGACCTGGGTTCCTTCGCTAAAGCTATAGCCCCGTTGTTGTCGCAATACAGAGGTATTGGATCAACAATGGACGGAACCACCTGAAGTTCTTTCAAGAACTTTCTTATCCAGACAGCTTCTTTTGCGGCATCAGATGCAGCGATGTATTCCGCTTCCATCGTCGAGTCTGCAACGGTTTCCTGTTTGGAACTCTTCCAACACACCGCCCCTCCATTGAGGGTAAAGACAAAACCCGACATGGACTTGGAATCATCCTTGTCACTCTGGAAGCTGGAGTCAGCAAAGGCCTCGATCTGGAGGTCTTTTCCGCCATACACCAAGAACATCTCCTTAGTCCTTCTCAGGTACTTGAGAATGTTCTTTACCGCTATCCAGTGTTTCTCCCCTGGGTTAGACTGATACCGGCTTACCACACTCAGTGCATAAGCTACATCCGGTCTGGTACACAACATCGCATACATTATAGAGCCTACCGCAGAAGCGTAGGGTATAATAGACATGCGATCCCTCTCCAAATCAGTCTTGGGAGACATCTCTTTAGAGAGGGTGATCCCGTGACAAGCCGGTAGGTTACCGCGCTTGGAATCTTCCATACTGAATCTCTTCAGTATGGTGTCGATGTACCTGGACTGTGATAGTCCTAATATCCTCTTGGATCTGTCACGGTAGATCCGGATACCCAGAATGTACGAGGCATCACCCAGGTCTTTCATGGAGAACCTGTGTGACAAGAACCCCTTGACAGATTGTAGCATAGGAATGTCATTTCCTATTAAGAGAATGTCATCCACGTATAAAACGAGGAATACTACAGTTCTCGCTACAAATCTACTATAGATGCATGGTTCATCTGGATTTTTGATAAAGCCAAATTCTTTGACCGTTTCATCAAAGCAGATGTTCCAACTCCGCGACGCCTGCTTTAGTCCATAGATGGACTTAAGCAACTTGCACACCTTTCCGCTGCTCCCACTCTGAATGAAACCCTCTGGTTGGTCCATATAGACACACTCCTCTAAATTTCCATTTAGAAAAGCTGTCTTTACGTCCATTTGCCAGATCTCATAATCGTGGAAGGCAGCAATGGCAAGAAGGATCCGAATGGATTTCAGCATGGCTACTGGAGAAAAGGTTTCGTCGTAGTCCAAGCCAGGTCTTTGACGGAAACCCTTTGCTACCAGCCTAGCTTTATAGGTCTCAACCTGTCCATCTACACCAATCTTCCTTTTGAAGATCCACTTGCATCCTACGGGTTTTACCCCGTCTGGAGCAATGTCCAACGTCCATACCTTGTTGGTGTACATGGACTCCATTTCGGTCCGCATTGCATCCAGCCATTTCACTGAGTCAACGCTCTGAACGGCCTGCTGGAAGCTAGTAGGCTCATCATAATCTATGATGCAATCCTCTCTATCCCCGTCTATGAGAAAACCGTAGTATCTCTCGGGCGGATGAGACTGCCTACTACTCCTGCGGAGCGGCGCAGGAATGTCCTGTTCTGTTGAACCCTCTGGTTCCACTAAGCTTTCAGTAACAGTCTGTGGTTCTGGAACTTCTTCCAGTTCTATTGTGTTCCCACTTATCTGGGTTTCTAAAAACTCAGTTTCCAAGAAGCGGGCATGCTGAGAAACAAAGACCTTTTGCTCCTCAGCGGAATAGAAAAGATACCCCCTGGAGTTCCTTGGGTATCCCACAAACTTACACTGTACTGAACGTGCCTCAAGTTTGTCCGCATGCTGCTTTTTTACAAAAGCTGGACATCCCCATACCTTAAGATACTTAAGACAGGGTTTCTTCCCAGTCCACATCTCATATGGGGTAGTAGGCACAGTCTTGGTGGGAGCCTTGTTCAAGAGATACGCAGCTGCTTCTAGTGCATATCCCCAGAATGATCGCGGTAACTCAGCGTTACTCATCATGGACCGAACCATATCCAATAGGGTTCGGTTCCGTCTCTCCGATACACCGTTATGTTGCGGAGTGTATGGAGGAGTAAGCTGAGAGAGAATACCATTCTCTTTTAAGTAATTCAGGAATTCGGCACTTAAGTATTCTCCACCTCGATCCGATCTTAGAATCTTAATACTTTTGCCGGTCTGTTTCTCTACTTCATTCTTATACTCCTGGAATTTTCCAAAGGCCTCGGACTTATGTTTCATTAAGAAGACATAACCGTACCTTGAGAAGTCATCCGTAAAAGTAATGAAGTAAGAATGTCCGCTTCGGGCATGTGTAGACATTGGACCGCACACGTCACTGTGTACGAGTCCCAAGAGCTCGCTCGCTCTTACTCCATGTCCAGTAAACGGAGTCTTTGTCATCTTTCCTTTGAGACAGGATTGACAAGTGGCATACGACTGATATTCGAACGCATTCAAATACCCTTCTGTATGTAACTTAGTCAACCTTCTCTCATTGATGTGACCCAATCTACAATGCCATAAGAAAGTCTGATTCATTTCCGGAGACTTTCTTTTGTGTGTATTCTGGACGTTGAAAATCTGTGGTTGGTTTAACACGTATATACCATTACTCAATGTACCTGACCCAATCAAAACTTGATTAAGGTGAATGTTTACAACATTACTTACAAACGCAAATTCATAACCTTCTTTAGAAACTAAAGATACATAAATGATATTACAAGTTGCGTTGGGTACAAAAAAGCAATTACGCAAAACCAAAACATGTCCATCTGACATTCCTAGGTGATAGTCCCCCACGGCTTTAGCATCCATGCTAGCTCCGTTCGCAACTTTGAGGGTCATGTCACCTGCCTTCAAAAACCTACGGTTTCTCAACGCCTGCAAAAAATTACAGATATGAGATCCTGATCCGGTATCCAATACCCAGGAAGTAGAGTTTATTGAAAGACAGTTTTCAATAACATACACACCTGAAGCTGAAGCTGCAACCTGCTTCAATTCCTGTGTTCTGGCCTTCCAGGCCCTGCAATCATTCTTCCAGTGTCCTTTCTTATGACAATAGAAGCATTCTTCCTTATCCACAAGCTTCCCCGCTATCTTTGTTGCTTTACCTTTTCCCTTCGTATCCACTTTACTAACACCGCCCCTTGGTTTGGCGGGGGCCTTCTTCTTCTTTCTCTTGGCTTTCGCCTTGGACCTAAAAGAAGATGATCCTCCTACAAACAAAGTGGATGTATCCCTACCTTTCTGTAGGGTGCCCTCTGCGCTCCTCAGCATGTTGAGGAGCTCTGAAAGTTCAACCTCTTTTTCTTGTAAGTTGAAGTTCAGTATAAACTGGGCGTAAGTGGAAGGAAGGGACTGGAGAACTATATCCGTATATAGCTCACTCTCCAATGTGATCCCTAGGTCAGCGAGCTCCTCAATGAAGCCGATCATCTTTAGCACGTGCTCGGCTACTGATGATCCGACGGCCATTCTTGTCGAAAATAACTTTTTCGACGCTTCGTATCTTGCGATACGTGATTGCTCTCCATACAGTTCTTTTGTATGGAGCAATATGGACTCCATGTCCATATTCTCATGCCTCCTCTGATGTTCGTTGTCCATCGAGGCAAGCAGGAGGCACTTGGCCTTCGCGCTATCAATCTCTTGCGGATTTCCTTATCCGCGACACTGGAAGTTGGACCAGGGACAGGGGGAGCTTTGGTGGTAAGAAGATACCCCAGCTTGTCATAAGTGATTGCTATCTTGACATTCCTGAGCCAATCTTTGTAGTTTGGCCCTGTCAGTTTGTTTTTATCTAGGAGTAACTTAAGTCCAGTCATGTTGATTGGTCGCTGCAATTAGGAGAGAGAAGAAGAAACACTCAGCATGATGCTCTTGCAAGTTTAGAGTGGTTTTTAGTTTGTCTAAACAGGATGGCTCCCACTGTTTCTCGAATCCCTCCTCAAACCATAAAGGAAGAATTAGTCAGGATCAATCCCACCGTACAATACTTGCTTAACCGTTCAGCCAGGCCGGTGTCGGTACTTCGAGGGAGGTTTTCCAACGCTTTCGCGAAGTTCCTTAATTAGAGAACCTCTTTTCCCTGGGGGCGTAGCCCCGCTAACACCTTTCTAGGCACCTACTAGGTTTATAGCATTGATCGTTAAGTGAGAAATTTCCCGAGGAGTAGCATATACTCACAGTAGGATCGGGATCCAAATATTATCGCGTGACGAAACTGAAGGAATCCTACCAGAATCATCACACTCCAAATGGTATGCAAATCTAGCAAGTTTCAGTACTTATGAAACTCCCGATGTGGATTTTTGCCCCATGCTCTTATGACCTTGACGAAGGTCAACAAATCATAGGTCACATGTCAAGTTCTGGCCGTCATTATCCAGGTTAATTTGAATCCACCCGTATATACCCTTGACGAAGGTCAACAAGGTAATGCGAATGTCCCAAACCAACGCATCTATCTATGCTACATATGAATACCCAATAGCTACCAATCACTATGCCTTGACGAAGGTCAACAAACACAGCTTGAATACTATTGAATATTCATACGAAACGACGGAGGGCTACGAATGGTTTTGGCAAAACCGTGAACGTAGTGAACTTGATTTGGTCGATGGAACGAGATAGCTTTTAAAAAGAGTGGCTCAAGCTCCGCATTTAAAAGTTGTTTTTGAAAAGAACCGAGTGGTTTTTCGAAAGTGTTCCAACGACTTTAACTTGGTTTATTATCTTGCATTAGTTCTTTTAATGCGTGATATTCTTGCATTAGTTCTTTTAATGTGTCCCATCATTTAATCCTACCATTGCAGAAAACAACCAAAATATGACGTACGCTTATGCCATTCGCATTCGCCACGGGGCCCCGTCATTACCCGTTAGGTTACTTAACTAACGACAGAGCGGGGGCTGGGCTAGCGCGTCTGTAAAACATAAGCAACGCCTAAATAATATCATATATAGATATACTGCAATGATAAACATTTCAGATCACAGATAAATACATTGGATATACTAGCAATCTGTAATTTGTACGAGCCTGTAACAAAAACAGATAACACGGTCGCGGTGAATAGCCAAAACCCCACCCAAGACCCCTACGGGTGCGGCAAACTACCCGCCAAGTACCCGAAGCGTAGCAACCTCCCTCATCTCCATGAGTAGGCCACTCGACACTTCGGCATACCCGGTAGTTTGTGCACCCCTCCATGGGTCTATCCTAGGAGCAAAAACAGTAAAAAGAAATTATACAATGACGGCTACAACCCCGACCCGGTTGTGCGGCCATACAAATAATTATTACATCAATTTACAAATTTACATGAATTGCAAGAAAAGAAAACTCTCGTCTCACAACCCCCGGCTATTCACCCGCGACAATCCAACATATTTATATACACATTTCAGCACATTACAGATCATGTATAACCCCGACCAATCGACTTATAGCGATTAGCCGACGTTCAATACATGCAAACATCACAAATATAACCATCATAGTCAAAGTGCAGTGAAGTTCGGAAAAAATACGGAATTATAGGACCCCAAAAGGAAATTTCTTTTCTGGAAAATCTGGGCACATATAATATATTCCAAAAATCCCAAAACCAACACAGACACACACTGCACGAAAAACGATGCAGAGAAGACGACAAACCGCGGCGCTTCCGCGGCAAATGCCTACCTCGTGCGGCGGAAGCGCGGCGGTTTGAACGAAACAGTGGACCGTTTTTCATGGGTGTTCACACAAAACCCTGAGCCGAATTTAGGAGTATAAAGTTTTTCATTTTGACCAGAAAAAATTTCAACAGAAACTCAGGTTTTGTAAAAGTTAGGTTTTTGGATTTTTTTCGGTTCCGAACTTCGTTACACTTTACTACCAAGCTAGTTTAAGTTTAGTTAGGCTCTGATACCACTGTAAGTCCACGTTGCGACCCCCGGTTCTTGCGGGGAGGCGGAAACGGTATAAAATCAAATTTTTAGCGCAAGGGGCAACATGGACTAAGCAAAGTCGGGATCTTTGACTAAACTAAAACTAGCATACATAGCTAAAGAGAGTTAGCTACTCGGATGGGGGTTATACCTAGCTTGTCTTGAACTCCTTCTCTTCAAGCTCCGATGGTGGTCCGATGGCTCCTTCTCGTCGTCTCCGTACGCCGAAGATAGATCCACTTGAAAGCTCCAACCTTTAGCTCCTTCTTCGTTCTTTGAAGAAACTAGTTCACTTGGTTTGCTAAACCTAGTGAACTAGAATGAGTAGAGAGGAAATAGAATGGGATTTTATCTATGGTTCTTGATTCTCAACTCATGAGACAAGAGAACCATAGATCAAGAGAGGGAGCAAGAGGTTGAGGGTGAGAGCAAGAGGAGAGCTCAAGAACAAGAGAGAGAATGAGCAAGAAAGAATGAGCAAGTATTTTGTCTCTCACCCTCTCATAATCCAAAGCAATGATAACTCATCATAGTAACAAAAGTCTTATGTGATGGTTAGAAGCAACCACAACCATATCATTTCATGCACTCATTTTACACAAATGAGCAAGTAAACAAAAGTCTTTGCCATGAAATGATGGCTATGGTCATCATGATGGTCAACTAGTCAAGCCTAGTCAACCGGTCAACAAGTCAACAAAAGTCAACAAGTCACCAAAGTCAACAAGTCAACAAAAGTCAACAAGTCAACAACCATATCACCATAATACTTAATTAATATAATAGTTAATCACATATCATATTCTCATTAGGGTTGAGCATAAAGTCAAAAAGTCAACGGTCAACTGTCAACAACCCTAATGAGAATCCGCTGCCTCTGCCTCCCTGTCAACTGTGCATACACACCCGCATCCGCGTTCCGAGGAACACGAATGCAAACTGGATAAATCCAATCCCATAAGGTACACTAGGATCTGGCTTAAACCAAAGCCCGCTAGTGTAAACTGTCCGGACACTGTACGTGCACAAGTGCACGGATGTGACCGAACCCTGTCGCAAAACCATGCGACCTGTCGCAATACCATGCGACCTCTACTCTTTTGCCTAAAGGCGAAAAGCTTTCTGTGTGGGACTCTAAAGACTCGACACTACGCTGGCAGTGGGTTTAACCACAGACCGCAAGCGGCACTAGCTGTGCGTAACGGTCCCCAGGTAATGCCGACAAGAAGACCGACGAGGCGAAACCCATCTGAACTCCTACTGAGCCTGAGTGTGACATTCTCCGTACAGTCCGGTCTGTTCGTCTGATACATCGCATGGCGGGCCTAGGGGGCGGTAAACGTCAGTCCCCCAATAGCGGTACAAGTCGTGCCGGAGCGAAGCCCAAAACACCCTGAGATAACACTGGAAACCTACCAGTATATCTCGTTTGCCCTGGCCAGGGACTACTCGTGTAATGGCTCTCCTAGACACAGCGCGATGTCAACCCCCAATACCGGGAGAGACGAATCCTGTCTAACCGTCACTGCCTCCAAGTGCTTCGGGACTGCACCTAACCACTACCTGTTTGCACGACTCCTTTGAGCCGTGGTAGGGTAGTGATCAAAGTACAGTGGGAACACACTCGAGGCAGAGTGACAGTGTCAAGTCAGCGGACTAAGCTGTACTCATGTCACCTAGGAACTGATAACTGACGATAGGTATAATACCAACTAGTCAGTTCCCGACGAGTCCTGTCCAGTGTACCCGTAACCTAACGAGCACCCACATACTATCTCAAGTACGACGTACTGACGGCTGTGGGACAGACCGTCTCCCACACTGGGATCAAAAGCGCATGCGCTGGTCTACTCCGGAGCATCGATGCCCTGTCTCGATAGTCCTGCGACCAGGGACCTGCATAAGGATGTGCTTATAGATTACCCAGCCCCACTAGTGTGACGGCCATCACATCGCTGGTAATCAAGCAAAGATCCTAAGGGCTCTACTAATGTGTATAGGCGATATACTAAAATAAACACATGTACACATTGAAGTAGAAACAAACCAAGTAGCATACTACTATTTTGAGCAAGATTGTATATACAAGGTGAATATCCCAAGCATCCATTAAGTAATATACAAACTAGTATGATACAGTAATGGCCTCTAGGGCATATACACTAACACTAGGTTGGCTCTGATACCAATGTTAGGATTACCTAGCACCTCATGAAGGGTTTAGAAGCATCACATGTACCAAAAATTAAATTTTTAGGGTACTAAGTAAGCATACAAAGAATCAATCCTAGAAAATTAGGGTTTCTAAAACAACACATTATCACAAGTAACAAAGGCTAGGGTTTTGAGAGTACAACCTTTGTAGCTCCCTACGCTAGACTCCTCGGCTACTTGGGGTTTGGAAAAGGTCCGCTTGAACTCCTCTAGGTCCACGATGATCCACCCGGAGTCCGCTTTGTCCAAGCTTGCAACTTCACTTGATCAAGAGAAAGAAATGAAACTAACACTCTAAACAAGTGGGCAAGACTTGTGTAGAATGATATTGTGGTGGCTTTTCTCACTTCAAAATCCTAACTTGGTGAGTAATTTGCTCACTAGAGAAATCTAGAGAGCAAAAGAAGAAGGAGGAAGAAGATGATGGCCTTTTAGAACAAGAGAAAAGATAATCTCTAATGGAAAAATAGAAAATATATGTATATATATTTTCCACTTCTCATCTCAAACCATGGTTAAACAATAAAGATATTATTGAATTTGAGTTAAAACACAAAAGGAAAGTTAATCCATGGTTAAATGGTGGGTGAGCATGGTTAGGTCAAAGAAAAGTGTAGAAAGTAAACCATGAATTATCCTTTTCTTTTCTTTTGTTTTTAACACAAATACAATGTATATCCATATATATAAAACCATGGCGTGAGTCTTATATTGCCACCATTTTCTATATATATACAACCATGAAGGATGATGTATGTATGTATGTGTGCATGCACATCCATATGTGCATGAATCAAGAAGGAATGCATACATGCATGCATATATCCAAAAATACAAGAAAGGATTTCTAGTGAGAAACTAATGGTTAAATGTTAAATCAACATTTGATTTATCAATCCGGCCATATCACATACGACCCGACCAAAAGCAAGCCGCCCGATCAATATACGGTATCTTATACGCGCATTTTGACTGGGTCCATGCGCATATCGCATACGCGCACCACAACGTTTCGCCTGGACTAGGTAACTCCTTTGTGGGACTCTAAGACTCGTCAATACGCCGGCAGTGGGTGATGATCATATCAAGCACCCCCAAGCCGCAAGCGGTCAGCTAAACGTAACGGCCACCCGGGTATTGAGCGATCAGAAGAAAACAAGCGAACCTGCTACAGCTCCCGTCGAGCCAACCGGCAACACTGCCCGTGCAGTCCGGTCTCCTCGTCTGATATGTCGCATATCAAGTCTAGGGGTGGTAAACGTCAGACCCCAATAACCGATAAGTCGTGCCGATGTGAGGCTCATAACGGGTCGAGAAACTACTGGTAACACTTACCAGTAAATCTCTAATCAGCCCTGGCCAGGGACTTCCCTGTTACGGCCAATCGAGCACAGCGCAACATCAACCCCCAATACCGGGAGAGACGAAACCCTTCCTATCGTTCATTGCCTCCATGTGACTCGGGACTGTACCCAAAAACCACCGTTTTGCATGCCCTCATGGACGTGGTAAGGTGGAAATCAAAGCACAGTGGGAATCACACAAGACTCTATGACGATCTCGGGTCTACAGACTAACCTGCACAAGTGTCACCAGAGAACTGCAATCTGACGTGAGGTATAATACCATCTGGGAGTTCTCGGCGAGTCCGTCCAGTGTAACCAGTCTCCACTGAGCACCCGTATACCATTTCTGATGTCAAACACCAATGGATATGGGATCATCCATCGCCCATCTCATGGGTTGAGAAGCGTATACGCTAGTCTACACTGGTATATCGATGCCCCGTCTCGATACACCCATGACTAGGGACCTTGAAGGATGTACTTATGGACTACCATGTCCCCACTAGTATGATCCGCATCATAGTCCAGTTAGTCAAGTACACATTCTAAGGGCTTTACCAACATGTAACTATAAGACAATATAAAGAGACAAGTATATATGTTAAGATAAAGAGCAACCAGATAGCATACTATCATATCGAGCAAGAAAGTCATCTCTATATATGTCCAAGCATCCAATATAATATACATCATCTGTACAATACTGGCCTCTAGGGCATACATACAACTAACATAATTTAGACATGATATTAATGTACTTGCCTTATATGCAAGATTGGACATTGTAGCTATTACTTGTTACTTCATGCATGTTATTATTCATTGTTATGCCGCATTCATGGATTTTTATGCCTATATTCACTGTTTACATGCTATTGAGGATTTGGATTCGGATTTCCATGAGATTTTCTGGATTTGGGGGAAAACCGCAAAACTTATATAAACTTCTTTTCTCTCTTTAAAATAAAAAGTGCGGTTTTCCCATGATGTATGAGTCGTCCACCATGTGTTTGCTGATGGATTTCAAGACCCGAGTTCGAGGAGTGGAGGAACCGTTTCGGGTACATGGTGGACCCGGTGCTGTACCCCGGGGCAAGAGGATCGCAGATGATGGCGTTGAGCCTGGCAGGGGAACACTACCGACCGGTGATTTTACCCGACGCGTCGGATATCCGGAGGATACCGTCGTGGTCTTGAGATGGATGGTAGGGGCCGGTCTGGACTGACAGCGCCCTAGATATTGAGATTGAGACATTGAGATTTCGAGATATTGAGGTACTGAGATTTGATGATACAGGCCAATCCGGATAGCCGGAGCCTGAGATTTTGAGACATTGCGATTTATGTTTTGTGTCGATGCTAGACACTGTTTATGTTGATTTCATTTATGATACCTCATTTTAAGAATACAAAGGAAATCTCACTAAATTATGAAAGCAGTTTCTTTAGTACATGTATTCTGTTTTCATGCATTTATACATCATCCATATGATATATTGCTACCTGAGGCACTGACACGGGCATATGGGGTTACACTTGGGTTAGATATTACCCCAGCCATTGTTTAGGCTACTGGTTATATTTAAGGATATATTATGATCGTATGACCTAGAATTGCGTTATTCATGCGATTTCTGTTCGTAGATGTTTTTTCTACTCACGAGTTGGAAACTCACCCCCGTTGTGCCACAGTTTCTTGCAGGTTTTGCCGTACAGGTTTCATTACGGCTTTGCTGGCATTGCTTCTTTCGGGTGACTTGCTAGTAGGTGGGTTTATTTGTATCGTACCCATCATTATATATTGTATGTTATTATTCAGTTGTATCTAGAAGTTCCATCAACCAAACATGTATTTATTTTTGAGATAGAGACCAGTGATGTTATTCTTTCGACCTTAGAGTTGCGTGTTATATTTCTTTGGATTTCTTGTTGTTTTGAGTTTCCTTTTGAGTTTTGATCCTTGCCCTTGGCGTTGTATATTATATTGCTTGTGTGGTTGTGACCGTCGATTGACGAAGAGCTAGCTCCCGCTTGGGGATGCTTTTTTATTGATTTCGTATACTATTCATGTTGTATCCCGTTTGGGGGCCAGTATTTACAAAGGAGACTCTGCCGAAATTTTCAGAAAATACTTGATGTTTTAAAAACGTATAATTCGGCTTATGCTATTAAAACTACTTGTTTTAAGTTGGTTTTTCCTTCTCCCTACTACTTTTCTTGGTTTGGATTTCTGGGTTTTCGGTTTACTTAGATTACGTACGCCTCGAGACGTTTCGTAGTCTAAGTGCCGGTCATGTTCCGTACTTTTGGGTCGTGACAAAGTTGGTATCAGAGCGTTAGGTTTTACCTTCGGAGCGTAGGATGACCCTTGGTTGATGGAATAGGTGACTAACGTAGAGTGACGTACCGTGGGTATGTTCCGCGGCATACTTACGATACGCTACTCCATTTAAGAAGCCGTAGGATGTACATTTCTTTGTTCAGTATTATATTCATTCCTGATCTAGCCTCATCGTACCAGTTATGGTTTTGCTGCCACGATTACAGGCAGGGAGAGCTACGGCTAGAGTTGCGGTCAGCACGAGCTTGTTACGGACGAGGACTGACCAGGGCATAATTCCGGCGACACACGATTATAGAGACGTGTCTTTTTATTATGTTTTCGCGCCACGAGCGTTTTTTGGATCGCTGTATGAGATTACTCGGACGTGCAGATTAGCACCAGAGGAAATTGAGCCACTGGCAGAGGCCAGCCAGATTTTGATGACCGTTGAGATATTGCTCATTCGTGATGATTGAAGCACGGTTCAGCGTGCAGACGAGTGAGCCAGTTATTGCTGCGAACGACGAGATATCGCCTAGATTTTGGAGCTATTGCAGTACGAGTTATACTAAGAAATGATAGAAGGTCGCTAGTCACCGAAGATGAATGACTAGGACAAGTGGTTCGTTCGCTATCCCGATACGAGGTCATCAGATTGATTGATTCCAGCTAGAGACGACTTCACGCAGAGACGTTGAGAGTCGACAGAGATGATCGAATGTCAGAAACCTATTATTCTAAGTTTATAGTATTCGGAAAGACATGCAGGCAATTCTATGGACCCTCTAGAAGAATGAAACCCTAACTCGACTTAATGACCGTGTGAAAGCCTTTGAACCTTAGGGTTTGCGGCAGTTCCGCGGCGCCATTAGTGAGGCTTGGGTTTGCCTTTCTACGGCTGGACCATCGATGCTGTGGTACGTACTCGATACTGTTAAACTGTACCTAAGATGTTGAGCTCTTGGGGGATTATGCGGTTTTGACGAATCGATCGGATGGTTCGACTTCATTCGGATGCTAGGTGGTGAGATGCATTCTTGGGAGACTCCAGTTACGAGGATAGCCGTTGGAGCTCAGTCCATGCAGCCACGACGAGACGAGTCCGAAGCAGTCGACATCATAGAAAAGTTGAGTAAGAGGTTCGTACGAGATCTTGATGAGACGATGTTCCACTCCGCCATCAGAGATGCGATACGCATGCCGAGGCATTATACTTGGATATACCTTCCAGAAGGAGTCGCGATGAGTATGCAGCCGTTCCGGAACGAGAACAGATCTAGTAAGGGACGATGACTTCCGAACAGTTCGGAAGAGACGAGATTTGGGAGAGATCTCGACAGGACCTTTCTGGAATGAATTACGAGAAGACTTGGACCCAGGAGTGGTCATGTTACGCACACCAGCAGGCCAGATTTCAGGATCGTCGACGAGACATGCTATGAGTGACCACGACAGTTGTCCAGAGATTTTTTGGAGGATATGCTTGAGCGGGGCTATTCCACCATACTTGTTTTCGGTATTGTTGGGCGATCTATTCGCATGATTTGGTTTTGATGATTGAGTTTCATGATATCGTTTTCATGGACCATGGTTGCACCTACTGAGTATTTACGATTTTTGCACAGTTGTTGCACTTGAGATAGTTTTCGTGCCTTGGTTTCTCATGCTTGTGATTATATGGATTTCATACAGTCGAGTTGATTTGTGCGTATATACGCATACGATTTGGTTTTTGCACTTGGTATAGTTCACATATGCTTGCAGTGCAGTGATACGCATTTTGTGCACTTAGATGCACTGGACTTCGATTTCGATTGTGATGCTCGATATTGGTTTTGTGCACCTTGTGCACCTGATTGGATTTTGCGCATGTTCGGCGCTTGATATTGGATTTCATGATTTCGTGCATGATAGATGCACCTGTCTTGGATTTTCGCGCATGTTGAGCGCATGTTTTGAGATGCGATTTTGGTGCACACCAGATGCACTAAATCGAGATTCTTCATGCGTGTCAGATGCACCTGTCTTTGCTGTCAGGCATACACGTTGCCTATGACAAATGTTGTGTGCACACCCGATGCACTTAGATGTTGTTTCTGTGCGCATGTAGGGCACATGTATGGATTTTGATTTCTTTGCGCACCAGACGCACGTAGTATTCACATGCATATTTTGGGATTGATTTCTTATAGAGCAGTACGTTTTTATGACATTTGCTATGTGTTTTCGTACTAAGCAGGACTAGTCAGAGGATAGTACCTGAATGTATTTTGCATGCATTGATAGCTATCGAAGGGAATTCCGAAAGCGAGCTATAGTCTCAGTATTTACCTACGTGTCTGATATGACACGAAACGTTTAAAACAAAGAAACCCTTCTAAATTGTTTCCCAAAACAGCGGAACGTACATTTTAAACAAAAGGTATATATGTATATGGTTATTTTCTTATGATAGACGTCCGCCACTGTGCAGTGTTATGCGCATTGCACAGCGACTTTAAGAGATTTGGCATGCATTTCCTTCAGATATTTACATATATAGATTTGATATTTACGTGTATAGTTTCGAGTTATATCATATTGGTTTTGGTATTGGATTTGACATTTGTGTCTTTACCATGACTCCGATGATTGCGGGATGCTTGACGGAGTTTTGATTTTGAGTTATATGCTCATTTTTCATGCGCATGCGCTGTGTTACGATTTGTTTTATTTATTTACGATTTCGGAGCCCCGACGACTGGATGGTTTTGCTTAGATGTTTTAGTATTTGGGGGGAGTTTTAATTTAAATTCGGGGACCGAATTTCTTTAAGGGGGAAGATTGTAACGTTTTGAAAATCGTTTCGGTGAAATTTCGGAAAATCGGTAAAATAAGGGGGTTTTCTGTAAAAAGTCAAAATACAAATATCTTTATTATAAAATTAAATATACGTATTCTAGCTATGCAATTGCTAGTATTTGGTGTTTATTGAGCCACTGGTGAAATTTCAAATTTTTTGAAAATTTTTCCGAAATTAATTATTTTAATATTATTTTAAGCTGTCACTAATACATTTAATTAGGGAAAATTACAAATTGGAATGGGTTGATACTAATTTTACAATTCATGACACACTAATCTGACAGGTAAAATATTGTTTCTAAAATGAAATGGTTTGCCAAAACGGTTTAGAAAATATCGAAGAAAATGGCTTAATTAATGAATGTTGTGTTAGTGGGAATTGGGGTAATACATTTATCTTTTTCCCTAACCCACACACCCACACCTCACTCTCTCTCTCTCTCTATGTGGCCGGCCCCACCTTGACAGCCTTCCCCCCTCTCTCTCCATCACCTCTTGTTTGAATAGAAAAGAAAAGAAAAGAAAAGAAAGTGAAAGAAGTAAAGGTGGACTTTGACTTTTCTTCTCACTTTCTCAACCTCACTCTCTCTCCTCCCTCACCCCCCACATTTCCTGGTCGAAATTTCAGGCCCCAAAACAGCAGCCCTCTTCCCTCTTCTTCCCTCATTTTTCCCTCAAAAAAATTCACCAATTCCCATCAAAATCTAAACTAAAATTCAAAACAAAGCCTTACCCATTTTCCCTTATCCCTTTTAGCATGGATCTTGGGGCAAGGATTTCATTTTGGAGGTCTAGATTTCAAGTTTGATCATGGTCTGTGGGGTATAACTTTTGACCCATTGTTCAATTGTTGGTTTAAATTTCTTAATGTAGCTTATTAGGTGCTTAATTATGGTTTAATTGAAAGATGTGGGTTTTCAAGAGAAGGATTAGATTAGGGTTTTGTTGTGGAATTAGGTTGTGATGAATGGTGCATGGTTATGTGATGTGGATTAACATCTTATGTCTTGTAGAAAGCTAATCTAGTTGTTAATTGCAAACCATTACTTATAAAATGTCCTAATTAAGCTATTTTGCTAACTAGGGTTTTTGGAAAATTATTAAATGCTTTAGATTAAAATATAATTATGGTTTCATGTCATTATTAATATTATAATAAGTGGTTTAATGCCTTTGGACCATGCAAAACCAAGCTTAATTGTAAAATTGTGGATTTTACTTTAAAAAAAAAAGTTAAAATCGGTATTTTTGCAAACTAGTTTTTTTGAACGTATGTGGTTTGGTGAAATGAAATCGTGGAAATGGTTTGTATGGCTTATTTAAGTTATTTAATAAGTATTATGGCCGCTAGATTTGTTTAAACATCGAGTTTTGTACTAAAACGGGTAATTTTTGCTTGCTAGATTTTCGGAAAAATGCCTTTTAAAGTGAGTTTGGGTTTTTTAAATAAATTTTAACCTATTTTAGATTATAATTAGTGTTCGTGAATGCGCAAATGAGTGTGTTTGGGTTTTCTCGATGGTTTGACGTTTGTACATCGACATCGAGGGGTGGTTTAGCTATTCTTGCATGCGTAGGCGATAGGTTTTGACCTATGCGTGATACGCGTGCCGATTTGATTTTTGTATGCCATTTCGATTTCGAATTTGGTTTTAATGCGATACGGTGCGTTATGATATGTAGGTACCCCATGTGGACTTCGAGACGACAAGCAAGCGCGTGGCGACGTCGGCACCGGCGAGCGAGGACCAGGTGAGTAGATTTATATCTACGGGGAGAAGTCGGATGGATGGCGTATAGCACCCCCGCAGTTCGTGGTGATGTATACGAATACGTATACACACATATATATTGATGATATATTGTTGAGTTTATTTATGATAAAGATAGATTTTAACCTTGATTGGATAGGTTTAGTGTTGCGAGACCCTAGGGTAGAGGTTGCACCACATTTACACACACACCCCCATACTTACATACATTCTTCTTTCATATGTGCTTTTATGGGGTTATATTGTTATGTGTTCACATGGGTATGGGACTATGTGTTCACATACTGGATTTGAGGGTAGTATTTGGGATTTGAGATGAGTCGATAAGATTTGATTGAGACCGCGAGAACGGTGATATGGCAGGATTCGTACTTGAGGTATGTCCTGATATTATAGCGGATCTTGGGACGACGATACATGTAAATATTGTTATACATTGAATGGTTGACATGCGATCATGATATGAGATAAGATATATTAAGATATTCATAATAGGTCGCATTAGGCGATGTATACCTCTTTATGACGATATATGATGATGATATCGGTTTGTATGAGACTGTAGATCAGCAGTCAGATCATGACTATATTGATGATATTAGTATCGTACTAGACGTAGGTCAGTACCCGGATTATGATTTTTGATAAAGAGGATACCAAATGATTATTTTGATGAATGTGATACTGGCCTGTACCCAGATTTGGGGTGCCGTACGACGGATTTACGTACGAGCTATATATTGATGTTTGATCCGCACTTTTGACTTGGGAATATTTGATTATAGATATGGTATCGGATGTGATGTTATCGAGGCGGGATTACCGACTAATATATATGTACATATATTTATCGACTCAGATGTTAGGCGGTTTCCTTACCTTCAGTTAGCCTGTTAGCTCAGCCCTATAGTTTAGTGTAGCTGTATGGTTCATATGACTTTAACTGCAGATTAGTTATCGTTGTGTTTAGTATTTAGCTCCCGCTCATTATTGCTGTTCGCTCCGTACCACATACTTATATTGTGATTCCTATTTGCATTGTTGATATCATGCTGTTAGGACACCAGCACCATTACCGATTATGCGTATGTACCACGTACACTTACTTGCCGGCTCACACACATCTTCATCAGTAATTGCCATGCCACGTATACTTTAGAAATACTATTGCATTGACATAGGTTGTTAGCTAATAATTTAGACATGATATTAGTGTACTTTCCTTATATGCTAGATTGGACATTGTAGCTATTACTTGTTACTTCATGCATGTTATTATTCATTGTTATGCCGCATTCATGGATTTTTATGCCTATATTCACTGTTTACATGCTATTGAGGATTTGGATTCGGATTTCCATGAGATTTTCTGGATTTGGGGGAAAACCGCAAAACTTATATAAACTTCTTTTCTCTCTTTAAAATAAAAAGTGCGGTTTTCCCATGATGTATGAGTCGTCCACCATGAGTTTGCTGATGGATTTCGAGACCCGAGTTCGAGGAGTGGAGGAACCGTTTCGGGTACATGGTGGACCCGGTGCGGTACCCCGGGGCAAGAGGATCGCAGATGATGGCGTTGAGCCTGGCAGGGGAACACTACCGACCGGTGATTTTACCCGACGCGTCGGATATCCGGAGGATACCGTCGTGGTCTTGAGATGGATGGTAGGGGCCGGTCTGGACTGGCGGCGCCCTAGATATTAAGATTGAGACATTGAGATTTCGAGATATTGAGGTACTGAGATTTGATGATACAGGCCAGTCCGGATAGCCGGAGCCTGAGATTTTGAGACATTGAGATTTATGTTTTGTGTCGATGCTAGACACTATTTATGTTGATTTCATTTATGATACCTCATTTTAAGAATACAAAGGAAATCTCACTAAATTATGAAAGCAGTTTTTTTAGTATATGTATTCTGTTTTCATGAAACCCACCGTTGCCGGTCCCAAGTCCGGATGAGAAAGGGTGAGGGTTGTGGTAGGCTTATAACAGCCAACGTAAAACTTTGTCACATTCTATGACATGAACCATAATAAGAATATCATTGGGGCGTCCCCTACCCAGCGACGCGCTACATCGGATCCCGGGTGTAGTGTTAAGTATGCAAGGGCTTCTAGGTCGTCGTCCAGATGCGGCGCGCTACATCGGACCCCGGGTGTAGTGACAAATAAGCAAGGGTCGTTGTCCAGAGACGGCGCGCTACATCGGACCCCGGGTGTAGTGACAAATAAGCAAGGGTCGTCGTCCAGAGACGGCGCGCTACATCGGACCCCGGGTGTAGTGACAAATAAGCAAGGGTTTCATAGGATCCGTCTAGCTTCCTGGAACATAGGTTCCCTTACGGGTAGACTAATAGAATTAGTGGAGGTGATGATTAGGAGGAGAGTTGGTATTATGTGTTTGCAAGAAACTAAGTGGGCATGTGCGACGCAGACCTATGGAAGCACCGGTTCGACGAATAGATACTCTCGATATGGGCAATGGCAAAAGGGCAAAAGGAAGACCGAAGAAAACATGGATGGAGGTGATACGAAACGATATGGTTGCCAAAGGACTCAATGAAAGTATATTGTTCGATAGAAGTGAGTGGAGACAGAGGATTCATGTGCTGGACCCGGCGTGATTCTCATGTTGGTTCATGTAGCCTACCCCATATGCTTGGGATAAAAGGCTCAGTTGTTGTTGTTGTTTGTATTCTGTTTTCATGCATTCATACATCATCCATATGATATATTGCTACCAGAGGCACTAACACGGGCATATAGGGTTACACTTGGGTTAGATATTACCCCAGCCATTGTTTAGGTTGCTGGTTATATTTGAGGATATATTATGATCGTATGACCTAGAATTGCGTTGTTCATACGATTTCTGTTCGTAGATGTTTTTTCTACTCACGAGTTGGAAACTCACCCCCGTTGTGCCACAGTTTCTTGCAGGTTTTGCCGTACAGGTTTCATTACGGCTTTGCTGGCATTGCTTCTTTTGGGTGACTTGCTAGTAGGTGGGTTTATTTGTATCGTACCCATCATTATACATTGTATATTATTATTCAGTTGTATCTAGAAGTTCCATCAACCAAACATGTATTTATTTTTGAGATAGAGACTAGTGATGTTATTCTTTCGACCTTAGAGTCGCGCGTTATATTTCTGTGGATTTCTTGTTGTTTTGAGTTTCCTATTGAGTTTTGATCCTCGCCCTTGGCGTTGTATATTATATTGCTTGTGTGGTTGTGACCGTCGATTGACGAAGAGCTAGCTTCCGCTTGGGGATGCCTTTTTATTGATTTCGTATACTATTCATGTTGTATCCCGTTTGGGGGCCAGTATTTACAAAGGAGACTCTGCCGAAATTTTCAGAAAATACTTGATGTTTTTAAAATGCATAATTCGGCTTATGCTATTAAAACTACTTGTTTTAAGTTGGTTTTTCCTTCACTCTACTACTTTTCTTGGTTTGGATTTCTGGGTTTTTGGCTTACTTAGATTACGTACGCCTCGAGACGTTTCGTAGTCTAAGTGCCGGTCATGTTCCGTACTTTCGGGTCATGACAATATGTCACATTGTTGATGGATTTGAGTGTTGAAATGAGAGGGAGAGAGAGAAAGGGCAGCCATAACCTCATGGTTAGCTCTTGTATTTTCTAACACACTCTCACTCTCATTTTATCATCTCAACAAAAGGAAAAGAGAAGAAAGCTTCTTCTTCCTCCTCCTCTTTCTTGAGCTCATTATCTCCTCACTAATGGTATCCACCAAATCCTCAAGAGACAAAGTGATGACACATATTCTCTACTTCACCTTGGACAAGTCGGCTAGCGAACTTCGTGCCCGAGTTGCTTCGGATGAAGCGGGAGCCCGTAAAAGGACTCGAAGATGTGGTGCCCTTTCCGGCGAGGAGATCGAGATCGGAGATGCCGCGAGGAGTTTGGGATGGTGGCTAAAGACCGAAGGACACGGATCGATTGGTATAGCTTTCCAACCCTTTCTCTAGTTGCTAGTTGTAGGTTAATGGTTCGATCCGGATTTAAAGTATACGATAGCGCCGGTTTCTAGTTTGAAAAAGTTTTCGTTTCCGCATTTTGGCCTCGGACAGACGGCCGGGGCGCTACCGTAGACTTACATGGTATCAGAGCACGCTATTAACCTTTACTAGATTGCTCTAACGTGTTTAGAACTTCGATCGAATGAAATTTCCGAAAACTGCATTTCCAATTCTAAAGTTTCTGTCGAATTTTTTTTATCGTCAAAAAATTATTTTGAGTGTTGCAGAAAATCAGGCAGGCTTTTTTAAGAAATCTGGGAAAATTTGGTACACTGCTATCACTGTAGCGCCGCGGAACCGCAGCATTACCCTAGTTTTGGCCGCGGTTCCGCCGCCGTACTGTAGTATTAGTGCACCAAATTTTCTGCAGTGCTCTCTGACTTGGAATTGTGGTTTCTGGTATTTTTTGTTTGGGCCCAGATTTGTTTGAGTACCGGGAATTGTGCTTGGGGCCCACTTCGGGAAAATTTGTCGATCGAAAATTTTAAATATGTTAGTTTACAGTACTTACTTTATATCTGTGACCGTGAATGTCATTTGATCGGTAAATCTTGTCTAATTGCTATAGCCCTTTTAGACGGATTTGCGAACGTGACATTCACGTTGATGTTCTGTGTTGTGTTGTGATGTTGCGGATTTGTCGTGGTGGATAGCCTGGATGCAATGGTAGTACAGTTTGGTTGTATTTGTACATTTGATATTGGGGGGCGAGCGTCCGATATGTGGACTGCCGTCACTGCCTGTTTGTATATTATTCTTTTGGGGCATGACCGGGCTGAGGTCGATGTACCCGTTGTATATATATTTTACTTTTTGTACTAGGATTACCCCGCGGTGGGGTGCACGGATAGCCGGGTTCTAGAGGGCAACGGGCCCGCATCTCATGGCTTTGAGACGGATGGGGCTTCACTCTAGAATTGGCGGGCTATTCGCCGCATTCGTAGGGGGTACAGGTTGACCCAAGGAGGGGTGCTCAAGTTACCGGATTCCGTCAAGTGCTGGGTGGTCCATTCACTTTGTTGAAGGGGGCTGCCTCGCTTCAGGTTTTGGCGGGTAACTTGCCGCGCCCGTAGGGGTCTAGGATTTCATTGCACAGGCTATCCACACGACCAGGGGAACGTCGGGTTTCAGTAGCGGCTCTATGAAACCCGGGGATCCCCGATTATCTGTATTGTTCTGTGATGCTTATTACATTTCTGTGATGCTGCATTTATCACGCCTGGAGCGATTATTATATATTGATATATATACTAGCAGATGTTGTATATGTTTTACACCCGCGCTAGTCCAGTCCCCGCTCTGTCGTTAGTTAAGTAACCTAACGGGTGATGACGGGACCCAGTGGCGAATGCGGATGGCATATACGTACATCATATTTTCGTTCTTTTGTGGTGTGATTAATTGATGGGACTGCATTGATTCGGATCAATGCAAGCTAAACAAACCTGTTTGATGTTGTTGGAACATTTTTCAAAAAGCTGTTATTACAAGGACGTTCTCTTTTGTTTTGCACAGTGGTATTCGGTTATGAATATCCAGCACCTCAGTCGACGAGGCAAGGGCCGAGATCCCTTCACCGGGAGTGACCCCTTGGACAGAAGGTTGCGCCAGGGTAATAACTTCACTATAGCCGATTACTTTTTGCTTTGCATCGTGGTATTCAGTTGGAATATCCTGCACCTCATTCTACAGGGAAAGAGCCGAGATCCCTTCACCGGAAGTGACCTCTTTAGCAAAGATTTTCGCCACTATATTTTTATAAAAAGCTATCCGGTTCCTTCAACGATATCAAGTTCATTACGTTAAAGGTTTTTCGCCAAAAACCATTCGTAGCCCTCCGTCATTTCAGACGGGTAGCACATTAGTATTCATGCTATGTTTGTTGGCCTTCGTCATGGCATAGTGTATGGTAGCTATTTGTTACTTTTCTGCTGCATAGATAGATGCGTTGGTTTGGGACAGTCATACTACTATTTTAGCCTTCGTCAAGGGTATGCACGGGTGGGTTCAAATTAACCTGGATAATGACGGGTAGAACTTGACATGTGACTTATGATATGTTGGCCTTCATCAAGGTCATAAGAGCATGGGGTAAAAATCACATCGGGAGTTTATAAAGAAACTGAAACTTGCCAGATATGCGCATACCTTCTGGAGTGTGATAACGTGAGTAGATTCCATCACGTTTTCATGCGATGATAGTTGGATCCCGATTCCCACTGATGAGTTGGTTTACTCCTCGGGTGATCCCGACTAATTCTTCTTTCAGGTTTGGAGGAGAATTTGACGATACAGTGGGAGGTTTCCTGATTAGATAAATTGATAACCATTCTGATCTAGGTTAGAGTGCACGCTGAGTGTTTCTTTTCTCTCTCTCTCTCTTTGGCAGCGACCATGACCCGACCCTTGACTATGACTCAGTGATCAAGTTAACCGAACCTTCTTAAAACACTGGCTTTTGGATTATCAGAGTTGCATACCTCATTGCCACTCCTACTTTTACCCTTTTCTCCAGAACACCCCGTATTACTACGAACATCCACTTCCATTGGATAAAGCCATCGTATGGTTATATACGAACTCGAAGGAACTTGTTCCAGATTCGAGGATGGTTTCCGGTTCTGGAGAAAATGAATAGGACTATTCAGTTGTCTTTTCCTTTTACCTTTTCTCAGGTTGCGAGTGCTCCTTGGATTAGGACAGTACACCTATTATGCTAATTGGACAGTCTTCATCCAAACCATAGGCAGGTGCCGAACGGTAGGGAATGAAGAAAACCATTTAGCCTAGATGGTGTATAGAAGGTAATAAGTTAAGACAAATAAAGGGATTAGTAAGAGGGCAAAGTAAATTGCGACTGCTATTCACGACCAAACCAAGTATTTCTTCGCCAATCCTACATCACCTTTGTATTTCTCCAGAAAACACCGTATCACTACGAAGATCCACAGTTATTTTGATACTCCATCATATGGTTATATACGAACTCGAAGGAACTTGTTCCAGTTCGGGGATGGATTCTGGTTCAGGAGAAATAGGAATAAGGTTTATTCAGTTGTCTTTTATCTTCACCTTCTCTCAGGTTACGAGTACTCCTAGGATTAGGAGAGTACACCCATTATGCTTATTGGATAGTCTTCTTCCTGTTAGGTCCACGTTACCCACCCCGGTACTTTCGGGGAGGCGGAATAGGTAAAAATCGAATTTTTCCTCGATAGGTAACATGGACCGTACATGATGAATCTTTGCTAAACAAAAACTAACAAAAGAACTACAAGTTCTAACTACTATGTAGAATGGTTATACCTAGGTCTTGAAGTCCTTCTCTTCTTGCTCCTTGGAGTGGGATGAACGGGTCGTCCTCGTCGCCTTCTCTTGCCGAAGAAAGATCCACCCGAGGGCCTCTACCTTTGGCTCCTACCTCAAACTAGAAGTAACTAAGGTGCTTGGTGTGCTAAATCTAGAACCTTAGAAAGAGTAGAGAGTAATTTTGAAGGTTTTATCTCAAGCTTAATGGTTCTCAACTCATGAGAGGGAGAGCTTTGAGAGAGAGGAAGAGAATGAGAGAGAATGGGAATGATAGAATGAGAAGATAAAGCCAACCTTCTCACATATATGTGAATTATGATAATTAAATAATTAACTAAAGATAATTGTGATGGTTAATCTTGAAATGACCATTATCATTTCACATTAATTACTTTTGCAAGAATCAAAGAGCATCTTTCATATGAAATGATGATGGTTAATATGTCAACATAGGTCAACAAGTCAACCATAGTCAAATGGTCAACAACCCTAACCATAACACAATTATAATTAATTAATATTAATAATCATATTTCACATATAAACATTAGTGTTAAGAAAAAGACAACGGTCATCAACCCTAATGAAAGTCCTCTGCCTCTGCCTCAGTCAACTGTGCATACACACCCGTATCCGTGTTCCGAGGAACACGAATACAATGAGATAAAACCAATCCCCAAAACCTATACTAGGATCTGGCTTAAACCAAAGCCCGCTAGTATAAGCTGTCCGGACACCAAATGTGCATAAGTGCGTGGATGTGAACGAACCCCGTCGCAAAACCATGCGACCTCTACTCGTTTTGCCTAAAGGCGAATTGTAGGGTTACTAGGCACTCTAACAAAGGTTAAGGAAGCATCGAACATGCCCGTTTAAAATTTTAGCCGTGCCGAATACCCTAAGCAAGATCGTTACTAGAAAATTAGGGTTTCATATGCTAGTAAACTATGTTTACAACTAAGTGAATACGATATACAACCTTTGTAGATCGGTCCTTCACTTCTTTAGCTCCTTGTTGAAGTCCCTTCGCTGTGATCATGGTTCTCCCGGACCCTTGCATGGCTTCACGAGGCTAAAAACGCGTACTTGCTTGAAGTCTTCGAGGCCGAAGATGATCTACGTCGATGGGATGCCAACTCAAGCTTCTACTTCACTAACTTGAGAATTAGTGAAGCAAACACCCTAAACTAAAGTGCTAGTCTAGTAGAGGATGGAGAAATAGGAAGTGGGTTCTCTTTAGAATTTTGTTTCTCACAATCAATCTCACTTTTGATCAAACCCTAGCAAGCTTTTTCTTTTTAGCAATGAAGAAGAAGAAGAAATGAAAGAGATGAGGATAATGATCAAGTGAGAAGGCTAACCATGGTGAGTGAGTATCATATACTAACTCTTGTAGAGACTTAACCCTAGGCTAATTGTTATGGTTGGGTTAATAAAAATCCATAGTAAAAACAAACTTAAGTTGAATTAGTCAATGCATCCACAAGCTTCCACAAGCTTCATGCATTTTCTAATCCTCCACATGATTTTGTAATTACTTTAAATATTAAAAACCCAAACTAAAAATTAGCATAGTGTAAGTCTCATACACCCATGGATGATGTATCATCAACCATGTCATATATATAGTAAAATGTGTACATGTGAGAAAAAACCCAAAGTGAACATGTGTTAGTTAATGTAAACTAGTATATCAAATATACAATTATACAATAAATTATTAAATCAACACTTGACTTAATAATCCGGTCATATCACATATAACCGACTAACATTCAATGTATCGACTTATCGAATCAACACTTGATTCGATAACCCGGCTATATCATATATAACCGACCGATACAAAAAGTCGCGAGAATAGAATACGGTATCACATACACGCATTATTCTCGGTCCCGCACATATCACATTTGCGCCCTTATTTCTTTTTGCCTGAGCCAGTAAAACCTCTATGTAGGACTCTAAAGACTCGTCAATACGCCGACAGTAGGTGATGATCACATCACGCACCCACAAGCCGTCAGCGGTACTAGCTGGACGTAACGGCTACCCGGGTATTGAGCGATCAGAAGATCAGCAAGCAAGCCCACTCCAACTCCTGTAAAAGCCTGCCGGTAACACTTCCCGTACAGTCCGGTCTCCTCGTCTGATATGTCGCATATCAAGTCTAGGGGTGGTAAACGTCAGACCCCAATAACCGATAAGTCGTGCCGATGTGAGGCTCATAACGGGTCGAGAAACTACTGGTAACACTTACTAGTAAATCTCTATATCAGCCCTGGCCAGGGACTTCCCTGTTACGGCCAATCGAGCACTGCGCATCAACCCCCAATACCGGGAGAGACAAAACCCCTCCTATCGCTCATTGCCTCCATGTTACTCGGGACTGTACCCAAAAACCACCGTTTTGCACGCCCTCATGGACGTGGTAAGGTGGAAATCAAAGCACAGTGGGAATCACACAAGACTCTATGACGATCTCGGGTCTACAGACTAACCTGCACAAGTGTCACCAGAGAACTGCCATCTGACGTGAGGTATAATACTATCTGGGAGTTCTCGGCGAGTCCGTCCAGTGTACCCAGTCTCCACTAAGCACCCGTATACCATCTCTGATGTCAAACACCAATGGATATGGGACCATCCATCGCCCATCTCATGGGTCGAGAAGCGTATACGCTAGTCTGCACTGGTATATCGATGCCCCGTCTCGAAACACCCACGATTAGGGACCTTGAAGGATGTACTTGTGGACTACCATGTCCCCACTAGTATGATCCGCATCATAGTCCACGTAGTCAAGTACTCATCCTAAGGGCTTTACCAACATGTAACTATAAGACAGTATAAAGAGACAAGTATACATGTTAAAGTAAAGAGCAACCAGATAGCATACTATCATGTCGAGCAAGAAAGTCCTCTCTATATATGTCCAAGCATCCAATATAATATACATCATCTGTACAATACTGGCCTTTAGGGCATACATACAACTAACAATCTCCCACTTGCACTAGGGCTAGCTGCTGTAGTATCTCATACCAAGTATCCCGAAGAATCTCTCAAACTGTATCTGGGGAATGGCCTTCATGAGTGGATCCGCTGTGTTGTTCTTCGTGTCAACCCTCCTGACCTCGATCTCCCGGCGATCAACTATCTCCCGGATCAGGTGATACCGCCTCAGAATATGCCTGGATCGCTGATGGGACCTGGGTTCCTTGGCCAAAGCCACCGCTCCATTGTTATCGCAATACAAAGGTATTGGATGCTCAATGGATGGAACCACACCAAGTTCAGTAATGAACTTCTTGATCCAGACAGCCTCTTTGGCAGCGATGTATTCAGCCTCCATCGTCGAGTCTGCCACGTTTTCCTGCTTGGAACTCTTCCAGCTAACCGTCCCTCCGTAAAGGGTAAAGACAAATCCCGACTGCGACTTAGAGTCGTCCTTATCACTCTGGAAGCTCGAATCGGTAAAGGACTCCACTTGGAGTTCTCCGTTACCATACACCAAGAGCATCTCTTTAGTCCTTCGTAAGTACTTGAGAATGTTCTTCACAGCTGTCCAGTGACTCTCTCCAGGATCAGCTTGAGACCTACTCACTACACTTAGTGAGTATGCTACATCGGGTCTGGTACATAGCATCGCGTACATAATAGAGCCTACAGCCGAAGCATAGGGTATCCCTTGCATGCGAGCTCTCTCCAAATCAGTCTTGGGAGACATCTCTTTGGAGAGAGTGAGCCCTGAGTTCGTGGGTAAAAACCCACGTTTGGACTCTTCCATACTAAACCTCTTTAGTATGGTGTCAATGTACCTGGATTGGGACAATCCCAATATCCTTTTAGATCTATCTCTATAGATCATAATTCCCAATATGCAGGAGGCATCACCAAGATCTTTCATTGAGAATCTTTGTGATAAGAAGAGCTTGACCGATTGCAGCATAGGAATGTCATTTCCTATCAAGAGTATGTCGTCCACGTACAATACGAGGAAGACAACCTTACTTTCTGCCACCTTCTTGTAGATACAAGGTTCATCTACGTTTTTGACGAAATCAAACTCTTTGATAACGATGTCAAAGCAGATGTTCCAACTCCGCGATACTTGCTTTAATCCATAAATGGATTTAAGCAGCTTGCACACCTTCCCGCTGCTCCCACTATCTACGAAGCCCTCTGGCTGAGTCATGTACACGCTCTCTTCTAAATCACCGTTTAGAAAGGCGGTCTTAACATCCATTTGCCAGATTTCGTAGTCATGATATGCAGCGATGGCAAGCATAATCCGGATAGATTTAAGCATAGCCACTGGAGAAAAGGTTTCGTCATTGTGCACACCTGGTCTTTGACGAAAACCTTTTGCAACAAGTCTAGCTTTGAAAGTCTCCACTTTCCCATCTACACCAAGTTTTTTCTTGAAGATCCACTTGCTCCCAATGGGTTTTACCCATTCAGAAGCATCTTCCAAAGTCCATACTTTGTTGGTGTACATGGATTCCATCTCAGACCGCATTGCATCCAGCCATTTCACTGAGTCCCCACTCGTGATGGCCTGCTCGAAGCTAGTTGGGTCATCATCAACCATGATGCAATCCTCGCTCCCACCGTCCATGAGAAAACCGTAGTATCTCTCAGGTGGGTGAGGAACCCTACTAGATCGGCGGAGAGGCTGACGTTCGTTGGGAACTACCGAATCCTCCGGTTCCACTAAATCTTCAGTTTGAGTTTGTGTAGCCGGAATTTCTTCCAGTTCTACCTCGTCGCCACTAATTTCTTTTGTAAGAAATTCCTTTTCTAAAAAGGTGGCATGTCAAGAAACAAACACTTTTTGTTCTTCAGTGTGGTAGAAAAGATATCCATGTGAATGTTTGGGATATCCCACAAACTTGCATAGAACTGACCGTGCCTCGAGTTTGTCCGGATTTTGCGTTTTGACATTGGCCGGACAACCCCATATCTTAACTCGTTTAAGACATGGTCTCTTCCCACTCCATATCTCATATAGTGTGGTAGGTACAGATTTAGATGGAACTTGATTCAATAGGTATGCTGCTGTCTCCAGTACATACCCCCAGAAGGAAATAGGTAACTCAGCTATGCTCATCATAGAGCGCACCCTATCTAATAGGGTGCGGTTCCTCCGTTCAGATACACCGTTGTGCTGTGGTGTATATGGAGGAGTCAGCTGAGAGAGAATCCCATTCTCTTTTAGGAAGTCCAGGAATTCATTGCTCGAGTATTCACCTCCTCGATCAGATCGTAGGATTTTAATACTTTTCCCGGTTTGGTTCTCGACTTCTTGTTTATATTCTCTAAATTTCTCAAAAGGTTCTGATTTGTGTTTCATCAGGAACACATATCCGAATCTAGAGAGATCGTCAGTGAATGTAATGAAGTACGCAGAACCATTCCTGGCATGTGTAGACATGGGGCCGCATACATCACTATGTACCAGTCCCAAGAGTTCTGTAACTCTCTCTCCGTGTCCCGTAAACGGAGTTTTGGTCATCTTGCCTTTGAGACATGACTGGCAAGTGTCATAAGATGAAAATTCAAACGGATTTAAATATCCATCCTTATGCAACTTAGCTAGTCGTGTCGCATTGATGTGACCCAGTCTACAATGCCACAAGAAGGATTCGTTCATTTCTGAACTCTTCCTCTTGTGTGTGTTTGTTATACTCAGAACTGTTGATTGATTTAGAACATAAATGCCATTGCACATCGTGCCTAATCCAACCAACTTTTGGTTTAGAAAAATGTTCATAACATTATCCTGTAATACAAAATTATATCCCTCTTTACTCAACAAAGAAACCGATATAATGTTGCATATCAGGTTCGGCATGTAATAGCATTCGTTCAGAATCAATGTATTACCAGTTGGCAATACAAGGTGATATTCCCCGACGGTTTTAGCTGCAACAATTGCACTATTTCCAACCCTTATGTCTTTATCACCTTCTCCAAGTTCTCTACCTTTCCTAAGCCCATGTAACTGATTACATATATGGGATCTTGACCCGGTATCTAATACCCAGGACGTAGAGGAAATGGAGAAACAGTTTTCTGTAACGAACACACCCGAAGAAAATGCATCAACATGTACTTTCTTCATTCGGGTGGCATGGGAATCCTGGTATTCCCCTATATCCTGTTCAGTCTTATAACTCTTATAAGAAAGAACGGAACCAACATTCCCCAGCACAGTATAACATGCGGGTTCGGTCAAAACATCCATATTATTATCTTGATTAAGGCATGATGTGGTCGCTACCTGGAGAGAGAGAGAAGAAAACACTTTAGCGTATGCTCTTGCAAGATCATATTGGTTATTATTTTATCTAATCAGGATGGCTCCCACTGTTTTTATCAAATCTTCCTTCAAACCCTAAAAGGAAAGACTAGCCGGGATTAATTACACCCTACAACTTCGCCAATCTTTCAGCCAGGCCAGTGTCGGTACTTTGAGGGAGGTTCCCCGTGCTTTCGCACGGACCTAATTAAAGTAAACATCGTTTTCCCATAGGCGTAACCCCGTTGACACCTTTCTAGACACCTACTTGATCGGCTAATTGTCCTGTGTAAAACTCTCCCCGGAGTAACAATTACTCGCAGTGGGTATCGGGATCCAACTATCTCATAGAAGGTATGCAATCTCATTGCAAATTTCAACACTTGAAATTCCCGATAATATTTTGCCCCTAACCCCTATGACCTTGACAAAGGCCAACAAATCATAGGATGCTAGTCAAGTTCAACCCGTCATTTCTTGATTGAATCAAACCCACCTGCACGACCCTTGACAAAGGCCAACAAGGTCGTACGACTACCCCAAAACAATATGCATCATATGCATAAGCAGATAAGCACCATTCAGCTACCGCACACTACGCCTTGACAAAGGCCAACAAACGCAGCACGAATACTAAATAGTTCTTATCTGAAATGACGGAGGGCTACGACAGGTTTTTCTGAAAACCTATTGCGTAATGAACTTGATATCGTCGTAGAATCGAGTGAATTTTGAAATGGAGTGATTTTGAGGCTTTTATTAGTTTTGCTAAAGAGGTCACTCCCGGTGAAGGGATCTCGGCTCTTTCCTTATGGAATAAGGTGCGGGATATATCATATATATCGCTATGCAAACCAAAACTGTAGCTACCCTTTTTGAAAAATTTGATTCTACAAGATCTTTTAGGTTTCTTTTGTTTCATTAATCACATTAATGAAGTCCCATCATTTAAGTTACCTAAACATCACAGATAAATACGATGTACACTTATGCCATCCGCATTTGCCTCGATGTCTCCTCGTGCACCGTTAGGTTAGGTAACTAACGGCAGAGCGGGGCAGGGCTAGCGCGGGTGTAAAACATAAGTAACGCCTATATAATATATCATATATACTATATACAGTATTTATCACAACACATCACATGATCACATCACAGATATCGCAGCAGAAGAAACATATAAAATATTGGATATACTAGGGCGTCCGTGTTTTATTTTGAGCCTCTATAAAATACGGATTCCACGGTCGCGATGAATAGCCAAACCCACACCCCTAGACCCCTACGAGAGCGGCAAGCAACCCTACCAATTCTAGAGTTAGGAGACCCGGACTCGACTCCTCGAGTTGGTCTCCCACTGGACTCCAGAACCCGGTTACTTGTGCTCTCCTCCTTGGGTCTATCCTCGTGCGGAAAAGTAAATAATATACAAATGGTGACATCGACCTCATCCCGGAAGTGCCCCAATAAAAGAATATTACATATATTTAATTTTACATGAATGAAAATGAAAACTCTCATCTCACATAAACCCCCCCGGCTATTCAGAACGCGACGATCCAACATAACATATCCAGCAACACATAACATCACATGTCATCAACGTAAGTAAATATGTGCATCCCAATTGTCGTTGACATATAGCAACGAAACCGGCGATATCACATATTACACTTACGGTCACAGAAAAGAAAGTGTAAAACTACAACATTTGGAATCCACAATCTCTTTAGAAATCGTAAATCCGAAATATCACATATTTCGCATTTCATACCTAACTGTATGAATTCCACATATTGTATCACATTCCAGATAAATAGACAGTATTAAACTTTCCGATCGAATAATCAAATACCCAAGATTTCCATAATAGCTCAACACTTGAGCGGAGTTCAAAAATTTCAGAAAACGTCACAGTAGCAACGGTCCAGCCGTAGAAGGGTCAAGCCAACGCCTCACATGTGACACGCCGTACTGCCCCAAACCCTAAGGTTCAAAGGGCAGTTCAAGACGGTCACATAATCGAGTTAAGGTTTGTTGTCTTCTAGAGGGTCCATCGTGTCACATGCACGTTTTTCCGAAAGATTTAAACCCGAGAAAAATTCAACACTTGAATGTTTTTCATACCGGGAAAAATTGAGTTAATGATATCCGTTCGAACATTTTAATACTTTCTAAATTATCCAGAATAACATAACAAAATTAAATTCTCCGATCGATTCGACGATTACAAAATAAACCCCAAAATACTCAACACTTGAGTCAGAATAAAAAATACCCAGAAAGATATACACACAGAAATATACATTACTGTAGAAAATTAAAGGCCCATTGCTATAGTACGGCCGCGGATCCGCGGCCCAAGAGAGGTATGGCCGCGGTTCCGCGGTGGATATTACTGTTCATGGGTTCGTTTTCTACAGTAATATTTATATTTACCTTCTGATTTTTTTAGGTATTTTTAATTCAGAAAAATCACAGATTTTAAAAAATGTCCAGAGAGGGGTATAATTTAACGTTTTCGGGTTCGATCGGGATTTTAACTTCGTTAACACATCGTCTAATGTTCTAGCTAGGCTCTGATACCACTGTAGGGTTACTAGGCACTCTAACAAAGGTTAAGGAAGCATCGAACATGCCCGTTTAAAATTTTAGCCGTGTCGGATACCCTAAGCAAGATCGTTACTAGAAAATTAGGGTTTCATATGCTAGTAAACTATGTTTACAACTAAGTGAATACGATATACAACCTTTGTAGATCGGTCCATCACTTCTTTAGCTCCTTGTTGAAGTCCCTTCGCTGTGATCGTGGTTCTCCCGGACCCTTGCATGGCTTCACGAGGCGAAAAACGCGTCCTTGCTTGAAGTCTTCGAGACCGAAGGTGATCTACGTCGAGGGGATGCCAACTCAAGCTTCTACTTCACTAACTTGAGAATTAGTGAAGCAAACACCCTAAACTAAAGTGCTAGTCTAGTAGAGGATGGGGAAATAGGAAGTGGGTTCTCTTTAGAATTTTGTTTCTCACAATCAATCTCACTTTTGATCAAACCCTAGCAAGCTTTTTCTTTTTAGCAATGAAGAAGAAGAAGAAATGAAAGAGATGAGGATAATGATCAAGTGAGAAGGCTAACCATGGTGAGTGAGTATCATATACTAACTCTTGTAGAGACTTAACCCTAGGCTAATTGTTATGGTTGGGTTAATAAAAATCCATAGTAAAAACAAACTTAAGTTGAATTAGTCAATGCATCCACAAGCTTCCACAAGCTTCATGCATTTTCTAATCCTCCACTTGATTTTGTAATTACTTTAAATATTAAAAACCCAAACTAAAAATTAGCATAGTGTAAGTCTCATACACCCATGGATGATGTATCATCAACCATGTCATATATATAGTAAAATGTGTACATGTGAGAAAAAACCCAAAGTGAACATGTGTTAGTTAATGTAAACTAGTATATCAAATATACAATTATACAATAAATTATTAAATCAACACTTGACTTAATAATCCGGTCATATCACATATAACCGACTAACATTCAATGTATCGACTTATCGAATTAACACTTGATTCGATAACCCGGCTATATCATATATAACCGACCGATACAAAAAGTCGCGAGAATAGAATACGGTATCACATACATGTTAGTTATATGTATGCCCTAGAGGCCATTACTATATATAGGATGTATATTGTAGTGGATGCTGGGACATATATAGGGAGGACTTTCTTGCTCGACATGATAGTACGCTATCTGGTTACTCTTTACCTTAACGTGTATACTGTTTGTCTCTCTGTTACATGTTGGTAAAGCCCTTAGGATGTGTACTTGACTATCTGGACTATGATGCAGATCATACTAGTGGGGACATGGTAGTCCATAAGTACATCCTTCAAAGTCCCTAGTCGTGGGTGTATCGAGACGGGGCATCGATATACCAGAGTAGACTAGCGTGTACCTTTTCGACCCATACAGATGGGCGATGGATGATCCCATATCCATCGGTGTTTGACATCAGAGATGATATACGGGTGCTCAGTAGAGACTGGGTACACTGGACGGACTCGCCGAGAACTCCCAGATGGTATTATACCTTACGTCAGATGGCAGTTCTCTGGTGACACTGGTACAGAGTAGTCTGTTGACCCGAGATCGTCATAGAGTCTTGTGTGGTTCCCACTGTGCTTTGATTTCCACCTTACCATGTCCAAGAGGGCGTGCAAAATGGTGGCTTTTGGGTACAGTCCCGAATCACATGGAGGCAATGAGCGATAGGAGGGGATTCGTCTCTCCCGGTATAGGGAGTTGACGTTGCGCTGTGTTCGATTGGCTATAACCGGAAATCCCTGGCCAGGGTTGCTGAGATTTACTGGTAAGTGTTACCAGTAGTTTCTCGAATTGTTATAGACCTCATATCGACACGACTTATCAAGCTATTGGGGTCTGACGTTTACCACCCCTAGGCGAGATATGCGACATATCAGACGATCAGACCGGACTGTACGGTAAGTGTTACTGGTTGGATTCACAGGAGTGTGAGCGGGCTTGCTCGTCGATCTTCTGATCGCTCAATACCCGGGTGGCCGTTACGTTTAGCAGACCGCTTGCGGCTTGTGGGTGTTTGATATGATCATCATCTGCTGCCGGCGTATTGACGAGTCTTTAGAGTCCTACACAGAGGTTTCCTGGCTCAAGCGAAACGAAATAGGAGCGCATATGAGATATGTGCGGGACTGAGAATAATACGTGTATGTGATACCGTATTCTATTCTCGCGATGAATGTGTCGAATGGTTGTATGCGATATAACCTAGTTATCGAATCAAGGATTGATTCAATAAATCGATACATTGGATATTAGTCGGTTATATGCGATATGACCGGATCGTTAAATCAAGTGTTGATTTAATGATTTAATGTATAATTATATATATATGATATATTAATTTACATTAACTAGTATTGGTTCACTTTAAATGGATTTTCTCACTTGGATTGTGCACATTGTATATGTGATATACTTTTGTACACAAGTTTGTATCATGTTTGATGATACATGCTCACTATGGTTTGTGTAAAGATTAAACCATGGTTGTGTAATGGTTAGGGTTTTCATTTTCTTATTCATTTATTTATTTATTTCATTTATTTTATTTTGGAAAAGAAAATGGGAAAGATGGTGGCTTTCTTTGTTTGTATTTGAAGCTTCATGAAGCTTTGACTAAGTCACCATTTTGTCTCATGCTTAACCTTAACCATTCCACTTAACCCTAGTCTATTCTCTACACATGACCATTGTTGCATTATGATAAGTATTCATTTTATTTCCTTTTTGAAATATACTTATCATGATATTCATCTTCTTCTTCTTCTTCACTTGAAGAAAGCTTGCTTCATCAATGGTGAATTGATGAAATGAGTGAGAAATCCAATTCTAAAGTGAACCCACTTCCTATTTCTTCATCCTCTGCCTCTTGCCAAGTAGTAGAGTGTGTTTTCTTCACAAGTTTCATGACTTGGTGAAGTGGGAGCTTGATCTTGTGATGCTTCGACGTAGATCATCTTCGGCACGAAGCCGACGACCTTGCCCGCCCATTTCTCCGATGAAGCCGACGCTAGAGCCCGGGATTCCATTTGGACAGCGAGGAGACTTCATCGTGGAGCCATGGATGTGGAGAACCGGATCTACAAAGGTTGTATTTCCGTTTACCATTTAGTTAAGTTGTTAACTAGTTTCTTTTTCGCCTAAACTTCTAGCCAACGATCCGTATTAGGGTTTCTCGGCACCGTAAAATTTAAAATTGGCATGGTTGATGCCTTGTGAGACCTCTTGAGAGTGCCTAGGAACCCTACAATACACGCATTATTCTCGGTCCCACACATATCACATATGCGCCCCTATTTCGTTTTTCCTGAGCCAGTAAAACCTCTTTGTAGGACTCTAAAGACTCGTCAATACGCCGACAGTAGGTGATGATCACATCACGCACCCACAAGCTGTCAGCGGTACTAGCTGGACGTAATGGCTACCCGGGTATTGAGCGATCAAAAGATCAGCAAGCAAGCCCGCTCCAACTCCTGTAAAAGCCTGCCGATAACACTTCCCGTACAGTCCGGTCTCCTCGTCTGATATGTCGCATATCAAGTCTAGGGGTGGTAAACGTCAGACCCCAATAACCGATAAGTCGCGCCGATGTGAGGCTCATAACGGGTCGAGAAACTACTGGTAACACTTATCAGTAAATCTCTATATCAGCCCTGGCCAGGGACTTCCCTGTTACGTCCAATCGAGCACCGCGCAACATCAACCCCCAATACCGGGAGAGACGAAACCCCTCCTATCGCTCATTGCCTCCATGTGACTCGGGACTGTACCTAAAAACCACCGTTTTGCACGCCCTCATAGATGTGGTAAGGTGGAAATCAAAGCATAGTGGGAATCACACAAGACTCTATGACGATCTCGGGTCTACAGACTAACCTGCACAAGTGTCACCAGAGAACTGCCATCTGACGTGAGGTATAATACTATCTGGGAGTTCTCGGCGAGTCCGTCTAGTGTACCCAGTCTCCACTGAGCACCCGTATACCATCTCTGATGTCAAACACCAATGGATATGGGATCATCCATCGCCTATCTCATGGTCGAGAAGCGTATACGCTTGTCTGCACTGGTATATCGATGCCCCGTCTCGATACACCCACGACTAGGGACCTTGAAGGATGTACTTGTGGACTACCATGTCCTCACTAGTATGATCCGCATCATAGTCTATGTAGTCAAGTACTCATCCTAAGGGCTTTACCAACATGTAACTATAAGACAGTATAAAGAGACAAGTATACATGTTAAAGTAAAGAGCAACCAGATAGCATACTATCATGTCGAGCAAGAAAGTCCTCTCTATATATGTCCAAGCATCCAATATAATATACATCATCTGTACAATACTGGCCTCTAGGGCATACATACAACTAACACGAATAACCCTCTGTGTGGGACTCTAAAGACTCGACACTACACTGGCAGTGGGTTTAACCACAGACCGCAAGCGGCACTAGCTGTACGTAACGGTCCCCAGGTAGATGCCGATAAGAAGACTGACGAGGTAAACCCATCTGAACTCCTACTGAGCCTGAATGTGACAGTCTCCGTACAGTCCGGTCTGTTCGTCTAAGAGTATCGCATGGCGGGCCTAAGGGGGTGGCAAACGTCAGTCCCCTAATAGCGGTACAAGTCGTGTCGGAGTATAGCCCAAAACACCCTGAGAAACTACTGGTAACACTACCAGTAAATCTCGCTTGCCCTGGCCAGGGACGACTATGTGTAATGGATCTCCTAGACACAGCGCGATATCAACTCCCAATACCGGGAGAGACGAATCCTGTCTAACCGTCACTGCCTCCAAGTGCTTCGGGACTGCTCCCAACTACTACCTGTTTGCACGACTCAGTAGAACCGTGGCAGGGTAGTAATCAAAGAACAGTGGGAAAACACTCGAGGCGAAGTGACAGTGTCAAGTCAGCGGACTAAGCTGTACTCATGTCACCTGGGAACTGTTAACTGACGATAGGTATAATACCAACCAACAGTTCCCGACGAGTCCTGTCCAGTATACTCGTAACCTAACGAGCACCCGCATACTATCTCCAGTACGACGTATTGATGGCTGTGGGACAGACCATCTCCCATACTGGGAAGAGAAGCGCATGCACCAGTCTACTCTGGAGTATCGATGCCCTGTCTCGATAATCCTATGACTAGGGACCAAGAATAAGGATGTGCTTATAGACTACCCAGCCCCCACTAGTGTGATCGCCATCACAACGCCGGTAGTCCAGCAAAAATCCTAAGGGCTCCATCAATATGTTTCAGCGATATGTTAAAAGAAACATATACACATATTAAGATAGAAACACACCAAGTAGCATACTACTATATCGAGCAAGACTGTCGTAAAACCATATATATATCCCAAGCTTCCAAAATGTATTATACAAACTAGTACTATACAATAATGGCCTCTAGGGCATACATATCTAACAATCTCCCACTTGCACTAAAGGCCAGTAATTGGTGTACCGCATACCCAACGTCTGCACTAGGGCCAGCTGCTGGCGTACCGCATACCCAATAGCTCAAAATGTCGCTCGAACTGAGTCTAGGGCAAGGCCTTCATGAATGGATCCGCCGTGTTGTCTTTTGTGTCCACTCTCCGTACCTCGATCTCCTGGCGATCAATGATCTCCCTGATCAGGTGATACCGCCTTAAGATGTGTCTGGATTTCTGATGGGACCTTGGTTCCTTCACTAAATCTATAGCCCCATTGTTATCGCAATACAAAAGTATTGGATCAACAATGGACGGAACCACCTGAAGTTCACTAATGAACTTCTTCATCCAGACCGCCTCTTTTGCGGCATCGCTTGCAGCAATGTATTCAGCCTCCATCGTCGAGTCTGCGACGGTATCCTGTTTGGAACTCCTCCAACACACCGCCCCTCCGTTGAGGGTAAACACAAAACCCAAGACAGATTTGCTGTCATCTTTGTCACTCTGGAAGCTTGAATCGGTAAAGGACTCGACCCTGAGGTCTCCATTACCGTAAACCAGGAACATCTCCTTAGTCCTTCTCAGGTACTTGAGAATGTTCTTCACTGCCGTCCAGTAGTCCTCACCTGGGTCTGACTGATACCGGCTCACCACGCTTAGTGCGTAAGCTACATCTGGTCTTGTACATAGCATCGCATACATTATAGATCCTACCGCCGAAGCGTAGGGTATAGTGCTCATGCGAACCCTCTCCTCGTCAGTCTTAGGAAACATCTTCTTGGAGAGGGTAATTCCGTGCAATGCGGGTATGTTACCGCGCTTGGAATCCTCCATACTAAATCTTTTTAGTACGGTCTGTTAGTGTTTATGCCCTAGAAGGCCATTACTGTATCATACTAGCTTGTATATTACTTAATGGAAGCTTGGGATATTCACATGTATATAACAGTCTTGCTAAACATGGTAGTATGCTACTTGGTTTTTCTATCTTAATATGTGAGTGTACGTATTGATAGAGCTCTTAGGATCTTGCTTGTCTACCAGCGTTGTGATGGCAGTCACACTAGTGGGGGCTGGGTAGTCTACAAGCACATCCTTATTCAGGTCCCTGGTCGTTGGATTATCGAGACAGAGCATCGATACTCCGGAGTAGACTGGTGTGTACGCTTCTCATCCCAGTTGGGGAGATGGCATGTCCCACAGCCATCAGTACGTCGTACTGGAGATAGTATACAGGTGCTCGTTAGGTTACGGGTACACCGGACAGGACTCACAGGGAACTGTTGGTTGGTTTGATACCAGTCGTCAGTGAACAGTTCCCAGGTGACATGAGTACAGCGTAGTCCGCAGACTTGACACTGCTACTTCGCCTCGAGTGTGTCCCACTGTTCTTAGATTGCTACCCTACCACGGCTCAAAGGAGTCGTGCAAACAGGTAGCAGTTGGGTGCAGTCCCGAGCACTTGGAGGCAGTGGCGGTTAGACAGGATTCGTCCCTCCCGGTATTGGGAGTAGATATCGTGCTGTGTCAGAGAGCCATTACGCAAAGTCCCTGGCCAGGGCAAGCGAGATTTGCTGGTAGGTTCCAGTAGTTTCTCAGGGTGTAATGGGCTTCACTCCGACACGACTTATACCGCTATTAGGGGACTGACGCTTGCCGCCCCCCTAGGCCCGATATGCGATAGTCTTGGACGAACGGACCGGACTGTATGGAGATTGTCACATCAGACTCAGTAGGAGTTCGGATGGGTTTACTCATCGGCCTTCTTATCGACAACTACCTGGGGACCGTTACGTACAGCTAGTGCCGCTTGCGGTCTGTGGTTAAACCCACTGCCAGCGTAGTAGTCGAGTCTCTAGAGTCCCACACAGAGAGTTTCCTACTCCAGGCGAAACGATATAGAGGTTGCATGGTTTTGCGACAAAGGGTTCGGACGCATACGTGCGTTTACGCACGTACGACTTTCGGACAGTTTTTACCAGTCGGCTTTGGTTTAAGCCAGTTACTGGTATCCGGTTATTGGATTTTTACAGTCTAAAGTTTTTCCGTATTTTTACGGATCGGAGGGGCGTTCTCGTAATTACTCGAGAAGCTTCTAGAAGATGTGACTAAGGAGGTTTCTTTTGGATAAGAGAGTGAGTCATGGTGGTGATTCATTCACTTCATTAATGCACATTTATTGCTTAATGACTCATGCTAATGAATCATCACAAGATATTTTATGAAGCATGCTTATTCATTTCTTTTATTCATTTGTTGAAAATAAGAATGCTTCATAATATTATGATACACTCTCTCTCTTCTCTCATTATCTTATCTCATATTCTCTCTCCTCAAGCTCTCATCTTCAAGATACTAACCTTAATCCTCATGTGTTGAGAACAAAGGTTTAGTTAGACTTAAGCATCCATAACCTACACTCTACATCATCCTTTCATCTTTGATTAGCAATCAAAGTTGATTAGTTACCTCAAGTTAGAGGTTAAGCTTGGAGTTTCGCTCTCGGGTGGATCGTCTACTACCTAGAGAAGGTCGAGGAGAACAAAGGAGGACGTAAAGAAGAAGGACCGGTTTCATTAGGTATAATCCCTAATCACTTGTGAAATGAAACTCATAGAATACGGTTATTTAGAGTTTAGCTTCGATTTAAGCGGTTAGTCGATGTTCGTTCCTTAAACTTGATCGTTTTTGTAAAATCCGCCTCCCCACAAGTACTGGGGTGTACTACATCGACTTACAGTGGTATCAGAGCCTCGCTAAACACTAAATAACTTAATTGCAAATTTGTACGAATTTCGAACGGAAAAACGAAGCCGAAAAACCCTAATTCTGTCATGTTTCTGTCGAATTTAAAACGATGTCAGAAAATTTTTCAGGTGAGTTCAGAGAGCTTTACATGACACCAGAAGAACACCCAAGAAAAACAGTCGACTGAATCGACCATCTCGCCGCGGAAGCGCGGCCTCAGCCTACTGAGTCGCCGCGCTTCCGCCGCCGAGTTGGCGAGTCAGCGACCGATTTTTCTTCTGTTGCTTCTCTGTGAAATTTAGGGTTTTCTGGAATATTTAATTATTGCTCAGGTTACTGTTTAACAGAGCAGATTTTGGAGCAATATTGATGTTGTTTATTCGATCGAATTGTGCAGTATTTGCGTATTGAATTATATCTGTGATTGTTTGATGTGTTCGTAAACCTCCCCTAACTGCTAGTATGTCGGTTGGCAGGGGGTTGCACATTTCTGAAATGGTTATATCTGTTTGTGCATATAAACTGTATTGGACTGTTGTGGTGTATAGCCGGGGTTTGCAATGGGTTATTGATTAATTCATTTGTTGTAAATGTAATTTGTTGTAATATTATTTTTGCGGGGCACTTCCAGGTTGCGGTCGTAGCCACCGTTGTATTATTTCATTTTACTGTTTTTGCTCCTAGGACTGACCCAAGGTGGGGTACACAGACTGCCGGGTGGGTAGTTTGCCGTACCCGTAGGGGTCGAGGGTGGGGTAACGGCTATTCATCACAACTGTGTAATCTGTCTTTTCTTGCAGGCTCAAAAGAAATACAGATTGCTTGCATATCCAATATTGTTTATCTGTGTTCTGGAATGAATATCATTGCGTCAGACGAATGTAAAATATCTATATTTATTGTAGCTATTTAGACGTCACTTATGTTTTACACCCGCGCTAGCCCAGCCCCCGCTCTGTCGTTAGTTAAGTAACCTAACGGGTGATGACGGGACCCCGTGGCGAATGCGGATGGCATAAGAGGACGTTGTATTTTCGTTGTTTTCTGCAATGATAGGTTAATGATGGGACGCATTATCTGTAATGCAAAGAAAACAAACCAAAGTTTATATCGTTGGAACAATTTAAAAGAAACCACTCGGTTATTTTTAAAACAGATATTTTTAAAATGCGGAGACTTAACCACTCCTTTTAAAAGCTATCAGGTTCCTTCGGTTATATCAAGTTCACTACGTTTATGGTTTCGCCAAAACCAGTCGTAGCCCTCCGTCATTTCTTATGAATGGTCAGTAGTATTCAAGCTATGTTTGTTTGGCCCTTAGTCAAGACATAGTGATTGGTAGCTGCTGGGGTATTCATTTGTTACATAGATAGATGTGTTGGTTTGGGACAGTCGTATTACTTTGTTTGGCCCTTAGTCAAGAGTATATACGGATGGGTTCAAATCAACAGGATAATGATGGGCAGAACTTGACATGTAACTTATGATTTGTTGGCCCTTAGTCAAGATCATAAGAACATGGGGCAAAAATATATATCGGGAATTTCTAAAGAAACTGAAATTTGCAAAGAGATGCATACCATTTGGAGTTTGATGAATGTTGGTAGGATTCCTTCAACATTATCATACGATGATATTTGGATCCCGATCCTACTGTGAGTATATGCTACTTATCAGGATATTCGTCACTTAACGATCAATGCTATAAACCTAGTAGGTGTCCAGAAAAGTGTCAGCGGGGTTACGCCCCCAGAGAAAAGAGGTTATTTAATTAAGGAACTTCGCGAAAGCATTGGAAAACCTCCCTCGAAGTATCGACACCGGCCTGGCTGAACGGTTAAGCAAGTATTGTACGGTGAGAATAGTCCTGGCTAATTCTTCTTTTATGGTTTGAGGAAGGATTCGAGAAACAGTGGGAGCCATCCAGTTTAGATAAACTAAAAACCACTCTAAACTTGCAAGAGCATCCTGCTAAAGTGTTTTCTTCTCTCTCTCCTAATTGCAGCGACCCTGAAAATGACTGGACTTAAGTTACTTTTAGAAAAGAATATACTGACGGGGCCAAACTATAAAGATTGGCTGCGGAATGTCAAGATGGCCTTGACCTATGACAAATTGGGGTACGTCCTCACCGCTACGGCACCTGCTGTCCCTGGTCCCAAATCCAGCAATGCGGATAAGGAAATCCGCAAAACCTGGGATTTAGATTGCGCGAGAGCCAAGTGCATCGTGCTTGCCTCGATGAACAATGAACATCAGAGGAGGCACGAGGATATGTCCCTAGATGGCATATTTCTCCATACAAAGGAACTTTATGGAGAGCAATCTCGTATTGCAAGATACGAGACCTCGAAGAAATTATTTCGAGCGAGGTTGGCTGTCGGGTCATCGGTAGGTGAACATGTCCTACAGATGATCGGCTATATTGAGGAGCTCGCAGACCTTGGGACGACTTTGGATAATGAGCTCTATACAGACCTTATTCTCCAGTCCCTTCCTCCCACCTACGCCCAGTTTATCCTCAACTTCAACCTTCAAGGAAAAGAAGTTGAACTTGCGGAACTCCTGAACATGTTAAGGAGTGCAGAGGGCACCTTACAGAAGGTAAGGGAAACACCCGCTATGTTTGTTGGCGGTTCATCTTCTTCAGGGTCCAAGGCTAGGGCCAAAGGAAGGAAGAAGAAGGCCGCACCCAAACCTAGAGGAGGTGTTAGTAAGGTGAGAGGGAAGGGAAAGATAAAGAAAGCAGTACCGATAGTTGGTCAGGATGAGTGCTTTCATTGTCACAGGAAAGGGCACTGGAAGAAGGATTGCAAGGCGTGGAACGCCAAGAACCAGGAACCGAAGCAAGCTGTGGCTTCGACTTCAGGTGTGTTTGTAATTGAGAATTGTCTGTCGATCAACTCTACTTCCTGGGTATTGGATACCGGATCAGGATCTCATATTTGCAATTCATTGCAGGCACTGAGAAACCGTAGAGTGCTGAAGGAAGGTGATATGCTCCTCAGGGTTGCTAACGGAGCTAGCGTGGGAGCTGCGTCCGTCGGGGATTATCACCTAGGATTGACGAGTGGACATATTTTGGTTTTGCATAACTGTTATTTTGTACCCAGCTTAACGTGTAATATCATATCAGTTTCCTTGTTATCAAATAAAGGTTATGATTTCACGTTTGTAAGAGATGTTGTCAACATCCACCTTAATCATGGTTTGATTGGGTCCGGTACTCTAAATAACGGCATATATGTTTTAAACCAACTCCAAATTTTCAATGTCCAGAACACACTAAAAAGAAAGTCTCCAGAATTAAATAAAGCTTTCTTATGGCATTGTAGACTGGGTCACATCAATGAGAGAAGGTTGACTAAGTTGCATAGAGAAGGATATTTAGACACGTTCGAATATCAATCTTATGACACTTGTCAATCCTGTCTCAAAGGAAAGATGACAAAAACTCCATTTACTGGACAAGGAGTAAGAGCGAGCGAGCTCTTAGGACTCATACACAGTGATGTATGTGGTCCAATGTCTACACATGCGAGAGGTGGTTATTCCTACTTCATTACTTTTACAGATGATTTCTCTAGGTTTGGACATGTCTTCTTGATGAAGCATAAATCCGAAGCCTTTGAGAAATTCAAGGAATATAAGAGTGAAGCGGAAAACCAAACAGGCAAAAGTATTAAGACACTAAGATCTGATCGAGGTGGAGAATACTTAAGTGCCGAGTTCCTAGGTTACCTAAAAGAGAAAGGAATTCTCTCTCAACTTACTCCTCCATACACTCCACAGCATAACGGTGTATCGGAGAGACGGAATCGAACCCTATTGGATATGGTACGATCCATGATGAGTAATGCTGAGTTACCACGATCTTTCTGGGGTTATGCGCTAGAATCAGCAGCATATCTTTTGAACCAGGTTCCAACCAAGACTGTGCCTACCACACCATATCAGATGTGGAGTGGGAAGAAACCCTGTCTAAAACATTTTAGGACATGGGGGTGTCCAGCTTTTGTAAAAAAACAGCATGTGGACAAGCTCGAGGCACGCTCAGTATTGTGTAAGCTTGTGGGATATCCAAAGAACTCCAAGGGATATTATTTCTATTACGCAGAGGAACAAAAGGTTTTTGTTTCTCGTCATGCCCACTTCTTAGAAACTGAATTTTTAGAAAATCAGAAGAGTGGGAGCGAAGTAGAACTGGAAGAAATTCCAGAACCACAAGCTGTTACTGAAAGTTTGGTAGAACCAGAGGTTCAAGAAGAACAGAACATTCCCGCACCCCTCCGCAGGAGTAGTAGGCCGTCTCATCCACCTGAGAGATACTACGGTTTTCTCATAGACGGGGATAGAGAGGATTGCATCATAGATGATGATGAACCTACTGACTTCCAGCAGGCCATCCAGAGCGGCGACTCGGTACGATGGCTAGATGCAATGCGGACCGAGATGGAGTCCATGTACACCAACAAAGTATGGACTTTGGACTTTGCTCCAGATGGGGTAAAACCCATAGGATGCAAATGGATCTTCAAGAAAAAGATTGGTGTAGATGGACAGGTGGAAACCTATAAGGCTAGACTTGTTGCAAAGGGTTTTCGTCAAAGACCTGGTTTGGACTATGACGAAACTTTTTCTCCAGTGGCTATGCTCAAATCCATTCGGGTCCTTCTTGCTATTGCTGCCTTCCATGATTATGAAATCTGGCAGATGGACGTAAAGACGGCTTTTCTGAATGGAAATTTAGAAGAGAGCGTCTATATGGATCAGCCAGAGGGTTTCAATCAGAGTGGGAGCAGCGGGAAAGTATGCAAGCTGCTTAAGTCTATTTATGGACTAAAGCAGGCATCGCGGAGTTGGAACATCTGTTTTGATGAGACAGTCAAAGAATATGACTTTATCAAAAATCCAGATGAACCGTGCATATATAGTAAAGCTGTAGCCAGAAGTGTCGTATTCCTCGTCTTGTACGTGGATGACATTCTATTGATAGGAAATGACATTCCTATGCTACAATCTGTCAAAGGATTCTTGTCACACAGGTTCTCCATGAAAGACCTGGGTGATGCCTCGTACATTCTGGGGATCCGGATCTATCGTGATAGATCCAAGAGGATGTTGGGACTTTCACAGTCCAGGTATATCGACACTATACTGAAAAGATTCAGTATGGAAGATTCTAAGCGCGGTAATCTACCGGCTTGTCACGGAATCACCCTCTCCAAAGAGATGTCTCCCAAGACTGATTTGGAAAGGGAACGCATGTCCATTATACCCTACGCTTCTGCGGTAGGCTCTATAATGTATGCGATGTTGTGTACCAGACCAGATGTAGCTTACGCACTGAGCGTGGTAAGCCGGTATCAATCAGACCCAGGGGAGAAACACTGGATAGCAGTAAAGAACATTCTCAAGTACCTGAGGAGGACTAAGGAGATGTTCTTGGTTTACGGCGCTAAAGACCTCAGGTTGGAGGCCTTTGCTGATTCCGGCTTCCAGAGTGATAAGGACGATTCCAAGTCCATGTCGGGTTATGTCTTTACCCTCAATGGAGGGGCGGTGTGCTGGAAGAGCTCCAAGCAGGACACCGTTGCTGACTCGACGATGGAAGCGGAGTATATTGCTGCTTGCGATGCCGCAAAAGAAGCAGTCTGGATGAAGAAGTTCCTAACAGAACTTCAGGTGGTTCCTACCATAGTTGATCCAATACCTCTGTATTGCGACAACAACGGAGCTATAGCTTTAGCGAAGGAACCAAGGTCCCATCAGAAGTCCAGACACATCTTGAGGCGGTATCACCTGATCAGGGAGATCATTGATCGTCAGGAGATCGAGGTTCGGAGAGTTGCTTCAGAAGAGAACATTGCTGATCCATTCACGAAGGCCCTTCCTCAGATTCAGTTCGAGAGGCTGCTCGAGATCATTGGTCTACGATATGCCAGTACATGGCCCTAGTGCAAGTGGGAGATTGTTAGTGTTTATGCCCTAGAAGGCCATTACTGTATCATACTAGCTTGTATATTACTTAATGGAAGCTTGGGATATTCACATGTATATAACAGTCTTGCTAAACATGGTAGTATGCTACTTGGTTTTTCTATCTTAATATGTGAGTGTACGTATTGATAGAGCTCTTAGGATCTTGCTTGTCTACCAGCGTTGTGATGGCAGTCACACTAGTGGGGGCTGGGTAGTCTACAAGCACATCCTTATTCAGGTCCCTGGTCGTTGGATTATCGAGACAGAGCATCGATACTCCGGAGTAGACTGGTGTGTACGCTTCTCATCCCAGTTGGGGAGATGGCATGTCCCACAGCCATCAGTACGTCGTACTGGAGATAGTATACAGGTGCTCGTTAGGTTACGGGTACACCGGACAGGACTCACAGGGAACTGTTGGTTGGTTTGATACCAGTCGTCAGTGAACAGTTCCCAGGTGACATGAGTACAGCGTAGTCCGCAGACTTGACACTGCTACTTCGCCTCGAGTGTGTCCCACTGTTCTTAGATTGCTACCCTACCACGGCTCAAAGGAGTCGTGCAAACAGGTAGCAGTTGGGTGCAGTCCCGAGCACTTGGAGGCAGTGGCGGTTAGACAGGATTCGTCCCTCCCGGTATTGGGAGTAGATATCGTGCTGTGTCAGAGAGCCATTACGCAAAGTCCCTGGCCAGGGCAAGCGAGATTTGCTGGTAGGTTCCAGTAGTTTCTCAGGGTGTAATGGGCTTCACTCCGACACGACTTATACCGCTATTAGGGGACTGACGCTTGCCGCCCCCCTAGGCCCGATATGCGATAGTCTTGGACGAACGGACCGGACTGTATGGAGATTGTCACATCAGACTCAGTAGGAGTTCGGATGGGTTTACTCATCGGCCTTCTTATCGACAACTACCTGGGGACCGTTACGTACAGCTAGTGCCGCTTGCGGTCTGTGGTTAAACCCACTGCCAGCGTAGTAGTCGAGTCTCTAGAGTCCCACACAGAGAGTTTCCTACTCCAGGCGAAACGATATAGAGGTTGCATGGTTTTGCGACAAAGGGTTCGGACGCATACGTGCGTTTACGCACGTACGACTTTCGGACAGTTTTTACCAGTCGGCTTTGGTTTAAGCCAGTTACTGGTATCCGGTTATTGGATTTTTACAGTCTAAAGTTTTTCCGTATTTTTACGGATCGGAGGGGCGTTCTCGTAATTACTCGAGAAGCTTCTAGAAGATGTGACTAAGGAGGTTTCTTTTGGATAAGAGAGTGAGTCATGGTGGTGATTCATTCACTTCATTAATGCACATTTATTGCTTAATGACTCATGCTAATGAATCATCACAAGATATTTTATGAAGCATGCTTATTCATTTCTTTTATTCATTTGTTGAAAATAAGAATGCTTCATAATATTATGATACACTCTCTCTCTTCTCTCATTATCTTATCTCATATTCTCTCTCCTCAAGCTCTCATCTTCAAGATACTAACCTTAATCCTCATGTGTTGAGAACAAAGGTTTAGTTAGACTTAAGCATCCATAACCTACACTCTACATCATCCTTTCATCTTTGATTAGCAATCAAAGTTGATTAGTTACCTCAAGTTAGAGGTTAAGCTTGGAGTTTCGCTCTCGGGTGGATCGTCTACTACCTAGAGAAGGTCGAGGAGAACAAAGGAGGACGTAAAGAAGAAGGACCGGTTTCATTAGGTATAATCCCTAATCACTTGTGAAATGAAACTCATAGAATACGGTTATTTAGAGTTTAGCTTCGATTTAAGCGGTTAGTCGATGTTCGTTCCTTAAACTTGATCGTTTTTGTAAAATCCGCCTCCCCACAAGTACTGGGGTGTACTACATCGACTTACACGGTCTCTACGTACCTGGACTGCGAAAGTCCTAATAGTCTCTTGGATTTATCTCTGTAGATCTTGATCCCCAGAATGTACGAGGCATCACCCAGGTCCTTCATGGAGAACCGTTGTGACAAAAATAGCTTGACCGATTGTAGCATAGGAATGTCATTTCCTATCAAAAGAATGTCGTTCACGTACACGACTAGGAATACGACAGTTCGTCCTACAATCTTCTTATAGACACAAGGTTCATCTTCGTTCTTGATGAAATCAAATTCCTTGATTGCCTCATCAAAACAGATGTTCCAACTCCGCGGAGCCTGCTTTAATCCATAAATGGATTTAAGCAACTTGCACACCTTCCCGCTGCTCCCACTGTCTACGAAACCTTCTGGCTGATCCATGTAAACGCACTCTTCTAAACAGCCGTTTAGAAAAGCCGTTTTAACGTCCATCTGCCAGATTTCATAGTCATGGAAGACAGCAATGGCAAGTAGGATCCGAATGGATTTGAGCATAGCCACTGGAGAAAAAGTTTCGTCATAGTCCAAACCAGGTCTTTAACGAAATCCTTTTGCAACGAGTCTAGCCTTATAGGTTTCCACCTGCACATCTACACCAAGTTTCCTTTTGTAGATCCATTTGCATCCAACGGGTTTTACCCCAGGTGGAGCAATATCCAAGGTCCACACTTTATTGGCGTACATAGACTCCATTTCGGATTGCATTGCTTCCTGCCACTTATCAGAGTCCCTACTGATAATGGCCTGCCTGAAACTGGTAGGGTCATCTTCTTCCAAGATGCAATCCTCTTGATCCCCATCTATGAGAAAATCGTAGTATCTCTCGAGCGGATGAGAAATCCTACCAGATCTGCGGAGTGACTGAGGTTCGTCTGGGACTATTGAATTTTCTGGTTCTGCTAAATCCTCAGTTTGAGTTTGTGGATCAGATATTTCATCCAGTTCTACCGTGCTCCCACTTATTTCTTTTGCAAGAAATTGCCACTCTAAAAAGGTGGCGCGACGAGCAACGAACACCTTCTGTTCCTCAGTATGGTAGAACAGATATCCCAGAGAATTTCTAGGATATCCCACAAACTTGCACAAAACTGACCGTGCCTTAAGCTTGTCCGGATTTTGTACTTTTACATAGGCCAGACAACCCCATATCTTAATACGTTCAATATACGGTTTTTTACCACTCCATATTTCATATGGAGTCTTAGGCACAGATTTAGACGGAACCTGATTCAGTAAGTATACCGCTGTTTCTAGCGCAAGTCCCCAGAATGAAAGAGGTAACTCAGCATCACTCATCATGGATCGAACCATATCCAATAGGGTACGATTCCTTCTCTCCGATACACCGTTGTGCTGTGGTGTATAAGGAGGAGTAAGCTAAGAGAGAATACCATTCTCTTTTAAGTAATTTCGGAATTCTGTGCTTAAGTACTCCCCTCCTCTATCAGATCGGAGGATCTTGATACTTTTGCCTGTCTGGTTCTCTACTTCGTTTCTGAATTCCTTGAATTTCTCAAAAGTTTCAGATTTGTGTTTCATAAGATACATATATCCGAATCTAGAGAGATCGTCGGTGAATGTGATGAAGTATGAGAACCCACCCCTTGCATGTATAGACATCGGACCACATACATCACTGTGTATGAGTCCCAAGAGCTCTGTTGCTCTTTCTCCATGTCCAGTGAACGGAGATTTGGTCATCTTCCCTTTGCGACAAGACTGACAAGTTTCATAAGATGAAAACTCGAACGTATTCAAGAGTCCATTTTTATGCAACTTACTTAGTCTTTTCTCTCCGACATGACCAAGTCTACAATGCCACAAGTAGGATTCATTCGTATCTGAATTCTTCCTCTTGCGTGTGTTTTGTACATTGAGAACTGTATTCTGATTTAGAACGTAGATACCATTACACAGTGTACCTTCTGTAACTAGTACCTTATGAAGGTAAATATTCATGATATTTCTATCAAGAACAAAGTTATATCCATCTTTATCGAGTAAAGAAACTGATATGATGTTGCAAACCATGGAAGGTACATAGTAGCAATCGTTCAAAATCATAGTATTGCCATTTGGCAACTCTAGGTGATATTCACTGACGGCTGCAGCATTAACTTGTGCTCCGTTCGCTACTCTGAGCGACATATCACCATGTGCAACTTTCCTACTTTTTCTCAGTCCCTGCAATAAATTACAGATATGAGATCCTAATCCGGTATCAAGTACCCAGGAGGTAGGGCTGACCGTAAAGCAGTTCTCAATTACAAGAACACTTGAAGTAGATGGAAAACCATGCTTCTTCTTCAACCGGGTATCCTTGGAATCCATACAAGCCTCTTTCCCTTGCTCAAACTCATGACTGTTGTCTCAAGTTAGAGCCGAACCAACGTTCCTCAGCCCCGAATAAGAATTCGGATCGGTCAAGCGATACATTTTATTATCTTGATTAGGGCGTGAAATGGTTGCTACCTGGAGAGAGAGAAAAGAAAACACTCAGCGTGCGCTCTTATAAGATTAGATTTGTTTATTAGTTTATCTAACCAGGATGACTCCCACTGTTTCCTCAAATTCTTCTTCAAACGCTAAAAGAAGAACTAGTCAGGATTAATCGCACGTCACAATACTTGCTTAACCTTTCAGCCAGGCTGGTGTTGGTACTTCGAGGGAGGTTTTCCAACGCTTTCGCGAAGTTCCTTAATTAAATAACCTCTTTTCCCTGGAGGCGTAACCCCGCTAACACCGTTCTAGACACCTACTTGGTTTATAGCATTGATTGTTAAGTGAAATAATCTCCCGAGAGTAATCCAACTCATCAGTGGGATCGGGATCCAACTATCATTGTGCGATGACCTAGATGGAATCCACTCTAGTCACCATACTCCAGAAGGTATGCTAAATCTGCAAGTTTCAGTTTCTTTAGAAACTCCCGATGTGGATTTCTGCCCCTAACGGTTTATGACCTTGACAATGCCAACATATCATTAACCGCTAGTCAAGTTCGGCCCGTCATTGTAGGGTTCCTAAGCACACTAATGAGGTCTCACAAGGCATCAACCATGCCAAATTCAAAAATTTCCGGTGCCGAGAAACCCTAATGCGATCGTTGACTAGAGTTTAAGGCGAAACTACAAGCTAGTTAACAACTTAACTACTAAGTGAACGGAAATACAACCTTTGTAGATCCGGTCCTCCACCTCCATAGCTCCGTGATGAAGTCCCCTCGCTGCGATCATCGGATCCCGGGCTCTAGCGTCGGCTTCATCGGAGAAATGGGCGGGCTAGGTCGTCGACTTCGATGCCGAAGATGATCTACGTCGAGGCAACACAAGATCAAGCTCCAACTTCACCAAGCCATGAAACTTGTGAAGAAAACACCTTATACTACTTGGCAAGTGGTAGAGGATGAAGAAATAGGAAGTGGGTTCACTTTAGAATTGGATTTCTCACTCTTTTTCTCAAGACACCATTGAAGATAGCAAGCTTTTCTTCATCTTGAAGAAGGAGAAGAAGAAGAAGATAATATGATAAGTATTGTGGAAAAAATAAAATAAGATGATACTTATCATATTTGCAACCATGGTTTAGTGTAGAGAATTAACTAGAGTTTAGTTGAATGGTTAGGGTTAAAGGAAAGAAACAAAATGGTCAAGCTTTCAAACCTTCATGAAGTTTCAAAGAAAAGACAAAGCAAGCCACCATTTCATTTTCCTTTGCCAAAATAAACAAACAAAATAAATAAATGAATAAGTAAATCAAATGAAACCCTAACCATTAACTAACCATGGTTTAAATCACACACTAACCCAAGTTTGCATGTATCATCAAACATGATACAATCTTGTGCACAAAAATATATCACATATGCAATGTGCACAATCAAGTGAGAAAATCCATCTTAAGTGAACCAATACTAGTTAATGCAAAGTAATATATCAAATATATAATTATACATTAAATCATTAAATCAATACTTGATTCAACGATCCGGTCATATCACATATAACCGACTAATATCAATAGTAACAACTTATCGAATCAACACTTGATTCGATAACCCGGCTATATCATATATAACCGATCAATGTCACAAATCGCGAGAATCGAATACAGTATCACATACTGGTATCATTCTCAGTCCCGCACATATCTCATATGCGCTCCTATTTCGTTTCGCTTGAGCCAGGAAACCTCTGTGTAGGACTCTAAAGACTCGTCAATACGCCGGCAGCAGGTGATGATCATATCAAACACCCACAAGCCGCAAGCGGCCTGCTACGTAACGGCCACCCGGGTATTGAGCGATCAGAAGATCGACGAGCAAGCCCGCTCATACTCCTGTGAATCCAACCAGTAACACTTACCGTACAGTCCGGTCTGTTCGTCTGATATGTCGCATATCTCGCCTAGGGGTGGTAAACGTCAGACCCCAATAGCTCGATAAGTCGTGTCGATATGAGGTCTATAACAGTTCGAGAAAGTACAGGTAACACTTACCAGTAAATCTCAGCAACCCTGGCCAGGGATTTCCGGTTATAGCCAATCGAACACAGCGCAACATCAACTCCCTATACCGGGAGAGACGAATCCCCTCCTATCGCTCATTGCCTCCATGTGATTCAGGACTTTACCCAAAAGCCACCGTTTTGCACGCCCTCTTAGACGTGGTAAGGTGGAAATTAAAGCACAGTGGGAATCACACAAGACTCTATGACGATCTCGGGTCAACAGACTACTTTGTACCAGTGTCACCATAGAACTGCCATCTGACGTAAGGTATAATACCATCTGGGAGTTCTCGGCGAGTCCGTCCAGTGTACCCAGTCTCTACTGAGTGTTAGTGTATATGCCCTAGAGGCCATTACTGTATCATACTAGTTTGTATATTACTTAATGGATGCTTGGGATATTCACCTTGTATATACAATCTTGCTCAAAATAGTAGTATGCTACTTGGTTTGTTTCTACTTCAATGTGTACATGTGTTTATTTTAGTATATCGCCTATACACATTAGTAGAGCCCTTAGGATCTTTGCTTGATTACCAGCGATGTGATGGCCGTCACACTAGTGGGGCTGGGTAATCTATAAGCACATCCTTATGCAGGTCCCTGGTCGCAGGACTATCGAGACAGGGCATCGATGCTCCGGAGTAGACCAGCGCATGCGCTTCTCATCCCAGTGTGGGAGACGGTCTGTCCCACAGCCGTCAGTACGTCGTACTTGAGATAGTATGTGGGTGCTCGTTAGGTTACGGGTACACTGGACAGGACTCGTCGGGAACTGACTAGTTGGTATTATACCTATCGTCAGTTATCAGTTCCCAGGTGACATGAGTACAGCTTAGTCCGCTGACTTGACACTGTCACTCTGCCTCGAGTGTGTTCCCACTGTACTTTGATCACTACCCTACCACGGCTCAAAGGAGTCGTGCAAACAGGTAGTGGTTGGGTGCAGTCCCGAAGCACTTGGAGGCAGTGACGGTTAGACAGGATTCGTCTCTCCCGGTATTGGGGGTTGACATCGCGCTGTGTCTAGGAGAGCCATTACACGAGTAGTCCCTGGCCAGGGCAAACGAGATATACTGGTAGGTTTCCAGTGTTATCTCAGGGTGTTTTGGGCTTCGCTCCGGCACGACTTGTACCGCTATTGGGGGACTGACGTTTACCGCCCCCTAGGCCCGCCATGCGATGTATCAGACGAACAGACCGGACTGTACGGAGAATGTCACACTCAGGCTCAGTAGGAGTTCAGATGGGTTTCGCCTCGTCGGTCTTCTTGTCGGCATTACCTGGGGACCGTTACGCACAGCTAGTGCCGCTTGCGGTCTGTGGTTAAACCCACTGCCAGCGTAGTGTCGAGTCTTTAGAGTCCCACACAGAAAGCTTTTCGCCTTTAGGCAAAAGAGTAGAGGTCGCATGGTATTGCGACAGGTCGCATGGTTTTGCGACAGGGTTCGGTCACATCCGTGCACTTGTGCACGTACAGTGTCCGGACAGTTTACACTAGCGGGCTTTGGTTTAAGCCAGATCCTAGTGTACCTTATGGGATTGGATTTATCCAGTTTGCATTCGTGTTCCTCGGAACGCGGATGCGGGTGTGTATGCACAGTTGACAGGGAGGCAGAGGCAGCGGATTCTCATTAGGGTTGTTGACAGTTGACCGTTGACTTTTTGACTTTATGCTCAACCCTAATGAGAATATGATATGTGATTAACTATTATATTAATTAAGTATTATGGTGATATGGTTGTTGACTTGTTGACTTTTGTTGACTTGTTGACTTTGGTGACTTGTTGACTTTTGTTGACTTGTTGACCGGTTGACTAGGCTTGACTAGTTGACCATCATGATGACCATAGCCATCATTTCATGGCAAAGACTTTTGTTTACTTGCTCATTTGTGTAAAATGAGTGCATGAAATGATATGGTTGTGGTTGCTTCTAACCATCACATAAGACTTTTGTTAATATGATGAGTTATCATTGCTTTGGATTATGAGAGGGTGAGAGACAAAATACTTGCTCATTCTTTCTTGCTCATTCTCTCTCTTGTTCTTGAGCTCTCCTCTTGCTCTCACCCTCAACCTCTTGCTCCCTCTCTTGATCTATGGTTCTCTTGTCTCATGAGTTGAGAATCAAGAACCATAGATAAAATCCCATTCTATTTCCTCTCTACTCATTCTAGTTCACTAGGTTTAGCAAACCAAGTGAACTAGTTTCTTCAAAGAACGAAGAAGGAGCTAAAGGTTGGAGCTTTCAAGTGGATCTATCTTCGGCGTACGGAGACGACGAGAAGGAGCCATCGGACCACCATCGGAGCTTGAAGAGAAGGAGTTCAAGACAAGCTAGGTATAACCCCCATCCGAGTAGCTAACTCTCTTTAGCTATGTATGCTAGTTTTAGTTTAGTCAAAGATCCCGACTTTGCTTAGTCCATGTTGCCCCTTGCGCTAAAAATTTGATTTTATACCGTTTCCGCCTCCCCGCAAGAACCGGGGGTCGCAACGTGGACTTACAGTGGTATCAGAGCCTAACTAAACTTAAACTAGCTTGGTAGTAAAGTGTAACGAAGTTCGGAACCGAAAAAAATCCAAAAACCTAACTTTTACAAAACCTGAGTTTCTGTTGAAATTTTTTCTGGTCAAAATGAAAAACTTTATACTCCTAAATTCGGCTCAGGGTTTTGTGTGAACACCCATGAAAAACGGTCCACTGTTTCGTTCAAACCGCCGCGCTTCTGCCACACGAGGTAGGCATTTGCCGCGGAAGCGCCGCGGTTTGTCGTCTTCTCTGCATCGTTTTTCGTGCAGTGTGTGTCTGTGTTGGTTTTGGGATTTTTGGAATATATTATATGTGCCCAGATTTTCCAGAAAAGAAATTTCCTTTTGGGGTCCTATAATTCCGTATTTTTTCCGAACTTCACTGCACTTTGACTATGATGGTTATATTTGTGATGTTTGCATGTATTGAACGTCGGCTAATCGCTATAAGTCGATTGGTCGGGGTTATACATGATCTGTAATGTGCTGAAATGTGTATATAAATATGTTGGATTGTCGCGGGTGAATAGCCGGGGGTTGTGAGACGAGAGTTTTCTTTTCTTGCAATTCATGTAAATTTGTAAATTGATGTAATAATTATTTGTATGGTCGCACAACCGGGTCGGGGTTGTAGCCGTCATTGTATAATTTCTTTTTACTGTTTTTGCTCCTAGGATAGACCCATGGAGGGGTGCACAAACTACCGGGTATGCCGAAGTGTCGAGTGGCCTACTCATGGAGATGAGGGAGGTTGCTACGCTTCGGGTACTTGGCGGGTAGTTTGCCGCACCCGTAGGGGTCTTGGGTGGGGTTTTGGCTATTCACCGCGACCGTGTTATCTGTTTTTGTTACAGGATCGTACAAATTACAGATTGCTAGTATATCCAATGTATTTATCTGTGATCTGAAATGTTTATCATTGCAGTATATCTATATATGATATTATTTAGGCGTTGCTTATGTTTTACAGACGCGCTAGCCCAGCCCCCGCTCTGTCGTTAGTTAAGTAACCTAACGGGTAATGACGGGGCCCCGTGGCGAATGCGAATGGCATAAGCGTACGTCATATTTTGGTTGTTTTCTGCAATGGTAGGATTAAATGATGGGACGCATTAAAAGAACTAATGCAAGAATATCACGCATTAAAAGAACTAATGCAAGATAATAAACCAAGTTAAAGTCGTTGGAACACTTTCGAAAAACCACTCGGTTCTTTTCAAAAACAACTTTTAAATGCGGAGCTTGAGCCACTCTTTTTAAAAGCTATCTCGTTCCATCGACCAAATCAAGTTCACTACGTTCACGGTTTTGCCAAAACCATTCGTAGCCCTCCGTCGTTTCGTATGAATATTCAATAGTATTCAAGCTGTGTTTGTTGACCTTCGTCAAGGCATAGTGATTGGTAGCTATTGGGTATTCATATGTAGCATAGATAGATGCGTTGGTTTGGGACATTCGCATTACCTTGTTGACCTTCGTCAAGGGTATATACGGGTGGATTCAAATTAACCTGGATAATGACGGGCAGAACTTGACATGTGACTTATGATTTGTTGACCTTCGTCAAGGTCATAAGAGCATGGGGCAAAAATCCACATCGGGAGTTTCATAAGTACTGAAACTTGCTAGATTTGCATACCATTTAGAGTGTGATGATTCTGGTAGGATTCCTTCAGTTTTGTCACGCGATAATATTTGGATCCCGATCCTACTGTGAGTATATGCTACTCCTCGGGAAATTTCTCACTTAACGATCAATGCTATAAACCTAGTAGGTGCCTAGAAAGGTGTTAGCGGGGCTACGCCCCCAGGGAAAAGAGGTTCTCTAATTAAGGAACTTCGCGAAAGCGTTGGAAAACCTCCCTCGAAGTACCGACACCGGCCTGGCTGAACGGTTAAGCAAGTATTGTACGGTGGGATTGATCCTGACTAATTCTTCCTTTATGGTTTGAGGAGGGATTCGAGAAACAGTGGGAGCCATCCTGTTTAGACAAACTAAAAACCACTCTAAACTTGCAAGAGCATCATGCTGAGTGTTTCTTCTTCTCTCTCCTAATTGCAGCGACCAATCAACATGACTGGACTTAAGTTACTCCTAGATAAAAACAAACTGACAGGGCCAAACTACAAAGATTGGCTCAGGAATGTCAAGATAGCAATCACTTATGACAAGCTGGGGTATCTTCTTACCACCAAAGCTCCCCCTGTCCCTGGTCCAACTTCCAGTGTCGCGGATAAGGAAATCCGCAAGAGATTGATAGCGCGAAGGCCAAGTGCCTCCTGCTTGCCTCGATGGACAACGAACATCAGAGGAGGCATGAGAATATGGACATGGAGTCCATATTGCTCCATACAAAAGAACTGTATGGAGAGCAATCACGTATCGCAAGATACGAAGCGTCGAAAAAGTTATTTTCGACAAGAATGGCCGTCGGATCATCAGTAGCCGAGCACGTGCTAAAGATGATCGGCTTCATTGAGGAGCTCGCTGACCTAGGGATCACATTGGAGAGTGAGCTATATACGGATATAGTTCTCCAGTCCCTTCCTTCCACTTACGCCCAGTTTATACTGAACTTCAACTTACAAGAAAAAGAGGTTGAACTTTCAGAGCTCCTCAACATGCTGAGGAGCGCAGAGGGCACCCTACAGAAAGGTAGGGATACATCCACTTTGTTTGTAGGAGGATCATCTTCTTCTAGGTCCAAGGCGAAAGCCAAGGGAAAGAAGAAGAAGGCCCCCGCCAAACCAAGGGGCGGTGTTAGTAAAGTGGATACGAAGGGAAAAGGTAAAGCAACAAAGATAGCGGGGAAGCTTGTGGATAAGGAAGAATGCTTCTATTGTCATAAGAAAGGACACTGGAAGAATGATTGCAGGGCCTGGAAGGCCAGAACACAGGAATTGAAGCAGGTTGCAGCTTCAGCTTCAGGTGTGTATGTTATTGAAAACTGTCTTTCAATAAACTCTACTTCCTGGGTATTGGATACCGGATCAGGATCTCATATCTGTAATTCTTTGCAGGCGTTGAGAAACCGTAGGTTTTTGAAGGCAGGTGACATGACCCTCAAAGTTGCGAACGGAGCTAGCATGGATGCTAAAGCCATGGGGGACTATCACCTAGGAATGTCAGATGGACATGTTTTGGTTTTGCGTAATTGCTTTTTTGTACCCAACGCAACTTGTAATATCATTTATGTATCTTTAGTTTCTAAAGAAGGTTATGAATTTGCGTTTGTAAGTAATGTTGTAAACATTCACCTTAATCAAGTTTTGATTGGGTCAGGTACATTGAGTAATGGTATATACGTGTTAAACCAACCACAGATTTTCAACGTCCAGAATACACACAAAAGAAAGTCTCCGGAAATGAATCAGACTTTCTTATGGCATTGTAGATTGGGTCACATCAATGAGAGAAGGTTGACTAAGTTACATACAGAAGGGTATTTGAATGCGTTCGAATATCAGTCGTATGCCACTTGTCAATCCTGTCTCAAAGGAAAGATGACAAAGACTCCGTTTACTGGACATGGAGTAAGAGCGAGCGAGCTCTTGGGACTCGTACACAGTGACGTGTGCGGTCCAATGTCTACACATGCCCGAAGCGGACATTCTTACTTCATTACTTTTACGGATGACTTCTCAAGGTACGGTTATGTCTTCTTAATGAAACATAAGTCCGAGGCCTTTGGAAAATTCCAGGAGTATAAGAATGAAGTAGAGAAACAGACCGGCAAAAGTATTAAGATTCTAAGATCGGATCGAGGTGGAGAATACTTAAGTGCCGAATTCCTGAATTACTTAAAAGAGAATGGTATTCTCTCTCAGCTTACTCCTCCATACACTCCGCAACATAACGGTGTATCGGAGAGACGGAACCGAACCCTATTGGATATGGTTCGGTCCATGATGAGTAACGCTGAGTTACCGCGATCATTCTAGGGATATGCACTAGAAGCAGCTGCGTATCTCTTGAACAAGGCTCCCACCAAGACTGTGCCTACCACCCCATATGAGATGTGGACTGGGAAGAAACCCTGTCTTAAGTATCTTAAGGTATGGGGATGTCCAGCTTTTGTAAAAAAGCAGCATGCGGACAAACTTGAGGCACGTTCAGTACAGTGTAAGTTTGTGGGATACCCAAGGAACTCCAGGGGGTATCTTTTCTATTCCGCTGAGGAGCAAAAGGTCTTTGTTTCTCAGCATGCCCGCTTCTTGGAAACTGAGTTTTTAGAAACCCAGATAAGTGGGAACACAATAGAACTGGAAGAAGTTCCAGAACCACAGACTGTTACTGAAAGCTTAGTGGAACCAGAGGGTTCAACAGAACAGGACATTCCTGCGCCGCTCCGCAGGAGTAGTAGGCAGTCTCATCCGCCCGAGAGATACTACGGTTTTCTCATAGACGGGGATAGAGAGGATTGCATCATAGATTATGATGAGCCTACTAGCTTCCAGCAGGCCGTTCAGAGCGTTGACTCAGTGAAATGGCTGGATGCAATGCAGACCGAAATGGAGTCCATGTACACCAACAAGGTATGGACGTTGGACATTGCTCCAGACGGGGTAAAACCCGTAGGATGCAAGTGGATCTTCAAAAGGAAGATTGGTGTAGATGGACAGGTTGAGACCTATAAAGCTAGGCTGGTAGCAAAGGGTTTCCGTCAAAGACCTGGCTTGGACTACGACGAAACCTTTTCTCCAGTAGCCATGCTGAAATCCATTCGGATCCTTCTTGCCATTGCTGCCTTCCACGATTATGAGATCTGGCAAATGGACGTAAAGACAGCTTTTCTAAATGGAAATTTAGAGGAGTGTGTCTATATGGACCAACCAGAGGGTTTCATTCAGAGTGGGAGCAGCGGAAAGGTGTGCAAGTTGCTTAAGTCCATCTATGGACTAAAGCAGGCGTCGCGGAGTTGGAACATCTGCTTTGATGAAACGGTCAAAGAATTTGGCTTTATCAAAAATCCAGATGAACCATGCATCTATAGTAGATTTGTAGCGAGAACTGTAGTATTCCTCGTTTTATACGTGGATGACATTCTCTTAATAGGAAATGACATTCCTATGCTACAATCTGTCAAGGGGTTCTTGTCACACAGGTTCTCCATGAAAGACCTGGGTGATGCCTCGTACATTCTGGGTATCCGGATCTACCGTGACAGATCCAAGAGGATATTAGGACTATCACAGTCCAGGTACATCGACACCATACTGAAGAGATTCAGTATGGAAGATTCCAAGCGCGGTAACCTACCGGCTTGTCACGGGATCACCCTCTCTAAAGAGATGTCTCCCAAGACTGATTTGGAGAGGGATCGCATGTCTATTATACCCTACGCTTCTGCGGTAGGCTCTATAATGTATGCGATGTTGTGTACCAGACCGGATGTAGCTTATGCACTGAGTGTGGTAAGCCGGTATCAGTCTAACCCAGGGGAGAAACACTGGATAGCGGTAAAGAACATTCTCAAGTACCTGAGAAGGACTAAGGAGATGTTCTTGGTGTATGGCGGAAAAGACCTCCAGATCGAGGCCTTTGCTGACTCCAGCTTCCAGAGTGACAAGGATGATTCCAAGTCCATGTCGGGTTTTGTCTTTACCCTCAATGGAGGGGCGGTGTGTTGGAAGAGTTCCAAACAGGAAACCGTTGCAGACTCGACGATGGAAGCGGAATACATCGCTGCATCTGATGCCGCAAAAGAAGCTGTCTGGATGAGAAAGTTCTTGAAAGAACTTCAGGTGGTTCCGTCCATTGTTGATCCAATACCTCTGTATTGCGACAACAACGGGGCTATAGCTTTAGCGAAGGAACCCAGGTCCCATCAGAGATCCAGGCACATCTTGAGGCGGTATCACCTGATCAGGGAGATCGTAGATCGCCAGGAGATCGAGGTTCGGAGAGTCGCTTCAGAAGATAACACTGCTGATCCATTCACCAAGGCCCTGCCCCAGACTCAGTTCGAGCGGCTGATCGAGATGATAGGTCTTCGATACGCCAGTACATGGCCTTAGTGCAAGTGGGAGATTGTTAGTGTATATGCCCTAGAGGCCATTACTGTATCATACTAGTTTGTATATTACTTAATGGATGCTTGGGATATTCACCTTGTATATACAATCTTGCTCAAAATAGTAGTATGCTACTTGGTTTGTTTCTACTTCAATGTGTACATGTGTTTATTTTAGTATATCGCCTATACACATTAGTAGAGCCCTTAGGATCTTTGCTTGATTACCAGCGATGTGATGGCCGTCACACTAGTGGGGCTGGGTAATCTATAAGCACATCCTTATGCAGGTCCCTGGTCGCAGGACTATCGAGACAGGGCATCGATGCTCCGGAGTAGACCAGCGCATGCGCTTCTCATCCCAGTGTGGGAGACGGTCTGTCCCACAGCCGTCAGTACGTCGTACTTGAGATAGTATGTGGGTGCTCGTTAGGTTACGGGTACACTGGACAGGACTCGTCGGGAACTGACTAGTTGGTATTATACCTATCGTCAGTTATCAGTTCCCAGGTGACATGAGTACAGCTTAGTCCGCTGACTTGACACTGTCACTCTGCCTCGAGTGTGTTCCCACTGTACTTTGATCACTACCCTACCACGGCTCAAAGGAGTCGTGCAAACAGGTAGTGGTTGGGTGCAGTCCCGAAGCACTTGGAGGCAGTGACAGTTAGACAGGATTCGTCTCTCCCGGTATTGGGGGTTGACATCGCGCTGTGTCTAGGAGAGCCATTACACGAGTAGTCCCTGGCCAGGGCAAACGAGATATACTGGTAGGTTTCCAGTGTTATCTCAGGGTGTTTTGGGCTTCGCTCCGGCACGACTTGTACCGCTATTGGGGGACTGACGTTTACCGCCCCCTAGGCCCGCCATGCGATGTATCAGACGAACAGACCGGACTGTACGGAGAATGTCACACTCAGGCTCAGTAGGAGTTCAGATGGGTTTCGCCTCGTCGGTCTTCTTGTCGGCATTACCTGGGGACCGTTACGCACAGCTAGTGCCACTTGCGGTCTGTGGTTAAACCCACTGCCAGCGTAGTGTCGAGTCTTTAGAGTCCCACACAGAAAGCTTTTCGCCTTTAGGCAAAAGAGTAGAGGTCGCATGGTATTGCGACAGGTCGCATGGTTTTGCGACAGGGTTCGGTCACATCCGTGCACTTATGCACGTACAGTGTCCGGACAGTTTACACTAGCGGGCTTTGGTTTAAGCCAGATCCTAGTGTACCTTATGGGATTGGATTTATCCAGTTTGCATTCGTGTTCCTCGGAACGCGGATGCGGGTGTGTATGCACAGTTGACAGGGAGGCAGAGGCAGCGGATTCTCATTAGGGTTGTTGACAGTTGACCGTTGACTTTTTGACTTTATGCTCAACCCTAATGAGAATATGATATGTGATTAACTATTATATTAATTAAGTATTATGGTGATATGGTTGTTGACTTGTTGACTTTTGTTGACTTGTTGACTTTGGTGACTTGTTGACTTTTGTTGACTTGTTGACCGGTTGACTAGGCTTGACTAGTTGACCATCATGATGACCATAGCCATCATTTTATGGCAAAGACTTTTGTTTACTTGCTCATTTGTGTAAAATGAGTGCATGAAATGATATGGTTGTGGTTGCTTCTAACCATCACATAAGACTTTTGTTAATATGATGAGTTATCATTGCTTTGGATTATGAGAGGGTGAGAGACAAAATACTTGCTCATTCTTTCTTGCTCATTCTCTCTCTTGTTCTTGAGCTCTCCTCTTGCTCTCACCCTCAACCTCTTGCTCCCTCTCTTGATCTATGGTTCTCTTGTCTCATGAGTTGAGAATCAAGAACCATAGATAAAATCCCATTCTATTTCCTCTCTACTCATTCTAGTTCACTAGGTTTAGCAAACCAAGTGAACTAGTTTCTTCAAAGAACGAAGAAGGAGCTAAAGGTTGGAGCTTTCAAGTGGATCTATCTTCGGCGTACGGAGACGACGAGAAGGAGCCATCGGACCACCATCGGAGCTTGAAGAGAAGGAGTTCAAGACAAGCTAGGTATAACCCCCATCCGAGTAGCTAACTCTCTTTAGCTATGTATGCTAGTTTTAGTTTAGTCAAAGATCCCGACTTTGCTTAGTCCATGTTGCCCCTTGCGCTAAAAATTTGATTTTATACCATTTCCGCCTCCCCGCAAGAACCGGGGGTCGCAACGTGGACTTACACCTAGAACATTAGGCGACACTTTAGCGAAGTAAAAACTCCGATCGAACCGAAATACGGTTTTTTGGGACACTCTCTGGACAATTTTTAAAAACTGTTATTTTCCGGAATTAAAAATATGAAAAAAATACAGCAGGGAATTATAAGACACACTGTAAAAAATGAAACCCTAATATGCAAATCCCACCGCGGAACCGCGGCTTAAGCTTGCTTAGGCCGCGGCTCCGCGGCCGTACAGAGCCACTAAGGCTTTGTTTTTGTACAGTGAGCTTCTTGTCTGCTTGTAGATGTTTTTGGGTATTTTTAATCTGGTTTCAATGTCAAATGTTCTGGAAATTGTTTTGGATTCGGTGATTCGATCGGAATTTTAATTTCGTGCTTTTTTCCGGATAATTAGAAAGTATTGAACTGTTCGAACGAGTGTCGTTTGCTCACTTTTCACGGGGTTTAAATTTTTCGGAAATATGTGCAAGTTTTATGGTGGACCCTCTAGAAGACAACAAACCTTAACTCGATTGTGTGACCGTCTTGAACTGCCTTTTGAACCTTAGGGTTTGGGGCAGTACGGCGTGCCACATGTGAGGCGTTGGCTTGACCCTTCTACGGCTGGACCGCTACTACTGTGACACACTACGGGTTTTTGAACTCCGCTCAAGTGTTGAGCTTTAGGGAATTTTGGGTATTTGATCATTCGTTCGAAAACTTTAATACTGTCTATTTATCTGGAATGTGATGCAATGTGTGGAATTCATATAGGTAGACATGAAATACGAAGTATGTGATATTTCGCATTTACGATGTCTAAAGAGAATGTGGATTCCAGATATTGCAGTTTTACACTTTCTTTTCTGTGACCGTAAGTGTAGTATATCGATATTGCCGGTTTTGTTGCTATACATCAACGACAATTGGTGTACGCATACTTACTTACGTTGATGATATATGATATTATGTGTTGCTAAGATATGGTGTGCAGGATTGTCGCGATTGAATAGCCGGGGGGTTTTATGTGAGATAAGAGTTTTATATTTTCATTCATGTAAATTCAAATGTAATGTAATATTCTTTTATTTAGGGCACTTCCGGGTTGAGGTTGATGCCACCAGTGTAGTATATTATTTACTTTTCCGCATTAGGATGGACCCAAGGAGGGGAGCACAGGTGACCGGGTTCTGGGGTTCAGTGGGAGGCCATCTCGAGGAGTCGAGACCGGGTCTCCTAAACTCCAGAATTGGTAGGGTCGCTTGCCGCTCTCGTAGGGGTCCAGGGTGTGGGCTTGGCTATTCATCGCGACTGTGGAATCCGTATTTTCTGTTGTTGGCTAAATACTAAATACGGACATCCTAGTATATCCCACATTATATCTATGTTTCTGCTGCGATATCTGTGATGTGATCATTTGATATGTTGTGATGGATACAGTATATAGTATATATGATATATTATATAGACGTTACTTATGTTTTACACCCGCACTAGCCCTGCCCTGCTCTGTCGTTAGTTACCTAACCTAACGGTGCACGAGGGGACATCGAGCCGAATGCGGATGGCATAAGTGTACGTCGTATTTATCTGTGATGTTTAGGTGACTTAAATGATGGGACTTCATTAATGTGATTAATGAAAGAAAAGAAACCTAAAAGATGTTGTAGAATCAAATTTTCAAAAAGGGTAGCTACAGTTTTTGCTTTGCATAGTGATATATATGATATATCCCGCACCTTATTCGATGAGGAAAGAGTCGAGATCCCTTCACCGGGAGTAACCTCTTTAGCAAAACTGGCAGATGCTACAACACTCGGTTTGACTTTTTGATTGCTTTTGGAGTTTTGCTTTGCATAGTGATATATATGATATGTCCTGCACCTTATTCGATGAGGAAAGAGCCGAGATCTCCACCGGGAGTGACCTCTTTAGCAAAACTAATAAAAGCCTCAAAATCACTCCATTTCAAAATTCACTAGATTCTACAACGATATCAAGTTCATTACGCAATAGGTTTTCAGAAAAACCTGTCGTAGCCCTCCGTCATTTTAGATAAGTCCTACTTAGTATTCGCGCTACGTTTGTTGGCCTGTGTTAAGGCGTAGTGTGCGGTAGCTAACTAGTATTTATCTGTTTGTGCATATGATGCAGATTGGATTAGGGTAGTCGTGCGACTTTGTTGGCCTGCGTCAAGGGTCGTACGGGTGGGTTTAATTCAATCAAGAAATGACGGGTTGAACTTGACTAGCGCACTATGGTTTGTTGGCCTGCGTCAAGGTCATTGGACGCTAGGGGCAAAATATTATCGGGAATTTCAAGTGTTGAAATTTGCAATGAGATTGCATACCTTCTATGAGATAGTTGGATCCCGATACCCACTGCGAGTAATTGTTACTCCCGGGAGAGTTTTACACAGGACAATTAGCCGATCAAGTAGGTGTCTAGAAAGGTGTCAACGGGGTTACGTCTCTGGGAAAACAAGGTTTACTTTAATTAGGTCCGTGCGAAAGCACGGGGAACCTCCCTCAAAGTACCGACACTGGCCTGGCTGAAAGATCGACGAAGTTGTAGGGTATAATTAATCCCGGCTAGTCTTTCCTTTTAGGGTTTGAAGGAAGATTTGATAAAAACAGTGGGAGCCATCCTGATTAGATAAGATAATAACCAATCTGATCTTGCAAGAGCATACGCTAAAGTGTTTTCTTCTCTCTCTCTCCAGGTAGCGACCATGTCATGCCTTAATCAAGATAATAATATGGATGTATTGACCGAACCCGCATGTTATACTGTGCTGGGGAACGTTGGTTCCGTTCTTTCTTATAAGAGTTATAGAACTGAACAGGACATAGGGGAATACCAGGATTCCCATGCCACCCGAATGAAGAAAGTACATGATGATGCATTTTCTTCGGGTGTGTTCGTTACAGAGAACTGTTTCTCCATTTCCTCTACGTCCTGGGTATTGGATACCGGGTCAGGATCCCATATATGTAATCAGTTACATGGGCTTAAGAAAGGTAGAGAACTTGGAGAAGGTGATAAAGACATAAGAGTTGGAAATGGTGCAATTGTTGCAGCTAAAACCGTCGGGGAATATCACCTTGTATTACCAACTGGTAATACATTGATTCTGAACGAATGCTATTACATGCCGAACCTGATATGCAACATTATATCGGTTTCTTTGTTGAGTAAAGAGGGATATAATTTTGTATTACAGGATAATGTTATGAACATTTTCCGTAACCAAAATTTGGTTGGATCAGGCACGTTGTGCAATGGCATTTATGTTCTAAATCAATCAACAGTTCTGAGTATTACAAACACACACAAGAGGAAGAGTTCAGAACTGAATGAATCCTTCTTGTGGCATTGTAGACTAGGTCACATCAATGCGACACGACTAGCTAGGTTGCATAAGGATGGATATTTGAATCCGTTTGAATATTCATCTTATGACACTTGTCAGTCATGTCTCAAAGGCAAGATGACCAAAACTCCGTTTACGGGACACGGAGAAAGAGTTACGGAACTCTTGGGACTGGTGCATAGCGATGTATGCGGTCCCATGTCTACACATGCCAGGGATGGTTCTGCGTACTTCATTACATTCATTGACGATCTCTCTAGGTTCGGGTATGTGTTCCTGATGAAACACAAATCAGAAGCTTTTGAGAAATTTAGAGAATATAAACAAGAAGTCGAGAACCAAACCGGAAAAAGTATTAAAATCCTTCGATCTGATCGAGGAGGTGAATACTTGAGCAATGAATTCCTGGACTTCCTAAAAGAGAATGGGATTCTCTCTCAGCTGACTCCTCCATATACACCACAGCACAACGGTGTATCGGAACGGAGGAACCGCACCCTATTAGATATGGTGTGCTCTATGATGAGCACAGCTGAGTTACCTATTTCCTTCTGGGGATATGCACTGGAAACAGCTGCAGACCTATTGAATATGGTTCCCACCAAATCCGTGCCAACCACTCCATACGAGATATGGAAAGGAAAGAGACCATGTCTTAATTATGTTAAGATATGAGGTTGTCCGGCATATGTAAAAACGGAGAATCCGGACAAACTCGCGGCAAGGTCCATTCTGTGTAAGTTTATTGGATATCCCAAACATTCGCGAGGGTATATCTTCTACCATACCGAGGAACAAAAGATGTTTGTTTCTCGACATGCCACCTTTTTAGAAAAGGAATTTCTTGAAAAAGAGATTAGTGGCAAGGAGGTAGAACTGGAAGAGGTTCCAGCAATACAGACTACGACAGAAGATTTGGTTGAACCGGAGGATTCAGTAGCTCCCAACGAACCTCAGCCTCTCCGCCGATCTAGTAGGGTTCCTCGCCAACCTGAGAGATACTATGGTTTTCTTATGGATGGTGGGAGCGTGGATTGCATCATGGAGGATGATGACCCAACTAGCTTCAAACAGGCCATCACGAGTGGGGACTCAGTGAAATGGCTGGATGCAATGCGGTCCGAGATGGAATCCATGTACACCAACAAAGTATGGACTTTGGAAGATGCTCCTGAAGGGGTAAAACCCATTGGGAGCAAGTGGATCTTCAAGAAAAAACTTGGTGTAGATGGGAAAGTGGAGACTTTCAAAGCTAGACTTGTTGCAAAGGGTTTTCATCAAAGACCAGGTGTGGACTATGACGAGACCTTTTCTCCAGTGGCTATGCTTAAATCCATCCGGATCATGCTTGCTATCGCTGCATATCATGACTACGAAATTGTAAGTCCACGTTGCGACCCCCGGTTCTTACGGGGAGGCGGAAACGGTATAAAATCAAAATTTTAACGCAAGAGGCAACATGGACTAAGCAAGGTCGGGATCTTTACCTAAACTAAAACTAGCAAACTAAGCTAAAGATATTTAGCTACTCGGATGAAGATGGTTATACCTAAACTTGAACTCCTTCTCTTCAAGCTCCGATGGTGGTTCGATGGCTCCTTCTCGTTGTCTCCGTACGCCGAAGATAGATCCACTTGAAAGCTCCAACCTTTAGCTCCTTCTTCGTTCTTTGAAGAAAACTAGTTCACTTGGTTTGCTAAACCTAGTGAACTAGAATGAGTAGAGATGAAATAGAATGGGATTTTATCTATGGTTCTTGATTCTCAACTCATGAGACAAGAGAACCATAGATCAAGAGAGGGAGCAAGAGGTTGAGGGTGAGAGCAAGAGGAGAGCTCAAGAACAAGAGAGAGAATGAGCAAGAATGAATGAGCAACTCTTTTGTCTTTCACCCTCTCATAATCCAAAGCAATGATAACTCATCATATCAACAAAAGTCTTATGTGATGGTTGAAGTAACCATAACCTTATCATGTCATGCACTCATTTTACTCAAATGAACAAGCAAGAAAAAGTCTTTGGCATGAAATGATAACCATGGTTATCATGATGGTCAACTAGTCAAGCCTAGTCAACCGGTCAACAAGTCAACAAAAGTCAACAAGTCACCAAAGTCAACAAGTCAACAAAAGTCAACAAGTCAACAACCATATCACCATAATACTTAATTAATATAATAGTTAATCACATATCATATTCTCATTAGGGTTGAGCATAAAGTCAAAAAGTCAACGGTCAACTGTCAACAACCCTAATGAGAATCCGCTGCCTCTGCCTCCCTGTCATTTGTGCATACACACCCGCATCCGCGTTCCGAGGAACACGAATGCAAACTGGATAAATCCAATCCCATAAGGTACACTAGGATCTGGCTTAAACCAAAGCCCGCTAGTGTAAACTGCCCGGACACTGTACGTGCACAAGTGCACGGATGTGACCGAACCCTGTCGCAAAACCATGCGACCTGTCGCAATACCATGCGACCTCTACTCTTTTGCCTAAAGGCGAAAAGCTTTCTGTGTGGGACTCTAAAGACTCGACACTACGCTGGCAGTGGGTTTAACCACAGACCGCAAGCGGCACTAGCTGTGCGTAACGGTCCCCAGGTAACGCCGACAAGAAGACCGACGAGGCGAAACCCATCTGAACTCCTACTGAGCCTGAGTGTGACATTCTCCATACAGTCCGGTCTGTTCGTCTGATACATCGCATGGCGGGCCTAGGGGGCGGTAAACGTCAGTCCCCCAATAGCGGTACAAGTCGTGCCGGAGTGAAGCCCAATACACCCTGAGATAACACTGGAAACCTACCAGTATATCTCGTTTGCCCTGGCCAGGGACTACTCGTGTAATGGCTCTCCTAGACACAGCGCGATGTCAACCCCCAATACCGGGAGAGACGAATCCTGTCTAACCGTCACTGCCTCCAAGTGCTTCGGGACTGCACCCAACCACTACCTGTTTGCACGACTCCTTTGAGCCGTGGTAGGGTAGTGATCAAAGTACAGTGGGAACACACTCGAGGCGGAGTGACAGTGTCAAGTCAGCGGACTAAGCTGTACTCATGTCACCTGGGAACTGATAACTGACGATAGGTATAATACCAACTAGTCAGTTCCCGACGAGTCCTGTCCAGTGTACCCGTAACCTAACGAGCACCCGCATACTATCTCAAGTACGACGTACTGACGGCTGTGGGACAGACCGTCTCCCACACTGGGATGAGAAGCGCATGCGCTGGTCTACTCCGGAGTATCGATGCCCTGTCTCGATAGTCCTGCGACCAGGGACCTGCATAAGGATGTGCTTATAGATTACCCAGCCCCACTAGTGTGACGGCCATCACATCGCTGGTAATCAAGCAAAGATCCTAAGGGCTCTACTAATGTGTATAGGCGATATACAAAAATAAACACATGTACACATTGAAGTAGAAACAAACCAAGTAGCATACTACTATTTTGAGCAAGATTGTCAATACAAGGTGAATATCCCAAGCTTCCATTAAGTAATATACATACTAGTATGATACAGTAATGGCCTCTAGGGCATATACACTAACAATCTCCCACTTGCACTAAGGCCATGTACTGGCGTATCGAAGACCTATCATCTCGATCAGCCGCTCGAACTGAGTCTGGGGCAAGGCCTTGGTGAATGGATCTGCAGTGTTATCTTCTGATTTTACTCTCTTTACCTCGATCTCCTGGCGATCAATGATCTCCCTGATCAGGTGGAACCGCCTCAAAATGTGCCTGGACTTCTGATGGGACCTTGGTTCCTTCGCTAAAGCTATAGCGCCGTTGTTGTCACAATACAGCGGTATTGGATCAACACTGGTAGGAACCACCTGAAGTTCCGTGAGGAACTTCTTCATCCAGACAGCTTCCTTTGCGGCATCGCAAGCAGCTATGTACTCCGCTTCCATGGTTGAGTCAGCAACGGTTTCCTGCTTGGAACTCTTCCAGCAAACCGCCCCTCCATTGAGGGTAAAGACATAACCCGACATGGACTTGGAGTCATCCTTGTCACTCTGGAAGCTGGAGTCAGCAAAGGCCTCAATCTGGAGGTCTTTTCCGCCATACACCAAGAACATCTCCTTAGTCCTTCTCAGGTACTTGAGAATGTTCTTTACTGCTATCCAGTGTTTCTCCCCTGGGTCTGACTGATACCGGCTTACAACGCTCAATGCGTATGCTACATCTGGTCTGGTACATAACATCGCATACATAATAGAGCCTACCGCAGATGCGTAGGGTATTGATGACATGCGAGCCCTTTCCAAATCAGTCTTGGGAGACATCTCTTTGGAGAGGGTGATTCCGTGACAAGCCGGTAGATTACCGCGCTTGGAATCTTCCATACTGAATCGTTTCAGTATGGTGTCGATGTACCTTGACTGTGAAAGTCCCAACATCCTTTTAGATCTATCACGATAGATCTGGATCCCCAGAATGTAGTTGGCATCGCCCAGGTCCTTCATGGAGAACCTCTGTGACAAGAATCCTTTGACTGACTGTAGCATAGGAATATCATTTCCTATTAGGAGAATGTCATCGACGTACAAGACGAGGAATACCACATTTCTCCCTACAATCTTACTGTAAATGCATGGTTCATCTGGGTTTTTGACAAAGTCGAATTCTTTGACAGTATCATCAAAGCAGATGTTCCAACTCCGCGATGCCTGCTTAAGTCCATAGATGGACTTGAGCAACTTGCACACTTTACCGCTGCTCCCACTCTGATTGAATCCCTCTGGCTGATCCATATAGACGCACTCTTCTAAATTTCCATTTAGGAAAGCCGTCTTAACGTCCATCTGCCAGATCTCATAATCGTGGAAGGCAGCAATGGCAAGAAGGATCCGAATGGATTTAAGCATGGCTACCGGAGAAAAAGTCTCGTCATAGTCCAAACCAGGTCTTTGACGAAAACCCTTTGCAACGAGCCTAGCCTTATAGGTTTCAACCTGCCCATCTACACCAATCTTCTTTCTGAAGATCCATTTGCAGCCTACGGGTTTTACCCCTTCTGGAGCAAAGTCCAAAGTCCAAACTTTGTTGGTGTACATGGACTCCATCTCGGTCCGCATTGCATCCAGCCATTTTACCGAGTCACCGCTCTGAATGGCTTGCTGGAAGCTAGTAGGCTCATCATAATTTATGATGCAATCCTTTCTATCCCCGTCTATGAGAAAACCGTAGTATCTCTCGGGCGGATGAGACTGCCTACTACTCCTGCGGAGCGGCGTAGGAATGTCCGGTTCCCCTGAACCTTCTGGTTCTACTAAGGTTTCAGTAATAGCTTGTGGTTCTGGAATTTCTTCCAGTTCTATTGCGCTCCCACTTATCTAATTTTCTAAAAACTCAGTTTCCATGAAGCGGGCATGACGAGAAACAAGGACTTTTTGCTCCTCTGCGTAATAGAAAAGATACCCCTTGGAGTTCTTTGGGTATCCCACAAACTTGCACTGTACTGAGCGTGCCTCGAGCTTGTCTGCATGCTGCTTTTTTACAAAAGCCGGACATCCCCATGTCTTAAAGGATTTAAGACAGGGTTTCTTCCCACTCCACATCTGGTATGGTGTGGTAGGCACTGTCTTAGTAGGAACTTGGTTCAAGAGATGTGCAGCTGTTTCCAGTGCATAACCCCAGAAAGATCGCGGTAACTCAGCCTTACTCATCATGGAACGAACCATATCTAGTAGGGTTCGATTCCTTCTTTCCGATACACCATTGTGTTGTGGTGTGTATGGAGGAGTACGCTGAGAGAGAATTCCATTCTCTTTTAAGTAGTCCAGAAACTCGGCACTCAAGTATTCACCACCCCGATCCGATCTTAGGATCTTGATACTTTTGCCTGTTTGTTTTTCTACTTCATTCTTATATTCTCGAAATTTCTCAAAGGCCTCGGATTTGTGCTTCATTAAGAAGACATGTCCAAACCTAGAGAAATCATCTGTGAAAGTAATGAAGTATGAATAACCGCTTCGCGCATGTGTAGACATTGGACCACACACGTCACTGTGTATAAGTCCCAAGAGCTCGCTCGCTCTTACTCCGTGTCCAGTGAACGGAGTCTTTGTCATCTTTCCCATGAGACAAGATTCACAAGTGGCATAAGACTGGTACTCGAACGGATCCAAGTATCCTTCTTTATGTAACTTAGTCAACCGTGTCTCATTGATGTGACCCAGTCTACAATGCCATAAGAAAGCCTGATTTAATTCTGGAGACTTTCTTTTAAGTGTGTTCTGGACACTGAATATCTGAGCTTGATTCAATACGTATATACCGTTATTTAATGTACCTGACCCAATCAGTGCTTGATTTAGGTGGATGTTTACTACATCGCTTACAAAAGCAAAATCATATCCTTCCTTAGAAAGTAAGGATACAGATATGATATTGCAAGTCGCACCTGGTACATACAAACAGTCACGCAGAATCAATATCTGCCCAGTTGTCAGTCCTAGGTGATATTCCCCTACGGATACAGCATCCATGCTCATTCCGTTAGCAACCCTGAGAGTCATATCACCTTTCCTGATAACCCTACGGTTTCTCAGACCCTGTAACGAATTACAGATGTGAGATCCTGATCCGGTATCCAATACCCAGGAAGTAGGGTTAACTGACAAACAGTTCTCAATTACAAACACACTCGAAGCCGAAGCCACAACATGCTTCGAATTCTGGCTACTGGCTTTACAAGCCCTGCAATCTCTCTGCCATAGTTCATTCCCGTTACAATAGGAACGTCCCTCTTTAATCATATCCAGTCCCGAAACTTTTGCCCTTGTTTTTCCTTTTTCTTCCCTGGTTTCTTTCAGGGTATAAGCAGAGGGCAGGGACTGTAGAATTAGGTCAGTACTTGACCCATTCTCCAACGTGGTCTCCAGGTCCGTGAGCTTAAAATAGCTGGTCTCTGTAAGGACGTTGCCCCCTACAGATGACCCGACAGCCAACCTCGCTTGAAGCAATTCGTTCGAGGTCTCATATCTTGCGATACGAGATTGCTCTCCATATAAAACTTTGTTATGGAGGAAGATAGAAACTGAGTCCATCTTCTCGTGCTGCCTCTGGTTTGCACCATTAACTGAGGCTAACACGAGGCACTTGGCTTTCGCACAATCCTTTTCCGGTGTCCTGCGGATGTGAACATCCGTGACAGGGGAAACTGGACCTGAGACAGCAGGGATTTGATTAGTTAAGAGGTGTCCCAGCTTGTCATGGGCAATGGACATCTGGACAGACCTTTGCCAGTCATAACAGTCAGGTTCAGTCATATTTTTATCTAGATGTAACCTAGGTGCGGTCACAGGGTCGCTGCAATTAAGAGAGAGAAGAAGAAACACTCAGCATGATGCTCTTGCAAGTTTAGAGTGGTTTTAAGTTTGTCTAAACAGGATGGCTCCCACTGTTTCTCGAATCCCTCCTCAAACCATAAAGGAAGAATTAGTCGGGATCAATCCCACCGCACAATACTTGCTTAACCGTTCAGCCAGGCCGGTGTCGGTACTTCGAGGGAGGTTTTCCAACGCTTTCGCGAAGTTCCTTAATTAAAGAACCTCTTTTCCCTGGGGGCGTAGCCCCGCTAACACCTTTCTAGGCACCTACTAGGTTTATAGCATTGATCGTTTAGTGAGAAATTTTCCGAGGAGTAGCATATACTCACAGTAGGATCGGGATCCAAATATCATCGCGTGAAGAAACTGAAGGAATCCTACCAGAATCATCACACTCCAAATGGTATGCAAATCTAGCAAGTTTCAGTACTTATGAAACTCCCGATGTATATTTTTGCCCCATGCTCTTATGACCTTGACTAAGGCCAACAAATCATAAGTCACATGTCAAGTTCTACCCGTCGTTGTCCAGGTTAATTTGAATCCACCCGTATATACCCTTGACTAAGGCCAACAAGGTAATACGACTGTCCCAAACCAACGCATTCTATCTATGCAACATATGAATACCCACCAGCTACCAAACACTGTGCCTTGACTAAGGCCAACAAACACAGCTTGAATACTGTTGAATATTCATATGAAACGACGGAGGGCTACGAATGGTTTTGGCGAAACCGTGAACGTAGTGAACTTGATTTAGTCGATGGAACGAGATAGCTTTTAAATGGAGTGGCTCAAACTCCGCATTTTAAAAGTTTGTTTTGAAAAGAACCGAGTGGTTTTTCGAAAATGTTCCAACGACTTATACTTGGTTTATTTTCTTGCATTAGTTCTTTTAATGCATGTTTTGCTTGCATTAGTTCTTTTAATGCGTGATATTCTTGCATTAGTTCTTTTAATGCGTCCCATCATTTAATCCTACCATTGCAGAAAACAACCAAAATATGACGTACGCTTATGCCATTCGCATTCGCCACGGGGCCCCGTCATTACCCGTTAGGTTACTTAACTAACGACAGAGCGGGGGCTGGGCTAGCGCGTCTGTAAAACATAAGCAACGCCTAAATTATATCATATATAGATATACTGCAATGATAAACATTTCAGATCACAGATAAATACATTGGATATACTAGCAATCTGTAATTTGTACGAGCCTGTAACAAAAACAGATAACACGGTCGCGGTGAATAGCCAAAACCCCACCCAAGACCCCTACGGGTGCGGCAAACTACCCGCCAAGTACCCGAAGCGTAGCAACCTCCCTCAACTCCATGAGTAGGCCACTCGACACTTCGGCATACCCGGTAGTTTGTGCACCCCTCCATGGGTCTATCCTAGGAGCAAAAACAGTAAAAAGAAATTATACAATGACGGCTACAACCCCTTCCCGGTTGTGCGGCCATACAAATAATTATTACATCAATTTACAAATTTACATGAATTGCAAGAAAAGAAAACTCTCGTCTCACAACCCCCGGCTATTCACCCGCGACAATCCAACATATTTATATACACATTCCAGCACATTACAGATCATGTATAACCCCGACCAATCGACTTATAGCGATAAGCCGACGTTCAATACATGCAAACATTACAGATATAACCATCATAGTCAAAGTGCAGTGAAGTTCGGAAAAAATACGGAATTATAGGACCCCAAAAGGAAATTTCTTTTCTGGAAAATCTGGGCACATATAATATATTCCAAAAATCCCAAAACCAACACAGACACACACTGCACGAAAAACGATGCAGAGAAGACAACAACTCGCGGCGGTTCCGCGGCGGCTAAGAAGGCTCACGCGGCGGAAGAGCGGCAGTTTAGACGAATCACTGTATCGTTTTTCTTGGGTGTTCACACAAAACCCTGAGCCGAATTTACAAGTATAAATTTTTTCATTTTGACCAGAAAATATTTCAACAGAAACTCAGGTTTTTGTAAAGTTTGGTTTTTGGATTTTTCCGCTTCCGAACTTCGTTACACTTCACTACCAAGCTAGTTTAAGTTTAGTTAGGCTCTGATACCACTGTAAGTCCACGTTGCGACCCCCGGTTCTTACGGGGAGGCGGAAACGGTATAAAATCAAAATTTTAACGCAAGAGGCAACATGGACTAAGCAAGGTCGGGATCTTTACCTAAACTAAAACTAGCAAACTAAGCTAAAGATATTTAGCTACTCGGATGAAGATGGTTATACCTAAACTTGAACTCCTTCTCTTCAAGCTCCGATGGTGGTTCGATGGCTCCTTCTCGTTGTCTCCGTACGCCGAAGATAGATCCACTTGAAAGCTCCAACCTTTAGCTCCTTCTTCGTTCTTTGAAGAAAACTAGTTCACTTGGTTTGCTAAACCTAGTGAACTAGAATGAGTAGAGATGAAATAGAATGGGATTTTATCTATGGTTCTTGATTCTCAACTCATGAGACAAGAGAACCATAGATCAAGAGAGGGAGCAAGAGGTTGAGGGTGAGAGCAAGAGAAGAGCTCAAGAACAAGAGAGAGAATGAGCAAGAATGAATGAGCAACTCTTTTGTCTTTCACCCTCTCATAATCCAAAGCAATGATAACTCATCATATCAACAAAAGTCTTATGTGATGGTTGAAGTAACCATAACCTTATCATGTCATGCACTCATTTTACTCAAATGAACAAGCAAGAAAAAGTCTTTGGCATGAAATGATAACCATGGTTATCATGATGGTCAACTAGTCAAGCCTAGTCAACCGGTCAACAAGTCAACAAAAGTCAACAAGTCACCAAAGTCAACAAGTCAACAAAAGTCAACAAGTCAACAACCATATCACCATAATACTTAATTAATATAATAGTTAATCACATATCATATTCTCATTAGGGTTGAGCATAAAGTCAAAAAGTCAACGGTCAACTGTCAACAACCCTAATGAGAATCCGCTGCCTCTGCCTCCCTGTCATTTGTGCATACACACCCGCATCCGCGTTCCGAGGAACACGAATGCAAACTGGATAAATCCAATCCCATAAGGTACACTAGGATCTGGCTTAAACCAAAGCCCGCTAGTGTAAACTGCCCGGACACTGTACGTGCACAAGTGCACGGATGTGACCGAACCCTGTCGCAAAACCATGCGACCTGTCGCAATACCATGCGACCTCTACTCTTTTGCCTAAAGGCGAAAAGCTTTCTGTGTGGGACTCTAAAGACTCGACACTACGCTGGCAGTGGGTTTAACCACAGACCGCAAGCGGCACTAGCTGTGCGTAACGGTCCCCAGGTAACGCCGACAAGAAGACCGACGAGGCGAAACCCATCTGAACTCCTACTGAGCCTGAGTGTGACATTCTCCATACAGTCCGGTCTGTTCGTCTGATACATCGCATGGCGGGCCTAGGGGGCGGTAAACGTCAGTCCCCCAATAGCGGTACAAGTCGTGCCGGAGTGAAGCCCAATACACCCTGAGATAACACTGGAAACCTACCAGTATATCTCGTTTGCCCTGGCCAGGGACTACTCGTGTAATGGCTCTCCTAGACACAGCGCGATGTCAACCCCCAATACCGGGAGAGACGAATCCTGTCTAACCGTCACTGCCTCCAAGTGCTTCGGGACTGCACCCAACCACTACCTGTTTGCACGACTCCTTTGAGCCGTGGTAGGGTAGTGATCAAAGTACAGTGGGAACACACTCGAGGCGGAGTGACAGTGTCAAGTCAGCGGACTAAGCTGTACTCATGTCACCTGGGAACTGATAACTGACGATAGGTATAATACCAACTAGTCAGTTCCCGACGAGTCCTGTCCAGTGTACCCGTAACCTAACGAGCACCCGCATACTATCTCAAGTACGACGTACTGACGGCTGTGGGACAGACCGTCTCCCACACTGGGATGAGAAGCGCATGCGCTGGTCTACTCCGGAGTATCGATGCCCTGTCTCGATAGTCCTGCGACCAGGGACCTGCATAAGGATGTGCTTATAGATTACCCAGCCCCACTAGTGTGACGGCCATCACATCGCTGGTAATCAAGCAAAGATCCTAAGGGCTCTACTAATGTGTATAGGCGATATACAAAAATAAACACATGTACACATTGAAGTAGAAACAAACCAAGTAGCATACTACTATTTTGAGCAAGATTGTCAATACAAGGTGAATATCCCAAGCTTCCATTAAGTAATATACATACTAGTATGATACAGTAATGGCCTCTAGGGCATATACACTAACAGAAATCTGGCAAATGGATGTTAAGACCGCCTTTCTAAACGGTGATTTAGAAGAGTGCGTGTACATGACTCAGCCAGAGGGCTTCGTAGATAGTGGGAGCAGCGGGAAGGTATGCAAGCTGCTTAAATCCATTTATGGATTAAAGCAAGTATCGCGGAGCTGTAATATCTAATTTGACGTCGTTATCAAAGAGTTTGATTTCGTCAAAAACGTAGATGAACCTTGTATCTACAAGAAGGTGGCAGAGAGTAAGGCTGTCTTCCTCGTATTGTACGTGGACGACATACTCTTGATAGGAAATGACATTCCTATGCTGCAATCGGTCAAGCTCTTCTTATCACAAAGATTCTCAATGAAAGATCTAGGTGATGCCTCCTGCATATTGGGAATCAGGATCTATAGAGATAGATCTAAAAGGATATTGGGATTGTCCCAATCCAGGTACATTGACACCATACTAAAAAGGTTTAGTATGGAAGAATCCAAGCGTGGGAACTTACCCACGATCTCTGGAGTCACTCTCTCCAAAGAGATGTCTCCCAAGACTGATTTGGAGAGAGCTCGCATGTAAGGGATACCCTATGCTTCGGCTGTAGGCTCTATCATGTACGCGATGCTATGTACCAGACCCGATGTAGCATACTCACTAAGTGTAGTGAGTAGGTATCAAGCTGATCCTGGAAAGAGTCACTGGACAGCTGTGAAGAGCATTCTCAAGTACTTGCGAAGGACTAAAGAGATGCTCTTGGTGTATGGTAATGGAGAACTCCAAGTGGAGTTCTTTACCGACTCAAGCTTCCAGAGTGATAAGGACGACTCTAAGTCGCAGTCGGGATTTGTCTTTACCCTTTACGGAGGGGCGGTTAGCTGGAAAAGTTCCAAGCAGGAAACCGTGGCAGACTCGACGATGGAGGCTGAATACATCGCTGCCAACGATGCTGCCAAAGAGGCTGTCTGGATCAAGAAGTTCATTACTGAACTTGGAGTGGTTCCATCCATTGAGCATCTAATACCTTTGTATTGCGATAACAATGGAGCGGTTGCTTTGGCCAAGGAACCTGATCGCACGCTTTTGGCGTGTCGGATGTTCAAAGTTCTAAAGTTATTACCGCGATCAGGACGGTGTCCCTTTGCAGCTAGCCGGTTGAGCACGGGTCGATCCACAGGGAGATGATTGTATTTCCGTTCTTGTCTTAGACGAGTCAATAAAGAATGTGTATATGTTTGTTCAAGTCTAACCTATGTGTTTTATTTGCAAGTATAAAGTTGTTAAGAAAAAGACACGAAAGTGTAAGCTAAAGAAATCCGTACTCAAAACCTTTGAGCCGAGTCTTGACCAATTGAAGCTAGAACAATCGGCAACAACGTGGATTACGGGATTTAAGTGCGGTATTCATGGAATCCGGCTTATTTACCCTTGTCCTTCCGTTCTTGTCTCTTGCTTTCGCCTCCGGCCAAACCGAACGCAACCGGTCGCCGTTAGAAATCACCGTTACCTTGTTAGGGTAGGGTGCCTAACGGAGCGCTTGCGTATCGTTTGGGCGGAGTTCAATGGAAAATAACGGGAAAAGGAAATGAGCAAAGAAACGTTAACTTACAATATCGTATTGATTCTTAACAACAACAATAATTACAACCATTCACAAAAAGAACCAAAAAGAGCAAAAGAAAAGAAAAGATTACAAGTAAGTAAGGGCATGGAATTTAAGTGCATGAAAGTAAAGCAAGGTAATAAAAAGCAAGAAAGAAATAAGCAATAAAAAGAACTAGAAACTAGAACTCAAGACAAGTATGGGATCAATAGCCAACCCTTAAACTTGTAAGCTCAATCAAGAGGTTGCAAGATCAAGAGAAGGGTAAAGAACTCATGTGAAATGAAGCACTAATTCCGTAAGAAGATACAACCCTTGAGATCAATAACAAACCCTTAAACTTTCAAGCTCAATGAAGAGGTTGAAAGATCAAGAGAAAGCAAGAATCTCAAGGGGAAGCTAAACAAACAAGAATGATACAAAAACCCTCATCTTCATTTAACATCCACTCAATGCTCTCACTACATTTTCATGGAGGAAAGATGAAGAAGAAGAAGAAGAAGAAGAAGAAGAACAAGACTACACTAAAAGAGGCTAAAGAAATTTTACCCCTTGGTTTGGCTCAGTTCTGGGGTATTTATAGGAGGGGAACTGGAAACCTAGGGCTAGAATCTGCCCCTACAAGAAAAGACCAGCATGCCCCTGAAAAACGACAACGAGAGGAGACTAAATGGCCGCGGTTCCGCGGCCTAAGCGCGCTTATGCTGCGGAACCGCGGCCGTTTAGAGGAGTTAGGCCATGAAATTTGGTGGTTTTCCCTAGTTTTTAGTACTCTTCAGTGTGGTATATGACTTTTTCTCAGAAACTCTTCCCATTTCTTCCAGAATTTCAGTAGATCAAAAGGTGATGTGATGTGGATCTTTTGCCAAGATTTCCTCGAGCTCCGCGTAGATATGCTGGATCTTGTGTTGACATTGAGCTTTGTGCACGAAAATGACATCGATTTGCCATTTTGTCCCTTAAACTGGTGTGTGGCAACATACGGATAGAGAGCGGAAACCCGTGTTTTATCTGTTGTTGGCAGTAATCCGGAATTTGACGTACTTTTCTATGAATTTCACTTTCTAGAGCTGAGAACCAGTATCCTGTAAATATGTAGCAAACACTGATTAAAAGCACCTGCCTATAAACAAACGAGCGTAAGAATGGGCCGTATAAAATGCAATATTCTGGTATGAACAAATACCCCCAAACTTAACTTTTGCTCGTCCCGAGCAAAACCAATTATTCACAAAAATAAAATCCTAACCGCACTTTCGCAGGGAACGCGATTGCACTGAGCGCGTGCAACAAGCCGTTAAACCTCTAGGTGTCCCTAGTAGGAGGAGTGTTGTCTCCTGAGGGTTTTCAGCGGATTACACCCACAAAATTCCGTCAAGCTAGTGTTATAAGTTAACATCGATTCTACTCCTACAATTTAGTATTTACGTTAGAAATTCTATCATCCTAAGTTAGAAATATCCAACCCTTATTTTTCACACCTCATATCTATTTAACTTTGGATCTCCTGAGTTTTCCTTCAAAAGTGCGGCCTTAAATCAGGGATTTTTATCAACTTTACAGAAAACACAAGTCTTATTCTTTATTTCTATCTTTTATCCAAACATCGATTGTATACCACTACGTGTGTGTATATTTGCACCCCTACACTCAAGAATTCAATTCAAACTATAATACCCTTGTCCTAATACCTAATACTACTTTTTTTCATTAAGGATGGACGGATTTGCTCACACACCTTTCATGCGACTATTAATGCTTCTTGAGGCACTAACGACCGATTACTGAATGTGTGAACTTTAAAGCGTAAATAGCAGTTTCCAGGACTTGACTTTATTCTATTTTTTCTTTTTATTTTTCTTTTTCTTTTTCTTTTTCTTTTTCAAGACCGGATATATTTTTCAATATGCTCTTTTGGTGTTTAGCTTTAAATACCGTTTTTTCTTTCATACTAGGCTTTCAGGCAAGAGTATTTCTAGGTATCCTCTACTATCCCAAGTTTCAAGGTACGTGTAAGTGCAGTTTGTAGGATATATACTTTCTAAATTTGAACTCAAGAAAAGAAACTATTTTTCAGACTTATCCTCCAGTAAAGCTTCAATACTTTCCCTTCATCTTGACTTAACTCAAGAACTGAACTCAAAAACTGTAAGGACGTATACATACCAAAGTTAGACAGAATGAGGGTTATTTTAAGGATTTTCAATTCCTAAGTCTAGAATTTAGTTATTTCTAACATATCAACTAAACTTTCAGAATAAAAATCTAAGTTACCCTATTAGCTAACTTGACGACAAAGTTTTTATATTTTTTTGAAAATTTTCAATTTTTGTGGGTTTTTAATAAGGTATGCAAATGCAAAATATACAAATGAATGCGAAGGAAGAAAGCTTACCGAGCACACTCCCAAACTTAAACTTGACAGTGCCCTCACTGTCAGGCTACACCAAGAGGATCAAAATTGTCGGCGCTCCCTAGAAACAAATTATATACAAAACAAAAAGGAAAACAAAAAATATATACAAAAAGGAGTCCCCCCCAAACTTAAGTAAAACAGTGTTTCCACTGTTAAGCGTTGAAGTTCAGGATTAGGGGGGAAAGAGAATAGTATCAAGCTATACAAGGCCTTACAAAGGCCAAAAGTTAACACCAACCATTCAAAAATGCTATCTCTGTAAGATGCGGGTTGGTGAAAGAAGGTGAATAGGAAAGAAATGGAGATTACGCGAGACCGTATGGAGATAGAAGCGGGATACGGTCTCGGTATATGAGAAGAAGAATGGCGGAAGGGAGAAAGAAGTGGAATACGAACTTGAGGGTGAAAATGGAGTGAATAGATTAGCACAATTTGTGATGACCGATGTGTGAAAAGCGATTGTGCTAGTATATTAACCCGTCGAGAAATGGGGTCAAATCCCTCAAGATTCGTGAGAAACCATTGGTATGCCGAACTTGGTAAACCAGACAATGGAAATGGAAGTGATACAGTTACTTGCAGGGTTGGAACGATGGAAAGGGTAGAGGAAAGTGATCGAGGAGGGGTATCAGGTAAAGGTTCGGGAGGGGGTACACAGTCAATGGAAGGGACAGGATGAATTGGAAAATCCGACTCATCAATTAAAACTGGTTCATCCTCAAAAATTTCCTCAATGTTCTCCTCAAAAATTAGCTCATCTATGCAAATTTCATCGAAATCTAGACGCATCAGGGGTTCGGGAAAAACAGTTAATGACTCGGGATGATGAATTGGAGAGAAAAACTCTACCAAATCTACAGGTTCATCATCCAAAATATTCCCGGCGTCAATATCCTCAATCAAGTGAAAGTCAATTTTCTCAGACACCTCATCAAAAGCATGGATTTCAATCGATTCTGGTTCTAAGATGGAGGTGTAGAGGTCAAAAGGATGGGGTGTGGTTTCACTTGGCAAGGTCCCTTCACAATCGGGTAAATCAAACACTGCAAAGTCGCACAACTTATCAAACATTCTATCTTCAATTGATAATTCAGTTAGGACACTTGATAGACTTTCAACACAGGAGTTGTGGGATTCAATTTGAAACGGGTAGGTTTGATTTGGAAGGGGGTACAGCTCACTCTCTCCACTCAAATTCTCAATCTGTCCAACCGCCTCATCATACATTGGAAAATTAGGAGCTAGTTGGAAACTAGCTACCGGGTCAGTAGGTTGTATGAGGGTGGCCATGGACGTATTTAAATCCATCATCTGTTGGCATGACGCTACCCTAAAGTCTTCCAACGACTGTTCCAGACTAGACATGGGTTGTGACGGGGTTTCAGTAAAAGATTCAAAGTTGTTTGGATACTGAAAACTCCCAAATGGCTGTTCAGAAGCAATGTCTAGGGAAGGTGCAAAAGTCGGGTAGGACTGGTAGGAATTGAATGGCCGGACAGGGGTAGGATCAACATTTGGATACGAAGGTGAATGAAAGTGTTGATCCCAAGAATTTGAAGTGGTGAAAGGAGTGAAAGATCGGCTATGAGATTGTTCAATACGTTCAGCGATGGACAAAGGACGACTTGCAAAAGTGGTATCAACATAAGCGGGTGCGGGAGGTTGAAAAGGTTGATACAAAGTGGAATGCGGAGGGCAAGTGTTTGTCCTAGACGCGTCTATGCGATCTTTCAATGACATTTTGGGCATGGAGGGGTCGTTCGATGTTCGGCCAAAGCAAGAACCGTAAGAAGTAATGTCTGGTTGTGGGTACCAAAGTTCGGCAAGAGTTTTGCGAGGTGGGGTACCCATGATATGAAGAGAGAAAGAAAGAAAGACAGAGAAAAGGAGGGGGGGAAATTTTGATTTTTTTTTATAATTTTTTTTTAGGTAGATATTAACAAAAGAATGAAATATATACACAAAAACAATCTGGACAAAAACAATCACGACACAAAAATACCACACACTTAATCGTTCTAGGGTTCACCTAGGTCAACTAGACCTGCTCCAGAACTTGATTGTCGAAGTAAAACTGTGTCGAGAAACGGGCTCAAGATACAATTATCACGAGACCAGGTAAGTGCAGAGATAAGGGGAGGTTTTCCAACGCTTTCGCGAAGTTCCTTAATTAAATAACCCTTTCACTTTTGGCGGTTTCGCCGTTAATACTTTCCTAGACACCCCGTAAACAATGTACCGTTAAGCGAGGTTCTAAACACGGTTAATTTCTCCTAATGAGCGCGAAGTCCTTAAGGCTTAAAGTCTAATTTCTTTTAAAATTTGTGCGGGTAAACGTTATGCTCAAGTTCGTAATTTGTGGGCCACGGAAAAAGTGATGAAATCCTTTACCGTATATTGTGGGGTTCGCTTTCTCTTAAGTCCGTATTAATGTATGCAATGCGCAATTCAATAAAAATTCTATAAAGAATCAAACAATCGTTTTTTAGTTTAAGCACGGCACAGCAACAAATACGGGTTAGTCAATTTTTAGCGTTTGCTAGCGAACTTGCAAAGAATCCTGCAAAGAATAGTATATTGGATGCGTCGGATTTGAGAAAAAGGTGTTAGTAAAGTACGTACCGTTAAGTTTTTGGGTTAGGAAACCCCCGTTGAATCAAATCCGGTAAGCTTGAAAAGTTTGCTTGCACGGGTCAAACTACCCAGATCTTTGGCAATGTACTTTGCAATCACCTTAGCCTTGAACGTACACTTTGCTCCCCACAATCGCCGTTTGCAAATCCGCAAAAATCTGCAGACTTGCTCACAAAAATTATCAAAAAAAAACAAAAAGATTTTTTTTTATAAATATATACAAAAAGAATATTAACCCGAATAACAAGAAAGAAAATACGCTACCGTCTCCCCGGCAATGACGCCATTTGATCGCACGCTTTTGGCGTGTCGGATGTTCAAAGTTCTAAAGTTATTACCGCGATCAGGACGGTGTCGCTTTGCAGCTAGCCGGTTGAGCACGGGTCGATCCACAGGGAGATGGTTGTATTTCCGTTCTTGTCTTAGACGAGTCAATAAAGAATGTGTATATGTTTGTTCAAGTCTAACCTATGTGTTTTATTTGCAAGTATAAAGTTGTTAAGAAAAAGACACGAAAGTGTAAGCTAAAGAAATCCGTACTCAAAACCTTTGAGCCGAGTCTTGACCAATTGAAGCTAGGACAATCGGCAACAACGTGGATTACGGGATTTAAGCGCGGTATTCGTGGAATCCGGCTTATTTACCCTTGTCCTTCCGTTCTTGTCTCTTGCTTTCGCCTCCGGCCAAACCGAACGCGGTCGCGGTTAGGAATCACCGTTACCTTGTTAGGGTAGGGTGCCTAACGGAGCGCTTGCGTATCGTTTGGGCGGAGTTCAATGGAAAATAACGGGAAAAGGAAATGAGCAAAGAAACGTTAACTTACAATATCGTATTGATTCTTAACAACAACAATAATTACAACCATTCACAAAAAGAACCAAAAAGAGCAAAAGAAAAGAAAAGATTACAAGTAAGTAAGGGCATGGAATTTAAGTGCATGAAAGTAAAGCAAGGTAATAAAAAGCAAGAAAGAAATAAGCAATAAAAAGAACTAGAAACTAGAACTCAAGACAAGTATGGGATCAATAGCCAACCCTTAAACTTGCAAGCTCAATCAAGAGGTTGCAAGATCAAGAGAAGGGTAAAGAACTCATGTGAAATGAAGCACTAATTCCGTAAAAAGATAAAACCCTTGAGATCAATAACAAACCCTTAAACTTTCAAGCTCAATGAAGAGGTTGAAAGATCAAGAGAATGCAAGAATCTCAAGGGGAAGCTAAACAAACAAGAATGATACAAAAAGCCTCATCTTCATTTAACATCCACTCAATGCTCTCACTACATTTTCATGGAGAAAAGATGAAGAAGAAGAAGAAGAAGAAGAACAAAACTACACTAAAAGAGGCTAAAGAAATTTTACCCCTTGGTTTGGCTCAGTTCTGGGGTATTTATAGGAGGGGAACTGGAAACCTAGGGCTAGAATCTGCCCCTACAAGAAAAGACCAACATGCCCCTGAAAAACGACAACGAGAGGAGACTAAATGGCCGCGGTTCCTCGGCCTAAGCGCGCTTATGCCGCGGAACCGCGGCCGTTTAGAGGAGTTAGGCCATGAAATTTGGTGGTTTTCCCTAATTTTTAGTACACTTCAGTGTGGTATATGACTTTTTCTCAGAAACTCTTCCCATTTCTTCCAGAATTTCAGTAGATCAAAAGGTGATGTGATGTGGATCTTTTGCCAAGATTTCCTCGAGCTCCGTGTAGATATGTTGGATCTTGTGTTGACATTGAGCTTTGTGCACGAAAATGACATCGATTTGCCATTTTGTCCCTTAAACTGGTGTGTGGCAACATACGGATAGAGAGCAGAGACCCGTGTTTTATCTGTTGTTGGCAGTAATCCGGAATTTGACGTACTTTTCTATGAATTTCACTTTCTAGAGCTGAGAACCAGTATCCTGTAAATATGTAGCAAACACTGATTAAAAGCACCTGCCTATAAACAAACGAGCGTAAGAATGTGCGGTATAAAATGCAATATTCTGGTATGAACAGAACCCAGGTCCCATCAGCGATCCAGGCATATTCTGAGGCGGTATCAGCTGATCCGGGAGATAGTTGATCGTCGGGAGATCGAGGTCAGGAGGGTTGACACGAAGTATAACACAGCGGATCCACTCACGAAGGCCATTCCCCAGATACAGTTTGAGAGACTCTTCGGGATACTCGGTATGCGATACTACTGCAGCTGGCCCTAGTGCAAGTGGGAGATTGTTAGTTGTATGTATGCCCTAAAGGCCAGTATTGTACAGATGATGTATATTATATTGGATGCTTGGACATATATAGAGATGACTTTCTTGCTCGATATGATAGTATGCTATCTGGTTGCTCTTTATCTTAACATGTATACTTGTCTCTTTATATTGTCTTATAGTTACATGTTGGTAAAGCCCTTAGGATGTGTACTTGACTACCTGGACTATGATGCGGATCATACTAGTGGGGACATGGTAGTCCATAAGTACATCCTTCAAGGTCCCTAGTCGTGGGTGTATCGAGACGGGGCATCGATATACCAGTGTAGACTAGCGTATACGCTTCTCGACCCATGAGATGGGCGATGGATGATCCCATATCCATTGGTGTTTGACATAAGAGATGGTATACGGGTGCTCAGTGGAGACTGGGTACACTGGACGGACTCGCCGAGAACTCCCAGATGGTATTATACCTCACGTCAGATTGCAGTTCTCTGGTGACACTTGTGCAGGTTAGTCTGTAGACCCGAGATCGTCATAGAGTCTTATGTGATTCCCACTGTGCTTTGATTTCCACCTTACCACGTCCATGAGGGCGTGCAAAACGGTGGTTTTTGGGTACAGTCCCGAGTCACATGGAGGCAATGAGCGATAGGAGGGGTTTCGTCTCTCCCGGTATTGGGGGTTGATGCTGCACTGTGCTCGATTGGCCGTAACAGGGAAGTCCCTGGCCAGGGCTGATTAGAGATTTACCGGTAAGTGTTACCAGTAGTTTCTCGACCCGTTATGAGCCTCACATCGGCACGACTTATCGGTTATTGGGGTCTGACGTTTACCACCCATAGACTTGATATGCGACATATCAGATGAGGAGACCGGACTGCACGGGTAGTGTTGCCGGTTGGCTCAACGGGAGTTGTAGCAGGTTCGCTTGTTTTCTTCTGATTGCTCAATACCCGGGTGGCCGTTACGTTTAGCTGATCGCTTGCAGCTTGGGGGTGCTTGATATGATCATCACCCACTGCCGACGTATTGACGAGTCTTAGAGTCCCACAAAGGAGTTACCTAGTCCAGGCGAAACGTTGTGGTGCGCGTATGCGATATGTGCATGGACCCAGTCAAAATGCGCATATAAGATACCGTATATTGATCGGGCGGCTTGCTTTTGGTCGGGTCGTATGTGATATGGCCGGATTGATAAATCAAGTGTTGATTTAACATTTAACCATTAGTTTCTCACTAGAAATCATTTCTTGTATTTTTGGATGTATGCATGCATGTATGCATTCCTTCTTGATTCATGCACATATGGATGTGCATGCACACATACATACATACATCATCCTTCATGGTTGTATATACATAGAAAATGGTGGCAATATAAGACTCACACCATTGTTTTATATATATGGATATATATTGTATTTGTGTTAAAAACAAAAGAAAAGAAAAGGATAATTCATGGTTTACTTTCTACACTTTTCTTTGACCTAACCATGCTCACCCACCATTTAACCATGGATTAACTTTACTTTTGTGTTTTAACTCAAATTAAATAATATCTTTATTGTTTAACCATGGTTTGAGATGAGAAGTGGAAAATATATATACATATATTTTCTATTTTTCCATTAGAGATTATCTTTTCTCTTGTTCTAAAAAAGCCATCATCTTCTTCCTCCTTCTTCTTTTGCTCTATAGATTTCTCTAGTGAGCAAATTACTCATCAAGTTAGGATTTTGAAGTGAGAAAAGCCACCACAACATCATTCTACACAAGTCTTGCCCATTTGTTTAGAGTGTTAGCTTCATTTCTTTCTCTTGATCAAGTGAAGTTGCAAGCTTGGACAAAGCGGACTCCGGGTGGATCATCGTGGACCTAGAGGAGTTCAAGCGGACCTTTTCCAAACCCCAAGTAGCCGAGGAGTCTAGCGTAGGGAGCTACAAAGGTTGTACTCTCAAAATCCTAGCCTTTGTTACTTGTGATAATGTGTTGTTTTAGAAACCCTAATTTTCTAGGATTGATTCTTTGTATGCTTACTTAGCACCCTAAAAATTTAATCTTTGGTACAAATGATGCTTCGAAAACCTTCATGAGGTGCTAGGTAATCCTAACAAATTATTAGCTAACAACCTATGTCAATGCAATAGTATTTCTAAAGTGTACGTGGCATGGCAATTACCGATGAAGATGTGTGTGAGCCGGCAAGTAAGTGTACGTGGTACATACGCATCATCGGTAATGGTGCTGGTGTCCTAACAGCATGATATCAAAACTGCAAATAGGAATCACAATATAAGTATGCGGTGCGGAGCGAACAGCAATAATTAGCGGGAGCTAAATACTAAACACAACGATAACTAATCTGCAGTTAAAGTCATATGAGCCATACAGCTACACTAAACTATAGGGCTGAGCTAACAGGCTAACTGAAGGTAAGGAAACCGCTTAACATCTGAGTCGATACATATATGTACATATATATTAGTCGGTAATCCCGCCTCGATAACATCACATCCGATACCATATCTATAATCAAATATTCCCAAGTCAAAAGTGCGAATCAAACATCAATATATAGCTCGTACGTAAATCCGTCGTACGGCACCCCAAATCTGGGTACAGGCCAGTATCACATTCATCAAAATAATCATTTGGTATCCTCTTTATCAAAAATCATAATCCGGGTACTGACCTACGTCTAGTACGATACTAATATCATCAATATAGTCATGATCTGACTGCTGATCTACAGCCTCATACAAACCGATATCATCATCATATATCGTCATAAAGAGGTATACATCGCCTAATGCGACCTATCATGAATATCTTAATATATCTTATCTCATATCACGATCCCATGTCAACCATTCAATGTATAAACACTATTCATAAGTATCGTCGTCCCAAGATCCGCTATAATATCAAGACGTACCTCGAGTACGAATCCTGCCATATCACCGTTCTCGCGGTCTCAATCAAATCTTATCGACTCATCTCAAATCCCAAATACTACCCTCAAATCCAGTATGTGAACACATAGTCTCATACCCATGTGAACACATAACAATATAACCCCATAAAAGCACATATAAAAGAAGAATGTATGTAAGTATGGGTGTGTGTGTAAATGTGGTGCAACCTCTACCCTAGGGTCTCGCAACACTAAACATATCCAATCACACCTAAAATCTATCTTTATCATAAATAAACTCAACAATATATCATCAATATAAATGTGTGTATACGTATTCGTATACATCACCACGAACTGCGGGGGTGCTATACGCCATCCACCCGACTTCTCCTCATAGATATAAATCTACTCACCTGGTCCTCGCTCGCCGGTGCCGACGTCGCCACGCGCTTGCTTGTCGTCTCGAAGTCCACATGGGGTACCTACATATCATAACGCACCATATCGCATTAAAACCAAATTCGAAATCGAAACGGCATACGAAAATCAAATCGGCACGCGTACCACGCATAGGTCAAAACCTATCGCCTACGCATGCAAGAATAGCCAAATCACCCCTCGATGTCGATGTACAAACGTCAAACCATCGAGAAAACCCAAACACACTCATTTGCGCATTCACGAACACTAATTATAATATAAAATAGGTTAAAATTTACAAAAACCCCAAACTCACTTTAAAAGGCATTTTTCCGAAAATCTAGCAAGCAAAAATTACCCGTTTTAGTACAAAACTCGACGTTTAAACAAATCTAGCGGCCATAATACTTATTAAATAACTTAAATAAGCCATACAAACCATTTCCACGATTTAATTTCACCAAACCACATACGTTCAAAAAAACTAGTTTGCAAAAATACCGATTTTAACTTTTTTTTTAAAGTAAAATCCATAATTTTACAATTAAGCTTGGTTTTGCATGGTCCAAAGCCATTAAACCCCTTATTATAATATTAATAATGACATGAAACCATAATTATATTTTAATCTAAAGCATTTAATAATTTTTCCAAAAACCCTAGTTAGCAAAATAGCTTAATTAGGACATTTTATAAGTAATGGTTTGCAATTAACAACTAGATTAGCTTTCTACATGATTTAAGATGTTAATCCATATCACATAACCATGCACCATTCATCACAACCTAATTCCACAACAAAACCCTAATCTAATCCTTCTCTTGAAAACCCACATCTTTCAATTAAACCATAATTAAGCATCTAATAAGCTACATTAAGGAATTTAAACCAACAATTGACCAATGGGTCAAAAGTTATACCTCACAGACCATGATCAAACTTGAAATCTAGACCTCCAAAATGAAATCCTTGCACCAAGATCCATGCTAAAAGGGATAAGGGAAAATGGGTAAGGCTTTGTTTTGAATTTTAGTTTAGATTTTGATGGGAATTGGTGAATTTTTTTGAGGGAAAAATGAGGGAAGAAGAGGGAAGAGGGCTGTTGTTTTGGGGCTTGAAATTTCGGCCAGGAAATGTGGGGGGGGTGAGGGAGGAGAGAGAGTGAGGTGGAGAAAGTGAGAAGAAAAGTCAAAGTCCGCCTTTACTTCTTTCACTTTCTTTTCTTTTCTTTTCTTTTCTATTCAAACAAGAGGTGATGGAGAGAGAGGGGGGGAAGGCTGTCAAGGTGGGTCCAGCCACATGGGGGGGAGAGAGAGAGGGTGACGTGTGGGTGTGTGGGTTAGGGAAAAAGATAAATGTATTACCCAATTCCCACTAACACAACATTCACTAATTAAGCCATTTTCTTCGATATTTTCTAAACCGTTTTGGCAAACCGTTTCGTTTCAGAAACAATATTTTACCTGTCAGATTAGTGTGTCATGAATTATAAAATTCGTATCAACCCATTCCAATTTGTAATTTTCCCTAATTAAATGTATTAGTGACGGCTTAAAATAATATTAAAATAATTAATTTCGGAAAAATTTTCAGAAAATTTGAAAGTTCACCAGTGGCTCAATAAATACTAAATACTAGCAATTGCATAGCTAGAATATGTATATTTAATTTTATAATAAAGATATTTGTATTTTGACTTTTTACAAAAAAAAACCCTTATTTTACCGATTTTCTGAAATTTCACCGAAACGATTTTCAAAACGTTACACATATGCACAAGTAAAGAGACCATGACTCATCACTTGTGCATGTGTCACAATTAATACACTTAATCATGATTATGAGCTCATTATTTTCTTATGCAAACATTAATCCAAATGTTTTCAATAATAAAAAGAGAATGGTATCTACTAAAGTAAACTCGTGACGGATCACAAGAGTACCCCACACCTGTATATACATACCTGCATCCGCAATCCGACCGAATGCGAATGCGATGAGACCAATGTAATCCAACAAATCTAATATTAGGATCCGGCTTAAACCAAAGCCCACTAGTATGATCCGTCCGATCATAATCCGTACACTACTGCACGTATATGATCGAACCCTGCCATAATACCATACGGCCTCTACAACGTTTCGCCCGAAACTTGAAAACTATCTGTAGGGGACTCTAAAGACTCGACAATACTTTGGCTGTGGATTTAACCACTAGCACATCAGAGGTACTAGCCGTACGTAACGGGCTACCAGGTATTGACCAAAAGGGAGGTCGATGAGCGAACTCATCCTGACACCCTATTGCGCCTGTCAGTGACAATATCCGTACAGTCCGGTCCGTTCGTCTAAGAGCATCGCATGGCGGGCCTAGGGGTTGGTAAAAGTCAGACCCCCAAAAACGGTACAAGTCGTGTCGGAGTGTAGCCCAGAACACCCTGAGATACTACTGTAATACCTACCAATAAATCTCCTGCCTTGGCCAAGGACTTCGTGTAATGGCTCTCCTAGACACAGCACGATCTCACCCCCAATACCGGGAGAGACGAAAGCCCTGCCGATCCGCTCACTGCCTCCATGTAGCTCGGGACTGTATCCAACTAAAACCTGTTTGCATGACTCCTTTGAGCCGTGGTAGGGTAGTAATCAAAGCACAGTGGGAACTCACATGAGACAAATGACGATCTCAGGTCGATGAACCAACCTGTACCATGTCACTGTTAGTGTATATGCCCTAGGGGCCATTATTGTATCATACTAGCATGTATATTACTTAATGGAAGCTTGGGATATTCACAGTTGTATATAACAGTCTTGCTAAACATGGTAGTATGCTACTTGGTTTGAGTCTACTTTAATATGTGCATATGTTTCTTGTAACGTATCACTTATACATATTAGTAGAGCCCATAGGATCTTTGCTTGATTACCAGTGTCGTGATGGCAGTCACACTAGTGGGGGCTGGGTAGTCTGTAAGCAACATCCTATACAGGTCCCTGGTCGTTGGATTATCGAGATAGGGCATCGATATTCCAGAGTAGACTAAGTGCATACGCTTCTCATCCCAGTTGGGGAGATGGTCTGTCCCACAGCCATTAGTACGTCGTACTAGAGATAGTATACAGGTGCTCGTTAAGTTACGGGTACACCGGACAGGACTCGCCGGGGAACTGATTGGTTGGTATTATACCCATCGTCAGTTAACAGTTCCCAGGTGACATAAGTACAGCATAGTCCGCCTTGACACTGCTGCTTCGCCTCGAGTGTGTCCCACTGTTCTTAAATTGCTACCCTACCACGGCTCAAAGGAGTCATGCAAACAGGTAGCAGTTGGGTGCAGTCCCGAGCACTTGGAGGCAGTGGCGGTTAGATAGGATTCGTCTCTCCCGGTATTGGGAGATGATATCGTGCTGTGTCAGAGAGCCATTACGCAAAGTCCCTGGCCAGGGCAAGCGAGATATACTGGTAGGTTCCAGTAGCTTCTCAGGGTGTAATGGACTTCGCTCCGACACAACTTATACAGCTATTAGGGGACTGACACTTGCCGCCCCCTAGGCTTGATATGCGACAGTCTTAGTCGAACAGACCGGGCTGTATGGAGATTGTCACATCAGGCTCAGTAGGGGTTCGGATGGTTTTCCTCATCGGCCTTCTTATCGACATCTACCTAGGGACCGTTACGTACAGCTAGTGCCGCTTGCGGTCTGTGGTTAAACCCACTGCCAGCGTAGTGTCGAGTCTTTAGAGTCCCACACAGAGAGTTTCCCTGCTCCAGGCGAAACGATATAGAGGTCGTATGGTTTTACGACAAGGGTTCGGATGCGTACGTATGTTTACGCACGTACGACTTTTCGGACAGTTTTTACTAGCCGGGTTTGGTTTAAGCCAGTTTCTAGTATCGGGTTATTGGATTTATACAGTCTAAAGTTTTTCCGTGTTTTCACGGATTATAAGGGCGTTATCGTAATTTGTCGGGAACTTCTAGAAGAGTGGTGACTAAGGGGTTAAGGTGGCATGAGCATTAATTGATTAATGACTCATTTGTATGATTCATCATTTGCACTTAATGACTCATTAATGAGATTATGAGTCATATGATGAATCACACAAGGTGAATGCATCAACCATAATGATTAAATCATTTATTTATTTATTTGATTAAATTGTTATGGTTGTTATATTCAAAATGAGTTCATTATTCTTTTCATTCTCATCTTCTCCTTCTCTCTCCTCAAGCTCACTCTCTCTTGAAACCCTAACCCTAACCTCTCATGTGTTGAGATCAAAGGTTAGCTAGACTAAAACATCCATAACCTCACTCTATATCCCCTAGGTAGCTTAGATTAGCACTTTAAGCAACCTAGTTATCTCAAGTTTGAGATTTAGCTTGGCGTAGGAGCTTTCGGGTGGATCGTCTTTGATTCGAGGAGGCCGTGAAGTTGCCGATGTTCCAAGGAGCCTACGAGGAGTGGAGGACAGCGATGAAGACCCGAAGGACATATAACGTGAGGTATAACTCCGGTACCGAGTAGTTAAACCTCTAGTATAACGTTAGCAATGGTTTAGATTACGATTCATGCGCTCAAGTCCGTGTTACGAAGCTTTGATAATCGTTTTTCATATATTCCGCCTCCCCGCAAGTTAGTGGGGTGCGTGACATGGACTTATAGTGGTATCAGAGCCAACTAAACCATTACTAGCTTGTTAGCAACTGATTAGAAGTTCGATCGACGGAAAACACGGAAAACAAAACCCTAATCCTTAACAGTTTCTGTAAATTTTAAAAGTGTCACAAAAAATTTTTGACAGACCTTAAAATTCACAGCAGGGAATTGTAAGAAATCTGGGAAAATTCGAGGAGGTAACTCGACTAAACGGCCGCGGAACCTCGGCCAAATGGTGCTTTTGGCCGCGATTCCGCCGCCGAGTCAACGCCGAGTTGACTCGGAGTTTCACAGTAATTCTTATTTTTTTGTGTTTTGTTTTCCTGTATATACTGTTTCTGCCCAGGTTGCCTCTGTGTTGATTTGATTTTGGGGTAGACACGGATATAGGTAATCGATCGATATTCTAAACTATTTGCTAATTGGATCTTTATTTGTAATGTTTTATGTGTTCGTAAACCTCCCCTAACTGCTAGTATGTCGGTTGGCAGGGGGTTGCACATATCTGTGATGTTATATATAACTGTTTGTGTATATGAACTGTGTTGGACTGCTGTGATGATTAGCCGGGGTTTAAGATGTATTTAATATTCATTCATTCAATGTAAATGTAATAAGTTGTAATATTCTTTTGCGGGGCACATCCAGGTTGCGGTTGTAGCCACCGTTGTATTATTTCTTTTTACTGTTTTTGCTCCTAGGATAGACCCAAGGTGGGGTGCACAAACTACCGGGTACTTTGAAGTGTTGAGGTAGACCGCTTCACTTCTGGTACTTGGCGGGTAGTTTGCCGTACCCATAGGGGTCTGGGGTGGGGTAATGGCTATTCATCACAACTGTGTAATCCGTCTTTTATTGCGGGCTCAAAGCAAAATGCGGATTGCTAGAATATCCAATAAAGTTCATCTGTGATCTGGAATGCTTATTATTGCGTCTGACGAATGTACAATATCTATATATGATAGCTATTAGACGTCACTTATGTTTTACACCCACGCTAGCCCAGCCCCCGCTCTGTCGTTAGTTAAGTAACCTAACGGGTGATGACGGGACCCAGTGGCGAATGCGGATGGCATAAGAGGACGTGGTATTTTCGTTGTTTTCTGCATTGATAGGATAAATGATGGGACGCATTATTATGCAAAGAAAATAAACCAAAGTTGAATCGTTGGAACAAATTTAAAAGAAACCACTCGGTTATTTTAAAAGATCAGAATTTTTAATTGCGGAGCTTTAACCACTCCTTTTAAAAAGTATCAGGTTCCTTCGATTATATCAAGTTCACTACGTTCACGGTTTTGCCAAAACCATTCGTAGCCCTCCGTCATTTTATATAGATAGCCAATAGTATTCAAGCTGTGTTTGTTGACTAAAGTCAAGGCACAGTGTTTGGGAGCTGTTGGATATTTATATGCAGCATAGATAGATGCGTTGGTTTGGGATAGTCGTATTACCTTGTTGACTAAAGTCAAGGGTATGTACGGGTGGGTTCAAATTAACCTGGACAATGACAGGTAGAACTTGACATGTGACTTATGATTTTTTGACTAAAGTCAAGGTCATAAGAGCATGGGGCAAAAATCCACATCGGGAATTTCTAAAGAAACTGAAATTTGCAGAGAGAGCATACCATTTTGGAGTTTGATGAATGTTGGTAGGATTCCTTCAACATTATCATACGATGATATTTTGGATCCCGATCCTACTGTGAGTACATACTACTTATCAGGAGATTCGTCACTTAACGATCAATGCTATAAACCAAGTAGGTGCCAAGAAAGGTGTCAGCGGGGTTACGCCCCAAGAGAAAAGAGGTTATTTAATTAAGGAACTTCGCGAAAGCGTTGGAAAACCTCTCTCGAAGTATCGACACTAGCTTGGCTGAACGGTTAAGCAAGTATTGTACGGTGAGAATTGTCCTGGCTAATTCTTCTTTTATGGTTTGAGGAAGGATTCGAGAAACAGTGGGAGCCATCCTGTTTAGATAAACTCAAAACCAATCTAAACTTGCAACAGCATCATGCTAAAATGTTTTCTTCTCTCTCTCTTAATTGCAGCGACCTTGTGACCATACATAGGTTACATCTAGATAACAAATTGACTGAATCTGACTTATATGACTGGCAAAGGTCTGTCCAGATGTCCATTGGCTATGACAAGCTGGACCACCCTATTACTACTCAAGATCCCGCCGTCCCAGGTCCAGTTTCCACTGTCGCGGATATGGATATCCGTCAGACAAGGGAAAAAGATAAAGCGAAAGCTAAGTGCCTCGTGTTAGCTTCAGTTGATGGTGTATACCAGAAGCAGCACGAGAAGATGGACTTAGTTTCCATCTTTCTCCATAATAAAGATTTATATGGAGAGCAATCTCATATCACTAGATATGAAACCTCGAACGAATTAATTCAAGCGAGGTTAGCTGACGGGTCATCTGTAGGGGACAACATCCTTACAATGACTAGCTGTATTGATGAGCTCCAGGACCTGGAGACCGCGTTGGGAAACGAGTCAAATACTGATTTGATTCTACAGTCTCTGCCTCCTACCCTGAAGGAAACCAGGGAAGGAGAAGGAAAGAGAAAGGCAAAAGTTTCGGGACTGGATATAGTAAAAGAGGGACATTCCTATTGTTACAAGAATGAACATTGGCAGAATGATTGCAGGGCTTTAGAAGCCAGTAACCAGAATGAGAAGCATGTTGTGGCTTCAGCCTCAAGTGTGTTTGTTATTGAGAACTGTATGTCAGTTAATCCTACTTCCTGGGTATTGGATACCGAGTCAGGAACTCACATCTGTAATTCATTACAGACTCTGAGAAACCGTAGGGTTATCGGGATAGGTGATATGACCCTCACGGTTGCTAACGGAATGAGCATGAACGCTGAATCCGTAGGGGAATATCATCTTGGACTGACAACTAGGCAGATATTGATTCTGCGTAACTGTTTTTATGTACCAGGTACGACTTGTAATATCATATCTGTACCCTTACTTTCTAAGGAAGTACATGATTTTGCTTTTACAAGAGATGTGGTTCACATCCACCTAAATCAAGATTTGATTGGGTCAGGTACATTAGAAAATGGAATATACGTATTAAATCAAGCTCAAATTTTCAGTGTCCAGAACACACTTAAAAGAAAGTCTCCGGAAACAAATCAGGCTTTCTTATGGCATTGTAGACTAGGTCACATCAATGAGAGAAAGTTGACTAAGTTACATGGAGAAGGATATTTGAATCCATTCGAATATCAATCTTATACTACTTGTGAATATTGTCTCATGGGAAAGATGACAAAGACTCCGTTTACTGGACACGGAGTAAGAGCAAGCGAGCTCTTGGGACTCGTACACAGTGACGTGTGCGGTCCAATGTATACACATGCGCGAGGTGGTTATTCCTACTTCATTACTTTTACGGATGATTTCTCTAGGTATGGATATATCTTCTTAATGAAGCATAAATCCGAAGCCTTTGAGAAATTTCAAGAATACAAGAATGAGGTGGAAAAACAAACCGGCAAAAGTATCAAGACACTAAAATCTGATCGAGGTGGTGAATACTTAAGTGCCGAGTTCCTAGGTTACTTAAAAGAGAATGGAATTCTCTCTCAGCTTACTCCTCCATACACACCACAACATAACGGTGTATCGGAGAGACGGAACCGAACCCTATTGGATATGGTACGTTCCATGATGAGTAACGCTGAGTTGCCGCGATCATTCTGGGGATATGCACTAGAATCAGCTGCATATCTTTTAAACCGAGTTCCAACCAAGACTGTGCCTACCACACCATATCAGATGTGGAGTGGGAAGAAACCCTGTCTTAAGTATCTTAACACATGGGGATGTCCAGCTTTTGTAAAGAAGCAGCATGCGGACAAGCTCGAGGCACGCTCAGTACAATGTAAGTTTGTGGGATATCCAAAGAACTCCATGGGATATTGTTTCTATTACGCAGAGGAACAAAAGGTCTTTGTTTCTCAACATGCCCACTTCTTGGAAACTGAGTTTTTAGAAAATCAGAAGAGTGGGAGCACAATAGAACTGGAAGAAATTCCAGAACCATAAGCTATTACTGAAACCTTGGTAGAACGAGAAGGTTCAGGAGAACAGGACATCCCGACGCCGCTCCGCAGGAGTAGTAGGCAATCTCATCCGCCCGAGAGATACTACGGTTTTCTCATAGACGGGGATAGAGAGGATTGCACTATTGATTATGATGAGCCTACTAGCTTCCAGCAAGCCATTCAGAGCGGTGACTCAGTAAAATGGCTGGATGCAATGTTGACCGAAATGGAGTCCATGTACACCAACAAAGTATGGACTTTGGACATTGCTCCAGATGGGGTAAAACCCGTAGGATGCAAATGGATCTTCAAAAAGAAGATTGGTGTAGATAGACAGGTTGAAACCTATAAGGCTAGACTTGTTGCAAAGGGTTTCCATCAAAGGCCTGGTTTGGACTATGACGAAACATTTTCTCCAATGGCTATGCTTAAATCTATTCGGGTCCTTCTTGCTATTGCTGCCTTCCACGATTATGAAATCTGGCAGATGGACGTAAAGACGGCCTTTCTAAATGGTAATTTGGAAGAAAGCGTCTATATGGATCAGCCAGAAGGATTCATTCAGAGTGGGAGCAGCGGTAAAGTATGCAAGCTGCTTAAGTCCATTTATGGACTAAAGCAGGCATCGCGGAGTTGGAACATCTGTTTTGATGATGCTGTCAAAGAATTTGACTTTATCAAAAATCCAGATGAACCATGCATATACAGTAAGATTGTAGGGAGAGCTGTAGTATTCCTCGTCTTGTACGTGGACGACATTCTCCTAATAGGAAATGATATTCCTATGTTACAGTCAGTCAAAAGATTCTTGTCACATAAATTCTCCATGAAAGACCTAGGTGATGCCACCTACATTCTGGGAATCCGGATCTATCGTGATAGATCAAAGAGGATGTTGGGACTTTCACAGTCCAGGTACATAGACACCATAGTGAAGAGATTCAGTATGGATGATTCTAAGCGCGGTAACCTACCGGCTTATCACGGAATCACCCTCTCCAAAGAGATGTCTCCCAAGACTGATTTGGAAAGGGATCGCATGTCGATTATACCCTACGCTTCTGCGGTAGGCTCTATAATGTATGCGATGTTATGTACCAGACCAGATGTAGCATACGCATTGAGCGTTGTAAGCCGGTATCAGGCAAACCCAGGGGAGAAGCACTGGATAGCAGTAAAGAACATTCTCAAGTACCTGAGAAGGACTAAGGAGATGTTCTTGGTGTATAGCGGAAAAGACCTCCAGATAGAGGCCTTTGCCAACTCCGGCTTCCAGAGTGACAAAGATGACTCCAAATCCATATCGGGTTATGTCTTTACCCTCAATGGAGGGGCGGTCTGTTGGAAGAGTTCCAAGCAGGAGACCGTTGCTGACTCAACAATGGAAGCGGAGTACATAGCTGCTTGCGATGCCGCAAAAGAAGCAGTCTGGATGAAGAAGTTCCTCACGGAACTTTAGGTGGTTCCTACCAGTGTTGGTCCAATACCTCTGTATTGTGACAACAACGGCGCTATAGCTTTAGCAAAGGAACCCAGGTCCCATCAGAAGTCCAGACACATCTTAAGGCGGTATCACCTGATCAGGAAGATCGTAGATCACCGGAAGATCGAGGTGAAGAGAGTAGAGACAGAGAATAACATTGCTGATCCATTCACAAAGGCCCTTCCTCAGACGCAGTTCGAGAGGATATTCGAGATGATAGGTCTACGATATGCCAGCTCATGGCCCTGGTGCAAGTGGGAGATTGTTAGTGTATATGCCCTAGGGGCCATTATTGTATCATACTAGCATGTATATTACTTAATGGAAGCTTGGGATATTCACAGTTGTATATAACAGTCTTGCTAAACATGGTAGTATGCTACTTGGTTTGAGTCTACTTTAATATATGCATATGTTTCTTGTAACGTATCACTTATACATATTAGTAGAGCCCATAGGATCTTTGCTTGATTACCAGCGTCGTGATGGCAGTCACACTAGTGGGGGCTGGGTAGTCTGTAAGCAACATCCTATACAGGTCCCTGGTCGTTGGATTATCGAGATAGGGCATCGATATTCCAGAGTAGACTAAGTGCATACGCTTCTCATCCCAGTTGGGGAGATGGTCTGTCCCACAGCCATCAGTACGTCGTACTAGAGATAGTATGCAGGTGCTCGTTAGGTTACGGGTACACCGGACAGGACTCGCCGGGGAACTGATTGGTTGGTATTATACCCATCGTCAGTTAACAGTTCCCAGGTGACATGAGTACATCATAGTCCGCAGACTTGACACTGCTGCTTCGTCTCAAGTGTGTCCCACTGTTCATAGATTGCTACCCTACCATGGCTCAAAGGAGTCGTGCAAACAGGTAGCAGTTGGGTGCAGTCCCGAGCACTTGGAGGCAGTGGCGGTTAGATAGGATTCGTCTCTCCCGGTATTGGGAGATGATATCGCGCTGTGTCAGAGGCCCATTACGCAAAGTCCCTGGCCAGGGCAAGCGAGATATACTGGTAGGTTCCAGTAGCTTCTCAGGGTGTAATGGACTTCGCTCCGACACAACTTATACAGCTATTAGGGGACTGACGCTTGCCGCCCCCTAGGCTTGATATGCGATAGTCTTAGACGAACAGACCGGACTGTACGGAGATTTTCACATCAGGCTCAGTAGGGGTTCGGATGGTTTTCCTCATCGGCCTTCTTATCGACATCTACCTAGGGACCGTTACGTACAGCTAGTGCCGCTTGCGGTCTGTGGTTAAACCCACTGCCAGCGTAGTGTCGAGTCTTTAGAGTCCCACACAGAGAGTTTCCCTGCTCCAGGCGAAACGATATAGAGGTCGTATGGTTTTACGACAAGGGTTCGGATGCGTACGTATGTTTACGCACGTACGACTTTTCGGACAGTTTTTACTAGCCGGGTTTGGTTTAAGCCAGTTTCTAGTATCGGGTTATTGGATTTATACAGTCTAAAGTTTTTCCGTGTTTTCATGGATTATAGGGGCGTTCTCGTAATTTGTCGGGAACTTCTAGAAGAGTGGTGACTAAGGGGTTAAGGTGGCATGAGCATTAATTGATTAATGACTCATTTGTATGATTCATCCTTTGCACTTAATGACTCATTAATGAGATAATGAGTCATATGATGAATCACACAAGGTGAATGCATCAACCATAATGATTAAATCATTTATTTATTTATTTGATTAAATTGTTATGGTTGTTATATTCAAAATGAGTTCATTATTCTTTTCATTCTCATCTTCTCCTTCTCTCTCCTCAAGCTCACTCTCTCTTGAAACCCTAACCCTAACCTCTCATGTGTTGAGATCAAAGGTTAGCTAGATTAAAACATCCATAACCTCACTCTATATCCCCTAGGTAGCTTAGATTAGCACTTTAAGCAACCTAGTTATCTCAAGTTTGAGATTTAGCTTGGCGTAGGAGCTTTCGGGTGGATCGTCTTTGATTCGAGGAGGCCGTGAAGTTGCCGATGTTCCAAGGAGCCTACGAGGAGTGGAGGGCAGCGATGAAGACCCGAAGGACATGTAACGTGAGGTATAACTCCGGTACCGAGTAGTTAAACCTCTAGTATAACGTTAGCAATGGTTTAGATTACGATTCATGCGCTCAAGTCCGTGTTACGAAGCTTTGATAATCGTTTTTCATATATTCCGCCTCCCCGCAAGTTAGTGGGGTGCGTGACATGGACTTACAGTCACCAGGAAACTGCTATCTGACATCAGGTATAATACCAACTAGCATGTTCCCGGCGAGTCCTGTTCGGTGTACTCATAATCCAATGAGCACTTGTATACATCTTAGGTGATCCAACTGACACCAATGGCTTGTGAGACCGGCCACCGCCCCTCGTCGGGGTCTCAACTGTATACACTAGTCTACTAATGGAGTATCGATGCCCAGTCTCGAAACTCCCACGACTAGGGACCTTCTAAGGATGTGCTTATAGACCCCAGCTCCCACGTATATGATCGCCATCATACTGCTAGCAGTCAAGCAAGAATCCTAAGGGCTCTATCAATGTGTAATAGCGACCTGTAAGGTCACCTAAAGCAGTACACGATGATAAAGATAAACCAGATAGCATACTATCATCTTGAGTAAGACTGTCCTACCGGCATAGGTCCACCCTCAATCATTGCAATCATGTGCCTGTGATCCAATAATTGACTCTGAGGGCACTATATCCAACACCTGTTCTATTGCGCATATGAAATGCATCGTGCATACATAGCTACATGTACACCTTTATATGATGTTGCATTTGATTTTGGAGAAATTGGGAACCGCATGATATATTTAAAAACTGGACTCATTTAAAAGAGCGGTTTTCCCTTGATATGCTCATATCACCGTTTTACGTTGCATATATCATATTTCATGGATTTACGCATTGAGATACGGATTTCATGTGATTTATGGATTTGAGAACCGTGGGGATATTTCAAGAAAGTATGCATTATTTTGAAAACCCGGTTTCTCTTGATATGATATTTCGATGCATCCACCATGAGTTTTCTCGGTTGTGAGACTTGTGTTAGAAACCCGATTCGAGGAGTTGGATGATCCGTTTGCGGGTTCATGGTGGACCCGGTACGGTACCCCGGGACAAGAAAGGGATGTTGTACAGTAGACGATGAGCCTGGCAGAGGGACTACTACCTACCGGTGATTGGTTGGACCCGCCGGTTGTAAGTGTACGGCGGCGCCCCGGCCGTCAATCCGACGCCGGAATGCGGAAGTGGTGATTTACTTTAACTTTTCAAACCGGCACCACCGCGCACTATAAACCCAGATCGTGCCATTAAACTAGATCTAGCTAACTAGAGAAGGGGGTAAAGAGATATACCGAGCGATCCGTGTCCTCCGGTCTTCTCGTCGTCGTCCCGATCTCCCGCGGAATGTCCGGTCTCCACCTCCTCGCCGGAAGGGCACCACGTCGCCTGCTTCTTTTACGGGCTCCCACCTCTTGACCGAGGCAACTCGGGCACGAAGTTGGCGAGCCAACGTGCCCAAGGTTTACTGTAGAATGTGTGTAAAACCATGTCTCATTTTGGGGTTCATGGAGGTTGCCATTTTGGTGGAGGGATGATACATGAACTTTGTAGAGGAACTTGGGGATTTTTTTAGAACACAAGAAAACCAAAATCCCACACCACAAAAAAGGGGCAGCCCCAAAAATGGCCGGCCTCACTAGATTAAGGAGAGAGAGAGGAGTGAGCCAAGTGAGTGAGAATAATACAAGGGAACAATGATAATCATGAAGGGAAATGATCACACACTCAAAACCACACTCAACCAACCATCATATCCCTCCATCATCACTCACAAAAGTCAAGCTATGATGACTAAAGAAAGTCAAGCAATGATGGTGCAAGTATCATGATACAATAATATGCAAAGACAACCCTCCAAAATGCTTATTTGCACAAATGCAAATAAGCCCTCCTCCACCAATCTTCGGCCAATGAAAGATACAAAGAAAAATGGCCGAAACGGAAAGCAAATTGGCAACTCCAAAAAAACCGATCCCGTAATAAATTACAGGAAAAACCCCGATACTGTGTATACACACCCGCATTTGTATTCCAACCGAAATACAAATGCAATGAAACAAAATCTACACTGTACTATACTAGGATCCGGCTTAAACCAAAGCCGGCTAATATTATCCGTCTGATCATGATCCGTGCAATACCGCACGTATCTGATCGAACCCTGCCATATCTCCATACGGCCTCTACAGCGTTTCGCCCGAAAACTTGAGCAACTGAATGTAGGGGACTCTAAAGACTCGTCAATACTATGGCTGTGGATTTAACCACTAGCACGTCAGAGTTATTAGCCATACGTGACGGGCTACCAGCTATTGACCAAAAGGGACGTCGATGAGCGAACTCATCCTGACACCCTACTGAGCCTGTCAGTGATAATATCCGTACAGTCCGGTCCGTTCGTCTATGAGCATCGCATGGCGGGCCTAGGGGGTTGGTAAAAGTCAGACCCCCAAAAGCGGTACAAGTCGTGTCAGAGATCAGCCCAGAACACCCTGAGATACTACTGGAATACCTACCAGTAAATCTCCTGCCTTAGCCAAGGACTTTTCATGTTCTGGCTCTCCTAGACACAGCGCAACCTCACCCCCAATACCGGGAGAGACGAACCCCCGAAGATCCGCTCACTGCCTCTATGTGGCTCGGGACTGTACCCAACTAAAACCTGTTTGCACGTCTCCTTTGAGCGTGGTAGGGTAGTAATCAAAGTACAGTGGGAACTCACACGAGACAAATGACGATCCTCAGGTCGATGAACTAACATGTACACATGTCACCAGGGAACTGCTGTCTGACGTCAGGTATAAGACCAACTAGCATGTTCCCGGCGAGTCCTGTCCGGTGTACTCATAACCCAATGAGCACCTGTACACAGCTTAGGTGAACCAACTGACACCAGTGGCTTATGAGACCGGACACCGCCCCTCGTCGGGGTCTCGACTGTATACACTAGTCTACTCTGGAGAATCGATGCCCTGTCTCGAAACTCCCACGACTAGGGACTTTTTAAGGATGTGCTTACAGACTACCAGCTCCCACGTATATGATCGCCCTCATACTGCTGGCAGTCAAGCATGAATCCTAGGGGCTCTATCAACGTGCAATAGTGACCTGTCAGGTCACCTAAAGCAGTACACGATGATAAAGATAAACCAGATAGCATACTATCATCTTGAGTAAGACCGTCCTACCGGGATAGGTCCTCCCACAATCATTGCAATCACGTGCCTGTGATCCAATAATTGACTCTAAGGGCACTATCTCCAACAATCTCCCACTTGCACTCAAGGCTAATTATTGCGATGTCGCATACTCACAGCCCGTGTGATACCGAACACCCAACTCCTCTACTTGTCAGTCTCACAAAGCTCGTTTGCGAAACTATTGCGTTCGAGGAATAGCCTCAGTGAGTGGATCCGCTTTGATTTTTCTTTCTATGTCTCTCAATATCTCAAGTTCGCGGAGAATGCCATCTCCCGAAATGAGCAATACTTGTCTTAGAATGTGTCTGGATGTCTGATGGGACCTAGCTCATAAATGAACTCCAAATCCAAACTTCTTAGACTGTATCGTCAACTGAACTTAATCAGTATCCTGCGCCATGCCTCCCTCAGTATTTCCTTGGACCACCTGCCCAAAATACCGCCCCTCGTCAGAAGGAAAACTAGAACTCTGACAACCTCCTTGTCGTCTAGGTCACCTTGGAAACCTGGAATGATAACTATCTCCCGAATGAGGTTGTCGTTATCATATCCCTAGAACTTCCACTTATGTTCTCAAGCTGCTTCCGATTGTTTATCCAGGATTAGATCAATATCAACTTATTGCATCTACTGCAAGAACAACATCTGGTGTGGTACTTGACATATCATGATTGACTCAATTGCCTAACCAAGTGATCTGCCAATCATGCACATCCTGTAAGTGCACGGCGGCGCCCCGGCCGTCAATCCGACGCCGGAATGCGGAAGCGGTGATTTACTTTAACTTTTCAAACCGGCACCACCGCGCACTATATACCCGGATCGTGCCATTAACTAGTCCTAGCTAACTACAAGATGGGAAGAGAGATATACCGAGTGATCCGAGTCCTCCGGTCTTCTCGTCCTCGTCCCGATCTCCCGCGGAATGTCCGGTCTCCATCATCTCGCCGGAAAGGCACCACGTCGCCTGCTTCTTTTACGGGCTCCCACCTCTATACCGAGGCAACTCGGGCACGAAGTTGGCGAGTCGACGTGCCCAAGATTTGCTGTAGAATGTGTAGTGCTCATGTCTCATTTCGGAGTAGTGGATGTTGCCTTTTAGTGGAGGGATGAACCATGGAGTTTTACTTGGGAATTTTGGTGAGGAAAATTGATATGATATCAACAAAGAACCACCCTCAAAAATGGGACAACCCTCATCTCTTATGGCCGGCCATCACAAAATGGTGAGAGAGAGGAGAGAGTATATGTGGCCAAAATGCAAAAAAGTGAGCCAAAAAACAAGAGAGAGAAAAGGTTATCATATGAAGAAATGATCACAAAGAAACTCCAACACTCATACTACCATCATCAACAACCATGATTGCTCACAAAGTCAAGCAATCATGAACCATGGAAAGTCAAGGGATGGTCCTCCATCATGAGACCATCATGATCCAACAATATGCAAAGACCCCCTTCCAAATTGCTTATTTGCACAAATGCAAATAAGCCCTCCTCCACCAATCTTCGGCCAATGAAGGATACAAAGAAATATGGCCGAAACGGAAAGCAAACTGGCAACTCCAGAAAACTGGTCCCGTAATAAATTATAGGAAAACCCTGATCCTGTGTAAACACACCTGCATCTGTATTCCGACCGGATACAAATGCAATGAGACAAAATCTACATTGTCCTATACTAGGATCCGGCTTAAACCAAAGCCGGCTAGTATTTTCTGTCCGATCCTGATCCGTGCAATACCGCACGTATCTGATCGAACCCTGCCATATCTCCATACGGCCTCTACAGTGTTTCGCCCGAAAACTTGAGCAACTGAATGTGGGGGACTCTAAAGACTCGTCAATACTATGGCTGTGGATTTAACCACTAGCACGTCAGAGGTATTAGCCATACGTGAAGGGCTACCGGCTATTGACCAAAAGGGACGTCGATAAGCGAACTCATCCTGACAGCCTACTGAGCCTGTCAGTGACAATATCCGTACAGTCCGGTCCGTTCGTCTATGAGCATCGCATGGCGGGCCTAGGGGGTTGGTAAAAGTCAGACCCCCAAAAGCGGTACAAGTCGTGTCGGAGTGTAGCCCAGAACACCCTGAGATACTACTGGAATACCTACCAGTAAATCTCCTGCCTCGGTCGAGGGCTTCGTGTAATGGCTCTCCTAAACACAGCGCGACCTCACCCCCAATACCGGGAGAGACGAACCCCTGAAGATCCGCTCACTGCCTCCATGTGGCTCGGGACTGTACCCAACTAAAACCTGTTTGCACGTCTCCTTTGAGCGTGGTAGGGTAGTAATCAAAGTACAGTGGGAACTCATACGAGACAAATGACGATCCTCAGGTCGATGAACTAACCTGTACACATGTCACCTGGGAACTGCTTTCTGACGTCTGGTAAAATCCAAACTAGCAGGTTCCCGGCGAGTCTTGTCCGGTGTACTCATAACCCAATGAGCACCTGTATACATCTTAGGTGAACCAACTGACACCAGTGGCTTGTGAGACCGGCTACCGCCCCTCGTCGGGGTCTCGACTGTATACACTAGTCTACTCTGGAGTATCGATGCCCTGTCTCGAAAACTCCCATGACTAGGGACCTTTTAAGGATGTGCTTATAGACTACCAGCTCCCACGTATATGATCGCCCTCATACTGCTGGCAGTCAAGCAAGAATCCTAGGGGCTCTATCAACGTGTAATAGCGACATGTCAGGTCACCTAAAGCAGTACACGATGATAAAGATAAACCAGATAGCATACTATCATCTCGAGTAAGACTGTCCTACCGGCATAGGTCCTCCCTCAATCATTGCAATCACGTGCCTGTGATCCAATAATTGACTTTGAGGGCACTATCTCCAACAATCTCCCACTTGCACTCAAGGCTAATTATTGCGATGTCGCATACTCACAGCCCGTGTGATACCGAACACCCAACTCCTTTACTAGTCAGTCTCACAAAGCTCGTTTGCGAAACTATTGCGTTCGAGGAATAGCCTCAGTGAGTGGATCCGCTTTGATATTTCTTTCTATGTCTCTCTATATCTCAAGTTCGCGGAGAAAGCCATCTCCCGAAATGAGCAATACCTGTCTTAGAATGTGTCTGGATGTCTGATGGGACCTAGCTCATAAATGAACTCCAAATCCAAACTTCTTAGACTGTATCGTCAACTGAACTTAATCAGTATCCTGCGCCATGTCTCCCTCAGTATCTGCCTGGATCACCTGTCCAAAAAACTGCCCCTCATCAGAGGGAAAAACTATAACTCTGACAACCTCCTTGTCGTCCAGGTCACCTTGGAAGCCTGGAATGATAACTGTCTCCCGAATAAGGCTGTCGTTATCATATCCCTAGAACATCCACTTATGTTCTAAAACTGCTTTCGACTGTTTCTCTAGGATAGGATCAATGTCAACTTATTGCATCTAGTGCAAGAACAACATCTGGTGTGGTACTTGACATCTCATGATTGACTCAATTGCCTGAGCAAGTGATCTGCCAATCATGCACATCCTCTCCCCTTTAGTCTGTAAGACACCTTTAGAGAGGGTGACTCCATTACCTGCAGGTACACTACCGTGCCAGGAGTCGTCCATTCTAAATACTCTTAGAATGCTGTCTAAGTACCCTGATTGGGAAACCACCCAAATCTAGATCTAAAACCATAGATCCAGTAACCAGTATGTCTGATATAATGTCCAAGTCCCATGTGTAGAAACCACTGTGTGACGACCAAAGTATAACCGATCGTAGTATAGGAGTTTCTTTTCCTACTCTGTGTATGTCATCCAAATACCAGGACATCACACCCTACTACCTTCTCAACAGATCCATCCCCTATTCTGATGAAGTCAAATCTTTGACTGTCACATCAGAAATTGATGATCTATCTCCGCTATATCTGCTTTAGTCTATAAATAGACATAAGCCACTTATCCACCAATGCTTCTGCTGCTCCCACTGACTACGACAACCCTCTGGCAGAGTCATATAGACATACACTTCTAAAACTAGTTTAGAACGACGCTATACTTATGCTCCTGCCGGGTCTCACAGTCTGGAACAGCAATGGCAAATCTGGGTAAACAAGAACCTCCCTGCCACCGTCCTTGAGCATACCGAAGTACCTCTCGAGTGCCTGAGCTTACCCACCATATCTGCGGAGTGGCCAATGGAATGTCAAACCAGATTGAATCTTTAGGTTCCTATCAAATATTCAGTAATCGTTTGTGGTTCTGGAATCACTTCCAGTTCTACCATACTCCCACTACTGTTTTCTGAAAAAATCCATTTTTATTAAAACTATGGCGAGTCTAGAACAATATCACTATTGATTTTCCAGATGATAGAAAGTCAACCCTCGTCATAGCCTGGGTCAACCTACAAACACCCATTACAGAAACATGCCTTGAGTTATCTAGAGTCTGGTTTTAAGCATAAGCCGGACAACTCCCCGTACCTTAACATCGTTAAGATATGAACTGTTCTATATCCAATACAGAAACATAGGCACTGATTTAATTGAACCAGATTCAAATCATGCAGCTGTCTCCAGCGCATGTCAACTAAATGGAAGGAGGCCGATCAGCGTTACTCAACTTAGGAATGCTTCCAATTATGAGTAACCTGAAAGAGAAGCAATTTCTCTTAATCATTACTATCAACTGAATACCATACACAAGTATCTACATCTTCGATCACCTTAAAGAATCCCGATACTCATAATATCTGGTTCTCTACTTTATTCATATACCTATAACTTCTCAAAATTCGGACCTTGTGTTTCCACGAAACACCTGTCAAAAAACTAGAGAAGTCATAAGTAAACCGAATATAGTACGAGAACCAACCCCTTTGTCCTCATGGACGCTGGACAGCATACAATACTCTGTATAAGTCCCTTGAGTCTAATAACTCATTCCCTGTGTGTCGTAGGTTGAAAACTGTACTTATGGTTAAGAAGAATTACACCGCTGTTTAATGCTCCTTACCTAACCATCCACTGATATAGGTAAATGTCATAGACAAAATTTCAAAAAGGTATATCTCACTCTATGAAAATAGACGTACAGATATATCAATTTGAAATTGGTGCATAACAACGGATATTCAAAACCAAATATTTGCCGACCAGCAAACAACCCAGGCGATTTCCTCAAATATCACCAATTACAACGAATCCCGATATAATGAGGATGATCGCCTAATTCCTAATAACTTACTCCCACTCATCATCTGTAAAACCATACAGATGTGAGAATCAAACCTGGTAAACACATACCCTGGAGTAAGTATCTAATCGGGAAATCAGTTTTCCTTTAACAGTACACAGTGAAACTGAAACATTGAAATGTTTCGATGGGGTATCCTGATATTCCTAGTAATGCATCTTCCATTATCAGATTCACAACTGTAACCGTATATTTCTTTGCCACCTCTCCACATCCCTTCATATGTCTTTAGTCATTACCTTCTGCACACCCCTTTAGGCCAAATGGTTTTCTTCCTTCCCTACCGTTCGGCACCAGCCTATGGTTTGGAAGAAAACTATCCAATAAGCATAATGGGTGTACTGTCCTAATCCTAGGAGCACTCGCAATGCGAGAGAAGGTGAGGATAAAAGACAACCGAATAAACCTTATTCCTATTTCTCCTGAACCAGAATCCATCCCCGAACTGGAACAAGTTCCTTTCGAGTTCGTATATAACCATACGATGGAGTATCCAATAAGCTGTGGATCTTCGTAGTGATACGGAGTGTCTTGGAGAAATACAAAGGCGAAGTGGGAGTGGTAATGAAATACTTGGTTTGGTCGTGAATATCAGTCGCAATTTACTTTGCCCTCCTTCTAATCCCTTTCTTTGTCTTTACATAATACCTTCTGTACACCGTTTAGGCTAATTGGTTTTCTTCTTTCCCTACCGGTCGGCACCTGCCTATGGTTTGGAAGAAGACTATCCAATTTGCGTAATAGGTGTACTATCTCCTAAACTAAGGAGTACTCGCAACCTGAGAGAAGGTAAAAGGAAAAGACAACTGAATAGTCCTATTCGTTTTCTCCAGAACCGGAAACCATCCTCGAATAAATTCCTTCGAGTTCGTATATAACCATACGATGGTTTTGTCCAATGGAAGTGGACGTTCGTAGTAATACGGGTGTCCTGGAGAAAAGGGTAAAAGTAGGAGTGGCAATGAGGTTTGCAACTCTAACAATCCAAAAGCCAGTGTTTAAGAAGGTTCGGTTAATTTTGGTCTCTGAGTCATAGTCTAGGGTCGGGTCAAAGGTCGCTGCCAAAGAGAGAGAGAAAAGAAACACTCAGCGTGAACTCTAACCTAGATCAGAATGGTTACCAATTTATCTAATCTGGAAACCTCCCACTGTACCATCAAATTCTCCTCCAAACCTGAAAGAAGAATTAGTCGGGATCACCCGAGAAGTAAACCAACTCATCAGTGGGAATCAGGATCCAACTATCATCGCATGATAACGTGACGGAATCCGCTCACGTCATCACACTCCAGAAGGTATGCGCATATCTGGCAAGTTTCAGTTTCTTTAGAAACCCCCGATGTGATTTTTGCCCCATGCTCTTATGACCTTGACTTTGGCCAACAAATCATAAGTCACATGTCAAGTTCTACCCGTCATTCTCCAGGTTGATTTGAACCCACCCGTACCTACCCTTGACTTTGGCCAACAAGGCAGTACGACTGTCCCAAAACAACGCTTCTATCTATGCTGCATATGAATAACCTATAGCTACCAAACACTGTGCCATGACTTTGGCCAACAAACACAGCTTGAATACTATTGACTATCCATATGAAACGATGGAGGGCTACGAATGGTTTCTGGCGAAAACCTTTAACGTAATGAACTTGAAATCGTTGAAGGAACGGATAGCTTTATAAAAATATAGTGACAAAAACTTTCGCTAAAGAGGTCACTCCCGGTGAAGGGATCTCGGCTCTTTCCCCGTAGAATGAGATGCAGGATATTCCAACTGAATACCACGGTGCAAAGCAAAAGTAATCGGCTATAGTGAAGTTATTGCCCTGACGCAAACTTCTGTCCAAGGGGTCACTCCCAGTGAAGGGATCTCGGCCCTTGCCTCGTCGACTGAGGAGCAGGATATTCCAACTGAATACCACGATGCAAAACAAAAGTGAACGTCCTTGCAATAACAGCTTTTTGAAAAGTATTCCAACAATATCAGATTAGGTTTGTTTTTAACTTGCATTGATCCGAATCAACGCAGTCCCATCAATTGATCACACCACAAAGAACGAAAATATACTGATGTACGTATATGCCATCCGCATTCGCCACTGGGTCCCGTCATTACCCGTTAGGTTAGCTAACTAACGACAGAGCGGGGACTGGACTAGCGCGGATGCAAAACATATACAACATCTACTAGTATATATATCAATATATAATATTTCGCTCAAGGCGTGATAAAATGCAACATCACAGAAATGTACAGCATCACAGAACAATACAGATATCTGGGATCCCCGGGTTTCACAGAGCCGCTGAAACCCGACGTTCCCCTGGTCGTGTGGATAGCCTGTGCAATGAAATCCTAGACCCCTACGGGCGCGGCAAGTTACCCGCCAAAACCTGAAGCGAGGCAGCCCCCTTCAACAACGTGAATGGACCACCCAGCACTTCACGGAATCCGGTAACTTGGGCACCCCTCCTGGGTCAACCTGTACCCCTACGAGTGCGGCGAATAGCCCGCCAATTCTAGAGTGAAGCCCCCTCCGTCTCAATGCCATGAGATGCGGGCCCGTTGCCCTCTAGAACTCGGCTATCCGTGCACCCCTCCACGGGGTAATCCTAGTACAGAAAGTAAAATATACATACAACGGGTATATCGACCGCAACCTGGTCGTGCCCCAAAATAATAATATACAAACAGGCAGCGACGGCAGTCCACATGTCGGACGCTCGCCCCGCAATATCAAATGTACATAATACAACAAAACTGTACTACCACTGCAACCAGGCTATCCCCCACGACCAATCCGCAACATCACAGCAATACACAGAACATCAACGTGAATGTCACGTTCGCAAATCCGTCTAACCGGGCTATAGCAGTTAGACAGGATTTACCGATCAAGTGACATTTACGGTCGCAGATATAATGTAAATACTGTGAACTAATGTGTTTAAAATTTTCCGATCGATCAAATTTACCAAGTGGGCCCCCAAGTACTACTGTAGCACATCAAGAAATTCTGGGCCCAAAAAGAATGTTCCAAAACCCCTATTTTCATTGTTTAAATATTACTGTGCAAAATTTGTGGAACTCATTGAACTGCGGCGGAACCGCGGCGCCAAGGGGGGCTTGGCCGTGATTCCGCGGCGGTTCTACAGTATCATTCTACCAAATTTTCCCAGATGTCTTATAATTTCTTGCACAGTATTCTGAAACAACCTGAAAAATTTTTCGAGCCAGAAAAAAATCGACAGAAAACTTATGCAAAGAAAACGCGAGTTTTTGGAATTTTGTTCGATCGGAAATGTAAAACACATTAGACAAAGCTAGACTATGTTAATGGCGAGGCTCTGATACCACTGTAAGTGCACGGCGGCGCCCCGGCTGTCAATCCGACGCCGGAATGCGGAAGCGGTGATTTACTTTAACTTTTCAAACCGGCACCACCCCGCACTATATACCCGGATCGTGCCATTAACTAGTCCTAGCTAACTACAAGATGGGAAGAGAGATATACCGAGTGATCCGAGTCCTCCGGTCTTCTCGTCGTCGTCCCGATCTCCCGCGGAATGTCCGGTCTCCATCATCTCGCCGGAAAGGCACCACGTCGCCTGCTTCTTTTACGGGCTCCCACCTCTATACCGAGGCAACTCGGGCACGAAGTTGGCGAGTTGACGTGCCCAAGATTTGCTGTAGAATGTGTAGTGCTCATGTCTCATTTCGGAGTAGTGGATGTTGCCTTTTAGTGGAGGGATGAACCATGGAGTTTTACTTGGGAATTTTGGTGAGGAAAATTGATATGATATCAACAAAGAACCACCCTCAAAAATGGGACAACCCTCATCTCTTATGGCCGGCCATCACAAAATGGTGAGAGAGAGGAGAGAGTATATGTGGCCAAAATGCAAAAAAGTGAGCCAAAAAACAAGAGAGAGAAAAGGTTATCATATGAAGAAATGATCACAAAGAAACTCCAACACTCATACTACCATCATCAACAACCATGATTGCTCACAAAGTCAAGCAATCATGAACCATGGAAAGTCAAGGGATGGTCCTCCATCATGAGACCATCATGATCCAACAATATGCAAAGACCCCCTTCCAAATTGCTTATTTGCACAAATGCAAATAAGCCCTCCTCCACCAATCTTCGGCCAATGAAGGATACAAAGAAATATGGCCGAAACGGAAAGCAAACTGGCAACTCCAGAAAACTGGTCCCGTAATAAATTACAGGAAAACCCCAATCCTGTGTATACACACCTGCATCTGTATTCCGACCGGATACAAATGCAATGAGACAAAATCTACACTGTACTATACTAGGATCCGGCTTAAACCAAAGCCGGCTAGTATTTTCTGTCCGATCCTGATCCGTGCAATACCGCACGTATCTGATCGAACCCTGCCATATCTCCATACGGCCTCTACAGTGTTTCGCCCGAAAACTTGAGCAACTGAATGTGGGGGACTCTAAAGAATCGTCAATACTATGGCTGTGGATTTAACCACTAGCACGTCAGAGGTATTAGCCATACGTGAAGGGCTACCAGCTATTGACCAAAAGGGACGTCGATAAGCGAACTCATCCTGACAACCTACTGAGCCTGTCAGTGACAATATCCGTACAGTCCGGTTCGTTCGTCTATGAGCATCGCATGGCGGGCCTAGGGGGTTGGTAAAAGTCAGACCCCCAAAAGCGGTACAAGTCGTGTCGGAGTGTAGCACAGAACACCCTGAGATACTACTGGAATACCTACCAGTAAATCTCCTGCCTCGACCGAGGGCTTCGTGTAATGGCTCTTCTAGACACAGCGCGACCTCACCCCCAATACCGGGAGAGACGAACCCCTGAAGATCCGCTCACTGCCTCCATGTGGCTCGGGACTGTACCCAACTAAAACCTGTTTGCACGTCTCTTTTGAGCGTGGTAGGGTAGTAATCAAAGTACAGTGGGAACTCACACGAGACAAATGACGATCCTCAGGTCGATGAACTAACCTGTACACACGTCACCTGGGAACTACTATCTGACGTCTGGTATAATCCCAACTAGCAGGTTCCCGGCGAGTCCTGTCCGGTGTACTCATAACCCAATGAGCACCTGTATACATCTTAGGTGAACCAACTGACACCAGTGGCTTGTGAGACCAGCCACCGCCCCTCGTCGGGGTCTCGACTGTATACACTAGTCTACTCTGGAGTATCGATGCCTTGTCTCGAAAACTCCCACGACTAGGGACCTTTTAAGGATGTGCTTATAGACTACCAGCTCCCACGTATATGATCGTCCTCATACTGCTGGCAGTCAAGCAAGAATCCTAAGGGCTCTATCAACGTGTAATAGCGACATGTCAGGTCACCTAAAGCAGTACACGATGATAAAGATAAACCAGATAGCATACTATCATCTCGAGTAAGACTGTCCTACCGGCATAGGTCCTCCCTCAATCATTGCAATCACATGCCTGTGATCCAATAATTGACTCTGAGGGCACTATCTCCAACAATCTCCCACTTGCACTCAAGGCTAATTATTGCGATGTCGCATACTCACAGCCCGTGTGATACCGAACACCCAAATCCTCTACTAGTCAGTCTCACAAAACTCGTTTGCGAAACTATTGTGTTCGAGGAATAGCCTCAGTGAGTGGATCCGCTTTGATGTTTCTTTCTATGTCTCTCTATATCTCAAGTTCGCGGAGAAAGCCATCTCCCGAAATGAGCAATACCTGTCTTAGAATGTGTCTGGATGTCTGATGGGACCTAGCTCATAAATGAACTCCAAATCCAAACTTCTTAGACTGTATCGTCAACTGAACTTAATCAGTATCCTGCGCCATGTCTCCCTCAGTATCTGCCTGGATCACCTGTCCAAAATACTGCCCCTCGTCAGAGGGAAAAACTATAACTCGGACAACCTCCTTGTCGTCCAGGTCACCTTGGAAGCCTGGAATGATAACTGTCTCCCGAATAAGGCTGTCGTTATCATATCCCTAGAACATCCACTTATGTTCTAAAACTGCTTCCGACTGTTTCTCTAGGATAGGATCAATGTCAACTTATTGCATCTAATGCAAGAACAACATCTGGTGTGGTACTTGACATCTCATAATTGACTCAATTGCCTGAGCAAGTGATCTGCCAATCATGCACATCCTCTCCCCTTTAGTCTGTAAGACACCTTTAGAGAGGGTGACTCCATTACCTGCAGGTACACTACCGTGCCAGGAGTCGTCCATTCTAAATACTCTTAGAATGCTGTCTAAGTACCCTGATTGGGAAACCACCCAAATCTAGATCTAAAACCATAGATCCAGTAACCAGAATGTCTGATATAATGTCCAAGTCCCATGTGGAGAAACCACTGTGTGACGACCAAAGTATAACCGATCGTAGTATAGGAGTTTCTTTTCCTACTCTGTGTATGTCATCCAAATACCAGGACATCACACCCTAGTACCTTATTAACAGATCCATCCCCTATTCTGATGAAGTCAAACCTATGACTGTCACGTCAGAAATAGATGATCTATCTCTGCTATATCTGCTTTAGTCTATAAATAGACATAAGCCACTTGTCCACCATGCTTCCGCTGCTCCCACTGACCATGACAACCCTCTGGCAGAGTCATATAGACGTACACTTCTAAAGCTAGTTTAGAACGACGCTATACTCATCCTCCTGCCGGGTCTCGCAGTCTGGAACAACAGCAATGGCAAGTCTGGGTAAACAAGAACCTCCCTGTCACCGTCCTTGAGGCTACCGGAGTACCTCTTGGGTGCCTGAGGTTACCCACCGTATCTACGGAGTGGTCAATGGAATGTCATACCAGATTGAATCTTTAGGTTCTTATCAAATCTTCAGCAATCGTTTGCGGTTCTGGAATCACTTCCAGTTCTACCATACTCCCACTACTGTTTTCTGAAAAAAAATCATTTTTGTTAAAACTGTGGCGAGTTAAGACAATATCACTGTTGATCTTCCAGATGGTAGAAAGTCAACCCTCGTCATAGCCTGGGTCAACCCACAAACAGCCATTACAGAAACGTGCCTTGAGTTATCCAGAGTCTGGTTTTAAGCATATGCCAGACAACTCCCCGTACCTTAACAATGTTAAGATATGAACTGTTCTATATCCAATATAGAAACAGAGGCACTGATTTATTTGAACCAGATTCAAATCATGCAACTCCCTCCAGTGCATGTCAACTAAATGGAAGGAGGCCGATCAGCGTTACTCAACTTAGGGATGCTTCCAATTATGAGTAACCTGAAAGAGAAGCAAGTTCTCTTAATCATTACTATCAACTAAATACCCTACACAAGTATCTACATCTTCGATCACCTTGAAGAATACCGATACTTGCAACACCTGGTTCTCTACTTTATTCATATACCTATAACTTCTCAAAACTCAGACCTTGTGTTTCTACGAAACACCTGTCTAAGAACTAGAGAAGTCATAAGTAAAACGAATATAGTACGAGAACCAACCCCTCTGTCCTAATGGACACTGGACAACATACAATACTCTGTATAAGTCCCTTGAGTCTGATAACTCATTCACCGTGTGCCGTAGGTTGAAAACTGTACTTATGGTTAAGAAGAATTACACCGTTGTTTAATGCTCCTTACCTAACCATCCACTGATATAGGTAAATGTCATCGACATAATTTCAAAAAGGTACATCTCACTCTATAAAAATAGACGTACAGATATATCAATTTGAAATTGGTGCATTATAACGGATATTCAAAACCAAATATTCGTCGTCCGGCAAACAACCCAGGTGACTTTCTCAAATATCACCAATTACAACGAATCCCGATATAATGAGGATGATCACCCAATTCCCAATAACTTACTCCCACTCATCATCTGTAAAACCATACGGATGTGAGAATCATACCTGGTAAATACATACCCTGGAGTAAGTATCTAATTGGAAAATCAGTTTTCTTTTAACAGTACACAGTGAAACTGAAACATTGTAAATGTTTCGTAGGGGTATCCTGGTATTCCTAGTAATGCCTCTTCCAGATTCACAACTGTAACCGTATACTTCTTTGCCACCTCTCCAAATCCCTTTATATGTCTTTAGTCATCACCTTCTGTACACCCCTTTAGGCCAAATGGTTTTCTTCCTTCCCTACCGTTCGGCACCAGCCTATGGTTTGGAAGAAGACTATCCAATAAGCATAATGGGTGTACTATCCTAATCCTAGGAACACTCGCAATGCGAGAGAAGGTGAGAATAAAAGACAACCGAATAAACCCTATTCCTATTTCTCCTGAACCTGAATCCATCCCCGAACTGGAACAAGTTCCTTTCGAGTTCGTATATAACCAAACGATGGAGTATCCAATAAACTGTGGATCTTCGTAGTGATACGGAGTGTCCTGGAGAAATACAAAGGCGAAGTGGGAGTGGTAATGAAATACTTGGTTTGGTCGTGAATATCAGTCGCAATTTACTTTGCCCTCCTTCTAATCCCTTTCTTTGTCTTTACATAATACCTTCTGTACACCGTTTAGGCTAATTGGTTTTCTTCTTTCCCTACCGGTCGGCACCTGCCTATGGTTTGAAAGAAAACTATCCAATTTGCGTAATAGGTGTACTATCTCCTAAACCAAGGAGTACTCGCAACCTGAGAGAAGGTAAAAGGAAAAGACAACTGAATAGTCCTATTCGTTTTCTCCAGAACCGGAAACCATCCTTGAATAAATTCCTTCGAGTTCGTATATAACCAGATGATGGTTTTGTCCAATAGAAGTGGACGTTCGTAGTAATACGGGGTGTCCTGGAGAAAAGGGTAAAAGTAGGAGTGGCAATGAGGTTTGCAACTCTAACAATCCAAAAGCTAGTGTTTAAGAAGGTTCGGTTAATTTTGGTCTCTGAGTCATAGTCTAGGGTCGGGTCAAAGCTCGCTGCCAAAGAGAGAGAGAAAAGAAACACTCAGCGTGCACTCTAACCTAGATCATAATGGTTACCAATTTATCTAATCTGGAAACCTCCCACTGTACTGTCAAATTCTCCTCCAAACCTAAAAGAAGAATTAGTCGGGATCACCCGAGGAGTAAACCAACTCATCAGTAGGAATCGGGATCCAACTATCATCGCATGATAACGTGACGGAATCCGCTCACGCTATCACACTCCAGAAGGTATGCGCATATCTGGCAAGTTTCAGTTTCTTTAGAAACTCCCGATGTGATTTTTGCCCCATACTCTTATGACCTTGACTTTGGCCAACAAATCATAAGTCACATGTCAAGTTCTACCCGTCATTCTCCAGGTTGATTTGAATCCACCCGTACCTACCCTTGACTTTGGCCAACAAGGCAGTACGACTGTTCCAAACCAACGCATCTATCTATGCTGCATATGAATAACCAACAGCTACCAAACACTGTGCCTTGACTTTGGCCAACAAACACAGCTTGAATACTATTGACTATCCATATGAAACGACGGAGGGCTACGAATGGTTTCTGGCGAAAACCTTAAACGTAATGAACTTGATATCGCTGAAGGAACGGATAGCTTTTTAGAAAAATATAGTAACGAAAACCTTTGCTAAAGAGGTCACTCCCGGTGAAGGGATCTCGGCTCTTTCCCCGTAGAATGAGGTGCAGAATATTCCAACTGAATACCACGATGCAAAGCAAAAGTAATCGGGTATAGTGAAGTTATTGCCCTGACGCAAACTTTTGTCCAAGGGGTCACTCCCGGTGAAGGGATCTCGGCCCTTGCCTCGTCGACTGAGGAGCAGGATATTCCAACTGAATACCACGATGCAAAACAAAAGTGAACGTCCTTACAATAACAGCTTTTTGAAAAGTGTTCCAACAATATCAGATTAGGTTTGTTTTTAACTTGCATTGATCCGAATCAACGCAGTCCCATCAATTGATCACATCAAAAAGAACGAAAATATACTGATGTACGTATATGCCATCCGCATTCATCACTGGGTCCCGTCATAACCCGTTAGGTTAGCTAACTAACGACAGAGCGGGGACTGGACTAGCGCGGATGCAAAACATATACAACATCTACTAATATATATAACAATATATAATTTTCGCTCAATGCGTGATAAAATGCAACATCACAGAAATGTACAGTATCACAGAACAATACAGATATCTGGGATCCCCGGGTTTCACAGAGCCGCTACTGAAACCCGACGTTCCCCTGGTCGTGTGGATAGCCTGTGCAATGAAATCCTAGACCCCTACGGGCGCGGCAAGTTACCCGCCAAAACCTGAAGCGAGGCAGCCCCCTTCAGCAACGTGAATGGACCACCCAGCACTTCACGGAATCCGGTAACTTGGGCACCCCTCCTGGGTCAACCTGTACCCCCTACGAGTGCGGCGAATAGCCCGCCAATTCTAGAGTGAAGCCCCCTTCATCTCAATGCCATGAGATGCGGGCTTGTTGCCCTCTAGAACCCGGCTATCCGTGCACCCCACCGCGGGGTAATCCTAGTACAGAAAGTAAAATATACATACAACGGGTACATCGACCGCAACCTGGTCGTGCCCCAAAAGAATAATATACAAACAGGCAGTGAAGACAGTCCACATGTCGGACGCTCGCCCCGCAATATCAAATGTACATAATACAATAAAACTGTACTACCACTGCAACCAGGCTATCCCCCATGACCAATCCGCAACATCACAGAAATGTACAGAACATCAACGTGAAGGTCACGTTCGCAAATCCGTCTAACCGGGCTATAGCAGTTAGACAGGATTTACCGATCAAGTGACATTCACGGTCGCAGATATAATGTAAAAACTGCGAACTAATGTGTTTAAAATATCTGATCGATCAAATTTTACCAAGTAGGCCCCAAGCTTTACTGTAGCACTTAAAGAAATTCTGGGCCCAAACAAAGTATACCAAAACCCATATTTTCAACCCAGAAGGCCTCTGTAAAAGATTGGTGCAACGATTCCCTCTTATTGCCGCGGAACCGCGGCCCAAGCAGGGGTTTGGCCGCGGTTCCGTGGTCGTTCTAGGGAATCAGTGCATCGAATTTTTACAGTATTCTTCAAATTCCATATACATACTTCTGCAACACACTGAAAAAATTTTGGAGCCCAAAAAATTTTAACAGAGAACTGATGCATGGAAAAATACAGGTTTTGGAATTTTGTTCGATCGGAAATGTAAAACACATTAGACAAAGCTAGACTAGGTTAATGGCGAGGCTCTGATACCACTGTAAGTGCACGGCGGCGTCCCGGCCGTCAATCCGACGCCGGAATGCGGAAGCGGTGATTTACTTTAACTTTTCAAACCGGCACCACCGCGCACTATAACCCCGGATCGTGCCATTAAACTAGATCTAGCTAACTAGAGAAGGGGGTAAAGAGATATACCGAGCGATCCGTGTCCTCCAGTCTTCTCGTCGTCGTCCCGATCTCCCGCGGAATGTCCGGTCTCCACCTCCTCGCCGGAAGGGCACCACGTCGCCTGCTTCTTTTACGGGCTCCCACCTCTTGACCGAGGCAACTCGGGCACGAAGTTGGCGAGCCGACGTGCCCAAAGTTTGCTGTAGAATGTGTGTAGAACCATGTCTCGTTTTGGGGTTCATGGAGGTTGCCATTTTGGTGGAGGGATGATACATGAACTTTGTAGAGGAATTTGGGGATTTTTTTAGAACACAAGAGAACCAAAATCCCACACCACAAAAAAGGGGCAGCCCCAAAAATGGCCGGCCTCACTAGATTAAAGAGAGAGAGAGGAGTGAGCCGAGTGAGTGAGAATAATGCAAGGGAACAATGATAATCATGAAGGGAAATGATCACACACTCAAAACCACACTCAACCAACCATCATATCCCTCCATCATCACTCACAAAAGTCAAGCTATGATGACTGAAGAAAGTCAAGCAATGATGGTGCAAGTATCATGATACAATAATATGCAAAGACAACCCTCCAAAATGCTTATTTGCACAAATGCAAATAAGCCCTCCTCCACCAATCTTCGTCCAATGAAAGATACAAAGAAAAATGGCCGAAACGGAAAGCAAACTGGCAACTCCAAAAAAACTGATCCCGTAATAAATTACAGGAAAAACCCCGATACTGTGTATACACACCCGCATTTGTATTCCAACCGAAATACAAATGCAGTGAGACAAAATCTACACTGTACTATACTAGGATCCGGCTTAAACCAAAGCCGGCTAGTATTATCCGTCCGATCCTGATCCGTGCAATACCGCACGTATCTGATCGAACCCTGCCATATCTCCATACGGCCTCTACAGCGTTTCGCCCGAAAACTTGAGCAACTGAATGTGGGGGACTCTAAAGACTCGTCAATACTATGGCTGTGGATTTAACCACTAGCACGTCAGAGGTATTAGCCATACGTGACGGGCTACCAGCTATTGACCAAAAGGGACGTCGATGAGCGAACTCATCCTGACACCCTACTGAGCCTGTCAGTGACAATATCCGTACAGTCCGGTCCGTTCGTCTATGAGCATCGCATGGCGGGCCTAGGGGGTTGGTAAAAGTCAGACCCCCAAAAGCGGTACAAGTCGTGTCAGAGATCAGCCCAGAACACCCTGAGATACTAATGGAATACCTACCGGTAAATCTCCTGCCTTGGCCAAGGACTTTTCATGTTCTGGCTCTCCTAGACACAGCGCGACCTCACCCCCAATACCGGGAGAGACGAACCCCCGAAGATCCACTCACTGCCTCCATGTGGCTCGGGACTGTACCCAACTAAAACCTGTTTGCACGTCTCCTTTGAGCGTGGTAGGGTAGTAATCAAAGTACAGTGGGAACTCACACAAGACAAATGACGATCCTCAGGTCGATGAACTAACCTGTACACATGTCACCAGGGAACTGCTGTCTGACGTTAGGTATAAGACCAACTAGCATGTTCCCGGCGAGCCCTGTCCGGTGTACTCATAACCCAATGAGCACCTGTACACAGCTTAGGTGAACCAACTGACACCAGTGGCTTGTGAGACCGGCCACCGTCCCTCGTCGGGGTCTCGACTGTATACACTAGTCTACTCTGGAGAATCGATGCCCTGTCTCGAAACTCCCACGACTAGGGACTTTTTAAGGATGTGCTTACAGACTACCAGCTCCCACGTATATGATCGCCCTCATACTGCTGGCAGTCAAGCATGAATCCTAGGGGTTCTATCAACGTGCAATAGTGACCGTCAGGTCACCTAAAGCAGTACACGATGATAAAGATAAACCAGATAGCATACTATCATCTTGAGTAAGACCGTCCTACCGGGATAGGTCCTCCCTCAATCATTGCAATCACGTGCCTGTGATCCATTAATTGACTTTGAGGGCACTATCTCCAACAGCGGTTATCCGGAGGATACCGACCGGAGTCGTGACATGGATATGGGCCGATCCGTACTGACGGAGCCCGTGGGCCGATCCGGACTGACGGAGCCCGAGTTATGTGGATTTACGTGTCGATATTGGACACGGATTTTCATGATGTTTCGAGTGCCGATATTGGGCACTCAGGTCCCATGAGATTTACAGATATGAGGGCCGATTAGAGCGACGACGCCTGAGGTATTGGGATTTGGGGTGTCGTTGATGGACACCGGTTTTTCCACAATAATGATTCATTGACGATGATATGTTTTATCCCATACTCAGTAGTGATTTGATATGCATTGCTTCATGTATTTGTTGTACCTGATGGAGTACCTTGATCATGATTGTTGCATATCCATATTACCATATTTATGCTATCAGATTGCATGTAATAGATTATCGTTGTACGTGCATACCTGCGATTATCTGTATGATGTTACTTACTATTCACGAGTTGGCAACTCACCCCCGTCATGCCACAGTGTTTTACAGGCTTGACCCTCAGAGTAGTCGCGGCAGGGCTTCTTATTGTATCTTTTTCAGCGGATACCGCTACGGTTGGCTGTGAGCCGTTTTGCTGTAGGTGGGTTTGCGGTTATCCGTTTATATCCATTGTATCTAGTACTCTCCATCTACCACTTTCATGTATTGACTTAGAGACGAGTTGTGAGGACGATATTGTATATTTTGTGACTCTGGGTGTCGTGCTCGTGTGAGCTGGCCTTTATTATGTAGCTTTTACCTCTTTATGCTGTTTTTCATTTATATTGTTTATTTTTTCGCTACGACGTCGTATATATGCTTGTGGTGGTTGTTTCCGCCTTTGGGCGTGATTTTCTCCCGTTTGGGGATGGTTTATTTATATCATATGTTTGTACCCGTTTCGGGGTTAGTTTTTACAAAGGAGGTGCTGCCGAAATTTTTAAGAAAATAAACTTAAGTTTTAAGATTTTCACTTGAGATTTCCAAATGTTTTTATGTTTTTATCACTTACTACTTTTGATGGTTTAGATTTCTGGGTTTTCGGCTTACTTAATTGCGTTACGCTTGTTGACGTCACGTGGTTTAAGTGTCGGCCACGTACCTAATTTTGGGTCGTGACAGGCGACGAGTGGGATCGGTGGCTAGGGGGTAGCAAAGGCTTTTGAAGAGAGAGAAAAGGCTCGAAAGAATGAGTTTGGGGCTTCGATCAGAGTTTCGATCGTATATAAAACAGTAGGTGGGCCCAAATGAAAACGCTAATGTCAGTAGCGTTAAGGAAAATAGTACCGGCATTAGCGTTTTCATTTGATATAATTTACCCCAACCCGAGACACTCCCCCGCTCAACCACGCGAGGCCTATTACCACGTGGCAGTACGGAGGTTTATTTTGGGAATTAGTTTTGGGTCAATATTATTTTGGGAAATATTTTATTTAATAGTATTGTTTTGGTTAAAAATTCCCAAAACCGTACCCCATCACCCATGTCGAATCATAGCCATCCACGTGTCATCCACCTCTCTCTCAAATTTCAAATTCTTTCAAAAACGCAGGAGCCGACAATTCTCCCCCTTGGCCCTGCCCCTATCCCGCTCACGTGCGATTCCTCCCCTTAACCTACCTCATCACGTGCCACCCCCAATCACAAAAAACATCACCGAAAACAACAACAAATCTCCGATTCGATCGATCATTTTGAAATCGAAATCGAAATTCCTGCTGTAAATCCCAATGTCGACCGAGGACGAGAAGCTATTGAAGGAGGCTAAGAAGCTGCCATGGGACGAGCGGCTCCTTCACAAGAATTGGAAGGTTAGGAATGACGCCAACATCGATCTCGCCGCCGTTTGCGATTCGATCACAGATCCCAAGGATCCAAGGCTTAGAGACTTCGGTAATCTCTCGATCTATGAATGCTGATGTCGATTGATGCGTTTTTGTGTATTTTTGCGAGGCTTAATTTTAATCCTTGCTGTTTGCTCGTTTTATTTGGTCGGAGTTGTTTCTTGTTATAATGCAGTGAAGCAATTCTGCTAGATTCTGAACTTTAATGAATTTTTGAATTTTAATAATTTTTTTTGCTTGATTATTAGGGCCGTTGTTTAGAAAGACAGTTGCAGATTCTAATGCGCCGGTACAGGAGAAGGCGCTTGATGCTTTAATTGCATTTTTGAAGGCAGCGGATGCCGATGCAGGGAGGTAATTATTGTTATTTTGAATATTAATGATCTGCATTACTTTTTGTTTGAGATTTTTTAAGAAATGAACATTGTGGTAATTTTGAGTTGTTCAGATATGCGAAAGAAGTGTGTGATTCGATTGTTGCAAAATGCCTCACTGGTCGAACAAAAACAGTCGAGAAAGCACAAGCAGCGTTTATGCTTTGGGTGGAGTTGGAGGCAGCAGATGTTTTCCTGGTATGAAAATGTTGGAAATTTCTTTATCTGTTGCAAACTTGATTTTTGATTATCAATTTATATATGCTCTACATTTATACCCGATATTTCATTATTTGATATTATGGATAGTTAGAAAACGGTATGTCCTTCCGTAAGTTTGTTATATATATATATATATATATATATATATAGAGAGAGAGAGAGAGAGAGAGAGAGAGAGAGAGAGGTGCCATAGGAGGGAATTTCCTCCTATAGCATCGGAAAAATGCACCCTCCATGTTTTTTTCGACGATCGGTATACATCACCTCCATCTTTATCATCTAAGATGTTGATACACTAAATTTCATGTGATCATACCATTTTTTCACCGTTGATTTAGTTGGTACAAAATTAATGGTTTACCGACAATAGAACTTTTTACGTTGCTAATTCAACGGTGAAAAAGTGGTGAAATCATATGAAATTTGGTGTATGCACATCTTAGATGATAACGATGATGATGATGGACGCCGATCGTCGGAAAAAATGGTGGAGGTTGTATTTTTTCCGACGCCATAGGAGGAAATCCCCTCCTATGGCCTCTTTCCTCCATTATTCTCATATATATATATATATATATATATATATATATATATATATATATATATAAAAGAGAGAGAAGTAATCATACCCAACCTTCCCTTGACAAGTTTACGCTAAACAATTTGTTCTTATGGTAATGTAAGCTTTTGGGTTGGTGTTAAACACTTGAAGATATATATACCTAGGAGGATAAAAGCACCTTTTCCCCCCTTGGGAGGATTATTGATATGGCTTGTTGTTTGTTGTCCGTGTTGTAGGATATTTCAACCATGTTTTATATTGGGGCTGATTTAGATAAGTAGGATAACCCACGTCATTTATTTTTTGCTGTGATGCTTTGAAAGTTAAAGGCTCCTTGTTTGGTTGTTTGACCTTCTGTATTATTTAGATGGCATTGGTTGCATTCATTCTGATTATTGGGGTTGAAATACAGTGGATACGATTGTGCAAATTTTAAATTTTTGCTGGTCTCTTCATTCTTGATCTTCAATTTATATATTTCTAGTCTTTGATTTATATATTTTTAAAGCTAGTTCTGGAAAATAGGAGGAGATGAGTTGGAAGAAAACCCTCACTTGATGTCAATAAGATGTTACATCTACATGTATTCACATGTAGAAGGCTTCAACTGTACTGAAGCTACCCACTCATAACAAGAGTATAAATATCGCTCATTATGCCTGCACACGATATAACAAGAGTATAAAGATCGCTCATTATACCTGCACAAGATACAACCAGTCCTAGTTCCTATGCCCCAGTTAAAGCAATAAGATGCTTGTGATTAAGAACCACCAGGAGCATTCAAATCAAGTACAGTCGTAGAGGACAAGGGAAAATACCATTGTAGACACTATGTGAGATACAATGTATTATAGTCTATAACATGCGAGTCCTTAAACTGGAACATATCCATAAACTTTGGGGATCCAGTCACCTTTCTAGCCAAAAGGGCTGGGAATGGAAAGCCACCAAAGAAACCTGAAAATGAAATATTACTTATGAACATGGAATTCAAAGTTTGAAGTTCAGGATGCATCGATCAATCTGAGGAAGTCGAAACTTAATTTAGATCTAAAAATTGCAAGCACTAGGCTTAAAAAGCAGTTTGGAGCCTTAACGATGAATTGTCAACTGCAAAAGGTAAGATGTTCAAGTGCCACTATGGTAGACATGTAGAAGCTCCTTGCACCAAACAGACACAAAATACAAAGATTTCTGAGTAAGTTAAAATTGAAATGAACAATATAAGACTATGCATCTCTGCCATTGCTTCTGTAAGAAAGAGTTGGAGAAGACAGCTTTCAGCTTTGTTTCATTTGTTACAAAGAATGACGTTTAATAAGAGGAGGTGGAAGAAAGGCAAGGAGTCATATGCTTAGCAATCAAAAAGAAATCAGAATTATTGTAACCTTGAGCTTTACATGAATCTGAATATTTTTTGACATTGTAAAGTGTGGCTGCTAATATCTAGCTGTCCATCTAGGGCTTGGAGAATTACGCATGATCTTTAGGTGGCGAGACTCTGAGCTGTTATTCCTTAACCTGTTGAAGGAAGATTTAATAAATTGTTTTTTGTAGTGTTGGGGTGCAGGTATCAATCAAATAAGGGATCTTACAAAATGAACTATATTTTGATGCGTGATTAGTGATGATTTACTTTGTTGATAACTTCTTTATGTTTGTTCTTCTGATTTGGGGTCACCTGGATTATGAGCTATACTTGGTTTTGAAGTTTATCTGTGGAGGTTATGGCTGATGCTTTTTAGGACTGCCATTTAAATTGTTTGATTATATGTTGAATATCACTTAGATTTGATTGCTTAATTTGAGGTCTATACTTCAGGCTTATACTACTTGTTTTGGGATGCCTTAACCATGGTTTGGAATCTCGGCCGAACCCAATTCGAGATGGCCGATTCCGGTCCCAAAAATGATCGTCGGAGTTCTGATATAGTCTCATGCTATGATTCTAAATTATAGTAGTGGTGAAATCTCGGCCGATCCCAATTCGAGATGGCCGATTCCGGTCCCAAAAATGATCGTCGGAGTTCTGATAGAGTCTGATGCTGAGATTCTAAATCATAGTAGTGGGTTCACTAATCGGCTAGTTTTGGTTCAATGCTAAGTTTATTAATGGTTCTTTGAGTTTTTTAATGGGTTATTGGTTTATATGACATTATTATTTAATAATAAAGTACCAAAAAGTTTGCAGTTATCTTTACAACATATTTAAAAACTCATTCTAGACATCATTAATTTTTGACAAATGTGTCAATTGTTTAGTTATTTTACTATTTATTTAATTTTTAAAAAATTTAGTTAGATGATAAAAAGGAACGATATTTTTGATTAGAGTTGGCTGATATTACTGAGACGGTTGATTCCGATTCCAAAAATGATACCGGTACCTATCCTGAGATTTTAAACCTTGGCCTTTGAACAGATTTAAAAGAGAAAAATTCTATTGGTTTGAGAGAAAAATAATAGCCCATACCATTATATATATAGAGAGATATAGATTACATCTCCTAACAAATATATAATAACTAATCAAACTGATAACTAAATATAACAACTAAATATATATTCATAACAATATTTATAACACCCTTGCAAGCTGAAGCGTAAATGTCAATCATGCCAAGGTTGGACAGAAAACGAGCGAAAACTGTCACGCCCCGCTTTCCAGAGTACGCTAAGATGGGCACGTGACATAGCCAACCATGCTACCTGTGGATAGGAAAAAAATTCTTCAACAGTCACATTACGGCTGTAGAGATATCAAGAACAGGAAAGTAAACTAATTATCTAGTACATGTCCATAAGCCAGAGTAAAAGAGTCAAGAAATAACAATATGCGGAAGCCAAAAGATACAATAAATGAAACACCTGGAAGTGAAACTACATACCGACATGAACCTCACCGCTCGTCTAACAGCGGCAGTACTCCTAATCAGTCGGCAACAAGGTAGAAGAATCTGGGCCATGCAAAACCCAGACGTCAGCGCGTCATGTCATCAAGTAATAAAATATGAACAGTGTAACAGGCGATACGAATGTAAACATGAAATAAGTAAGGGTAACAGTAATATAAATCAGGGTAGTGTACAGTAGGTAAACTAAACTGTTCTATCAGGTTTTCTGTTCTAAATTCTTTGAAATCAAATTGATGAATCATCGATATAACTCAATAGTATCCCGTGCATACCCGGGACCACGGCCCAGATTCTCGGGCTGAAACCGAGACATGCCGCTAGGCACTAAACAGGAATATGTACAGATGAATGATGTCAGCAGCATCATTCCAAGGCTGGTCTAGCCTCTAAAACTGATCAGAACAAGTAGCGAACTGTTGAGTTACAAGTCAGGTTTCACCTTTGATTTCCCCATACCCCCAAGTTATATGTGTATGTCAAGTCAGGTATTCCGTAATCAAGAACTAATGCCAACACAGGATCGGGTAAGCAGGTTTGTCTGGATAGACAACAGGAACGGTCCGTGAGGACTACATGTCAGGTTGTTGGCATTAGACACGAGATCAAGTAATGGGTCAAGCCATGATACATCAGGTCGAGTCAAGTAGTGTACGGTACCATGTCGGGTCAGGTAATGTATAAAGGTGTCATGTCACGTCAGGAGTGTACAAGATATCATGTGGATACTCACAATCAAACTAGCATAATCACGGCATACAGAACAAGCATGTGTACTAATAGAAACAACAAGCTGGAATTTATAACGTGAAAGGCAATCAGGTACAGATTAGGGTATGTAGATGCACAGTTATCAGATTGTATTTAATAGATGGTTTCAACCTTACTTGAATACAGCAAAACTCATATGAATGTTAAATCATGCTAATACGTACTAAATACTCTAGAGATGCAATGATATACAACATACGTTCAATTAATGCCACTGGGTATTCGGGGTAGAAACTGTTTAAAGGTGCTAGGAGTTATGCAGTTAATTAGTAAGCAATTTAAACACGGATGTGGGTATACAATATAGTGCTCCAACATGCAACGAATTATGATTTAAGATCTGAGTCTACCATGATATATATTCTGACATCGAAATGCAATAATGAAGATTAACAGCCTTAGATTCCATTTGCAGTCTTAAACATGAAATAAATATATATAGATGTTATAGTAGCATGTAGCAAGATTAACTTGCCTGGACGGATCAGGAACGGGAATATGGAACGTCTCACGCCGGTGGAAAACGTCGCGACGCGTGCACGACACACGGAACGGATCCAAACAACGCACAAGGGATCACACGGGTCAAAGATGCTTGCTGGGTCGTCGTGATCATCGACGGCACGGCCGGATTCCGGCAAACAAAAACAACAGTGAACAAATAGAAAGAAAATGCATGGAAAAAAAAGAGAAGCATGGAAGGAGGATAGAGAAGATTGAGAAGAGGAGGCTTACCCACTGGATTTCAGAGGGGCGATGGCGTCGACGGGGATGATCGGCGAAGCTCCGGCGATGAGGTTAGGGTTTGTTCTAGAGGAGGTAGGGTTAAGGTTCTGTTCGCTGTGGCTTGGGTGCAGGGTCTGAAGGGATCCTGGTGAGGTGAGGGTGCAGAGGAAAGGGAGAGGAGAGGAAGGAGATGGCGATGGCGATGAGAGATGGCCGGCGGCGATGGAAAGGCGACGGTGATGGGTTCTGCGATGACGCAGAGGGTGTCCAGGCAGGGTTTAGAAGAAAAAGAAGGGGAGGATGGAGAAGAAAGAAGGAGGAGGAAGATGGTTTGAGACGACGAGGAGATGGGGTTGTCGGCGGCGAGGGCGAGGCTGCGAGTTAAGGTGTGCAGGGGTCGGTGAAGTTGAGGCCGGGGTCGTTGGGAGTGGACTAAGGAGGTGATGAAGGTGGTTACGTAGACGAATGGACGAAGGTGGTGGCAAGGTGAGGAGGCGACGACGAGGCCGTCGGCGGAGAGGACGACGACGACGACGAAGGCAAGCGAGGGTGCAGCGATGGGTTTCTGTAGGTTGCAGTCGGGGAACGAAGGTGGTCGAGGAGGGAAAATATGAGGAGAGAGAAAGAGGACGATGAGGGGAGGCCGACGAGGTCGACGGCGATGGTGGCGACGGGCGTGAGCACAGGACGTGGGTTCACGGAGGCGGAGGCAGGAAAAGGAAAAGAAAGAAGATGAAGAGAGAGGAGAGAGAGAGGCGTGCGCGGTTTTTAATAATGAAAGGTTTAAAATTTATTTTAGAGGGGGGAGAGAGATGCTGAGAGAGAATGAGAGAGAGAGAGCCAGGTAGAGAGAGAGAGAGATAGGAGTCAGTTTTAAAAAGATTTAAGAAAAAATATGGTAAATATATTGAGAGAGACGTTTTGATGTTGTTAGGAAAACAGAAAATATATGAAAGAATATTTAGAGATAGAGAGAAACGGAGAGAGAGAGAGAATAAAATCAAGCTGATTTATTAGTTATAAGAAAATCTAATATAAATATGCTGCTGGTATAAGAAATAATAGGTTAGTTAAACTATATTAATAGTTTAAAGAATATAATATAATATTATAATATTTGTCCGTTTGAGATTTTGGCAAATACAAATCTACTCCAAAACACGCCCGGGTCGGGTCCAAAAATTCAGATTTAAAATATAAAAATATAAGCGACTCCCAACTTTCAAAATAAATGCCCAGTTAAAGAAAAATCATACCCCCAAGAACGGATGCACGCACGTGCGCGTAGCCATCCAAACACGTCCGTTTCACTGAACGGGACGAGAACAAGATGAACGGATTCTACCACGGGGTTAGGGGTATCATGCAGGTTATGAAATGCAATTTTAAATTATTTTACATGACCTAAAATGTTATATGGTAAAATATGCAATGACAGATAAAACGCCAGTATGCAGTATACATGAGATGCACGTGTCTAAGTAACAAGTCAGAGTAATCTATAAATATGAATCAAACATGTTCAAGCAAGCGGGTCGGGTCGAATGCAATGTAAAATGTAAAATACTACTCGCACCAAAAACACTATAAATCAAGAAAAATACCACAAATAAAGAAATACGAGGACTAGAATTGGTATAAATGAACTCGGGTGTTACATTATACCTAACTACAAAAGAATTTCGTCCTCGAAATTCCAAGAACAAGTTAGGATAAACAAACAAGAATTTTCAAGAATAGATGTGGAAACTTCTGCCGGATTTCATCTTCTCGTTCCCAAGTTGGTTCTCCATGCGAGCGATTACCCCAAGAGACAAGTACAAGAGGGATAACCTTGTTCTTAAGAACCTTTTTCTCTTTGATCCACGATCGACACCGGTCGCTCTTCAAAAGTCAAATCTTCTCGTACAGTCAACTCCGAATGATCCAACGCATGTGTTTCATCTCGAACATACTTACGGGGTTGAGGTACGAGAAACACGTCATGACCATTCGCCAAGGATTGCGGTAGCGCCAAACGATCAGCTACTTCTCCAACACGTTCCAAGATCTCAAAAGGTCCAACGAATCGAGGACTAAGCTTTCCTCGACTTCCGAAACGGATCACCCCTCTAGTCGGTGATATATGCAAGAATACCAAATTACCAACAGCAAACTCTAGAGGTCTTCTCGATGTAGCTGTCCAACTCCTTGTCGGTCTTGTGCTGCTTTCATATGATTCCGGATAGTATAAACCTTCTCAACTGTCTGTACAACCACAACTGGTCCCAACAATCATCGTTCCCCGACATCGTTCCAACAAACCGGTGAACGACACTTGCGACCACATAAAGCTTCGAATGGAGCCATCCCGAAAGTCGCCTGGAAACTGTTGTTGTAGGAAAACTCCACCAAGTGTAGATGATCCTCCCATGAACCCTTGAAGTCTAACATGCAAGATTTCAACATGTCTTCGAGAATGTTGATCGCTTTCTCCGACTGGCTATCTGTTAGAGGGCGATAAGCTGTGCTAAACTTCAATCGAGTCCCCAAACTTCCCTGTAAACTCCTCCAAAAGTGTGCTAAGAAACGAGTGTCACGATCGGACACGATACTTACCGACATTCCACACAATCCTACAATCCCCTGCTCGCACCGTTCTGCCAAAACTTCTGTTGATTGTCCAACTCGAAAGGGATGAATGAACTGCCTTGGTCAAACCGTCAACGATCACCCAACTACATTGTTGCCTTTCGGACTCCTTGGTAGAGCCGTTACGAAATCCATGGTCATATGTTCCCACTTCCACTGATCAGAAGTGGTTGCAATAAACCAGCAACCCTTTGATGTTCAGTCTTAACTTGCTGACATACCAAGCACTTTGCCACAAAGCGAGCAATCTTCCGTTTCATGCCTTCCCACTAGAAATGCTGTTGTATATCTCGGTACATCTTCGTGCCTCCTGGATGTACGGAACATGCGGAACTGTGCGCCTTCCTTCATAACTTCTTCGCGGATGTCTCCCTTTGGCACACACAATGACTACCACATCGTAACGAACCCTCTTCATGAACCAAATGAGTCCGTTCAAAGTTCAGCTTCAACCCGTTCTCGAAACTTCTGCAACCTAGGGTCCTATAGAGCGCTGCTGTAATACTCTCGATCCATGACGACTGTACTTGTAGCTGCATCAACTGTCCCGTAGAATGCGGTAGCACAACCTCCAAATCAAATCTTCGAAAGTTCTCAACGAGTTCCTTCTGCGTAATCAACATCTGTATTGCTAGTAACCGACTGAGCGCATCCGGTACGGCATTAACCTTTCCCGGATGGTACTTAAGATCAAGATCGTAATCAGCCATCAGCTCTAACCATCTACGCTGCCTCATATTAAGCTCCTTCTGCGTGAATACAGACCTCAAACTCTTATGATCCGTGAAAACTTCGACCCTTTCACCCAAAAGATAATGTCTCCAATTCTTCAAAGCGAAAATCACAGCCGCAAGCTCCAAGTCATGAGTTGGGTAATTCTTCTCATGGGTTTTCAACTGTCTTGATGCGTACGCTACAACCTTCCCATACTTGCATCAAAACCCATCCCAATCCTTTTCCGGATGCGTTGCTGCGAAACACCAATCTTCCGGCACTGTCTTCTTGTGCGTAAGCTTGGTCAGAGGCTCAGCCAAACGAGCAAGACTTCTGCACGAACCTTCTATAGTATCTTGCAAGTCCAAGAAACTTCTGATCTTTACAACGTTCTTCGGAACCGGCCAGTCGTGAACGGCTGCAATCTTCCCTGGGTAAATGGCGATTCCATCTCCAGCTACAATATGTCCCAAAACTTTTACTTCTTCAAGCCAAAACTCGCACTTGCTCATCTTTGCATATAATCTTTCTTGCCTCCAAGTCTGCGGTGCGATCTTCAAGTGTTCTGCATGCTCTTCAATGCTCCTCGAGTAGACCAGAATATCTTCCATGACCATTACTAAAATTGGTCCAAGAATGGTGAAAAGATTCCGTTCATCAAGTCCATAAATATTGCCGGTGTATTCATTAATCCGAAGGGCATCCCAATACTCGTAATGTCCATACTGAATTCGGAACGCAGTTTTGCAAATATCTTCTGATTTAACTCGGACCTGATGATATCCGAACTGCAAATCCAGTTTCGAGAATACCCTCTCGCCACTAAGCTGCTCAAACACTTCGCCAATGCGAGGGATCGGGTACCGGTTCATAATAATCACTCGGTTTAATTCTCGACAATCAACGCACATCCTCCTTGTTACATCTTCTTCCTTACTAGAAGAACTGGAGCTTCCCAAGTTAAATTGCTGCTGCGAATCCAATCCTTCTCTAGCAATTTGGCAACCTGCTTCTTGACTTCTTCCAACTCCACTGGTGTCATCGGATAGTACGCCCTTGAGATTGGTGCTGTACCAGGAACAAAATCGATCGTGAACTCCACGTCTCGCTTCGGCGGTAAACCTGATATGTCTTCAAACACGTCCATGAAACTCTCAAATATAGCCGGCGCTTCTTCCTTATCCACTGCCATTGACGAAAGAACCTTGTTTGTCGGCCTAGCCCTAACTCGACTGGCCCGACAGAACTGCTTCCTCCAGCAAAGCAACTTCCGGATGTCCGGGAATCTGGAGATTCACTTAACTTTCCTTACCATCAATATAAGCGTGGAAAGCGCCGCGAAAATCCATTCCCAAGACGACAATAACCAAGGAAAGCATCAGGATTGAATAATCCTAATGCGGGGAAAAACAAGAACAAGTAAGATACCGAGAGAAGCAAGGTAATAGAACGATCATGGAATACGGAAGTGAATCAAGACCAGGACTCCAAGTTACTTAAATAGAGTACCGCATTGTAACCATGCTGCAGTTCATGGGCACAATTACATAACTCCACCCAAGTCGCCCAAGCTCTAGAGATAATAAGGAATCAGGTTTTCGAGTCGATGTGCAAAGGAAGTTTGCATATCATACAAGATATAATCAGGAAGAACTTGATTCAAAAACGGTAAAACGGTAAGGTGGCAGTATATGTTTCCTAAATACAGGTATTCTGATTCGTGTATTGGGTACAATACCCAACTACAAAAGAATCAACCCTACTAACCTATGGCTCTAAGACCAAACAAACCATGTCACGCCCCGCTTCCCAGAGTACGCTAAGATGGGCACGTGACATAGCCAACCATGCTACCTGTGGATAGGAAAAAAATCCTTCCACAGTCACATTACGGCTGTAGAGATATCAAGAACAGGAAAGTAAACTAACTATCTAGTACATGTCCATAAGCCAGAGTAAAAGAGTCAAGAAATAACAATATGCGGAAGCCAAAAGATACAATAAATGAAACACCTGGAAGTGAAACTACATACCGACAGGAACCTCACCGCTCGTCTAACAGCGGCAGTACTCCTAATCAGTCGGCAACAAGGTAGAAGAATCTGGGCCATGCAAAACCCAGACGTCAGCACGTCATGTCATCAAGTAATAAAATATGAACAGTGTAACAGGCGATGCGAATGTAAACATGAAATAAGCAAGGGTAACAGTAATATAAATCAGGGCAGTGCAGGGTAGTGTACAGTAGGTAAACTAAACTGTTCTATCAGGTTTTCTGTTCTAAATTCTTTGAAATCAAATTGATGAATCATCGATATAACTCAATAGTATCCCGTGCATACCCGGGACCACGGCCCAGATTCTCGGGCTGAAACCGAGACATGCCGCTAGGCACTAAACAGGAATATGTACAGATGAATGATGTCAGCAACATCATTCCAAAGCTGGCCTAGCCTCTAAAACTGATCAGAACAAGTAGCGAACTGTTGAGTTACAAGTCAGGTTTCACCTTTGATTTCCCCATACCCCCAAGTTATTTGTGTATGTCAAGTTAGATATTCCGTAATCAAGAACTAATGCCAACACAGGATCGGGTAAGCAGGTTTGTCTGGATAGACAACAGGAACAGTCCGTGAGGACTACACGTCAGGTTGTTGGCATTAGACACGAGATCAAGTAACGGGTCAAGCCATGGTATATCGGGTCGAGTCAAGTAGTGTACGGTACCATGTCGGGTCAGGTAATGTATAAAGGTGTCATGTCACGTCAGGAGTGTACAAGATATCATGTGGATACTCACAATCAAACTAGCATAATCACGGCATACAGAACAAGCATGTGCACTAATAGAAACAACAAGCTGGAATTTATAACGTGAAAGGCAATCAGGTACAGATTAGGGTATGTAGATGCACAGTAATCAGTTTGTATTTAATAGATGGTTTCAACCTTACTTGAATACAGCAAAACTCATATGAATGTTAAATCATGCTAATACGTACTAAATACTCTAGAGATGCAATGATATACAACATACGTTCAATTAATGCCACTGGGTATTCGGGGTAGAAACTGTTTAAAGGTGCTAGGAGTTATGCAGTTAATTAGCAAGCAATTTAAACACGGATGTGGGTATACAATATGGTGCTCTAACATGCAACGAATTATGATTTAAGATCTGAGTCTACCATGATATATATTCTGACATCGAAATGCAATAATGAAGATTAACAGCCTTAGATTCCATTTACAGTCTTAAACATGAAATAAATATATATAGATGTTATAGTAGCATGTAGCAAGATTAACTTGCCTGGACGGATCAGGAACGGGAATACGGAACGTCTCACGCCGGTGGAAAACGTCGCGACGCGCGCACGACACACGGAACGGATCCAAACAACGCACAAGGGATCACACGGGTCAAAGATGCTTGCTGGGTCGTCGTGATCATCGACGGCACGGCCGGATTCCGGCAAACAAAAACAACAGTGAACAAATAGAAAGAAAATGCATGGAAAAAGAAAAGAGAAGCATGGAAGTAGGATAGAGAAGATTGAGAAGAGGAGGCTTACCCACTGGATTTCAGAGGGGCGATGGCGTCGACGGGGATGATCGGCGAAGCTCCGGCGATGAGGTTAGGGTTTGTTCTAGAGGAGGTAGGGTTAGGGTTCTGTTCGCTGTGGCTTGGGTGCAGGGTCTGAAGGGATCCTGGTGAGGTGAGGGTGCAGAGAAAAGGGAGAGGAGAGGAAGGAGATGGCGATGGCGATGAGAGATGGCCGGCGGCGATGGAAAGGCGACGGTGATGGGTTCTGCGATGACGCAGAGGGTGTCCAAGCACGGTTTAGAAGAAAAAGAAGAGGAGGATGGAGAAAAAAGAAGGAAAGGAGAAAGATGGTTTGAGGCGACGAGGAGATGGGGTTGTCGGCGGCGAGGGCGAGGCTGCGAGTTAAGGTGTGCAGGGGTCGGTGAAGTTGAGGTCGGGGTCGTTGGGAGTGGACTAGGGAGGTGATGAAGGTGGTTACGTAGACGAATGGACGAAGGTGGTGGCAAGGTGAGGAGGCGACGACAAGGCCGTCGGCGGAGAGGACGACGACGACGACGAAGGCAAGCGAGGGTGCAGCGATGGGTTTCTGTGGGTTGCAGTCGGGGAACGAAGGTGGTCGAGGAGAGAGAAAGAGGGCGATGAGGGGAGGCCGACGAGGTCGACGGCGATGGTGGCGACGGGCGCGAGCACAGGGCGTGGGTTCACGGAGGCGGAGGCAGGAAAAGGAAAAGAAAGAAGATGAAGAGAGAGGAGAGAGAGAGGCGTGCGCGGTTTTTAATAATGAAAGGTTTAAAATTTATTTTAGAGGGGGGAGAGATATACTGAGAGAGAGAGAGAGCGCGCCAGGTAGAGAGAGATAGGAGTCAGTTTTAAAAAGATTTAAGAAAAAATATGGTAAATATATTGAGAGAGAGACGTTTTGATGTTGTTAGGAAAACAGAAAATATATGAAAGAATATTTAGAGATAGAGAGAAACGGAGAGAGAGAGAGAATAAAATCAAGCTAATTTATTAGTTATAAGAAAATCTAATATAAATATGCTGCTGGTATAAGAAATAATAGGTTAGTTAAACTATATTAATAGTTTAAAGAATATAATATTATAATATTTGTCCGTTTGAGATTTTGGCAAATACAAATCTACTCCAAAACAAGCCCGGGTCGGGTCCAAAAATTCAGATTTAAAATATAAAAATATAAGCGACTCCCAACTTTCAAAATAAATGCCCAGTTAAAGAAAAAGCATACCCCCAAGAACGGATGCACGCACGTGCGCGTAGCCATCCAAACACGTCCGTTTCACTGAACGGGACGAGAACAAGATGAACGGATTCTACCACGGGGTTAGGGGTATCATGCAGGTTATGAAATGCAATTTTAAATTATTTTACATGACCTAAAATGTTATATGGTAAAATATGCAATGACAGATAAAACGCCAGTATGCAGTATACATGAGATGCACGTGTCTAAGTAACAAGTCAGGGTAATCTATAAATATGAATCAAACATGTTCAAGCAAGCGGGTCGGGTCGAATGCAATGTAAAATGTAAAATACTACTCGCACCCAAAACACTATAAATCAAGAAAAATACCACAAATAAAGAAATACGAGGACTAGAATTGGTATAAATGAACTCGGGTGTTACAAAAACTGATCGAGAAAGAGCTTTAGTAAGAATATCTGCTAGTTGAGTTGCAGAGGAAATATGCTGGAGTGCAACCACCTTATCTGTAATTTTGTCACGAATGAAGTGACAACTATCTCGATATGTTTGGTCCGCTCATGAAAAACTGGATTCTCAGCAATGTGAATTGCGGTCTTGTTATCACAGAAGAGTGTTGTCGGAAGAGAAGAAGGAACTCCAAAATCTGTCAAAAGGGACGTAAGCCATACCAACTCAGCAACTGTATGCGCTATATATCTATACTCAGTCTTTGCAGAAGAACGAGCAACTATATTTTGCTTCTTATTTTTCCATGTAACCAGGTTTCCTTCCAAGAAAACACAATAGCCACTCATAGAACGACGATCATCAACGGATCTAGCAAAGTCAGCATCCGCAACGGCTGTGAGCGACGATATAGATGATGGTTTGTAAAGAAAATCCTGACTTGGAGAACCTTTGATGTATTTGAGAATATACTCAATTGCCTTAAGGTGGGAGGTCAAAGGCTTCTGCATATATTGACTCACTGTGCTAACGGTAAAGGCAATGACTGGCCGAGTGACAGTGAGGTAAATAAACTTCCCAACTAGACGTCGATATCGTCCTAGGTCAGGATCCGAGAGAGAGCTTAATCGAGATAGTTTGATCGAGGAATTCATAGGAGTGTTTGTTGGTTTACATCCCAGCAATCCTGTCTCAGATAGAAGATCAAGTGTATACTTGCGCTGAGAGAGCCACAATCTACCAGAATTCCGTGATACTTCAATTCCAAGGATATATCTAAGTGGCCCAAGGTCCTTGGTATGAAAGTGTGAAGCCAAATGTTCTTTCATCTTGGAGATGCTAGTAGAATCATCTCCAGTGATGATAATATCATCAGCATAACCTAACACAATTACCCTGCCATGAGGACGATAGTGTGTAAAAAGAGACGTGTCGACGCGACTACGTTTGAAGCCAATCTGTTGTAAAATCATGCTAAAATTTTCAAACCAGGCACGTGGTAACTGCTTTAGTCCATATAACGATTTGTGTAGAAAACAAAACATAGACTCCCCCAGTCGCTCAAAATCAGGAGGCTGCTGCATATAAATAGTCTCTGATAGGTCGCCATTAAGAAAGGCATTTTTCACATCAAGCTGACGAAGAGGCCATACCTTAGAGACAACTAAGGATATAAGAATACGAACCGATGGTAATTTGGCAACTGGGAGAAAGTCTCAAAATAATCCAAACCATACTGCTGAGTAAATTCTTTGGCTACCAATCGAGTTTTGGGACGGTCAATCGTCCTATCTGGATTTTGCTTGACAGTAATGACCCATCGACGACCAATAACCTTCTTATATGAAAACGGAGATACCAATTTCCAAGTCTGTTTAGAGCACAGTGCGGCAATCTTTTCCAACATGGCTGTTGGGATTCCTAGCGCCCGTCGACCGCGGCCGTTCAGAACGAAGAATTTTGGCGTTTAAAAACTTGGCGCTAGAAACAGCTACCTAGAATCGAATCCAAACATGAAATTAGTAATCTAAAAGAGTCTAACTACTGTGATAGAGTGCTATACCGAACGAACCATGTTCTTCGGTCTTCCACCATCTCCTTTAGTTCCTTGAGGTCCTTTGGATCGAGTTTGGCCGCCGGTCTTCCTCCGTCGAAGATGATCCATCCGAGAGATGTAACTCATGGCTCTAGCTCAACATAAAAGATCAAGTGAAGCAACTAGGGATCCTAGATGGCTAGTCTAGAATGCCTAGGATGTAGTGGAGTGTTCTAAGTGTATCACTATCTCACCTTCTCTCTTGATTCTTAACACATGAGAGGGTAGAGTGGAGATTGAAGATGAAGGTGGAGGAACTCAAGAAAAGGAGAGAGAGTGAAGCTAATGGTGAGAATGAAGATAGCATGCTTAAAAAATAATGAACCATCCAACTCTTTTCTTTTTCATCTTTCATCAAGTGTGGAAAAAAAGCATGAAGCATTGTTTTATAAAACACGATTTCCATTTTAATATTCAATCCATGCTCGAATAGTTTGCACAAATAAATTAATAATTCATTTGTGTACACTATGCAAGCATGGTTCTCACCATACTCCCATCTCTCAATTATCCACCTCATTATTCATTTAAAATAAATAGTCTAATCCAAAATGAGGTGTCCGCCTTCTAGAATGTTTTCCAGATAAATACGGATTACATTCTACTGTATATACATACCTATATTCATACCGAAATACGAATACCCGAAGAGATAGAATAACACAAAGAACATAATACTAGAATATACATATCGAAATACATATACGTAAATTATTAAATCAATACCTGACTTAATAATCCGGCTCAATCCCGAGCCGGCTAGTAGGTTTGATATTTTAAGAACATAATACTAGAATATACATATCGAAAAGAGGTTTGATCTTCTAAGAAGGTCACATCACATGAAGTACAAATTTTGGATGTAGCAGAGTCAAAGCAAACATACCCTTTTTGGGAACGAGAGTAACCTATAGATATCATACGTGTAGCTCTAGGATCAAGTTTGTCAATATGATAACCGAGAATATGTGAATAACATAGGCAACCAAACACCTAAGGAGGAATGAGAAAAAGGCTTGCCCCGTGGATACAAAATAGATAAAGGAGACTGGTTGCCTCAGACCGAAGAAGGCATGCAATTGATATAAAAGCAGGCAACTAAAACTACAAAATTCCACAATCGTTTAGGAACATATATATGTAAGAGAAGAGAAGAGAACGAGCTATCTTAAGTAAATGTCGGTTCTCTTGTTCAGCAATCTCATTTTGCTGAGGAGTATAAGAACACAAAATTTGGTGCAATATTCCCCGTGTCTTACAAATTGCAGTAAATTCCGTGCTGCTATACTCCTTAACATTATTTGAACGAAGAACGTTAATCGAAACACCAAATTGATTAGAAATTTCAGCAACAAAGGTTTTAAAAGTAGTCAAAAGTTTAGACCTATTATGCAAAAGATACAACTAAGTCATTCGTGAATGATCATCAATAAATGTAACAAAATATTTATAACCAAACACACTAGAAAATTTAAAGTGTCCCCAAATATCGGAGTGAACTAAAACAAAAGGTAAGTCATGTCTCATATTAATCAGTTAATAAGAGGAGCGATGATACTTTCCAAGAATACAAGGCTCACAACTAAATTCTGATAAACTAATAGAAGGTAATATAGTACGTAAAGACGAAAGAGGAAGATGATCAAGTCTCCGGTGCCACTGAATAGTAGAAACAGTTGCAGACGTACTGAAAATGTGATCAACGTAATACAGTCCATTCGTCTCATGCCCCCTCCAATCCGTTGTTTCGTTAGAAGATTCTGTATCACAAAATAAGATGGATAAAAAGTTACAGAGCAGTTGGAATCATTTGTAAACTGACGAATGGAATGCAGGTTTTGTTTTAAAAATTGTACAGTTAAAGCATTTTTAAGGTGTAAATATGAAGTGATAAATCAGCAGAACCAGAAACAGGTGTAGTATTACCATCAGCCATGAAAATAAACTTGTGAAAACTAGAAATAAGATCAGATGGTCCATCAAGAGGCATGTGATGTGAGGCGCCGGAATCGGCTACCCACGAATCAGAATGAGAAAGTAAAGATATACCTGATAGAGTGAAAAGGTTGGCAGGAGCTACAGAAGAGAGGAGACAATGTAACTGGCCCCATTCATCACTGGATAAAGGTACCTGTCCGGCAGAAGAGGAAGGTTGATCAGTAGCTGCCGGTGTGGATGTCTGGCGAGCGGTAGATGTATGATCAGGATAGCCATATTTCTCTCAACACCAGTCGTCCCGATAATTAGTGTCGCCGCAATGAGTACAATAAAGGCCGAATCGGCCGTCCATGTCCACAGGAACTACGACCACGATCAGTCAAAAGGGGACGACCACGTGATGCCCTACGGCCACTAGAAACAGAATCAAAGGTTCCATGTCCAGACTGAGTATAGGTCGCTTGTCCACGGCCTCGAGTAACAAGTGCGGTCGAGATAAACTCATAAGATAGGCTTATGAGATAGGGAAGAGACCGTTGGCATACGATAAATGCTCGACATGATTTTCGTCAAAGAAGAACCACTCTGAGAAAGAATGAGGGAGTGGACGCTCTCAAAACCGTGTGGTAGTCCGGCCAAGAGTAAAACGTGCTAATAAGAGACTCACGTTGTTTGCGAGTGACAGCAGGGTCAGTGGAGATAGGCTGATAGACGTTCCACTGATCGAGAGGACCACTGAAGAGAGCACCAAAGTCCTGAATATCTTCTCCTAGAGTAGCCGTAGTAAAGTTATGGAAGATATCATAGAGTTTTTGCAAGTTATCCTTTGACGAATACAGAGAACGAAGGTGTGTCCAACTTCCCTTGCAGTTTTCAGAGATATAATAGACGTATAGCAGTAAGAATCCATGGAGTTAGATAACCACACAATCACCTTATTGTTCTGGAACCAAGTATCATATTGGGGATCTTTGGAGTCAAGCGAGCATTCGTCAAGTCGCGGTGAAGGCCTTTGCTGTTTAAGGCCCGTTCAACAGCGCTGGACCATTGAAGATGGTTCTTTGAGCTGGAGAGATAGTAGTCAAGCGAAGGTCCGTCTTGAAATCAACGGACGACAGAGAGGCCGAGTTAATTTTATCATCACCGGATGCCATGATGAATGACGCAGAAGATCCCGAGAGAGAATAAAGGTTGTCTAACTATAATACGTACACGGAGCAATATGATCTATTAGATCATGGAGAATGTTTCAAGAGTAGAAGAGATGTTCATGGGAGTTTGTAGTGCAGTGAAGGGGCCGGAGAGGGCTAGGGGTTTCTGTGAGAAGGTTTGAAGGTTCGAAGAGCAGCAGGGTGTGGAAATTGAAGCCTGGAGGTTTACAGGGGGTTCGATTAAGGTAAGGTCGAAGGTAGCAGAGGGGTTTGGCGGAGAAGTCGATGGCTGGGGGCTTCTGGAGGGTTTCGAAGGGCTTTTGGAGATTTCCAGGGGGTTCAATGGTGAGGTCGAAGGTTGGAGGGGAGCAGCCGATGGGGTCGAAGGCTTGGTGGGTTCGAAGGGCTTCTGGAGTGAGGTTCGAAGAGGGAGATCGAGGGCTGTTGTTGAAGGCAGAGAAAAGGGTGGCGACTGAAAAAAAGGTTTTTTAAAAAATCTGTTCAAAGCTCTGATACCAAGAACAGATTTAAAAGAGAGAAATTCTATTGGCTTGAGAGAAAAATAATAGTCCATACAATTATATATATATAGAGAGTTTTAGATCACCTCTCCTAACAAACATATAATAGCTAGTCAAACCGATAACTAAATATAACAACTAAATATATATCCATAACAACCATAAATTTCTCAATGTCTTATATGCACCAAATAATTAGCCTACATCTATTTACTATGGTGAGAAAGAGTTGGTTAGTTGGCGAGGACCAGCCTTCTTTAATTTTCTATTGTTTTTGCTAGTCTCTTGGTTAGTTTAATTCTGTTAGATGAAATTGTCATATTATTCTAGGGCCTCTTTTTTTAGTGGTACTAAAGTAAGGATGATCTCTGTGTGTGTACATATATGTATGTAATTTTTAGTAGTACTAGAAAGGATGATCTACACACACATGAATGTATGTTGTGCATGCACATGTATGTGTGAACGTACATGTATGTATGTACGCATGTATTTCTAGTGGTATTAGAATAAGAATGATCTACATACATACCAATGTTGTAAAGAACGGATTCAGAGTTTGTTCGGTTGGTCGGCGAATAGAGAATATTCGGTTTATTCGGTGAATATTCGGATTATACGGCCATCAATATTTTCATATAAATATTACTTATAAAAATTCAGCAAATATAAAGATATAGAAAACTAATATATTCGTGGCCTAATGGTAAGGCATCCGAACTAATAAGTGTGGGTCCCACTAGAGCGTCTCGGTTAAGAAAGAAGAATTGGGAGAGAGAAATAAGGAGAGAGTGTTTGTGAAATAATAAATGTTGGTCCCACTTGTTTTGTAATTAAGTTATGCATTTCATACTTTTTTTTAGTCGTGGGTTCTTTGTTTTGGGTCTTGTGGGTTCTTTATTTTGGGCCTAATGAGCCAATTCAGCCGAATATTCACGCTATTATCCCAAATATGCGGTTTGTATGGCAAATAGTCGATTTGACCGTATATTTGACCGAATATGTGGTTTTTGTTCATTTTGCCACCGAATCTGAATATTCGACCGAATATTACGTTTTTTCAACACTATGTATGTATGTATTTACGCATGTATACACATATGTATGTGCATGTATTTTATGTATGTATACGTGTATGTATGTATGTATGTATACGTGTATGTATGTATGTATGCATGTGTTTTATCTATGTATGTATGTATACACATGTATGTATGTGTCCGTATATGTATATGTACATATGTTCATATATGTATGTGTTTGTATGCATACATATATGTGTGTATGTGTTTGTATGCATACATATATGTGTGTATGCATATATGTATGTGTGTGTATGTATGTATATAAACCTTGCAAGGGTGTCTCCAATTTCGATGTGTCGATTGAGTTCTGGTGTGCTTCTATACTTTTGTCCTCACTTCTCATCTATCATTTTGTTCAAGTTTAAATAATTCTCATCTCTTGTTGACCTTTGATGTCTAGGTCTATTTTTTTATGTAGGTTTGTAGCTAGAGCCCAGTCTTATTGTAATTTCTGCCATCAGCATGGTTGTATTGTCGCCAAAATCTGGTTTGTTTGGAGTTGCATTTTCTTGGAAGCTTAGCATAACATGTATCTTTATTTCCACTCTAATTCTATGAAGTAAAGGTCCTAAGAATTATCTTTACTTCCACTCTAATTCTATGAAGTTATTGTCATAAAAAATTATCTTTCCGTTAATCCGTTTTAATCTTGCAAAGTGTATGTTAGTTTAGTTTGATTGTGTCTTTGCTGCTCAGACTACAGGCACAGATTTCAGTAATCTATCTTATGAAAAGTAGTATGAAGGATCACTTTTGAAAATTGCGATGCATGTAATTGTTTGTAGTGGACTGGTAATTTGATATGTAGCTTTCTGTACCCTCTAGTTTATTTCCCTTTCATTGACGTCATTGCCAATTTTTATTGTGAAAATGAAAAACCTTGCTATGTACACTTTCAGGAAGCCATGGAGAAGGCAATAAAAAATAAAGTTGCAAAAGCAGTGGTGCCAGCTATAGATGTCATGTTCCAAGCTCTAAGGTTTGTTGTTGTCACTTAATGTGAGGTTTTTAAATTCTTGGGGTTTTAATTTGTTATGAAGTGAATAAAAGTCTTATATTATTTTAACATGCTTTTCTGTTCATATATATTCAGTGAATTTGGGTCAAAGGTCGTCCCTCCCAAGAAGATTCTGAAAATGCTACCTGAACTTTTTGATCATCAAGACCAGAATGTTCGTGCATCTTCAAAAGGCCTGACACTTGAATTATGCCGCTGGATCGGCAAGGATCCAGTAAAATCTATTTTATTTGAGAAAATGAGGGATACCATGGTTAGGACTTCCCTTACATCATTAATTTTCTTGACATATCCTGCAGATGATCTAACTGCTTCTCTTTTATTGTTTGAAGAAAAAAGAATTGGAAGCAGAGCTGGCTAATGTCACAGGCAATGCTAGGCCATCTCGCAAAATAAGGTAATTATCTGAATTTTACTTTTTATCTTTAGAATCCATATTGCTGTGTATATTCGTACTTTTAAAATTGTTTAAATAAACTTGTTTGTGGAGTCCTACCGTCTAGAAGTTCACCTGGATTGTTTATGCTGTTAAGATTATTCTCTCACATCTTTGAACTTCTGGAGTAGATTTGCCATATAGAAGTTGGTACCTGACTCCTTTAAAATTGATATAATGGAAAATTCTTACCAGATCTGAGCAAGATAAGGAACCTGAGCTAGAAGCTGTTACTGAAGCTGTGGGCCCTGGTGCTTCTGAAGAATCTGTTCCTGATGGTAAGAGGTCACTTCATGTAATGCGTTGCTATTGTCATTAGTGAAGATATATATATATATATATATATATATATATATATATATATATAGAGAGAGAGAGAGAGAGAGAGAGAGAATAATGAAGGGAAGAGGCCCTAGGAGGGTTTTTCATTAGGTGGCGTCGAAAAAATACACCTTCAAACATTTTATTCAACGATCGGCAGCCATCCTCCTCCTCTTTATCATCTAAGATGTGGATACACCAATTTTCATGTGATTCTACCACTTTTTCACTGTTGAATTAACAATGTAAAAAGTTCTATTGTCGGTAAACCGTTGTGCACCCACTAAATCAACGGTGAAAAAGTGATAGAATCTTATAAATTTTGGTGTATCCACATCTTAGATGATAAAGATAAACATGATGAATGCCGATTGTCAAAAAGAATCGTGGAGGGTGTATATTCTCGATGCCATAGGAGGAAATTCTCTCCAATGGCACCCTTCCTCCATTATTCTCATATATATATGGGAATAATGGAGGAAAGGTCCAGAGAGAGAGGCCCTAAGAGGCTTTTCGTTTGGTGGCGTAAAAAAAACTACACCCGCCAACATTTTATTCGGCGATCGGCATCCATCATCATCTTTGTCATCTAAGATACGGATACATCAAATTTCATGTGATTCAAACACCTTTTCACCGTTGATTTAGCAATGTAAAAACTTCTATTATCGGTAAACCGTTAAATTTGCACCCACTAAATCAACGGTGAAAAAATGTTAGAATCACATGAAATTTGGTGTATTAACATCTTAAATGATAAAGATGATGATGACGAATGCCGATTGTTGAAAAAAATGGAGGGTGTTTTTTTTGCGTCACCTAATGAAAAAAGCCTCATAGGGCCTCATTCCTCCATTATTCTTATATATATATATATATATAGAGAGAGAGAGAGAGAGAGAGAGAGAGACGCTATTCTCATATCGGTAGGATTTGGAAACAAATCCTATCCATTTCTTAATCATTGGATTTTCTTTGGGATGTATGATATCAATGATGTCATTAATGAGAAACATAAGAGATTCGTTCCATAATTGCTAGCACACATCCCAAATCTAATCCAATATTTAAAAAATGGGTATGCTTTGTTTCCAAATACTACCGATAGGAGGTTTTGCTTATGGTGCTTTTGCATTAAACTGCAAGACCCAATGAAAAGGTGAAAGGACATAAGTGCAAAAGTACTATGCATGGTCCAATGTAAAGATGCCACATATACTCCATTGTAGAGTGCCTCTTATAGGGACACTACGGGCCCCGTTTACTCTATTTCTACATAGAGAGAATAATGAAGAAAAGAAGTTCTATGAGGCTTTTTCTTAGGTGGCGTCAAAAAAATACACTCGATTTTTTTCGACGATCGGCACCCATCATCATCATCATCTTTATCATGTAAGATGTGGATACACCAAATTCCATATGATTCCACCACTTTTTCACCTTTGAATTAGCAATGTAAAAAGTCTATCGTTGGTAAACCGTTAATTTTGCACCTACGAAATCGACGGTGAAATAGTGATGGAATCGCATAAAATTTGGTGTATCCACATCTTACATGATAAAGAAGATGATGGGTTCCAATCGTCGGAAAACATCATGGAGGGCGTATTTTTTCGACGCCATAGAAGAAATTCCCTCCTATGACACATTTCCTCCATTATATACACACACACTGCAAACCGGTCCACGTTTTTTAAAAACGGGAACTCCCGATCTACGACATATTTTAACGATCCGACCCGTTTAAGTTGATCATCCTATTCTCAAATATATGTGTATGAAAAATCAAGAGATTTAAAAACCTCTAGCCTATTCATCGATGGATGCAAAAACGAACGTTTTTCGATAATGCAACATAAACGCCATCCGCAATGCAACATAAACGCCATCCGAAGCATAGACTAGAGGTCTTTAAATCCCTTAATTTTCACACATATATTTGAGGGTAGGGTGATCAACTTGAACGGATCGGATCGTTAAAATGTCGTAGATCGGGAGTTCCCGTTTTTAAAAAACACGGACCGGTTTGCAATGGATCACTCTCCTATATATATATATATATATATCACACTGTGTGTGCATGCTCTCACGTGTGTGCATTTGTGAATCTTTCCTTCCTCGGTCTCACACACTCTCTTATCTGTGTGTGCAAGTGATATCTATTAGTTTTTTAAACTAAATTAGAATCGTTCCCTTTCCTGATATCTATGTGTGCATGTGATATTTATTAGTTCTTAGATCAAAATAGAACTGTCCACTTTCCTGATACTTGTTATTTAAACTCATGTATCTTTTTGTCCAGCTCCCCAGGAAATAGATGAATATGAACTTGTTGATCCTGTTGATATTCTTACCCCCTTGGAAAAGTCTGGATTTTGGGAGGGAGTGGTTAGTACTTTCTAAACATTGGCCATGTTTTCTTTCAGTGTTTTACGCAAAATTTTTGCCATGAGTTAAATGTTTCCAGGAATTCTTCTCATGCAAACTCATCTTAAGACATCAAATTTTTATTTCAGAAAGCTACCAAGTGGTCGGAAAGACGTGATGCCGTCGCAGAGCTTACTAAGTTAGCTTCAACTAAGAAAATTGCTCCTGGTGATTTCACTGAAATCTGTCGGACGCTTAAGAAGGTAAGATCAACTTTTGCAACTTTATGCAACCGGGAATCAACAACCTACTGCAACTGATCAACTGTCGATCATTCTCATGTAGCATAATTATGCATATGCTTATAGCCCTATATGTTAACGTATTATGTCCAATGTTCAAACTATCACCGGTATATATCGGATATTGGCCGATGTATCAGAAATGAAGAGGAAACAATAAAGTTTATTGATTAATATTCTTTTGTAGTTTTGGAAAAAATCGTAGCTTATATATCTTAATATTTGCTGATATATCAGTTGTTAGATATCAGATAAAATATCGCGATTTTCCTCAAAAGTTTATTTGGGTGGTTTTCAGATAATATTGGAATAAGATTCGACCCGACCCGCATGAGGATAACTTAAAGTAAAAAAAGTTCAAAAAATTCAGATAAATGCTTTTCTTATCTCTGTGTCTAGCAAGACTATTCATCAAAACCCTAGGTCTGCATCTTCCAACCTTGAAGGTCCTCCCTCTGTCCTTGAATTTCGTCGAAGTCCAAGTTCTTTCTTCTCTCTTGTTGAAGAGAAGTCTCTGATGATGAATTTCTCAGAAATTCATGGCTCATGTGTCAGAAACTCATGTCTCGATTTCTCAAAAATCCAGTCATGAAAATGAGATATTCAACCATAATTTTTTGAGGCCTTCTAGAAAAAGAGAGTTACCGTTGAAGACGAGAGAGAAAGGAAAAAACTCGTATAAGAACCTAAGATCATCCACTTAATATGACTGTTTTACCAATGAGCGCTGTTAAGGAAAACCCATTTAACAAAGCCAACTATTTAAATTGAGTTACATTTATGATATTTCTAATACAAAAATATACGGTTCCAGTATTTAAGTTTTGTTTCTTTGTTGCTAGCTAATTCCTTATTGTAAAATTGTCTTTGCTCCACATCTTTGTGGCTGCAGCTTGTTACAGATGTTAACCTAGCTGTTTCTGTTGAGGCTATTCAAGCGATTGGCAACCTTGCTCACGGTCTAAGAAATCATTTCTCTGGAAGCTCGCGTTTTTTGTTGCCTGTGCTACTTGTAAGTACCATTACACTCTTGAGTTACACAATTTTGGTTTTGGTTTCTGTAACACTATTTAATATTATACAATTTATTTGTTGCTAACAGGAAAAGTTAAAGGAGAAAAAACAAGTTATGACAGATGCTCTTACTCAGACCCTTCAAACAATGCATAAAGCAGGGTGTTTGGCCCTTGCTGATGTAGTTGAAGGCAAGTTTTGTCCAACGATTAATCTCATGTTGGTTTACCTGTGTACTTTTATTTTGTTATCTTTACACGCTATCAAGCAAATGGAACAATATGGTATCCAGAGAGAGATTTAATGATTCATGGATTAATTTAGGTTAAATGGCAGGAATCTTACTAACTGTTGCCTGAGTAGTATGGTAGCACCATCTTTTTTTAAACATATGCCATTTTCCGACTTAATCTGTCATCAGTTTTCCATCCAAAATTACCCACCTGATTTCTTTTGTCCTGGAATCATGTTCCAGTGTATTAGGGTTGTATATTAGCTGTCTGTTTTACCCCCAGAACATTAAAACCATGAAATCTTTTTCCTTTTCCTGACCAAATCTCATCTTCACTCATAATCGCACCCAATCCTCTTTGCAATCTGGCTCAACTTCGTCTCTTGATGATCGCCTCCGCTCCTGAGATAGATTTCAGTAGATATTGGTTTGATTTTGAGTGTAGAGGATATTTGGGTAAATAAGATAATGTCCCTAACAGTAATTAAAACGCGGAGACAAAAGCGGTACGGCCAAAGGGCCTTGAGCATAGGCGCCGTCTAGGCGGCCGTCCAGGCTGCATTGACATCAATTTGAGTGTATTTTGAGTTAATTTTGTTATTTTTTAAAGATTATTTGCTAAACATTGATTCTAATTTGATTGTTAACTGTTTTGGTTTCTTTTTTACTTGTAGAAGCGGCCTAAATAAGCATTCTCAAGGTCGTTGAGAGTTAACTGCAAGTTGGTAATGAAGTAAATTCAACCAATTTTTTAAATATCCAAAAAAATTAATTAAATAATTAATTAATTGTCTAAGCTAAATTTCTTCAATTTTAAGTCTAAAAAATTAAAAAAAGAAAAGCAAAAAAAATGCCGTCAAAGGTTTGAAACTCGAAGGAGCAGTCAAAACTCGAAGGCGATGTTGGCGTGGTTGAAACTTGAAGTCGAAGGTGAGTTCGAAGTTGAAGATCGAATGTGAAGATAAGATCGAAATTTGAAGTGAAGATCTTCGTGGAGATCTTGGTTCAAGTTCGACTTGGAGAATTCCGAAACCGACGATGGTCGCTAGCACTCATGGCCCTCGAAATCGGCGGCGGCTCTCGAAATCGACTGCGGAAGGCCCTCATGGTGGCCCTTGACGTTCAATAGTGCTAAGACAACTCAAATTTGTCATATATTACATTCCAATTAACAAATAAAGAGAGTACACCCACAAGAATATAAGCGTAAGCATAATTCCTGATTAAGCGGTCTAATGCAGTGCGGTGCGACTCTTCTACGCACATAGGCAACCGCATAGGCGCCTAGACGGGCGCCTTTTAAAACACTGGCCCCTAACTCCTAACTCAGTTATTGGATTATAATGTTTTTCCCCTAACAGTATCCTAATTGGCGGAGTAGATCTTCATCTTTATTTGTCCTTTATGCCAAGCCGCTTCTTGTTTTAGTGGAAAGTTATTATTGTCAAATGATATTTTTTTGTTCATTTGAGGGGTCATTAATGTTTTTAATTGGTCCACCTATTTTTCTCTTTTGCTCAATGAGCTACCTTTTGCTTATCATTTCAGATGTCAAAGTGGCTGTGAAAAATAAGGTCCCACTTGTTAGGTCGTTAACACTAAACTGGATCACATATTGTATTGAGACGAGTAATAAGGTTGTTGTTCTGAAGTTGCATAAGGATTATGTTCCTATCTGTATGGAGGTTAGTACTGGTAGCTCTTCTTACCGACAGTTCATCTTTTGAGGGTTTGTGTAATTGAAAGGCAACTAGATAAGTCACAGTTATTTATGTCTCTTGTTGATCTTTGTAGTGCCTGAATGATGGTACCCCAGAAGTAAGAGATGCATCATTTGCTGTTTTGGCAGCCATAGCTAAGGTATTGGCATACCAGAGGTCTTTTATTTAAAGAAAGAGAGTTATCTGTTAGAAAAATACTTTACCTACCGACCCTGTAGATTCCATGTAGGCTACTGGGATGGTGATTGGCTAAAACAGTGGGGACAAAAGTGCATGTCCTAGAGTTGTAAGTTTGTCCCCACCTTGTTACCAATCACCAACTCGGTAGCCTATGTGGAATCTACTGGGTTGGTAGGTAAAGTATTTCTCTATCTGTTACAGCTGAAAGTAATATCTTGAAGTCTTACTCTTCCTTACTGTGATATTCTAAGATGGTTGGTATGAGACCCTTAGAGAGATCTCTAGAGAAATTAGATGAAGTTAGAAAGAAGAAGCTTTCAGAAATGATTGGGAGTTCTACTGGTGGTTCTGTCTCTGGCACAGGATCAGGTGTGAAACTTTTATCATGAAACATTTTTTTATAACAGTGGATGAGATTTCTGCTAATACTCATTTTATTGATTACAGGTCTCATGCCCGTTTCAATTGGGAGTGTCTCTGGGTCGGAGGTTTGTCATCTTTGTATTTTTTGGCGTGGTTCATTAGACTTATAAGTTTATGGTAATAATGATTTTTGAATGCGAACTCTTGTAGCTGAAAAGTTAGATAGTAGATAGATCCTCTCTTATTATTCAATTGAGTCTATAAGCTAGTCTTATGCGTGACCATCAATCTTGTTAACTTGTTTGAAGTATATTTGTATCCTGTAATCATACTTCCATTAGTGCTAATATTTTGCATTACCATCTGTAATTATTGATGGCCGGTGATTCTCCTAGGGTTTTGACATGCTATTTTAGTGGAACTTCTAAATCTGAACAAACTTAGGTTTTTTGTTCCTACACATTCGGGTCATATCAGTGGTTAATAAGTAGATTTATGTTCAGCTGAAATTTTTTCGCTGTATTACCTTTTCATGTTAAGAAATCCCGAAGTTAGTGACTTGATTGGACAGTATTAACTTGGGAAATGACCAGTACCCTTCTTTAGATAAAGAATGAGTGCTTTTTAAATTATTAAGTGCACTCAGTTTATGGGCAGGAGAACTAGATTAGAACAAGAGGTTAAAAAGGTGGTTTAGATTTGGTTATGGTACTTCAATTTTGATAGCTAAATATCCTTGGTTTAGGCTCAATCCTGCAGTCTTTAATTATTCAATTCCCGTGTTTAGAGTTGCACACTAGTTTTGAGCTGTGTTTTATTGTTGCATGCTCCTTGAACTTTGACTTTGTTAATTTTTATAGCATCTATCTAAGTTCTTACTCTTGGTTCCAACGTTATTTTTTTTTAAAGATAACAACAATAAAAGTCAGAACTTTTCTCCCAAAAATTTTGGGTCAGCTATGTGAAATCTATACAACAATTCAGTTTTATAAGGGCCATATCCTTGTCATGTTAGTGACCCCTTACCAATTTCTAGTGTTCCAATTCATCTTAATCTTTGGTCTACCCAAGCTCTACCACAAACATGTTTCAGTCATCTTTTGTTATTCTGGAGTTTATTGCATTTTTTGCACACGTCAAGTGTGAGATAATAAATTATTATATCGCGTATAATCTGATCATGCTTGTAGTTGGCATCAATCAACGTTAAAGTATTGATTTCATCGATGTTCAAGACTTCTGGATCACAAGTTTTACACTTGTTAAAAAACCATTTTATTTTAGAAAACTCTGATGTTCTAATGAAACAGTGTTGTTTATTTCGTTTAAATGTTTCATAATTTTTTTGATATTAATAAATGTTTCATATTTCGTTTAAATGTTTCTTATTATTAGACACCTTGTTCATTGTTGGTTCCTGCACTGAGTTTGACACTTTGACTTGATTTCTTCAAGCTGATAATTCTTTCTTGGTGACAAATTCTGTTTTTCTCCTACTTTAAAACAATTTTCCTTTCGGTATCCCCTCTCAAGGCCAGTGACAGTTCATTTCCCAGAAGATCAGCAGCAAGTATGCTAAGTGGGAAGAAGCCGGTCCAGGCAGCAGTGAGTTGAAATTCATGTTTTAAGTTTGTTTTCTGAGATGATTCAAACCTTCTTTAGTCTAAAGCATATTTGTTGCTCGATTGATTCCTTTTTCCAGCCAACAGCTAAAAAAACTGGCTCAGTGAAATCTGGCACGGGGAAAAAGGCTGATGGAGCTGGGCATTCTAAGGCATCGGGATCTATTGAGATTGAAGACGTCGAGGTATGAGATAACAAACTGAATATACACTAGCTAGTTATAGACTTTTTGTATCAGAAATATTTAAATTCAAATGTTGAATGAATGCATTAGTTGGAATGATTTCTCTTACATATATATGAATGGTGGCTATCCTCTTTACATGTTTCTGTAATGATATTTCCAAATTCTTAAGACTTGCCTGTTTTTGATTCAATGTTAACAGCCAGGAGAGATGAGTTTGGAAGAAATTGAAAGCAAATTGGGTTCTATTATACCTGGTGATACAATCTCCCAATTAAAGAGTGGCGTTTGGAAAGATCGCCTTGAAGGTTTTTGTGTTATTCTCCATTATTCTGCTTTAGGCATATTTGATCATTTATATTTCTTGCCTTTGGCACAGTTTTGTCAAGAAATTACTCTCTGGATTTTTCATTTTCTTGACTACATGCTCTGTGCGTATTCCTGAGATCACATTACATTGACTATAATGCTATTTGCACTCAATGGAATAAGTAATTTCAATATACACATCTCCTTTTTATGCTTTTGCTCATCAAACTTCAATTGTAAGCTGTAATCTAGGGTTAAAATCTCAGTCTTAGCCAGTTTTGGTCTGACTTCATAATGTATACATTAAATTGTAAGTATATTTGTGTTGGAATGATCTCTCCCCTCATTTACCTCATGCTGCTTACCTTGCACCGTGTTCATGTGAATTGTGGGCAAGGAGGACCTTCCCATGCACTAGGATAGCACATGTCTGGCGCCACAAGCCCATTTATAATTGCGGGTTCATGATACTCTGCCTATCTTGCCTATTCCCTTGTAGTTGCATTTTGCTTTCATTTTGGTTGGATCCGATTGTCCTTTTGGACACATTAAATTAACGATTTTTGAATGCAGTTTAACTTTTGGTTTACCCAACAATGCTTATCCTAACTCCACCATCCATATTAACCTCTTTGACTGTAGACTCTCTTATAGCCTTTAATTGTCACCTTTCATCTTAAGCGCGGGAGGGGAAGGGGGAGGGGAGGGAGGGGTGAGAGGAGCAGCAGAGATATGGAGATTTATTTTGTTAGAAGTTTAGCCTTTAAATTCATTGTCTTAAGAGGCTCAAGTTGAGGTGAATTTTATAATTATTGAGTTTCTCCCATGAAAGGCAAATCTTTGATTTCTTAGACATGACTATTTGTGTTTTAATGATATATGTCAAACATGTCTTATTATCCAAAATTGAGAATTTATAGCACAGACTTGGGTGTACGCATGCACACATATATCTTAGTACTTGGCTATGGTCCATAAGGACATTTTTATCCATCGTCTATTTATCTTTTTGTGGAATCATCCTTAACTGGTGCTTTTGACATGCTGTCACTGTTATATATATTGAGTTAGGTGAATCATTACGAAAATGTTAATGAAAATAGTGCAGATAGTCTTTGAACTATCTTGTGAGGTTATATTATATAATGATGGATGTTTCTATGTTGAGAACATGTTTGGTACATGGATATCATTTACTGCAATGCTTTTGTACTAAGGAAATAAAATGGAGCTTATATTATATAATGATGGATGTTTCTATGTTGAGAACATGTTTGGTACATGGATATCATTTACTGCAATGCTTTTGTCCTAAGGAAATAAAATGGAGCTTAAATTTCCGCCTCATTTAAGAAAAACCGTTAATGAGAGTGCTTCTTCTATTATGATGGCCATGTTTGCTCAGTCGTTTGAGCTTCTCGATCAGTCGTCCTTGGAGTTGTTTTTGTTTACCTTGTCTTTCATATTTGTATGGCATATATGCTATTGTATATTGACTAATCATTTTGCAAGAAATACAATTAATTATGTAAAGACAAATATTTTATCTCCTGCATACTAATTTATGAAATGCACGCTTTGTCTTCTGCTTACTTTATCAACTTACTCAAATCATTTTAATGTGTTCATTAAGGATCCTCTTACTAACTCGATAGTCAATATCTCTTGCAGCAATGGGCTTGCTAAAGCAGGAGGTTGAAAATCTTGGAGACCTTGATCCGTCTGTGGAGATCTTGATTCGATTACTGTGTGCTGTGCCTGGGTGGGGCGAAAAGAATGTGCAGGTATTTTATCTGTTTGTTGGATACAAACTGCATGCTTATACACAAATGGTACTGCATGCTTATATATGATTGGTTAATGGGAACTTATTAATATCTATGCAGGTTCAACAACAGGTGATCGAGCTAATAACATATATCGCTTCAACTGTGAAACGTTTTCCAAAGCGATGCGTTGTACTTTGTATACAGGGTGAGATATCTTCTTATACTCGACATTCCTTGGACAATAATCCCTGGTCTTTGGTGATTTTTGGTTTTATTTTACTGAATTTTAGATTCTGCCAGCCTTTATTCCAAATTTCTCATAATTATCTTTATTCATAAAGTGGACAATATTTCAGTTACTGGCGTTTCTTCATTCTAACATCTGACCTTTCCTAGAACGTTGGTGTTTATCGCTAAGACTGTTGCTTTACACAATTCAGGTATAGGTGAACGGGTAGCAGATATTAAAACACGTGCTCATGCAATGAAGTGCCTTACTAGCTTCTCTGAAGCAGTGGGTCCTGGTTTTGTGTTTGACAGAGTAAGCATACATGGGAATGAGTATAATCTGTTACATTCATTTAACATATTTGAAATTTCTTTGATGTAGTGAAGTTGAACATACTTTTGAACTGTATCGTTCTTTAACAAATTTTTTACATCTAGCTTTACAAAATTATGAAAGAACACAAGAATCCCAAAGTTCTCAGTGAAGGTATTTTTTGGATGGTCTCCGCGGTAGATGATTTTGGTGTATCCCATATAAAGTTAAAGGTACTTGTAATTTCTCCCATGTTATGCTCTCTCTCTCTCTCTCTCTCTCTATATATATATATATATATATATATATATATATATATATATCAAAGGGTTTCATTATACATAGATCAAGATGTCCGGTTTGGATCGGTGAAATACATGGGGGTATGTGTGTTGTGGGGTGAGGGCTCATTTTTTAAAAAGGGCCGCCGGCTCATACCCCTTTTCCCCCCCCTCTCTCTATATATATACACACGCGCGCGTGTGTGTGTGTCCTTTTTCTGATTATAAGATGCAACTTCTGTAGGACCTAATTGATTTTTGCAAAGACACTGGTTTACAATCAAGCGCTGCTGCAACAAGAAACTCAACTATCAAGCTTATTGGACTCTTACATAAGTTTGTTGGTCCAGGTAAATTTTACTGTCATTTTTGCTCATTCTGTTCCTTATGATCATCGTAGAGTTTTAATATTCAGTTCCCCACAGATATCAAAGGATTCCTGGCTGATGTCAAGCCTGCTCTTCTTAGTGCATTGGAAGCAGAATATGAGAAAAGCCCATTTGAGGTATAGTCATTCAGTGCCGAAGGCTGCGGCCACCTTCAACCTTTGGATACTTGCAATTGTAATGCTTAATTGGGTTCCTTGATAGGGTGCTGCTGCAGCTCCAAAGAAAACAGTAAAAGCTTCAGATTCCACGTCCTTTGTGTCTGGCTCTGGGCTTGATGGTTTGCCACGTGAAGATATCAGTGCGAAAATTACACCTACTCTACTGAAGAATATGGGAAGTTCTGATTGGAAGGTATGGTTAGAGTATCTTATTTGCTATTGTATGATGAATTGCACTCTTTCAATACCTTTAGAAGGAAGTTATGATTATTACAAGTGGGACATGTTTATAAAATTATGCAGGCTCGGTTGGAGTCCATTGAATCAATAAATAAAATCCTCGAAGAAGCTAACAAGCGCATCCAAGCTGCAGGCACTGGTATGGGTTTATGTGTTGTGCCCGTGAGCTGATTGTTAGATGGTAGAAACTTGATAATATGGATTCTGTGCTCATTCACGTGTTTTGCAATTTTCAGTCGAATTACTTGCAGCTCTAAGAGGTCGTCTTTATGACAGCAATAAGAATTTAGTGATGGCAACTTTAACTACAATTGCCGGTATTGCATCTGCTATGGGTCCTGCAGTTGAGAAATCAAGCAAGGTTTATACTCATTATTCATACTTCACCAAATTGGTTGATTTTGACTCTGCATCATTTTGACTCTCTAATTCCTACAGGGACTTTTGCAAGACATATTAAAATGTATAGGTGATAATAAGAAGCATATGCGAGAATCTACATTGAATACTTTGGATGCATGGATTGGAGCTGTGCAGCTTGATAAAATGGTATGTGCTAATTTGAGTTACTCTAAAGTTATTCGTTGATTGTTCATTTGGTGATCAGTGTATATTTGGTGGATTTCCCAGGTTCAATACATCACAGTTGCATTGGCCGACCCAAAACTCGGTTCAGAAGGGAAAAAAGATCTTTTTGATTGGTTGTCTAGGCATCTTTCAGGGAATAGTGATTTTCCTGAAGCTTTGCACCTGTTGAAGCCAACTGCAGCAGCATTTTCGGTATGGCATGGCAGTGCTGTTTAGCAGTTGTATAAGTTCTTCATAGAGTAGTTGATTGCCATTTACCTGTTTGTATTGTTGATGAAAAAACACAACTAATATTTATGGTATTTGAAGTAAAACAATTAAATGCTTTTACTTACCTAGGATAAATCAGCAGAAGTTCGCAAGGCTGCTGAGGTTGCTTTCGGTGAAATTTTGAGGTTCTATGACCAAGAAGCAGTATGTTGTTCAAGCCCCCCCTTCTCTCTACCCACACCCCACCCCAAAAAAAGTTGCACTATGATATTTAATGAAATGCCATTACTCTGATTTCAAGGTGTCAAAGAATTTAAAGGATTTACATGGTCCAGCTTTAGCTCTTGTACTTGAACGAATAAAACCTTCTGGTTTATCCCTTTCCGAAGCATCAGATTGCGCAAAACCAGTTCCAGCCGGCCTGCCATCGAAATCTACCTCGAAGATAGCAAAACCAGGTCACAATGGTTTTGCTGATCGTGGGCTTAAGCATGGCAGCAAGGCTATTCCCTCAGTGCGTATTTCTTCAGTCTTTTACATAGTTCGTTCAATAAATTGGGTGCTTATTATATATATTTATATATTTTGACAGAGAGGGGTCCCTACAAGAGCTTCAAAATCAGAGTCTATTTTGTCGGTTCAGGACCTTGCGGTTCAATCACAGGCTTTATTCAATTTCAAGGACTCAAACAAGGTTTGTTTCAACGTAGACTATTGCACACACTATTGAGTTCTAGACTCTTAGTTATCATTTCTGTTTCTATCCTTACAGGAAGATAGGGAGAGACATGTTATACGCAGATTCAAATTTGAGGATCCACGCCCCGAGCAGATTCAAGATCTTGAGGTATGTTTGTGTTGATTTTTATAGGATGTCTTGCCTTCTGATGTGGGTATCTGTATCTATTTGTATTTTTATGCTATATCTCTATAATATTGGAGGTCTATAATTTTTCCTTCTGAAGGTCTATAATTATTTAAAAAAGTATTGTACTCATAAGTGGCTCATTCTGGTTGAAAACTTTTTTTTTACATTTAACCTAGTTTTAATTTGAGATCTTAAAAACGCAAACACATATTATTTGTTTTTGTAACAGTGGTATTTTAGCGACTCACTTTCTCACTTGGTTAGGTTAAGAGCCAGCCCTTAATCTCCTGAATTTAGACCTTAGAATTATCCCCAAATAAACTTTTAACTGCATCATCTGCAAATTTTTGTTTGCATGTGACTTATTGTTTCTTTTGCATGAGAAACCAATGTCACATTAAACTGATAAATGCAAAAAATTCAATTAATAGATTGCTTTGTTAATGGTTCGAACTCCTATTTACGCATATAGTTCTTTGACTGACTGCACAATCTGCAGATTTTGACTGAACCACGAATCCATTTTTGAAATTCTGATCCATAATGCAATGTTTGCTAGGAGCATGTAATAAATCAAATTTTCCTGTATTATACACTAATACTCATCATAATTACTTACTATATGCTACTATATCAGTATATCTTGTTAGCAATTGAATTCATTGTTATCTAATGATATGCATATTTGGCAGTGTGATTTTATGAAGTATTTCAGAGAAGACTTGCATAGGCGTCTTCTAAGTACCGATTTCAAGAAACAAGTAGATGGACTTGATATGTTGCAAAAGGTGGATTTCTTATTTGCTCTATTCTTTTAATATCGGTTTGCATTGTGTAATTATATAAATTTATAAAATGTGTAAGTTTTTGCAGGCTCTACCATCAAGTGTTAAAGAAATAATTGAACTTGTTGATATACTTCTAAGGTGGTTTGTGTTGCGCTTTTGTGAGTCCAACACCACATGCCTGTTAAAGGTAGCCTTTTCTCTCTGATTAGAACACAAAATGTTTGATTTAGTTGTAAGAGCTACAATTTTCTGCAAAAGAAAAGAAAACCCTGTGCTGAGGCATTTATTTACAAATTGATATGGCAAACAGGTCCTAGAGTTTCTTCCTGAACTTGTTGATGCTCTGAAGGAAGAAGGCTATAATTTGACTGAGGCTGAGGCTGCATTGTTCCTTCCATGCCTAGTAGAGAAGGTTCGTCTTAATTAACTCCTTAATTCCTGGGCATATCAATTATCCCTAGCTCCCATTTTAATATTGTGTTGTGATAAGGGGAAAGGTTAATACCTTAGTTAGGTTCTATTGTTAAAGTAGAAATGTGTATTTTAGTTTTTTTTTCATTTGGGTTTTATGGCGCTACATTCTTCAACAGTTTCGTATCCTTGTCAATCGCTCTCTTATCCTGTCGTCATTCGTACTTATTGGGTATATGTCGTATTCATTCTATTTATCTTTTGTTTATGTTACAGTCTCCATGTTAACTGGCTTGATTTTATTATTTTCAGTGTGGGCATAATATTGAAAAACTGCGGGAGAAAATACGGGAACTAATGAAGCAGATTGTTTTTATATATTCTGCATCAAAGCTACTACCCTATGTTTTGGAGGGGCTGCGCTCAAAAAATAACCGAACTCGGATTGAATGTGTCGACCTTGTTGGCTACCTAATCGATCATTATGGAGCTGAGGTGCATTAATGAATCTTCTGGGAGTTGGTACTTTCACACTTCTTGACTTTTCTATCAATTACGTAATGTGTTTCTATTTGCAGATTAGTGGACAGTTGAAGTCCTTGCAACTTGTTGCTGCGCTGACATCTGAGCGAGATGGTGAAATTAGGAAAGCTGTCCTAAATACGATGGCTACTGCATACAAAAATCTTGGTAAGCTTGCAAGTTAATAATAAATTTACAAGTTCTATGGCCTAACAAGGATTGTATCCTTTGTTGCTCACAGTAACTAGAACTTCTGATGTTTGTTGTAAAACTCGGTTTCGGCCCACAACACATGGACCCGCACATGGGCTTGTAATATAGTGGGACTCCATCCAAAAGACTCAAGCCTTATGGAGGTTTATCACATCTTATATCTTACACCCATATGCATCCCATAGTTTTTCCAATGAGGGACTAAATGTTAATCACATTCTCAACACTTTTCCTCACGTGTAACGAAGACTTCACGTGCAATGAGGGCTTAAACCTCATGTGTAACATGGACAAACAAACACCCAAGCTCTGATACCATGTAAAACTTAGTTTGGGGCCCACAACACATGGGTCCATACATCGATGCACATGGCTTTTTAATATAGCGGGACTCCATCCAAAAGACTCAAGCCTTATGGAGGTTTATCCCATGTTATATCTTATACCCATATGCATTCCATAGTTTTTCCAATGTGGGACTAAATGTTAACCATATTCTCAACATTGGTATTTCTGAAGATATAAATGCTGATCTGCATTCAAGATTTTAAGCCTCATATATTGACCTTATATACACTTTCACTACTTATTGACCTTGTATCAGTATTTTTATTTACACAGGTGACGACGTGTGGAGGTATGTTGGAAAGCTATCCGAAGCTCAAAAGAGTATGCTGGATGATAGATTTAAGTGGAAGGTTAGTATAATAAAGCTGCCAGCCTCATCCATACATAATTGGCGAACCTCCTGCTTACAACACCTTTATTGTTCCGTAATATAGGCTCGGGATATGGAAAAGAGGAAGGAAGGAAAGCCTGGCGAGGCTAGAGCAGCATTACGCCGTTCTGTCAGAGATAATGGGTCTCTCTCTCTCTCTCTCTCTCTCTTAATTATTGATGCTTGAATTGCATCTTTTTTTTGTGCCAAATTATAGCTTAGGTTGTAGTGTTCAATGATACCACATGCTACCTCCCCCACGTTTCTCTAGGTACACCTCTTCTTAAAATGCTAGCCATCAATATTTTGGAACTTTTTAGCTCATGAAGATACTAAATGATGAGATGCCGTTTTGTTTGATACATGAGATGGGGGCAATTTGACATGTTTGACTACTTGGAGACTCAACTTTTGTGTGTCTTCATCATGTTTTATCAATGAAAAATGTATCTGTGCTCAGCCGCAGGCAGTTGCCTGCGACTGAGTGAATAAAAAAAAGAAGGGAAACTGGGGTGGAGACCATGCATATGTGGGCGACCACCTCCGTTCTTTGTGCGTCGTCCGCAGGCAACCTGCCTGCGGCTTAGCACAGAGCCTTATGGCTCTTTATTTATTTACATAGAACATATCCCTTTCTTTTAAATAAACTGTTGTTTATCAACGTTGTGATCTATTGCTAATGTTTTTTTTTCCATCTCAAGTCCACATTTCATGCTGTACGTTGTTTTGTCCATTAAGTGTTAAGTCTGCTTTATATGCATTGTTGTCTCTCAATAATGAGATTAAGTTTTTGATTAATGTGGTTATCCGACAAGTTACGTACGATTTGCATAATGCTTTGTATAAAATATTACTTTAGTGGATTGGGTACTCTTTACTATTTGTTATATTGAATACGGAAGGGTTAGGAAAGCATCTATATTGGTCATGTTGAAAATATAGAAAATAAACCAAATATTTATGCCGTACCATTTTTATTTGAATGCATAGGCATAGTATATGCACATGCATTTACTTGTTTTCATTTATGATAATAAAACTTATCCCATTAGGTTGGCCATTTTTTAAATCTCAATATGTGGATACTTTATAATAAAATTATTTTTCTGTTTATGTATGTAGAATAATGTTTGATATCGAATTTTTCAGGCTAGATGTGGCGGAACAGAGTGGAGAAGTCCTTCCACGCTCCGTGGCAGCTCCTGTTCTGTCAAGGTATATTGAATGAGCTTACTGGGTCTGGGGAACTCCTGAGGCCCAGTGCCTGCGAAGCAGGTACAATCCCAAAATCTGGCGGGCGGGACCCACCCGTGGGATTGTGCCTGCGTTCGCAGGCACAGGCCTGGGGAGCTCCCCAGGCCCAGTATAACCTTATTGAATACTCTCTCGTGGCTACCCCATAACTTTCTAATTTTATAGATTGTGGCTGGCCATTTAACCTTGTCTTGACTTTATCCATATTTATCAATAGGGATAACATTGGTTTTGCCGATTCTCATGTGGAAAGGAACATGTTACCCCGACTATTTTCGACCGTAAATGGTTCTGCAGACTGGCATGAAGCTCTTGAAATTATCGCATTGGGTTTACCTGAGCAGGTAGTATTTTTTCAAGATATCTTGTACTGTTGCTGGAATCATTTTTACTTTCTCTTATTATGCAATCTTTATGCTTTGCCTACTACTAGGAATAATGATGTTCTTTAATAGTTATTTCCTGTCAGTTTGGTTAGCTGGTGAAATAATTAAGTTTTCTTATCCTTCTTTGTCATTGAAATCCTTTTTGGAGTCTCATTTGCTTACACATGCACCAATAAGGAAATAATGTCAATAAAAGAAAAAGAAAAAGAAAAAGAAAAAGAAAAATTGAGCCTTCTATATTTAGAGATTAACTGCTTGAAGTGGCAATATATTTTTCCCATGCAACAAGGAAAACAACATGACTTAATTTAAGGTTTGCCTAGAGAGTAATATAATTTAAAATTAAAAAAAAGAAATTCAACATTGGAATCCCATTTCAGCATGCCATCTCCATAAACACCATTTTTCCAATTTTGCATATACAATTTGAACATTCCTTGTCTTTCGTTTTTATTATGGACGATTGAAAAGCCTATTTTTCTAGAGAATATTTAGGAGATGGGCTTTTTTTAATAAAAAATTGTAAGGTACTTGAAGTGCCCATTCTTTCTGATTATAGAAGAAGATGATAGTGAGTGGGCGCAAAATTTGTGCCTCATTTTGAATTCTTAGGCCCTCTCATTCTTCCTTATATTGAACTATAGGATGCAAGAGCTGCTGATCACAACATAAAATGCATGCATAGCTAGGAGGAAGAACTAAATAAAGTTTTTTTGGGGGGTTAAAAACTTAAAATTGACTTTGGCAAAATAAGTTTTTTCTTGGAACTTGGAAGACTTGTTAAGTAGACTTATTAAGTGCACGACTGTGGAAGACTTATAAGCAGAAGTTGATTGGCATATATCTGTCTTGTGTGCACTGACTCGTTTAGAGCCTTAAGACTGGAGGTAGTGTCAGCCTTACCCAGCAATGTTTAAAGCTGCACATCTTTATATTCATTTGTTAAATTATTAAGCACTCATTATAAGTTCCCATATAGAATTATAGACCTACAGATGTAATTCAGTCCCCATATACAAGCAAACATTTGGACTTATTTCACCCGGGAAGCCACAAATAATCCATATCCAAATAGATTCTGGTAATCATCAAACTAGCATAGCCTGTTACTACTGCTCCTTTGTATTTTGTCTTTATTTCCTTATTTATGTAACTTCCATTACATCCCACGCTGTCGATATATGGGGATTGCATTACATTCATGCAAGCGGTTATATATGATAGTAGGTTCCTAGGGAATTTTACTTCAGAAGGATTAATTCATCAAATTGCCTCCGAGCCACAAAAGCCTAGTCCCTAGGTTCTGCGACTTCTGTCACAGCAAGCACATAATGTGCAATTGTGCATGACACTGTTTGTAGTCTAGAACCTTTTCCTAAGAATGAAAAAGGAAACGAAGTTTAAAGTAGCACCAATGTCTTCTTCAGTTTCAGATGGATCCTTATAAATGTGGTTCTAGCAGTCTTGAGCTGTTTTGGCCCTTGTTCAGTATTTAACTTTGTGAATGTATTTAAAATAGATTTAAATATAATTTTATTTCGCCTACCCTAGCTTCTTGAAATTGGTTTTTTCCTCTTGGATTTGTTTAAGTGAAGTTGACTAAGGTGTATTTGTTAAAGAAACTGAGTCTGGGTCTTACGGATATTCATCTGGCAATTTTGAGTAGTCCATGACATAATTGATTATATTTCCTGGATGAAACAAAACGTGTTCCATCAATTATTGTTTATGGCACTGTTATTATTTAGAAGTTAGCTAAATGATTCTTTCTCGTGTGGTATTTTCTTTGATGCAGTCAGTTGAAGGCATGAAAGTTGTGTGCCATGAGTTGACTCAAGCTGCTAATGACCCTGAAAATAGCGCAATTGAAGAGCTAATTAAGGAGGCCGACCAGTTAGTTTCATCCCTAGCGATAATGGTAATGAAATCTTGTTTCCAAATAACTGTACCTTGCCATTCTCTTTAATTTCTCTAATTCTAAAAGCCTTTGTAGGTTCCAAAGACTTTCAATTTTAGCCTATCTGGAGCATCTTCGAGGTCTTGTAAATATGTCCTGAACACGCTTGTGCAGGTGCAAGTTAATTTTGTTCTTTCAATCTTCCATACATGTGTGATTTTTTTTCTTTTGTATACAAAATCTATTAGAGTTAAGGCTTATGATAACTGGGTTTGTGCAGGCCTTCCTGATCAAAAGACTCGCAGATGCTGTGAGGCAAAGTACATTAGACACCCTAATAACTGAACTTCTACTTTGGCTCTTAGATGAAAGGGTTCCTTTGATGGATGAGGGCAGTCAGCTACTGAAAGCACTTAATGTCTTAATGTTAAAGATTCTGGTAGGCTTTTACGTTCAGCTTACTTAATTTTTTTCTTTGCTACTAAAACGGAAAATTTAAATGAGTTGGCAATTTTAACACGACTCATGGAACATATATTTCTATGTAGGACATGCGACACTTTGAGATGTTGCTGCATGTTTCATTAGTACAGTTCTCTAAGTTGAAGTTATCTTTCATAGAAGATAAAATGACGATAAATTAATTAGATGGTTTGGACACTTGAAACGGAGCCTAATAAATTTGCAAGAGAAGTGAAAAAGTGTTGCTACTGTTTCAAAGGGGGGCTGGGGATTAGGCTTATAAACACGGATGTAGGCGGTTTAAAAGGATAAGGTAGTGGAGTGGACATTTTAGTCAGGAAAGTGGCCCTTGGTTCATGTAGCCGACACCAAAAGTTTAAGTAAAAGGCTTCTGAAGTAGCAGTAGCAGTTTTCTAGTTTTCCCCTCCACCAAACTTTATGTCTAAATGATTTATAGATGAATGCATAAAGTGACACATGCAACATCTTCTCAGTCTAGATGAGAAAAGCAGAAGAAAATTTATTCCGCTTTGTTAGATATAAGCCCTTGAGCCATTGTCATGCATTAAAAGATCCATTTGAAGGATTAAATGTTACCTTTTTCTGTTCAAAGACAATGCCATTTTTTTGGGTTCAATGTAGCATGTGCCATAACACTAGTTCCTCTGATATCACAACGTATTATAATTGGTTCCTACTTGAGCAGGATAATGCAGAACGGACATCTTCTTTTGTTGTTCTAATTAAGTTATTGAAACCCTTGGACACTTCGAGGTGGCCAAGCCCTACATCAACTGAGAACTTCATCACTAGGAATCAAAAGTTTTCAGACCTTGTAGTTAAATGCCTGATCAAACTGACAAAGGTAACTATCATCATCTTTTCAGGTCCTTAATATTAATTTTCTTTTCCTTACTTTAAAGACTTGTGATTTTTTCACCCAGGTCCTCCAGAGCACAATTTATGATGTTGATCTTGATCGAATTCTTCAAAGCATTCACATATATTTGCAAGATCTAGGAATGGAGGAAATACGGCGAAGGTACACAAATTATTGCTAATACATCTCATTCTTTTATGATCCTATTTATATTTCTACCTTTTGATTTCTATTTTTCCGGGTGGGTGCAGTACGTGCAGCATGTGCTAAAAAAGAAATGCTAGAATTTATTCTTTTGTGAATAAGTGTAATTTTATTTCAATGAAATTAAGGAATTCTACAGTCTCAAGGGCTTCATGCAATGAACTGACCAATACTACATTTTTTGAATTTTTTTTCTTGTATATATGCACAGAAGAACAGATCAAAACATCTCATTCTTATTTTTTTTTTAATCTGTTCAAACCTCACAAGGGTTTGAACTGTATTAGAAAATATTTGATTTGTGGGTGAACTATAAGCAGGGCGGGGGCAGATGATAAGCCATTGCGGATGGTTAAAACAGTTCTGCATGAACTTGTTAAGCTTCGTGGCACAGCCATAAAGGGTCACCTCTCCATGGTTCCTATAGACATGGAACCTCAGCCCATTATTCTTGCCTACATCGACCTCAATCTGCAGGTAAACTTTAACTGTTCAAAGAGAAATGTGCCTGAACTAAATAAAGGTTGCAAGTGTTGGTAATTAATACTTTGTTTACTTTTATAGACCCTCGCAGCTGCTAGAATGCTGACTCCATCTGGCCCTATTGGACAAACACATTGGGGCGATTCAGCTTCTAACAGCCCAAACCCGACGACACATTCTGCAGATGCTCAGCTAAAGGTGCTTCATCACATTTGTCAATTTTATTACGCCGTCATTTGAAGTGCCACTGTATTATAATGGTAACCAGTAAAGTTTCTCGCCATTGAGCAGGAGTTTTGGGTTCAAGTCCAGCCTGCTACATGTTATGGCCTACTATTTGAAATAAAAATCATTTGTGCTATTTATGTGTTCTTTTGCATATGGTTTTCATTCTAGGCTTCATTTGTGCCTAACGAGTTTGATCACAATTTCCTATAACAGAGATGTATCTTATACCTTCTTTATAGGCTTCCCTTTGTATAGGAGATTTCGGACACCAACCAGTCATTATGATTATGGATTATGATTATGGATGACAGTGTTCTAAAAAGCTGTCTAGGCGGCCGACTAGGCAGAAGCGGTGCAAAGCCGCTCCGCTTCAGCCGTGGTGTAATTAAGTGGCTTAAGCGCTTAAGCCGCCCAGCCCGCTTAATTTCTTCTAGACGGACCCAGCCCGCTTAATGGAATAAAAATTAATCTTTTTTGAAGTATCATGTGTCGGGTTTGTTCTCTCTTCATCATATCTGACCCAAACCCATACTAAATGAAATAAAAGTTAGTCAAATTTGTCCCCTTTTCTGAATAATTTCAGATTTATATAGCTCAAATTTATTTTTTGTTGACTTTTACTGTTAAAACATCGATATGTTACGGGTTATCATGCGAAATTATCAATATATTTATGTTTTTACTACTGAAATTTCAATATATTGCTATTTTCTATACTGAAGTGTCAATATATTACTGAAATTTCAATATGTATATATATTAAATATAATTTTACCTAAAATTAAAAAAAAACCGTCTAGACGGCGGTACCCCAAAAGCTCAGCTCCGCCTAACGCTTTTTACAACCTTATGGATGGTCTCTTGTTGTCCATAGAATCTACAGCCAGGAACCTTATGCTAATCAATAGAGTGTTGACTTCATGTGGACAATCAGTTAATCGATCCCCCCTCCACCTTCCAAACCCAAAAATCATAGATGACATGAGATGTATGTGTTTGCATATTGTTGAGTAGCATCAGGAATAAAATGGAAGCCCATCACATTAATATGTAAATTTTAGCATCTATAATTAGGGTTAATAAAGATTGCTTGTTAAAGCATCATTTTTTTCCGGCTAAAAGCAGAAGAAAAGGAAGAAGAATTTATGGAAACCCCTAGGTTCTGAGTTTTTGCTAAATAGTATCTAGGCAGTTTCTGCCTGCTGCTGTTCCGAAGAATCACCTTAAACACGATACGCCATTGCATTAAGTCATTACCAAATCTGTTTTTTTTTTTTTTGATAAAAAAGGCCTGGTTTGTAGCAAGGCTCCGAGGATGTGACAATGTTCGAACTGGCTGCAAACCTACACCCCTTTTAACTTGTGTCAATTTCCTGGCCGAGACAACTACATATAAGTGAGGCCTGTGCCATAATCCTAAAAGCTTGTTTGCATTTTCCACGTTCTCCCCAGGGAGAATTCTAGAAGGGGGAAACGATGGATTTTCTATAGGGAATTAGGTCTAACCAGGAATTTATAAATTTCCACATGCATGTCAGTGTAAACTCGTAACCAGAACTGTATAATTAACTTTATTTTTGACTTGCGCATGATTCACATTCTGATCTGTTTCATTCCTTTGCCGATGCCTCGTGTGGTTATGGAATCAGCAAGAGCTTGCTGCTGTGTTCAAAAAAATCGGCGACAAGCAAACATGCACAATTGGTCTATATGAACTTTACCGTATCACTCAACTATACCCTCAGGTAAAAATCATGTTTCTTCCCTCTACTCGGTAACTTGGTTTTGTTTCATTGTGCCTAACTTGTGAATTATGATGTTAGGTTGATATATTTTCTCAACTTCAGAATGCTAGTGAAGCTTTCCGAACTTATATCAGGGATGGGCTTGCTCAGGTTAATAGGCCTGTTAGGTTATTTAAATCATTTTATTAGTTTCACACTGCATTTTTTAAATATTTATTTTGGAGCATGCAGATGGAAAAGAATGCAGCGGCAGGGAGAACACCTTCGAGCCTCCCAATGTCGACTCCGCCTCCTCTTGCTTTAAATGGTGGTTCTCCAAAATTTGCACCCCTTTCTCCTGTACATACGAAATCACTTAACCCGAAATCTGAAAACGTCACTTCCAATTTACCGGTTCCATTTTCAGAAGATTACGGTGTTAGTGCGACTAATATATTGGATCGGGCAAACATGGGAGATGATCATAGCGATAGATATGCATCTGGAGGTCTCTCTCTCTCTCTCTCTCTCTCTCTCACGCGTGCACGTGCGCAGGTTTATTTTTGTGTGCATATGTTGGTTACAATTTTCTAATAATACCAGGGGACCTTCAGAAAAGCCTTAATTTCCCTAGACCGCCGCACATTATACCAGTTTTTCTGAACTACCATAAACTTCATAATACCAAAAACTTTCATATTCACACGACCTATCTTCACTAAACTGCCATGATAGCGTTTTACAAATTTCGTGAACATGCTAGTTTAGTTAAACACGGGCATAATTCACTAAAAAACATGTATTCTTATTATGAAACTTTTTGGTAATTTAATAAAAGATAGTGTAGTTGAGTGAAATTGAGGAGAGAATCTAGATCCTAGGCTAACAATGATCCATCATTGCTAACTCTTCACATTGAAATTTATTTTCCCAGCGGCTGGGTTAACAACGGGGACATTAGATGCGATCAGAGAACGGATGAAGAGCATTCAGGCTGCAGCAGCCGCAGGAAATTTAGAAGGTGGGGCCCAGACACAGAGTAACATTCTTCCTATGGATGAGAAGGCGCTATTTGGGCTCCAAGCTCGCATGGAACGGCTCAAGCATGGATCTCTTGAGCCTCTATAAATATATTATTTTTTTGGCCCTAAGTAATTTTTTTCCGTACATGAAAAAAGAGAAGAAATTTTAGGGCTGGAGAAGTGCCTTGATTAGTATAATGTGTATTTTAGAGATGTTGACTACCATGGACCGCGTTGGTCCAGGTGATAGATAGTGTAAGATATTCATTCCACATTTAGCCTACAGTGGCTTATATTTGTAATATTTTTAGGAGGAGTTGAAGTGTAAATGTCTCAGGTCGAGAGATTTTCAATTCTCTTTAACCATTTGTTTTGAGCAAAAGCTTTTATGTGATGTGATATCCCAACTTGTGTCTTTTGGAATCTTGGTTGTGGTGGCTCTAAAGGTCATCAGCATATTGTGCATAGGATTGTGATGAGACTGCTTAAGGATTGAATTGGAGAAAGAGAGAACTCGAACTAATTCTAATGGATTCCATTTAGGCAGGTATAAATTTTCCGTTTAGAGGAATATGCTTTAGAACTGTAGAAGTTGAAGATGATCGTCAAAGTCATCTGTAGGCTTTGGTGATTTGTGCATTCATTCTAGCGATGGATGATATGTATTATATAAACAAAGGTTTGGACAGGATAATAATGCAAAAAAATTTCTTATACCTACTACTCACAATTTTTTTTTTCTATATTCACAGTTGGCACTCTCAAAATTACAAACCAAGGTACAAGATCAGAACAGATAATGAGATAAACCTAAACTCAATGGGAAATAAACCTTTTTTTTTATTTGGTTCTCAAATAAGATTGGGGAAAGGGAGTTGTCCGTGCAGTATGCAAACAGGGACATTAGCTTAATTACAGTAGGCAAGGTGGCAAATTAGCTGGGCGGTCTACATCCTGGCCTGACTGATGGCCAGGTAGCCCGACGGCCCAGCCCGGGCAAATTTTTTATTAAAATAAAGGTGCTCGTCATTTTTTGTGAGTTTGGAATTTTAAATTTTTTTTGCGGGAATAGATTTGTACATGGGAAACAGAGTTTTAAGCAATAAGAGCGAGATCGTCGGATGAAGCAGTGGAGGCCGCAGTGTGCCAAAATGATTGGTTCGATGTAGAACTTAGAGACCAACATATTAAAAATATTGAAAACTCTGACTCTAATAAAGAGTAAAGACTTAAGAGAAGTTCACTTTTTTTTTTTTGACAATTATACGAGGGGTAAGGTTTGCCAATTTATATCCTCCTCAAAAAAATTTTAATCAATAAAATATTTAGATCTGACCTGGGACCTACGCGAAGTTCAGACTTAAAAAAAATCCAAAAAAAACTATTTTTTAAAAAATAATAATTTAATTGCGTTTGGCCCGACCCGGTTCGGCTGGCTCGAGATTTGGGATACCCGGGCTGGGCTGAGGCCCGGCCCGAAGCACGGTCAACTAGGCTTGGCCTGGCCCGTTGACCGGCCAAGCCCAACTGGCTTAGGGCCGGATCAGGCCGGCCCGACCCGTTTACCACACACATACAGTGAAGGGAATCTCTCCTCTCTCTCTTCCCAATAATTAACAAGACAATATATATATATATATAATGGAGGAAAAATGCCAGAGAAAGGGATTTCTTACTATGGCGTCGAAAAAATACAACCTCCACCTTTTTTTCTGACGATCGGCATCCATCATCATCATCGTTATCATCTAAGATGTGCATACACCAAATTTCATGTGATTCCACGACTTTTTCACCGTTGAATTAGCAATGCAAAATGTTCTATTGTCGGTAAACCATTAATTTTGCATCAACTAAATCAACGGTGAAAAAATTGTATAATCACATGAAATTTGGTATATCCACATCTGAGATGATAAAGATGAAGGTGATGTATGCCGATCGTCGAAACAAATGAAGGGTGCATTTTTCGGACGCCGGAGTTTTTCTTTTGTGCTTCCGATCACGTGCATCGTAAAATGTGCTGACTAGTGCAGCCGGTTCAGCCAATGAGAGTAGACCACGTGTAGGTCATCCTCCGTCCTTTGCATTACTTGCCTTCCGAGTCATCTTTCTCTCAGTCTCAATCATTCACACCCTCTCTTTCCAAACCTCCAGTTTGTAATAAAGTAAAGCCATATTTAGTAATTAATATTTATTTGGTTTACTATTTTCATCTCTTGATTTCCTTAATTGTTTTAACATTATTTTTACAAAACCGCTCCCCCCTATATATATATATATATATATATATATATATATATATATTCAAAATCCAAATATTTTATTTTCAAAATCCAAATATTATATATATCTATATATCTATATATATATATATAATATTTTCAAAATCCAAATATTTTATTTCGTTTAAGCTATGTGTATTTACCAAAAAACAATTATATTTGGCTTCGTTATTAAAATCATTATGTAGTATTTTCTTTATCGAAAAATTGTACTATGGTATGCATCATTAACAAAAAGCCTACCATGCCCTAAATCATAATATAAAATTACATTTCTGTCTCTTATTTTTAACTTCCCATGATTTGGATATTGATAATTTCAACCGAAAAATACCAATCATTGTCTACTTTAGAATGGTTTTATACTAAAACCATAAAAACATACTTTAGAATGGTTTTATACTAGAACTATCAAATTACACGTATCACATACTCTAAAACTCCCTTATCAAAGAATCGATTATTTGGCCATCTTAGAGGATATTTTCTCTCTCTTTTTCTTGCACATATTATTTGAATCAATTGGAGACCATCATATATCATACATCTCCTTGTGTTCTAATTATGATAATAGAGATAACAAAGGAGATAATTTATGACATTTATATGCGGGAGTTTATAAGGATTAGTCATATTCCCAAACTTGGTAGAGTTATCCATTCTTTAGAATTTTCTTATCTAAAAGGTCAATAATTTGAGCCATCAAGAATTGAGGATTTTTAAGTTTATTTTTTGAATATTTTATTTGAATTGGATACGAAACTGGTACATATCCTATTTAAACTTTAGCTATTGTTGTAGAGAAGAGCTATACAGCCAGTGACAGATCCTGAACCTTTTGTCAAGTGGGACGTAATTTACAATATTATTTTTCTGAAGCTTCAAACATAAATAAAATTTGCAGAAAAAATGATATATTATTTAAGAGTTAGAAATTTTTCTTATTAAAAATTTACCTAAATATTGATATCATCATGTATTCCAAAATGATGTCTATTTTCCTAATTAAAGCAATTAGATAATTTGAAGGTGCGGTTTGTCAATATAAAGTTCTAATCAAAACATAGATATGAAAAGTTATTTGAAACAATTTACAACAATTAATTAAGAGGTTATATGCAAATACAAATATATAATTTTGTATAGAGACTAACGAAAAAAAGATACCAAAAGTGAAATAAATGATCATATAGTTACATTGCTGGCGTTAAATACAAAATTCTAAATAAAAAAAATATCGATGTAAATAGAGAGCCGATGGGCAGCAGAGACGTAATGAACTGAGTTAAAGACTGAAAAAATAATGAAGTGAGGTGAAGACCCAAAATGAATAATGAGAACAAGGGGTTTCGCGCACACAGAAAGCTCAGCCATGCTTCTGACCCAACATGACTTTTTTGTAGTTTAAGCTCTTGTTTTATTTGATAAACAACAAAGTCTATACAAATCTAATTTGCTTTTGTTCGATTAGCATGAACCAGCCAGAGGCTATTTTGTTGTAGTGGATAAATGTAGGCTATATTTTGAAGATTATGCATATAATTAAGCAAACTGGGGTTTCAAGGGCCATGGAAAGAGAAGAGAGGGAATGTAATAAGCTAATTGGGCATTTGAACAAAGATTATGTGAGCGTGATCGCTGCGATGGCGAAGGTTGTGATTTTGGTGGTTGGTGGCGCCGATAAAGAGATGTGATTCGATAATTTTGAAGATGGAAATAAGATCTGAGAGTTAGAGGAGAGGTCAGGGGAGGTGCCGTCCATCGCCGTGGAGGAGAGGAGAGGGGATCTAAGATCTTGCACTATTTGGATTCTAGGATTTTTGGATCTGAGAATATTGTGTTTGGTTGTAGGATTTTGTAAATTTGGATTTGTTTGTTGGGGTCCATAAAAATTCAAGGATTCTCAGATCCTTATTTTTTGAATGGATTCTTGTGGATTGAAGACAAATGTGTGGGTCCCATTGCACTTTTATGCATTAAAAAAAATTAACTCTCTTTACCTTTTTCTCTAAAATCCTCAAATACAAATCTTACTTTCTTTTTATCAACCAAATAAGGACCATAAGGATCTACAAATGCAATACTAGGAATCCAATACTAACCAAACACAAAATTAGCCAATCTAAAAAGTTTCATTTGCGCTATTTGGAAATCCAAATTTCATAATACTGCAACCGAATGTGCCCTGAGAGATGTTATCAAGGGCCCGCTCTTGTCATTTACCTATCCATCTCTAGAGAGAGAAAGAGATGCTTTCAGATGAATGATTAGAAGATGGCGAAATGAATGGGTAAATGGCAAGACTGAAAGCTTGAATGAATTAGGTACCAAACTGGGGTGCATTTGATTGCACGACAGTGATGTTGGAAAAATGACCAAAACTTCAATTTTTATTTCTCCACTCTATTTGCTCACAACAATGAGGAGTATTTTTCTTCTTTCTCTACTCGGCATTTTTCATTTACGTAGTCATGCCTAGTATAAACTTTCAACTGAACTAGATAGATTTAGTAGAATATTTTTATTTTACTTCTATATTATTGTCACTGTCATCACATGTTTCAAGTCTTGAAAACATGAAGTAAAGAAAGAACTTACCATATTCTTAAATGATCACTTAGCATACTCGCAGAGTTTTGAGTTTTGCTAAAAGAAATTACAAACGAGATAAAAAAAAAAACAATGATGTTTTCGTAGTGAAAGAGTCGGTCGATGCAGAAATTCGAGAATGGTGTTTTTTTAGTAAACTAAAAAAAACTACCAACGAATACGAATGTCGTAGAATAAAGTATCATAAGAGACATAAGATTTTACCCAGGTTCGTCTCAACTTGTAACTTCTTGATTGGTGGGGAAAAGTGAAGTGTAAATATCGCAATCAAGAATGGGTCACTGGAAGCTAGCCGAAGGTGAGTCCCGGGTCATCCACGGAGAAACGGTTAGTTATTGTTCTACTTTTAGATGAATTAACACAAGTTGTTTGAGTTTTTGGTTCGTTTTTAACTATGTGAATTGACAAGAATGAAAGGGGCTTGTTGGGGTTTTCGGATTGAGTGGTTTAAGTAAGGTAACAATTCCGTATTCTCACCTTTGAGTTCCTTATTTGTGTTGATGCTAGAGCAGTAGTAAGGAACTCATATTATGGTTCTTTTGAGAGGTACAAGCAAGTATAGCTTATACCTTTCATGCGCTTAGTCTCCTCTGTTGCCCCTTGTCCATCCATTTCACACTCTTATCACTAGCCTTCGATTAAAGCGAAGCACAACTTGTCATCAACATTGGGTTGTAACAATCATGAAGGGATAGTGCATCCAAATAGAGAGGTTTGTGCCGTTTTGATCAGAATTGTCACGACTCGGAAATGACACGTGACAGACACTTGAATCACATGAAGTCTATAGGACCCCACCGTAACCCAAATAAGCCGAAAACCAGGAATTTAAACTTTTTTAAGAAAATAGTGGAGGTGAAGTTTTGAAAAAGGGTATAACTGAAATCAGGTTCTTTTTTTAAAATATAAGTAAAGCTTATAACGATACGAATGTATTATATACTATGGTTTGAAAATATTTTCGTCATTAGAAATTTGGGCAGCACCTCTTTTGTAAATTTTGATCAAACCAGTACATAAACGATAATAATATTGCATCCCCAAGCGGAAGCAAGCTCTTCGCCAATCGGTGGAAACACAACCACACAACAAGAATATACGACGCCCAAGACAAAGATTAATACAGAAAAAGAGTAAAGAAAACCAAAACATTATCAAATCCAATATAAAAATATACAATTCTCGACTCTAAATCCAAAGAATATATAAACTGGTCTCTAAGTCTACCAAATATACAAAGCCTGGTTTATTGGATTTTTAACTAGATACAATGAATATAAAAGTATACAACGGTAGTTACGCTCTGTACTATAACCCATCTACCAATGCAAACATCCAAAGAAGCAATGCGCCAGCAAGCCGCTACTGATCCGAGCGATCGATCCTGCAAGAAAACTATGGCACAACGGGGTGAGTTGCCAACTCATGGGTAGAAGACATCATCAGGTAGAAATCGAATGTATGACGATCTCCTAGGTCATACAGTAATATAATATTATCATACCATGTGGTATCGAAGGTAGTCGTGTATACATATATATAGAAATATATGATATCGTGCCTGTGTCAATATATGATACCATGTCATCCATATCATATATATATACATATCATCCGAGGAGTGTCCATCAGCGACATTCGAAATCATCATAAAATCCTGAGTGTCCAGTATCGACACTCGAAATCATCATAAAATCCATGTCCAGCATCAACACATAAATCTTCATATCTCAGGCGCCGTCTCATCAGATCGGACCTCATATCCATATGTCTCATATCACTCTGGTCGGTATCCTCTGGATATCCGCCGAGTCCAGTACTGTCACCGGTAGATAGTGTTCCCCTGCCAGGCCCAACGCCTTTCTATACAATTTTCTTGTCCCGGGGTACCGTACCGGGTCCATCATGTACCCATAGACGGTGACCCCTCACTCCTCGAATCAGGTAATCATCATAGCCCAGCACCGAGAAATCTCATGGTAGACGTCGAAATATCATATCAAGAGAAACCGCGTTTTTAAAACAATCATAAGTTTTTAAATAATATCTGCGGTTTCTCAAATCCAGAAATCTCATGAAAACAGAATCATAAAAGTATGGCAGTAATGAAATAATATGTACAGGCACAGAACAACACTGTAATGCATAGCAAGTGTGTTCATATGAGCGTGTAGTGTAGTAAGGTAAAGAAAGCGCAATATCTACACTAATATGGGGTACTGCGAACTAATCAGTAACTAAAATACTAACAGGTTATGATGTGATATGGTGACATAACACTTTCTAATGTGTACGTGGCATGGCAATTACCGATGATGTGTGTCTGAGCCAGCAAGTATGTGTACATGCAACATGTGCATCATCAGTAATGGTGCTTGTGTCCTAGCAAATGAAGTCACGTAAAGATAAGGGTATGAAATGTAATATATATATCGTAAAAGAAAATAATGCGGGCGTATACAGAAATAAAAAATCGTAACGCAAGCATAAACAGAATAGAGAAATCGTAAACGTGAACAGTATACAAATACGCAACTACGTATGAGCCATACAGTTATAGATTAAAATAATACGAATCGTTGTTTAGGAAAATAGGAGGTTACTATGTTTCTTTTTTGAAAAAGATATCATTTGAAAAGTCGTAGCGTCCTTTAAAGTTATCATTTAAAAGTGCGTAACGATTCGTTAGTTTTGAAAATAGGTATGGCTCTAAACATATCATAATATCTACTTTGTGAATTTAAACAAGTTTTTCTCGAGTCGATTTATAAGTCGGCAATCTATCCTCATCATATCACGTACGGAATATCTATCGTACGATATCATCAAATCAATAGTATGGATCTATAGTCACGTACATCATCTTATCTCATATCATCATATATCGTCTCATGTCCTCATATATCATATCCTATAATATCGCCTCATATCATCATATCCAATCATATCGAATCGTATCATTATCATATCATAATTATCATCATATCATATAGGTGTGTATATATGTATAGCCTAATGGCAAGAAAATAGAACTAGGGAATATCTTCTACTAAGTATACTACCACGGTATGGTATTCTAGACACCTACTAGCTAAGTGTGTGTGTGTGTCCTAATTCTAAGGTTGCGGGGGTGTTATACGCTATCCACCTAACTTCCCCCGTACTCACCTAACTTCGCCTCGCCCTAGCCAATTCCGACGGATGTTTTGCCTTCCTTCGTCATCCCGAAAGTCCACGTGCTTGTACCTACAAATCAAAGTATATCGTATCGCATAAAAATCCAATTTGAAAACCGATATAACTAGTGAAGCGCATATAGGTTAGAATCTATAGTCAACGTATGCTAAAACAACAAAATAACCCCCGACGTCGACGTACGAATGTCAAATGTCCGAGTCAAAATTCAAATATCAAAAACCAAGTTTTCAAATATTGTAAAACTTCGTCCAAAACCTAGTAAAATGCTCCCAGATTTTCCTTAAGGTGAAATTAGACTTTTAGCGTATAGGGTAGGCCTAGTTACCTAGCGAGTGAGGTACAGACCAAAATTCAAACCCTAACTCCAACTTTGGCCCGCAAATTGCGGCCAAAACCAATTAATTTGCGGGGTTTAGTCTCGGGTTTCTAGGGTGGCTTCCTACAAGTCTATACATCTCACAATAACCTTAATTTAATTTTCAGAGTTCTTAGGTAATACCAGATTCCAATTGATCATCACAACTTAATGAAAACCGATATCGGGAAAATTCTAAACTCGTCTTTGAAACTTCTAATCTCATCTAGACCAGAAATTCTATTATTAATAGGCTAGTACACACTCACTAAACCTCCTCCTACAAGTTCTACTCACTAATCTCACCTTAGAATTTTCCAAGTTCACTAAACATAAACTTTGAGTTCTAAACTAATTCTAACTAGTTTAAGGCGTTAAGAAATCTAGAAACTTATCTAAAAGTGAGAGTTTTAACTTGTAGAAGCAACTCAAGAAAATTCTAAGATGGCCAAAGATTCTCAAAACGAAATCTTGAACAAGCCATGAGGTGTAGGATGAGGTGAGAAATATTTTTGTGAAGGTTTAGTATGGTTTTGAGTTGATTTAGGTGATAATTTGGTGGTGGTAGAAAGGGTTGAGGCGGTGGAGAAAATGAAGAAGGAGGAGATGAAGAAAGAGATGAATGATGATGTGAAGAAAGAATGGTTAAATGCAACCATATCACACACACTCTCTCTCTCTCATACCTCCTTGTCCCCCTTGTCTCCTCTCATTCTATTTTTCATTTTTTTCCTTATCTTTTCTTTTCTTTTCTCTTTTATTTTGAAATACAAAAAAACCAAATGTCACAAAAATGAAATGTTGCATGTCATAACACTTAAATAAGGTTAACCAAATAAAGCTAGGTTAAATGCATAATTAGTGAAGACACTTGAGGGTACTACAGCCAACAATCTCCCACTTGCACTTAAGACTAATTATGCATTTGAGGGTACCACACCAGATATTGTTTGTTGCATGTCATTTTGAGTAAGACTGTTCTACCCGTATAGGTCCTCCCTTAATCATCATAATCGCGTGACTGCGATTACAATAATTGACTTGAGGGCACTACAGCCAACAATCTCTCACTTGCACTTAAGGCTAATTATTGCGGTGTCGCATACTCACAGCCCGTGTGATACCGAACACCCAACTTCTCTACTAAACAGTCTTGCAAAACCCGTTTGTGAAACTATTGCGTTCGAGAAATGGTCTCAGTGAGTGGATCTGCTCCAATGTTTCTATCTTTATCTCTCTATATCTCAACTTCACGGAGAAAGACTATCTCCTGAAATGAGCAATACCTGTCTTAGAATTTGTCTAGATATCTGATGGGACCCAGTTCACAAATGAACTCCAAATCAAACAAACTTCTTAAACCGTATCATCCACTGAATTTAATCAGTATCCTGCACCATGCCTACCACAGTATCCGCTTGGACCACCTGTCCAACATACTGCCCCTCAAAAGAGGAAAAACTATAACTCTGATAGTCACTCTGTCATCCAGGTCACTTTGGAAGCCTGAAATGATAACCGCCTCCTGAAGGAGGTTGCCGTTACCATATACCAAGAACATCCACTTATGTTCATAACTGCTTCCCAATGTTTCTCCGGAATTGGATTAATATATGTTTATTACAGCCAGTGCAAAAACAATATCTGGTGTGGTACTTGACATCTCATGATTGACTCAATTGCCTAAGCAAGTGATATGCCAATCATGCAAATCTCTTTCCTTATCAGTCTGAAAGACATCTCTTTAGAGAGGATGACTCCATCACCAGCGGGTACACCACCATGCCAGGAGTCGTCCATTCTAAAACACTTTAGAATAGTGTCAAGTACCTGAATTGGGACACTTCCCAAATCAAGATCTAAAACCATAGATCTAGTGACCAGAATCCCTGATATTTTATCCAAATCCTTTATGGAGAAATACCTTATGACAACTACAGTATAACCGATCGTAGTATAGGAATATCACTTCCTATCAAGAGCATGCCATCCAAATACCAGGACATCACTCCCTACTACCTTCTTACCTTGTCTATCTGTTGTTCTGATGAAGTCAAACTCTATGACTGTCACATCAAAACTAGATGATCTATCTCCGCAATACTTGCTTTAGCCTATAAATAGACATAAGCTACTTGCCCACCATGCTTCCGCTGCTCCCACTTGTTAGTTATATGTATGACCTAGAAGCCATTATTGTACATATGATGTATATTATAGTGGATGCTTGGACATATATAGGGAGGAATTTCTTGCTCGACATGATAGTATGCTATCTGGTTGCTCTACATGTACACTTATTGTCTCTCTGTTACATGTTGATAAAGCTCTTAGAATGAGTACTAGACTACCGGGATTATGATGTAGATCATACTAATGGGGCCAGGGTAGTCGGTAAGTACATCCTTCTATTGTTCTTAGTCGTGGGAGTATCGAGATGGGGCATCGATATTCCAGAGTAGACTAGCTGTCACGACCCGAAAGATACGGAACGTGACTGGCACTTAAATTACGAACGTCTCAAGGCGGACGTAATCTAAGTAAGCCAAAGCCCAGAAATCAAAACCAAATAAGCAGTAGAGTGAAGGATAACCAATTTATTGAAAGCGATTTTAATCAAATAAGTCATATTAAGCCTTTTTAAAAGCAACATCCAATTTTCCGAAAATTTCGGCAGAGTCTCCTTTGTAAATACTGGCCCCCAAAACAAAACAAGAATATATCAATAACATGAAATAAGGCATCCCCAAGCGGGAGCTACCTCTTCGCCCCAAGGCGGTCACAAATCCCATGCAATATAAATCAGCAATGTGCAAAATAAGCAAAAGAAAGCACGAGTAATAAGCAACATGTCGGCTCAAGTGAGCGCGACCCAAAGAAACAATATACATGCCCACAAATCTCACTGTCTCGCCTCTAAGTCAATAAACAACAATACTGGTAGATGATACAGTAGATGGAGTACACTAGATACAATGAATGTACAAGGTGGAAAACAAAATGAACGCATAACCCACCTACGAGAAAAAATCCTCAAATCCACGCAAAAGGAGGAAGTGCGTCCGCCGCAACAGTACTGACGAATCGGACCTGCAAAAAGTTTGTGGCACAACGGGGGTGAGTTGCCAACTCATGAGTAATATGTATATCAATAAAGACTATCGTAAGCATGTACGCAAAGTGTCACAATTCTACAATATTGTGGTAGTATGAAGTACTAGCATGTATGCGACATGAGTGCAATGTAACACAAGATCTGAATATGCTGATATGAGGAAATCATTATTTTCATCTTAGGAAAATTTCTGTGAAATATCTGAGGGAATATCATATGAAATCAATAGAAATCCGTGCCCAGCATCGGCACCTCAAATAAATATCTTAGTGTCCCAAAGTATCTGTATCCAATATCCCGGCCCCAGCCGTCCGGCTGGTCTATATCAAAATATCAATATTTCAACATCTCACGGCCACGGTCGGTATCCTCTGGATATCCGCCGTGCCAACAATCACTGGTAGGTAGTCCGCCCCTGCCAGGCTCATCGTCTACTACTCGAACTTCTTGCCCCGGGATACTTTACCGGGCCCACCATGTACCCGAGACGGTTCATCCAACTCCTCGAAACGGGTCTCGAAAACCAACAGAAAACTCATGGTGGACGACACAAATATCATGTTACGAGAAAACCGCAACTTGCCACATTTAAAATGATATCAGTTTTATTAAATCCTTGCGGTTTCTCCGAAATCTCATAAATTTCAAATACTGAAATACTCCAGAAGAAAGTATTATAAGTATGCATGTCAATGATGATGAATGCCTATGGTATCAACAGTGCGAACTGCAATATATGACATAAAGACTATGAATGACCGAATGATGTAATGAGGTACATGCATATGACTAGCAATTCTACATGTTCATCTTGCGGAATTTACTATATTAGCACTGGTTTATATGTCTTATATGGTGAAATTATTCTAAATTCCGTTTTAAACAAGTTATCTAGTGTTTGTGGCATAGCAATTACCAAGGCGTGTGTGTTCGAATGAATAGTGCTCATGCAGCATAAAACCCTGATAATGGTGCAATTGTCCTATGAAATGAAGTTGCACAATTAAATATAATGAATTAAGCAAGCCAATTATTTACTGTGTCGCATATCTCATTTAATGGTTTCAATGGTTTCTATATGATGAATTTAACACAAATATGGATATACAGGTCATGCAATGCCGTAAAAATAGGAACTAAGAACTACATGCAACAAGCTGGTATTACTGGAAATTCTATATTATCGGGCGCCTCGCGCCATCCAAACGATTTTCCCCGTAGATGTATACATTTACTCACCGGAAATCCCCAGCTAGCTATGTCCAATCACCGCTTTCCCTATTCTTGCCGCGTCCGAAGTCTCCGCGACCGATCCTGGAATTTGTACCATACAAAACATAAGGTTACATATCATGAAACGACACAAATCACCATACGAAAAGATCAACGTTCACAAGCTAGGCACAACGTGTACTAGGTGCGCGGGATACACACGAAAACCACAATAACCTTAACTAAAATTGTCGTTTTCGGACCAACCGCCAAAACAAAACCCGATCAAACCAAGTCTCGCATTCTCATATCCTAAATGTCGTAGGAGATGCCAAAAATATCATCAAGATATCACAAACAATTCACCACTTAATTTTTATAAAACCTAGTAAGCACTAAAAATTCCAAATTCGTGCAAATATCGTGGATTTGCAATAAAGTGCTCACATCATCGCACAATCACCCAAGTTAACCATTAGAAAGCCACTACAATTAAATTAACCCAATTACCATGCTTCAAAACCCATTTTCCATACACAAACCTTTTCTTGATTTTTTTTATAATTAGCAATTCCAAATCAAACCATAAAACACTAAATTAACATCAATTAAAACCCACTTAAGAAAATTAACCTCTTAGATTAGGTTAGCATAACAACTAGATAGCAAAATAAATTTAATTAACCTAATAATGATTTCTAAAACCTTAGCTCAAATCAAACCACTCACTTTAAAAACCTAGACTAGAAATTAACAACAAAATTAACACATCAAGTTCTAATTTAGCACACTTATCTACAAATTAACCAAAGATTGAAATTTATACCTCACAAGCTCAAACCCTAGGTTTCTATAGCCTCTCAAGATGCCATCTTTCTCCTTGTTTTAAACCAATTTGGGTGTGAGAAGAGATGGATTAAGGGTTTGCTTTGGATTTGTGAAGGAAATTTTGGATTTTGATGGATTTTGAGATGAGTTTTGAAGGAAAAAAAAAGAGAAGGGAAATTGGGGACAGCAGCAGCATGGGTCTCGGCCAGGGAGGGAAGTGGGGAGTTTTGAAGGAATGGTGAAAAAATTTCAAAGTCAAAAGACCATACCAATCAACAAAAACCCATACTCTAATTAATATATTTTAATCCTTCACATATCATATTGTTTAAATGAGTTGAAGACCAAAGAGAGGGGAGAAAAAGAGGGCTGTTGTCAAGGTGGGGCTGGCCAAGGGAGTGAGGAATGAGTGTGAGAGATTTCAAAAAAAATTCCATGCAAAAAGACCCCCCCCCCCCCCCCCCACAATATCATATTTGCAAGTTTTAGTTCAATTAATTAAAATTTTAATTTCCTTCGATTATAACTAATAAGAACTTGAAATAAAATACTAAAAATTTATATTACTAACTAGATTTTGGTTGTCATGGTTCTAAAGCAAGTAATTAGCCCATTCAAATTTGTATTTATCGTTAATTTAATGTATTTTTAACAGCTTAAAATAATATTAAAAATAGTAAAATAGGGAAATTTTTTTAAATGACCAGAAATTTATAAGTAACTCAATAGCAACTAAAAACTAGCAATTATCTATCCAAATTAGGTATAATTAGGCCTATACAGCAAAATAACAATAATGACGATTTACGGAAAAATACTAAATATTTACCGATTTTCGGGAAAACACCAAAACGACTTTTCAAGTCGTTACGATCTTCCCCCCTTAAAGAAATTCGGTCCCCGAATTTAAAAAAATCTAGCTACGCGTACCTTCAAAGAGATGGGGATATTTCTTCCTCATCTCGTCCTCGGTCTCCCAGGCGACCTCCTCGCTGCTCGGGCCATGCCAAAGGATCTTGATGGTCGAGATAACCTTCGATCTCAATTTCTTCACCTGCCGATCCAGGATGACCACCGGCTGCTCTGCAAAAGAAAGGTCACGCTCTAGCTGGACTGTCGGGTGCTGAATCGCATGCGAAGGGTCGTGAAGGTACTTGCGGAGCATCAAAACATGGAAGACGGGGTGAACATCAGGAAAGCTGGGTGGAAGAGCCAAGCGATACGCAACCGTGCCGACATGCTCGAGGATCTCGAAGGGATCCATAAATCTGGGACTAAGCTTTCCTTTTCGCCCAAATCGCATCACGCCCTTCATCGGAGAGACCCTCAGAAAAACATGATCGCCAACTGCGAACTCTAGTCTGCGACGGCGTCTGTCCGCATACGATTTCTGCTTGGTCTGAGCCGCTCTCATCCGATCTCGAATCAACTGTATCTTCTCAGTCGTCTCCTCAACAATCTGCGGCCCCAAACTACTGCTCTAGCTGAGCTCTGTCCAACAGACGGGCGATCTGAATCTCCTTCCATACAAGGCCTCGAAAGGTGCCATCTGAATAGAATCCTGGAAGCTGTTATTGTAAGAGAACTCCACTAAGGGTACATGATGATCCCAGCTACCTCCGAAGACTAAAATGCACGCTCGGAGCATGTCCTCAAGAGTCTGAATAGTCCGCTCTGACTCGCCGTCGGTCTGCGGATGAAATGCTGTGCTGAAACTCAACCGGGTGCCCAACGCCTCCTGAAATCTCTGCCATAGTCGGCTGGTAAACTGGGTGCCTCGGTCTGACACAATACATGTCGGGATGCCATGCAATCGTACGATCTCGTCGATGTAAATCTGGGCATACTGAGCAAATCCGAAAGTGGTCTTCACTGACAGGAAGTGAGCCGCTTTCGTCAAACGATCCACGATCACCCAAATGGAGTCATACCCTCGACTGGTCCGGGGTAGACCCACAATGAAGTCCATAGAAATCTGCTCCTATTTCCACTCCGGAATGGGCAAAGGCTGCAACTCTCCCGCGGGCCTCTGGTGCTCGACCTTGACTTGCTGACAAGTCAGGCATCTCGACACGAAATCAGTGACGTCCCACTTCATTCCGTCCCACCAATAAACATCTCGCAAATTGTGGTACATCTTGGTGGAACCGGGATGAACACTATACCTCAATTTATGGGCCTCCTCAAGAATCTCACGCCGCAGTCCTTCAGAATCTGGTACGCACAATCGAGTCCCAAATCGCAATACCCCGTGATCATCGATCACGAACTCGGAAACTCTGCCCTGCCGAACCTGCTCTATGATCTCTGAAAGACGGTCATCACCGGGCTATGCCTCTCGAATACGGTCAAGCAACTGCAGACGTGCACGAACATGCGCAAGCTGTCCCTCTGTCGGAGTGAACTTAAACTGCACTCGGCTGTCACATAGAATCTGCCAATCTGCTGACGACTGCCTCTGTACGGTGCTCAAACAAGATAAACTACCTCCGGGCCTCCTACTCAAAGCATCAGCCACCACGTTTACCTTTCCCGGATGGTAAAGGATCTCGCAATCATAGTCTTTCACCAGCTCCATCCAACGGCGCTGTCTCAGATTCAGGTCTCGCTACTGAAATATGTACTTCAAGCTCTTGTGGTCCGTAAATATTTGGCATGACTCGCCGTATAGGTAATGTCTCCAGATCTTGAGTGCAAACACCACTGCAGCTATCTCTAAATCATGCGTAGGATAGTTCTGTTCATGTGTCTTCAGCTGCCGAGAAGCATACGCAATAACTCTGTCGTGCTGCATCGACACGCAACCTAGTCCCACTCGAGAAGCGTCGCAATAAACCATGAATCCGCCCGATCCCGAAGGCAATGACAACACTGGTGCAGTAGTCAGACGAGTCTTCAACTGCTGGAAGCTATGCTCGCACGCCTCGGTCCAATCAAAAGGAACTCCCTTCCGGGTCAACCCGGTCAATGGTGCAGCAATACGGGAGAAGTCCTGAACAAATCGTCGGTTGTAGCCAGCCCGGCTTAGGAAACTGCGGATCTCCGTAACTGATGTCGGTCTGGGCCAATGCTGAATGGCCTCGATCTTCCTCGGGTCCACACATATGCCATCTCTCGTAATCACGTGACCCAAGAAATCAAAGCTGTCAAGCCAAAACGCGCACTTGGAAAATTTTGCGAACAGCTGGTGCTCCCTCAAAGTCTGCAATGTGATCCGCACGTGCTGCTCGTGCTCCTCTCGGCTCCGGGAATACACTAAAATATCGTCAATAAACACGATAATGAACAGATCTAGATACGGCATGAAAATGCGGTTTATCAAATCCATAAACGCGGCTAGTGCATTGGTGAGTCCGAACGACATCACCAAAAACTCATAGTGCCCGTAACGTGTGCGAAAAGCCGTCCTCGAAATATCCTCCTGCCGCACCCGCAACTGATGGTAACCCGATCGCAAGTCAATCCTCGAAAAGTATCCCGCACCCTGAAGCTGGTCAAATAAATCATCGATACGTGGTAAGGGATATCTGTTCCGTACGGTAACCCTGTTCAGCTGGCGGTAATCAATGCACAAGCGCAAACCGCCGTCCTTCTCCTTGACGAACAGGACAGGTGCACCCCACAGAGACACGCTAGGTCGAATAAGCCCTTTATCTAACAAATCCTGCAACTGATCCTTCAGCTCTCTAAGCTCCGCCGGGGCCATCTGATAAGGCGGTATAGAAATAGGCCCCGAGCCGGGAATCAAGTCAATGCAGAACTCAACATCGCGCTCAGGCGGTAACCCAGGCAGCTCATCAGGGAAAATATCAGGGAACTCACTAACAATCGGGACCTAGTCCAAGGGAACCTCTGCAGCTCGGGTATCATAAATATACGCTAAGAATCCCTGACATCCCTTTCGCAAGAGCTGACCAACGCGAAGAGACGAAATCAAGCTGGGAATGGTGACGTCGCGGTCTCCCTGAATAAAAAGGACCGGCTCTCCCGAAAAGTTAAATCTGACTGCCTTCTCACGGCAGTCCACAGAAGCATAACAAGTGGCCAGCCTGTCCATGCCCATAAGCACATCAAAGTCCAACATGTCGAGGAGAATCAAATCAACCGACGAATCCCTCTCCCCGATACGAACAGAACACAATCGAAACACAAAACGAGCGACAAACGACTCGCCTACCGGAGTGATAACAACAAGCGGCTGATCTAACGACGACTGTTGCGCCACGGCAGCGCCCTGGCCGTCTATCCGAGGCCAAAATGCGGAATCAAAATTTTTCTTAACTTTAAACTGGCGCTACCGCGGACAATATACCCGGATCGTAACCATTAACCGATACTAGCAAACAAGAGAAAGGGTGAGAGATATACCGAGTGATCCGAGTCCTCCGGTCTTCTCGTCGTCGTCCCGATCTCCCGCGGAAACTCCGGTTGTCGCATCCTTGCCGGAAGGGCACTACATCGTCTGCATCTTTTACGGGCTCCCACCTCAATACCGAGGCAACTCGGGCGCGAAGTTGGCTAGCCGACGCGTCCAAGATTTGCTGTAGATTCTAATGTAGAATCGTTGTCTCATTTGGGGTAGTGAAGTTGCCTTTGATGGAGGAATCAATATGAACTTTGGAGAGGAGAAGGATTTCTTTTGTGGCAAGCATGCAAAATGAGATATAGATAATTCCCTCATCAAAATGAACTTCCCTCCTTTCACTCCAAGATGTGGCCGGCCTTAACAAGGGGGAAATGAACAAAAGGGGTGAGTGTAGTAAAAGCATATGGTGACCATATCATAAAGCAAAGCTCACATCAACACCTTAATCAACCCATACCTACTCAAATCTCATTTAAAGCACCATCATGAATAATGCAAGTGATGTAAAGAGAATGATGATGGTCATATCATAATCCCACATATGCAAGAAACCCCTTCCACAAAAGTTATTTGCACAATTGCAAATAACCCCCTCCATCGGAAAAGTCCGGCCGGGAAAGAACAAAGGAAAACCGGCCGGAACGGAAAGCAAACTGGCAACTCCAGAAAACTGGTCCCGTAATAAATTACAGGAAAACCCCGATACTGTGCATACACACCCGCATCTGTATTCCGACCGGATACAAATGCAATGAGACAAAATCTACACTGTACTAAACTAGGATCCGGCTTAAACCAAAGCCGGCTAGTAAAATCCGTCCGATCCTGATCCGTGCAATACCGCACGTATCAGATCGAACCCTGCCATATAACCATACGGCCATTAGTACAAACCGTCCGATCCTGATCCGTGCAATACCGCACATATCTGATCGGACCCTGCCATATCTCCATACGGCCTCTACAGCGTTTCGCCCGAAAGCTTGAGTAACTGAAAGTGTGGTGGACTCTAAAGACTCGTCAATACTATGGTTGTGGATTTAACCACTAGCACGTCAGAGGTATAAGCCAATACATGACGGGCCACCAGCTATTGACCAAAAGGGACGTCGATGAGCGAACTCATCCTGACACCCTACTGAGCCTGTCAGTGACAATATCCGTACAGTCCGGTCCGTTCGTCTATGAGCATCGCATGGCGGGCCTAGGGGGTTGGTAAAAGTCAGACCCCCAAAGGCGGTACAAGTCGTGTCGGAGTGTACCCAGAACGCCCTGAGATACTACTGGAATACCTACCAGTAAATCTCCTGCCTCGGCCGAGGGCTTTGCGTAATGGCTCTCCTAGACACAGCGCGACCTCACCCCCAATACCGGGAGAGACGAACCCCTGAAGATCCGCTCACTGCCTCCATGTGGCTCGGGACTGTACCCAACTAAAACCTGTTTGCACGACTCCTTTGAGCCGTGGTAGGGTAGTAATCAAAGCACAGTGGGAACTCACACGAGACAAATGACGATCTCAGGTCGATGAACTAACCTGTACACATGTCACCAGGGAACTGCTATCTGACGTCTGGTATAATCCCAACTAGCAGGTTCCCGGCGAGTCCTGTCCGGTGTACTCATAACCTAATGAGCACCTGTATACATCTTAGGTGAACCAACTGACACCAGTGGCTTGTGAGACCGGCCACCGCCCCTCGTCGGGGTCTCGACTGTATACACTAGTCTACTAATGGAGTATCGATGCCCAGTCTCGAAACTCCCACGACTAGGGACCTTTTAAGGATGTGCTTATAGACCCCAGCTCCCATGTGTATGATCGCCATCATACTGCTGGTCATCAAGCAAGAATCCTAGGGGCTCTATCAACGTGTAATAGCGACCTGTAAGGTCACCTGAAACAGTACACGATGATAAAGGTAAACCAGATAGCATACTATCATCTCGAGTAAAACTGTCGTCCCGGGATAGGTCCTCCCTCAATCATTGCAATCACGTGCCTGTGATCCAATAATTGACTCTGAGGGCACTATCTCCAACAACGACGACTCACGGCCCAACATCGGTGCAAAGTGTGTAGATACATACGAATGTGTGGAACCTGGGTCGAATAATACTCGCGCGTCGAAAGAACATACTGGCAAATTACCTGTCACAACGGCATTGGATGCTTGCGCATCCTGCGGAGTCAAAGCGAACACTCGGGCCTGTCCCCCACCAATAGCTGGCTGTCCTCGGCCTCGGCCTCGGCCTTTCTGAATAGGACCGCCATGTCCACGGCCTCTGGGGGCGCCTAACTGACGTGGAGCATCACCGGGGGCAGGAAGTAGAGCTCTCTGAGGAGGTGGTGGAAGTGGTAAGGTCACGTGTGGAACTGTCGCCGCTCCCTGTCGTCTCACCGGACAGTCTCTGATACGATGGTGCGGACTCCCGCACCCAAAACATCCTGGCGACGCCTGCTATCCCTGCGGATAAGAACCAAATAGCTGACCTCGTCCAACTCCTCTGCCACCACCATCTCTCGGAAAGAATCTGGCACGATGCCTCTGAGTTGGCATATCGGTACGGATCCTCTTTGGCCCAGAACGACCGAAGTCTCTAAAATGCGTGCCTCCATCCGTAAGGCCGTGTCCATAACAGCTGCATAAGTGTCAAAGTGCTGGGCGCCGATGGCAAGAAATAACTGTGTGTCAAGTCCCTGCACAAACCTCTTTACCCACTTCTCTTCTGTATCAACCAAGTACGGAGCATATCGGGACAACTGAGTAAACTTGATATCCTACTCGGATACTGTCATCCCTGGAGTCTTGATCAAAGCCTCAAAACTACAAGCTCTAGCATCACGAACGCTCTCTGGAAGGAAACGGGCTAGAAATACTACTGTGAACTCGACCCAAGTCATAGGAGGTAGACCTGCTGCTTGACCTCTCTCGACTGACTCCCACCATGTCTGCGCAAGGCCTTCCAGACGGAAACTCGTAAGCTCTACCCATCTATCGTCGGAACATCTGAACGAACGGCAAATCCTAGATAAATTGTCAAGGAATGTCTGTGGATCCTCCGCTGCATCGGTGCCCGTGAAGACTAGGGGTCTCAGTCTCATGAAATCTTGTAGTGATACTGGAATAACCACTGTAGTAGTAGGAGCGACTGTCTGGGCAGCAGGCACTATCGTAGTTTGTACTTTGGTAGGTACGTCCTCCGATCTCGGTGCACGACTGGCCTCTACTAAGGATCCCACCATCTGTCGTAACTCCTGCATACCTCCCATCATCTGTCGCAACTCCTCCATACTAGACTCTAGCCTATCCATGCGGCCTGGGGAATGCGGATCAGTCTGTCCCTGAGGCGTAGGTACGCCACCCTGCTCGGTCCTTGTCTCAGATGAGCCTGCTCGGATCTCATCTCGGGCGGCAGCCCTCTGCGCTCTCGTAGCCTTCGGCGGCATAGTGGCTGGTACAGAAAACAAGATGATAAGGACAGTGCAATAGAATCATAGGATACACGGAATTGAAGAAGGAATTTCAAGAAAGTATATCCTAAAATCACCTAGGCGGAGTACCGTATCGCAAGTATGCCGCGGACATACACACGCTACGTTACCCTGCTTAAGTCACTTACTTCATCTACCAAGGGTTATCCTACACTCAGAAAGGTAAAACCTATCGCTCTGATACCAACTTTGTCACGACCCGAAAGATACGGAATGTGACTGGCACTTAAATTACGAACGTCTCAAGGCGGACGTAATCTAAGTAAGCCAAAGCCCATAAATCAAAACCAAATAAGCAGTAGAGTGAAGGAAAACCAATTTATTGAAAGCGATTTTAATCAAATAAGTCATATTAAGCCTTTTTAAAAGCAACATCCAATTTTCCGAAAATTTCGGTAGAGTCTCATTTGTAAATACTGGCCCCCAAACGGGTACAAAACATGAATATACAATAACATGAAATAAGACATCCCCAAGCGGGAGCTAGCTCTTCGCCCCAAGGCGGTCACAAATCCCACGCAATATAAATCAGCAATGTGCAAAATAAGCAAAGAAAGCACGAGTAATTGTAACATTTCAAAAAAAAAAAAATATTATTTTTGGGAATTTTTATAATTTAATATTATTTTATTGAATATTTTAATATTTCGGTATAATTAAATACCGATAAATGGGAAAAATTATGGAAAAATTATGGAAAATTCTAAAATAGGGTATTTTATGGAATTATGCCATTTTAAAGTTTTTATGATTAATTATATGCTAATTTAGTGCTAATCGCGATTAAAAATCGCTAATCGGTTTTTTAGCATTTTTGTGCAAAACATGCACATATCATTTTTCTTTACACTTGTGCATTTCTACCATGTCACTTTGGGTTTACTATTGGTGTGAGAAGGGATTTAGTGAAGAAAAGAAAAGAAATGGAAAAGGATATAATATGCTGTATGGGTGAGAGAGAGAAAGGGTTACCTTTGACTTGGACTTAGCCTTTCCCCTTCATTCTTCATTCATTTTCTCTCCCTCTTCCTTCATTGCTGCTGCTGCTCCTGCTCCTCATTCCCTCCCCTCTTCACCTCCTCAAAACACCTCTAAAACAACTCCAAAACCTATCTCCTTTTCACTAAAAAGATGCACAAGCTCAAGACCAACACATTGGACCAAGAAAGCAAGGATTTTGGCCACTTGGGGCAACTCAAGAATTTTCTTGAGTTGCCAAATGAGGTATTTTTCTGGACCATTAGCTTAGTTTTTGCATTACTTATACCCCTATGTTATGATTGAACCGATATTGTGTGATTTGGGGGACTTAAGGAAAACCTAGTTAGGGTTTGAGGGAATTTTAGGTTGTGATGTGAAATTAAGCTCAGTAGAGGTCATACAAACACCTTAGTGCTACATTTGAGACCTAAACCTGAGACTTGAAACCCGGAATTCGGATTTAGAAACCGATATCGGAAGATTTGTGAAATCTGTGAAGATTATATGAGATCTGCTATCACCCCGAGGCTCTGAAAATTATTTTGGATTGACCGTGACATGTGCAGGCACCCAGGATGATAACCCCAAGACCCCAGCCCCTAACTCTCTTCCTCGGCCGCCAATTTATTCCCTCTGGCCACAATTTGCGGCGAGACCTGCACCATTTTGTATCGTTTTGGTTCTTTAGCTCCTATATCTATAGATTAGACCCCTGGCATGTGCAAAATTGTCCAATTTGACCTAGGGTAGAATCTGGAGCCTTTTTCCTAAGTTACTGTTTTGATTTGTGTTTCCGTATTCCGTATTTTGAATTCTGGAATTGTGCATTAGTGTTGTACCTCGAATACTTGGCGTTTATACGACGATATCGAGGATTGATTGATGGTTTTGAAAGCGTACCCATAGGTTCTAACCTATAGGCCCCTTAGCGTATCGTTTGGGTTTTCGTATGTCGTTTTAGTTTTGATTTAGTTTTAATACGCATTTACGATACGTGGATGTGTAGGTATCCCATGAAGACTTCGGGATGACAAGCAAGCGCGTGGCGACGTCGACAAATGAAGACACAAGGTGAGTAGGTTATATCTACGGGGGAAGTCGGGTGGATGGCGTATAGCACCCCCGCAGTCCGAAGTTGGTATACTATATATGTATATATTATATATATGATAGTTTATAGTGTGTCATGGATATTGTGTTAGGTGTACTATGTATAGATTAGGGTTAGAAGTAAACTAGTGTAGTTCCTAGTCGCGAACCCTAGAATAGGTTTACACCCACACGCACACCCTTGTGTATTCATTATAGTTATACTGTGTTGATGATGATAGTGGATGACATTGGAGATGAGTCGATGATATTGGGCATAGTGCCGAGAGATCGGTGATATGATGTGATTCGTATTTGGGATACGACATGTGATTCTTAGCGGGCCTTGGACGTGTGCTTCACACACGCATTCATACTTATATAGATGGTATCGATTTGTACTAGACTTAGATCAGTACCCCAGACTATGTGATATGATGATACGGATACCAGATAATTGATGAGATAATGTGATATTGACCCGTACCCAGCAATTGGGATGCCGTACGACGGATTTACGTACGAGCTATGTATATTGATGATAGATCCGCACTCATGACTCGAGGATGTCATATGATATTGTATCGTACGCGGTACCTTTGAGGCGGGATCACCGACTATTATACTTTTATATATATATATATATCGACTCAGATTTAGGTGGTTTCTATACCCCTCCCAATTGACTTGATAGTTAGATGTAGATTACTTAGTAGACATTAGACTAGACCCGAGTCATACCTATTTCAAAACTAACGAATCGGGAGTATTTCAAGGATAGGAAAAAGGGACTCTACGGACATTTTCAAAGACGCATACTTTCTTTGTTAGTGTATATGCCCTAGAGGCCATTACTGTATCATACTAGTATGTATATTACTTGATGGAAGCTTGGGATATTCACCTTGTATTGATAATCTTGCTCAAAATAGTAGTATGCTACTTGGTTTGTTTCTGCTTTAATGTGTGCATGTGTTTCTTTTAGCATATCGCCTTTACACATTAGTGGAGCCCTTAGGATCTTTGCTTGATTCCCAGCGTTGTGATGGCAGTCACACTCGTGGGGGCTGGGTAATCTACAAACACATCCTTATGCAGGTCCCTAGTCGTAGGACTATCGAGACAGGGCATCGATACTCCGGAGTAGACTAGCGTATGCGCTTCTCATCCCAGCTTGGGAGACGGCCTGTCCCACAGCCGTCAGTACGTCGTACTTAGGATAGTATGCGGGTGTTCATTAGGTTACGAGTACACTGGACAGGACTCGTCGGGAACTGTTGGTTGGTATTATACCTATCGTCAGTTATCAGTTCCCAGGTGAGTACAGCTTAGTCCGTTGACTTGACACTGTCACTTCGCCTCGAGTGTGTTCCCACTGTACTTTGATTACTACCCTACCACGGCTCAAATGAGTCGTGCAAACAGGTAGTTTTTGGGTGCAGTCCCGAAGCACTTGGAGGCAACGACGGTTAGACATGATTCGTCTCTCCCGGAATTGGGGGTTGATATTGCGCTGTGTCTAGGAGAGCCATTACACAAAGTCCCTGGCCAGGGCAAGCGAGATAAACTGGTAGGTTTCCAGTGTTATCTCAGATGTTCTGGGCTACACTCCGACACGACTTGTACCGCTAGTAGGGGACTGACGTTTACCGCCCCCCTAGGCCCGTCATGCGATGTTCTTAGACGAACAGACCGGACTGTACGGAGACTGTCACATTCAGGCTCAGTAGGAGTTCAGATGGGTTTACCTCGTCAGTCTTCTTATCGGCATCTACCTGGGGACCGTTACGTACAGCTAGTGCCGCTTGCGGTCTATGGTTAAACCCACTGCCAGTGTAGTGTCGAGTCTTTAGAGTCCCACACAGAGGGTTATTCGCCTTTAGGCAAAATGAGTAGATGTTGCATGGTTTTGCGACGGGGTTCGTTCACATCCGCGCACTTGTGCACGTTTGGTGTCCGGACAGCTTATACTAGCGGGCTTTGGTTTAAGCCGGATCCTAGTATATGATTTGGGATTGGTTTTATCTCATTGTATTCGTGTTCCTCGGAACACGGATACGGATGTGTATGCACAGTTGACTGAGGCAGAGGCAGAGGACTTTCATTAGGGTTGATGACCATTGTCATTTTCTTAACCCTAATGTTTATGTATGTGAAATATGATTTATTAATATTAGTTAATTATAATTGTGCATGGTTAGGGTTGTTGACCATTTGATTATACTTGACTTGTTGACCTAGGTTGACAAGTTGACCATCATCATTCCATATGAAAGATGCTCTTTGATCCTTGCAAAAGCATTTAATGTGAAATGATAATGGTCATTTCTTGATTAACCATCACAATTATCTTTAGCTAATTATCTATTTTTCATAATTCACATATATGTGAGAAGGTTGGATTATTCTTCTCATTCTATCATTCTCATTCTCTCTCCTCCTCTTCCTCTCTCTCTAGCTCTCCCCTCTCATGAGTTGAGAACCCTTTGAGCTTGAGATAAAACCCTTAAAAATACTCTCTACTCTTTCTAAGGTCCTAGGTTTAGCACACCAAGCACCTTAGTTACTTCTAGTTTGAGGTTGGAGCCAAAGGTAGAGTCCCTCGGGTGGATCTTTCTTCGGCAAGAGAAGGTGACGATGAGAACCCGTTCTTTCACTCCAAGGAGCAAGAAGAGAAGGACTTCAAGACTTAGGTATAACCCCCTTTCCGAGTAGCTAACCTTTTTAGCTTTGTAGTTAGTTTTTGTTTAGCAAAGATCCCTCCTTTACATAGTCCATGTTGCCTAGTGTTGTAAAAATCCGATTTTTCATAACGTTTCCGCCTCCCCGCAAGCACCGGGGTGGGCAACGTGGACTTACAGTGGTATCAGAGCCTAGCTAAACACAAACTAACTAGTTAGCAAAGTATCTAGAACTTCGATCGGAAAAAATCGCAAAACACTTTTCAAAAACCCTAAGTTTCTGTCGATTTTTATTTCTGCTCCAAAACTAATAAATCATACATGAAAAATCGGCTCAGGGTTTTCTAAAGACACCCACTAAAAATGATCCATTGAACCGGTCAAAGCGCCGCGGTTCCGCGGCAAGAATATGCTTCTTGCCGCGGATCCGCGGCCGAGTTGACTCGGCCGTGGACCGAGTTTGGTGCAGTGTACTTAGTTGGAGGTTTTGGGATTTTTAATATAGTTTGTTTCTTCCCAGATTTTCCAGAGAACAAGTTAGTTTTTGGGGTGGTCACAAATCCGTATTTTGATCGAATTTCTTTATACTTTGGCTAATGGGTTATATCTGTGATGTGATATATGTATTGAACGTCTGCTAATCGCTATACGTCGATCAGTGGGGGTTATACATATCTTTGATCTGTAATGATTGATGGTTTGTGTATATGAATTCGTTGGATTGTCGCGGATGAATAGCCGGGGGTTGTGAGATGAGAGTTTTCTTATTCTTTCAATTCTTGTAATATGTAATTTAATGTAATATTATTTGTATGGCCGCACAACCGGGTCGGGGTTGTAGCCGTCATTGTATAATTTCTTTTTACTATTTTTGCTCCTAGGATAGACCCAAGGTGGGGTGCACAAACTACCGGGTACCTCGAAGTGCCGAGTGGCCTACTCACGTTGTTGAGAGAGGTTGCTTCACTTCGGATCCTTGGTGGGTAGTTTGCCGCACCCGTAGGGGTCTAGGGTGGGGTTTGGCTATTCATCGCGACCGTGTAATCCGCTTTTCGTTACAGGCTCGTACGAATTGCGGATTCCTAGTATATCCAATGTATTCATCTGTGATCTGGAATGGCTATCATTACATGTGACAAATGTTTATATATATCTATATGATATCTATTTAGGCGTTGCTTATGTTTTGCATCTGCGCTAATCCAGCCCCCGCTCTGTCGTTAGTTAAGTAACCTAACGGGTGATGACGGGACCCCGTGGCGAATGCGGATGGCATAAGCGTACGTCATATTTTCATTGTTTTCTGCAATGGTAGGATTAAATGATGGGACGCATTGGAATTAATGCAAGAAAAAATAAACCAAGTAACAGTCGTTGGAACACTTTCAAAACCACTCGGTTCTTTTCAAAACCAAACTTTTAAATGCGGAGCTTGAACCACTCCTTTTGAAAGCTATCTCGTTCCTTCGATTATATCAAGTTCACTACGTTCACGGTTTCGCCAAAACCATTCGTAGCCCTCCGTCATTTCACATGAATGGTCAATAAGTATTCAAGCTATGTTTGTTGGCCAAAGTCAAGGCATAGTGATTGGTAGCTATTGGGTATTCATGTGCAGCATAGATAGATGTGTTGGTTTGGGGCAGTCGTTCTATCTTGTTGGCCAAAGTCAAGGGTATGTGCGGGTGGGCTCAAATTAACCTGGAGAATGACGGGTAGAAATTGACATGTGACTTATGATTTGTTGGCCAAAGTCAAAGTTATAAGAGCATGGGGCAAAAATCCACATCGGGAGTTTCAAAAGAACTGAAACTTGCTAGCGCTGCATACCATTTAGAGTGTGATGATTCTGGTAGGATTCCTTCAGTTTTGTCACACAATGATATTTGGATCCCGATCCTACTGTGAGTATATGCTACTCCTCCGGAACTTTCTCACTTAACGATCAATGCTATAAACCAAGTAGGTGTCTAGAAAGGTGTTAGCGGGGCTACGCCCACAGGGAAAAGAGGTTATTTAATTAAGGAACTTCGCGAAAGCGTTGGAAAACCTCCCTCGAAGTATCGACACTGGCCTGGCTGAATGGTTAAGCAAGTATTGTACGGTGAGATTGATCCCGACTAATTCTTCCTTTATGGTTTGAGGAGGGATTCGAGAGACAGTGGGAGCCATCCTGTTTAGACAAATTAAAAACCACTCTAAACTTGCAAGAGCATCATGCTAAAGTGTTTCTTCTCTCTCTCCTAATTGCAGCGACCAATTATCATGACTGGATTTAAGTTACTTCTAGATAAAAACATACTGACAGGGCCAAACTACAAAGATTGGCTCAGGAATGTCAAAATGGTAATCACTTATGACAAGTTGGGGTATCTTCTTACCACCAAAGCTCCTCCTGTCCCAGGTCCCAAAACCAGCGTCGTGGATAGGGAAATCCGCAAGACCTGGGAAATCGACTGCGCGAAGGCCAAGTGCCTAATGCTTGCCTCTATAGACAACGAACATCATAGGAGGCACGAGAATATGGACCTCGAATCCATATTTCTCCATACAAAAGAACTGTATGGAGAGCAATCCCGTATCGCCAGATACGAAGTGTCGAAGAAGCTGTTTTCGGCGAGATTGGCCGTCGGATCATCGGTAGCGGAACACGTGCTTAAGATGATTGGCTACATAGATGAGCTCGCGGACCTTGGGACCATGTTGGAGAATGAGCTCTATACGGACTTGATTCTCCAGTCCCTTCCTTCCACTTACGCCCAGTTCATCCTGAATTTCAACTTACAAGAAAAAGGAAGTTGAACTTTCAGAGCTCCTCAACATGCTGAGGAGTGCAGAGGGCACCCTACAGAAAGGTAGGGAAACATCCACTTTGTTTGTAGGAGGATCTTCCTCTTCTAGGTCCAAGGCGAAAGCCAAGGGAAAGAAGAAGAAAACCCCCGCCAAACCAAGGGGCGGTGTTAGTAAGGTGGATACGAAGGGAAAGGCAAAAGCAACAAAGGTAGCGGGGAAGCTTGTGGATAAGGAAGAATGCTTTTACTGTCACAAGAGTGGACACTGGAAGAAAGATTGCAGGGCTTGGAAGTCCAGAACACAGGATCTGAAGCAAGTTGCGGCTTCAGCTTCAGGTGTGTTTGTTATTGAAAACTGTCTATCAATAAACTCTACGTCCTGGGTATTGGATACCGGATCAGGATCTCATATCTGTAATTCTTTGCAGGCGTTGAGAAAGCGTAGGTTTTTGAAGCCAGGTGACATGACCCTCAAAGTTGCAAACGGAGCTAGCATGGATGCTGAGTCCGTGGGGGACTATCACCTGGGAATGTCAGATGGACATGTTTTGGTTTTACGTAATTGCTTTTTTGTACCCAATGCAACTTGTAATATCATTTCTGTATCTTTGATTTCTAAAGAAGGTTATGAATTTGCGTTTGTAAGTAATGTTGTAAACATTCACCTTAATCAAGTTCTGATTGGGTCAGGTACATTAAGCAATGGTATATACGTATTAAACCAACCACAGATTTTCAATGTCCAGAATACACACAAAAGAAAGTCTCCGGAAATAAATCAGACTTTCTTATGGCATTGTAGACCGGGTCACATCAATGAGAGAAGGTTGACGAAGTTACATACATATGGATATTTGGATCCGTTCGAATATCAGTCATATGCAACTTGTCAATCCTGTCTCAAAGGAAAGATGACAAAGACTCCGTTCACTGGACACGGAGTAAGAGCGAGCGAGCTATTGAGACTCGTACACAGTGACGTGTGCGGTCCAATGTCTACGCATGCACGAAGCGGTTATTCTTACTTCATTACTTTTACGGATGACTTTTCAAGGTACGGATATATCTTCTTAATGAAACATAAATCCGAAGCCTTTGGAAAAATCCAGGAATATAAGAATGAAGTAGAAAAACAAACAGGCAAAAGTATCAAGACACTAAGATCTGATCGAGGTGGTGAATACTTGAGTGCCGAGTTCCTGGATTACTTAAAAGAGAATGGAATTCTCTCTCAGCTTACTCCTCCTTACACTCCGCAACATAACGGTGTATCGGAGAGACGGAATCGAACCCTATTGGATATGGTACGGTCCATGATGAGTAACGCTGAGTTACCGCGATCATTCTGGGGATATGCACTAGAATCAGCTGCATATCTTTTGAACCGAGTTCCAACTAAGATTGTGCCTACTACACCATATCAGATGTGGTGTGGGAAGAGACCCTATCTTAATCACATTAAGACATGGGGATGTCCAGCTTTTGTCAAAAAGCAGCATGCGGACAAGCTCGAGGCACGCTCAGTACAGTGCAAGTTTGTGGGATATCCAAAGAACTCCAAGGGATATTTCTTCTATCGCGAAGAGGAAAAAAAGGTTTTTGTTTCTCGTCATGCCCACTTCTTGGAAACTGAGTTTTTGGAAAATCAGATAAGTGGGAGCGCAGTAGAACTGGAAGAAATTCCAGAACCACGAGCTATTACTGAAAGCTTAGTAGAACCAGAGGGTTCGAAAGATCAGGACATTCCTGCGTCGCTCCGCAGAAGTAGTAGGTAGTCTCATCCGCCCGAGAGATACTACGGTTTTCTCATAAATGGGGATAGAGAGGATTGCATCATTGATAGTGATGAGCCGACTAGCTTCCAGCAGGCCATTTAGAGCGTTGACTCGGTAAAATGGCTGGATGCAATGCGGACCGAAATGGAGTCCATGTACGCCAACAAAGTATGGACGTTGGACGTTGCTCCAGATGGGGTAAAACCCGTAGGATACAAGTGGATCTTCAAAAGGAAGATTGGTGTAGATGGACAGGTTGAGACCTATAAGGCTAGACTTGTTGCAAAGGGTTTTCGTCAAAGACCTGGCTTGGACTATGACGAAACCTTTTCTCCAGTGGCTATGCTGAAATCCATTCGGATCCTTCTTGCTATTGCTACCTTCCACGATTATGAGATCTGGCAGATGGACGTAAAGACCGCTTTTCTAAATGGAAATTTAGAGGAGTGTGTCTATATGGACCAGCCAGAGGGTTTCATTCAGAGTGGGAGCAGCGGAAAGGTGTGCAAGTTGCTTAAGTCCATCTATGGACTAAAGTAGGCATCGCGGAGTTGGAACATCTGTTTTGATGAGACGGTCAAAGAATTTGGCTTTATCAAAAATCCAGATGAACCATGTATCTATAATAGATTTGTAGCAAGAACTGTTGTATTCCTCGTATTATACGTGGATGGCATTCTCTTGATAGGAAATGACATTCCTATGCTACAATCTGTCAAAGGGTTCTTGTCACACAGGTTCTCCATGAAACACCTGGGTGATGCCTCTTACATTCTGGAGATCCGGATCTATCGTGACAGATCCAAGAGGATATTAGGACTTTCACAGTCTAGGTACATCGACACCATACTGAAAAGATTCAGTATGGAAGATTCCAAGCGCGGTAATCTACCGGCTTGTCACGGGATCACCCTCTCCAAAGAGATGTCTCCCAAGACTGATTTGGAAAGGGATCGCATATCTATTATACCCTACGCTTCTGCGGTAGGCTCTATAATGTATGCGATGTTGTGCACCAGACCAGATGTAGCTTATGCACTGGGTGTGGTAAGACGGTATCAGTCAAACCCTGGGGAGAAACACTGGATAGCGGTAAAGAACATTCTTAAGTACCTGAGAAGGATTAAGGAGATGTTCTTGGTGTATGGCGGAAAAGACCTCCAGATCGAGGCCTTTGCTGACTCCAGCTTCCAGAGTGACAAGGTTGATTCCAAGTCCATGTCGGGTTATGTCTTTACCCTCTATGGAGGGGCGGTGTGTTGGAAGAGTTCCAAACAGGAAACCGTTGCTGACTCGACGATGGAAGCAGAATATATCGCTGCTGCAGATGCCGCAAAAGAAGCCGTCTGGATAAGGAAGTTCCTAACAGAACTTCAGGTGGTTCCGTCCATTGTTGATCCAGTACCTCTGTATTGCGACAACAACGGGGCTATAGCTTTAGCGAAGGAACCTAGGTCCCATCAGAAGTCCAGGCACATCTTGAGGCGGTATCACCTGATCAGGGAGATCGTGGGTCGCCAGGAGATCGAGGTTCGGAGAGTTGCTACAGAAGATAACACTGCTGATCCATTCACAAAGGCCTTACCCCAGACTCAGTTCGAGCGGCTGATCGAGATGATAGGTCTTCGATACGTCAGTACATGGCCTTAGTGCAAGTGGGAGATTGTTAGTGTATATGCCATAGAGGCCATTACTGTATCATACTAGTATGTGATGGAAGCTTGGAATATTCACCTTGTATTGACAATCTTGCTCAAAATAGTAGTATGCTACTTGGTTTGTTTCTGCTTTAATGTGTGCATGTGTTTCTTTTAGCATATCGCCTTTACACATTAGTGGGGCCCTTAGGATCTTTGCTTGATTCCCAGCGTTGTGATGTCAGTCACACTTGTGGGGGCTGGGTAATCTACAAACACATCCTTATGTAGGTCCCTAGTCGTAGGACTATCGAGACAGGGCATCGATACTCCGGAGTAGACTAGCATATGCGCTTCTCATCCCAGCTTGGGAGACGGCCTGTCCCACAGCCGTCAGTATGTCGTACTTGGGATAGTATGCGGGTGCTCGTTAGGTTACGAGTACACTGGACAGGACTCGTCGGGAACTGTTGGTTGGTATTATACCTATCGTCAGTTATCAGTTCCCAGGTGACATGAGTACAGCTTAGTCCGTTGACTTGACACTGTCATTTCGCCTCGAGTGTGTTTCCACTGTACTTTGATTACTACCCTACCACGGCTCAAAGGAGTCGTGCAAACAGGTAGTTTTTGGGTGCAGTCCCGAAGCACTTGGAGGCAGCGACGGGTAGACAGGATTCGTCTCTCCCGGTATTGGGGGTTGATATCGCGCTGTGTCTAGGAGAGCCATTACACAAAGTCCCTGGCCAGGGCAAGCGAGATAAACCGGTAGGTTTCCAGTGTTATCTCAGGTGTTCTGGGCTACACTCCGACACGACTTGTACCGCTAGTAGGGGACTGACGTTTACCGCCCCCCTAGGCCCGCCATGCGATGTTCTTAGACGAACAGACCGGATTGTACGGAGACTGTCACATTCAGGCTCAGTAGGAGTTCAGATGGGTTTACCTCGTCAGTCTTCTTATCGGCATCTACCTGGGGACTGTTACGTACAGCTAGTGCCGCTTGCGGTCTGTGGTTAAACCCACTGCCAGTATAGTGTCGAGTCTTTAGAGTCCCACACAGAGGGTTATTCGCCTTTAGGCAAAATGAGTAGAGGTCGCATGGTTTTGCGACGGGGTTCGTTCACATCCGCGCACTTGTGCACGTTTGGTGTCCGGACAGCTTATACTAGCGGGCTTTGGTTTAAGCCGGATCCTAGTATATGATTTGGGATTGGTTTTATCTCATTGTATTCGTGTTTCTCGGAACATGGATACGGGTGTGTATGCACAGTTGACTGAGGCAGAAGCAGAGGACTTTCATTAGGGTTGATGACCATTGTCATTTTCTTAACCCTAATGTTTATGTGTGTGAAATATGATTTATTAATATTAGTTAATTATAATTGTGCATGGTTAGGGTTGTTGACCATTTAACTATACTTGACTTGTTGACCTAGGTTGACAAGTTGACCATCATCATTCCATATGAAAGATGCTTTTTGATCCTTGCAAAAGAATTTAATGTGAAATGATAATGGTCATTTCTTGATTAACCATCACAATTATCTTTAGCTAATTATCTATTTTCATAATTCACATATATGTGAGAAGGTTGGATTATTCTTCTCATTCTATCATTCTCATTCTCTCTCCTCCTCTTCCTCTCTCTCTGGCTCTCCCCTCTCATGAGTTGAGAACCCTTTGAGCTTGAGATAAAACCCTTAAAAATACTCTCTACTCTTTCTAAGGTCCTAGGTTTAGCACACCAAGCACCTTAGTTACTTCTAGTTTGAGGTTGGAGCCAAAGGTAAAGGCCCTCGGGTGGATCTTTCTTCGGCAAGAGAAGGCGACGATGAGAACCCGTTCTTTCACTCCAAGGAGCAAGAAGAGAAGGACTTCAAGACTTAGGTATAACCCCCTTTCTGAGTAGCTAACCTTTTTAGCTTTGTAGTTAGTTTTTGTTTAGCAAAGATCCCTCCTTTACATAGTCCATGTTGCCTAGTGTTGTAAAAATCCGATTTTTCATAACGTTTCCACCTCCCCGCAAGCACCGGGGTGGGCAACGTGGACTTACATTCTTAAAACGCCGTAGCCCTTATTTTACCAAACCCCGATTCGTCTTATTTCAAATGGCATAACTGCATGACATATACATATTGATGTAGATTCTTCACTGTTGCGTTGATTATTCAATTTCCACATATTCATGCTATTCACATCGCTTTGCATGTGTAAATGTGTTTATTGCTATATTACCATCATGCTGTTAGGACACCAGCACCATTATCGATGATGCGTATGTTCCACGTACACTTGCTTGCCGGCTCACACACTTCATTATCGATAATTGCCATGTCACTACACAGTAGTATTATTGCATCAGGATATGACCCTTGTATGTGCATACTATTATTCTATGTTGCATGATATACTGTTATACTTGCATTTCATTTATATGTCACATACATCATGCTTTCTGATTATGCGCATTGAGATATGTTGTTTCCTTGATATTTCTGGATTTGGGAACCGTGGGTATTTCAAAGAGATTATGTAAATATTTTAAAAACCCGGTTACCCTTGATATGATATTTCAGCATCCACCATGAGTTTTATCGGTTTTGATATATATATATATATATATACACACCCCATGCGAGGAGGCGTCGAGGCTATATGAGGGTACATGGTGGGGCCCGGAGGTACCCCGGGGCAAGAAAGGGATGTCGATGCACCACGCCGATGAGCCCGGCAGGGGAACCATACACTCCGGTGATATTACCTTTTACTCGGCGGTTATCGTGGGGATACCGACCGGAGTTATGTACGTATGGATACGTCGAAATTCGAGGGTCGAAGCTGGGCACTCGGGTTTTCGAGATAGCGTATGATACGTACCTATCAGGGCCAGTCTTGGTGACTGCGCCTGATAGATGAGGATTTACGTGCCGATGCTAGGCACAGGTTTCATGATGTTTTCGAGTGTCGATGCTAGGCACTCAGGTTCCATGATTTTGATTATATCCTCATATTTCCATGCATATGCTTTATGATATTTACATGCATGATGTTTATTGTCATTGGGTGACACGTGGACGGGATCCACATACATACAGACTTTGATTTCTTTGATCTTACCTCATATGTATATATAATAGTGGATGATAACGCTGTTATATATGCCCTTACACCAATATTAGTAGAATGGGACGCTAATATATGTGTATTGATATCAATTTAGATACTTCATCATACTTATTCATGCAGACATACCTTATATTTATGATATGTTATTACCTGAGGCACTGGCATGAGCACTTGGCACTACATACATGTATAGATGTTACATTGCCACCTTATCATGCTTCAGACTTATTCTTTTGAGGTTTATATACATATCTGATCGTATTGACCTAGGATTATGTCGTGCATTCGATTTCTGCTTGTAGATATTTTCTATTCACGAGTTGGCAACTCACCCCCGTTGTGCCACAGCTTCTTGCAGGTTTTGCCGTACAGGTTCCATGGCGGCATTTCTGGCACACTGCTTCCTTTGCGGGTGATTTGTTTTGGTAGGTGGGTTCTTTTGCATCAGAACCACCATTGTATATGTATTATTCATTGTATCTAGAAATTTCATCAATCAAAACTTGTATATTGTTTCAGACTTAGACACTAGTTATGTATTATTTCGACCTTAGAGTCGCGTGTAATAGTATTACGGTTTTCATGTTATTTGAGTTTCTTTTTGAGTTTTGATCCTCGCCCTTCGGCGTTATATATTATATTGATTGCGTGGTTGTGACCGTCGATTGACGAAGAGCTAGCTCCCGCTTGGGGATGCCTTTTATCATTGCATATATATTATTCTTGTTGTATCCCGTTCGGGGCCAGTATTTACAAAGGAAACTCTGCCGAATTTTTCATAAAAGACTATACATTTTTTTAAAGATGCACATTCGGCTTACTTATTTAAAAACCTTGTATTTAAAACATGTTTTCTTCACTTCTAAAAACTATTTTCCTTCATTTATTATTTAAAATGGTTTTAGATTTCTGGGCTTTTGGCTTACTTGGATTAGATGGGGTCCTATAAACTTCATATGATTCAAGGGCCAGTCACGAGCTAATTTGGGTCGTGACAGTAATAAGTAACATGTCGGCTCAAGTGAGTGCGACCCAAAGAAACAATATACATGCCCACAAATCTCACTGTCTCGCCTCTAAATCAATAAACAACAATACTGGTAGATGATACAGTAGATGGAGTACACTAGATACAATGAATGTATAAGGTGAAAAACAAAATGAACACATAACCCACCTACGAGCAAAAATCCTCAAATCCACGTAAAAGGAGGAAGTGCGTCCGCCGCAACAGTACTGACGGATCGGACCTGCAAAAAGTCTGTGGCACAACGGGGGTGAGTTGCCAACTCGTGAGTAATATGTATCATCTATAAAGACTATCGTAAGCATGTACGCAAAGTGTCACAATTCTACAATATTGTGGTAGTATGAAGTACTAGCATGTATGCGACATGAATGCAATGTAACACAAGATCTGAATATGCTGATATGAGGAAATCATTATTTTCATCTGAGGAAAATTTCTGTGAAATATCTGAGGGAATATCATATGAAATCAACAGAAATCCGTGCCCAGCATCGGCACCTCAAATAAATATCTCAGTGTCCCAAAGTATCTGTATCCAATATCCCGGCCCCAGCCGTCCGGCTGGTCCATCTCAAAATATCAATATCTCAACATCTTACGCCCACGGTCGGTATCCTCTGGATATCCGCCGTGCCAACAATCACCGGTAGGTAGTCCGCCCCTGCCAGGCTCATCATCTACTACTCGAACTTCTTGCCCCGGGGTACCTTACCGGGCCCACCATGTACCCGAGACGGTTCATCCAACTCCTCGAAACGGGTCTCGAAAACCAACAGAAAACTCATGGTGGACGACACAAATATCATGTTACGAGAAAACCGCAACTTGCCACATTTAAAATGATATCAGTTTTATTAAATCCTTGCGGTTTCTCCGAAATCTCATAAATCTCAAATACTGAAATACTCCAGAAGAAAGTACTATAAGTATGCATGTCAATGATGATGAATGCCTATGGTATCAACAGTGCGAACTGCAATATATGACATAAAGACCATGAATGACCGAATGATGTAATGAGGTACATGCATATGACTAGCAATTGTACATGTTCATCTTGCGGAATTTACTATATTAGCACTAGTTTATATGTCTTATATGGTGAAATTATTCTAAATTCCGTTTTAAACAAGTTTTCTAGTATTTGTGGCATAGCAATTACCAAGGCCTGTGTGTTCGCATGAATAGTGCTCGTGCAGCATAAAACCCTGGTAATGGTGCAAGTGTCCTATGAAATGAAGTTGCACAATTAAATATAATGAATTAAGCAAGCCAATTATTTACTGTGTCGCATATCTCATTTAATGGTTTCAATGGTTTCTATATGATGAATTTAACACAAATATGGATATACAGGTCATGCAATGCCGTAAAAATAGGAACTAAGAACTACATGCAACAAGCTAGTATTACTGAAAATTCTAAATTATCGGGCGTCTCGCGCCATCCAAACGATTTTCCCCGTAGATGTATACATCTACTCATCGGAAATCCCCAGCTAGCTATGTCCAATCACCGCTTTCCCTTTTCTTGCCGCGTCCGAAGTCTCCACGACCGATCCTGGAATTTGCACCATACAAAACATAAGGTTATATATCATGAAACGACACAAATCACCATACGAAAAGATCAACGTTCACAAGTTAGGCACAACGTGCACTAGGTGCGTGGGACACACACGAAAACCACAATAACCTTAACTAAAATTGTCGTTTTCGGACCAACCGCCAAAACAAAACCTGATCAAACCAAGTCTCGCATTCTCATATCCTAAATGTCGTAGGAGATGCCAAAAATATCATCAAGATATCACAAACAATTCACCACTTAATTTTTATAAAACCTAGTAGGCACTAAAAATTCCAAATTCGTGCAAACATCGCGGATTTGCGATAAAGTGCTCATATCATCGCACAATCACCCAAGTTAACCATTAGAAGCCACTACAATTAAATTAACCCAATTACCACGCTTCAAAACCCATTTTCCATACACAAACCCTTTCTTGATTTTTTTTATAATTAGCAATTCCAAATCAAACCATACATGAAAAACACTAAATTAACATCAATTAAAACCCACTTAAGCAAATTAACCTCTTAGATTAGGTTAGCATAACAACTAGATAGCAAAATAAATTTAATTAACCTAATAATGGTTTCTAAAACCTTAGCTCAAATCAAACCACTCACTTTAAAAACCTAGACTAGAAATTAACAACAAAATTAACACATCAAGTTCTAATTTAGCACACTTATCTACAAATTAACCAAAGATTGAAATTTATACCTCACAAGCTCAAACCCTAGGTTGCTCTAGCCTCTCAAGATGCCATCTTTCTCCTTGTTTTAAACCAATTTGGGTGTGAGAAGAGATGGATTAAGGGTTTGCTTTGGATTTGTGAAGGAAATTTTGGATTTTGATGGATTTTGAGATGAGTTTTGAAGGAAAAAAAGAGAAGGGAAATTGGGGACAGCAGCAGCATGGGTCTCGACCAGGGAGGGAAGTGGGGAGTTTTGAGGGAATGGTGAAAAAATTTCAAAGTCAAAAGACCATACCAATCAACAAAAACCCATACTCTAATTAATATATTTTAATCCTTCACATATCATATTGTTTAAATGAGTTGAAGACCAAAGAGAGGGGAGAAAAAGAGGGCTGCTGTCAAGGTGGGGCCGGCCAAGAGAGTGAGAAATGAGTGTGAGAGATTTCAAAAAAAATTCCATGCAAAAAGACCCCCCCCCAAATATCATATTTGCAAGTTTTAGTTCAATTAATTAAAATTTTAATTTCCTTCGATTATAACTAATAAGAACTTGAAATAAAATACTAAAAATTTATATTACTAACTAGATTTTGGTTGTCATGGTTCTAAAGCAAGTAATTAGCCCATTCAAATTTGTATTTATCGCAAATTTAATGTATTTTTAACAGCTTAAAATAATATTAAAAATAGTAAAATAGGGAAATTTTTTTAAATGACCAGAAATTTATAAGTAACTCATTAGCTACTAAAAACTAGCAATTACCTATACAAATTAGGTATAATTAGGCCTATACAATAAAATAACAATAATGACGATTTACGGAAAAATACCAAATATTTACTGATTTTCGGGAAAACACCAAAACGACTTTTCAAGGCATTACACTAGCGTATACGCTTCTTGACCCATATGATGGGCGATGGATAATCCCACATCCATTGGTGTTTGACATTAGAGAAGGTATACGTGTGCTCAGTGGAGACTGGGTACACTGAACGGACTTGCCGAGAACTCCTAGATGGTATTATACCTATCGTCAGATAGCAGTTCTCTGGTGACACTGGTACAGGTTAGTTTGTAGACCCGAGATCGTCATAGAGTCTTGTGTGATTCCCACTGTGCTTTGATTTCCATCTTACCATGTTCAAGAGAACGTGCAAAACGGTGGTTTTTAGGTACAGTCCCAAGTCGCATGGAAGCAATGAGTGATAGGAGGGGTTTCGTCTCTCCCGGTATTGGGAGTTGATGTTGCGCTATGCTCGATTGGCCATAACAGGAAATCTCTGGCCAGGGTTGCTGAGATTTACTAGTAAGTGTTATCATTAGTTTCTCAAACCGTTATGAGCCTCATATCGGCATGACTTATCAGGCTATTAGGGTCTGACGTTTACCACCCCCAGGCTGAGATATGCGACATATCTGACGAAGAGACCAGACTGTACGGTAGTGTTACTTATTGGATTCATATGTTTATGAGCATGCTTGCTTGTTGATCTTCTGATCGCTCAATACTCGGGTAGCCGTTACGTCCAGCTAGTACCGTTGACGGCTTGTGGGTGTTTGATATGATCATCACCTATTGCCGGCGTATTGACGAGTCTTTAGAGTCCTACACAGACGTTTTCTGGCTTAAGCGAAACGAAGTATGAGCACATATGTGATATGTGCGGGACCGAGATTAATACGATATGTGATACCGTATTCTATTCTCGCGATATGAGATATCGATCGGTTATATGCAATATAGCCTGGTTATCGAATCAAGTGTTGATTCGATAAATTGATACATATAATATTAGTCGGTTATATGTGATATAGCCGGATTATTAAATATAGTGTTGATTTAATAATTTAATGTATAATTATATATTTGATATATTAATTTACATTAACTAATATTAGCTCACTTAAGCATTTCTTTTTCTCACTTGTGTACACTTAATATATATGTGATATATATTATTGTGTCATGCTAGTTGCTACATGCTACATGGGTGTATGAGACTCACACCATGCTTATAATAATGTAAGGTTTTATTTATTTAAAGTAAATCAAATTACTTGGAAATTAGTCACATGGTTAAGCATAGTGGAAGCTTGTAGAACCATTGACTTTGTCCACTAATTTTGTTTTACTTGAGATATTTATTAACCTAACCATTATTGTTTAGCCATGGTTAAGTCTCTACAAGAGTTAGTATGAGATATTATCTCACCAATGGTTGCTATTCTCACTCATGAGATTCATTCTAGACTTGCTTTTTTTCATGGTTGCTTTTCTTCATCTCCTTCCTCAAGCTCTCTAGCCATTTGGGAGGTGAAGAAAATTAATGAGAAAAATATTTTTAAAGTGAGAAAAATTCCTACTTCATCAACCTACACTATACTAGCCATTTAGTTTAAGTTGTTTTCTTCACTAATTCCTAATTAGTGAAGAGGTAGTTTTAGTTGGTGTCTCCTCGACGTAGATCATTTTTGGCCTCGAAGACTTCAAGCAAGTTTGTTCCTTTCATCTTGTGGAGCCTTTCTAGAGTCCGGGAGTTCACTACTTGGAGCGAAGGGACCATGGAGCTATTGAAGTGAATGACCGGTCTACAAAGGTTTTATTCCTTGTTCACTTAGATGTAAAGATGTTTACATTCATGCTTTCGTCTAATTCGCTAGTTAAGATTCTAGGTTACGGTTCTTTAGCGCGCCAAATTTTGAAAACGGCATGGTCGATGCCTCCCGAAACCCAACGGCGGTGCTACGGAACCCAGCAGTGGTATCAGAGCTATGCTAGAGAATTAGACGATGTTTGTTGTATTACGAAACCGAAACAACTCCGAAACATCGAAACATAAAACCTAGTTTCTGTCGAAATTTTCAGAGTGTCTAAAATTTTTTTAAGCAACTGCAGAATGTTACATGAGATGTAACATGAACACCACACAAATACGAACCCTTTTCGCCGGATTTGACCCGGCGAAAAGGGCTAAAAATCCGGCCTGGCCGGTCCAGTTCAAGTGTTTGGGCTTCATATTTTTCTGGTGTTCCAGTCTCTGGGTTTTGGTGTTTCAGGTGTTGCTTGTTTTTACCGAGATTGCATGTGATGTTATGTTTCTGTAAAGGAAATTCGGAGTGCTTCGTAGTCGTAATTCTAACATCGTTTCGGGTAATCTTGACGACGTTAAAAAGTCCGAACGAATATCAAATACCCATTTTTCTCCCTCGCTGGAAATTTTCCAAGAGTTGGAATTTTCCAAGTTTAAAATCTTTAGAAAATCATGCAGGTGTTTTCTATGGACCCTCTAGAAGAATGAAACCTTAATTCGATTCTATTGTAAGTCGATGTACAACACCCCACGACTTGCGGGGAGGCGGAATAATGAAAAACGATCTTGTTTTAGGCGTAAACATCGACTAACCGAGAATCTTTGCCTAAACAATAACTAACAAGAAACCATAGAAGAGTTAACTACTATGATAAGTGATTATACCTAAAGAACCGAGTCCTTCGTCTTGTCATTCTCCATGTCCTCTCCGGCCTTCTCTATGTAGTAGAAGATCCACCCGAGAGCTATACTTCAAGCTTCACCTCAAACTAGAGGTAACTAGGTTTCTTAAAGTGATAATCCAAGTAACCTAGGTGATATAGAGTTGGATTATGGATTAAGTAGTCTAATCTAATCCTTGATCTCAACACATGAGAGGGGAGGATTAGGGTTTGAAGAGAGAGAGAGCTTGAGGAGAGAGAAAGTGAGCAAGAGAATGGAATGAGATAATGATCTCTCATAATATATATGAAGCATTAACAATATCAAGATAAATCAAATAAATGATTTAACAACCATGCTCCATAAATATCTAATGGGTGATTCATCTCCATGAGTCATTAAGCATTTATGATGCATTAATGACATGGATGAATCACTCAAATGAGTCACTAATCTCATTCAATGCATATGCCACCTTAACCCCCAAGTCACCATCTTCTAGAAGCTTCTCGCATAATTACGAGAACGCCCCTCCTATCCGTGAAAACACGGAAAAACTTTAGACTGTATAAATCCAATATCCCGATACTAGAATCTGGCTTAAACCAAAGCCGACTAGTAAAAACTGTCCGAAAGTCGTACGTGCGTAAACACGCGTATGCGTCCGAACCCTTGTCGTAAAACCATACGACCTCTATATCGTTTCGCCTGGAGCAGGGAAACTCTCTGTGTGGGACTCTAGAGACTCGACTACTACGCTGGCAGTGGGTTTAACCACAGACCGCAAGCGACACTAGCTGTACGTAACGGTCCCCAGGTAGATGTCGATAAGAAGGCCGATGAGGAAACCCATCCGAACTCCTACTGAGTCTAATATGACAATCTCCGTACAGTCCGGTCCGTTCGTCTAAGACTATCGCATATTGGGCCTAGGGGGCGGCAAGCGTCAGTCCCCTAATAGCGATATAAGTCGTGTCGGAGCGTAGCCCATTACACCCTGAGAAACTACTGGAACCTACCAGCAAATCTCGCTTTCCCTGACCAGGGACTTTGCGTAATGGCTCTCTGACACAGCGCGATATCAACCCCCAATACCGGGAGAGACGAATCCTGTCTAACCGTCACTGCCTCAAAGTGCTCGGGACTGCACCCAACTGCTACCTGTTTGCACGACTCCTTTGAGCCGTGGTAGGGTAGCAATCTAAGAATAGTGGGACACACTCGAGGCGAAGTAGCAGTGTCAAGTCTGCGGACTATGCTGTACTCATGTCACCTGGGAACTGTTCACTGACGACTGGTATAAAACCAACCAACAGTTCCCTGTGAGTCCTGTCCGGTGTACCCGTAACCTAACGAGCACCTGCATACTATCTCCAGTACGACGTACTGACGGCTGTGGGACAGACCATCTTCCCAACTGGGATGAGAAGCGTACACACTAGTCTACTCCGGAGTATCGATGCCCTGTCTTGATAATCCTACGACTAGGGACCTGAATAAGGATGTGCCTGTAGACTACCCAGCCCCCACTAGTGTGACTGCCATCACAACGCTGGTAGTCAAGCAAGATCCTAAGAGCTCTATCGATACGTATACTCATATATTAAGATAGAAAAACCAAGTAGCATACTGCCATGTTTAGCAAGACTGTTATATACATGTGAATATCCCAAGCTTCCATTAAGTAATATACAAACTAGTATGATACAATAATGGCCCCTAGGGCATATACACTAACAATCTCCCACTTGCACTAGGGCCATGTACTGGCGTATCGAAGACCGATGATCTCGAGTAGCCTCTCGAACTGAATCTGAGGTAGGGCCTTCTTGAATGGATCAGCAATGTTCTCTTCAGTAGCAACTCTCGGAACCTCGATCTCCCGACGATCAATGATCTCCCTGATCAGGTGATACCGCCTTAAGATGTGTCTGGACTTCTGATGGGACCTTGGTTCCTTTGCTAAAACTATAGCTCCGTTGTTGTCGCAATACAGAGGTATTGGATCAACAATGGTAGGAACCACCTAAAGTTCTGTTAGGAACTTCTTCATCCAGACCGCTTCTTTTGCGGCATCGAAAGCAGCTATATACTCCGCTTCCATCGTTGAGTCAGCAACGGTGTCCTGCTTGGAGCTCTTCCAGCACACCGCCCCTCCATTGAGGGTAAAGACATAACCTGACATGGACTTGGAATCGTCTTTATCACTCTAGAAGCCAGAATCAGCATAGGCCTCCATCCTGAGGTCTTTTCCGCCGTAAACCAAGAACATCTCCTTAGTCCTCCTCAGGTACTTGAGAATGTTCTTTACTGCTATTCAGTGCTTCTCCCCTGGGTCTGACTGATACCGGCTTACCACGCTCAGTGCGTAAGCTACATCTGGTCTGGTGCACAACATCACATACATTATAGAGCCTACCGCAGAAGCGTAGGGTATAATAGACATGCGTTCCCTTTCCAAATCAGTCTTGGGAGACATCTCTTTGGATAGGGTGATTCCGTGACAAGCCGGTAGATTACCGCGCTTAGAATCTTCCATACTGAATCTTTTCAGTACAGTGTCGATATACCTGGACTGCGAAAGTCTCAACATCCTCTTGGATCTATCACGATGATCCGGATCTCCAGAATATAAGAGGCATCACCCAGGTCTTTCATAGAGAACCTGTGTGACAAGAATCCTTTGACAGATTGTAGCATAGGAATGTCATTTCCTATCAATAGAATGTCATCCACGTACAAGACGAGGAATACGACACTTCTGGCTATAACTTTACTATATATACATGGTTCATCTGGATTTTTGATAAAGTCATATTCTTTGACTGTCTCATCAAAACAGATGTTCCAACTCCGCGATGCTTGCTTTAGTCCATAAATGGACTTAAGCAACTTGCATACTTTCCCGCTACTCCCACTCTGATTGAAACCCTCTGGCTGATCCATATAGACGCACTCTTCTAAATTTCCATTCAGAAAAGCCGTCTTTACGTCCATCTGCCAGATTTCATAATCATGGAAGGCAGCAATAGCAAGAAGGACCCGAATGGATTTGAGCATAGCCACTGGAGAAAAAGTTTCGTCATAGTCCAAACCAGGTCTTTGAAAAAAACCCTTTGCAACAAGTCTAGCCTTATAGGTTTCCACCTGTCCATATACACCAATCTTTTTCTTGAAGATCCATTTGCATTCTATGGGTTTTACCCCATCTGGAGCAAAGTCCAAAGTCCATACTTTGTTGGTGTACATGGACTCCATTTCGGTCCGCATTGCATCTAGCCATCGAACCGAGTCGCCGCTCTGGATGGCCTGCTGGAAGATAGTAGGTTCATCATCAACGATGATGCAATCCTCTCGATCCCCATCTATGAGAAAACCGTAGTATCTCTCAGGTGGATGAGACGGCCTACTACTTCTGCGGAGGGGTGCGGGAATGTCCTGTTCTTCTTGAACTACTTGTTCTACCAAACTTTTAGTAGTAGTTTGTGGTTCTGGAATTTCTTCCAGTTCTATTTCGCTCCCTCTTGTTTCCTTTTCTAAAAATTGATGTTCTAGAAAATGGGCATTACGAGAAACAAATACCTTTTGTTCCTCTGCGTAATAGAATAGATATCCCCTGGAGTTCTTTGGATATCCCACAAACTTACACTTTACTGATCGTGCCTCGAGCTTGTCCACATGCTGCTTTTTAACAAAAGCTGGACATCCCCAAATCTTTATATACTGAAGATGGGGTTTCTTCCCACTCCACATCTGATATGGAGTGGTAGGCACAGTCTTGGTAGGAACCATGTTCAAAAGACATGCTGCTGATTCTAGCACATAACCCCAGATAGATCGCGGTAACTCAGCATTACTCATCATGGATCGTACCATATCCAATAGGGTTCGATTCCGTCTCTCCGATACACCGTTATGTTGTGGAGTGTATGGAGGAGTAAGCTGAGAGAGAATTCCTTTCTCTTTTAGGTAACCTAGGAACTCGGCACTCAAGTATTCACCACCTTGATCAGATCTTAGTGTCTTGATACTTTTGCCGGTTTGGTTTTCTACTTCATTCTTATACTCTTGGAATTTCTCAAAAGCCTCGGATTTATGTTTCATCAGATAAATGAATCCGTACCTTGAGTAATCATCTGTGAAAGTAATAAAGTAGGAAAAACCACCTCTTGCATGTGTAAACATTGGACCACATACATCGCTGTGTATGAGTCCTAAGAGCTCGCTCGCTCTTACTCCATGTCCAGTAAATGGAGTCTTTGTCATCTTTCCTTTGAGACAAGATTGACAAGTGGCATAAGTTTGATATTCGAACGAGTCCAAATATCCTTCTCTATGTAACTTAGTCAACCTTCTCTCATTGATGTGACCCAGTCTACAATGCCATAAGAAAGCTTTATTTAATTCTGGAGACTTTCTTTTTAGTGTGTTCTGGACATTGAAAATCTGGAGTTGGTTTAAGACATATATACCGTTATTTAGTGTACCGGACCTAATCAAACCATGATTAAGGTGGATGCTAACAACATCACTTACAAACGTGAAATCATAACCTTTATTTGATAACAAGGAAACTTATATGATATTACACGTTAAGCTAGGTACATAAAAACAGTTATGTAAAACCAAAATGTGTTCACTTGTCAATCCCAGGTGATAATCCCCGACGGACACAGCTCCCACGCTAGCTCCGTTAGCAACCTTTAGGGTCATATCACCTTCCTTCAGCACTCTACGGTTTGTCAGTGCCTGCAATGAATTGCATATATGAGATCTTGATCCGGTATCCAATACCTAGGAAGTAGAGTAAATTGACAGACAATTCTCAATTACAAACACACCTGAAGTCGAAGCCACAGCTTGCTTCGGTCCTTGGTTCTTGGCGTTCCACGCCTTGCAATCTTTCTTCCAGTGCCCTTTCCTGTGACAATGGAAGCACTCATCCTGGGCCACTACCGGCACTGCAATATTTTTCTTTCCCTTCATTCCCACCTTACTAACACCTCCTCTAGGTCTGGTGGCGGCCTTCTTCTTCCTTCCTTTGGCCCTAGCCTTCGACCCGGAAGAAGAAGCACCGCTAACAAACATAGCGGGTGTTTCCCTTGCCTTCTGCAAGGTGCCCTCTGCACTCCTCAACAAGTTAAGGAGTTCCGGAAGTTCAACTTCTTTTCTTTGAATGTTGAAGTTCAGAATAAACTGGGCTAGGTGGGAGGAAGGGACTGGAGAATAAGGTCTGTATAGAGCTCATTATCCAAAGTCGTCCCAAGGTCTGCGAGCTCTTCAATATAGCCTATCATCTTTAGGACATGTTCTCCTACCGATGATCCGATGGCCAACCTCGCTCGAAACAAGTTCTTTGAGGTCTCGTATCTTGCTATACGAGATTGCTCCCCATACAGATCTTTTGTAAGGAGAAATATGGATTCAAGATCCATATCCTCGTGCCTCCTCTGATGTTCATTGTTCATCGAGGCAAGCACGATGCACTTGGCCTTCGCGCAATCTATCTCCCAGGTTTTGTGGATTTCCTTATCCGCATTACTGGATTTGGGACCAGGGACAGCAGGTGCCTTAGCGGTGAGGACGTACCCCAATTTGTCATAGGTCAAAGCCATTTTGACATTCCGCAGCCAATCTTTATAGTTTGACCCTGTCAGTATATTTTTCTCTAAAAGTAACTTAAGTCCAGTCATTTTCAGGGTTGCTGCAATTAGGAGAGAGAGAAGAAAACTCTTTAGCATGATGCTCTTGCAAGTTTAGAGTGGTTTTTAGTTTATCTAAACTGGATGGCTCCCACTGTTTCTCGAATCCTTCCCCAAACCATAAAAGAAGAATTAGCATGGACTATTCTCACCGTACAATACTTGCTTAACCGTTCAGCCAGGCTAGTGTCGATACTTTGAGGGAGGTTTTCCAACGCTTTCGCGAAGTTCCTTAATTAAATAACCTCTTTTCTCTGGGGGCGTAACCCCACTGACACCTTTCTTGACACCTACTTAGTTTATAGCATTGATCGTTAAGTGACGAAACTCCTGATGAGTAGCATATACTCACAGTTGGATCGGGATCCAAATATCATCGTATGATAATGTTGAAGGAATCCAACCAACATTCATCAAACTCCAAATGGTATGCATCTCTTTGCAAATTTCAGTTTCTTTAGAAATTCCCGATATATATTTTTGCCCCATGCTCATATGACCTTGGCGTTAGGTCAAAATGTCATAAGTCACATGTCACGTTCTACCCATCATTATCTTGTTAATTTGAACCCATCCGTATATATCCTTGACGTTCGGCCAAAATGATAATACGACTGTCCTAAACTAACTCATCTATCTATGCAACAAATGAATACCCAGCAGCTACCAAACACTATGCCTTGGCGTTAGGTCAAAATACATAGCTTGAATACTACTGAATACCCATATGAAATGACGGAGGGCTACGAATGGTTTTGGCTAAACCGTGAACGTAGTGAACTTGATATGACCGAAGGAACCTGATAGCTTTTAAAAAAGGAGTGGTTAAAGCTCCGCAATTTAAAAATATCATCTGTTTTAAAATAACTGAGTGGTTTCTTTTAAATTGTTCCAACGATTCATCTTTTTGGTTTATTTTCTTTGCATTATAAATAATGCGTCCCATCATTAACCTATCATTGCAGAAAACAACGAAAATACAACGTCCTCTTATACCATCTGCATTCGCCACTGGGTCCCGTCATCACCCGTTAGGTTACTTAACTAACAACAGAGCGGGGGCTGGGCTAGCGCGGGTGTAAAACATAAGTGACGTCTAAATAGCTATCATATATAGATATTGTACATTCGTCAGACGCAATAATAGGCATTCCAGATCTCATATGAACTTTATTGGATTTGCAAGCAATCCGCGTTTGTTTAGAGCCTGCAACAAAAGACGGATTACACAGTTGTGATGAATAGCCATTACCCCACCCTAGACCCCTACGGGTACGGCAAACTACCCGCCAAGTACCCGAAGTGAAGCGGTCTCCCTCAACAAAGTGAGTAGGCCACTAAACACTTCAAAGTACCCGGTAGTTTGTGCACCCCATCTTGGGTCTGTCGTAGGAGCAAAAAAGTAAAATGAAATAATACAACGGTGGCTACAACCGCAACCTGGATGTGCCCCGCAAAAAATAATATTACAACAAATTACAATTACATTGAATGAATTAAAATAATAACCCATCACAAAACCCCGACTAATCATCACAACAGTCCAATACAGTTCACATCCACAAACAGTTAAAACCGTTACGGAAATGTGCAACCCCCTGCCAACCGACATACTAGCAGTTAGTGGAGGTTTACGAACACATTATACAATCACAGATATAATCATATTAGCAAACATCGTAAAATTTCGATCGAGCAAAACACTTTAGATTCTACTGCAAAACTTCTCTGTGCACATGAGATCTTAGTAGAAAATAAAATATCCAGAAATATCACTGTTAACACAAAGGGGTTACTAGAAAAATTTGGGCTGACTCGGCCCTAACTCGGCCGCGGATCCGCGGCGGATCGATGGATCCGCCGCGGTTCCGCGGTGAGTTGTGAGTCCAAATTTCTTCAGTTGCCCTATAATTTCATGCTTGTTATTCTGCAGGTCCCTGAAAATTTTTTAGGGCCTGTTTTAATTCGACAGAAACTGTGTAAAAACGATGATCTTTCCGGTTCTTTTTGCGTTCGAAATACTTACGACTTTGCTAATGAGTTAATTATTGTTTAGTAAGGCTCTGATACCACTGTAAGTCGATGTACAACACCCCACGACTTGCAGGGAGGCGGAATAATGAAAAACGATCTTGTTTTAGGCGTAAACATCGACTAACCGAGAATCTTTGCATAAACAATAACTAACAAGAAACCATAGAAGAGTTAACTACTATGATAAGTGATTATACCTAAAGAACCGAGTCCTTCGTCTTGTCGTTCTCCACGTCCTCTCCGGCCTTCTCTATGTAGTAGAAGATCCACCCGAGAGCTATACTTCAAGCTTCACCTCAAACTAGAGGTAACTAGGTTTCTTAAAGTGCTAATCCAAGTAACCTAGGTGATATAGAGTTGGATTATGGATTAAGTAGTCTAATCTAATCCTTGATCTCAACACATGAGAGGGGAGGATTAGGGTTTGAAGAGAGAGAGCTTGAGGAGAGAGAAAGTGAGCAAGAGAATGGAATGAGATAATGATCTCTCATAATATATATGAAGCATTAACAATATCAAGATAAATCAAATAAATGATTTAACAACCATGCTCCATAAATATCTAATGGGTGATTCATCTCCATGAGTCATTAAGCATTTATGATGTATTAATGACATGGATGAATCACTCAAATGAGTCACTAATCTCATTCAATGCATATGCCACCTTAACCCCCAAGTCACCATCTTCTAGAAGCTTCTCGCATAATTACGAGAACGCCCCTCCTATCCGTGAAAACACGGAAAAACTTTATACTGTATAAATCCAATATCCCGATACTAGAATCTGGCTTAAACCAAAGCCGACTAGTAAAAACTGTCCGAAAGTCGTACGTGCGTAAACACACGTATGCGTCCGAACCCTTGTCGTAAAACCATACGACCTCTATATCGTTTCGCCTGGAGCAGGGAAACTCTCTGTGTGGGACTCTAGAGACTCGACTACTACGCTGGTAGTGGGTTTAACCACAGACCGCAAGCGGCACTAGCTGTACGTAACGGTCCCCAGGTAGATGTCGATAAGAAGGCCGATGAGGAAACCCATCCGAACTCCTACTGAGTCTAATGTGACAATCTCCGTACAGTCCGGTCCGTTCGTCTAAGACTATCGCATATCGGGCCTAGGGAGGCGGCAAGCGTCAGTCCCCTAATAGCGGTATAAGTCGTGTCGGAGCGTAGCCCATTACACCCTGAGAAACTACTGGAACCTACCAGCAAATCTCGCTTGCCCTGGCCAGGGACTTTGCGTAATGGCTCTCTGACACAGCGCGATATCAACCCCCAATACCGGGAGAGACGAATCCTGTCTAACCGCCACTGCCTCAAAGTGCTCGGGATTGCACCCAACTGCTACCTGTTTGCACGACTCCTTTGAGCCGTGGTAGGGTAGCAATCTAAGAACAGTGGGACACACTCGAGGCGAAGTAGCAGTGTCAAGTCTGCGGACTATACTGTACTCATGTCACCTGGGAACTGTTCACTGACGACTGGTATAAAACCAACCAACAGTTCTCTGTGAGTCCTGTCCGGTGTACCCGTAACCTAACGAGCACCTACATACTATCTCCAGTACGACGTACTGACGGCTGTGGGACAGACCATCTTCCCAACTGGGATGAGAAGCGTACACACTAGTCTACTCCGGAGTATCGATGCCCTGTCTCGATAATCCTATAACTAGGGACCTGAATAAGGATGTGCCTGTAGACTACCCAGCCCCCACTAGTGTGACTGCCATCACAACGCTGGTAGTCAAGCAAGATCCTAAGAGCTCTATCAATACGTATACTTACATATTAAGATAGAAAAACCAAGTAGCATACTGCCATGTTTAGCAAGACTGTTATATACATGTGAATATCCTAAGCTTCCATTAAGTAATATACAAACTAGTATGATACAATAATGGCCCCTAGGGCATATACACTAATATCTATGACCGCTGGAACCGCCACCAAACCCTAGAGTTTGTGGTAGTTCCACAGCGCCATAGGTGAGGCACGGGTTGGCCCTTCTACAGTTGTTCCATAGGTGTTGTGGCATGTTCTGGGTATTTTTTAACTCCGCTCAAGTGTTGAGATCTCTGGGAAATTTTGGGTGTTTGTTGTTTCGATCGAAAAGTTTAACATCGTCTAATTGTGATACAATATTTGGAATCCATAATAATTAGTTTTTTGAAAACTTGTTTAAATTTTATAAATCTAGCAATTTAGTCTCATGTGATCGGTTGCCACGGGATTTTGATGTTGATCAAAAGTCCGTCACAATCACGTAGCGTATGCGGATACTCGCCGGGTAACATTACCAGATAGCCACGCTCCATAGCCCCGACCAAGTGACTGTAGGAGAACCCTGTTGCCAAAAGTATCCTTCCGGGTGCTCGCGGCCGCGGTGTTCCGCCGAAGTGCACTTCGTCGATGACATCGGGGGTGTGGCCGTCTACTAAAATTTCCAATGAGCATTCGATCAGTATGTCGGAAATCTTGTTGAATTTCCCGACTTGTTATTGGAAAGTGTTTTCAATAACGAGACTAAAATGCGGGGTTTATAATTGTTAGGCATGAAATTCGGAATATGTGATATTCCGGGTTTATGATGTTTAAGGAATTCATTTGGTTAGGCATGAAATCCAAAGTATGTGATACACTGGGTTTATGATGTCTAAGATGGTTGCGGATTCCAATTGTTGTAGTTTTTCACTTTCTTTTCTGCGACCGTAAGTGTAATATGTGGTGTATCACCGGTTTCGTTACTATATGTCAACGACAATTGGGATACGCATATTTACTTACGTTGATAACATGTGATGTTATGTGTTGCTGGGATATGTTATATTGGATCGTTGTGTTTGAATAGCCGAGCTTTTTTTGCGTGAGATGAGAGTTTTTCTTTTTCATTCATGTAAAAACTTGTATGTAATATACTTTTATTGGGGCACTTCCGGGTTGAGGATGATGTCACCATTGATGTATATTATTTACTTTTCCGCATTAGGATAGACCCAAGGAGGAGAGCACAAATAACTGGGTTCTAGAGTCCAGTGGGAGACCATCTCGAGGAGTCGAGACCGGGTCTCCTAACTCTAGAATTGGGAGGGTTGCTTGCCGCTCTCGTAGGGGTCTAGGGATGTGGGTTTAGCTATTCATCATGACCGTGGAATCCGTGTTTTTTATTGGCTTAATTTAAAACATGGAATTCCCAGTATATCCAATATTTCATATGTGGACTTCTGTTGCTGATATTCTGTGATGTGATCACTTTATATGATGAGATGAATGTGATTATTATATATATGATATATAATAAGCGCTGCTTATGTTTTACACCCGCGCTAGTCCCGCCCCGCTATGCCGTTAGTTAAGTAACCTAACGGTGCATAACGGGACACTGTGGCTAATGCGGATGTCATAAGCGTATGTTCTACTTTCGTTTCTTTATCTGTGATGCTTAGGAAGTATAAATGATGGGACTTCATTAATGAGATTAATGAAAAGAAAGAAAGCTAAAGATGTTGCAGAATCCTGTTTTAAAAAAAACCAGTAGCTCTAGTTCTTGTTTTGCATAGCGGTATTCCTTGTAGAATATCCAGCACCTTATTCGATAAGGAAAGAGCCGAGATCCCTTCACCGGGAGTGACCTCTTTAGCGAAACTGGCAGATGCTACAACCCACACGGTTTTGTTTTTGATTGCTTCTATAGTTCTTGTTTTGCATAGTGGTATTCCTGAATATCCAGCACCTTATTCGATAAGGAAAGAGACGAGATCCCTTCACCGGGAGTGACCTCTTTAGCAAAACTAGTAAAAGCCTAAAAAACACTCCTTTTCAAAATCACTCGATTCTACAACGATATCAAGTTCATTACGCAAAAGGTTTTCTTAAAAACCTGTCGTAGCCCTCCGTCATTTCAGATAAGTGCTACTTAGTATTCGTGCTACGTTTGTTGACTATGTTAAGGTGTAGTGTGCAGTAGCTGATTAGTGCTTATCTGCTAAAGCATGTGATGCGATTGGATTAGGGTAGTCATACGACTTTGTTGACTATGTTAAGGGTTGTACGGGTGGGTTTAATTCAATCATGAAATGTACGGGTTGAACTTGGCTAGCGCTTATGATTTGTTGACTATGTTAAGGTCATAAGTTGCTAGGGGCAAAATATTATCGGGAATTTCAAGTGTTGAAATTTGCAATTAGATTGCATACCTTCTATGAGATAGTTGGATCCCGATACCCAATGCGAGTAAGAGTTACTCCTGGGAGAGTTTTACACATTATAATTAGCCGATCAAGTCGGTGTCTAGAAAGGTGTTATCGGGGTTACGCCCCTGGGAAAATGAGGTTTATTTTAATTAGGTCCGTGTGAAAGCACGGGGAACCTCCCTCAAAGTACCGACACTGGCCTGGCCGAAAGATTGGCGAACTTATAGGGTGTAATTAATCCCGGCTAGTCTTACCTTTTAGGGTTTGAAGGAAGATTTGATAAAAACAGTAGGAGCCATCCTGATTAGATAAAATAATAACCAATATGATCTTGCAAGAGCATACGCAGAGTGTTTTCTTCTCTCCCTCTCCTGCTAGCGACCGTGACATGCCTTAATCAAGATAATAATATGGATGTATTGACCGAACCTGCTTATTATACTGAGCTGAGGAACATTGGTTCCGCTCTATCTTATAATTGTTATAAGTCTAGGCAGGAAATAGGGGAATATCCGGATTCCTATGCGACCCAATCGGGGAAAAAGCATGTTGATGCATATTCTTCGGGTGTGTTAGTTACCGACAACCATTTCTCAGTTTTCTCTACGTCCTAGGTATGAGATACCGAAACAGGATCCCACATATGTAAGATGTTACGTGGGCTAAAGAAAGGTAGACCACTGAGAAAAGATGATCATTCTCTAGAGTTGGGAATGGTGCAATTGTTGCAGCCAAATCAGTTGACAAATATCACCTTGTATTACCAAATGATAAATACGTTGATTCTGAATGAATGTTATTACATACCGAATCTGATATACAACATTACATCAGTTTCTTTATTAAGTTAAAGAAGGATATAATTTTGTATTACAGAATAATGTTGTGATCATTTTCCTTAATCAAGAGTTGATTGGATCAGGCATGCTATAAAATGGCATATATGTTCTAAATCAAACCACAGTTCAAAGTATATAGAACACACACCAGAGGAGTAGTTCAGAAATGAACGAATCCTTCTTGTAGCATTGTAGACTAGGTCATATCAATGCGACACGACTATCTAAGTTAGATAAGGATGGATATTAGAATATGTTCGAATTTTTATCTTATGATACTTGCCAGTCTTGTCTCAAAGATAAAATGACCAATACTCCGTTTACTGGAAATAGAGAAAGAGTTATTGAACTCCTAGGATGGATACATGATTATGTATATGGTCCTATGTTTACAAATGCCAGGGTTGGTTCTTCGTACTTCATTATATTCACTGACCATCTCTCAAGGTTCGGACATATGTTCTTCTTGAAACACAAGTCTGAAACTTTTGAGAAATTCAAGAAATATAAGCTTGAAGTTGAAAACCAGAAGGGTAAAAGTATTAAGTCCTTCGATGTGATCGGAGAAGGGAATACTTGTGCATGGAGTTCCTGGATTATCAAAAGGGGAATGGGATTTTCTCTCAGCTTACTCCTTCGAGTACACCACAGAACAACGGTGTATCGGGGCGGAGGATTCGCACCCTATGAGATATGGCGCACTCTATGATGAGTATTGCTGAATTACCTGTTTCCTTTTGGGTGTTATGCACTTGAGAAGCTGCATATCTATTGAATGGGGTTCCATCCAAATCAGTGCCTACCACTCCATATGAGATATGGAATGGGAAGAGACCATGCCTTAAATGAGTTAAGATATGGGGTTGTCCAGCCTATGTTGAAAAACAAAATCCAGACAAGCTCGAGGCAAGGTCAGTTCTGTATACGTTTATTGGATATCCCGAACATAATCAAGGGTATATCTTCTACCACACTGAGGAGCAAAAGGTGTTTTGTTTCTCAGCATGCCACCTTTTTAGAAAAGGAATTTCTTATAGAAGAAATTAATGGTCATGAGGTAGAACTGGAAGGAGTTCCAGCCGGACAAACTAACAGCTGATGATTTGGTAAAACCAAAGGATTCAATAGTCTCCAACGAACCTCAGCCTCTCCGCGAATCTGGTAGGGTTCCTCATCCACCTGAGAGATACTACGGTTTCCTCGGTGACGGTGGGAGCGAGGATTGCATCATGGTAGATGATGACCCAACTAGGTTCAGACAGGCCATCACAAGTGGGGACTCTATGAAATGGCTGGATGCTATGCGATCACAGATGGAATCCATGTACACCAAAAAAGTATGACTTTGAATGTTGCACCTGAAGGGGTAAAACCTATTGGGAGCAAGTGGATCTTGAGAAGATTCTTGGTGTGGATGGAAAAGTTGAGACTTTCAAAGCTAGACTTGTAGTAAAAGGTTTTCGTCAATAACCAGGTGTGGATTATGTTAGTTATATGTATGCCCTAGAGGCCATTACTGTACATGCGATGTATATTGTAGTGGATGCTTGGACATATATAGAGAGGACTTTCTTGCTCGACATGATAGTATGCTATCTGGTTGCTTTTTATCTTAACATGTGTTAGTTATATGTATGCCCTAGATGCCATTACTGTACATACGATGTATATTGTAGTGGATGCTTGGACATATATAGGTAGGACTTTCTTGCTCGACATGATAGTATGCTATTTGGTTGCTTTTTATCTTAACATGTACTCTGATAGTCTCTATGTTACATGTTGATAAAGCCCTTAGGATAAGTACTAGACTACCAGGACTATGATGCAGATCATATTACTTGGGACAGTGTAGTCGCCAAGTACATCCTTCAAATGTTCTTAGTCATGGGAGTACCGAGACAGGGCATCGATACTCCAGAGTAGACTAGCGTATGCGTTTCGTGACCTATATGATGGGCGATGGATGATCCCATATCCATTGGTGTTTGACATCAGAGAAGGTATACGGGTGATCAGTGAAAACTGGGTACACTGGACGGACTCGCAGAGAACTCCCAGATGGTATTATACCTGACGTCAGATGGTAGTTCTCTGGTAACACTGGTACAGGTTAGTCTGTGGACCCGATATCGTCATAGAGTCTTGTGTGATTCCCACCGTGCTTTGATTTCCATCATACCATGTCCAATGGGGCGTGCAAAACGGTGGCTTTTGGGTGTAGTCCCAAATCACATGGAGACAATAAGCGATAGGAGGGGATTCGTCTCTCCCGGTATAGGGAGTTGATGTTGCGTTGTGTTTGATTGGCTATAACTGGAAATCCTTGGCCAGGGTTGCTGAGATTTACTGGTAAGTGTTATCAGTAGTTTCTCGAACTGTTATAGACCTCATATTGACACGACTTATCAAGCTACTGGGGTCTGACGTTTACCACCCCTAGGCGAGATATGCGACATATCAGACGAAGAGACTGGACTGTACGGGAGTGTTACTGATTGGATTCGCTGGAGAAAGTACAGGCTTGCTTGTTGGTCTTCTGATCGCTCAATACCCGGGTGACCGTTACGTTTAGCAGACCGCTTGCGGCTTATGGGTGTTTGATATGATCATCATCTACTGCCGACGTATTGACGAGTCTTTAGAGTCCTACACAGAGGTTTCCTGGCTCAAGCGAAACGGAGTAGGAGCGCATATGTGATATGTGCGGGAACGAGATTAATGCGAGTATGTGATACCGCATTATATTCTCGTGATGTGTGACATGATTGGTTATATGTGATATAGCCGAGTTATCGGATCGAGCGTTGATTCGATAAGATGTTGCATTTGATATTAGTCGGTTATATGTGATATAGCCGGATTATTAAATCAAGAGTTGATTTGATAATTTAATGTATAATTATATATTTGATATATTATAATACATTAACTAATATTTAGCTCACTATTGATTTCTTTTTCTCACATGATGTGCACTTTGCATATATATATATATGCATTTGTGTACATGGATTGTGTCATGTTTGATGATACATAAAAGATGGGTGTATGAGATTAACACAATGCTAGGGTTAAGTTAGGGTTTCTATTTATGTTAAGCTAATTCAAAAGAGATTGAGTTTGTTATGCTAAAGCTTGCACAAAAGCTTATGGATAAGCTTTGACAAAGTCAACCCTTTTGTCTAGTTTAAGATATTTATCAAACCCAACCTTTAACTATAGCCATGAGTTAATTCTCTACATGAGTTAGCCATGAGGGCTTAACTCAACCATAGGTCCAATAATTCATTTGGATGAATTATTCACAAGTCTTCTTCTTCTTCTTCATGCTCTATGAAAAAGCTTGCTAGCTCTAATGGAGTTTTGAGTAAAAGTGTGAGAAAATCAATTCTAAAGTGAGCCCACCTCCTACTTCTTCATCCTCTACCACTTTCCATGTAGTAGAGTGTGTTCTCTTCACAAAGTTCATGACCTAGTGAAGGAATAGCTTGATTCAGTGTCTCCTCGACGTAGATCATCTTCGGCCTTGAAGTCATCGAAGCAAGCACGTTCGTTTCTTCATAGAGCCTCTCTAGAGTCCGGCGTTTGCGATCGCAGTGAAGGGGACTACTACACGAAGCTATTTGAAGTGAAGGACCATACTACAAAGGTTGTAATCCCAAACTCTTAGAAGTAAAGTTGTTTACTTGCTTATAGTTTTCTCATAATCTCTAGTATACGATCTTGGTTAGGGTTGTTCGGCACGTCTAATTTTTGAATCGGGCATGGTTGATACCTTGTAGAACCTTGTGAGAGTGCCTAGTAACCCTACAGTGGTATCAGAGCCAAGCTAGAGGTTTAGGCGAAGTCTAGACGAAGTTTAAAGTCCGATCGAACCCTGAAACCCAATTTTAAACCCCTTCTTTGGAAATTTTTCAAAATGTTGATTTTTTCATATTAAAAATACTCACAAAAATCAGCAGGGTATTTTAGGAATTACTGTGCAAAACGACACCCTAAATCCACTAAAGCGCCGCTGAACCGCGGCCAAACCAGGGTATTGGCGGCGGTTCCGCGGCAAGACTTGGGTATTGAGGGTTAGATTTTGCTACTGTTGATCCGTAGGTACTTCCTGATGCTTCTGGGAATTTTTAAATTGTACTCAAGTGTTGAGTTTTCTGGGATGTATTGGTGACTCGTTGATTCGATCGGATAATTTAACTTTGTTTAAGTTTTTTCCGGATAATTTTAGAACGTGTTAAAAAGTTCGAACGGATATCAATAACTCACTTTTTCCCCTGTCGGAAATTTTTTCAAAATTTGGATTTTTTCTCGAGTTTGAAACTTTCGGAAAATCGTGCAAGTAACGCAGTGGACCCTCTAGAAGACAACAAACCTTAACTCGATTATGTGACTGTATGAACCGCCTCTAAACCTTAGGGTTTGTGGCAGTACGGCGTTGCCACATGTGAGGCATTGGTTTGGCCTTTTTACGGCTGGACCATTGGTACTGTGGCATGTGATGGATACCTTTTTGAACTCCGCTCAAGTGTTGAGCTATTTGGGAAAACTTGGTTGTTTGATTATTCGATCGGTACGTTTAACATTGTCTATTTATCTGGAATGTGATACAATATTTGGAATCCACAAATAGTTATGAGATAACTAATTTGAATGTTGTAAATTTAGCAGTTTAGTCTCAAATGATCGGTTGCCATGGGATTTTGATGTGATCAAAAGTCCGTCGCAATCACGTAGCGTACGCGAATACTCGCCGGGTAAACTTAACAGACAACCACGCCCCATAGCCCCGACCAAGTGACTGTAGGAGAACCCCGTCGCTAAAAGCATCCGTTTGGGTGCTCGCGGCAGCGGTGTTTCGCCTTAGTGCACTTCGTCGACGGCATCCGGGGGTGCGGCCGTCTACTAAAGTTTGCGATGAGCATTCGATCAGGATGTCGGGAATCTTGTTGAATTGCCCGACTAGATATTGAAAAGAGTTTTCGATATTGAGACTAAAATGCGGGGTTTATAATTGTTAGGCATGTGATGTCTAAGGAATTCATTTGGTTAGGCATGCGATGTCTGAGGAGGTTGCGGATTCCAACTGTTGTAGTTTTACACTTTCTTTTCTGTGACCATAAGCGTAATATGTGGTGTATCGCCGGCTTCGTTGCTATACTTCAACGACAATCGGGATACGCATACTTGCTTACGTTGATGATATGAGATATTATGTGTTGCTGTGATATGTTATATTGGATCGTCGTGTTTTGAATAGCCAGGGTTTTTATGTGAGATGAGAGTTTTTCTTTTTCATTCATGTAAAATTCATTTATATGTAATATTCTTTTATTGGGGCACTTCCGGGCTGAGGATGATGTCACCACTGTATATTATTTACTTTTCCGCAATAGGTAGACCCAAGGCGGGGAGCAAAAGTAACCGGGTTCTAGGGTCCAGTGGGAGACCATCTCGAGGAGTCGAGACCGGGTCTCCTAACCCTAGAATTGGCAGTGTTGCTTGCCGCTCTCGTAGGGGTCTAGGGATGTGGGTTCGGCTATTCATCACGACCGTGGAATCCGTGTTTTATACAGGCTCATACTAAAACACAGACCTCCTAGTATATCCAATATTTCATATATGTTTCTTCTGCTACAATGTTCTGTGATGAGATCATTTTACTGCCTGAGACGAATGTTTATATTATATATATGAGATATATGTTATATTGCAGATTTCGTTTCAAATGTGATGCTTGTGAAGCATATTAAAATAGGACTTCATTAATGAGATTAATGAAATAAAAGAAACCTAAAGATATTGTAGAAACTTGTTTAAAAACTGGTAGCTCTAGTTCTTGCTTTGCATAGCGGTGTTCCTTGTAGAACATCCAGCACCTTATTCGATAAGGAAAGAGCCGAGATCCTTTCACCGGGAGTGACCTCTTTAGTGAAACTAGCAGATGCTACAAACTCGGTTTGTCTTTTGATTGCTTCTATAGTTCTTGCTTTGCATAGTGATATTTGTGAAATATCCTGCACCTTATTCGATGAAGAAAAAGCCGACGATCCCTTCACCGGGAGTGATCTCTTTAGCGAAACTAGAAAAGGCCTAAAAAACACTCCATTTAAAATCACTCGATTCTACAAGGATATCAAGTTCATTACGCAAAAGGTTTTCATAAAAACCTGTCGTAGCCCTCCGTCATTTTAGGAAGTAGAGTACTTAGTATTCGTGCTGCGTATGTCGACTTTAGTTGAGGCGTAGTGTACGGTAGCTAAGTGATGTCTTCCTACACGGCATATGATGCGATTAGTTAGGACATTCATGTGATTATGTTGACCATAGTTGAGGGTCATATAGGGTGGGTCTGATTAATCATGAAATGACGGGTAGAACTTGACTAGTGCTTATGATATGTTGACCTTAGTTAAGGTCATAAGTGCTAGGGGTAAAATGTTATTGGGAATTTCAAGTGTTGAAATTTGCAATGAGATTGCATACCTTCTATGAGATAGTTAGATCCCGATACCCGCTGGGAGTAAGAGTTACTCCTGGGAGAGTTTTACACATTACAATTAGCCGATCAAGTAGGTGTCTAGAAAGGTGTCAACGGGGTTACGCCCCTGGGAAAACGAGGTTTACTTTAATTAGGTCCGTGCGAAAGCACGGGGAACCTCCCTCAAAGTACCGGCACTGGCCTGGCTGAAAGATTGGCGAACTTGTAGGGTGCAACTAATCCCGGCTAGTCTTTCCTTTTAGGGTTTGAAGGAAAATTTGACTGAAACAGTGGGAGACATCCTGATTAGATAAATTGATAACCAATCTAATCTTGTAAAAGCGCACGCTCAGTGTTTTCTTCTATCTCTCTCCAGGTAGCGACCATGTTACGCCTTAATCAAGATAATAATACGGATGTATTGACCGAACCTGCTTGTTATACTGCGCTAGGGAACGTTGGTCCCGCTCCAACTTATAATTGTTATAAGACAGAGCAGGAAATAGGGGATTACCCGAATTCCCGTGCCGCCCAAACGAAGAAAGTGCATGCTGATGCATCTTCTTCGGGTGTGTTCATTACCGAGAACTGTTTCTTAGTATCCTTTACGTCCTGGGTATGAGATACCGGATCGGGATCCCGCAAATGTAATTTGTTACATGGGCTACAGATAGGTAGAGAACTGAGAACGGGTGATAAATTTCATGAGATAGAAATGGTGCAAGTGTTGCAGCCAAGTCTGTTGGTAGTTATCACCCTGTATTAACAAATACATTGATTCTGAACGAATGTTATTAGATACCGAACCTGATATACAACATCATATCAGTCTCTTTATTAGTAAAGAAAGATATAATTTTGTATTGTTGGATAATGTTTTGAACATTTCCTATATTAAGAGTTGATCGGTTCAGGCACGTTATCTAAAAGCATTGACGTTCTAAATCAAATTACAGTTCTTACTATACAGAACACACACAAGAGGAAGAGTTCAGAAATGAACAAATCCTTCTTGAGGTATTGTAGACTAGGTCATATCAATGCGTCCCGACTAGCTGTAGTTACATTTAGATGTATATTTAAATTAGTTTGAATTTACATCTTGTGAAACTTGCCGGTCATGTCATAAAGATAAGATGACCATAGCTCTGTTTATTGGAAACAGAGAAAGAGTTGGTAAACTCTTAGGATTGATACATGATGATGTATATAAGTTCCCTGTCTACACATGCCAGGACCGGTTCTTTGTATTTCATTACATTTACTGATTATCTCTCAAGATTCGGACATATGTTCCTGTTGAAACACAAGTCTGGAACTTTTGAGAAATTCAATGAATATAAGTTAGAAGTAGAGAACCAAAGATGGGTATAAGTATTATGTCCTTTGATGTGATCAAGGAGGAGAATACTTGAGCACGGAATTCCTGGACTATTCTAAAGGAGAATGAGATTCTCTCTCAGCATTACTCCTCCGTATACACCATAGCACGGTGGTGTATCAGGGCGGAGCAATCACACCCTATGTGATATGGTGTGCTCTATGATGAGTACTACTGAGTTTCCTATTTCCTTTTGGGAGTTATGCACTTGAGAAGATGCATACCTATTGAATAGGGTTCCAATCAAATCAGTTGCCTACCACTTCATATGTGATATGGAATGAGAAGAACTCATATCTTAAGTAAGTTAAGATTTGGGGTTGTCCAGCCTATGTCTAAAAGCATAATCCGGACAAGCTCGAGGCAAAGTCAGTTCTGTGGAAGTTTGTTGGAGATACAAACTGCAGCTGATGATTTGGTAAACCCGGAGGATTCAATAGTTTCCAATGAACCTCAACCTCTCCGCCGATCAAGTAGGGTTCCTCACCCACCTGAGAGATACTTCGGTTTCTCAATGACAGTGGGAGCGAGGATTGTATCATGAGATGATGACCCAACTAGTTTCGAGCTGGCCATCAGGAGTGAGATTCTGTAAAAATGGTTGGATGCTTAGCGATTTGAGATGGTATCCTTATACACCAACAAAGTATGGACTTTGGTTGTGTAACACCTTAGAATGTGTTTTGTGGCTAATTATATTTTAATATATGGTTTTTAATAAAAAGTTTACCAAAATGATTTCCAATTATTTTATCCTATTTAATGAATATTTTATTAGATTTTTCCTAGACTTGCATACACTTGTGCATGTTAACTAGGGTGTTAATTTGGGGTTTAACCATTTCTTAATCTAGTTTTATAAATTTGTTTAAGTGTTTTGGGTTTTAAGTGTGTATGGTTGTTCTTTAAAAGAAAAATGAATTTAAATGGGGTTTTAAAATTTGACTTTCATTATTGACTTTAGGAGAGAGAGGGGGGCATGGGGCTACATGGCTTGTGCCATGCCCATTAAATGAGGTGAGAGAGAGTGAGAAGAGGGGGTGTTTGAATTTCTCTCATTCTCACCCTCACTCTCATTTCTCTTGTTCTCTCATTCTCTCATACACACAGACACTCGTCTTCAGCTGAAGCAGCAGCAACATCAGTATCAACAACAACAACAGAAACAACAGCAGCTCCATCAGCAACAGCAGCATCAGCAAACAGCAGCAGCAACAGCAGGCAGCAGCATCAGCAAACAGCAGCAGCAACAGCTACTTGGAGCAGCTCTTGCTCCCCTATTCACTTCTTCTCCTGATTCCTAGGGTCCCTTAGGGTATATTTCTTAACCCAATTTCCCTTTTTTGCTTAGCTTATGTGATAATTAGCTTCGGTTTGTGTTTAATTGTGAGTTTAGTGCTAATTAAGGTGAATTACGTGGAATATTGATTAAGTAAGGATTGTGTTAGTTAACCTAGCCTATTTTAGTGTTGTTAGGGATACTTTAACTGAGAATTCTCCAGATTTCACTAAAATACCATAGGGTTTGTGTTTTGTGCAAAATTGGCGTTTTTAGGCGATATATTGGCATTCTGTGTTCTGCTATTGACCCGGACCCTTCAGGACAAAATTGAGAAAACTAGGGCATGCACACTAGGTCTAGAATACACCATAAGAACACGAGCCACTATCTTCTAACTTTGGCCGTAGATTTAACCCATCTGGACGCAAATTGCGGCCAGGAAGGGGAGTGGGGTGTTGGGTTTTTGTGTAGGGTTGTCTGTTGTATTCTATAGTATTTTGGAATGTGTAGTTTTGTAATATTTTACCTGTAGGAAAATCTGAAATCATATGTCATTTTTCATGTTTGTTTCGTTTGCGCGATACACGCGATACGTGAGTGGGTTCTGTGATCCAGCTTGTCGCGGCGTGTCGCGGTAGTTTTAGACGCGTATCCACATGCTTTAGCGTATCGTGCACACGCGGGTTTAGTTCGCGACGCGAGTTTCTCGTTTAGTGTCGATATCGCGTTTTGCGAGATATTTGCTTATTTATATGATTTCCTTGTATAATTTTCAGGTTTGCAGGCGGGGACTACGAACACTGCTACAGAGGGACACAGGTGGTAGGATTCACTTGGCGTGGAGCGTAGGTGAGTAGATTTAACATCTACAGGGGAATCACCCGCATGGCGTTATGCGTCTGGGCTAGGATTCTAATACTTGTCGCATATTCTACGTCATTGTTAGAATTGCGCCTTTACCCTATTTACTTAGATATAGTTGTACTGTGACTATTAGTCGTAGGACACTGCATATATTATTGACGGTTCATGTTGTACGAGCACGGATTGTATGCTACACACACACCGTCAATAATTGCCATGTCACACACAAACCATTATAGATATTATATTACTTATCACGTTTTGACATTTAGCTACCGATATACCTTACTCACATATTCCACTCATACCCGGAGGGGGTATACTTCATCAGTTCTTATAGGTAGATACCTATATATACCTATACATTGCTACACCTGTATGCTACACACATATTCAGTTGCAGTTACATATTTACCTTTACTGATGTTATTTAGCTGTACCTTATTGGTTTCGCATACATCTGGTTTCAGCTACATATTTTCATTTATATGCTCGCATTTCAGATATATCGCACATATTTATTCCTGGATTTGCGCATTGTTATTTGGATTTTACATGATATTTTCTGGATTTGGGAACCGCGGGAGTTCATGAAATTATGCATACATTGAAAAATCCGGTTTTCTTGATATGATATTTGCGCAGCCACTATGAGATTTATCGGTTCTGATTTTATACCCCATACGAGGAGTGGGTACCGTATGAGGGTACATGGTGGGGGCCCGGTATGGTTCCCCTCGGCAAGATGATCGATGGACTTTGCCGATTGAGCCTGGAGGCGGGCGAGTACCTACCGGTGACAGTACCAATGACTCGGCGGGGATCATGGAGATACCGTTGGGAGTCATGTACGTATGCATACGTCGAAATGCGAGGGTCAGAGGTAGGCACTCGTGCTTTCGGGATAGCGTATGATACGTACCTATCAGGATGCTAGTCTTGGTGACGGCATCTGATAGATCAGGATTTCTGTGTCGATACTTGGCACATTATTTTCATGATATTTCTTTTAACACCTTTTGTATATATAACAGGGGATTTAGCCGTTGTTATATATACCCTTACACCAATATTAGTGGAGTGGGACGCTAATATATGTGTATTGACCCCATCATATTTATTTCTGCATATATATATATATTTAGGATGCTAGAATCTTACTTGAGATTTGATTTGGGATATTAGGTGTTTCATTGAGATTGGATACCGGATACATATGGGATTGTCGATTTGTACATTCGGGATATAGGAGATTACTCGATGTTGTACATTTGGGAGATGTGAGACTTATATGATATGAGAGCCGAACTTAGGGGCTGATTTGAGGAATTGGGATCTGAATGTCTTGATGGATTGTGATCCTACCACAATGTCAGGTTTCCGTGGGAATGACATATTTTACTCCATACCTCATACCTATTTGCTTATGCACTCTTTTCATGTATTAGTAGTACCTGTTAGTGTACCCTTCATGATTGTTGCATATCTACATTCTCATATCCCTATCACATGATTATTGCATACTATTGTCATATCACTATTGCTTCATATATTGGTTGTACCTGCTAGTGTACTTTCCATTATTCTGCATTCATATGACCTGTTATTACTGTTAATTGTATATCTTAGATTCATGCTGTACGTACATACTTACGATTACTTGCATATGTTATTTACTATTCACGAGTTGGCAACTCACTCCCGTTGTGCCACAGGTGTTGCAGAGTGTTCCCCAGAGTAGTCGAGGCAGGCAATTCATCTATCATCTTTTGCTACAGATACCGCATCGGCTCACAGTGTGCTATTTTGCTTAGGTGGGTTTTGGTGGTTATCTGTATTTTGTATTGTACATTCGTTGTATCTTGTACTCTCCATCTACTATTATGTTGTTGACTTAGAGACTTGGTGAGGACGATTTTGTATATTATTTGTGGATTTATTGTCTTTTGTACAGCTTTATCTCTATTGTCCTTATTTCTTCGCTACGGCGTCGTATATTTGTGGTGGTGATTGTTTTCCGCCTTTGGGCGTGTATTTGCTCCCGTTTGGGAATGTTTCATTTATAATTATGTTGTACTCATCTTTGGGCTAGTTTTTATAAAGGGGGTGTTGCCAAAATTTTAAATATAGAAAGTGGGACTTTTAAAGAATTTGGGTTGCGATTTCAAATGTTTCAAAAACTTTTATTATCTTTTCCGTATTTTCATGGTTTAGATTTCTGGGTTTTGGCTTTCTTTTACTGCGTTACGTCTTTAGGCATTGCGTAGTATTAGGGCCGTCACGTGCTAATTTCGGGTCGTGACAAAGTTGGTATCAAAGCGCTAGGTTTTACCTTTCGGAGTGTAGGATGACCTTGGTATGATGGAGTAGGTAGCTTAAGCAGAGTAACGTAGTGTGTGTATGTCTGCAGCATACCCACGATGCGGTACTTCGCTTTAAGTGACCTAAGTACAAATTGCTTGAAATTCCTTCCTTGATGATTCATGTCCTTGTGATTCGATTTCCTTATTCTTATCGAATCTTATATCTATTTATAGCTTTGCCGCCGATGAATATGGGGACTCAGAGTGATGCAGCGAGGGCCGAGGTCAGAATTGGCTCGGGTGAGACGAGCACTGACCAGGACGGCACTCTAGTTGCACAGGTGCAGACGGATCAGCCTTCGACATATAGTATCGATAGGCTTTTGGCAGAGATGCAGGACTTCCGCCAGACGATGAGTTCATTGGTTGATGTTGTTCGGGAGCTACGACCGGAGGTTGTCTCCCCTGTTACTCAGTTGTTCCTTGGGATCAGCATGCAGCAGTCAGTCACCTATATAGCACCCGTGGTTGCAGCCCCAGTTGACGAGGCGCATATTCCAGAAACGCTGAGAGTTCCAGGACAGTGGAGGACTTGTACCAGTGTACCAGCCCAGAGACAGAGGTTTGGTCATCAAGACAGATTTCGTGGCCGTCGCGGGAGTAGCAGAGGCTTTGGACGAGGACAGTCGTTCAGCTCTCATTCCCAGGAGGGTCAGCAGTCAGCGTGTGGATGTTTTCGATGCGGAAGCCTTCAGCACTTCGTCAGGGATTGTTCCTTAGCACCTCGTCAGGATCATTTTCAGAGAAGTCATGGACGTGGAAGGTTCGCTCAGAGGAATCAGTCTACCAGAGGAGTTCAGCCAGTTGTGGGTAGAGGGCAGACATAGGAATTTGCTTCTACTCATCGGGACGCGTAGGCGTCCAATGTGGAGTTTTCAGGTATCCTTAATTCGCATGTTCTTTTGATGTATTTGTTGTTTTCCACACTTTGTGCCATGGTTGGGATGAGAGTCGTGTTAGGTAGATTAACTGTTTGTTTTGTTAAGTTCTGTCAGCGATTCTTTTGTTGCGCGACACATATTTCAGTCGTGTGACAATCGGATAGGAGATAGAGATTCGTCCGTCGTTTCAATCCTTCTAGAGATGTTGGATTTGACGTTCTCCTGGGCACGGACTGGTCAGCTACGTGCTAGGCGTCTGTGGACTACCGTGAGAAAATAGTTAGATTTTGTTTTTCCCGGCAAGTCAGTTCTTGTTGTGCAGGTGGATAGTTGTGCCGCCTCTCACAGTTTGAGTTCAGCCTTTTCGCTAGTCGGCTTTTGAGGAAATGTCGTGGATTCTTGGCGTTCATTCATGATACCGTAGCCACAGTTGGGATTGTTGGACCGGTGTTCCTTTCGTGCGAGAGTTTTCCGACGTGTTTCCAGATGAGCCGGCGAAGCTTAGGGAGCTAAAGGATCAGCTGCAGAGTTGTTTGTTGGGGAGTTTTGTGCGTCTGAGTGTTTCGATTTTGGAAGCTCCTATTTCTGTTCATCAAGGAGAAAGACGGCAGTTTAAGGTTGTGTATCGACGGATCGTTAATTGAACCGGCTTACGGTGCGGATAGGTATCCTCTACCTCCCATTGACGATTTCTTCGATCAGCTCTAGAGCGCGAGACATTTTCTAAGTTTGTTCGGGATCAGGTCATCATTGTCGCGGGTTCGGAGTGACGGCATTCCGAATACTGCCTTATGCGTGTTACGGGCTTTTGTGTGTTTCAGTGTGTCATTGGATTCACTGATGCCCTGGCAGCATTCGTAGATATGATGAACCAGATTTCTTCAGGCCGTTCCTCGACCAGTTATGGTTGTGTTATTTACGACATTCTGGTCTATTTAATGTGTCTTGAGGGACAGGAGTAACACTTGAGGATTTGTTATGCAGATACTGGGAGAGCCCCAGAGTCTGCTAGATTCTCGGAGTGTTTCTTCAGGCTTGTTTGTGTTGACTCCTAGGTCTTGTAGTCACGGGAGACGGTTTTGTATGGTTCGTAGAAAGATCGTGGCCGTACAGCTTAGGCCCAAACTTGTGAGCAGGACGGAGGTCCGCAGATTTTTGGGCTTAGCAGGTTTTTACCGCCGTTTCGTGCAGGATTACTAGAGTAGTGCTGCACCGTCGACTGAATTGACCGGAAAGGAGGTTTCTTTTCTTTGAACTGAGGCATGTGTGCGGAGTTTTCGGCAGTTGAAGATTCGGTTAACAACTGCATCGGTTTTTTTTCTTGCTGGTTTGGGCAACTTTGTTGTTTAACTGTAATGCTTCTTGAGTGGGGCTCGAGTGTGTACTGAGGTGACACTATAGAGTTATCACTTTTGCTTCCCTACATTTGGAGGAAGTACGAGAAGGATATTCCACTCATGATCTGGAGATGGCCGCGGTGGTTTAGCGTTGGAGATTTGGAGACACTACTGGTTCGAGAGTCATGTCAGATTTTCACGGACCACCAGAGCTTAAAGTACATCTTCCTGCAGCGGATTTTGATTGTTGTGATAGTCTTCTGCAGATTTACAGTTTTTGTGCGATCATTGAGTATAGCTTAAGTTCGTCTCTACGGAGGGGACAGCTTGCTCATGTCAGCGCCCGACCATTTTTCTTAAATCGCTTAGCGAGACACTGCCCGCCGATGCTCGTTCGTCAGAGGTACTTGAGCATACTCGGCTGGGTAATGATTCGGAGTCCTTGATTTGTGACACGGGTGTGCTAAGATAGGGACGCGTTTGTGTACCTGATATTATCGGGTAGAGACGTGAAATCCTAAAACAGGCACATCAATCAACTCTCTATTTTCATTCGAGTTCCACCAACAGTGACGTGACTTGTATGATAGTTACGGGTGGGCAGGGATGTAAAGAGAAGTTTCAAGTTTCGTTTCAAGGTGTCTGCCTTTTGTGTGTTTGGGTTGAGCATATGAGGCCGGCTGGAGAGTTGCAACCTTTAACCGTTCCGAAGTAGGAGTGGGAGCAGATCTCCATGAATTTCGCTATGGTGTCTACCCAGGGTTAGTCAGGGTATGACTCCATTCGGATTCTTGTCGTCCGGTTATACTCTGTTTGCTCAGTCGTTCTTTGTTAAGTTGTGCGTTTGTGTTATTTGTTGTCATTTGGGGATCGTCACTCGCCATGGTTAGGATTCTTCTTCGATAGCTGTTATCAGGAGACACTCCAATTGGCAACCTTTAGGTTTAGGGGTTAGGTCGTGTCGATCACCAGTCTGTTGTTTTCTGACTCTGCGTAAGTAGGATTTTTGGACCCCAGCTAGTCTAGAGACTTCGGAGATGATCCGGTTGTTTCAGGTCAGGATGAGAGTAGCCCAGGGCGGACAGTGGTCTTATACCGACCGTGTTGGTCGTAGACTTATGTGCGCAGTGGAAAATCATGTATTCCTACGGATTTTTCCGATAAATGACGTGTTGGATTTTGGGAAGCTTGTCCCAGGATTTTAGGTCCTTTTGAGATCCTATAAGCAGGTTAGTTTCGTTGCCTTTAATTTGGCACTTCCGCCCAGATTATTGAATTTTCACCCCGTATTCCTTGAGATGGTACTTTACAATTACCTTCATGACCTTTCTCACATGATTTAGCACCAGACCTTTCGGCTTGGACGCGATCGTTTCGCTCACCGGCAGCCAGTTATGTTAATGGCTCGGCAGGTGGAGGAACGTCGGTCAAGGGTCTTGCCATCTGTGAAGGGCTTTCTTGGATGTAGCCGTATAGTGGGGTAATCACTTGGGAGGCTGCGAGTGAGATTTGAGAGTTGTAATCTTCTCCTTGAAGGTACGCGTAGCAGTATATTTTTAAATTCGGGGACGAATTTCTTTTAAGGGGGGAAGATTGTAACACCTTAGAATGTGTTTTGTGGCTAATTATATTTTAATATACGGTTTTTAATAAAAAGTTTACCAAAATGATTTCCAATTATTTTATCCTATTTAATGAATATTTTATTAGATTTTTCCTAGGCTTGCACACAATTGTGCATGTTAACTAGGGTGTTAATTTGGGGTTTAACCATTTCTTAATCTAGTTTTATAAATTTGTTTAAATGTTTTGGGTTTTAAGTGTGCATGTTTTTTCTTTAAAAGAAAAATGAATTTAAATGGGGTTTTAAAATTTGACTTTCATTGTTGACTTTGGGAGAGAGAGAGGGGGGCATGGGCTACATGGCTTGTGCCATGCCCATTAAATGAGGTGAGAGAGAGTGAGAAGAGGGGGTGTTTGAATTTCTCTCATTCTCACCCTCACTCTCATTTTACATGCACACACTCATCTTCAGCTGAAGCAGCAGCAACATTAGCATCAACAACAACAACAGAAACAACAGCAGCTCCATCAGCAACAGCACCATCAGCAAACAACAGCAGCAACAGCAGGCAGCAACAGCAGCAGCAGGAGCTCCAGCTAATTGGAGCAGCTCTTCCTCCCCCATTCACTTCTTCTCCTGATTCCTAGGGTCCCTTAGGGTATATTTTGTAAGTCTACGCTAGCGCCCCGGCCGTCTACAGACGCCAATTGCGGAACAAAAACTTTTAAACTGGCGCTATCGTATACTTTAACCCGGATCTGCCATTATTGCTAAACTAACAAACTGTAAAGAGTGTAGAAAGGTTATACCGAACGATCCGAGTCCTTCGTTCTTTAACCATCATCCCACGCTCCGTTGCGGCTGCTCCGATCTCGTCGATCTCCGATATCCTCGTCGAGGTGGCACCACATCACTGATTCTTTAAACGGGCTCCCGCCTCTGACTCGAGGCAACTCGGTCGTCAAGTTTGCTAGAAGAGACGACCAAGATTGATGTAGAGAATGAGTAGATGACTTTGTCTCGTTCCGTCCAAAGCTATGGACGGACGGTTAATGAAGTTGCCGAGGGAATCGGGTGTTGGAATGAAATGAGCTGTGAAATTCCATACACCCCAAATACTATCATAATCTTTTCACAAATGAAAACCATCAAGTGAGAGAGAGAGGAGGGGGCCGGCCTCTTATAGCAAAGAGGGAGGTGACCGTAGGAGAGGGGGGGTAACCTTAAGTAAATATCATAATGTGAACACAAAAGACTATCTAGCATAAAGATCTTAAGCAAAACAAGAATGTTTAGAAATCAAAGCATGAGTCACAAGACACCTCACCAAATCTAGAACCTTCTAGAACCTTCTAGAAGCATGACTCACCCTCATCCAAGAAAAGATAAATCCGTCTTTAACCGAATGTTAAAATACGGCTGATAGAAAACTGGAAACTGGCAACTTCCAAAAGTGATCCTGAAACAACTTTCAGGATAACCCCGAAACTGTATAAATATACCCGCATTTGTATTACGACCGAATACAAATGCAACTGAGACAAAGATATTATACCTACTCAATATAATACTCGGATCCGGCTTAAACCAAAGCCGACCAGTATCATCTGCCCGAAAACTGACACGTGCGTAAACGCACGTGCATTTTCCGAACCCTGCCATAAAACCATACGGCCTCTACAACGTTTCGCCCGAACTTGGGAAACTGCCTGTGGGGGACTCTAATGACTCGTCAGTACCCTGGCAGTGGGTTTAACCACAAACCGTCAGCGGCACTAGCTATGCGTAACGGTTGCCCACGGACTGACCTCAAGGGAGACTGATGAGCGAACTCAAGGGTGGCCGATGAGCTAACACATCCGGAAACCCTACTGAGCCTAACAGTGACAATGTATATACAGTCCGGTCCGATCGTCAATGAGTATCGCATATCCGCCTAGGGGGCTAGAAACGTCAGACCCCCAATAGCAGTATAAGTCGTGTCGGAGTGTAGCCCAATAACACCCTGAGATACTACTGGAGTACCTACCAGTAAATCTCCTGCCATGGCCATGGACTTTGTGTAATGGCTGGTAACATCGCTATTGAAGATACTACCAAAGAGGAAGTTTGGGTGTATATTGGTTCATATGATGAACTAGGTTCCTACCATTGTGTGACAATGGAACTGAGGCTTTGGCCCTGGAACCCTGGTCCCATCAGTGACCCAGACATAATCTAAGGCAGCATCACCTGATCATGGAGATAGTTGATCTCCAGGTTGATCGAGATTAGGAGAGTAGACTCAGAGGACAACACGGCGGATCCACTCACGAAGGCCTTTTTCCCAAAGAGAGACTTTTAGGGGATGGTTGAGTATGTGATACTGCAACCACTGCTACAGATGGCCCTAGTGCAAGTGGGAGATTGTTAGTTATATGTATGCCCTAGAGGCCATTACTGTACATTGGATGTATATTGTAGTGGATGCTGGGACATATATAGGAAGGACTTTCTTGCTCGACATGATAGTACGCTATCTGGTTGCACTTTATCTTAACATGTATACTTTCTGTCTCTCTGATTACATGTTGATAAAGCCCATAGGATGTGTACTCGACTTCCAGGACTATGATGTAGATCATACTAGTGGGGCCTGGGTAGTCCATGAGTACATCCTTGAAATGTTCCTAGTCGAGGGGATATCGAGACGGGGCATCGATATTCCAGAGTAGACTAGCGCATATCTTCTCGACCCATGCGATGGGCGATGGATGATCCCATATTCATTGGTGTTTGACATCGAAGATGGTATGCGGGTGCTCAGTGGAGACTGGGTACACTGAACGGACTCGCCGAGAACTCCCAGATGGTATTATACCTCACGTCAGATGGCAGTTCTCTGGTGACACTGGTACAGCTTAGTCTGTTGACCCAAGATCGTCATAGAGTCTTGTGTGTCTCCCACTGTGCTTTGATTTTCACCCTACCACGGCTCTACTGAGTCGTGCAAACAGGTGGTTTTTGGGTACAGTCCCGATTCACATGGAGGCAATGAGCGATAGGAGGGGATTCGTCTCTCCCGGTATTGGGGGTTGATGTTGTGCTATGCTCGACTGGCCATAACAGGAAATCCCTGGCCAGGGTTGCAGTGATATACTGGTAAGAGTTATCAGTAGTTTCACGAATGTTATGGACCTCAAGTCGGCATGACTTATCGAGCTATTGGGGTCTGACGTTTACCACCCCTAGGCGAGATATGCGACATATCAGACGAACAGACCGGACCGTACGGTAAGTGTTACTGGTTGGATTCGCAGGAGTGTGAGCGGGCTTGCTCGTCGATCTTCTGATCGCTCAATACCCGGGTGGCCGTTACGTTTGGCAGACCGCTTGCGGCTTGTGGGTGTTTGATATGATCATCATCTGCTGCCGGCGTATTGACGAGTCTTTAGAGTCCTACACAGAGGTTTCTTAGCTCAAGCGAAACGAAATAGGAGCGCATATGAGATATGTGCGGGACCGAGAATGATGCGTGTATGTGATACCGTATTTCATTCTCGCGATGAATGTGTCGAATGGTTATATGCGATATAACCTAGTTATCGAATCAAGGATTGATTCGATAAGCCGATACATATGATACTAGTCGGTTATATCCGATATGACCGGATCATTGAATCAAGTGTTGATTTAATGATTTAATGTATAATTTTATATTCGATATATCACTTTGCATTAACTAGTATTGGTTGACTTTAAAAGGATTTTCTCACTTGAATTGTGCAAGTTGTATATGTGATATATTTCTTTGTGCACATGATTGTATCATGTTTGATGATACATTCTTGTTTGGTTTTGTGTAAAGTATTAAACCATGGTTAGTTAGTGATTAGGGTTTTATCTTAGTCATTTATCTTTTTATTTTATTTATTTCAAAAGAAAAAGATAAAGAGAAATGAATGGTGGCTACTTTTGTTTTTAGTTGAAGTTTCTTGAAGCTTTGACTTAGTCTTCATTCTTGTCTTAAACTTAACCCTAACCATTTAACTAACCCAAGTTAATTCTCTACACTTAACTATAGTTGAAGTCATGATAAGTATTGATTTAATTATCTCATTTTTAATTAACTTATCATATCTTCTTCTTCTTCTTCTTCTTCATCTTCTTCAACATTGAAGAAGGCTTGCTACTCCAATGGCAAGTCATGAAGTCTAGTGAGAAATCCAAAACTAAAGTTTACCCACTTCCTATTTCTTCATCCTCTACCTCTTGCCAAGTAGTATAGGGTGTTTCCTTCACAAGTTTTTCCGACTTGGTGAAGTTGGAGCTTGTTCTTGCGATGCCTCGACGTAGATCATCTTCGGCATCGAACCGACGATCAAGCCCGCCCATTCTTCGATGATGCCGACGCTAGAGCCCAAGACATGATTTGGACAGCGAGGGGACTTCATTGCGGAGCCGTGGAGGTGGTGGACCGGATCTACAAAGGTTGTATATCCGTTCCCTTAGTTAAATTGTTAACTAGTTTATGTTTTCGCCTAAATATCTAGTAAACGATCCGTAGTCGGGTTTGTAGGCACCCGTAAAATTTAATTTGTGCATGTTTGATCACTTGTGAGACTTCACTAGAGTGCCTAGGAACCCTACAGAAATAGCCTCAGTGAGTGGATCCGCCTAGAAGTATCTTTCTTTATCTCTCTTTGTCTCAAGTTCGCGGAGAAAGCCATCTCCCGAATCGAGTTATACCCGTCTTAGAATATGTCTGGATATCTGATGGGACCTAGTTCATAAATGAACTCCAAATCCAAACCTCTTAGACTGTATCGATCACTGAACCTAATCAGTATCCGGCACCATGCCACCCACAGTATCCTCTTGGACCACCTGTCCATAATACTGTCCCTCTTGGTCAGAGGGAAAACTATAACTCTGACAATCACTCTGTCATCCATGTCACCTTTGAAGCCTGGAATGATGATCGTCTCCCGAAGGAGGCTGCCGTCATCAAATCCGTAGAACATCCACTTATGTTCTAAAACTGCTTCCTTATGTCTCTCCAGGATTGGATTAATACAAACTTATTGCATCTAGTGCAAAAACAACATCTGGTGTAGTACTTGACATCTCATGATTGACTCAATTGCCTAAGCAAGTGATCTGTCAATCATGCACATCCCTCTCCCCTTTAGTCTATATGACACCTTTAGAGAGGGTGACCCCATCACCTGCAGGTACACCACCATGCTAGGAGTCAACTATTCTAAAAACCATTAGAATATCTGTCAAAGTACCCACATTGGGAAACTACCCAAATCCAGATCTAAAACCATAGATCCAGAAACCAGAATGTCAAATATTATATCCATATCCTGTCTGGAGAAACAACTGTGTGACGATCACAGTACAACCGATCGTAGTATAGGAATTTTACTCTGTGTATGTCATCCAAATACCATGACATCACACCCTACTACTTTCTTAACAGATCCATCCCCTATTCTGATTGAAGTCAAACCCATGACTGTCACATCAAAATTAGATGATCTATCTCCGCTATAACTGCTCTAGTCTATAAATAGACATAAGCTACTTGCCCACTAAACTTCCGCTGCTCCCACTGACAACGACAACCCTCTTACCGGGTCTCATATCCTGGAACAACAGTAGTGTCAAGTCTGGATAGATAAGAACCTCCCTGTCACCGTCCTTGAGCCTACCGAAGTACCTCTTGGGTGTCTGAGGTTACCCACCATATCTGCGGAGTGGCTATTGGAATGTCAAACCTGATTGAATATATAGGTCCTTTTAAATTTTCCGTAATCGTTTGCGGTTCTGGAATCACTTCCAGTTCTACCATACTCCCACTACTGTTTTCTGAAAAAGATCTATTTTACTAAAACTGTGGCGAGTCAAGAACAATATCAATATTGATCTTCCAAATGGTAGAATATCAACCCTCGTCATAGCCAGGGTCAACCCACAAACAGCCATTACAGAAACGTGCCCTGAGTTATCCAGAGTCTGGTTTTAATCATAAGCTGGACAACTCCCCGTACCTTAATATCTTTTAAGGTACGAACTATTCTATATCCAATATAGAAACTTTGGCACTTTATTTAATTGGAACCATATTCAAATCATGCAGCTGTCTCCAGTGCATATCAACTTAATGGAAAGAGGCTAATCAGCATTACTCAACTTAGGAATCCATCCAATTATGAGTAACCTGAAAGAGAAACACGTTTCTCAAAACCATCACTATTATCTGAATACCAATCACAAGAATCTACATCTTCGATCTCTTTGAAGAATCCCGATACTTGTGATACCTGGTTCTCTACTTCATTCTTATACCCACAACTTCTCAAAACTTAGACCTTGTATTTCTACGAAACACTTGTCTAAATACTAGAGAAGTTATAAGTAAACAGAACATAGTACGAGGACCTACCCCTTTGTCCTGATGGACACTGGACAACATACAATACTCTGTATAAGTCCGCTGAGTTGAACAACTCATAACCTGTGCGTCGTAGGTTGAAAACTGTACCCTGGCGATTTCCTCAAATATCACCAATTACAACGAATTCCGATATAATGAGGATAATCACCTAATTCCCAATAACTTACTCCCACTCATCATCTGTAAAACCATACAGATATGAGAATGAAATCTGGTAAATACATACCTTTGGAGTAAGTATCCAATCGGGAAAACAGTTTTCTTTAACAATGCACTGAAACATGAAAATGTTTCGTAGGGGTATCCTGGTATTCATAGCAATGCCTCTTCCATAATCCAATTCATGACTTCTACCGTATATTTTATTGCCATCTCTCCAAATCCCTTTATTTGTCTTTAGTCGTTACCTTCTGTACACCATCGTTAGGCTAAATGGTTTTCTTCCTTCCCTACCGTTCGGCACCAGCCTATGGTTTGGAAGAAGACTATCCAGTAAGCATAATAGGTGTACCCTCCTAAACCAAGGAGTACTCGCATCTTGAGAGAAGGTGATGATAAAAGACAACTGAATAATACCTTATTCTTTTAAAGGTGAAATAGGAGTGGCGATGAAGTACGCGGTTTTGGTCGTGAATGATATCAGTCGCAATTTACTTTGCCCTCTTTCTAATCCCTTTATTTTGTTTTTAGTTATTGCCTTCTGCACACCCTACTTAGGCTAATTGGTTTTCTTCATTCCCTACCTTTCGGCACCAGCCTATGGTTTGGAATAAGACTATCCAATAAGCGTAATAGGTGTACTCTCCTAAACCAAGGAGCCCTCGCAACCTGAGAGAAGGTGATAATAAAAGACAACTGAATAAACCAATTCTATTTCTCCTGAACCTGGATCCATCCTCGAAGAAGTCCCTTCGAGTTCGTATATAACCATACGATGGATCTATCCAATGGAAGTGGATATCCGTAGTAAAATGGGTGTTCTGAGAAATGCAAAGGGTAAAAGAAAGAGTGGCAATGACTTATGCAACATAGACAATCAAAAAGCCAGTATTTTAAGAAGGTTCGGTCAACCTGGTCACTGAGTCATAGTCTAGGGTTGGTCAAAGGTCGCTGCCAAAGAGAGAGAGAGAAAAGAAACACTCTGCGTGCACTCTAACCTAGATCAGAATGGTCATAACTTTATCTAATCCGGAAACCTCCCACTGTCCTGTCAAATTCTCCTCCAAACCTAAAAGAAGAATCAATCGGGATCACCCGAAGAGTAAACCAACTCATCAGTGGGAATCGGGATCCAACTCTCATCGCATGATAACGTGATGGAATGCATCCACGTTACTCATACTCCAGAAGGTATGCGCATACTTGGCAAGTTTCAGTTTCTTTAGAAACTCCCGATCTGATTTTTGCCCCATGCTCTTATAATCTTGGCGTTAGGTCAAAATGTCATAAGTCACATGCCAAGTTCTACCCATCACTATCTTGTTAATTTGAACCCACCCGCACATGCCCTTGGCGTTAGGTCAAAATGGCAGAACGGCTGTCCCAAACCAACTCATCTATCTATGCAACAATTGAATACCCAGCAGCTACCAAACACTATGCCTTGGCGTTAGGTCAAAATACATAGCTTGAATACTACTGAATACCCAAAAGAAGTGACGGAGGGCTACGGCTGGTTTTTGGCGAAAAACCTTTAGCGTAGTGAACTTGATATCGCTGAAGGAACCTGATAGCTTTTTAAAATATAGTGGCGAAAACCTTTTGCTAAAGAGGTCACTCCCGGTAAAGGGATCTCGGCTCTTTCCTCGTGGAATGAGGTGCAGGATATTCCACTGAATACCGCTATGCAAAGCAACTTGTAATCGACTATAGTGAAGTTATTACCCTGACGCAAACTTCTGCCCAAGGGGTCAGTCCCGGTGAAGGGATATCGGCCCTTGCCCCGTCGAATGAGGTGCAGGATATTCCACTGAATACCGCTATGCAAAACAAAAGGAAACGTCTTTGCAATAACACTTTTTAAATTGTTCCAACAACTAAAACAGGTTTGTTTTACTTTGCATTGATCAAAATCAACGCAGTCCCATCAATCAATCACACCAGAAAAGAACGAAAATAAAATGTACGTATATGCCATCCGCATTCGTCACTGGGTCCCGTCATCACCTGTTAGGTTACTTAACTAACGACAGAGCGGGGACTGGACTAGCTCGGGTGTAAAACATATACAACATCTAATAGTATATAAACCAATATACATAATCGCTCCAGGCGTGATAATATGCAACATTACAGAAAAGTAATAAGCATCACAGAACAATACAGATAATTTGGGATCCCCGGGTTTCACAGAGCCGCTGCTGAAACCCGACGTTCCCCTGTCGTGTGGATAGCCTGTGCAATGAAACCTAGACCCTTACGGGTGCGGCAAGTTACACGCCAAAACCTGAAGCGAGGTAGTCCTCCACAGCATAGTGAATGGAACACCCGGCACTTCACGGAATCCGGTAAATTGAGCACCCCTCCTTGGGTCAACCTGTACCCCCTACGAGTGCGGCGAATAGTCTGCCAATTTTAGAGTGGGGCCCCTCTGCCTCCCAAAGCCATGAGATGCGGACCCGTTGCCCTCCAGAACCCGGCTATCCGTGCACTCCGTCGCGGGGCAAAACCTAGTACAGTAATGAAAAATAGTACAACAGGTACAACGACCGCAACCTGGTCGTGCCCCAAAAGAATATTATACAACAGGCAGTGACGGCAGTCCACAAGTTGGACGCTCGCCCCGCAATATCAAATGTACAAATAAACTCAAATTGTACTACCATTGCACACTGCTATCCACCACGACAAATCCGCAACATCACAGCACAACACAGAACATCAACGCGAATGTCACGTTCGCAAACCCGTCTAAAAGAACTATAGCAATCGGACGCGGTTTACCGATCAAATGACATTCCCGGTCGGAGATATAATGTAAGCACTGTAAACTAACATGTTTAAATTTCGATCGACAAAATATCATAAAGTGGGCCCCACGACTTACTGGTGAACAGTAACAAAACCTGGGCCAAAAAAATATATACCAAAAATCCCAAAATCCATCAGAGAACCCACTGTACAAATTTGGGAGCATGAGCTCACCAAGTGGCCGCGGATGCGCGGCCAAACCATGGGTTTGGCCGCGTTTCCGCGGCGACTTGGAGGAATCACGAACCCAAATTTTGTCGTGGTTCTTAGAAAAGCCTGCACAGATTTTTAAGACATGTAGAATTAATTTTTGAGACCATTTAAAATCAACAGAAACTGTCGAGCTAGGATTTTGCAATTTTCGATTTCCGGTTCGATCGATGTTTTAAACGCGTTAGCACAAGTTAGTATAGCAAAATGGTGAGGCTCTGATACCACTGTAAGTCTACGCTAGCGCCCCGGCCGTCTACAGACGCCAATTGCGGAACAAAAACTTTTAAACTGGCGCTATCGTATACTTTAACCCGGATCTGCCATTATTGCTAAACTAACAAACTGTAAAGAGTGTAGAAAGGTTATACCGAACGATCCGAGTCCTTCGTTCTTTAACCATCATCCCACGCTCTGTTGCGGCTGCTCCGATCTCGTCGATCTCCGATATCCTCGTCGAGGTGGCACCACATCACTGATTCTTTAAACGGGCTCCCGCCTCTGACTCGAGGCAACTCGGTCGTCAAGTTTGCTAGAAGAGACGACCAAGATTGATGTAGAGAATGAGTAGATGACTTTGTCTCGTTCCGTCCAAAGCTATGGACGGACGGTTAATGAAGTTGCCGAGGGAATCGGGTGTTGGAATGAAATGAGCTGTGAAATTCCATACACCCCAAATACTATCATAATCTTTTCACAAATGAAAAACCATCAAGTGAGAGAGAGAGGAGGGGGCCGGCCTCTTATAGCAAAGAGGGAGGTGACCGTAGGAGAGGGGGGGTAACCTTAAGTAAATATCATAATGTGAACACAAAAGAATATCTAGCATAAAGATCTTAAGCAAAACAAGAATGTTTAGAAATCAAAGCATGAGTCACAAGACACCTCACCAAATCTAGAACCTTCTAGAACCTTCTAGAAGATGACTCACCCTCATCCAAGAAAAGATAAATCCGTCTTTAACCGAATGTTAAAAGACGGCTGATAGAAAACTGGAAACTGGCAACTTCCAAAAGTGATCCTGAAACAACTTTCAGGATAACCCCGAAACTGTATAAATATACCCGCATTTGTATTACGACCGAATACAAATGCAACTGAGACAAAGATATTATACCTACTCAATATAATACTCGGATCCGGCTTAAACCAAAGCCGACCAGTATCATCTGCCCGAAAACTGACACGTGCGTAAACGCACGTGCATTTTCCGAACCCTGCCATAAAACCATACGGCCTCTACAACGTTTCGCCCGAACTTGGGAAACTGCCTGTGGGGGACTCTAATGACTCGTCAGTACCCTGGCAGTGGGTTTAACCACAAACCGTCAGCGGCACTAGCTATGCGTAACGGTTGCCCACGGACTGACCTCAAGGGAGACTGATGAGCGAACTCAAGGGTGGCCGATGAGCTAACACATCCGGAAACCCTACTGAGCCTAACAGTGACAATGTATATACAGTCCGGTCCGTTCGTCAATGAGTATCGCATATCCGCCTAGGGGGCTAGAAACGTCAGACCCCCAATAGCAGTATAAGTCGTGTCGGAGTGTAGCCCAATAACACCCTGAGATACTACTGGAGTACCTACCAGTAAATCTCCTGCCATGGCCATGGACTTTGTGTAATGGCTCTCCTAGACACAGCACGACCTCGCCCCCAATACCGGGAGAGACGAATCCCCTGCCGATCCGCTCACGTGCCTCCATATGGCTCGGGACTGTACCCAAAAGCTACCTGTTTGCACGACTCCTTTGAGCCGTGGTAGGGTAGAAATCAAAGCACAGTGGGAACTCACACGAGACAAATGACGACCTCAGGTCGATGAACTAACCTGTACACATGTCACCAGGGAACTGCTATCTGACGATAGGTATAGTACTAACTAGCAGATTCCCGGCGAGTCCTGTCCGGTGTACTCATAACCCAATGAGCACCTGTATACATCTTAGGTGATCCAACTGACACCAGTGGCTTGTGAGATCGGCCACCGCCCCTCGTCGGGGTCTCGACTGTATACACTAGTCTACTCCGGAGTATCGATGCCCTGTCTCGAAACTCCCACGACTAGGGACCACAATTAAGGATTTGCATATAAACTACCCAACTCTCACGTATATGATCGCCATCATACTGTTGGTAGTAAAGCAAGATCCTAAGGGCTCTATCAAAGTGTAACATGCAATCAGTCACCTGAACATGTACACGACTGATAAAGGCAAACCAGATAGCATACTATCATTTTGAGTTAGGCTGTCCTACCGGGATAGGTCCTCCGCAATCATTGCAATCACGTACCTGCGATCCAATAATTGACTATGAGGGCACTATCTCCAACATATTTCTTAACCCAATTTCCTTTTTTTGCTTAGCTTATGTGATAATTAGCTTCGGTTTGTGTTTAATTGTGAGTTTAGTGCTAATTAAGGTCAATTATGTGGAATATTGATTAAGTAAGGATTGTGTTAGTTAACCTAGCCTATTTTAGTGCTGTTAGGGTTATTTTAACTGAGAATTCTCCAGATTTCACTAAAATACCATAAGCTTTGTGTTTTGTGCAAAATTGGCGTTTTAAGGCGATATATTGGCATTCTATGATCTGCTATTGACCCGGACCCTTCAGGACAAAATTGAGAAAACTAGGGCATGCACACTAGGTCTAGAATACACCACAAGAACACGAGCCCCTATCTTCTAACTTTGGCCGCAGATTTAACCTATCTGGCAGCAAATTTCGGCCAGGAACGGGAGTGGGGTGTTGGGTTTTTGTGTAGGGTTGTCTGCTGTATTCTATAGTATTTTGGCATGTGTAGTTTTGTAATATTTTACCAGTAGGAAAATCTGGAATCATATGTCGTTTTTCGTGTTTGTTTCGTTTGCGCGATACGCGCGATACATGAGTGGGTTCTGTGATCCAGCTTGTTGCGGCGTGTCGCGGTAGTTTTAGACGCGTATCCTGTAACACTTTGAAATTTCGTTAGAATGTTTTTCGTGTTAGTTAGTAATTGTGAGTGTTATTATATATGTGTACATAGGATTATTAGTTATTTTAGTCGGGTTTATCCTAATTGGAAAATTTTGTGTTAGTGTACACTTGCACACTTAGCCATTTTTGACCTAGGTTAAAGTGTTAGCCATTTCTTTTCTTATATGGTTATTTATTCCCTCCATTTAATCAAGCCCAAAAACCCTTTTCTTTTTTTAAATTTTAAATTAGAATATGAAGCATGGGGGTTAGGTAAGAAATTGACTTTTGTGACCATTTTTCTCTCTCTCTTTTTCTCTTCCTCTCTTCTGAGCTCCAGCAGAATTTCTAGCAGCAACAACACCATATTTTCTTCATCTTTTCATTTCCCCTTGAAGCCAAACAAAACTCTACACAAAACAACACTTTTCCTTCTCAAAACCATGGGAAAAAGGGCTTTTTGAGGTGTTTGGGAGCAAATCTGCATACTTGAGGGGGGAGCTGGAACTTTTTGGTGTTCTTAGGGTCTTTTGAAGGTATTGATTCATATTTAACACCCTTTCTCCATATCTTGTAGTATCTTAGCTAAAAATCATGTTTTATGTGCATTATTAGTGATATTGAAAGATATTTGTGAAGTATATGTTAGATTGGTGTTCTCATAGTTTAGTTAACTCCCTTAAGTGTTATTAGAGCTATTTAAACCAGGTTTTGCTTCAGGTTTGCACAAAAATACCATAAAATACCTTTTTAGTGCAAAGGTGTAGTTTTTAACTAGAAATAGGGCTCTGTAGGATCTGCTGCTACCCGAGTTGTTTCAGAACGAAATTAGATTTACTGTAGCATGTATGGGGGGTATAGAGTGCACACACAAAACCTGGGAGCCTAATTCCGATGACAGTCCGCCGGAATATTCATTCTGGCCGTAATTTACGGCCAGATGGGTGAGTTGGGGGTTGGGGTTTGGGCCACTGGAGTCTACTGCTATGTGGAGTATTTTGGTATATATATTTTTATAATATCTGTTCTGTATCAAAATCTGGAGTTGAATACCCTATTTACCGTATTTTTAATCTTTCGCGACACGCGTGATACGTGTGTGTGGGTTTGGGGTTTCTGCGTATCGCGACGCGTCGGAGTGACTTCAGGCGCGTAATCACACGTTTTAGCGTATAGCGCACACGCGCGCTTGGTTTGCGGCACGGGTTTCTAGTTGACTTTAAATGTCGTGTTTGTTTGGTTTTGAGCTTATGTGTGATATTCTGTGGAATTCTAGGTTCGCAGGCAAGTGCGACGGACGCCGCGAAGAAGGGGAAGCAAATCGTCGGCTATACCTAGCGAGAGACTACGGTGAGTAGATTTAACATCTACGGGGAAATCGCCCGCATGGTGTTATGCGTCAGGGCTGATAGGACCTTGTAGCAGCATATTACATTTACCTACATTGTCTGTTCATGGCTACTATTTTGTGCATACCACATTCCCTGCTATATGTATATAAACTAGAATTGATAGAACACCGCACCATTACTAACGGTTCATGTTGCACGAGCACAATCCTGCATGTTACACACACACCGTTAGTAATTGCCATGACACTCACAATGTAGAATTTCCATGATCATTATGCTGTAGCTCATCTTTTATGTGACTGGACATGATATTCATACTTGATGCATATATCACATTGCTTTGACTTGCATATTGATTCGGATTACATGATATTCATACTTGATGCATATATCACATTGCTTTGACTTGCATATTGATTCGGATTACATGATATTCATACTTGATGCATATATCACATTGCTTTGACTTGCATATTGATTCGGATTACATGATATTCATACTTGATGCGCACATGCACACTGTATACTCATACCAGTGCACACATACATTGATATCTTCATACCTGCGCACATGCACACTGTATACTCATACCAGTGCATACATACATTGATATCTTCATACCTGCGCACATGCACATTGTATATTCATACCAGTGCACACATACATTGATATCTTCATACCTGCTTAGATTACGCATTGAGATATGTTGTTTCCATGTTAATTCTGGATTTGGGAAACCGTGGATATTTCAAAGAAGAATAGTTAATTATTTAAAAACCCGGTTTCCCTTGATATGATATTTCTGTGCGTCCACCATGTGTTTTCTCGGTGCTAGAGTGATATATGTGAACCCGAATCGGGGAGTTGGATGAGGCCGATTACGGTACATGGTGGACCCGGTATGGTACCCCGGGGCGAGAACGGTTTTGCTGTGTAGTAGACGGTGAGCCCGGCAGAGGGACTACTACCTACCGGTGATTGGTTGGACCTGGCAGTTATCCGGAGGATACTTTCCAGAGTCGATAGATGGATGTGGGATGATCCGTACTGCCGGGGCTGAGGGCCGATACCGCAGACGGAGCCCGTAGGCTGACCCGGATTGACGGGGCCCGATGGATGAGGATTTGCGTGTCGATGCTGGACACAAGTACTTATGATATTTGGGTGCCGATGTTGGGCACTCGTGATTCTCAGAGATGTACAGGATTGGAGGGCCGATGAGAGTGCCGGCGCCTGAGCTATTTGGGGGGGGATCTGGGTGCATTGATGGACACCGATTATATATTCCACGTTGACATTCCGTGTAGATGTTATGTTTCCCATGCTCAGCATTTATTATTGTATCTCATCCTGTAGTTATATTACCTGATAGAGCACTTGCATGATTATTGCACATACTGCTTATCACGCATTGACATCATCTGCTGGCATATGATAGAGTAGCGCAGTACGTGCATGCTCGCGATTACCTTTATATGTTATTTCTATTCATGAGTTGGCAACTCACCCCCGTTGTGCCACAGTATTTGCAGGTTACCCTTCGGAGTAGTCGCGGCAGGCTACTTTCTTACATCTTTTGGCTACAGATACCACTACAGTTGGTGCGAGAGCTATTTTGCTGATAGGTGGGTTGTGGTATCTGGTTACTTCTTTTGTACACATTGTTGTATCTAGTATTCTCCATCTACCATATATGTACTTGACTTAGAGACAGTGTGAGGACGATGATGTATATTATTTGTATTCTGGTGTCGAGCTCGTTGTGAGCCGACTTTATTTATGCAGTTTATTCTATCAGTGATATTCCCAGTTGTTGCTCATTTTCTTCGCTACGGCGTTGTATATTGCTATCTTGGTGATGGTTTACTTGGATCTCTTAACATTTAATAAATGCTTCCATTTAATGCTTAAAACACTCTATACTTTTACTGGTTTGATTTCTGGGTTTTCGGTTCACTTAGTCGCGTTACGCCTGTAGACGTTACGTGGTTAAGTGCCGGTCACGGGCCAAACTTTGGGTCGTGACAAAGTTGGTATCAGAGCGTAGGTTTTTACCTTTCGGAGTTGTAACCCTTCGAAAATCGTTTAGGCAGTTTTTCGGTAATCGGCCAATTTTTCGGCTTTTTCCGTAAAAAGTCAAAATTGAAAATTTTCATTGTAGACCTAATTATACAAAATTTAGATAAGATATTACTATAATTTTGTCACTAAAATGTCACTTATAATTATCTAGTTAAATAAAAAAAAATTCGTAATTAATTATTTTTTTATTATTTTAAGCCTTTTTAAATACATTTAATTAGGGATAAATACAAATTTAATTAGGTAAATTTCTTAATTAGGAGTCTTTATAAGCTAAAATATAGTGTTAATAAAATTATATCATGTCTTGCAAACTTTTAGATTTTTGGTGGGAAAATTATGAAAAAAATGGCTTAAAAAGGGTTTTTTTTGGAAAAAGGTTGATATGAAAGCATGATATGATATCATATGATGTTGTAATTAGCTAGAAACTTCCCCAAAATTCCCTCATCTCCCTCCTCCTACTTCTGGCCGACCCCTACAGCTGCTGGATCCCCATTTTCCCACTTCATTTTGCTTCATTTTCTTGCAAAAAAATTCATAAAAATTCACAAATTTCTTTCTCCATTCAAACCAAAACCCTAATCCTTTCTCTCTCAACCCAAATTAGTTCAAAAACATGATGAAAGGAGGCTTCTTGGTGACTTGATCAAGCTAGGGTTCAAGCTTGAGAGGTGAAAATTTTAACTAGTTGCAAATTGGTAGTTTGCTTATGCTAAATTAGATGTTTAAAGTATTAAATTAGTGTAAATCCTTGTTCATGAAAAAAATCAAGAGAAGGTTTTGATTTTTAAAAATTAGGGTTTGTAGAATAATGGTTGGATTATGTTAGGGATGGTTATCTAATTGATTAGAATGGTTAATGGTGTAATTATATGCTTGCTAAATCGACAAATTACGATGTTTGTATCGAATCGGCTAGAAATTCGCTTACTAGATTTTTGTAGAAAATAGAATGCGGTCAATTTGCGTTAGGTTAGAAATATTATTAGCTTCGTATAGGATTATTAGAATGCGCAAACGCGGGGTTTCGTCTAGTCGGGTTGTAGTTTTGTCGATTTCCCCAAAATGACGATTTTAGTTAAAGGATTGCGATTTTCGTGCGTTTTCCCGCGCACCGAGTGTATGCTATGTTTAATACGAAAGCGTGGATAGTTGTATGTTGTGACTTGCATTGTGTTAGGTTTTGTAATCTTATGCTTGGTGTTGTGCAAATATAGGATCGGTCGGAGAAACATCGGATACGGCGCGTAAAGGCAAGGCGGTGGCCGGATCGGATTAGCGGAGATTTCAGGTGAGTAGATATATTCATCTATGGAGGAATCGTCTGGATGGCGCGATGCGCCCCCCCTAGTTAGGATTAACCTACTTTTTGCAAGATTATATTGTTAGTTATCTTATCCATTCATGTACACTGCATATCCTTATAGCGAACAGTATGTTAAATTGCATGGACATTCATCTCTACCTATGCGATATCATTTCGTAGGACATGAACACCTTACCATTGGCATCTGTTGCACGCGCACTATTCATGTGACACCCACGCCTTTGGTAATTGACATGCCACGTGCACGATAGAACCTGTTTATCTTAATATCGTCACCTGCATTCATACTTGATATATGAAACTGCATCGCATGCACATATCTCGCATCATCATCATATTTACATAGAACTCTAGCCAAAATTCACATCATACACATTGATATCATAGACATTTATCATATATATAACATGTGGACATTATGATTTTCTTGAGGATTTCAGTTTTGCTGCGATTTCTGGATTTTTGGGGAAAACCGCAAGAATTTAACAAAACTTTATAATTATCATTTTCAAAACAAAGTTGCGGTTTTCTCGTGATGTATGTGTCGTCCACCATGAGTTTTCATGTTTTCTATTGGATTTCGAGACCCGATTCGAGGAGTGGATGAACCGTCTCGGGTACATGGTGGGCCCGGTATGGTACCCCGGGGCAAGAAGATCGAGTTGTAGACGATGAGCCTGGCAGGGGAAGACTACCTACCGGTGATGTCTGGCGCGGCGGATATCCGGAGGATACCGACCGTTGTCGTGAGATTTATGATATGGGCCGATCCGGACTGACGGAGCCCGATATTGAGATAGATATGATTCCTATTTGGTGTCGATGCTTGACACGGGTTTTCAGAGGATTTCTTGATGATATTTAGCTATTATGCAGACATTCATTTTCTAAAAGTTAAGAATGCAGTAACTTTAACATTTAAAACACTTTAAGAGTTGGAAAAGATATTGCATACATGTGCATGCATACTAAAGTTATTATATCACATATGGACATACATGTTGTTCCGCATTGCGTGCATTCTTACGATTGCCTTACTAGATGTTATATTCTACTCACGAGCTGGCAACTCACCCCCGTTGTGCCACAGTGTCTTGCAGGTCGGACCCGTCAGTCTTGTAGCGGCGGGCTATCTTGTCATCAGTTCCTTTTGCTCAGACTCGCGACATCGCCCGTAGGTGGGTTGCGAGTATACTTTATTTCTTTTTGCTTTATCATTGTATCTAGTATTCTCCATCTACCACTTGTATTGTATATGCGACCTAGTGATGAGACTGAGAGATTTGTATATTTGTGGTTTCTTTTGGGTCGAGCTCACTTGAGCCGACGTGTGTTTTCTGGTATTTGCATCTCTTTTATGCTCTTTTTCTTGATATTACTATTATATTGCATGTGGTTGTGATCCGCCTTGGGCGAAGAGCTAGCTCCCGCTTGGGGATGCCATTTTTATAATTACAGGTTTATTATCTTGTTGTACCCATTTTGGGGGATAGAAAATACAGGGGAGACTCTGCCGAAATTTTCAGAAATTTTTGATGTTCTTTTTTTTTGATTCTATGCAACTTAATTGATTTCAAAACCGTTTTCATTTAAGGTTTTCCTTCACTCTCTTTTGATTTTTGGTTAGATTTCTGGGCTTTGGCTGACTTAGGTTACGGTACGCCTTTAGACGTCTCGTAATCTAAGTGCCAGTCACGTTCCGTACTTTCGGGTCGTGACAAAGTTGGTATCAGAGCGTAGGTTTTACCTTTCTGAGTGTAGGACGACCTTGGTAGATGGAGTAGGTGACTTAAGCCGAGTGGCGTAGCGTGGGTATGATCCGCGGCATACTTACGATACGGTACTCCGCCTAAGTGACCTTAGAACATAATTGCTTGTATTTCCTTTCTTGATTCCTTGCATTCCTTGATTCAATTGTAATGATCTTATCAGTCCTTTTTATTATTCTAGCTTCGATGCCGCCAAAGACTACGAGAGCTCAGCGGGCTGCCGCTAGGGATGAGATTCGGGCGGGCCCGTCTGAGGCGAGGATCGAGCGGGAGGATACGCCTATCCCTCAGGGTCATACTGATCCGCCTTATCCTGACCGTATTGCCAGACTAGAGGCCGGCATGCAAGAGTTGCGGCAGATGATGGGATCTTTAGTTGAGTCCAGCCGGGCACAGAGATCCGAGGACGTTCCTTCCACCGCACAGACCACGATCGTACCTGCTGCACAGACGGTTCATCCACTCCTTATCAGATGGCCCCGGCGGAGCTGAGAGAGCTAAAGGATCAGTTACAGGACTTGCTGGACAAAGGGCTTATCCGACCGAGTGTGTCACCTTGGGGTGCTCCCGTCCTGTTTGTTAAGAAGAAGGACGGAAGTATGCGCTTATGCATTGATTATCGTCAGCTGAACCGGGTTACTGTGCGGAACAGGTATCCCCTACCCCGCATTGATGACTTATTTGATCAGCTCCAGGGTGCAGGGTTTTTCTCGAAGGTTGATTTACGGTCAGGTTATCACCAGTTGCGGGTTCGGAAGGAGGATATTCCGAAGACCGCCTTCCGTACTCGTTATGGTCACTACGAGTTCTTGGTGATGTCGTTCGGGCTCACCAATGCCCCTGCAGCTTTTATGGATTTGATGAACCGCGTATTCAGGCCGTATCTCGATCAGTTCATCATTGTGTTCATTGACGACATCTTGGTTTATTCTCGGAGCCGGGAGGAGCATGAGCAGCACTTACGTATCACATTGCAGACTTTGAGGGAGCATCAGCTGTTCGCCAAATTCTCCAAGTGCGCATTCTGGCTAGACAGTGTCGACTTCTTGGGTCATGTGGTGACGAGAGATGGTATTTGCGTGGACCCGAAGAAGATCGAGGCAGTTCAGCGTTGGCCTAGACCAGTATCAGTCACAGAGGTTCGCAGTTTTCTAGGTCTGGCCGGCTATTATCGACGTTTTGTCCAGGATTTCTCCCGCATTGCTGCACCACTGACCGGGTTGACCCGAAAGGGGGTTCCTTTTGATTGGACCCAGGCATGTGAGGACAGCTTCCAGCAGTTGAAGACTCGTCTGACTACTGCTCCAGTGTTAGCATTGCCTTCAGGATCAGGCGGGTTCGTGGTATATTGTGATGCTTCTAGAGTGGGGCTGGGCTGTGTATTGATGCAGCACGACAGAGTTATCGCGTATGCTTCTCGGCAGCTTAGGAAACACGAGAAGAACTACCCCACCCATGATTTAGAGATGGCTGCAGTGGTATTTGCACTTAAGATCTGGAGACATTACCTATACGGTGAGTCGTGCCAGATATTCACTGACCACAAGAGTTTGAAGTATATCTTCCAGCAGCGAGACCTGAACCTGAGACAGCGCCGTTGGATGGAGTTGGTGAAGGATTATGACTGCGAGATTCTATACCATCCGGGCAAAGCGAATGTGGTGGCAGATGCTTTGAGTTGGAGGCCCGGAGGTAACTTATCTTGTTTGAGCGCAGTACAGATGCAGTCGACGGCTGATTGGCAGGTTTTATGTGATAGCAGAGTGCAGTTCGAGTTCACTCCTATAGGGGGACAGCTAGCCCATTTCAGAGCACGCCCACAGTTACTTGACCGTATCCACGAGGCACAGTCCGGCGATGCCCGTACATTAGAGATCATTGAGCAGATTCGACAGGGCAGAGTTTCTGAGTTCGTGATTGATGATCAGGGGATACTTCGATTTGGGACTCGACTGTGTGTGCCAGATTCAGAGGGACTGAGGCGTGATATTCTCGAGGAGGCACATAGATCCGTATACAGTGTGCATCCAGGTTCCACCAAGATGTATCGTGATTTGAGAGAGGTTTACTGGTGGGACGGGATGAAGAAGGATATTACAGACTTTGTGTCGAGATGCCTGACTTGTCAGCAAGTCCAGGCTGAGCACCAGAGGCCAGCCGGCGAGTTACATCCTTTGCCCATCCCTGAGTGGAAGTGGGAGCAGGTCTCTATGGACTTCGTTGTGGGTCTACCCAGGACCAGTCGAGGGTATGACTCTATTTGGGTGATTGTGGATCGACTGACGAAAGCGGCTCACTTTTTACCAGTGAAGACCACTTTTGGATTTTCTCAGTACGCCCAGGTTTATATTGATGAGATTGTGCGACTGCATGGTGTTCCGACTTGCATCGTGTCCGACCGTGGCACCCAGTTTACCAGCCGATTGTGGCAGAAACTCCAGGAAGCTTTGGGCACCCGATTGAGTTTTAGCACAGCCTTTCATCCTCAGACTGACGGTCAGTCGGAGCGTACGATTCAGACTCTTGAGGACATGCTCAGAGCTTGTGTTTTTGATTTCGGTGGTAGCTGGGATCGTCATTTGCCTTTGATCGAGTTTTCCTACAATAATAGCTTCCAGGAGACGATTCAGATGGCACCTTTCGAGGCTTTATATGGGAGAAGATGTCGATCGCCTGTGTGTTGGACAGAGCTTAGGGAGAGCAGTATTTTGGGGCCGCAGATCGTACAGGAGACGACCGAGAAGATACAGCTGATTCGGGACAGGATGAGAGCGGCACAGAGCAGGCAGAAATCATATGCTGACAGGCGTCGTCGCCGACTCGAGTTCGCTGTTGGCGATCATGTTTTCCTGAAGGTCTCTCCGATGAAGGGTGTGATGAGATTTGGGCGGAAATGGAAGTTGAGTCCTAGATATGTTGGTCCTTTCGAGATCCTAGAGCGTGTTGGTCCAGTCGCTTATCGGTTAGCTCTTCCGCCCAGCTTCCCCGATGTTCACCCCGTATTCCATGTCTCGATGCTCCGAAAGTACCTTCATGATCCTTCCCAGGCGATTCAGCACCAGACGATCCAGTTAGAGCGTGATCTTTCTTTCACCGAGCAGCCGGTTGTCATCTTGGATCGGCAGGTGAAGAAGTTGAGGTCGAAGGTCATACCGTCTGTCAAGGTCCTTTGGCGTGGCCCGAACAGCGAGGAGGTCACCTGGGAGACCGAGGTCGAGATGAGGAAGAGATATCCCCATCTTTTTGAAGGTACGCGTAGTTAAATTCTAAATTCGGGGACCGAATTTCTTTAAGGGGGGAAGATTGTAACCCTTCGAAAATCGTTTAGGCAGTTTTTCGGTAATCGGCCAATTTTTCGGCTTTTTCCGTAAAAAGTCAAAATTGATATTTTTCATTGTAGACCTAATTATACAAAATTTAGATAAGATATTACTATAATTTTGTCACTAAAATGTCACTTATAATTATCTAGTTAAATAAAAAAAAATTCGTAATTAATTATTTTTTTATTATTTTAAGCCTTTTTAAATACATTTAATTAGGGATAAATACAAATTTAATTAGGTAAATTTCTTAATTAGGAGTCTTTATAAGCTAAAATATGGTGTTAATAAAATTATATCATGTCTTGCAAACTTTTAGATTTTTGGTGGGAAAATTATGAAAAAAATGGCTTAAAAAGGGGTTTTTTTGAAAAAAGGTTGATATGAAAGCATGATATGATATCATATGATGTTGTAATTAGCTAGAAACTTCCCCAAAATTCCCTCATCTCCCTCCTCCTACTGCTGGCCGACCCCTACAGCTGCTGGATCCCCATTTTCCCACTTCATTTTGCTTCATTTTCTTGCAAAAAAATTCATAAAAATTCACAAATTTCTTTCTCCATTCAAACCAAAACCCTAATCCTTTCTCTCAACCCAAATTAGTTCAAAAACATGATGAAAGGAGGCTTCTTGGTGACTTGATCAAGCTAGGGTTCAAGCTTGAGAGGTGAAAATTCTAAACTAGTTGCAAATTGGTAGTTTGCTTATGCTAAATTAGATGTTTAAAGTATTAAATTAGTGTAAATCCTTGTTCATGAAAAAAATCAAGAGAAGGTTTTGATTTTTAAAAATTAGGGTTTGTAGAATAATGGTTGGATTATGTTAGGGATGGTTATCTAATTGATTAGAATGGTTAATGGTGTAATTATATGCTTGCTAAATCGACAAATTACGATGTTTGTATCGAATCGGCTAGAAATTCGCTTACTAGATTTTTGTAGAAAATAGAATGCGGTCAATTTGCGTTAGGTTAGCAATATTATTAGCTTCGTATAGGATTATTAGAATGCGCAAACGTGGGGTTTCGTCTAGTCGGGTTGTAGTTTTGTCGATTTCCCCGAAATGACGATTTTAGTTAAAGGATTGCGATTTTCGTGCGTTTTCCCGCGCACCGAGTGTATGCTATGTTTAATACGAAAGCGTGGATAGTTGTATGTTGTGACTTGCATTGTGTTAGGTTTTGTAATCTTATGCTTGGTGTTGTGCAAATATAGGATCGGTCGGAGAAACATCGGATACGGCGCGTAAAGGCAAGGCGGTGGCCGGATCGGATTAGCGGAGATTTCAGGTGAGTAGATATATTCATCTATGGAGGAATCGTCTGGATGGCGCGATGCGCCCCCCTAGTTAGGATTACCCTACTTTTTGCAAGATTATATTGTTAGTTATCTTATCCATTCATGTACACTGCATATCCTTATAGCGAACAGTATGTTAAATTGCATGGACATTCATCTCTACCTATGCGATATCATTTCGTAGGACATGAACACCTTACCATTGGCATCTGTTGCACGCGCACTATTCATGTGACACCCACGCCTTTGGTAATTGACATGCCACGTGCACGATAGAACCTGTTTATCTTAATATCGTCACCTGCATTCATACTTGATATATGAAACTGCATCGCATGCACATATCTCGCATCATCATCATATTTACATAGAACTCTAGCCAAAATTCACATCATACACATTGATATCATAGACATTTATCATATATATAACATGTGGACATTATGATTTTCTTGAGGATTTCAGTTTTGCTGCGATTTCTGGATTTTTGGGGAAAACCGCAAGAATTTAACAAAACTTTATAATTATCATTTTCAAAACAAAGTTGCGGTTTTCTCGTGATGTATGTGTCGTCCACCATGAGTTTTCATGTTTTCTATTGGATTTCGAGACCCGATTCGAGGAGTGGATGAACCGTCTCGGGTACATGGTGGGCCCGGTATGGTACCCCGGGGCAAGAAGATCGAGTTGTAGACGATGAGCCTGGCAGGGGAAGACTACCTACCGGTGATGTCTGGCGCGGCGGATATCCGGAGGATACCGACCGTTGTCGTGAGATTTATGATATGGGCCGATCCGGACTGACGGAGCCCGATATTGAGATAGATATGATTCCTATTTGGTGTCGATGCTTGACACGGGTTTTCAGAGGATTTCTTGATGATATTTAGCTATTATGCAGACATTCATTTTCTAAAAGTTAAGAATGCAGTAACTTTAACATTTAAAACACTATAAGAGTTGGAAAAGATATTGCATACATGTGCATGCATACTAAAGTTATTATATCACATATGGACATACATGTTGTTCCGCATTGCGTGCATTCTTACGATTGCCTTACTAGATGTTATATTCTACTCACGAGCTGGCAACTCACCCCCGTTGTGCCACAGTGTCTTGCAGGTCGGACCCGTCAGTCTTGTAGCGGCGGGCTATCTTGTCATCAGTTCCTTTTGCTCAGACTCGCGACATCGCCCGTAGGTGGGTTGCGAGTATACTTTATTTCTTTTTGCTTTATCATTGTATCTAGTATTCTCCATCTACCACTTGTATTGTATATGCGACCTAGTGATGAGACTGAGAGATTTGTATATTTGTGGTTTCTTTTGGGTCGAGCTCACTTGAGCCGACGTGTGTTTTCTGGTATTTGCATCTCTTTTATGCTCTTTTTCTTGATATTACTATTATATTGCATGTGGTTGTGATCCGCCTTGGGCGAAGAGCTAGCTCCCGCTTGGGGATGCCATTTTTATAATTACAGGTTTATTATCTTGTTGTACCCATTTTGGGGGATAGAAAATACAGGGGAGACTCTGCCGAAATTTTCAGAAATTTTTGATGTTCTTTTTTTTTGATTCTATGCAACTTACTTGATTTCAAAACCGTTTTCATTTAAGGTTTTCCTTCACTCTCTTTTGATTTTTGGTTAGATTTCTGGGCTTTGGCTGACTTAGGTTACGGTACGCCTTTAGACGTCTCGTAATCTAAGTGCCAGTCACGTTCCGTACTTTCGGGTCGTGACAGGAGTGTAGGATGACCCTGGTATGATGGAGTAGGTAGTTGAAGTAGAGTGGCGTAGCGTGTGTATGTTCCGCGGCATACTCACGACACGGTACTCCGCCTAAGCGACCTTAGGACTTGTTGATTTAAATTCCTTCTCGAGTATATACATCCCTATGATTCGATTTCCGTACCCTTATCGAATCCTACTTTTCCTTTCAACCATTATGCCGCCAAAGACTACGAGGGCGCAGAGAGCGGCCGTGAGGGCCAAGATTCGAGTTGACTCGTTCGAGACGAGGACTGATCCGGATAGTACACCGGTTGTGCCCGAGCAGGCTGTTCCTGCCGTGACAGATCAGATTGCCATGTTAGGGGCTGGTGTGCAGAAGATGCGCCAGACGGTGGGATCCAATATGCAGGAGATGCGCCAGATGATGGGATCTCTAGTTGAGACATGTAACCCTTCGAAAATCGTTTAGGCAGTTTTTCGGTAATCGGCTAATTTTTCGGCTTTTTCCGTAAAAAGTCAAAATAGGTATTTTTCATTGTAGACCTAATTATACAAAATTTAGATAAGATATTACTATAATTTTGTCACTAAAATGTCACTTATAATTATCTAGTTAAATAAATTTTTTTTCGTAATTAATTATTTTTTTTATTATTTTAAGCCTTTTTAAATACATTTAATTAGGGATAAATACAAATTTAATTAGGTAAATTTCTTAATTAGGAGTATTTATAAGCTAAAATATGGTGTTAATAAAATTATATCATGTCTTGCAAACTTTTAGATTTTTGGTGGGAAAATTATGAAAAAAAAATGCATTAAAATGGGTTTTTTGGTAAAAAGTTGATGTAACATTCATTAATTGATCTTTGAAGAAGCTTTTTGTGTAGAATTTTCCACACAATTCTCTCTCACTCTCCTCCTCCACCTCCTGGTCGTGCTACCTGCAGCAAACCCCCTCCCATTTCCCCCATTTTGTTTAGCTCAAAATTCTTGCAAAAAATCCTCCGAAATCCACAAAAATTCACACTTTTCTTCTCTAATTCAAACCTAAACCCTATTCCATTCCTTCTCAACCCCAAATTGGACTAATACAAGGAGAAAAGAGGCATCTTTAGAGGCTAATTGCAAGAGGATCATAACTTGGAAGGTATAAATTCTAAACTAGTTTGCTAACTTGTAGTTTAATTATGCTAAAATCTAATTTTTAAGTATTAATTTAGTGTAAATCCTTGTTCATGAAAAATCAAGAGAAGGTTTTGATTTTTAAAAATTAGGGTTTGTAGCATAATGGTTGGATTATGTTAGGGATGGTTATCTAATTGATTAGAATGGTTAATGGTGTAATTATATGCTTGCTAAATCGACAAATTACGATGTTTGTATCGAATCGGCTAGAAATTCGCTTACTAGATTTTTGTAGAAAATAGAATGCGTTCAATTTGCGTTAGGTTAGCAATATTATTAGCTTCGTATAGGATTATTAGAATGCGCGAACGCGGGGTTTTGTCTAGTCGGGTTGTAGTTTTGTCGATTTCCCCGAAATGACGATTTTAGTTAAAGGATTGCGATTTTCGTGCGTTTTTCCGCTGCGCTGAGTGCATGCTATGATTAATTTGAGAGCGTGGATTATTGTATGTTGTGACTTGCATTGTGTTAGGTTTTGTAATCTTATGCTTGATATTGTGCAAATATAGGATCGGTCGGGGAAACTTCGGATACGGCGCGAAAAGGCAAAGCGGTGGCCGGATCAGATTAGCGGGGATTTCGGGTGAGTAGATATATTCATCTATGGGGGAATCGTCTGGATGGCGCGAGGCGCCCCCCCTAGTTAGGATTACCCTACTTTTTGCAAGATTATATTGTTAGTTAGCTTATCCATTCATGTACACTGCATACCCTTATAGCGAACAGTATGTTAAATTGCATGGACATTCATCTCTACCTATGCGATATCATTTCGTAGGACACGAACACCTTACCATTGGCATCTGTTGCACGCGCACTATTCATGTGACACACACGCCTTTGGTAATTGCCATGCCACGTGCACGATAGAACCTGTTTATCTTAATATTGTCACCTGCATTCATACTTGATATATGAAACTGCATCGCATGCACATATCTCGCATCATCATCATATTTACATAGAACTCTAGCCAAAATTCACATCATACACATTGATATCATAGACATTTATCATATATATAACATGTGGACATTATGATTTTCTTGACGATTTCAGTTTTGCTGCGATTTCTGGATTTTTGGGGAAAACCGCAAGAATTTAACAAAAGCTTATATTTATCGTTTTTAAAACAAAGTTGCGGTTTTCTCGTGATGTATGCGTCGTCCACCATGAGTTTTCATGTTTTCTGTTGGATTTCGAGACCCGATTCGAGGAGTGGATGAACCGTCTCGGGTACATGGTGGGCCCGGTATGGTACCCCGGGGCAAGAAGATCGAGATGTAGACGATGAGCCTGGCAGGGGAAGACTACCTACCGGTGATGTCTGGCGCGGCGGATATCCGGAGGATACCGACCGTTGTCGTGAGATTTATGATATGGGCCGATCCGGACTGACGGAGCCCGATATTGAGACATATATGATTCCTTTTTGGTGTCGATGCTTGACACGGGTTTGCAGATGATTTCTTGATGGTATTTAGCTATTATACAGATATTCATGTTCTAAAGTTAAGAATTTAATACCCTTAGCATTTTAAAACACTTAAAGACTTAATAATGACATTGCATACCTGTGCATGCATACTAGAGATATTATATCTCATATGGACATGCATGTTGTGGTGCATTGCGTGCATTCTTACGATTGCCTTATTAGATGTTATATTTACTCACGAGCTGGCAACTCACCCCCGTTGTGCCACAGTGTCTTGCAGGTCGGACCCGTCACCTTTGTAGCGGCGGGCTATCTTATCATCAGCTCATTTTGCTCAGACTCGCGACATCGCCCGTAGGTGGGTTGCGAGCATACTTTATTTCTTTTGCTTTATCATTGTATCTAGTATTCTCCATCTACCATTTCACATTGTATATGCGACTTAGTGATGAGACGGAGAGATTTGTATATTGTGGTTTCTTTTGGGTCGAGCTCACTTGAGCCGACGTGTGTTTTTCTGGTATTTGCATTTTTTTTATGCTCTTTTTCTTGATATTACTATTATATTGCATGTGGTTGTGATCCGCCTTGGGCGAAGAGCTAGCTTCCGCTTGGGGATGCCATTTTTATGATTTCATATGTATTATCTTGTTGTACCCATTTTGGGGGATAGAAAATACAGGGGAGACTCTGCCGAAATTTTCGAAACTTTTTGATGTTTTAAAAAGGGATTCTATGTAACTTAAATGATTTTAAAACCGTTTTCATTAAAGGTTTTCCTTCACTCTCTTTTGATTCTGGTTTAGATTTTCTGGGCTTTGGCTGACTTAGGTTACGGTACGCCTTTAGACGTCTCGTAATCTAAGTGCCAGTTACGTTCCGTACTTTCGGGTCGTGACAAGACACTTCGAGCACAGCGACCAGAGGTAGTTCCACCCGTTGCAGAGACCGCGGTTGTACCCACAGTACAGGCAGTTGCCCCTGCAGCTACAGAGGTCATCTCGGTATCGCTATCAGAGTTTATGAGGCTGAAGCCTCCGGTCTTCACAGGCACCGATGCAGCCGAGGACCCACAGTCTTTCATTGATAGGATGGCTCGGATATGCCATTCCCTCAGATGCGCAGATGCGAGATGGGTTGAGTTTGCGAGCTTTCGCCTGGAAGGTATTGCGCAGAAATGGTGCGAATCAGTCGAGAAGGGTAGAGCAGCAGGTCTTCCTCCTATGACCTGGACAGAGTTCGTGGCGCTATTCCTTGCCCGCTTTCTTCTTCTGAGTGTCAGAGATGCTAGAGCACGCAGGTTCGAGTCCTTACGCCAGACTCCGGAGATGTCAGTGGCAGAGTACGATATGCTGTTCACCGAGCTATTAGTTTATGCTCCGTACTTAGTGGCTACCGAGGAGATGCGAGTTAAAAGATTTGTCCGAGGCTTGCTCACACCACTGTTCCTTGCAATCAGCACGCAGCATTATGAGACATACGCAGCAGAAGTAGATGCAGCATTATTGGTTGAGGAGCGCCTTGCTGAGACTTCGTCAGTCCCAGAGCCGAAGAGAGTTCGTGTAGATACATCAGTGCAGAGACGGCCTTTTCGGCGCCGTGACAGGCACTTTGCAGGTGGCAGAGATTCAAGGCGAGGCCGGTTGTTTAGCTCCTATCCCCAGGAGGGTCAGCGACCATCATCGGGATGTTTCCGTTGCGGGAGTTCTTATCATCGTATGCGAGATTGTCCTGAGATACCACGGAGGGAGGCGGCAGCACCGCATGTCACATTACCACCTTCACCACCCCAGAGGGCGTTGCCTATTGTACCTACTGTTACTCAGCGTCAGACTCATGCACAGAGAGGTCGTGGTCGCGGAGGTTTTGTTCATAGAGGACGAGGTGATCGAGGCAGAGGACGACCAGCTGCCGGCAGGGGACAGTCAGTCGTAGGTGGAGGACAGGCATGAGTTTTTGCTTTGACGCATCAGGACGCGCAGGCGTCCTATGCGGTGGTCTCAGGTATCCTTCCAGTATGTTCTGTTGATGCACACGTATTATTCGATCCCGGATCCACGCACTCGTACGTATCCACACACTTTGTGCCGAGTTTGGGTAGAGAGTCCGGTTTGCTTGATCAGCCGCTTGTTGTGACTACTCCTGTGGGAGAGTCGTTTGTCGCTAGGCACGTGTTCCGATCCTGTACCGTCTGTATTGGTGAGAGAGAGTTGCCGGTCGATTTGATCCTTCTTGAGATGTTGGACTTCGACGTTCTTTTGGGCATGGATTGGTTAGCCACGTGCTATGCTTCTGTTGATTGCCGCGAGAAGACAGTTAGATTTGGTTTTCCCGGTGAGTCGGTTTTTGTTGTGTTCGGGGACGTGGTGCCACCCCTCACAGTGTGATTTCTTCTTTTCGCGCTGGACAGCTTTTGAGGAAGGGATGTCAGGGATTTCTCGCCTATGTTTGCGATACTAGAGCTACAGAGGTTCCGATGGATCAGGTTCCGGTTGTTAGCGAGTTCCCTGATGTGTTCCCTGACGAGCTTCCTGGGCTACCGCCCGAGCGTGATATTTCTTTCTGTATTGATTTGGTTCCTGGCACGGGGCCTATTTCTGTACCGCCTTATCGGATGGCCCCGGTGGAACTTAGAGAATTAAAGGGTCAGTTGCAAGATTTGCTGGATAAGGGACTTATTCGTCCCAGTGTTTCTCCTTGGGGTGCTCCAGTCCTGTTTGTCAAGAAGAAGGACGGCAGTATGCGTTTGTGTATCGACTACCGTCAGCTGAACAGGGTGACAGTGCGGAACAGGTATCCTTTGCCACGCATCGACGATTTGTTCGACCAGCTTCAGGGGGCAGGATACTTTTCGAGGATCGATTTGCGATCAGGCTACCATCAGCTGCGGGTTCGACAGGAAGACATTCCTAGGACAGCTTTCTGCACGCGCTACGGCCATTACGAGTTTCTGGTGATGTCGTTCGGACTCACCAACGCGCCAGCAGCATTCATGGACTTGATGAGCCGTATTTTCTGGCCGTATCTTGATCTGTTCATCATAGTGTTCATTGACGATATTCTGGTGTATTCTCAGAGTAGAGAGGAGCACGAGCAGCACCTGCGGATTACACTGCACACCTTGAGGGAGCATCAGCTTTTCGCCAAATTCTCCAAGTGTGCTTTCTGGCTGGACAGCGTAGACTTCTTGGGGCACGTGATTACACGAGATGGTATATGTGTAGACCCGAGGAAGATTGAGGCCGTTCGGAGTTGGCCTAGACCGACGTCATTGACGGAGGTTCGCAGCTTTCTAGGGCTGGCAGGCTACTACAGGCGACTCGTGCAGGACTTCTCTCGCATTGCTACACCTTTGACCGGGTTGACCCGGAAGGGAGTTCATTTTGATTGGACGGAGGAGTGTGAGCACAGTTTCCAGCAGCTACGGGCTCTACTGACTACGACACCGGTGCTATCATTGCCTTCAGGATCAGACGGATTTGTGGTCTATTGTGATGCTTCACGAGTGGGGCTAGGGTGCGTATGATGCAGCATGACAGGGTGATCGCGTATGCTTCACGGCAATTAAAGAAACATGAACAGAACTACCTCACTCACGATTTGGAGATGGCTGCAGTGGTCTTTGCACTTAAGATCTGGCGACATTACCTATACGGCGAGTCGTGCCAGATATTCACTGATCACAAGAGCTTAAAGTATATATTTCAGCAGCGCGACCTGAACCTTAGACAGCGCCGATGGATGGAGTTAGTGAAGGATTACGATTGCGAGATCTTGTACCACCCGGGCAGGGCTAATGTAGTGGCAGATGCTTTGAGCAGGAGGCTCGGGGGTAGTCTATCTTGTTTGAGCGCAGTACAGAGGCAGTCGTCGGCAGATTGACAGATTTTATGCGACAGCCGTGTACAGTTCGAGTTTACGCCGATCGGAGGACAGATTGCTCATGTTCATGCACACCCACAGTTGCTCGACCGTATACATGAGGCACAGCACAGTGATGACCGATGTTCAGAGATTAGGACACAGATTGGACAGGGCAGATTTCCCGAGTTCGTGATCGATGATCAGGGGATACTACGGTTTGGGGCTAGACTGTGCATACCAGATGCTGAGGAATTGCGGCGCGAGATTCTTGAGGAGGCACATCGATCGGTATACAGTGTTCATCCCGGTTCCACCAAGATGTACCATGACATGAGAGGTGTTTACTGGTGGGACGGAATGAAGAGAGACATCGCAGATTTTGTGTCGAGATGCCTGACTTGTTAGCAAGTCAAGGCTGAGCACCAGAGGCCTGCGGGAGAGCTACAGCCGTTACCCATTCCGGAGTGGAAATGGGAGCAGATTTCTATGGACTTCATTGTGGGTCTACCCAGGACTAGTCGAGGGTATGACTCCATCTGGGTGATCGTGGATCGTTTGACGAAAGCGGCTCACTTCCTATCAGTGAAGACGACTTTCGGATTTACTCAGTATGCCCAGATTTACATCGACGAGATTGTACGACTGCACGGTGTTCCGACATGTATCGTGTCCGACAGAGGCACCCAGTTTACCAGCCGGCTATGGCAGAGACTTCAGGAGGCTTTGGGCACTCGCTTGAGTTTCAGCACAGCATTTCATCCGCAGACCGACGGACAGTCAGAGCGGACTATTCAGACTCTCGAGGACATGATCAGAGCGTGCGTCTTAGACTTTGGAGGTAGCTGGGATCATCATTTACCCTTAGTAGAGTTCTCCTACAACAACAGCTACCAGGAGACCATTCAGATGGCACAGTTTGAGGCTCTTTATGGGAGGAGATGCAGATCGCCCACCTGTTGGACAGAGCTCAGTGAGAGCAGTATCTTAGGGCCACAGATTGTGGAGGAGACGACCACGAAGATCCAGTTGATTCGCGACAGGATGAGAGCAGCCTAGAGTAGGCAGAGATATTATGCGGACCATCGTCGACACAGACTTGAGTTTTCTGTTGGTGATCATGTTTTCTTGAGGGTCTCCCCAATGAAAGGTGTGATGAGATTTGGGAAGAAGGGGAAGCTTAGTCCCAAATATGTGGGCCCCTTCGAGATCCTCGAGCGTGTTTGTGCAGTTGCGTATCGGTTAGCCCTTCCGTCCAGTTTTCCAGATGTGCACCCCGTATTTCACGTTTTGATGCTCCCCAGATATCTTCATGATCCTTCACATGCGATTCAGCACCCGACGATCCAGCGTGAGCGCGACCTTTCCGATGCAAAGCAGCCGGTGATGATCTTGGATCGACAAGTGAAGAAATTGAGGTCGAAAGAGATACCGTCCGTCAAGGTACTTTGGCATGGTCAGAGCAGCGAGGAGGTCACTTGGGAGACCGAGAGCAAGATGAGGAAGAGGTATGCCCACCTTTTTGAAGGTACGTGTAGTTAGATTTTTAAATTCGGGGACCGAATTTCTTTAAGGGGGGTAGATTGTAACACTTTGAAATTTCGTTAGAATGTTTTTCGTGTTAATTAGTAATTGTGCGTGTTATTATATATGTGTACATAGGATTATTAGTTATTTTAGTCGGGTTTACCCTAATTGGAAAATTTTGTATTAGTGTACGCTTGCACACTTAGCCATTTTTGACCTAGGTTAAAGTGTTAGCCATTTCTTTTCTTATATGGTTCTTTATTCCCACCATTTAATCAAGCCCAAAAACCCTTTTCTTTTTTTAAATTTTAAATTAGAATATGAAGCATGGGGGTTAGGTAAGAAATTGACTTTTGTGACCATTTTTCTCTCTCTCTTTTTCTCTTCCTCTCTTCTGAGCTCCAGCAGAATTTCCAGCAGCAACAACACCATATTTTCTTCATCTTTTCATTTCCCCTTGAAGCCAAACAAAACCCTACACAAAACAACACTTTTCCTTCACAAAACCATGGGAAAAAGGGGCTTTTTGAGGTGTTTGGGAGCAAATCTGCATACTTGAGGGGGGAGCTGGAACTTTTTGGTGTTCTTAGGGTCTTTTGAAGGTATTGATTCATGTTTAACACCCTTTCTCCATAGCTTGTAGTATCTTAGCTAAAAATCATGTTTTATGTGCATTATTAGTGATATTGAAGGATATTTGTGAAGTATATGTTAGATTGGTGTTCTCATAGTTTAGTTAACTCCCTTAAGTGTTATTAGAGCTATTTAAACTAGGTTTTGCTTCAGGTTTGCACAAAAATACCATAAAGTACCTTTTTAGTGCAAAGGTGTGGTTTTTAACTAGAAATAGGGCTCTGTAGGATCTGCTGCTACCCGAGTTGTTTCAGAACGAAATTAGATTTACTGTAGCATGTATGGGGGGTATAGAGTGCACACACAAAACCTGGGAGCCCAATTCCCAAGACAGTCTGCCGGAATATTCATTCTGGCCGCAATTTGCGGCCAGATGGGTGAGTTGGGGGTTGGGGTTTGGGCCACTGGAGTCTGCTGCTATGTGGAGTATTTTGGTATATATATTTTTATAATATCTGTTCTGTATCAAAATCTGGAGTTGAATATCCTATTTCCCGTATTTTTAATCTTTCGCGACACGCGTGATACGTGTTTGTGGGTTTGGGGTTTCTGCGTATCGCGACGCGTCGGAGTGACTTCAGGTGCGTAATCACACGTTTTAGCGTATCGTGCACACGCGCGCTTGGTTTGCGGCACGGGTTTCTAGTTGACTTTAAATGTCATGTTTGTTTGGTTTTGAGCTTATGTGTGATATTCTGTGGAATTCTCGGTTCGCAGACAAGTGCGACGGACGCCGCGAAGAAGGGGAAGCAAATCGTCGGCTATACCTAGCGAGAGACTACGGTGAGTAGATTTAACATCTACGGGGAAATCGCCCGCATGGTGTTATGCGTCAGGGCTGATAGGACCTTGTAGCAGCATATTACATTTACCTACATTGACTGTTCATGGCTACTATTTTGTGCATACCACATTCCCTGCTATATGTATATAAACTAGAATTGATAGAACACCGCACCATTACTAACGGTTCATGTTGCACGAGCACAATCCTGCATGTTACACACACACCGTTAGTAATTGCCATGACACTCACAATGTAGAATTTCCATGATTATTATGCTGTAGCTCATCTTTTATGTGACTGGACATGATATTCATACTTGATGCATATATCACATTGCTTTGACTTGCATATTGATTCGGATTACATGATATTCATACTTGATGCATATATCACATTGCTTTGACTTGCAAATTGATTCGGATTACATGATATTCATACTTGATGCGCACATGCACACTGTATACTCATACCAGTGCACACATATATTGATATCTTCATACCTGCGCACATGCACACTGTATACTCATACCAGTGCACACAGACATTGATATCTTCATACCTGCGCACATGCACACTATATACTCATACCAGTGCACACATACATTGATATCTTCTTACCTGCGCACATGCACATTGTATATTCATACCAGTGCACACATATATTGATATCTTTAGACCTGCTTAGATTACGCATTGAGATATGTTGTTTCCATGTTAATTCTGGATTTGGGAAACCGTGGATATTTCAAAAGAGAATAGTTAGTTATTTAAAAACCCGGTTTCCCTTGATATGATATTTTGGTGCGTCCACCATGTGTTTTCTCGGTGCTAGAGTGATATATGTGAACCCGAATCGAGGAGTTGGATGAGGCCGATTACGGGTACATGGTAGACCCGATATGGTACCCCGGGGCGAGAACGGTTTCGCTGTGTAGTAGACGGTGAGCCTGGCAGAGGGACTACTACCTATCGGTGATTGGTTGGACCTGGCAGTTATCCGGAGGATACTGACCAGAGTCGATAGATGGATGCAGGATGATCCGTACTGCCGAGGCCGAGGGCCGATACCGCAGACGGAGACCGTGGGCTGACCCGGACTGACGGGGCCCGATGGATGAGGATTTGCGTGTCGATGCTGGACACGAGTACTTATGATATTTGGGTGCCGATGTTGGGCACTCGTGATTCTCAGAGATGTACAGGATTGGAGGGCCGATGAGAGTGCCGGCGCCTGAGCTATTTGGGGGATCTGGGTGCATTGATGGACACCGATTATATATTCCACGTTGACATTCCGTGTAGATATTATGTTTCCCATGCTCAGCATTCATTATTGTATCTCATCCTGTAGTTATATTACCTGATAGAGCACTTGCATGATTATTGCACACTGCTTATCACGCATTGACATCATCTGCTGGCATATGATAGAGTAGCGCAGTACGTGCATTCTCGCGATTACCTTTATATGTTATTTCTATTCACTAGTTGGTAACTCACCCTCGTTGTGCCACAGTATTTGCAGGTTGCCCCTCAGAGTAGTCACGGCAGGCTGCTTTCTTACATCTTTTTGCTACAGATACCACTACAGTTGGTGCGAGAGTTGTTTTGCTGATAGGTGGGTTGTGGTATCTGGTTACTTCTTTTGTACACACTGTTGTATCTAGTATTCTCCATCTACCATATATGTACTTGACTTAGAGACAGTGTGAGGACGATGATGTATATTATTTGTATTCTGGTGTCGAGCTCGTTGTGAGCCGACTTTATTTATGCAGTTTATTCTATCAGTGATGTTCCCACTTGTTGCTCATTTTCTTCGCTACGGCGTCGTATATTGCTATCTTGGTGATGGTTTACTTGGATCTCTTAACATTTAATAAATACTTCCATTTAATGCTTAAAACACTCTATACTTTTACTGGTTTGATTTCTGGGTTTTCGGTTCACTTAGTCGCGTTACGCCTGTAGACGTTACGTGGTTAAGTGCCAGTCACGGGCCAAACTTTGGGTCGTGACATATCCACACGCTTTAGCGTATCGTGCACACGCGCGTTTAGTTCGCAACGCGAGTTTCTCGTTTAGTGTCGATATCGCGTTTTGCGAGATATTTGCTTATTTATATGATTTCCTTGTCTAATTTTCAGGTTTGCAGGCGGGGACTACGAACACTGCTACAGAGGGACACAGGTGGTAGGATTCACCTGGCGTGGAGCGTAGGTGAGTAGATTTAACATCTACAGTGGAATCGCCCGCATGGCGGTATGCGTCTGGGCTAGGATTCTAATACTTGTCGCATATTCCACGTCATTGTTAGAATTGCGCCTTTACCCTATTTACTTAGATATAGTTGTACTGTGACTAGTAGTCGTAGGACACTGCACATATTATTGACGGTTCATGTTGTACGAGCATGGATTGTATGCTATACACACACCGTCAATAATTGCCATGTCACACACAAACCATTATAGATATTATATTACTTATCACGTTTTGACATTTAGCTACCGATATACCTTACTCACATATTCCACTCATACCCGGAGGGGGTATACTTCATCAGTTCTTATAGGTAGATACCTATACATTGCTACACCTGTATGTTACATACATATTCAGTTGCAGTTACATATTTACCTTTACTGATGTTACTTAGCTGTACCTTATTGGTTTCGCATACATCTGGTTTCAGCTACATATTTTCATTTATATGCTCGCATTTCAGATATATCGCACATATTTATTCCTGGATTTGCACATTGTTATTTGGATTTTACATGATATTTTCTGGATTTGGGAACCGCGGGAGTTCATGAAATTATGCATACATTGAAAAACCCGGTTTCCTTGATATGATATTTGCGCAGCCACCATGAGATTTATCGGTTCTGATTTTATACCCCATACGAGGAGTGGGTGCCGTATGAGGGTACATGGTGGGGGCCCGGTATGGTTCCCCTCGGCAAGATGATCGATGGACTTTGCCGATTGAGCCTGGAGGCGGGCGAGTACCTATCGGTGACAGTACCAATGACTCGGCGGGGATCATGGATATACCGTTGGGAGTCATGTACGTATGCATACGTCGAAAGGCGAGGGTCAGAGCTAGGCACTCGTGCTTTCGGGATAGCGTATGATACGTACCTATCAGGATGCTAGTCTTGGTGACGACATCTGATAGATCAGGATTTCTGTGTCGATGCTTGGCACATTGTTTTCATGATATTTCTTTTAACACCTTTTGTATATATAACAGAGGATTTAGCCGTTGTTATATATACCCTTACACCAATATTAGTGGAGTGGGACGCTAATATATGTGTATTGACCCCATCATATTTATTTCTGCATATATATATATATATATATATATATTTAGGATGCTAGAATCTTACTTGAGATTTGATTTGGGATATTAGGTGAATCATTGAGATTGGATACCGGATACATATGAGATTGTCGATTTGTACATTCGGGATATAGGAGATTACTCGATGTTGTACATTTGGGAGATGTGAGACTTATATGATATGAGAGCCCAACTTGGGGGCTGATTTGAGGAATTGGGATCTGAATGTCTTGATGGATTGTGATCCTACCACGATGTCAGGTTTCCGTGGGAATGACATATTTTACTCCATACCTCATACCTATTTGCTTATGCACTGTTTCATGTATTAGTAGTACCTATTAGTATACCCTTCATGATTGTTGCATATCTACATTCTCATATCCCTATCGCATGATTATTGCATACTATTGTCATATCACTATTGCTTCATAAATTGGTTGTACCTGCTAGTGTACTTTCCATTATTCTGCATTCATATGACCTGTTATTATTGTTAATTATATATCTTAGATTCATACTGTATGTATATACCTGCGATTACCTGCATATGTTATTTACTATTCACGAGTTGGCAATTCACCCCCGTTGTGCCACAGGTGTTGCAGGGTATTCCCCAGAGTAGTCGAGGCAGGCTATTCATCTATCATCTTTTTCTACAGATACCGCATCGGCTCACAGTGTGCTATTTTGCTTAGGTGGGTTTTGGTGGTTATCTGTATTTTGTATTGTACATTCGTTGTATCTTGTACTCTCCATCTACTATTATGTTGTTGACTTAGAGACTTGGTGATGACGATTTTGTATATTATTTGTGGATTTATTGTCTTTTGTACAGCTTTATCTCTATTGTCCTTATTTCTTCGCTACAGCGTCGTATATTTATGGTGGTGATTGTTTTCCGCCTTTGGGCGTGTATTTGCTCCCGTTTGGGAATGTTTCATTTATAATTATGTTGTATTCATCTTTGAGCTAGTTTTTACAAAGGGGGTGTTGCCAAAATTTTAAATAAAGAAAGTGGGACTTTTAAAGAATTTGGGTTGCGATTTCAAATGTTTCAAAAACTTTTATTATCTTTTCCGTATTTTCATGGTTTAGATTTCTGGGTTTTGGCTTTCTTTTACTGCGTTACGTCTTTAGGCGTTGCGTAGTATTAGGGCCGTCACGTGCCAATTTCGGGTCGTGACAGGTTGCTTTATCTGAAGGGTTAAATCCCCATCAGTAGCAAGTATATCTTGAGAAGATTACTTGGTGTACATGGAAAAGTTGAGACTTTCAAAGCTATGCTTAAGTCCATCCAGATCCTACTTGCCACTGCTACATACCATGACTACGATATCTGGTGGTTGGGTGTCATGACTGCTTTTCTAAATGATGTTTTGGAAGAGAGTGTCTATAAGTACACAGCCAGAGGGCTTTGTAGATAATGGGAGTAGCGGAAACATGTGCAAGATGTTTTATGTAATAAAGCAGGCATTGCGGAGTTGGAACGTCTGTTTTGATGTGGTAGTCAAAGAGTTTGACTTCATCAAAATGGTAGATGAACCTTGTATATACAAAAAGGTAGTAGAGAGTATGGTGGTGATCCTCGTAGAGTACGTGGATGGCATACTCTTGATAGGGAAGGAGTTTCCTATGCTACGCTCGGTCAATCTCCGCTTATCACAACGATTCTCCATATAGGATCAAGATGATACCTCCTAAATCCTGGGTTATAGATCTATGAGATAGATCTATTTGGATGTTAGGATTCTCACTAGTTGTAGTGAGATGGTATCAATCGATCATGGGGAGAATCACTGGAAATGTTCCAGGGTGATAAGGACGACTGAATGTCAGTCGCAGGCATTGTCTTTACCCTCAGTGGAGGGATGGTATGTTGGAAGAGTTCCAAACTAGATACCGTGACTTACTAGACGATTAAAGGTAAGATACATCGTTACCAAAGATGCTACCAAAGAGGCAGTCTGGATATATATAAGTTCATGAGATGAACTTCGTTCCTACCATTGTGTGACAATGGAGTTGTGGCTTATGCCAAGGAACCCCCGTCCCATCAGAAATCCAGATATAATTCTTAGACAGTATCACCTGATCATGGAGATGGTTGATCTCCAGAGAGATCGAGATTAGGAGAGTAGACACAGAGGAAAACAGCGCGGATCCACTCACAAAGGCCTATTTCCCAGTAGAGACTTTTATGGGATGGTTGAGTATGAGATACTTTAACCACTGCTGATCGTTGGGTATGCGATACCACAACAGATGGCCCTAGTGCAAGTGGGAGATTGTTAGCTATATGTATGCCCTAGAGGTTATTACTGTACATACGATGTATATTGTAGTGGATACTTGGACATATATAGGTAGGACTTTCTTGCTCGACATGATAGTATGCTATCTGGTTGCTCTTTATCTTAACATGTACTCTGATAGTCTCTATGTTACATGTTGATAAAGCCCTTAGGATAAGTACTAGACTACCAAGACTATGATGCAGATCATACTAGTGGGGATAGTGTAGTCGCCATGTACATCCTTCAAATGTTCCTAGTCGTGGGAGTACCGAGACAGGGCATCGATACTCCAGAATAGACCAGCGTATGCGCTTCTTGACCTATATGATGGGCGATGGATGATCCCATATCCATTGGTGTTTGACATCAGAGAAGGTATACGGGTGCTCAGTGAAAACTGGGTACACTGGACGGACTCGCAGAGAACTCCCAGATGGTATAATACCTGACGTCAGATGGCAGTTCTCTGGTAACACTGGTACAGGTTAGTCTGTAGACCCCAGATCGTCATAGAGTCTTGTGTGATTCCCACTGTGCTTTGATTTCCATCATACCACGACCAATGGGGTGTGCAAAACGGTGGCTTTTGGGTACAGTCCCGAATCACTTGGAGACAATGAGCGATAGGAGGGGATTCGTCTCTCCCGGTATAGGGAGTTGATTTGCGCTGCGTTTGATTGGCTATAACTGGAAATCCCTGGCCAGGGTTGCTGAGATTTACTGGTAAGTGTTATCAGTAGTTTCTCGTACTGTTATAGACCTTATATCGACACGACTTATCAAGCTACTGGGGTCTGACGTTTACCACCCCTAGGCGAGATATGCGACATATCAGACGAAGAGACCGGACTGTACGGGAGTGTTACTGATTGGATTCGCTGGAGAAAGTACAGGCTTGCTTGTTGGTCTTCTGATCGCTCAATACCCGGGTGACCGTTACGTTTAGCAGACCGCTTGCGGCTTATGGGTGTTTGATATGATCATCACCTACTGCCGGCGTATTGACGAGTCTTTAGAGTCCTACACAGAGGTTTCCTGGCTCAAGCGAAACGGAGTAGGAGCGCATATGTGATATGTGCGGGAACGAGATTAATGCGAGTATGTGATACCGCATTATATTCTCGCGATGTGTGATATGATTGGTTATATGTGATATGGCCGAGTTATCGGATCGAGCGTTGATTCGATAAGATGTTGCATTTGATATTAGTCGGTTATATGTGATATAGCCGGATTATTAAATCAAGAGTTGATTTGATAATTTAATGTATAATTATATATTTGATATATTATAATACATTAACTAATATTTAGCTCACTATTGATTTCTTTTTCTCACATGATGTGCACATTGTGTGTGTGTGTGTATATATATATATACGCATTTGTGTACATGGATTGTGTCATGTTTGACGATACATAAAAGATGGGTGTATGAGATTAACATAATGCTAGGGTTAAGTTAGGGTTTCTATTTATGTTAAGCTAATTCAAAAGAGATTGAGTTTGCTAAAGCTTGCACAAAAGCTTATGGATAAGCTTTGACAAAGTCAACCCTTTTGTCTAGTTTAAGATATTTATCAAACCCAACCTTTAACCATAGCCATGAGTTAATTCTCTACATGAGTTAGCCATGAGGGCTTAACTGAACCATATGTCCAATAATTCATTTGGATGAATTATTCACAAGTCTTCTTCTTCTTCTTCAAGCTCCATGAAAAAGCTTGCTAGCTCTAATAGAGTTTTGAGTAAAAGTGTGAGAAAATCTATTCTAAAGTGAGCCCACCTCCTACTTCTTCATCCTCTACCACTTGCCATGTAGTAGAGTGTGTTCTCTTCACAAAGTTCATGACCTAGTGAAGGAATAGCTTGATTCAGTGTCTCCTCGACGTAGATCATCTTCGGCCTCGAAGTCATCGAAGCAAGCACGTTTGTTTCTTCATAGAGTCTCTCTAGAGTCCGGGGTTTGCGATCGCAGCGAAGGGGACTACTACACGGAGCTATTTGAAGTGAAGGACCGGACTACAAAGGTTGTAATCCCAAACTCTTAGAAGTAAAGTTGTTTACTTGCTTATAGTTTTCGCATAATCTCTAGTATACGATCTTGGTTAGGGTTGTTCGGCACGTCTAATTTTTGAATCGGGCATGGTTGATGCCTTGTAGAACCTTGTGAGAGTGCCTAGTAACCCTACAACATGTACATTTATTGTCTCTCTATTACATGTTGATAAAGCCCTTAGGATGAGTACTTGACTACCAGGACTATGATGCAGATCATACTAATGGGGACAGGGTAGTTGGTAAGTACATCCTTCACATGTTCCTAGTCATGGGAGTATCGAGACAGGGCATCGATACTCCAGAGTAGACTAGCGTATACGCTTCTCAACCCATATGATGGGCGATGGATGACCCCATATCCATTGGTGTTTGACATCAGAGAAGGTATACGTGTGCTCAGTGGAGACTGGATACACTGAACGGACTCGCCGAGAACTCCTAGATGGTATTATACCTATCGTCGGATAGCAGTTCTCTGGTGACACTGGTATATGTTAGTCTGTAGACCCGAGATCGTCATAGAGTATTGTGTGATTCCTACTGTGCTTTGATTTCCACCATATCTCGGTCAAGAGATCGTGCAAAAAGGTGGTTTTTGGATACAGTCCCGAGTCACATGGAGGCAATGGGCGATAGGAGGGGTTTCGTCTCTCCCGGTATTGGGAGTTGATGTTGCGCTATGCTCGATTGGCCATAACAGGAAATCCCTGGCCAGGGTTGCTGAGATTTACTGGTAAGTGTTATTAGTAGTTTCTCGAACCGTTATAGACCTTGCATCGGCATGACTTATCAGGCTATTGGGGTCTGACGTTATACCACCCCCAGGCTGTGATATGCGACATATTTGACGAAGAGACCGGACTGTACGGTAGTGTTACTGATTGGATTTGTAGGAGTACGAGCAGGCCTGCTTGTTGATCTTCTGATCGCTCAATACCCGGGTGGCCATTACGTTTGGCAGACCGCTTGCGGCTTGTGGGTGTTTGATATGATCATCACCTCCTGCCGGCGTATTGACGAGTCTTTAGAGTCCTACATAGAGGTTTCCTGGTTCATGCGAAACTGAGTAGGAGCACATATGTGATATGTGCGGGACCGAGATTAATGCGATATGTGATACCGTATTCTATTCTCGCGATATCAGATATCGGTCGGTTATATATGATATAGCCGGGTTATTGGATCAAGTGTTGATTTGATAAGTTGATTCATATGATATTAGTCGGTTGTATATAATATTGCCGGATTATTAAATCAAGAGTTGATTTAATAATTTAATGTATAATTATATATTTGATATATTACATTACATTAACTAATATTATCTCACTTAAGTATTTATTTTTCTCACTAATGATACATTGATATATATATGTGATATATGTTAAATGTATTGTTTTCTTTTTACACAAAATATATATGTGATATATATTTATGTGTCATGCTAGGTTACACATGCAACATGTATGTAGGAGACACACACCATGCTATGTTAAAGTTAGGGTTTTTATTTGTATTAAGTAATTCAAACATTTAGAATTAGTCATGGTTGATTTTTGTGGAAACTTGATAACCATTGACTAAGTCTACTTGTTTGTCTTGCTTAAGATATTTGTTAACCCAATATCAACCCATGACCATGGTTTATTCTCTATATAGGTTAGTATATGAGATATACTCACCTTGGGTTGTATTTCTAACCTCACATGAATTATTCATTCATCACTTCACTTCATCTTCTTCTTCGTCATGAGTTTGCTCTCTAGCTTTTGATGAAATGATGATATGTTGTGAGAAAATAAAAACTAAAGTGAGCCCATTTCCTACTTTATCATCCTCTACTATTAGCCATTTAGTTTAGGGTGTTTGCTTCACTAATCTCACCATTAGTGAAGAGATAGCATGAGCTTGAGTCTCCTCGACGTAGATCTTCTTCGGCCTCGAAGACATTAAGCAAGTGTGTTCGTTTCTTCAAGTGAACCCTCTCTAGAGTCCGGGAGTTCACCATTCGCAGTGAAGGGACTACGACATGGAGCTTTAGAAGTGAAGGACCGGTCTACAAAGGTTGTATTCCCTCATTCACTTAGATGTAAAGTGTTTACATTTAGTATCGTCGGATTTTCTAGTAACGATTCTAAGGTTAGGGTTAGCTAATACGGCCAATTTTTAAATATGGCATGAATGATGCCTCCCGAAACCTTGCTGCCGTGCTAGGTAACAGTGGTATCAGAGCCATTCTAGAAAATTAGATGATGTTTGCTAGGATTACGAAACCGAAACTACTCCGAAACACCCGATACGATAATTTAGTTTCTGTCGATTTTAAAAAGTCTTCAAATTTTTTTTAAACAACCGCAGAATGTTATATGTGATATGCCATGAACAAAGAAGAAATTCGACGCAATTTGGAGAAAAATGGGCCGGCCACATGCATGGAAAATCCGGTGTGCTCGGTTTTTTCATGGGCATTTGGCTTCAAATTTCTTCTGTGTTCCAGTCTCTGGTTTTGGTGTTTCAGGTGTTGTTTGTTTTTGCTAAATTTGCATGTGATGTTAACTTTCTGCAAAGGAAACTCGGAGTGTTTCGTATTCGTAATTCTAACATGTATTCGGGTTATTTAGACGATGTTAAAAAGTTCGAACGGATATCAATAACCCAATTTTTTCCCTAGTTGAAATTTTCCAAGAGTTGGATTTTTCCGAGTTTAAAGTTTTCAGAAAATCTTAGAAGCGATTCTGTGGACCCTCTAGAAGAACGAAAGCCTAACTCGATTCTGTGACCGTCAGAACCACCATCAAAACTTAGGGTTTGTGGTAGTTCAGCGGTGCCACAGGTGAGGCATTGGTTGACTCTTCTACGGCTGGTTCATAGGAGCTGCGGCATGTTCTGGGTATTTTTTTGAACTCCGCTCAAGTGTTGAGCTTGTTGGGAAATTTTAGGTGTTTGATTATTCGATCGAAAAGTTTAACTTCGTCTAGCTATCTGTGATTGTGATACAATATTTGGAATCCAAAAAATTAGTTATGTGATAGCTAGTTTGAATTTTATAAATTTAGCAGTTTAGTCTCATTTGATCGGTTGCCACGGAATTTTGATGTGGATCAAAAGTCCGTCGCAATTACGTAGTGTACGCGGATACTCGCCGGGTAACCTTACTAGATAGCCACGCCCAAAGCCCCGACCAAGTGGCTGTAGGAGAACCCCGTCGCCTAAAGCATCCGTTCGGGTGCTCGCGGACGCGGTGTTCCGCCTTAGTGCACTTCGTCGATGGCATCGGGGGGTGCGGCCGTCTACTAAAGTTTCCGACGAGCATTCGATCATATTATCGGGAATCTTGTTGAATTACCCGACAGGTTATTGGAAAGTGTTTTCAATATCGAGACTAAAATGCGGGGTTTATAATTGTTAGGCATGTGATGTCTAAGGAATTCATTTGGTTGGGCATGAAATCCAAAGTATATGATACATTGGGTTTATGATGTTTAAGGTGGTTGCGGATTCCAACTGTTGTAGTTTTTCACTTTCTTTTCTATGACTGTAAGTGTAATATGCGGTGTATCGCCGGTTTCGGTGCTATATGTCAACGACAACTGGGATACGCATATTTACTTACGCTGATGACATGTAATGTTATGTGTTGCTGTGATATGTTATATTGGATCGCCGTGCTCTGAATAGCCAGGTTTTTTTTATGTGAGATGAGAGTTTTTCATTTTCATTCATGTAAAAGCTTGTATGTAATATTCTTTTATTGGGGCACTTCCGGGTTGAGGATGATTTCACCATTGTATATTATTTACTTTTCCGTATTAGGATAAACTCAAGGAGGGGAGCACAAGTAACCGGGTTCTAGGGTCCAGTGGGAGACCATCTCGAGGAGTCGAGATCGGGTCTCCTAACTCTAGAATTGGTAGGGTTTCTTGCCGCTCTCGTTGGGGTCTAGGGATGTGGGTTTGGCTATTCATCACGACCGTGGAATCCGCGTTTTTACCGGCTTAAATAAAATACAGAATTCCTAGTATATCCAATATTTCATATGTGATTCTTCTGCTGCGGATATTCTGTGATGTGATCACTTGATATGTTCTGAGACGAATGCTTATATTATATATATGAGATATAATAAATATTGCTGCTTTCGTTTCTTATGCGATGCTTAGGAAGCATAACAGATGGGACTTCATTAATGGGATTAATGAAAGAAAAAGAAATCTAAAGATGTTGTAGAAACTTATTTTAAAAACTGGTAGCTCTAGTTCTTGCTTTGCATAGCGATATTCCTTGTAGAATATCCATCACCTTATTCGATAAGGAAAGAGCCGAGATCCCTTCACCGGGAGTGACCTCTTTAGCGAAACTAGCAGATGCTACAACCCACTCGGTTTGTCTTTTGATTGCTTCTATAGTTTTTGCTTTGCATAGTGTTATTTGTGAAATATCCTGCACCTTATTCGATAAGGAAAGAGCTGAGATCCCTTCACCGGGAGTGACCACTTAAGCAAAACTTGTAAAAGCCTAAAAAACACTCCTTTTTCAAAATCACTCGATTCTACAATGCTATTAAGTTCATTACAGAAAGGGTTTTCTTAAAAACCTGTCGTAGCCCTCCGTCATTTCAGATAAGTAGTATTTAGTATTCGTGCTGCGTTTGTTGACCTTGTCAAGGTGTAGTGTGCGGTAGCTGATTAGTGCTTTCTGCTAGCATATGATGCGATTGGATTAGGGTAGTCGTGCGGCCTTGTTGACCTCGTCAAGGGTCGTACCGGTGGGTTTAATTCAATCAGGAAATGATGGGTTAAACTTGACATGCGGTCTATGGTTTGTTGACCTTGTCAAGGTCATAGATCGCTTGGGGCAAAATATTTTCGGGCATTTCAAGTGTTGAAATTTGCTATGAGATTGCATACATTCTATGAGATAGTTGGATCCCGATACCCATTACGAGTAAGAGTTACTCCTAGGAGAGTTTTACACATTACAATTAGCCGATCAAGTAGGTGTCTAGAAAGGTGTTAACGGGGTTACGCCTATAGGGTTCCTAGGCACACTAGTGAGGTCTCACAAGGCATCGAACATGCCATTTTCAAAAAATCTAGGTGCCGAGAGACCCGACTACGGATCGTTTGCTAGAAAACTAGGCGAAAAAGCTAACTAGTTAACACTTAACTATGAGATACGGAAATACAACCTTTGTAGATCCGGTGCTCCACCTCCATAGCTCCGCAACGAAGTCGTCTCCGCTGTCCAAAAAGAATCCGGGCTCTAGTGTCGGCTTCGTCGGAGAATGGGCAAGCTAGGTCGTCGATGTCCATGCCGAAGATGATCTACGTCGAGGCATCGCTAAATCAAGCTCCACCTTCACCAAGCCATGAAAACTTGTGAAGGAAACACACTCTACTACTTGGCAAGAGGTAGAGGATGAAGAAATAGGAAGTGGGTAGACTTTAGAATTGGATTTCTCACTCAAATCATCAATCCACCATTGATGACCTCAAGCTTCTTTAAAGAAGAAGATGAAGAAGAAGAAGAAGAAAGTTATGATAAGATTAATTAAAATAGAAAATAAAACAATACTTATCATACTTTTAACTCTAGTTAAGTGTAGAGAATTAACTTAGGTTAGTTAAAGTGGTTAGGGTTAAGTATAGGACAAGAATAAAGACTTAGTCAAAGTTTCAAGAAACTTCAACTAAATCCAAAATATGCCACCATTTATCTTTCTTTTTCCTTTTTCCAAAAAAGAATAAATAAGAAAGATAAATGTATAAATAAAAATCAAAACCCTAACCCATTCATTACCATGGTTCATTCTTTACACTTAACCAAGTTTAGCATGCATCATCAAACATGATACAAGCAAGTGCACAAAACCATATCGCATATGCAATGCGCACACCCGAGTGAGAAAATCCATTTTAAAGTGAACCGATACTAGTTAATGCAAAGTAATATATCAAATATACAATTATGCATTAAATCATTAAATCAACACTTGATTTAACGATCCGGTCATGTCGCACATAACCGACTGGTATCATCAGTAACAACTTATCGAATCAACACTTGATCCGATAACCCGGCTATATCGCATATAACCGATCAATGTCACATTGCGAGAATCGAATACAGTATCACATACCGTATTATTCTCGGTCCCGCACATATCTCATATGCGCTCCTATTTCGTTTCGCTTGAGCCAGGAAACCTCTGTGTAGGACTCTAAAGACCCGTCAATACGCCGGCAGCAGATGATGATCATATCAAACATCCACAAGCCGCAAGCGGTCTGCTAAACGTAACGGCCACCCGGGTATTGAGCGATCTGAAGATCGACGAGCAAGCCCACTCACACTCCAGTGAATCCAACCAGTAACACTACCGTACAGTCCGGTCTGATCGTCTGATATGTCACATATCTCGCCTAGGGGTGGTAAACGTCAGACCCCAATAGCTCGATAAGTCGTGTTGATATGAGGTCTATAACTGTTCGAGAAACTACTGGTAACACTTACCAGTAAATCTCAGCAACCCTGGCCAGGGATTTCCTGTTATAGCCAATCGAACACAGCGCAACATCAACTCCCTATACCGGGAGAGACGAATCCCCTCCTATCGCTCATTGCCTCCATGTGACTCGGGACTGTACCCAAAAACCACCATTTTGCACGCCCTCTTGGACGTGGTAAGATGGAAATCAAAGCACAGTGGGAACCACACAAGACTCTATGACGATCTCGGGTCAACAGACTACTCTGTACCAGTGTCACCAGAGAACTGCCATCTGACGTGAGGTATAATACCATCTGGGAGTTCTCGGCGAGTCCGTCCAGTGTACCCAGTCTCTACTGAGCACTCGTATATCATCTCTGATGTCAAACACCAATGGATATGGGATCATCCATCGCCCATCTGTATGGGTCGGGAAGGTATACGCTAGTCTACTCTGGTATATCGATGCCCCGTCTCGATATACCCTCGACTAGGGACTTTGAAGGATGTACTTATGGACTACCATGTCCCCACTAGTATGATCCGCATCATAGTCCAGGTAGTCAAGTACAGATCCTAAGGGCTTTACCAACATGTAACAGAGAGACAATCAGCATACACGTTAAGGTAAAGGGTAACCAGATAGCATACTATCATGTCGAGCAAGAAAGTCCTCCCTATATATGTCCCAGCATCCACTACAATATACATCCTATGTATAATAATGGCCTCTAGGGCATACATATAACTAACAATCTCCCACTTGCACTAGGGCCATCTGATAGCAGTGGTTGTAGTATCTCATACTCAACCATCCCATAAAAGTCTCTCTCTGGGAACAGGCCTTTGTGAGTGGATCCGCTGTGTTGTCCTCTGAGTCTACTCTCCAAACCTCGATCACCCTGGAGATCAACCATCTCCATGATCAAGTGATACTGCCTTGGAATATGTCTGGATCACTGATGGGACCGGCGTTCCTTGGCATAAGCCACAACTCCATTGTCACACAATGGGAGGAACATATTTCATCTCATGAACCAATATACACCCAAACAGCCTCTTTGGTAGCATCTTTAGTAGCGATGTATTCAGCCTTTATCGTCTAGTATGTTACGGTATCTAGCTTGGAACTCTTCCAACATACCGTCCCTCCACTGAGGGTAAAGACAATGCCTGTGACTGACATTCAGTCGTCTTTATCACCCTGGAACCCTTCCAGTGATTCTCCCCAGGATCGATTGATACCGTCTCACTACATCTAGTGAGAATTCTAACATCCATTTAGATCTATCTCATAGATCCAAAACCCAGGATTTAGTAGGTATCATTTTGATCCTATTGGAGAATCCTTGTGATAAGCGGAGATCGACCGAGCGTAGCATAGGAAACTCCTTCCCTATCAAGAGTATGTCATCCACGTACTCTACGAGGATCGTCATCATACTCCCTACTACCTTTTTTGTTTATACTAGGTTCATCTACCATTTTGATGATGTCAACTTCTTTGACTAATCCATCAAAACAGATGTTCCAACTCCGCGATGCCTGCTTTATCCTATAAAGCATCTTGCACACGTTTCCGCTGCTCCCACTGTCTACGAAGCCCTCTGGCTGTGTACTTATAGACGCACTCTTCTAAAACATCATTTAGAAAAGCAGTCATGACACCCAACCACCAGATATCGTAGTCATGGTATGTAGCCGTGACAAGTAGGATCTGGATGGACTTAAGCATAGGTACGGGAAAAGGTTTCATCATTATCCACAGCTGGTCAATGATGCAAACTTTTAACAAGTCTAGCTTTGAAAGTCTCAACTTTTCGATGTACACCAAGTAATCTTCTCAAGATATACTTGCTCCTGATGGGGATTTAACCCTTCAGATATAGCAACCAAAGTCCATACTTTGTTGGTGTATAAGGATTCCATCTCAGATCGATAAGCATCCAGCCATTCTTACAGAGTCTTACTCCTGATGGCCTGCTCAAAGCTAGTTGGGTCATCATCTTATGACGCAATCCTCGCTCCCACTGTCATAGAGAACCCGAAGTATCTCTCAGGTGGGTGAGGAACCCTACTAGATCGGCGGAGAGGCTGAGGTTCGTTGGTATCTACTGAATCCTTTGGTTGTACCAAATCATCAGCTGTAGTTTGTATAGCTGGAACATTTCTAGTTCTACATTACAGACCTTGCCTCGAGCTTGTCCGGATTTTGCTTTTAGACATAGGCCGGACAACCCCAAATCTTAACTAACTTAAGATATGGGCTCTTCCCTTTCCATATCATATATGAAGTGGTAGGCAACTGATTTGATTTGAACCCTATTCAATAGGTATGCAGCTTCTCAAGCGCATAACTCCCTTAAGGAAAAAGGTAACTCAGTAGTACTCATCATAGAGCACACCATATCAAATAGGGTGTATCTGCTCCGCCCTGACATACCATCGTGCAATGGTGTATACGGAGGAGTAATGCTGAGAGAGAATCTCATTCTCCTTTAGAATAATCCAGGATTTCCGTGCTCAAGTATTCTCCTCCTCGATCGCATCAAAGGACATAATACTTATACCCGTGTTTTGGTTCTCTACTTCTAACTTATATTCTGTGAATATCTTAAAAGGTTCGGACTCATGTTTCAACAAGAACATAGGTCTGAATCTCGAAAGATCATCAGAGAATGTAATGAAGTACAAAGAACCAGTCCTGGCATATGTAGACAGGGGACCTTACATACATCAACATGTATCATCCCAAGAGTTTACTAACTCTTTCTCTGTTTCCAATAAACAGAGCTTGTGTCATTTTATCTTTGTGACATGACTGGCAAGTTTCACAAGATGTAAATTCAAACTGATTTAAATATGCATCTAAATGTAACTTCAGCTAGTCGGGTCGCATTGATATGACCTAGTCTACAATGCCTCAAGAAGGAATCGTTCAATTCTGAACTCTTCCTCTTGTGTGTGTTCTGTATACTAAGAACTGTAGTTTGATTTAGAACATTAATGCTTTTAGATAACGTGCCTGAACCGATCAACTTTTGATATAGGAAATGTTCAAAACATTATCCAACAATACAAAATTTTATCATTTCTTTACTAATAAAGAGACTGACATGATTTTGTATATCAGGTTCGGTATCTAACAACATTCGTTCAGAATCAATGTATTCGTAATACAGGGTGACAGTGACCAACAGACTTGGCTGCAACACTTGCCCCGTTTTCTGCCTCATGAAACTTATCACCCGTTCTCAGTTCTCTACCTATCTGTAGCCCTATGTAACAGATTACATATCTGGGATCCTGATCTGGTATCACATACCCAGGACGTAAAGGATACTGAGAAACAGTTCTCTGTAATGAACACACCCGAAGATGATGCATCAGCATGCACTCTCTTCGTTTGGGCGGCACGGGAAATCTGGTATTCCCCAATTTCCTGCTCTGTCTTATAACAATTATAAGTTGGAGCGGGACCAACGTCCCCCAGCTCAGTATAACAAGCGGGTTCGGTCAATAATCCGTTTTATTATCTTGATTAAGGCGTGATATGGTCGCTACCTGGAGAGAGAGAGAAGAAAACACTCAGCGTGCGCTCTTGCAAGAATAGATTGGTTATTATTTTATCTAATCAGGATGGCTCCCACTGCTTTTTATCAAATCTTCCTTCAAACCCTAAAAGGAAAGACTAGCCGGGATTAATTACACACTACAAGTTCGCCAATCTTTCAGCCAGGCTGGTGTCGGTACTTTGAGGGAGGTCCCCCGTGCTTTCGCACGAACCTAATTAATGTAAACCTCGTTTTCCCAGAGGCGTAACCTCGTTAACACCTTTCTAGACACCTACTTGATCGGCTAATTGTAATATGTAAAACTCTCCCAGGAGTAACTCTTACTCGCAGCAGGTATCGGGATCCAACTATCTCATAGAAGGTATGCAATCTCATTGCAAATTTCAACACTTGAAATTCCCGATAATATTTTGCCCCTAACGTGCTATGACCTTGACGAAAGCCAACAAACCATAGCCCGCTAGTCAAGTTCAACCCGTACATTTCTTGATCGAATTAAACCCACCCGCACGACCCTTGACGAAAGCCAACAAAGCCGCACGACTACCCTAATCCAATCGCATCGTATGCTAGCAGATAAGCAGCATATAGCTACCGCACACTGCACCTTGACGAAAGCCAACAAATGCAGCACGAATACTATATACAACTTATCTGAAATGACGGAGGGCTACGACAGGTTTTTCTGAAAACCTATTGCGTAATGAACTTGATATCGTTGTAGAATCAAATGATTTTAAAATGGAGTGCTTTTGAGGCTTTTCTAGTTTTGCTAAAGGAATCACTCCCGGTGAAGGGATCGTCGGTCCTTTCCTCGTCGAATGAGGTGCTGGATATATCACATATATCACTGTGCAAAGCAAAAACTCTTAAAAACAATCAAAAGACAAACCGAGTGTGTAGCATCTGCCAGTTATTGCTAAAGGAGTCACTCCCGGTGAAGGGATCTCGGTCCTTTCCTTATCGAATAAGGTGCAGGATATATCATATACACCTCTGTGCAAAGCAAGAACTGTAGCTACCTGTTTTATTTTGAAATTCGATTCTACAACATCTTAGGTTTCTTTTATTTCATTAATCACATTAATGAAGTCCCATCATTTAAGTACCTAAACATCACAGATAGATATGATGTACACTTATGCCATCCGCATTCGCCTCGATGTCCCCTCGTGCACCGTTAGGTTAGGTAACTAACGACAGAGCAGGGCAGGGCTAGCGCGGGTGTAAAATATAAGTAACGTCTATATAATATATCATATATACTATATACTATATCCATCACATAAACACATCAGAGATAATGCAGCAGAAGAAACATATGAAATATTGGATATACTAGGACGTCCGTGTTTTCAATACGAGCCAGTATAAAACACGGATTCCACGGTCGTGATGAATAGCCAAACCCACACCCCTAGACCCCTACGAGAGAGGCAAGCAACCCTACCAATTCCAGAGTTAGGAGACCCGGACTCGACTCCTCGAGTTGGTCTCCTACTGGACTCCAGAACCCGGTTACTTGTGCCCTCCTCCTTGGGTCTATCCTAGTGCGGAAAAGTAAATAATATACAAACGGTGACTACTTCCGCAACCTGGAAGTGCCCCAAATAAAAGAATATTACATACAAGTTTTTACATGAATGAAAATGAAAAACACTCATCTCACATAAAAACCCCCGGCTATTCAAACACGACGATCCAATATAACATATCCAGCAACACATAACATCACATGTCATCAACGTAAGTAAATATGCGCATCCCAATTGTCGTTGACATATAGCAACGAAACCGGCGATATCACATAATACACTTACGGTCACAGAAAAGAAAATGTAAAACTACAACAGTTGGAATCCGCAATCTCTTTAGACATCGCATGCCTAATCAAATGAATTCTTTAGACATCGCATGCCTAACAATTATAAACCCCGCATTTTAGTCTCATTATCGAAAACACTTTTCAATATTAAGTCGGGCAATTCAACAAGATTCCCGACATCCTGATCGAATGCTCGTCGCAAACTTCAGTAGGCGGCCGCACCCCCTGACGCCGTCGACGAAGTGCACCAAGGCGGAACACCGCTGTCGCGAGCACCCGGACGGATGCTTACGGCGACGGGGTTCTCCTACAGTTACTTGGTCGGGGCTATGGAGTGAGGCTGTCTATTAAGTTTATCCGGCGAGTATCCGCGTACGCTACGTGATTGCGACGGACTTTTGATCACATCAAAATTCCGTGGCAACCGATCAAGTGAGACTAAACTGCTATGTTTATAACATTCATTCAGTTATCTCATAACTTATTGTGAATTCCAATTATTGTATCACATTCCAGATAAACATAAAATGTTAAACTTTCCGATTGAATATTCGAACACCCAAGTTTTCCCGAAACAGGTCAACACATGAAATAAGTCTAACAACATTCAGTTCGTGCCTCAGTACCAACGGTCCAGCCGTAGAAGGGTCAAGCCAACGCCTCACATGTGGCACGCCGTACTGCCCCAAACCCGAAGGTTCAAAGGGCAGTTCAAGACGGTCACATAATCGAGTTAAGGTTTGTTGTCTTCTAGAGGGACCATCGCGTTACTTGCACTACTTAGAACGTCGTTAAACTACGGAAAAATCCAACACTTGGAAATTTCCCGACAGGGGAAAAATTGGGTATTTATATCCGGTCGAACTTTTTAACATATTCTAAAAATTTATCTGGAAAGCCACATAGACAAAATTTGATACTCCGATCGAAACACCGAATCCCCAAAACAACTGCAGAAAATTCAACTCTTGAATAAATATTAAAAATTCCCAGAAAATCCAACTCCAGAAAATAGGAATTACTGTGCAAAGAAAAGTCAAAGAGTCTACAGTCTCGCCGCGGAACCGCCGCGCCACGTGGGCTTAGGCCGCGGTTCCGCGCCGTCATGACGGAGTTACTGCTCCGTTTTGCACAGTATTTCATAATAAACCCTGCTTGATTTTCTGGATATTTTTAATCTTGAAAAATCCACATTTTTAAAAATTGGACAGAGAGCATGTTTGTGATCGGGTTTCGGGTTCGTTCGGACTTCAAATTCCGTCTAGACTTCGCCTAAGGCTCTAGCTAGGCTCTGATACCACTGTAGGGTTCCTAGGCACACTAGTGAGGTCTCACAAGGCATCGAACATGCCATTTTCAAAAAATCTAGGTGCCGAGAGACCCGACTACGGATCGTTTGCTAGAAAACTAGGCGAAAAAGCTAACTAGTTAACACTTAACTATGAGATACGGAAATACAACCTTTGTAGATCCGGTGCTCCACCTCCATAGCTCCGCAACGAAGTCGTCTCCGCTGTCCAAAAAGAATCCGGGCTCTAGTGTCGGCTTCGTCGGAGAATGGGCAAGCTAGGTCGTCGATGTCCATGCCGAAGATGATCTACGTCGAGGCATCGCTAAATCAAGCTCCACCTTCACCAAGCCATGAAAACTTGTGAAGGAAACACACTCTACTACTTGGCAAGAGGTAGAGGATGAAGAAATAGGAAGTGGGTAGACTTTAGAATTGGATTTCTCACTCAAATCATCAATCCACCATTGATGACCTCAAGCTTCTTCAAAGAAGAAGATGAAGAAGAAGAAGAAGAAAGTTATGATAAGATTAATTAAAATAGAAAATAAAACAATACTTATCATACTTTTAACTCTAGTTAAGTATAGAGAATTAACTTAGGTTAGTTAAAGTGGTTAGGGTTAAGTATAGGACAAGAATAAAGACTTAGTCAAAGTTTCAAGAAACTTCAACTAAATCCAAAATATGCCACCATTTATCTTTCTTTTTCCTTTTTCCAAAAAAGAATAAATAAGAAAGATAAATGTATAAATAAAAATTAAAACCCTAACCCATTCATTACCATGGTTCATTCTTTACACTTAACCAAGTTTAGCATGCATCATCAAACATGATACAAGCAAGTGCACAAAACCATATCGCATATGCAATGCGCACACCCGAGTGAGAAAATCCATTTTAAAGTGAACCGATACTAGTTAATGCAAAGTAATATATCAAATATACAATTATGCATTAAATCATTAAATCAACACTTGATTTAACGATCCGGTCATGTCGCACATAACCGACTGGTATCATCAGTAACAACTTATCGAATCAACACTTGATCCGATAACCCGGCTATATTGCATATAACCGATCAATGTCACATTGCGAGAATCGAATACAGTATCACATACCGTATTATTCTCGGTCCCGCACATATCTCATATGCGCTCCTATTTCGTTTCGCTTGAGCCAGGAAACCTCTGTGTAGGACTCTAAAGACTCGTCAATACGCCGGCAGCAGATGATGATCATATCAAACATCCACAAGCCACAAGCGGTCTGCTAAACGTAACGGCCACCCGGGTATTGAGCGATCTGAAGATCGACGAGCAAGCCCGCTCACACTCCAGTGAATCCAACCAGTAACACTACCGTACAGTCCGGTCTGATCGTCTGATATGTCACATATCTCGCCTAGGGGTGGTAAACGTCAGACCCCAATAGCTCGATAAGTCGTGTTGATATGAGGTCTATAACTGTTCGAGAAACTACTGGTAACACTTACCAGTAAATCTCAGCAACCCTGGCCAGGGATTTCCTGTTATAGCCAATCGAACACAGCGCAACATCAACTCCCTATACCGGGAGAGACGAATCCCCTCCTATCGCTCATTGCCTCCATGTGACTCGGGACTGTACCCAAAAACCACCGTTTTGCACGCTCTCTTAGACGGGTAAGATGGAAATCAAAGCACAGTGGGAACCACACAAGACTCTATGACGATCTCGGGTCAACAGACTACTCTGTACCAGTGTCACCAGAGAACTGCCATCTGACGTGAGGTATAATACCATCTGGGAGTTCTCGGCGAGTCCGTCCAGTGTACCCAGTCTCTACTGAGCACTCGTATATCATCTCTGATGTCAAACACCAATGGATATGGGATCATCCATCGCCCATCTGTATGGGTCGAGAAGGTATACGCTGGTCTACTCTGGTATATCGATGCCCCGTCTCGATATACCCTCGACTAGGGACTTTGAAGGATGTACTTATGGACTACCATGTCCCCACTAGTATGATCCGCATCATAGTCCAGGTAGTCAAGTACAGATCCTAAGGGCTTTACCAACATGTAACAGAGAGACAATCAGCATACACGTTAAGGTAAAGGGTAACCAGATAGCATATTATCATGTCGAGCAAGAAAGTCCTCCCTATATATGTCCCAGCATCCACTACAATATACATCCTATGTATAGTAATGGCCTCTAGGGCATACATATAACTAACAACGCCCCTGTGAAAACGAGGTTTATTTTAATTAGGTCCGTGCGAAAGCACGGGGAACCTCCCTCAAAGTACCGACACTGGCCTGGCCGAAAGATTGGCGAACTTGTAGGGTGTAATTAATCCCGGCTAGTCTTACCTTTTAGGATTTGACGGTAGATTTGACTAAAACAGTGGGAGCCATCCTGATTAGATCAAATAATAACCAATTTGATCTTGCAAGAGCGCACGCAGAGTGTTTTCTTCTCTCTCTCACTTGGTAGCGACTATGCCACGCCTTAATCAAGATAATAATATGGATGCATTGACCGAACCTGCTTATTATACTGAGCTAGGGAACGTTGGTTCCGCTCTATCTTATAATTGTTATAAGTCCGAGCAGGAAATAAGGAAATATCCGGGTTCTCATGCGACCCAATTGAAGAAAGTGCATGTTGATGCATATTCTTCGGGTGTCCTTATTACCGAGAACTGTTTCTCAGTATCTTCTACGTCCTAGGTATGAGATACCGGATCAGGATCCCACATATGTAAGAGTTACATGGGCTACAGAAAGGTAGAGAACTGAGAATGGGTGATATGTCTCTAAGTGTTTGAGAATGGTGCAATTGTTGCAACCAAGTCTGTTGGCAGATATCACCTTGTATTAATACATTGATTCTGAACAAATGTTATTAGATAATGAACCTGATATACAACATTACATCAGTTTCTTTATTAAGTTAAAGAAGGATATAATTCTGTATTGGAGGATAATGTTGTGAACATTTTCCTGAATCAAGAGTTGATTCGATCAGGCACGTTAGATAATAGCATATACGTTTTAAATCAAACCACAGTTCAAAATATCTAGAACACACACAAGAGGAGTAGTTCAGAAATGAACGGATCCTTCTTGTGGCATTATAGACTAGGTCATATCAAGGCGACACGACCAGCTAAGTTATATAAGGATGAATATGAGAATCTGTTCGAATTTTCATCTTATGATACTTGCCAGTTTTGTCTCAAAGATAAAATGACCGATACCCCGTTTACTGGAAAAAGAGAAAGAGTTAGTGAACTCTTGGGACGCATACATGATGATGTATATGGTCCTATGTCTACAAATGCCAAGGTTGGTTCTTGGTACTTCATTACATTCATCGACTATCTCTCAAGATTCGGACATATATTGTCACGACCCGAAAATTGGCACGTGACGGCCCTTAAACTACGCAACGTCTCCAAGCGTAACGCAATTTAAGTAAGCCGAAAACCCAGCAATCTAAACCATCAAAAGTAGTAAGTGATAATAGCATTTTCCAAAACTTTTAAAATCTCAAACCAAATTCTTTAAAGTCCAACTTTACTTTCTTAAAAATTTTGGCAGCACCTCTTTTGTAAAAACTAACCCCAAAAATGGGTACAACATAAATATAAGTAAAGCATCCCCAACGGGAGCAAATCCACGCCCAACGGCGGAAAACAACCACCACAACAGATATACGACGCCGTAGCGAAGAAATAAAATACGATATAAGTAAAAATGCATAAAAGACATCCAAGTCACCAAAATATACAATATCGTTCTCACATCAAGTCTCTAAGTCATACACATGAACGTGGTAGATGGAGAGTACAGGATAAAACGAATATACAATACGCAACATCGGATAACCGTAAAACCCACCTATAGCAAAACTGTACACAGTCAGCTGTAGCGATATCCGTTGCAAAAGATGATACGAAAGATGAAAGCCTGCCGCAACCGCCCTGAGGGACTACCTGGAAAACACTGTGGCACAATGGGGGTGAGTTGCCAACTCGTGAATAGTAAATAACATATGCAGGTAATCGCAAGTATGCACGTACAGCGCGAATCTAACATATGCAAGCTAATAGCAATGATAGTCATATGCATGCAACAGTCATGAAAGATACTCTAGCAGGTACAACTAATACATGAAGCAAGAATATGACAATATGTATGCAACAATCATGTAAGGTACTCTTTTAGGTACTACTAATACATGAAGCAATGATATGACAATGTATATATGCAACAGTCATGAAAGGTACTCTAGCAGGTACAACTAATACATGAAGCAATGCATATAAAATAAAAGTATGTAAATGCAACGGTCATGGAAGGTACTCTATCAGGTACTACTAATACATGAAGCAGTGCATAAACAATAAATGCGGAGTATGGGATAAAACATGTCATTCCCACGGAATCCTGACCTCGTGGTAGGACCAAAGTCCATCAAGACAATCCAAATCCCAATTTCCTCAAAACAGCCCCCAAATTGGCTCTCATATCATGTAAGTCTCATAAACCCCGAATGTACAACATCAAGTAAATCTCATATATCCTGTATCCAATATCAAGTGAATCCCATATATCCTGAATCCAATATCAAGTGAAACTCATATATCCTGAATACGTATATTTGCATGAATAATTATGATGGTGTATATGAATTGATATGTATACATATATATTAGCGTCCCATTCCACTAATATATATATATATATATATATATACATACATATATAACAGCGTCCCATTCCACTGTTATATATACTTAGGAGTAAAAATATCATGAAACCAAGTGTCAAGCATCGACACATAAATACTGATCTATCAGGTGCTGTCACCACGACTGGCCCCCTGATAGGTACGTATCATACGCTATCCCGAAAACCCGAGTGCCCAGCTTCGACCCTCGTCTTTCGACGTATCCATACGTACATGACCCCGGCCTGTATCTCCACGATACCCGTCGAGTCAAAGGTACTGTCATCGGTAGGTATGGTTCCCCTGTCAGGCTCAATCGGCAAGGTCCTTCAATCTTCTTGCCCCGGGGTATCTCTGGGCCCCACCATGTACCCTCACACGGCCAACTACGCCTCCTCGTATGGGTATATATATCAGAACCGATAAATCTCATGGTGGCTGCTGAAATATCATATCAAGAGAAACCGGGTTTTTCAAATAATGCATAATTTCATGAAACTACCACGGTTCTCAAATTCAGAAAACATCATGAAAAATCCATATCTCAATGCGAAAATCCATGAATATAATATATGCAACATAAAACTGTAATGTGAGCATATAAAGGAAAAGCCGCTATTTAACTGCAACAAGTTAAAATATATATATCATGCGGTTCCTAATTTCTCCAAGTCTATATAACATCAAGTAAAGGTGAACATGTAGCTATAGCCAAATATATGTGTAAACATGCAGGTATGGCAAAGTATATGTATCCACCTATCAGTAATGATGTAATATACCCTCCAGGTATAAGTGTAAGTATGAATGCGAGATATACATGTAGCTATGTCTCATATGTGTATATACCTATCACTAATGGTACAATACCATATAGGTATATAGGTAACTAGCATGTAAGCATGTCAAGGCATATGTGTAAGCATGTAGGTATACAGGTATGCTATATGTCATATGTACAAAAGGAAATAGGGATCATGTCTCAATGTCCCTAAACAATACAATATCACGTATGTAAAGGTGTTGTGCGTGTCATGGCAATTATTGACGGTGTGTGTATAGCATACAATTAGTGCTCGTGAAACATGAACCGTCAATAATGGTGTTGTGTCTCATTAATACTAAGTCCATACACAAGGAAATGAGATAAGCAACAAAGGTATACATGCACAATCAATATCCGTATACTTCTAACTAATAGTCATGTCATTTGATCTAGCCCAGACACATAACGCCATGCGGGCGATCCCCCTGTAGATATTAAATCTACTCACCAACCATCCTGGCTAAGTAAAGCCAACAACTCGCTTTCCCTTCTTCGTAGCGCCCGAAGTTCCCGCCTGCGATCCTGAAAGCAAATAATCACATAACAAGTATATATTAGCAATCGACCAATAACACGTACCAACTACGTTTGACCGACGCACCAACTCCAAACATACTCTCAAGTGTTCGTCAAGTGGCTAACGCGCATAGCGATACTACGAAACCAACTCAAGAGCAAAAGCTACACAAAGACACGAACGACATCGGCACGACTTTAGCTAGGAACGCAAAGTAACACAACTACCAAGCATAGACCCTGATCGTACCGATTGCGCATTCAAAACATAATAATAAACGTGGAATCTAATATAAATAACGTCGCAACATCAAAAGAAACCCACGCCTAAACTTACCGAAAACTAGTAAGCAACATATATTATTTTAGCACAAAACTACAAGTTTTTACCAAAACTAGAATTTGTAAATATCACAATATAGCAAGGTTAAACCATCCAAACCATTACTATAATTTTAAATCTCACTTAATTAGGATTAGTAAAAGTTTTGTTTTCTAATTAGCTTAATTAACCAATTAGGAAAATAACATTTAACAAACTAGCAAACTAGGTTAAGTTTTCATCAAGCATAACTTAACAATTAACCCTTTTTACTAATTAAAACCTAACTTGATTAACAAAAAACCATTTCTTGAATTTCAAAACATGCATATTAAAGCTTTAAATTAATATCTAATAAGCTAATTAATGATTTAGAACAACAAAGAGAGTTTAGGATTAGGGTTTATACCTCCACAAAAGATCCAAAAATCAAGTTTGCTAGCCGAAAAGTCCAAGATTGAAGTAGAGAGAATGTAGAATACTTTGCCTCAAGGCACCCAATGAATTGGGTGAAGGTTAAATTGAATTTGCCTTGGAGTGATGAAATGAGCTTAAGATTTGCAAAATGAATCATTTTTCACCATGAATGGGGCTCGGCCAAAGTGGGGCTGCACATATAGTGCTCGGCCAAAGTGGGAGAGGGTGAGCATAACAAAGAAAGTGGTGACCTTATACAAATATCATCACAAAAGATCTTAAGAAAACAAAACCAATTAAAGTTTTAGCCACCTCACCTCATGACTCACACAATGACTCACAATCAATTCCAAAATCCCCACTCCACTAGAAGATTCGGCTAAAGCAAATGATGAAGAAAATTTGGCCAAAAATGAAACACAAACCTTAACCAATAATTAAATGCATAAATAACAACTTAAAATAATAATTTAATTAGGGAAAAATTCTGTGTGAACCAAAACTTCCCATTGACCCCCAAAGCCCATGCACTAGCTTCATTCTAGCTAAACTAGGTGCCGTTAAGTCTATACAGAAGTTTGATCACAATCGGGTTAAAACGGAAAACACCGACTATTTTACCCAAAAAACGGAAAATCACCTAAACGATTTCTAAAACGTTACATATGTTCCTGTTGAAACATGAGTCTGAAACTTTTGAGAAATTCAAGGAATATAAGCTTGAAGTTGAGAACCAGACGGGTGGAAGTATTAAAGTCCTTCGATGTGATCGAGGAGGAGAATACTTGGGCATGGAGTTCCTGGATTATTTAAAGGAGAATACTTGGGCATGGAGTTCCTTGATTTTCTAAACAGGGAATGAGATTCTCTCTCAGCTTACTCCTTCGTATACACCACATCACAATGGCGTATCGGGGCGGAGGTATCGCACCCTATGAGATATGGCACGCTCTATGATGAGTACTGCTGAGTTATCTGTTTCCTTTTGGAGTTATGCACTTGAGAAGCTGCATACCTATTGAATGGGGTTCTATCCAAATTAATGCCTACCACCTCATATGAGATATGGAATGGAAAGAGATCATATCTTAAACGAGTTAAGATATGGGGTTGTTCGGCCTATATTGAAAGGCAAAATCCGGACAAGCTCGAGGCAAGGTCAGTTCTGTATAAGTTTGTTAGGATATCCCAAACATTTGCGAGGGTATATATTCTACCTAACTGAGGAGCAAAAGGTGTTTTGTTTCATAGCATGCCACCTTTTTTAGAAAAGGAATTTCTTGTGAAGAAATTAGTGGTCATGAAGTAGAACTGGAAGGAGTTCCAGCTAGACAAACTAACAGCTGATGATTTGGTGAAACCAAAGAATTCAGTAGTCTCCAACGAGTCTCTGCCTCTCCGCGAATCTGGTAGGGTTCCTCATCCACTTGAGAGATACTACGGTCTTCTCGGTGACAGTGGGAGTGAGGAATGCATCATGGTAGATGATGGTCCAACTAGGTTCAGGCAGGCCATCACGAGTAGGGACTCTATGTAAAGGCTGGATGCTATGCGATCAAAGATGGAATCCATGTACACCAACAAAGTATGACTTTGGATGTTGCACCTGAAGGGGTAAAACCCATTGGGAGCAAATGGATCTTGAGAAGATTCTTGGTGTAGATGGAAAAGTTGAGACTTTCAAAGCTATGCTTAAGTCCATCAGGATCAATGCGTGCATCGCGGAGTTGGGACATCTGTTTTGATGTGGTAGTCAAAGAGTTTGACTTCATCAAAATGGTATATGAACCTTGTATATACAAGATGGTTGTAGATGTTAGTTATATATATGCCCTAGAGGCCATTGTTGTACATATGATGTATATTATGATGGATGCTTGGATATATATAGAGAGGACTTTCTTGCTCGACATGATAGTATGCTATTTGGTTTCCCTTTATCTTAACATGTTGACTTGTATTAGTTTATTGTCTTGCTCTCACATGTTGATAAATCCCTTAGGATATGTACTCGACTACTGGGACTGTGATGAGATCACACTAGTGGGGCCAGGGTAGTCAAAGAGTACATCCTATAACTGTTCCTAGTCGAGGGTGTGTCGAGACAGGGCATCGATACACCAGAGTAGACTAGCGTATACGCATCTTGACCCATATGATGGGCGATGGATGATCCCATATCCATTGGTGTTTGACATCAAAGATGGTATACGGGTGCTCAGTGGAGACTGGGTACACTGAACGGACTCGCCGAGAACTCCCAGATGGTGATATACCACACGTTAGATGGCAGTTCTCCTGTGACACTGGTACAGGGTAGTCTGTAGACCTGAGATCGTCATAGAGTCTTGTGTGATTCCTACTGTGCTTTGATTTCCACCTTACCACGTCCAAGAGGGCGTGCAAAATGGTGGCTTTTGGGTACAGTCCCGAATCACATGGAGGCAATGAGCGATAGGAGGGGTTTCGTCTCTACCGGTATAGGGAGTTGATGTTGTACTGTGTTCGATTGGCTATAACTGGATGTCCCTGACCAGGGCTGATATGGAGTGCTGCTGGTAAGAGTTATCAGTAGTTTCTCGACCCGTTATGAGCCTTACATCGACACGACTTATCGGTTACTGGGGTCTGACATATACCACCCCTAGACTAGATATGCAACATATCAGACGAAGAGACCGGACTGTACGGGAGTGTTACTGATTGGATTCACAGGAGAATGTACATGCTTGCTTGTTGATCTTCTGACCGCTCAATACCTGGGTGGCTGTTACGTTTAGCTGACCGCTTACATCTTGTGGGTGTTTGATATGATCATCACCTACTGCCGGCGTATTGACGATTCTTTAGAATCCTACACAGAGGTTTCCTGGCTCAGGCAAAACGGAGTAGGAGCACATATGTGATATGTGCGGGACCGAGAATAATACGATATGAGATACCATATTCTATTCTCACAATATGAGATATCGGCCGGGTATATGAGATATAACCGGGTCATCGGATCAAGTGTTGATTCGATGAAATGGTACATGTTATATTAGTCGGTTATATATATTATAGCCGGGTTATCGGTTCAAGTGTTGATTCGATAATTTAATGTATAATTATATATGTGATATATTTCGTTACGTTAACTAATATAATCTCGCTTTATTGATTCATTTTCTCACGGGATAATACATTGATATATATGCGATATATGTTAATTGTATTATTTTCTATTGTTACAAAATATATTGTATATGTGATATATAATATTGTAACATGTTAGGGTTACAAATTTAACAATGGTTTAGGGTTTAAACTTGGTTAGGGTTTGGATTAGGGTTAGCTTTTGCATGAAGCTTTGACTTTATCCTTAAGCTTGATATTTTGTGAAGATATTCTTTAACCCAATCCAAACCTCAACCTCTAGTTAATTCTCTATAAGGGTTAACTCTCTCTCATGCTTAACCCTAGGTTAGATTTGTAACCACTACAATAATTCATTGTTCATCACAAAAGGAATTATCCATTCATTCTTCTTCTTCTTCTCTTTTTTTTGCTTTGAGAAAGCTTGCTAGTTTTTCTTTTTGTGGTGAATAAAAGTGAGAATTTGAAAACAAAAGAGAGCAATATTCCTACTCCATCATCCTCATCTAATCTAGCCAATTAGATTAGGGTGTTCACCTCTCGAGAAGAGAGAGAGCTTGAGTTATAGAAACTTCAAGGTAGATCATCGGAGAAAAGGAAGACTACAAGCTAGCATGGATCGTTCGAGTTTTGGAGCCTCTCATGAGTCTGGGAGATCATGGATCGCGGTGAAGGGACTTCTACTCGGAGCTTATGAAGTGAAGGAGCGGACTACAAATGTTGTAATCCCTCACTTTTAGTTGTAAAGATGTTTACTTGCATGTTAAACCCTAATAATCTAGCAAAGATCCGGGCTTTGGGTTGTTCGGCATGTCTAAAATTTTATTCGGGCATGGTTGATGCCTTCTTGACCCTTGTAAGAGTGCCTAGGAACCCTGCAGTGGTATCAGAGCCTAGCTAGAGCATTAGGCGACGTGTATACGAAGTTAAAACTCCGATCGAACCCCGAAACGATGTTTTGAACCCCTCTCTGGATATTTTTTAAAAACTGTGATTTTTCTGAATTAAAAATGCTTAAAAATACCAGCAGGAAATTATAAGAATAACTGTGCAAAACGACAGGGTAAGCCGTGTAAGTCCATGTCACGCACCCCACGAACTTGCGGGGAGGTGGAATATATGAAAAACGATTATCAAAGCTTTGTAACACGGACTTGAGCGCATTAATCGTTTCTAAACCGTTACTAGCAAACTACGAAAGGTTTAACTACTCGGATTCAAAGTTATACCTCACGTTACTTGTCCTCGGGTCTTCATCGCGGTCCTCCACTCCTCGTAGGCTTGTTGGAACATCGGCACCTCAACGGCCTCCTCGAATCAAAGATGATCCACCCGAGAGCTCTTACTACAAGTTTGATCTCTAACTTGAGATAACTAGGTAACTCAAAGTGCTAATCTAAGCTACCTAGGGGATATAGAGTGAGGTTATGGATGTATTAGTCTAGCTAACCCTTGATCTCAACACATGAGAGGTTAGGGTTAGGGTTTCAAGAATGAGAGCTTGAGGAGAGAGAAGGTGAGAAAGTGAATTACTTTGGATGAATGAAATCATTTGAGTATATATGAAACATATGATATTATTAAGTAAATAATAAATTAAGCATTATCATTATGTTTCATTAATACCCCAAGTGATTCATCATATGAGTCATATAAATCATTAAATGAATCATTAACTCATTGCATGAATCACTAATCCAATTAATGCAAATGCCACCTTAGCCCCCAGTCACCATGCTTCTAGAAGCTTTCCGGAAAATTACGAGAACGCCCTTCCAATCCGTGAAAACACGGAAAAACTTTAGACTGTATAAATCCAATAACCTGATACTAGAATATGGCTTAAACGAAAGCCGGCTAGTAAAAACTGTCCGAACGCCGTACGTGCGTTTAAACACATATGCGTACGAACCCTTGTCGTAAAACTATACGACCTCTATATCGTTTCGCCTGGAGCAGGGAAACTCTCTGTGTGGGACTCTAAAGACTCGATACTATGCTGACAGTGGGTTTAACCACAGACCGCAAGCGGCACTAGCTGTACGTAACGGTCCCCAGGTAGATGTCGATAAGAAGGCCGATGAGGAAAACCATCCGAACTCCTACTGATCCTGATGTGACAATCTTCGTACAGTCCGGTCTGTTTGTCTAAGACTATCGCATATCGAGCCTAGGGGGCGGCAAGCGTCAGTCCCCTAATAGCTGTATAAGTCATGTCGGAGCGTAGCCCATTACACCCTGAGAAACTACTGGAACCTACCAGTAAATCTCGCTTGCCCTGGCCAGGGACTTTGCGTAATGGCTCTCTGACACAGCGCGATATCAACTCCCAATACCGGGAGAGACGAATACTATCTAACCGCCACTGCCTCCAAGTGCTCGGGACTGCACCCAACTGTTACCCGTTTGCACGACTCCTTTGAGCCGTGGTAGGGTAGCAATCTAAGAACAGTAGGACACACTCAAGGCGAAGTAGCAGTGTCAAGTCTACGGACTATGCTGTACTCATGTCACCTGGGAACTGTTAACTGACGATGGGTATAATACCTACCAATCAGTTCCCCTGCGAGTCCTGTCCGGTGTACCCGTAACTTAACGAGCACCTGTATACTATCTCCAGTATGACGTACTGATGGCTGTAGGACAGACCATCTTCCCAACTGGGATGAGAAGCGTACACACTTAGTCTACTCTGGAATATCGATGCCCTATCTCGATAATCCAACGACCAGGGACCTGTATAGGATGTTGCTTACAGACTACCCAGCCCCCACTAGTGTGACTGCCATCACAACGCTGGTAATCAAGCAAAGATCCTAAGGGCTCTACTAATATGTATAAGTGATACGTTAAAAGAAACATATGCACATATTAAAGTAGACACAAACCAAGTAGCATACTACCATTTTTAGCAAGACTGTATATACAACTGTGAATATCGCAAGCTTCCATTAAGTAATATACATACAAGTATGATACAATAATGGCCCCTAGGGCATATACACTAACAATCTCCCACTTGCACTAGGGCCATGAGCTGGCATATCGTAGACCTATCATCTCGAATAATCTCTCGAACTGCGTCTGAGGAAGGGCCTTTGTGAATGGATCAGCAATGTTATTCTCCGTCTCTACTCTTTTCACCTCGATCTCCCGGCGATCAACGATCTCCCTGATTAGGTGGTACCGCCTTAAGATGTGTCTGGACTTTTGATAGGACCTGGGTTCCTTCGCTAAAGCTATAGCGCCATTGTTGTCACAATACAGAGGTATTGGATCAACACTGGTAGGAACCACCTGAAGTTCTGTAACGAACTTCTTCATCCAGACAGCTTCTTTTGCGGCATCGCAAGCAGCTATGTACTCTGCTTCCATCGTTGAGTCAGCAACGGTCTCCTGTTTGGAACTCTTCCAACAGACCGCCCCTCCATTGAGGGTAAAGACATAACCCGACATGGATTTGGAGTCATCTTTGTCACTCTGGAAGCCGGAGTCGGTAAAGGCCTCAATCTGGAGGTCTTTTCCGCCATACACTAAGAACATATCTTTAGTCCTTCTTAGGTACTTGAGAATGTTCTTTACTGCTATCCAGTGCTTCTCCTCTGGGTTTGCCTGATACCTGCTTACTACGCTCAATGCGTATGCTACATCTGGTCTGGTACATAACATCGCATACATTATAGAGCCTACCGCAGAAGCGTAGGGTATAATCGACATGTGATCCCTTTCCAAATCAGTCTTGGGAGACATCTCTTTGGAGAGGGTGATTCCGTGACAAGCCGGTAGGTTACCGCGCTTAGAATCATCCATACTGAATCTTTTCACTATGGTGTCTATGTACCTGGACTGCGAAAGTCCCAACATCCTCTTTGATCTATCACGATAGATCCGGATCTCCAGAATGTAGGTGGCATCACCCAGGTCTTTCACGGTGAATTTATGTGACAAGAATCTTTTGACTGACTGTAACATAGGAATATCATTTCCTATTAGGAGAATGTCATCCACGTACAAGACGAGGAATACCACAGCTCTCCCTACAATCTTACTGTATATGCAAGGTTCAAATTCTTTGACAGCATCATCAAAACAGATGTTCCAACTCCGCGATGCCTGCTTTAGTCCATAAATGGACTTAGGCAGCTTGCATACTTTACCGCTGCTCCTACTCTGAATGAATCCCTCTGGCTGATCCATATAGACGCTCTCTTCTAAATTACCATTTAGAAAGGCTGTCTTTACGTCCATCTGCCAGATTTCATAATCGTGGAAGGCAATAGTAGCAAGAAGGACCTGAATAGATTTAAGCATAGCCACTGGAGAAAAGGTTTCGTCATAGTCCAAACCAGGTCTTTGACGGAAACCCTTTGCAACAAGTCTAGCCTTATAGGTTTCAACCTGTCTATCTACACCAATCTTCTTTTTGAAGATCCATTTGCATTCTACGGGTTTTACCCCGTCTGGAGCAATGTCCAAAGTCCATACTTTGTTAGTGTACATGGACTCCATTTCGGTCTGCATTGCATCCAGCCATTTTACTGAGTCACCGCTCTGAATGGCTTGCTGGAAGCTAGTAAGCTCATCATAGTCAATAGTGCAATCCTCTCTATCCCCGTCTATGAGAAAACCGTAGTATCTCTCGGGCGGATGAGACTGCCTACTACTCCTGCGGAGTGGCGTCGGGATGTCCCTTTCTTCTGAACCTTCTGGTTCTTCCAAGCTTTCAGTAATAGCTTATGGTTCTGGAATTTCTTCCAGTTCTACTTCGCTCCCACTTGTTCCTTTTTCTAAAAACTGATGTTCCAGAAAGTGGGCATGGCGAGAAACAAAAACTTTTTGTTCCTCTGCGTAATAGAATAGATACCCTTTGGAGTTCTTTGGATATCCCACAAACTTACAATGTACTGATTGTGCCTCGAGCTTGTCCGCATGCTGCTTTTTAACAAAAGCAGGACATCCCCAAATCTTTAGATACTGAAGATAGGGTTTCTTCCCACTCCACATCTGATATGGTGTGGTAGGCACAGTCTTGGTAGGAACTAGGTTCAAAAGATATGCAGCTGATTCTAGTGCATATCCCCAAAATGATCGCGGTAACTTAGCGTTACTCATCATGGAACGAACCATATCTAATAGGGTTCGATTCCTCCTTTTCGATACACCGTTGTGTTGTGGTGTGTATAGAGGAGTAAGCTGAGAGAGAATTCCATTCTCTTTTAAGTAACCCAGGAATTCGGCACTTAAGTATTCACCACCTCGATCAGATCTTAGTGTTTTTATACTCTTTCCTGTTTGTTTTTCCACTTCATTCTTGTATTCCTGGAATTTCTCAAAGGCCTCGGATTTATGCTTCATCAAGAAGATATATCCATACCTAGAGAAATCATCCGTAAAAGTAATGAAGTAGGAATAACCACCACGCGCATGTGTAGACATTGGACCGCACACGTCACTGTATACGAGTCCTAAGAGCTCGCTTGCTCTTAACCCGTGTCCAGTAAACGGAGTCTTTGTCATCTTTCCTATAAGACAAGATTCACAAGTAGCATAAGATTGATATTCGAACGGATTCAAATATCCTTCTCTATGTAACTTTGTCAACCTTCTCTCATTGATGTGACGAAGTCTACAATGCCATAAGAAAGCCTAATTTATTTCTGGAGACTTTCTTTTAAGTGTGTTCTGGACATTGAAAACCTGAGCTTGACTTAATACGTATATTCCGTTTTGTAATGTACCTGACCCAATCATAACTTGATTTAGGTGGATGTGAACCACATCGCTTATAAAAGTAAAATCGTATCCTTCCTTAGAAAGTAAGGATACAGATATGATATTACAAGTTGTACCTGGTACATAAAAACAGTTACGCAGAATCAATATCTGCCCAGTTGTCAGTCTAAGATGATATTCCCCTACGGATTCAGCGTCCATGCTCATTCCGTTAGAAACTGTGAGGGTCATATCACCTATCCTGATAACCCTACGGTTTCTCAGAGCCTGTAACGAATTACAGATGTGAGATCCTGACCCGGTATCCAATACCCAGGAAGTAGGGTTAACTGACATACAGTTCTCTATCACAAATACACTTGAGGCTGAAGCCACAACATGCTTCGAATCCTGGCTACAGGCTTTGCTAGCCCAGCAATCATTCTGCCAATGTTCATTCCTGTAACAATAGGAACGTCCCTCTTTTACTATATCCAGTCCCGAAACTTTTGCCCTTCTCTTTCCTTCTACTTCCCTGGTTTCCTTCAGGGTAGAAGGTAGAGAATGTAGAATCAAGTTAGTATCTGACCTGTTTCCCAACGTGGTCTTTTGGTCCTTGAGCTCATCAATATAGCAAGTCATTGTAAGGACGTTGTCCCCTACAGATGACCCGTCAGCCAACCTCGCTTGAATTAATTCGTTCGAGGTCTCATATCTTGCGTTTTGAGATTGCTCTCCATATAAATCTTTGTTATGGAGAAAGATGGAAACTAAGTCCATCTTCTCGTGCTGCTTCTGGTATATACCATCAAATGAAGCTAACACGAGGCACTTAGCTTTCGCTTTATCTTTTTCCCTTGTCTGACGGATATCCATATCCGCGACAGTGGAAACTGGACCTGGGTGTTAGTGTATATGCCCTAGAGGCCATTACTGTATCATACTAGTTTGTATATTACTTAATGGAAGCTTGGGATATTCACAGTTGTATATACAATCTTGCTCAAAATAGTAGTATGCTACTTGGTTTGTTTCTACTTCAATGTGTACATGTGTTTATTTTAGTATATCACCTATACACATTAGTGGAGCCCTTAGGATCTTTGCTTGATTACCAGCGTTGTGATGGCAGTCACACTAGTGGGGGCTGCGTAATCTATAAGCACATCCTTATGCAGGTCCCTAGTCGCAGGACTATCGAGACATGGCATCGATACTCCGGAGTAGACTAGCGTATGCGCTTCTCATCCAGTGTGGGAGACGGTCTGTCCCACAGCCATCAGTACGTCGTACTTGAGATAGTATGCGGGTGCTCGTTGGGTTACGAGTACACTGCACAGGACTCGTAGGGAACTGTTGGTTGGTACTAAACCTATCGTCAGTTATCAGTTCCCAGGTGGCATGAGTACAGCTTAGTCCGCTGACTTGACACTGTCACTTCGCCTCAAGTGTGTTCCCACTGTACTTAGATTACTACCCTACCACGGCTCAAAGGAGTCATGCAAACAGGTAGTAGTTGGGTGCAGTCCCGAAGCACTTGGAGGCAGTGACGGTTAGACAGGATTCGTCTCTCCCGGTATTGGGGGTTGACATCACGCTGTGTCTAGGAGAGCCATTACACGAGTAGTCCCTGGCCAGGGCAAGCGAGATATACTGGTAGGTTTCCAGTGTTATCTCAGGGTGTTCTGGGCTTCACTCCGACACGACTTGTACCGCTATTAGGGGACTGACGTTTACCGCCCCCTAGGCCCGCCATACGATGTATCAGACGAACAGACCGGACTGTACAGAGACTGTCACATTCAGGCTCAGTAGGAGTTCAGATGGGTTTCACCTCGTCCGTCTTCTTATCGGCATCTACTGGGGGCCGTTACGCACAGCTAGTGCCGCTTGCGGTCTGTGGTTAAACCCACTGCCAGCGTAGTGTTGAGTCTTTAGAGTCCCACACAGAAAGTTATTCTCCTTTAGGTAAAAGAGTAGAGGTCGCATGGTTTTGCGACTGGTCGCATGGTTTTGCGACAGGGTTCGGTCACATCCGTGCACTTGTGCACATTTGGTGTCCGGACAGTTAACACTAGCGGGCTTTGGTTTAAGCCAGATCCTAGTGTACGTTTTGGGATTGGTTTTATCTCGTTTGTATTCGTGTTCCCCGGAACGCGGATACGGGTGTGTATGCACAGTTGACAGAGACAGAGGCAGAGGATTCTCATTAGGGTTGCTGACTATTGACTTTTGTCAAACCCTAATGAGATTAAGACATATGATTAACAATAATATTAATTAAGTATTATAGTGACATGGTTAGGGTTGAAAGGTTGACCTAGTTGACTTGTTGACTTTTGTTGACCGGTTGACTAGGTTGGACTTGTTGACCACCATCATGACAATGGCCATCATTTGGTTGCATTGACTTATGCTTGCTTGTTTTGTTCACCATTTGCATTTAATGCAAGAAATGATAGTGTCATTTGTCATGATAATAACCTTTACAATATACTCAATTATCATTACTTGTTATTATGATGCTTTTGGATTATGAGAGGGTGTATGAGAAAAGTCTTGCTCATTCTTTCTTTAGCATTCTCTCTCTTGAGCTCTCTCATTTTTCTCTAGCTATCACCCTCTTCCTCTTGCTCTCTCTACCTCAAGGGCAAACCATTCTCATGTGTTGAGACTCATTGCCCTAGAGATTAAAAGACACCAAAACAATCCTCTACTCATCCTAGTTCACAAGGTTTAGCAAACCGAGTGATCTAGTTTCTTCAAGTTCGAAGAAGAAGCCAAAAGTAGAAGCTTTCGGGTGGATCCGTCTTCGGCGCAAGAAGACGACGAGGAGAGGCCGGTCCGTACACCACACGAGTTGAAGACGAAGGAGTTCAAGAAAGGTATAACCCCCTAACCGAGTAGTTAAACAACTTCTAGTTAGGTTGTTAGATAGATAGTTTAACAAAGATCCTGTTTGAGTCCATGTTACCATCTCTAGAAAAATTGTTTTTCATCATTTTCGCAAGCCCGTAAGTACCGGGAGCGATAGCATGGACTTACAGTGGTATCAAAGCCTAGTTAAACACTATCTAACATGTTAGCAAAGTTAGTAGAAATTCGATCGGAGAAAAAGTCGCGAAATACACCCGGAAATCATACTTTCTGTCGATTTTTAAAGTGCTGTAAAATTAATAAATCATACCTTAAAATTCGGCTCAGGGTTTTTAAAACTCACTGTAGAAAAATCATCCATCGAACCGATCAAAGCGCCGCGGAAACGCGGCGGGAGCGTGCTCCCGCCGCGGTTCCGCGATCGAGTTGACTCGGCCGTGGGTAATTTTCCTCACAGTTTGTTCAGTGGGGTGTTTTGTGATTTTTACAATATGTCTTTTCAGCCCAGATTTTCCAGAAAGAAAAATTAGATTTTGGGGCTTGAAAATCCGTATTTTGATCGAGTTTCTAAAGACTAATGCTAACGGGTTTATATCTGTGATGTGATATTTGTATTGAACGTCCGCTAATCGCTATACGTCGATTAGTAGGGGTTATACAAATCTGTGATCTGTAATGTTGCTGGTATGTGTATATGAATTCATTGGATTATCGCGGGTGAATAGCCGGGGGTTGTGAGACGAGAGTTTTCTTTTCTTTCAATTCATGTAAATTTGTAAATTGATGTAATATTATTTATATGGCCGCACAACCGGATCGGGGTTGTAGCCGTCATTATATAATTTCTTTTTACTGTTTTTGCTCCTAGGATAGACCCAAGGTGGGGTGCACAAACTACCGGGTATCTCGAAGTGCCGAGTGTCCTACTCACGAGTTGAGGGAGGTTGCTTCGCTTCGGGTACTTGGTGGGTAGTTTGCCGCACCCGTAGGGGTCTTGGGTGGGGTATTGGCTATTCACCGCGACCGTGTAATCTGCTTTTCGTTATAGGCTCGTACGAATTGCGGGTTCCTAGTATATCCAATGTGTTCATCTGTGATCTGAAATGGCTATCATTGCAATATATCTATATATGATATTATTTAGGCGTTGCTTATGTTTTTCAGCCGCGCTAGCCCAGCCCCCGCTCTGTCGTTAGTTAAGTAACCTAACGGGTAATGACGGGGCCCCGTGGCGAATGCGAATGGCATAAGCGTACGTCATATTTTGGTTGTTTTCTGCAATGGTAGGATTAAATGATGGGACGCATTAAAAGAACTAATGCAAGAAAAATATGCATTAAAAGAACTAATGCAAGAAAAATAAACCAAGTAAAAGTCGTTGGAACACTTTCAAAACCACTCGGTTCTTTTCAAAACCAACTTTTAAATGCGGAGCTTGAGCCACTCCTTTTAAAAGCTATCTCGTTCCATCGATTATATCAAGTTCACTACGTTCACGGTTTTACCAAAACCATCCATAGCCCTCCATCATTTCAGTTAAATATTCGGTAGTATTCAAGCTATGTATTTTGACCTCATGCCAAGGCATAGTGATTGGTAGCTGCCGGATATTTATCTGTTGCATAGATAGAATGCGTTGGTTTGAGACAGTCGTACTGCCATATTGGCCTACGTCAAGGGTAGGTACGGGTGGGTTCAAATTAACCTGGATAATGATGGGAAGAACTTGACATGTGACTTATGACATTTTGACCTCACGCCAAGGTCATAAGAGCATGGGGCAAAAATCCACATCGGGAGTTTCATAAGTACTGAAACTTGCTAGCGCTGCATACCATTGGAGTGTGATGATTCTGGTAGGATTCCTTCAGTTTTGTCACGCGATGATATTTGGATCCCGATCCTACCGTGAGTATATGCTACTCCTTGGGAAATTTCTCACTTAACGATCAATGCTATAAACCAAGTAGGTGTCTAGAAAGGTGTTAGCGGGGCTACGCCCACAGGGAAAAGAGGTTATTTAATTAAGGAACTTCGCGAAAGCGTTGGAAAACCTCCCTCGAAGTACCGACACCTGCCTGGCCGAACTGTTAAGCAAGAATTGTATGGTGAGATTGATCCTGACTAATTCTTCCTTTTTGGTTTGAGGAGGGATTCAAGAGACAGTGGGAGCCATCTTGTTTAGACAAACTAAAAACCACTCTAAACTTGCAAGAGCATCATGCTGAGTGTTTCTTCTCTCTCTCGTAATTGCAGCGACCAATCGACATGACTGGACTTAAGTTACTTCTAGATAAAAACATACTGACAGGGCCAAACTACAAAGATTGGCTCAGGAATATCAAAATGGCAATCACTTACGACAAGCTGGGGTATCTTCTTACCACCAAAGCTCCCCCTGTCCCAGGTCCCACCTCCAGCGTCGCGGATAAGGAAATCCGTAAGACTTGGGAGATCGATTGCGCGAAGACCAAGTGCCTCATGCTTGCCTCTATGGACAACGAACATCAGAGGAGGCATGAGAATATGGACCTCGAATCCATATTTCTCTATATAAAAGAACTGTATGGAGAGCAATCTCGTATCGCAAGATACGAAGTGTCGAAGAAGCTATTTTCGGAAAGGTTGGCCGTCGGATCATCGGTAGCGGAACACATGCTTAAGATGATTGGCTACATAGAGGAGCTCGCGGACCTTGGGACCACGTTGGAGAATGAGCTCTAAACGGACTTGATTCTCCAGTCCCTTCCTTCCACTTACGCCCAGTTTATCCTGAACTTCAACTTGCAAGAAAAGGAAGTTGAACTTTCAGAACTCCTCAACATGCTGAGGAGCGCAGAAGGCACCCTACAGAAAGGTAGGGAAACATCCACTTTGTTTGTAGGAGGATCTTCCTCTTCTAGGTCCAAGAAGAAAGCCAAGGGAAAGAAGAAGAAAGCCCCCGCTAAACCAAGGGGCGGTGTTAGTAAAGTGGATACGAAGGGAAAGGCAAAAGCAACAAAGAAAGTAGGGAAGCTTGTGGATAAGGAAGAATGCTTCTACTGTCATAAGAGTGGACACTGGAAGAAAGATTGCAGGGCTTGGAAAGCCAGAACACAGGATCTGAACCAGGTTGCGGCTTCAGTTTCAGGTGTGTATGTTATTGAAAACTGTCTATCAATAAACTCTACGTCCTGGGTATTGGATACCGGATCAGGATCTCATATCTGTAATTCTTTGCAGGCATTGAGAAAGCGTAGGTTTTTGAAAGCAGGTGACATGACCCTTAGAGTTGCAAACGGAGCTAGCATGGATGCTGAGTCCGTGGGGGACTATCACCTGGGGTTGTCAGATGGACACGTTTTGGTTTTGCGTAATTGCTATTTTGTACCCAATGCAACTTGTAATATCATTTCTGTATCTTTATTATCTAAAGAAGGTTATGAATTTGCACTTATAAGTAATGTTGTAAACATTCACCTTAATCAAGTTCTGATTGGGTCAGGTACATTGAGCAATGGTATATACGTATTAAACTAACCACAGATTTTCAATATCCAGAATACACACAAAAGAAAGTCTCCGGAAATAAATCAGACTTTCTTATGGCATTGTAGACTGGGTCACATCAATGAGAGAAGGTTGACGAAGTTACATACAGAAGGATATTTGAATCCGTTCGAATATCAATCGTATGCCACTTGTCAATCCTGTCTCAAAGGAAAGATGACAAAGACTCCGTTCACTGGACACGGAGTAAGAGCGAGCGAGCTCTTGGGACTCGTACACAGCGACGTGTGCGGTCCAATGTCTACGCATGCACGAAGCGGTTATTCTTACTTCATTACTTTTACGGATGACTTTTCAAGGTACGGTTATGTCTTTTTAATGAAACATAAATCCGAAGCCTTTGGAAAGTTCCAGGAATATAAGAATGAAGTAGAAAAACAAACCGGCAAAAGTATCAAGACACTGAGATCTGATCGAGGTGGTGAATACTTAAGTGCCGAGTTCCTGGATTACCTAAAAGAGAATGGAATTCTCTCTCAGCTTACTCCTCCATACACCCCGCAACATAACAGTGTATCGGAGAGACGGAACCGAACCCTATTGGATATGGTACGGTCCATGATGAGTAACGCTGAGTTACCGCGATCATTCTGGGGGTATGCGCTAGAATCAGCTGCATACCTTTTGAACCGAGTTCCGACTAAGACTGTGCCTACCACACCATATGAGATATGGAGTGGGAAGAAACCGTATCTTCAATATCTGAAGATCTGGGGATGTCCGGCTTTTGTCAAAAAGCAGCATGCGGACAAACTCGAGGCACGCTCAGTACTGTGCAAGTTTGTGGGATACCCAAAGAACTCCTGGGGGTATCTCTTCTATTACGCAGAGGAACAAAAGATCATTGTTTCTCGTAATGCCCATTTTCTGGAACACCAGTTCTTAGAAAAGGAAACAAGTGGGAGCAAAATAGAACTGGAAGAAATTCCAGAACCACAGACTATTACTGAAAGCTTAGTAGAACCAGAGGGTTCAAAAGAACAGGACATTCCTACGCCGCTCCGCAGGAGTAGTAGGCAGTCTCATCCGCCCGAGAGATACTACGGCTTTCTCATAGACGGGGATAGAGAGGATTGCATCATTGATAGCGATGAGCCTACTAGCTTCCAGCAAGCCATTCAGAGCGTTGACTCGGTAAAATGGCTGGATGCAATGCGGACCGAAATGGAGTCCATGTACACCAACAAAGTATGGACGTTGGACATTGCTCCAGATAGGGTAAAACCCGTAGGATGCAAGTGGATCTTCAAAAGGAAGATTGGTGTAGATGGACAGGTTGAGACCTATAAAGCTAGACTTGTTGCAAAGGGTTTCCGTCAAAGACCTGGTTTGGAGCCTAATGAGATTAAGACATATGATTAACAATAATATTAATTGAGTATTATAGTGACATGGTTAGGGTTGAAAGGTTGACCTAGTTGACTTGTTGACTTTTGTTGACCGGTTGACTAGGTTGGACTTGTTGACCACCATTATGACAATGGCCATCATTTGGTTGCATTGACTTATGCTTGCTTGTTTTGTTCACCATTTGCATTTAATGCAAGAAATGATAGTGTCATTTGTCATGATAATAACCTTTACAATATACTCAATTATCATTACTTGTTATCATGATGCTTTTGGATTATGAGAGGGTGTATGAGAAAAGTCTTGCTCATTCTTTCTTTAGCATTCTCTCTCTTGAGCTCTCTCATTTTTCTCTAGCTCTCACCCTCTTCCTCTTGCTCTCTCTACCTCAAGGGCAAACCATTCTCATGTGTTGAGACTCATTGCCCTAGAGATAAAAAGACACCAAAACAATCCTCTACTCATCCTAGTTCACAAGGTTTAGCAAACCGAGTGATCTAGTTTCTTCAAGTTCGAAGAAGAAGCCAAAGGTAGAAGCTTTCGGGTGGATCCGTCTTCGGCGCAAGAAGACGACGAGGAGAGGCCGGTCCGTACACCACACGAGTTGAAGACGAAGGAGTTCAAGAAAGGTATAACCCCCTAATTGAGTAGTTAAACAACTCCTAGTTAGGTTGTTAGATAGATAGTTTAACAAAGATCCGGTTTGAGTCCATGTTACCATCTCTAGAAAAATTGTTTTTCATCATTTCCGCAAGCCCGTAAGTACCGGGAGCGGTAGCATGGACTTACACTGGGACGGCGGGATCTTGAGTAGTAATAGGGTGGTCCAGCTTGTCATAGGCAATGGACATCTGGACAGACCTTTGCCAGTCATAAAGGTAAAATTCAGTCAATTTGTTATCTAGATGTAACCTATGTGTGGTAACAAGGTCGCTGCAATTTTAAGAGAGAGAAGAAAATACTATTAGCATGATGCTCTTGCAAGTTTAGAGTGGTTTAATTTATCTAAATTGGATGGCTCCCACTGTTTCTCGAATCCCTCCTCAAACCATAAAAGAAGAATTAGTCAGGACTATTCTCACCGTACAATTCTTGCTTAACCGTTCTGCCAGGTCAGTGTCGATACTTCGAGGGAGGTTTTCCAACGCTTTCGCGAAGTTCCTTAATTAAATAACCTCTTTTCTCTGGGGGCGTAACCCCGCTGATACCTTTCTAGTCACCTACTTAGTTTATAGCATTGATCGTTAAGTGAAGAATCTCCTGATAAGTAGTATATACTCACAGTAGGATCGGGATCCAAAATATCATCGTATGATAATGTTGAAGGAATCCTACCAACATTCATCAAACTCCAAAATGGTATGCTCTCTCTGCAAATTTCAGTTTCTTTAGAAATTCCCGATATAAATTTTTGCCCCATGCTCTTATGACCTTGGCGTTGGTCAAAATATCATAAGTCACATGTCAAGTTCTACCCATCATTATCCTTGTTAATTTGAACCCACCCGTACATATCCTTGACGTTGGCCAAAATGATAATACGACCGTCCCAAACTAACTCATCTATCTATGAAAACAAATGAATATCCAGCAGCTACCAAACACTATGCCTTGGCGTTGGTCAAAATACATAGCTTGAATACTACTGAATACCCAAATGAAATGACGGAGAGCTACGAATGGTTTTGGAAAAAACCGTGAACGTAGTGAGCTTGATTTAATCGAAGGAACCTGATACTTTTTAAAAAGAGTGGTTAAAGCTCCGCAATTAAAAATTCTGATTTTTTTAAAAAAATAATCGAGTGGTTTCTTTTAAATTTGTTCCAACAACTTAACTTTGGTTTATTTTCTTTGCATTATAATAATGCGTCCCATCATTTATCCTATCATTGCAGAAAACAACGAAAATACCACGTCCTCTTATGCCATCCGCATTCGCCACGGGGTCCCGTCATCACCCGTTAGGTTACTTAACTAACGACAGAGCGGGGGCTGGGCTAGCGCGGGTGTAAAACATAAGTGACGTCTAATAGCTATCATATATAGATATTGTACATTCGTCAGACGCAATAATAAGCATTCTAGATCACAGATGAACTTTATTGGATATACTAGCAATTCGCATTTGCTTTGAGCCTGCAATAAAAGACGGATTACATAGTTGTGATGAATAGCCATTACCCCACCCTAGACCCCTACGGGTACGGCAAACTACCCGCCAAGTACCCGAAGTGAAGCGGTCTCCCTTAACAAAATGAGTAGGCCACTAGACACTTCAAAGTACCCGGTATTTTGTGTACCACGCCTTGGGTCTATCCTAGGAGCAAAAACAGTAAAAAGAAATAATACAACGGTGGCTACAACCGCAACCTGGATGCGCCCCGCAAAAGAATATTACATCATATTACATTTACATCGAATGAATGAATATTAAACCCATCTCAAACCCCGGCTAATCATCACAACATTCCAATCAAGTCCATATACACAAACAGTAAACATTATAGAAATGTGCAACCCCTGCCAACCGACATACTAGCAGTTAGGGGAGATTTACGAACACATTAAACATTACAGATAATAACCCGATTAGCAAATATCTTAGAACATCGATCGATTACCATATTCCGTGTTTACCCCAAAAGCAAACCAGCAAAGAAGCAACCTGGGTAGAAACAGAACATACAAGAAAACAGAAAACCATAAAATAGGAATTACTGAGCAAATCCGAGTCAACTCGGCGTTGACTCGGTGGCGGATCCGCGGCACAAGCACTCTATTGTCGCGGATCTGCTGCCGTTTTGCCGAGTTAATGGCTCGTATTTTCCCAGTATTCTTAAAATACCCTGCTGTGAATTTTAAGGTATGTCAAAAAGTTTTTGTGGCATGTTTAAAATTAACAGAAACTGTTAAGGGGTTAGGGTTTTGTTTTCGTGTTTTCCGTCGATCGAACTTCTAATTAGTTGCTAACAAGCTAGTAATGGTTTAGTTGGCTCTGATACCACTGTAAGTCCATGTCACGCACCCCACGAACTTGCGAGGAGGCGGAATATATGAAAAACGATTATCAAAGCTTCGTAACACGGACTTGAGCGTATGAATCGTTTCTAAACCGTTACTAGCAAACTACGAAAGGTTTAAGTACTCGTATTCGAAGTTATACCTCACGTTACTTGTCCTTTGGGTCTTCATCGCGGTCCTCCGCTCCTCGTAGGCTCCTTGGAACATCGGCACCTCAACGGCCTCCTCGAATCAAAGATGATCCACCCGAGAGCTCTTACTACAAGCTTGATCTCTAACTTGAGATAACTAGGTTGCTCAAAGTGCTAAGCTAAGCTATGTAAATGCACGGCGGCGCCCCGGCCGTCAATCCGACGCCGGAATGCGGAAGCGATGGTTTTCTTAAACTTTTTATACCGGCACCACCGCGCACTATAAACCCGGATCGTGCCATTAATCTAGTCCTAGCTATCTGGAGAGAGGGGTAGAGATATATACCGAGCGATCCGTGTCCTTCGGTCTTCTCGTGGTCGTCCCGATCTCCCCGCGGAATCTTCGGTGTCCACCAAGTCGCCGGAAGGGCACCACGTCGCCGGCTTCTTTTACGGGCTCCCACCTCTGGACCGAGGCAACTCGGGCACGAAGTTGGCAAGTCGACGTGCCCAAGATTTGCTGTAGAACAGTGTAGTGCTATGTCTCATTTGGGGTTGTAGGAAGTTGCCTTTTGAGATGGTGGAGGAATGGAGTTTTGGAGATGGAGCTAAATGGATTTTGTGAAGCCAAAAGAACAAAATTCCCCACACCAAAATTTGGGACAGCCCCCCTTCTTGTGGCCGGCCATGCTAAGAGAGGAGAGGAAAAATTACCAAGAGAGGTGTAGCCTCAAAAGCAAGAGAGAAAAAAGGAGTGGTGATTATGAACTACGATCACAAAACCAACCTCACACTCCACCAATCTAATCAACTCCCATCTATCATCATAACATCCAAAAGTCATGCAATGATGCACCATCATGAAGCAACAAGTCAAGTGATGGTGGAATCATCATGACACAACAACTTTGCAAGAACAACCCTCCACAAAGCTAATTTGCACAAATGCAAATAAGCCCTCCTCCACCAATCTTCGGCCAATGAAAGATACAAAGAAAAATGGCCGAAAAGGAAAGCAAACTGGCAACTCCAGAAAACTGATCCCGTAATAAATTACAGGAAAACCCCGATACTGTGTATACACACCGGCATATGTATTCCGACCGAATACAAATGCAATGAGACAAAATCTACACTGTACTATACTAGGATCCGGCTTAAACCAAAGCCCGCTAGTATTTTCCGTCCGATCATGATCCGTGCAATACCGCACATATCTGATCGAACCCTGCCATATCTCCATACGACCTCTATAGCGTTTCCCCCGAAAACTTGAGCAACTGAATGTGGGGGACTCTAAAGACTCGTCAATACTATGGCTGTGGATTTAACCACTAGCACGTCAGAGGTATTAGCCATACGTGACGGGCTACCAGCTATTGACCAAAAGGGACGTCGATGAGCGAACTCATCCTGACACCCTACTAAGCCTGTCAGTGACAATATCCGTACAGTCCGGTCCGTTCGTCTATGAGCATCGCATGGCGGGCCTAGGGGGTTGGTAAAAGTCAGACCCCCAAAAGCGGTACAAGTCGTGTCGGAGTGTAGCCCAGAACACCCTGAGATACTACTGGAATACCTACCAGTAAATCTCCTGCCTTGGCCAAGGACTTTTCATGTACTGGCTCTCCTAGACACAGCGCGACCTCACCCCCAATACCGGGAGAGACGAACCCTTGAAGATCCGCTCACTGCCTCCATGTGGCTCGGGACTGTACCCAACTAAAACCTGTTTGCACGTCTCCTTTGAGCGTGGTAGGGTAGTAATCAAAGTACAGTGGGAACTCACACGAGACAAATGACGATCCTCAGGTCGATGAACTAACCTGTACATATGTCACCAGGGAACTGCTATCTTACGTCAGGTATAAGACCAACTAGCATGTTCCCGGCGAGTCCTGTCCGGTGTACTCATAACCCAATGAGCACCTGTATACATCTTAGGTGAACCAACTGACACCAGTGGCTTGTGAGACCGGCCACTGCCCTTCGTCGGGGTCTCGACTGTACACACTAGTCTACTCTGGAGTATCGATGCCCTGTCTCGAAACTCCCACGACTAGGGACCATTTAAGGATGTGCTTATAGACTACCAGCTCTTACGTATATGATCGCCCTCATACTGCTGGCAGTCAAGCAAGAATCCTAGGGGCTCTATCAACGTGAAATAGTGACCTGTCAGGTCACCTAAAGCGGTACACGATGATAAAGATAAACCAGATAGCATACTATCATCTTGAGTAAGACTGTCCTACCTGGATAGGTCCTCCCTCAATCATTGCAATCACGTGCCTGTGATCCAATAATTGACTCTGAGGGCACTATCTCCTACTTATGGGATATAGAGTGAGGTTATGGATGTATTAGTCTAGTTAACCCTTGATCTCAACACATGAGAGGTTAGGGTTAAGGTTTCAAGAATGAGAGCTTGAGGAGAGAGAAGGTGAGAAAGTGAATTACTTTGGATGAATGAAATCATTTGAGTAAATATGAAACATATGATATTATTAAGTAAATAATAAATAAAGCATTATCATCATGTTTCATTAATACCCCAAGTGATTCATCATATGAGTCATATAAATCATTAATGAATCATTAACTCATTGCATGAATCACTACATGACTCACTAATCCAATTAATGCAAATGCCACCTTAGCCCCCAAGTCACCATGCTTCTAGAAGCTTCCCGGAAAATTACGAGAACGCCCCTCCAATCCGTGAAAACACGGAAAAACTTTAGACTATATAAATCCAATAACCTGATACTAGAATCTGGCTTAAACCAAAGCCGGCTAGTAAAAACTGTTCGAACGCCGTACGTGCGTTTAAACACGTATGCGTCCGAACCTTTGTCGTAAAACTATACGACAGCTATATCGTTTCGCCTGGAGCAGGGAAACTCTCTGTGTGGGACTCTAAAGACTCGACACTATGCTGGCAGTGGGTTTAACCACAGACCGCAAGCGGCACTAGCTGTACGTAACGGTCCCCAGGTAGATGTCGATAAGAAGGCCGATGAGGAAAACCATCCGAACTCCTACTGAGCCTGATGTGACAATCTTCGTACAGTCCGGTCTGTTTGTCTAAGACTATCGCATATCGAGCCTAGGGGGCGGCAAGCGTCAGTTGCCTAATAGCTGTATAAGTCATGTCGGAGCGTAGCCCATTACACCCTGAGAAACTACTGGAACCTACCAGTAAATCTCGCTTGCCCTGGCCAGGGACTTTGCGTAATGGCTCTCTGACACAGCGCGATATCAACTCCCAATACCCGTAGAGACGAATCCTCTCTAACTGCCACTGCCTCCAAGTGCTCGGGACTGCACCCAACTGCTACCTGTTTGCATGACTCCTTTGAGCCGTGGTAGGGTAGCAATCTAAGAACAGTGGGACACACTCGAGGCGAAGTAGCAGTGTCAAGTTTGAGGACTATGCTGTACTCATGTCACCTGGGAACTGTTAACTGACGATAGGTATAATACCTACCAATCAGTTCCCCTGCGAGTCCTGTCCGGTGTACCCATAACCTAACGACCACCTGTATACTATCTCCAGTACGACATACTGATGGCTGTGGGACAGACCATCTCCCCAACTGGGATGAGAAGCATACACACTTAGTCTACTCCGGAATATCGATGCCCTATCTCGATAATCCAACGACCATGGACCTGTATAGGATGTTGCTTACAGACTACCCAGCCCCCACTAGTATGACTGCCATCACAACTCTGGTAATCAAGCAAAGATCCTATGGGCTCTACTAATATGTATAAGTGATACATTACAAGAAACATATGCACATATTAAAGTAGACACAAACCAAGTAGCATACTACCATTTTTAGCAAGACCGTATATACAACTGTGAATATCCCAAGCTTCCATTAAGTAATATACATACAAGTATGATACAATAATGGGCCCTAGGGCATATACACTAACAAGCCGTACGGACCGCCGCGGAACCGCGGCCAATCCTTGCTTGGGCCGCGGATCCACGGCCGTACAGTTGTATTTATCCTCTCTTTTTGCACAGTAATTTCTATTTCTGTAAGTACTATTTTCTGAGTATTTTTAATCTGACTCAAGTGTTGAGTATTATGGGGTTTATTTTGTAATCGTTGATTTGATCGGAATATTTAATTTCGTTATGATTTCCGGATATTTAGAAACTGTTAAAATGTTCGAACAGATATCATTAACTCATTTTTTCCCGGCACGAAAAACTTTCAGGTGTTGAATTTTTTCTTGAGTTTAAATCTTTCGGAAAAATGTGCAAGTAACGCGGCGGACCCTCTAGAAGAACACAAAACTTAACTCGATTATGTGACCGTCTTGAACTGCCTCTAAACCTTAGGGTTTGTGGCAGTACGGCGTGCTACATGTGAGGCGTTGGCTTGACCCTTCTACGGCTGGACCATTGCTACTGTGACATATTCTGGGATTATTTGAACTCCGCTCAAGTGTTGAGCTATTTAGGAAATCTTGGGTATTTGATTATTCGATCGGAAAGTTTAATTTTATCTATTTATCTGGAATGTGATACAATATGTGGAATTCATATAGTTAGGCATGAAATGCAAAGTATGTGATATTTCGGATTTACGATGTCTAAAGTGAATGTGGATTCCAAATGTTGTAGTTTTACACTTTTTTTCTGTGACCGTAAGCGTAGTATGTGGGGGTATCGCCGGCTTCGTAACTATACATCAACGATAATCGGGATACGCATACTTGCTTACGTTGATGATATGAGATGTTATGTGTTGCTGTGATATGTTATATTGGATTGTCCTGTTCTGAATAGCCGGGTTTTTTTTATGTGAGATGAGAGTTTTTATTTTCATTCATGTAAAATTCATTTGTATGTAATATTCTTTTATTGGGGAACTTCCGGGATGAGGTTGATGTCACCATTGTATATTATTTATTTTTCCGCATTAGGTAGACCCAAGGAGGAGAGCATAAGTAACCGGGTTCTAGGGACCAGTAGGAGGCCATCTCGAGGAGTCGAGACCGGGTCTCCTAACCCTAGAATTGGCAGTGTTACTTGCCGCTCTCGTAGGGGTCTAGGGATGTGGGTTTGGCTATTCATCGCGACCGTGGAATCCGTGTTTTATACAGGCTCGTATTTAAAACACGGACGTCCTAGTATATACAATATTTCATATATGTTCTTTTGCTGCAATGTTCTGTGATGAGATCATATTACTGCCTGAGACGAATGCTTATATTATATATATATGCTGATATATAAATATTACTGCTTTCGTTTCTTCTGTGATGCTTAGGAAGCATAAGCTGATGGGATTTTATTAATGAGATTAATAAAAAGAAAAGAAATCTAAATGATGTTGTAGAATCAAAACTTTATAAAAAAGGGTAGCTACAGTTTTGGTTTGCACCGTGGTATATGCGATATACTCTGCACCTTATTCGATGAGGAAAGAGCCGAGATCCCTTCACCGGGAGTGACCTCTTTAGCAAAACTGACAGATGCTACAAACTCACGGTTTAGTTTTTGACAGCTTATATAGTTATTGCTTTGCACAGCGGTATATATGATATACCCTGCACCTTATTCGATGGGGAAAGAGCCGAGATCCTTTCACCGGGAGTGACCTCTTTAGCAAAACTAGAAAAGCCTAAAAAACACTCCTTTTCAAAATCACTTGTTTCTACAACGATATCAAGTTCATTATGCTCATGGTTTTTCTGAAAAAACCTGCGTAGCCCTCCGACATTTCAGATAAGTAATACTTAGTATTCGTGCTGCGTTTGTTGGCTTTCGTCAAGGCGTAGTGTGCGGTAGCTAACTATTGCTTATCTGTAACATATGATGAGATTGGGTTAGGGTAGTCGTGCGGCTTTGTTGGCTTTCGTCAAGGGACGTACGGCTGGGTTTAATTCAATCAAGAATGTATGGGTTGAACTTGACTAGCGCACTATAATTTGTTGGCATTCGTCAAGGTCATAGCACGTTAGGGGCAAAATATTATCGGGAATTTCAAGTATTGAAATTTGCAATGAGATTGCATACCTCCTATAAGATAGTTGGATCCCGATACCCACTGCGAGTAAGAGTTACTCCTGGGAGAGTTTTACACAGGACAATTAGCCGATCAAGTAGGTGTCTAGAAAGGTGTTTACGGGGTTATGCCTCTGGGAAAATGAGGTTTACTTTAATTAGGTCCGTGCGAAAGCACGGGAAACCTCCCTCAGATACCGACACTGGCCTGGCTGAAAAATCGGCGAACTTGTAAAGTGTAATTAATCCCGGCTAATCTTACCTTTTAGGGTTTGAAGGAAGATTTGATAAAAACAGTGGGAGATATCCTGATTAGATAAGATAATAGCCAATCTAATCTTGCAAGAGCATACGCTAAAGTGTTTTCTTCTCTCTCTCTCCAGGTAGCGACCCTGTCAGGCCTTAATCAAGATAATAATATGGATGTATTGACTGAACTCGCTTATTATACTGAGCAGGGGAACGTTGGTCCCGTTCTTTCTTATAAGAGTTATAAGACTGAACAGGGAATAGGAGAATATCTGGATTCTCACGCCACCCAATCGAAGAATAAGCATGTTGATGCATTTTCTTCAGGTGTGTTAGTTATTGAGAACTGTTTCTCAGTTCACTCTACGTCCTGGGTATTAGATACCGGATCGGGATCCCATATATGTAATGTGTTACATGGGCTACGTAAAGGTAGGGAATTGGGAGAGGGTGATCATTCCGTAAGAGTAGGGAATGGTGCAAATGTTGCAGCCAAAGCAGTTGGCGAATATCACCCTGTATTACTAAATGGTAATACATTGGTTCTGAACGAATGCTATTACATTCCGACCCTGATATGCAATCTTATATCAGTTTCTTTATTGAGCAAAGAAGGATATAATTTTGTAGTACAGGATGATGTTATGAACATATTCATGAATCAAAAGTTGATTGGATCAGGTTCTTTATTTAATGGCATATACGTTCTCAATCAAACTACAGTCCTTAATGTACAAAACACACAAAAGAGGAAGAGTTCAGAAATGAACGAATCCTTCTTGTGGCATTGTAGACTTGGTCATATCAATGCGACACAGCTAGCTAAGTTACATAAGGATGGATATTTGAATTCGTTTGAATTATCATCTTATGATACTTGCCATTCATGTCTTAAAGGGAAAATGACCAAGACTCCGTTTAGTGGACACAGAGAAAGAGTTACGGAACTCTTAGGACTGGTACATAGTGATGTATGCGGTCCCATGTCTACACAGGCCAAGAACGGTTCTTCCTACTTCATTACATTCACTGACGATCTCTCTAGATTCGGACATGTGTTCCTGATGAAACACAAGTCTGAAGCTTTTGAGAAATTCAGAGAATATAAGCACGAAGTAGAGAACCAAACGGGAAAAAGTATTAAGATCCTACGATCTGATTGAGGAGGAGAATACTTGAGCAATGAGTTTCTGGACTATCTAAAAGAGAATGGTATTCTCTCTCAGCTTACTCCTCCTTATACACCACAGCACAACGGTATATCGGAGCGGAGGAATCGCACCCTATTAGATATGGTGCGCTCTATGATGAGTGATGCTGAGTTACCTATTTCCTTCTGGGGGTATGCTCTTGAGACAGCCATACACCTATTGAATATGGTTCCGACCAAATCAGTGCCTACCACTCCATATGAGATATGGAAAGGGAAGAAACCATCTCTTAAGTATGTTAAGATATGGGGTTGTCCGGCATATGTCAAAAGGCTAAATCCGGACAAACTCGAGGCAAGGTCTGTCCTATGCAAGTTTGTAGGATATCCCAAGAACTCACAAGGGTATATCTTCTACCACACCGAAGAACAAAAGGTGTTTGTTTCTCGGCACGCCACCTTTTTAGAAAAGGAATTTCTTGCAAAAGAGATTAGTGGCTCGGAGGTAGAACTGGAAGAAGTTCCAGCAACACAAACTACGACAGATAATTTGGTAGAACCAGAGGATTCAGTAGTACCAGACGAACCCCAGCCTCTCCGCCGATCTAGTAGGGTTCCTCATCCACCTGAGAGATACTACGGTTTTCTCATTGATGGTGGAAGTGAGGATTGCATCTTGGAAGATGATGACCCGACTAGCTTCGAGCAAGCCATCACGAGTGGGGACTCTGTGAAATGGATGGATGCAATGCGATCTGAGATGGAATCTGTAAGTCCATATTGCGACCCCCGGTGCTTACGGGGAGGCGGAAACGGTATAAAAAAACAAATTTTTATCGGAAGAGGCAACATGGACTAAACAAGGTCGGGATCGTGTCTAAACTAAACTAGCAAAAACGCTAAAGGGAGTTAGCTACTCGGATGAAGGTTATACCTAAACTTGAACTCCTTCTTCTTGAAATCTTGTAGAGGTTGATGGTTCTCTTTTCGTCGCCTTCTTCCGTCGAAGATGGATCCACCTCGAAGGTTCGACCTTTGGGCTCTTCCTCGATCTTTGAGTGAACTAGGGTTTCCGGCTTGCTAAACCTTGAACCTAGAATGAGTAGAGAGTGACTAGGGTTTGCTTTTCTTTTTAAAGAGAATGATTCTCAACACATGAGAAGGGTTCTCTTTTGCTAGAGGAAGAAGAAGATGAAGAGAGGAGAGAGAAGCTAAATGAGATAATGAGCTATCTTTTTCTTTCTTGCAACCATAATGCCAAAAGAAAAAGAATTATCTAAATAATAATAATTCAAAATAAGAATAGTTGATGGTAATTTGGAATGACCACTACCATGCTTCATTTAATGAAATGTAAGCATGAATCAAGGAGGACTTTTTAAAGCATGATGGTGGTCAACAGTCAACCATGGTCAACAAGTCAACCATGGTCAACAAGTCAACAAAATCAACCATAACATAATTCTCATTTAATTACTATTATTAATAGATAATTCATAAATCCATTAGGGTTTGGAAAATGATAACTGTCAACTGTGCATACTGTTCATAACATAATATTGCATTTTGTATTCCCCATTCTTATGCATTTTACAATAAAAACAGGTGCTTTTGACCCATGTCTGCTACATGTTACAGGTTACAGGTTGTTGGAGCAAAAACAGTGAAAAACACAAAAGACGACACAAAAGAAGGACTTTTGACCAACAATTAAGAGGATCTTAGTAAAGCCCAGCAGAAGAACGGTTCACCATCAAAAAAGGCAACAAAAGATCCAAATTTGCAAGAAGACGGTTAGAAGATCCATTGCAAAGTGTTCGCTGAAGATCTGGTATCACTGAAGAAGCCTAATTGAAAATAGAAATGAAGAACCTGGAAGCCCAAAGAATTATACAGAAGCCCAGAAAAAATAATTAATTGATCTCACTACTGGGCCGCGGATCCGCGGCCCAAAGCCCACCAAGGCCGCGGATCCGCGGCTACTTGAAGCCCGTGCGCAAATCAAATTTTACCAAATTTTCGTGGCGGCTATGGAAAGATTTTCTAGGGGTATATTTGTAACTTTAGACATGCGGTGCAATTGTAAACCCTAGGGTTTCTATGTCCTATAAATAGAACCCTAAAGCCTTGTAATTTCTCATGCCTCTTTTCAATCAATAAAATTCAGATTTTCTGAGAGCAAAAATTCAGATCTGTTCTTCTTGTTTGGAGGGAGCCGTCAACTAGTAAGTATTTTTATTCTTTTAATTATAATGTCTCCTCATCCCCTAATGAGCGAGTAGTCTCCTCGCTTGTTAGGGTTAGCCTTAGGGAAAGGGTTGAGAGATGAAATCTCTCGCCCCTTTCAATGCCATCGTCACCTAATGAATTAGAACTTCACGCATACGAGCACAACCGCTCCCTGCGGCATCCTACCCTTCGAGGTAACGATGATCCGTAGTATAAAGGGCCGGTTCCGCGCGTTTTCCGTGAGGGTTAGGATAATTATCAACAAAGGTAGGGTACAAACCTAGAGGAAGAAATATCTTCCCAAAAGATTTGTATCCACCTTCTTGATAATTAACTTAACACCTAATAGATCTAAAAAAGGAAGGTATTGAAAGCGGTGAGGAAAAATATTCATTTCCAAAACTTCTCCTAATCCTAACCCTAGCAAGATTCTTAATTAGATTAATTAGATCCAGTCTTTAGATTTTCATAAACCAACCAAAACTACAAATAGAATCAACTCGTTAAAACACTTTAAAGAAATTTACCCGTCTCTGTGGATCGACCCGTACTCATCGGCTAGCTGCGAAGCGACGCCGTCCTGATTGCGGTAATTAATATTTTTGAACGTGAAATCTCTATTAATCAAATGGCGCCGCTGCCGGGGACGGCGTAATCTTTCTTTTTGTGAATTTTCGGGTTGATATAAATTTTTAAAAAAAATTATAAAAATCTGAAAAAAAAAATCAAAAAAAAAAAAAAAATATCATATTTTATTGTTTGAAGGGTACTCTTTGTGAATCTTTGCAGATTTGACGGATCTGAAACAACACAGGAAGGGAAACAGAGAACAATACATCAGAACAGGAGGAGATTGGAAGTACGGAGCAGCTGAAGAAATCCAGAGATCTGAAGCCTCCAACCCGCCGCTCTTCCGCCGCATAACCCCACCTCGCGCGGCGCTTCCGCGGCCCTCTGGATCCTTCTCTGCGAAATTTTTGCACTGTTTGTTTCCTTATTCTTCCCTCTACAAATCTCCATATATCTTTTGCCAAATCTTCTGCAGGATTCTTCGCGCTAAAAATCTTCTTCCCCTTCCAATAATTGATTTTCTGCAGGATTCTTTGCGCCGCGCTAAAAAGCAAATTGATTGCAAGTGATTTACTGCTTTGCATACTTTAATCTGACTTTAAGGGGCTATTGACCAAATCAGATTGGGTGGGGATTTCATTACCCTTCCCAGGACCCCAGAAATCACTTAAAGCATCTGCATTGACCACTTTTAATCTAAAAAATATTAGACTCAGCCCTAAGGACGTCGAGCTCAATAGGACAGAGGACTAGTATAGGCATCGGCCGTTTATCCTAACCGACATTGCGGTGACTAGGCTAGTGGTTTTTAATTAGGCCCACTGTAGTGGTGGTTCCTTCCCACTTACCTGGCCGTACTTGTCCGTGAAGAGGCGGTTTGAGGTTCTATATCTAGCCCTTTGGAACAGTTAGGAGCTGTCTAGCTGACCTAGGCAACCCTAGACTTAGGCCTGATTGTGCATGTGTGGTTAATTGCAGTTGTGTCACTAGTCTCTTTTCAACATCTTTTTGCAAAAGCACACTTAAAAAGAAAAAGGAAAATCTTTTCAAAACTTGCAACTTGTCGCTAAAGAATCTTTGCACTCACTTACACCACTTCTTCTCAAAGTTCGTTTTCTTACCCTCACATTCTGTCTTTCATCTCTCGACTGCACTACCCTTTAGTGTATGTCATCTTGGACTAGGGATACTAACACCCGATTAGTCCGTGTTTCGTTGGTACCGACCAACGAACCCTTCGACGAACCCTTCGTCGATCTTCCGTCCACTTCCTTGCCTCCACCTTTAAATTCTTCTTTCGAAGGTATGTCGGGATTCAACCCCAACGATACCTTACCGACGGGAATGATTCCACCTCCGCCAGGTGCGAATAACCCGAATCTTCCGCCTGTTGTAGCGCCCGCACGAGTTGCGCTCCAGGATCTCTTCTACCCAGTTCGCACTTCTTTACCCACATGTCTTTCACCCCCACCGGCAAATGGGGATAATTTTGAAATAAAACCACACTTCATCAATATGCTGCCTAAGTTTCATGGTTTGGAATCCGAAGATGCATATATTTTCATTAATAAATTCCAAAACGTTTGCGCCATGATGAAGACAACCCAATTAAGTGATGACGCAATAAGGCTAAGGGTCATTCCTTTTACCTTATGTGACCTAGCCGAGAAGTGGCTATACAGCACCGCATCACACTCCATTAGAAATTGGGACGAGTTTGTGAGAGCTTTTCTGAAAAAGTTCTACCCTCATCATAAAACTGCTAGAATCCGAAACGAGATCATACAATTTTCACAGCTTCCGTCCGAACCATTCTGGAAATGCTTCGAGAGATTTAAAGACCTACTTGTTCAATGCCCTCATCATGGGATAGAAAATTGGCAACTTTGCCAAACATTATACGAGGGATTGAATGCTGCAACGAAGCAGTTGCTAGAAACAATATGTCAAGGTCATTTTCTCTCCAAGTCTAGCGACGAAGCTTGGCAGTTTCTTGAGAACCTAAGTGAGCAAACAATTCAGTGGGAGAGTACCAAGACCACATCATCTTCTTCTAGTGGTCAATCTAGGGCAGGCATACATCAAATAGATATGTCGATAGCTATGAAGGCCGAGATGGCCTCACTTATGAAAAAGCTAGAAGCCATTGAGACAAAAATCTCATCGTCTTCTCCTGCCCCTACTCTACCCACACGAACTGTTTGTGCTTGTTGTTCTAATCCATCACATCTCACCGAAGAGTGCCCTTATAATGCACCTATTCAAGGGCAGGATCAAGTCAATGCTGCATTCCAGCAAAGACAAAGAAATGATCAGTACTCTTCGGCATACAATCAGGGGTGGAGGAGTCACCCAAATCAACAGTTCCAAGGGAATAACAATTTTCAAAGAGCTCCTCCACAACAACAACAAGCACCCTTACAAACTCAAATACAACAACCTTTCCAACAACAACCTTATACAAATCAAACGAACAACTTGGTTCAACCTAATGATGATAAGGTTAGCTCGCTCGAAAAAAGTCTAGATGCATTTCTTAAGCAAACTACAGAATCCGCAGCAAGATTTGAAAGTTATGTTCAATCTTTAATGAATAACAATGCCTCACACGATCAAAGTATCAAATCTATTGAGGCACAAATTGCACAATTAACTGCTGCGTTGAGCGAGAGAGAAAAGGGAAAGCTTCCATCTCAACCATTGCCCAATCCCGGTCACGCACAAAACACATATAACAATCACAATGTGAATGCGGTGACCACGTTGAGATCCGGAAGAGAGTTGCAAAATAATGTGGAAACTAATGATGACATCCCCGCCGGTGGTTCTTCTTCCCCTTCTTCATTTTCTTCACTTCCTTCTTCACCTTTTTCTTTAGAGCCTATTCTCCACCCTTCACACGGCTCTACTTCTTCTGACTCGAACGGACCCATTTCTAACAACACGAACACATCCACACTGGGATCCGTTCCTATTCCACATTCTACTCCACAGACTTGTGACTCAACAAATTTTCAAAATGCACCATTTCCAAACAGGTTGAGTCCTAATAAACCAAATGCACAAGTGGAGAAGATTGTGGAGATCTTTAAGCAGGTTAGCATAAATATACCTCTCTTGGATGCTATCCAACAAGTCCCCTCATACGCGAAAATCTTAAAGGGCTTGTGCACCTCGAAGAGAAAGGCATCTCAAGTACCCAAGAAGGTGCTAGTGGCTAGTGCAGTGAGCAATGCTATTAACCACCATCAAACCTTACCCCAAAAACGAAAGGACCCCGGCTGTCCTACTATTTCAATCACAATTGGGGATAAGCAAATTAATCGTGCACTTTTAGATCTTGGGTCTAGTGTTAACCTGATTCCTTACTCCGTGTACGAACAATTAGGGGTTGGAGAGTTGAAACCCACTCGTTGCACTCTCCAAATGGCTGATCGATCAATCACCTATCCAAGGGGTCAACTAGAGGATGTGTTGATCAAAGTCGGGGAATTCATATTCCCCGTTGATTTTATCGTTATGGATACACAACCTGTTGCTAACCCAAGAAACCAAATTCCGGTGATTCTTGGTCGACCATTTTTGGCCACTTCCAATGCCATAATAAATTGTCGCAATGGCTCCATGACTCTATCCTTCGGAAAGAGGTCTAGTGAGTTCAATATTTATAAGATGGGAAGTCTGCCCCCCGTGCCTAAAAATAGTACACGAGAAGTTTGCTCTATTCACGAAATCACGCAGGAGGACTGCGATCTTGAAAGATTTCTATTTGATGAAAACAGTTTTGACGACACTAGTGCGTCCCTCCTTGAGCCTACTACTGTTGACACAACCGATGCTGATTATCAATGTTTCACTTTTTCGGATGACGACGACTCACAGCCCGAATATGAGTCGTTTGAATTTTTGGATGAGTCAGTCGAACCATCCGAATCGGTTATTTGCAGTGATTTCGAACATGTGTTAGAGTCCTTTGAGTTCGAGGTAGATTCCGCAATGGTTCTTTCGCCTCAGAAATTCGAACTCATGCCCTTGCCTTCTCACAGTAGATATGCTTACATAGGTGAGAATGAGACTTTTCCCATTATCATATCAGCCTCTCTAGCCTTCGAGCAAGAGAACGCTATTTTAAAAGTCTTACAAGATAGACGGCAAGTTTTCAGTTGGACTATGGCGGACATCGAGGAGATCAGTTTCCTCATAAGTGAATATCATAAACATGTGATGGATGATGCCATGTCAATAGAGGACTCACAGGAACATCTTGGGGGTATTGTGGTGAGTCAACTTCCTCCCTTAGAAGTTGAAATACCTCCATTTCTTTTAATTAGGTACGAGAATGCCAACACTCCACTGATTGCTGATCATTTACATTCTCGTATCGATGCATCACCATCACCTGTATATTCACCTCCACACCTCCCATTCCATTACTTCTATCTTCCCCAATTCTTTGCGGACCACCACAACTTATTTTTTCACCCATCAATATTCTTTACTGATAAATTTTTCAAATGGTTGGTGTTGACTTTTGGCCGATGCAAAGTTGGGCAGTATTGTCTAACATAGTTTAATTGAAGTTTGGGGGAGGGTCTTTTTGTATATATTTTTGTTTTCTTTTTCTCTAAAAAAAATAAAAATAAAAATTTCAAAACATAAAAAATAAAAAAAAATAATAATAAACAGGGGAGTGCCGGTATTTTGACCCTCTTGGTTTAGTATGACAGTGAGGACACTGTCAAGTTCAAGTTTGGGGGTATGCTCGGTACGTCTTCTTCCTTCGCATTCATTTGTACATATTTTTGCATTTGCATACTTATTTGAAAACCTATAAAAATTTGAAAAATTTCAAAAAAATTATAAATAAATGGCTAATTGACTAGAGTTTGACAAATAGGTTAACTGGCTAGGAACAACTAGATCTTAGACTTAGTAAATTAAAAACCCTAAAAATAACCTTCCTTAAAGTTTAACGGTAGAAAGTATATGCCTTGTAGTTTATTTAGAAATAGGCAAATTTTGGGTTCACTTTTTGGGGCTAAGTCGAAACAAGGGAAGAGTATTGATGTTCTTATTAGAGTATAAGTTTGAAAAATAGTTCCTAACTTAAGTCTAGATTCTGAAAACGTATACCCTACAATTTGCACAATCACGCACCTTGAAACTTGGAATAGTAGAGGAGACCTTGAAATGCTCTTGTTTAAAGTCCTTAGTACAATGAAAATAAAAGAAAAAAAAAAGTGAATAAAGAAAAAAATGGACACTGGTTTTTGTGATTATTTAAGGCTGTAAAAAATAGAAAAATATTTAGCGAGGGTGCCTTATCACCTAGTGCCTTAGACCAACTGGTTTGGGAGTCACTGCTAAAGCCTTGGGTGTTGCAAGGACTAGGAAGTACGCTTTAAAGTGCAAACGCATTTTGTAATCGGTCGTTTGGTACCTCAAGAAGTATTAACGGTCGCATGAAGGATGTGTAAGCAAATTTCATTCACCAACTAATTAGTACTTTGGACAATGGACAAGGGCATGATTGCTTGAATTGAATTTCCGAGTGTAGGGGTGATTTATACACACACGTAGGGGTATATGATTGGAATTTAGATAAGAGAGAGGAATGAAGAATAGAACTTGTATCTTTAGTAGAGTTGATAGAAATTCCTAAGTGGAGATAAAACCCCAGAAGAAAAACTAAAGAAATGCCGAAAGCTAAGTAGATCTGCAGGATATGTATAATCTTAAGTTAAATGATGAGGAAGTGTGAAGAATATGGGTGGATGATTTACAAGTAGAAGATAATAGAATTCCTTATTAGAAGACCTAATTGGAGAACAAAAGTCAGTGGGCCGAGTTGATAGGATTTTGTGGGTAGTATCCGCTGAAAACCCTCAGGAGACAACACTCCTCCTACTAGGGACACCTAGAGGTTTAACGGCTTGTTGCACGTGCTCAGTGCAATCGCGTTTCCCTGCGAAAGTGCGGTTAGGTTTTTTGTAGAGAATAAAACAATAAGTTTTGCTCGAGGACGAGCAAAAGATAAGTTTGGGGGTATTTGTTCATAACATAATATTGCATTTTGTATTCCCCATTCTTATGCATTTTACAATAAAAACAGGTGCTTTTGACCCATGTCTGCTACATGTTACAGGTTACAGGTTGTTGGAGCAAAAACAGTGAAAAACACAAAAGACGACACAAAAGAAGGACTTTTGACCAACAATTAAGAGGATCTTAGTAAAGCCCAGCAGAAGAACGGTTCACCATCAAAAAAGGCAACAAAAGATCCAAATTTGCAAGAAGACGGTTAGAAGATCCATTGCAAAGTGTTCGCTGAAGATCTGGTATCACTGAAGAAGCCTAATTGAAAATAGAAATGAAGAACCTGGAAGCCCAAAGAATTATACAGAAGCCCAGAAAAAATAATTAATTGATCTCACTACTGGGCCGCGGATCCGCGGCCCAAAGCCCACCAAGGCCGCGGATCCGCGGCTACTTGAAGCCCGTGCGCAAATCAAATTTTACCAAATTTTCGTGGCGGCTATGGAAAGATTTTCTAGGGGTATATTTGTAACTTTAGACATGCGGTGCAATTGTAAACCCTAGGGTTTCTATGTCCTATAAATAGAACCCTAAAGCCTTGTAATTTCTCATGCCTCTTTTCAATCAATAAAATTCAGATTTTCTGAGAGCAAAAATTCAGATCTGTTCTTCTTGTTTGGAGGGAGCCGTCAACTAGTAAGTATTTTTATTCTTTTAATTATAATGTCTCCTCATCCCCTAATGAGCGAGTAGTCTCCTCGCTTGTTAGGGTTAGCCTTAGGGAAAGGGTTGAGAGATGAAATCTCTCGCCCCTTTCAATGCCATCGTCACCTAATGAATTAGAACTTCACGCATACGAGCACAACCGCTCCCTGCGGCATCCTACCCTTCGAGGTAACGATGATCCGTAGTATAAAGGGCCGGTTCCGCGCGTTTTCCGTGAGGGTTAGGATAATTATCAACAAAGGTAGGGTACAAACCTAGAGGAAGAAATATCTTCCCAAAAGATTTGTATCCACTTTCTTGATAATTAACTTAACACCTAATAGATCTAAAAAAGGAAGGTATTGAAAGCGGTGAGGAAAAATATTCATTTCCAAAACTTCTCCTAATCCTAACCCTAGCAAGATTCTTAATTAGATTAATTAGATCCAGTCTTTAGATTTTCATAAACCAACCAAAACTACAAATAGAATCAACTCGTTAAAACACTTTAAAGAAATTTACCCGTCTCTGTGGATCGACCCGTACTCATCGGCTAGCTGCGAAGCGACGCCGTCCTGATTGCGGTAATTAATATTTTTGAACGTGAAATCTCTACTAATCACATACGCACCCGTTCCGAAACCCTAATGAAATACCTCATCCTCCGCCTCAAGCAACTGTGCATACACACCTGCATTCTCGTTCCGAGGAACAAGAATACCAAGATATAAAAGCAACCCTCAAAACATATACCGGTATCTGGCTCAAACCAGAGCCTGCCAGTATAATCCGTCCGGACTCCAAACGTGCACAAGTGCGCGGATGAGAACGAACCCTGTCGCAAAACCATGCGACCTCTACTCTGTTTTTCCCAGAGGCGAATACCCTCTGTGTGGGACTCTAAAGACTCGACACTACGCTGGCAGTGGGTTTAACCACAGACCGCAAGCGGCACTAGCTGTGCGTAACGGTCCCCAGGTAGATGCCGACAAGAAGGCTGACGAGGTGAAACCACATCTGAACTCCTACTGAGTCTGAATGTGACATTCTCCGTACAGTCCGGTCTGTTCGTCTGATACATCGCATGTCGGGCCTAGGGGGCGGTAAAACGTCAGTCCCCCAATAGCGGTACAAGTCATGTCGGAGTGAAGCCCAAAACACCCTGAGATAACACTGGAACCTACCAGTATATCTCGCTTGCCCTGGCCAGGGACTACTCGTGTAATGGCTCTCCTAGACACAGCGCGATGTCAACCCCCAATACCGGGAGAGACGAATCCTGTCTAACCGTCACTGCCTCCAAGTGCTTCGGGACTGCACCCAACCATCACCTGTTTGCACGACTCCTTTGAGCCGTGGTAGGGTAGTGATCAAAGTGCAGTGGGAACACACTCGAGGCGAAGTGCCAGTGTCAAGTCAGCGGACTAAGCTGTACTCATGTCACCTGGGAACTGATAACTGACGATAGGTATGATACCAACCTGTCAGTTCCCGACGAGTCCTGTCCAGTGTACTCGTAACCCAACGAGCACCCGTATACTATCTCCAGTACGACGTACTGATGGCTGTGGGACAGACCATCTCCCACACTGGGATGAGAAGCGCATACGCTAGTCTACTCCGGAGTATCGATGCCCTGTCTCGATAGTCCTACGACTAGGGACCTGTATAAGGATGTGCCTATAGATTACCCAGCCCCCACTAGTGTGACTGCCATCACAACGCTGGTAATCAAGCAAAGATCCTAAGGGCTCCACTAATGCGTATAAGTGATATACTGAAATAAACACAAGTACACATTGAAGTAGAAACAAACCAAGTAGCATACTACTATATTGAGCAAGATTGTTTATACAAGGTGAATATCCTAAGCTTCCATTAAGCAATATACAAACTAGTATGATACAGTAATGGCCTCTGGGGCATATACACTAACAATCTCCCACTTGCACTAAGGCCATGTTCTGGCGTATCGAAGACCTATCATCTCGATCAGCCGCTCGAACTGAGTCTGGGGTAGGGCCTTGGTGAATGGATCTGCAGTGTTCTCTTCTGAAGCAACCCTCCGAACCTCGATCTCCTTGCGATCCACGATCTCCCTGATCAGGTGATACCGCCTCAAGATGTGCCTGGATCTCTGATGGGACCTGGGTTCCTTTGCTAAAGCTATAGCCCCGTTGTTGTCGCAATACAGAGGTACTGGGTCAACAATGGACGGAACCACCTGAAGTTCTTTTAAGAACTTCCTTATCCAGACAGCTTCTTTTGCGGCATCAGATGCAGCGATGTATTCCGCTTCCATAGTCGAGTCTGCAACGGTTTCCTGTTTGGAACTCTTCCAACACACCGCCCCTCCATTGAGGGTAAAGACAAAACCCGACATGGACTTGGAATCATCCTTGTCACTCTGGAAGCTGGAGTCACCAAAGGCCTCAATCTGGAGGTCTTTTCCGCCATACACCAAGAACATCTCCTTAGTCCTTCTCAGGTACTTGAGAATGTTCTTTACTGCTATCCAATGTTTCTCCCCAGGGTTTGACTGATACCGGCTTACTACACTCAGTGCATAAGCTACATCCGGTCTGGTACACAACATCGCATACATTATAGAGCCTACCGCAGAAGCGTAGGGTATAATAGACATGCGATCCCTCTCCAAATCAGTCTTGGGAGACATCTCTTTAGAGAGGGTGATCCCGTGACAAGCCGGTAGGTTACCGCGCTTGGAATCTTCCATACTGAATCTTTTCAGTACGGTGTCGATGTACCTGGACTGTGAAAGTTCTAATATCCTCTTGGATCTATCACGATGGATCCGGATCCCTAGGATGTAAGAGGCATCACCCAGGTCTTTCATGGAGAACCTGTGTGACAAGAAACCCTTGACAGATTGTAGCATAGGAATGTCATTTCCTATTAAGAGAATGTCATCCACGTATAAAACAAAGAATACCACAGTTCTCACTACAAATCTACTATAGATGCACGGTTCATCTGGATTTTTGATAAAGTCAAATTCCTTGACCGTCTCATCAAAACAGATGTTCCAACTCCGCGATGCCTGCTTTAGTCCATAGATGGACTTAAGCAACTTGCACACCTTTCCGCTGCTCCCACTCTGAATGAAACCCTCTGGCTGATCCATATAGACACACTCCTCTAAATTTCCATTTAGAAAAGCGGTCTTTACGTCCATCTGCCAAATCTCATAATCGTGGAAGGCAGCAATGGCAAGAAGGATCCGAATGGATTTCAGCATAGCCACTGGAGAAAAGGTTTCGTCATAGTCCAAGCCAGGTCTTTGACGGAAACCTTTTGCTACAAGTCTAGCTTTATAGGTCTCAACCTGTCCATCTACACCAATCTTCCTTTTGAAGATCCACTTGCATCCTACGGGTTTTACCCCGTCTGGAGCAATGTCCAACGTCCATACTTTGTTGGTGTACATGGACTCCATTTCGGTCCGCATTGCATCCAGCCATTTTACCGAGTCAACGCTCTGAACGGCCTGCTGGAAGCTAGTAGGCTCATCATAGTCTATGATGCAATCCTCTCTATCCCCGTCTATGAGAAAACCGTAGTATCTCTCGGGCGGATGAGACTGCCTACTACTTCTGCGGAGCGGCGTAGGAATGTCCTGTTCATTTGAACCCTCTGGTTCCACTAAGCTTTCAGTAATAGTCTGTGGTTCTGGAATTTCTTCCAGTTCTACTGCGCTCCCGCTTAATTCTTTTTCTAAGAACTGATGTTCTAGAAAGTGGGCATGACGAGAAACAAGAACTTTTTGTTCCTCTTCGTAGTAGAAGAGATATCCCTTGGAATTCTTTGGATATCCCACAAACTTACACAGTACTGAGCGCGCCTCGAGCTTGTCCGCATGCTGCTTTTTAACAAAAGCTGGACTTCCCCAAGTCTTAATGTGACTGAGATGGGGTCTCTTCCCACACCACATCTCATATGGTGTAGTAGGCACAGTCTTAGTAGGAACTCGGTTTAAAAGGTACGCAGCTGATTCTAGTGCATACCCCCAGAATGATCGCGGTAACTCAGCGTTACTCATCATGGACCGTACCATATCCAATAGGGTTCGGTTCCGTCTCTCCGATACACCGTTGTGTTGCGGAGTGTATGGAGGAGTAAGCTGAGAGAGAATCCCGTTATCTTTTAAATAATTCAGGAACTCGGCACTTAAGTATTCTCCACCTCGATCCGATCTTAGAATCTTGATACTTTTGCCGGTTTGTTTTTCTACTTCATTCTTAAATTCCTGGAATTTTTCAAAAGCTTTGGACTTATGTTTCATTAAGAAGACATAACCGTATCTTGAAAAATCATCCGTAAAAGTAATGAAGTAAGAATAACCGCTTCGCGCATGTGTAGACATTGGACCGCACACGTCGCTGTGTACGAGTCCCAAGAGCTCGCTCGCTCTTACTCCTTGTCCAGTGAACGGAGTCTTTGTCATCTTTCCTTTGAGACAGGATTGACAAGTGGCATATGATTGATATTCGAACGGATCCAAATATCCTTCTGTATGTAACTTAGTCAACCTTCTCTCATTGATGTGACCCAGTCTACAATGCCATAAGAAAGTCTGATTGATATCTGGAGACTTTCTTTTATGTGTATTCTGGACATTGAAAATCTGTGGTTGGTTTAATACGTATATACCATTGCTCAATGTACCTGACCCAATCAGAACTTGATTAAGGTGAATGTTTACAACATTACTTACAAACACAAATTCATAACCTTCTTTAGAAACCAAAGATACAGAAATGATATTACAAGTTGCGTTGGGTACAAAAAAGCAATTACGCAAAACCAAAACATGCCCATCTGACATTCCCAGGTGATAGTCCCCCACGGCTTTAGCATCCATGCTAGCTCCGTTCGCAACTCTGAGGGTCATGTCACCTGCCTTCAAAACCCTACGGCTTCTCAACGCCTGCAAAGAATTACAGATATGAGATCCTGATCCGGTATCCAATACCCAGGAAGTAGAGTTTATAGAAAGACAGTTTTCAATAACATACACACCTGAAGCTGAAGCCGCAACCTGCTTCAGTTCCTGTGTCCTGGCTTTCCAAGCCCTGCAATCTTTCTTCCAGTGTCCACTCTTGTGACAATAGAAGCATTCCTCTTTACCAACAAGCTTCCCCGCTATCTTTGTTGCCTTTTCCTTTCCCTTCGTACCCACTTTACTAACACCGCCTCTTGGTTTGGCGGGGGCTTTCTTCCTCTTTCCCTTGGCTTTCGCCTTGGACCTAGAGGAAGAAGATCCTCCTACAAACAAAGCGGGTGTTTCCCTACCCTACTGTAGGGTGCCCTCTGCGCTCCTCAGAAGGTTGAGGAGTTCTGAAAGTTCAACTTCCTTTTCTTGCAAGTTGAAATTCAGTATGAACTGGGCGTAAGTGGATGGAAGGGACTGGAGAATTAAATCTGTATAGAGTTCACTATCCAACGTGGTCCCAAGTTCTGCGAGCTCCTCAGTGTAGCCAATCATCTTAAGCACGTGGTCCGCTACCGATGATCCGACGGCCAACTTTGTCGAAAAAAACTTCTTCGACACTTCGTATCTTGCGATACGAGACTGCTCTCCATACAGTTCTTTTGTATGGAGAAATATGGACTCGAGGTCCATATTCTCATGCCTCCTCTGATGTTCGTTGTCCATAGAGGGAAGCACGAGGCACCTGGCCTTCACGCAATCAATCTCCCAAGTCTTACGGATTTCCTTATCCGCGACGCTGGAGGTGGGACCTGGGACGGGGGGAGCTTTGGTGGTAAGAAGATACCCCAGCTTGTCGTAAGCGATTGCCAATTTGACATTCCTGAGCCAATCTTTGTAGTTTGGCCCTGTCAGTATGTTTTTATCTAGAAGTAACTTAAGTCCAGTCATTTCGATTTGGTCGCTGCAGGGGGAGAGAAGAAACACTTAGCACGATGCTCTTGCAAGTTTAGAATGGTTTTTAATTTGTCTAAACAGGATGGCTCCCACTGTCTCTCGAATCCCTCCTCAAACCACAAAGGAAGAATTAGCCGGGATCAATCCCACCGTACAATACTTGCTTAACCGTTCAGCCAGGCCAGTGTCGGTACTTCGAGGGAGGTTTTCCAACGCTTTCGCGAAGTTCCTTAATTTAAGAACCTCTTTTCCCTGGGGGCGTAGCCCCGCTAACACCTTTCTAGGCACCTACTAGGTTTATAGCATTGATCGTTTAGTGAGAAATTTCCCGAGGAGTAGCATATACTCACAGTAGGATCGGGATCCAAATATCATCGCGTGACGAAAATGAAGGAATCCTACCATAATCATCACACTCCAAATGGTATGCAAATCTAGCAAGTTTCAGTACTTATGAAACTCCCGATGTGGATTTTTGCCCCATGCTCTTATGACCTTGACTTTGGCCAAAATATCATAAGTTACATGTCAAGTTCTACCCGTCACTTTCCAGGTTAATTTGGATCCATCCGTACATACCCTTGACTTTGGCCAAAATGGCAGCACGAATGTCCCAAACCAACGCATCTATCTATGCTACACATGAACACCCAATAGCTACCAATCACTGTGCCTTGACTTTGGCCAAAATACACAGCTTGAATACTATTGCCTATTCATGCGAAACGACGGAGGGCTACGAATGGTTTTGGTAAAACCGTGAACGTAGTGAACTTGATATAATCGATGGAACGAGATAGCTTTTAGAAGGAGTGGCTCAAGCTCCGCATTTAAAAGTTAGTTTTGAAAAGAACCGAGTGGTTTTTCGAAAGTGTTCCAACGATTTTAGCTTGGTTTATTATCTTTCATTAGTTCTTTTAATGCGTGATATTCTTGCATTAGTTCTTTTAATGCGTCCCATCATTTAATCCTACCAATGCAGAAAACAACCAAAATATGACGTACGCTTATGCCATTCGCATTCGCCACGGGGTCCCGTCATCACTCGTTAGGTTACTTAACTAACGACAGAGCGGGGGCTGGGCTAGCGCGGCTGTAAAACATAAGCAACGCCTAAATAGAAAGCAATGATAGACATTACAGATCACAGATGAATACATTGGATATACTAGCAATCCGCAATCCTTTCGAGCCTGCAATGAAAAGCGGATTACACGGTCGCGGTGAATAGCCAAATACCCCACCCAAGACCCCTACGGGTGCGGCAAACTACCCGCCAAGTACTCGGCAGTTTGTGCACCCCTCCATGGGTCTATCCTAGGAGCAAAAACAGTAAAAAGAATTATACAATGACGGCTACAACCCCGACCCGGTTGTGCGGCCAAACAAATAATATTATTACATCAATTTACATTTACAATGAATGAAAGAAAAACAAAAGCTCATCTCACATCCACCCCGGCTATTCACCCGCGACAGTCCAACAGATTCATATACACAATCCAATATCAAACACAGATCATGTATAACCCCGACTAATCGACTTATAGCGATTAGCCGACGTTCAATACATGCAAACATCACAGATATAACCAACATAGCCAAAGTGCAGTGAAGTTCGGAAAAAATACGGAATTATAGGACCCCAAAAGTGAATTTCTGTTCTGGAAAATCTGGGTACATATAATACATCTGAAAAATCCCAAAACACCACCAGAAGAACACTGCACGAAAAACGATGCAGAGAGGAAAACAAACTGCGGCGCTTCCGCGGCACATGCCTACCTCGTGCCGCGGAAGCGCGGCGGTTTAAACGAATTATGGCATCGTATTTCTTGTGTGTTCAAACAAAACCCTGAGCCGAATTTACAAGTATAAAGTTTTTCATTTAGAGCAGAAAAAAATTCAACAGAAACTTAGGGTTTTGGTTTTTCCGGTTTTGTGATTTTTCGGTTTCGAACTTCCATACACTTCGCTACCAAGCTAGTTTAAGTTTAGTTAGGCTCTGATACCACTGAAAGTCCATATTGCGACCCCCGGTGCTTACGGGGAGGCGGAAACGGTATAAAAAAACAAATTTTTATCGGAAGAGGCAACATGGACTAAACAAGGTCGGGATCGTGTCTAAACTAAACTAGCAAAAACGCTAAAGGGAGTTAGCTACTCGGATGAAGGTTATACCTAAACTTGAACTCCTTCTTCTTGAAATCTTGTAGAGGTTGATGGTTCTCTTTTCGTCGCCTTCTTCCGTCGAAGATGGATCCACCTCGAAGGTTCGACCTTTGGGCTCTTCCTCGATCTTTGAGTGAACTAGGGTTTCCGGCTTGCTAAACCTTGAACCTAGAATGAGTAGAGAGTGACTAGGGTTTGCTTTTCTTTTTAAAGAGAATGATTCTCAACACATGAGAAGGGTTCTCTTTTGCTAGAGGAAGAAGAAGATGAAGAGAGGAGAGAGAAGCTAAATGAGATAATGAGCTATCTTTTTCTTTCTTGCAACCATAATGCCAAAAGAAAAAGAATTATCTAAATAATAATAATTCAAAATAAGAATAGTTGATGGTAATTTGGAATGACCACTACCATGCTTCATTTAATGAAATGTAAGCATGAATCAAGGAGGACTTTTTAAAGCATGATGGTGGTCAACATTCAACCATGGTCAACAAGTCAACCATGGTCAACAAGTCAACAAAATCAACCATAACATAATTCTCATTTAATTACTATTATTAATAGATAATTCATAAATCCATTAGGGTTTGGAAAATGATAACTGTCAACTGTGCATACGCACCCGTTCCGAAACCCTAATGAAATACCTCATCCTCCGCCTCAAGCAACTGTGCATACACACCTGCATTCTCGTTCCGAGGAACAAGAATACCAAGATATAAAAGCAACCCTCAAAACATATACCGGTATCTGGCTCAAACCAGAGCCTGCCAGTATAATCCGTCCGGACTCCAAACGTGCACAAGTGCGCGGATGAGAACGAACCCTGTCGCAAAACCATGCGACCTCTACTCTGTTTTGCCCAGAGGCGAATACCCTCTGTGTGGGACTCTAAAGACTCGACACTACGCTGGCAGTGGGTTTAACCACAGACCGCAAGCGGCACTAGCTGTGCGTAACGGTCCCCAGGTAGATGCCGACAAGAAGGCTGACGAGGTGAAACCCCATCTGAACTCCTACTGAGTCTGAATGTGACATTCTCCGTACAGTCCGGTCTGTTCGTCTGATACATCGCATGTCGGGCCTAGGGGGCGGTAAAACGTCAGTCCCCCAATAGCGGTACAAGTCGTGTCGGAGTGAAGCCCAAAACACCCTGAGATAACACTGGAACCTACCAGTATATCTCGCTTGCCCTGGCCAGGGACTACTCGTGTAATGGCTCTCCTAGACACAGCGCGATGTCAACCCCCAATACCGGGAGAGACGAATCCTGTCTAACCGTCACTGCCTCCAAGTGCTTCGGGACTGCACCCAACCATCACCTGTTTGCACGACTCCTTTGAGCCGTGGTAGGGTAGTGATCAAAGTGCAGTGGGAACACACTCGAGGCGAAGTGCCAGTGTCAAGTCAGCGGACTAAGCTGTACTCATGTCACCTGGGAACTGATAACTGACGATAGGTATGATACCAACCTGTCAGTTCCCGACGAGTCCTGTCTAGTGTACTCGTAACCCAACGAGCACCCGTATACTATCTCCAGTACGACGTACTGATGGTTGTGGGACAGACCATCTCCCACACTGGGATGAGAAGCGCATACGCTAGTCTACTCCGGAGTATCGATGCCCTGTCTCGATAGTCCTACGACTAGGGACCTGTATAAGGATGTGCCTATAGATTACCCAGCCCCCACTAGTGTGACTGCCATCACAACGCTGGTAATCAAGCAAAGATCCTAAGGGCTCCACTAATGCGTATAAGTGATATACTGAAATAAACACAAGTACACATTGAAGTAGAAACAAACCAAGTAGCATACTACTATATTGAGCAAGATTGTTTATACAAGGTGAATATCCCAAGCTTCCATTAAGCAATATACAAACTAGTATGATACAGTAATGGCCTCTAGGGCATATACACTAACAGAATCCATGTACACCAACAAAGTATGGACTTTGGAAGTTGCTCCTGAAGGGGTAAAACCTATTGGAAGCAAGTGGATCTTTAAGAAGAAATTTGGTGTAGATGGAAAAGTGGAGACTTTCAAAGCTAGACTTGTCGCAAAGGGTTTTCGTCAACGACCAGGTGTAGATTATGACGAAACCTTTTCTCCAGTGGCTATGTTTAAGTCCATCCGAATCTTACTTGCTATTGCTGCATACCATGACTACGAAATCTGGCAAATGGATGTTAAGACCGCCTTTCTAAATGGTGATTTAGAGGAGTGCGTGTACATGACTCAGCCAGAGGGCTTCGTAGATAGTGGGAGCAGCGGAAAAGTTGGAACATCTATTTTGATGTGGTAGTCAAAGAGTTTGACTTCATCAAGAACATAGATGAACCTTGTATTTACAAGAAGGTTGCAGAGAGTAAGGTTGTCTTCCTCGTATTGTATGTCGATGACATACTCTTGATAAGAAATGATGTTCCTATGCTGCACTCAGTCAAGCTCTTCTTATCACATAGATTCTCAATGAAAGATCTAGGTGATGCCTCCTGCATATTGGGGATAAGGATCTGTAGAGATAGATCCAAGAGGATACTGGGATTGTCCCAATCCAGGTACATTGACACCATACTAAAAAGGTTTAGTATGGAAGAATCCAAGCGTGGGAACCAACCCAGGATCTCTGGACTCACTCTCTCCAAAGTGATGTCTCCCAAGACTGATTTGGAGAGAGCTCGCATGCAAGGGATACCCTATGCTTCGGCAGTAGGCTCTATCATGTATGCGATGCTGTGTACCAGACCTGATGTAGCATACTCACTAAGTGTAGTGAGTCGGTATCAAGCAGATCCTGGAGAGAGTCACTGGACAGCTGTGAAGAACATTCTCAAGTACTTGCGAAGGACTAAGGAGATGTTCTTGGTGTATGGTAACGGAGAACACCAGGTGGAGTCCTTTACCTATTCAAGCTTCCAAAGTGATAAGGACGACTCTAAGTCGCAATCGGGATTTGTCTTTACCCTAAATGGAGGGGCGGTTTGTTGGAAGAGTTCCAAGCAAGAAACCGTGGCAGACTCGACGATAGAGGCTGAATACATCGCTGCCAACGATGCTGCCAAAGAGGCTGTCTGGATGAAGAAGTTCATCACTGAACTTGGTGTGGTTCCGTCTATTGAGCATCCAATACCTTTGTATTGTGATAACAATGGAGCTGTAACTTTGGCCAAGGAACCCAGGTCCCATCAGAAGTCCAGACATATTCTGAGGCGGTATCACCTGATCCGGAAGATAATTGATCGCCGCGAGATCGAGGTAAGGAGAGTTGACACGATGGACAACACTGCGGATCCACTCATGAAGGCCATTCCCCAGATACAGTTTGAGAGATTATTCGGGATGTTGGGTATGAGATACTACAACACCTGGCCCTAGTGCAAGTAGGAGATTGTTAGTTATATATATGCCCTAGAGGCCATTGTTGTACATATGATGTATATTATGATGGATGCTTGGATATATATAGAGAGGACTTTCTTGCTCGACATGATAGTATGCTATTTGGTTTCCCTTTATCTTAACATGTTGACTTGTATTAGTTTACTGTCTTGCTCTCATATGTTGATAAAGCCCTTAGGATATGTACTCGACTACTGGGACTGTGATGAGATCACACTAGTGGGACCGGGGTAGTCAAAGAGTATATCCTATAACTGTTCCTAGTCGAGGGTGTGTCGAGACAGGGCATCGATACACCAGAGTAGACTAGCGTATACGCATCTTGACCCATATAATGGGTGATAGATGATCCCATATCCATCGGTGTTTGACATCAAAGATGGTATACGGGTGCTCAGTGGAGTCTGGGTACACTGAACGGACTCGCCGAGAACTCCCAGATGGTGATATACCACACGTCAGATGGCAGTTCTCCTGTGACACTGGTACAGGGTAGTCTGTAGACCCGAGATCGTCATAGAGTCTTGTGTGATTCCTACTGTGCTTTGATTTCCACCTTACCACGTCCAAGAGGGCATGCAAAACGGTGGCTTTTAGGTACAGTCCCGAATCACATGGAGGCAATGAGCGATAGGAGGGGTTTCGTCTCTACCGGTATAGGGAGTTGATGTTGTGCTGTGTTCGATTGGCTATAACTGGATGTCCCTGGCCAGGGCTGATATGGAGTGCTGCTGGTAAGAGTTATCAGTAGTTTCTCGACCCGTTATGAGCCTTACATTGACACGACTTATCGGTTACTGGGGTCTGACATATACCACCCCTAGACTAGATATGCAACATATCAGACGAAGAGACCGGACTGTACGAGAGTGTTACTGATTGGATTCACAGGAGAATGTACAGGCTTGCTTGTTGATCTTCTGATCGCTCAATACCTGGATGGCTGTACGTTTAGCTGACCGCTTGCAGCTTGTGGGTGTTTGATATGATCATCACCTACTGCCGGCGTATTGACGATTCTTTAGAGTCCTACACAGAAGTTTCCTGGCTCAGGTAAAACGGAGTAGGAGCACATATGTGATATGTGCGGGACCGAGAATAATACGAAATGAGATACCGTATTATATTCTCACAATATGAGATATCGGCCGGGTATATGAGATACAACCGGGTCATCTGATCAAGTGTTGATTCGATGAAATGGTACATGTTATATTAGTCGGTTATATATATTATAGCCGGGTTATCGGATCAAGTGTTGATTCGATAATTTAATGTATAATTATATATGTGATATATATTTTTACGTTAACTAATATAAGCTCGCTTTATTGATTCATTTTCTCATGGGATAATATATTGATATATATGCGATATATGTTAATTGTATTATTTTCTATTGTTACAAAATATATTGCATATGTGATATATAATATTGTTGTAGTGTTCCTAGGCATACTAATGAGGTTCCACAAAGCATCAACCATACCAAAATCAAATTTTTCTAGGTGCCTAACAACCCTAATGATAGATCGATAACTAGAGGCAAAGGCGAAACATGCAAGTAAACAACTTTATTGCTAAGTGAATGGAAATACAACCTTTGTAGATCCGGTCCACCACTTCTTTAGCTCCGTGATGACATCCCTTCGCTGCGATCACCGGCATCCCGGACTCTAGTGATGGTTTCGTCGGAGAAATGAGCGGGCTAGGTCGTTGACTTCGATGCCGAAGATGATCTACGTCGAGGCAACTCTAACTCAAGCTCCATCTTCACTAGCTCATGAAACTTGTGAAGAAAACTCCCTATACAACATGGCAAGTGGTAGAGGATGAAGAAATAGGAAGTGGGTTCACTTTGGATTTGGATTTCTCACTTGATTTCATCACTTGACATTTTTCAAGAAAGCTTTGCTTTTTCTTCATGAAGAAGATGAAGAAAAAGAAAGGAAAAAGAATTATTTCCAAAAAGAAAATCCAAGTGATTCTTATCATTTAGCAACCATGGGTGAGTTAACAAGTGTAGAGAATAAACTAGGGTTAAATTAAATGGTTAGGGTTAAGGAAAGAAACAAAATGGTCAAAGCTTTTCAAAGCTTTCATGAAGCTTCAAGTAAAAACAAAAGAATCCACCATTTTATTTCTTGCCTAAAAATAAATGAAAAGAATAAATAAATAAGTAAATTAAAACCCTAACCATTAACCTAATCATGGTTTAATCATACACACCCAAGTTTGCATGTATCATCAAACATGATACAAACTAGTGCACAAAACTATATCATATATACAATGTGCAAATCAAGTGAGAAAATCCATCTTAAGTGAACCAATACTAGTTAATGCAAAGTAATATATTAAATATATAATTATGCATTAAATCATTAAATCAACACTTGATTTAATGATCCGGTCATGCTGCATATAACCAACTAATATCAAGTGTATCATTGTATCGAATCAACACTTGATTCGGTAATCCGGCTATATCTCGTATAACCGTCCAATGATACAAATCGCGAGAATAGAATACAGTATCACATACTGGTATTATTCTCGGTCCCGCACATATCTCATATGCGCTCCTATTTCGTTTCGCTTGAGCCAGGAAACTCTGTGTAGGACTCTAAAGACTCGTCAATACGCCGGCAGCAGGTGATGATCAAATCAAACACCCACAAGCCGCAAGCGGTCTGCTAAACGTAACGGCCACCCGGGTATTGAGCGATCAGAAGATCAACGAGCAAGCCTGCTCACACTCCTGTGAATCCAACCAGTAACACTTACCGTACAGTCCGGTCTGTTCGTCTGATATGTCGCATATCTCGCCTAGGGGTGGTAAACGTCAGACCCCAGTAGCTCGATAAGTCGTGTCGATATGAGGTCTATAACAGTTCGAGAAACTACTGGTAACACTTACAAGTAAATCTCAGCAACCCTGGCCAGGGATTTCCGGTTATAGCCAATCGAACACAGCGCAACATCAACTCCCTATACCGGGAGAGACGAATCCCCTCCTATCGCTCATTGCCTCCATGTGATTCGGGACTGTACCCAAAAACCACCGTTTTGCACGCCCTCTTGGACGTGGTAAGGTGGAAATCAAAGCACAGTGGGAATCACACAAGACTCTATGACGATCTCGGGTCTACAGACTAACCTGTACCAGTGTCACCAGAGAACTGCCATCTGACGTAAGGTATAATACCATCTGGGAGTTCTCGGCGAGTCCGTCCAGTATACCCAGTCTCCACTGAGCACCCGTATATCATCTCTGATGTCAAACACCAATGGATATGGGATCATCCATCGTCCATCTGTATGGGTCGAGAAGGTATACGCTAGTTTACTCTGGCATATCGATGCCCCGTCTCGATACACCCACGGCTAGGGACCTTGAAGGATGTACTTATGGACTAACATGTCCCCACTAGTATGATCCGCATCATAGTCCAGGTAGTCAAGTACACATCCTAAGGGCTTTACCAACATGTAACAGAGAGACAATCAGTTTACACGTTAAGGTAAAGAGTAACCAGATAGCATACTATCATGTCGAGCAAGAAAGTCCTCCCTATATATGTCCAAGCATCCACTACAATATACATCCTATGTACAGTAATGATCTCTAGGGTATACATATAACTAACAATCTCCCACTTGCACTAGGGCCATCTGTAGCAGTGGTTGTAGTATCTCATACTCAACCATCCCATAAAAGTCCCTCTCTGGGAAAAGGCCTTTGTGAGTGGATCCGCCGTGTTGTCCTCTGAGTCTTCTCTCCTAACCTCGATCCCCTGGAGATCAACCATCTCCATGATCAGGTGATACTGCCTTAGAATATGTCTAGATCACTGATGGGACAGACGTTCCTTGGCATAAGCCACAACTCCATTGTCACACAATGGGAGGAACTAAGTTCATCTCATGAACAAATATACATCCAGACTGCCTCTTTGGTAGCATCTTATGTAGCGATGTATCCAGCCTTTATCGTCTAGTATGCCACGGTATCTAGCTTGGAACTCTTCCAACATACCGTCCCTTTACTGAGGGTAAAGATAATGCCTATGACTGACATTCAGTCGTCCTTATCACCCTGGAACCTTTCCAGTGATTCTCCCCAGGATCAATTGATACCATCTCACTACAACTAGTGAGTGTCCTAATATCCAATTAGATCTATCTCATAGATCCAAAACTCAGGATTTAGTAGGTATTACTTTGATCCTTAATGGAGAATCATTGTGATAAGCGGAGATTGACCGAGCGTAGCATAGGAAACTCCTTTCCTATCAAGAGTATGTCATCCACGTACTTTGCGAGGATCACCACCATACTCCCTACTACCTTTTTGTATATACAAGGTTCATATACCATTTGATGATGTCAAACTCTTTAACTAACACATCAAAACAGACGTTCCAACTCCGCGATGCCTGCTTTATCACATAAAACATCTTACACACGTTTCCGGTGCTCCCACTGTCTACGAGGCCCTCTTGCTGTGTACTTATAGACGCACTCTTCTAAAACATCATTTAGAAAAGCAGTCATGGCACCCAACCGTCAGATATCGTAGTCATGGTATGTAGCCGTGGCAAGTAGGATCTGGATGGACTTAAGCATAGCCACTGGAAAAAGGTTTCATCATTATCCACGCCTGGTCGATGATGAAAACCTTTAACAAGTCTAGCTTTGAAAGTCAGAACTTTTCCATCTATACCAAGTAATCTTCTCAAGATATACTTGCTCCTAATGGGGATTTAACCCTTCAAATAATGCAACCAAAGTCCATACTTTGTTGGTGTATAAGGATTCCATCTCAGATCGATAAGCATCCAGCCATTCTTACAGAGTCCCACTCCTGATGGCCAGCTCGAAACTAGTTGGGTCATCATCTCATGATGCAATCCTCGCTCCCACTGTCATAGAGAAACCAAAGTATCTCTCAGGTGGGTGAGGAACCCTACTAGATCGGCGGAGAGGCTGAGGTTCGTTAGAATCTATTGAATCCTTTGGTTCTACCCAATCATCAGCTGCAGTTTGTATAGCTGGAACCTTTCCAGTTCTACATAACTGACCTTGCCTCGAGCTTGTCCAGATTTTGCTTTTAGACATAGGCCGGACAACCCTAAATCTTAACAAACTTAAGATATGGACTCTTCCCTTTCCATATCACATATGAAGTGGTAGGCAACTGATTTGATTGGAACCCTATTCAATAGGTATGCAGCTTCTCAAGTGCATAACTCCCAAAAGGAAATAGGTAACTCAGTAATACTCATCATAGAGCACACCTTATCATATAGGGTGTAATTGCTCCACCCCGATATACCATCGTGCTATGGTGTATACGGAGGAGTAATGCTGAGAGAGAATCTCATTCTCCTTTAGAATAGTCCAGGAATTCCATGCACAAGTATTCTCCTCCCTGATCTCATCATAGGACATAATACTTATACCCGTAATTTGGTTCTCTACTTCTAACTTATATTCTGTGAATATCTCAAAAGGTTCGGACTTATGTTTCAACAGGAACATATGTCTGAATCTTGAGTGATTATCAGAGAATGTAATGAAATACAAAGAACCAGTCTTGGCATATGTAGACAGGGGACCTACATACATCAACATGTATCATCCCAAGAGTTCACCAACTCTTTCTCTGTTTCCAGTAAATAGAGCTATGGTCATCTTATCTCTGTGACATGACTGGCAAGTTTCACAAGATGTAAATTCAAACTGATTTAAATATGCATCTACAATGTAACTCAAGCTAGTCGGGTCACATTGATATGACCTAGTCTACAATACCTCAAGAAGGAATCGTTCATTTCTGAACTCTTCCTCTTGTGTGTGTTCTGTATACTAAGAACTGTAGTTTGATTTAGAACATCAATGCTTTTAGATAACGTTCCTGAACCGATCAACTTTTGATATAGGAAATGTTCAAAACATTATCCAACAATACAAAATTTTATCAGTTCTTTACTAGTAAAGAGACCGATATGATTTTGTATATCAGGTTCGGTATCTAATAACATTCGTTCAGAATCAATGTATTGGTAATACAGGGTGACAGTGACCAACAGACTTGGCTGCAACACTTGCACCGTTTTCTGCCTCATGAAACTTATCACCCGTTCTCAGTTCTCTACCTTTCTGTAGCCCTATGTAACAGATTACATATCTGGGATCCTGATCCGGTATCAGATACCCAGGATGCAGAAGATACTGAGAAACAGTTCTGTGTAACGAGCACACCCGAAGATGATGCATCAATAGGCACTCTCTTCGTTTGGGTGGCACGAGAAATCTGGTATTCCCCAATTTCTTGCTCTGTCATATAACAATTATAAGTTGGAGCGGGACCAACGTTCCCCAGCTCAGTATAACAAGCAGGTTCGGTCAATACATCCGTATTATTATCTTGATTAAGTCGTGATATGGTCGCTACCTGGAGAGAGAGAGAAGAAAACACTCTGCGTGCGCTCTTGCAAGATCAGATTGGTTATTATTTTATCTAATCAGGATGGCTCCCACAGTTTTTATCAAATCTTCCTTCAAACCCTAAAAGGAAAGACTAGCCGGGATTAATTACACGCTACAAGTTCGCCAATCTTTCAGCCAGGCCAATGTCGGTACTTTGAGGGAGGTTTCCCGTGCTTTCGCACGGACGTAATTACAGTAAACCTCGTTTTCCCAGAGGCATAACCCCGTTGACACTTTTCTAGACACCTACTAGATCGGCTAATTGTAATGTGAAAACTCTCCCAGGAGTAACAATTACTCGCAGTGGGTATCGGGATCCAACTATCTCATAGAAGGTATGCAATCTCATTGCAAATTTCAACACTTGAAATTCCCGATAATTTTGCTCCTAGCGTCCTATGACCTTGACGCAGGCCAACAAACCATAGTGCGCTAGTCAAGTTCAACCCGTCATTTCCTGATTGAATTAAACCCACCCGCATGACCCTTGACGCAGGCCAACAAAGTCGCACGACTACCCTAATCCAATCTGCATCATATGCATAAGCAGATAAATACTAGTTAGCTACCGCACACTACGCCTTGACGCAGGCCAACAAACGTAGCACGAATACTAACTACTATTTATCTGAAATGATGGAGGGCTGCGACAGGTTTTTCTGAAAACCTATTGCGTAATGAACTTGATATCGTTGTAGAATCAAATGATATTAAAAATGAAGTGCTTTTGAGGCTTTTCTAGTTTTGCTAAAGGGGTCACTCCCGGTGAAGGGATCGTCGGCCCTTTCCTCATCGAATAAGGTGCAGGATATATCATATATACCGCTGTGCAAAGCAAAAAACTATAGAAGAAATCAAAAGACAAACCGAGGGTTGTAGCATCTGCCAGTTATTGCTAAAGGGGTCACTCCCGGTGAAGGGATCTTGGCCCTTTCCTTATCGAATAAGGTGCAGGATGTTCTACAAGGAACACCACGATGCAAAGCAAGAACTGTAGCTACCTGTTTTTGAAAATTCGATTCCACAACATCTTAGGTTTCTTTTCTTTCATTAATCATATTAATGAAGTCCCATCATTCAAGATACCTAAACATCACAGATAAATATGACGTACACTTATGCCATCCGCATTCGCCTCGATGTCCCCTCGTGCACCGTTAGGTTAGGTAACTAACGGCAGAGCGGGGCAGGGCTAGCACGGGTTTAAAACATAAGTAACTCCTATATAATATATCATATATACTATATACAGTATTTATCACAGAACATCAAATGATCACATCACAGATATCGCAGCAGAAGAATCATATGAAATATTGGATATACTAGGACGTCCGTGTTTTCAATACGAGCCGGTATAAAACACGGATTCCACGGTCGCGATGAATAGCCAAACCCACACCCCTAGACCCCTACGAGAGCGGCAAGCAACCCTACCAATTCTAGAGTTAGGAGACCCGGACTCGACTCCTCGAGTTGGTCTCCCTCTGGACTCCAGAACCCGGTTACTTGTGCCCTCCTCCTTGGGTCTATCCTAGTGCGGAAAAGTAAATAATATACAAAAGGTGACATCTTCCGCAACCTGGAAGTGCCCCAATAAAAGAATATTACATACAACAAATTTTACATGAATGAAAATGAAAAACTCTCATTTCACATAAAACCCCCGGCCATTCAAAACGCGACGATCCAATATAACATATCCAGCAACACATAACATCACATGTCATCAACGTAAGTAAATGTGCGCATCCCAATTGTCGTTAACATATAGCAACGAAACCGGCGATATCACACATTACATTTACGGTCGCAGAAAAGAAAGTGTAAAACTACAACAGTTGGAATCCGCAACCTCCTTAGACATCGCATGCCTGACAAAATGAATTTCTTAGACATCACATGCCTAACAATTATAAACCCCGCATTTTAGTCTCTTTATCGAAAACACTTTTCAATATCTAGTCGGGCAATTCAACAAGATTCCCGACAAACTGATCGAATACTCATCGCAAACTTTAGTAGACGGCCGCACCCCCGATACCGTCGACGAAGTGCACCAAGGTAGAACACCGCTACCGTGAGCACCCGGACGGATGCTTTCGGCGACGGGGTTCTCCTACAGTCACTTGGTCGGGGCTAAGGGGTGTAGCTGTCTATTGAGTTTATCCGGCGAGTATCCGTGTACGCTACGTGATTGCGACGGACTTTTGATCGCATCAAAATTCCGTGGCAACCGATCAAGTGAGACTAAAGTGCTATGTTTATAACATTCATATTAGTTATCTCATAACTACTTGTGAATTCTAAATATTGTATCACATTCCAGATAAATAGAAAATGTTAAACTTTCCAATCGAACATTCAAACACACAAGTTTTCCCGAAACAGCTCAACACTTGAAATAAGTTTAAAAACCATTCATTTCATGCCACAGTACCAACGGTCCAGCCGTAGAAGGGTCAAGCCAACGCCTCACATGTGGCACGCCGTACTGCCCCAAACCCGAAGGTTCAAAGGGCAGTTCAAGACGGTCACATAATCGAGTTAAGGTTTGTTGTCTTCTAGAGGGTCCATCGCGTTACTTGCACTACTTAGAACGTCTTTAAACCACGGAAAAATCCAACACTTGGAAATTTTCCGGCAGGGGAAAAATTGGGTATTTATATCCGGTCGAACTTTTTAACATATTCTAAAATTACCCGGAAAAACACATAGACAAAATTAGACAATCCGATCGAATCTACGAACTCCCAATACAACTCAGAAAACTCAACTCTTGAGTAGAAGTTAAAAATTCCCAAAAAACACAGCACTAAAGATAGGAATTACTGTGCAAAGAAAGTGCTAAGATACTCCTATATGGTCGCGGAACCGCCGCACATGCCATGCTCGTGCCGCGGTTCCGCGGCCACGTGGTCGAGTTACCCTCACGTGCTTCACAGTAATTCATAAAAGAGCCTGCTGAATTTTCTGGATATTTTTAATTCACAAAAATCCACTGTTTGGAAAAATGTACAGAGAAGGATTTTAGATTAGGGTTTCGGGTTCAATCGGGTTTCTAACTTCGTCTACTCATCGCTTAAGGCTCTAGCTAGGCTCTGATACCACTGTAGGGTTCCTAGGCACACTAATGAGGTTCCACAAAGTATCAACCATGCCAAAATCAAATTTTTCTAGGTGCCTAACAACCCTAATGATAGATCGATAACTAGAGGCAAAGGCGAAACATGCAAGTAAACAACTTTATTGCTAAGTGAATGGAAATACAACCTTTGTAGATCCGGTCCACCACTTCTCTAGCTCCATGATGACGTCTCTTCACTGCGATCACCGGCATCCCGGACTCTAGCGATGGTTTCGTCGGAGAAATGAGCGGGCTAGGTCGTTGACTTCGATGCCGAAGATGATCTACGTCGAGGCAACTCTAACTCAAGCTCCATCTTCACTAGCTCATGAAACTTGTGAAGAAAACATCCTATACAACATGGCAAATGGTAGAGGATGAAGAAATAGGAAGTGGGTTCACTTTGGATTTGGATTTCTCACTTGATTTCATCACTTGACATTTTTCAAGAAAGCTTTGCTTTTTCTTCATGAAGAAGATGAAGAAGAAGAAAGGAAAAAGAATTATTTCCAAAAAGAAAATCTAAGTGATTCTTATCATTTAGCAACCATGGGTGAGTTAACAAGTGTAGAGAATAAACTAGGGTTAAAGTAAATGGTTAGGGTTAAGGGAAGAAACAAAATGGTCAAAGCTTTTCAAAGCTTCATGAAGCTTCAAGTAAAAACAAAAGAATCCACCATTTTATTTCTTGCCTAAAAATAAATGAATAGAATAAATAAATAAGTAAATTAAAACCCTAACCATTAACCTAATCATGGTTTAATCATACACACCCAAGTTTTCATGTATCATCAAACATGATACAAACTAGTGCACAAAACTATATCATATATACAATGTGCAAATCAAGTGAGAAAATCCATCTTAAGTGAACCAATACTAGTTAATGCAAAGTAATATATCAAATATATAATTATGCATTAAATCATTAAATCAACACTTGATTTAATGATCCGGTCATGCTGCATATAATCGACTAATATCAAGTGTATCATTGTATCGAATCAACACTTGATTCGGTAACCCGGCTATATCTCATATAACCGTCCAATGAAACAAATCGCGAGAATAAAATACAGTATCACATACTGGTATTATTCTCGATCCCGCACATATCTCATATGCGCTCCTATTTCGTTTCGCTTGAGCCAGGAAACCTCTGTGTAGGACTCTAAAGACTCGTCAATACGCCGGCAGCAGGTGATGACCATATCAAACACCCACAAGCCGCAAGCGGTCTGCTAAACGTAACGGCCACCCGGGTATTGAGCGATCAGAAGATCAACGAGCAAGCCTTCTCACACTCCTGTGAATCCAACCAGTAACACTTACCGTACAGTCCGGTCTGTTCGTCTGATATGTCGCATATCTTGCCTAGGGGTGGTAAACGTCAGACCCCAGTAGCTCGATAAGTCGTGTCGATATGATGTCTATAACAGTTCAAGAAACTACTGGTAACACTTACCAGTAAATCTCAGCAACCCTGGCCAGGGATTTCCGGTTATAGCAAATCGAACACAGCGCAACATCAACTCCCTATACCGGGAGAGACGAATCCCCTCCTATCGCTCATTGCCTCCATGTGATTCGGGACTGTACCCAAAAACCACCGTTTCGCACGCCCTCTTGGACGTGGTAAGGTGGAAATCAAAGCACAGTGGGAATCACACAAGACTCTATGACGATCTCGGGTCTACAGACTAACCTGTATCAGTGTCACCAGAGAACTGCCATCTGACGTAAGGTATAATACCATCTGGGAGTTCTCGGCGAGTCCGTCCAGTGTACCCAGTCTCCACTGAGCACCCGTATATCATCTCTGATGTCAAACAGCAATGGATATGGGATAATCCATCTCCCATCTGTATAGGTCGAGAAGGTATACGCTAGTCTACTCTGGCATATCGATGCCCCGTCTTGATACACCCACGACTAGGGACCTTGAAGGATGTACTTATGGACTACCATGTCCCCACTAGTATGATCCGCATCATAGTCCAAGTAGTCAAGTACACATCTTAAGGGCTTTACCAACATGTAATAGAGAGACAACCAGTGTACACGTTAAGGTAAAGAGTAACCAGATAGCATACTATCACGTCGAGCAAGAAAGTCCTCCCTATATTTGTCCAAGCATCCACTACAATATACATCCTATGTACAGTAATGGCCTCTAAGGCATACATATAACTAACAATTGTAACATGTTAGGGTTACAAATTTAACAATGGTTTAGGGTTTAAACTTGGTTAGGGTTTTGATTAGGGTTAGCTTTTGCATGAAGCTTCCATGAAGCTTCATGAAGCTTTGACTTTATCCTTAAGCTTGATATTTTGTGAAGATATTCTTTAACCCAATCCAAACCTCAACCTCTAGTTAATTCTCTACAAGGGTTAACTCTCTCTCATGCTTAACCCTAGTTTAGATTTGTAACCACTACAATAATTCATTGTTCATCACAAAAGGAATTATCCATTCATTCTTCTTCTTCTTCTCTTTTTTTGCTTTGAGAAAGCTTGCTAGTTTTTCTTTTTGTGGTGAATAAAAGTGAGAATTTGAAAACAAAAGAGAGCAATATTCCTACTCCATCAATCTCATCTAATCTAGCCAATTAAATTAGGGTGTTCACCTCTTGAGAAGAGAGAGAGAGCTTGAGTTATAGAAACTTCAAGGTAGATCATTAGAGAAAAGGAAGACTACAAGCTAGCATGGATCGTTCGAGTTGTGGAGCCTCTCATGAGTCCGGGAGATCATGGATCACGGCGAAGGGACTTCTACTCGGAGCTTATGAAGCGAAAGAGCGGACTGCAAAGGTTGTAATCCCTCACTTTTAGTAGTAAAGATGTTTACTTGCATGTTAAACCCTAATAATCTAGCAAAGATCCCGGCTTTGGGTTGTTCGGCACGTCTAAAATTTTATTCGGGCATGGTTGATGCCTTCTTGACCCTTGTAAGAGTGCCTAGGAACCCTACAGTGGTATCAGAGCCTAGCTAGAGCATTAGGCGACGTGTATATGAAGTTAAAACTCCGATCGAACCCCGGAACGACGTTTTGAACCCCTCTCTGGATATTTTTTAAAAACTGTGATTTTTCTGAATTAAAAATGCTTAAAAATACCAGCAGGAAATTATAAGAATAACTGTGCAAAACGACAGGGTAAGCCGTACGGACCGCCGCGGAACCGCGGCCAATCCTTGCTTGGGCCGCGGATCCGCGGCCGTACAGTTGTATTTATCCTATCTTTTTGCACAGTAATTTCTATTTCTGTAAGTGCTATTTTCTGGGTATTTTTAATCTGACTCAAGTGTTGAGTATTCTGGGGTTTATTTTGTAATCGTTGATTCGATCGGAATATTTAATTTCGTTATGATTTCCGGATATTTAGAAACTGTTAAAGTGTTCGAACGGATATCATTAACTCATTTTTCCCGGCACGAAAAACTTTCAAGTGTTGAATTTTTTCTTGAGTTTAAATCTTTCGGAAAAATGTGCAAGTAACGTGGTGGACCCTCTAGAAGAACACAAACCTTAACTCTATTATGTGACCGTCTTGTACTGCCTCTAAACCTTAGGGTTTGTGGCAGTACGTCGTGCTACATGTGAGGCGTTGGCTTGACCCTTCTACGGCTGGACCATTGCTACTGTGACATATTCTGGGATTATTTGAACTTCGCTCAAGAGTTGAGCTATTTAGGAAATCTTGGGTATTTGATTATTCGATCGGAAAGTTTAATTTTATCTATTTATCTGGAATGTGATACAATATGTGGAATTCATATAGTTAGGCATGAAATGCGAAGTATGTGATATTTCAGATTTACGATGTCTAAAGTGAATGTGGATTCCAAATGTTGTAGTTTTACACTTTCTTTTATGTGACCGTAAGCGTAGTATGTGGGGTATCGCCGACTTCGTTGCTATATAGGGAGGACTTTCTTGCTCGACATGATAGTATGCTATCTGGCTGCTCTTTATCTTAATATATACACTTATTGTCTCTCTGTTACATGTTGATAAATCCCTTAGGATGAGTACTAAACTACCGGGATTATGATGTAGATCATACTAGTGGAGCCAGGGTGGTCGGTTAGTACATCCATCCATTATTCCAAGTCGTGGGAGTATCGAGACGGGGCATCGATAATCCAGAGTAGACTAGTGTATATGCTTCTTGACCCATATGATGGGCGATGGATGATCCCACATCCATTGGTGTTTGAAATCAGAGAAGGTATACAGGTGCTCAGTGGAGACTGGGTACACTGAACGGACTCGCCGAGAACTCCTAGATGGTATTATACCTATCGTCAGATAGCAGTTCTCTGGTGACACCGGTACAAGTTAGTCTGTAGACCCGAGATCGTCATATAGTCTTGTGTGATTCCCACTGTGCTTTGATTTCCACCTTACCACATTCAAGAGAACGTGCAAAACGGTGGTTTTTGGGTACAGTCCCGAGTCACATGGAGGCAATGAGCGATAGGAGGGGATTTCTTCTCTCCCGGTATTCGGGGTTGATGTTGCGCTATGCTTGATTGGCCATAACAGGAAATCCCTTTCCAGGGTTGCTGAGATTTACTGGTAAGTGTTATCAGTAGTTTCTCGAACCGTTATGAGCCTCATATCGGCATGACTTATCAGGCTATTGGGGTCTGACATTTACCACCCCCTTGCTGAGATATGCGACATATTTGATGAAGAGACCGGACTGTATGGTAGTATTACTTATTGGATTCACAGGTTTATGAGCAGGCTTACTTGTTGATCTTCTGATCGCTCAATACTCGGGTAGCCGTTACGTCCAGCTAGTACCCCTGACAGCTTGTGGGTGTTTGATATGATCATCACCTACTGCCGGTGTATTGACGAGTCTTTAGAGTCGTACACAGAGGTTTTCTGGCTCAAGCGAAACGAAGTAGAAGCACATATGTGATATGTGTGGGACCGAGCTTAATATGATATGTGATACTGTATTCTATTCTTACGATATGAGATATCGATCGGTTATATGTGATATAGCCGGGTTATCGAATCAAGTGTTGATTCGATAAGTTGATACATATGATATTAGTCGGTTATATGTGATATAGCCGGATTATTAAATCAAGTGTTGATTTAATAATTTAATGTATAATTATATATTTGATATATTAATTTACATTAACTAATATTAGCTCACTTAAGCATTTCTTTTTCTCACTTGTGTACACTTAATATATATGTGATATATATTATTGTGTCATGCTAGTTGCTACATGCTACATGGGTGTTGAGACTCACACCATGCTTATAATAATGTAATGTTTTATTTATTTAATGTAAATCAAATTAGTTGGAAATTAGTTACATGGTTAAGCTTAGTGGAAGCATGTAGAACCATTGACTTTGTCCACTAATTTTGATTTACTTGAGATATTTATTAACCTAACCATTATTGTTTATCCATGGTTAAGTCTCTACAAGAGTTAGTATGAGATATTATCTCACCCATGGTTGCTATTCTCACTCATGAGATTCATTCTAGACTTGCTTTTTTCCATGGTTGCTTTTCTTCATCTCCTTCCTCCAGCTCTCTAGCCATTTGGGAGGTGAAGAAAATTAATGAGAAAAATATTTCTAAAGTGGGCAAAATTCCTACTTCATCAACCTACACTAGGCTAGCCATTTAGTTTAGGTTGTTTGCTTCACTAGTTCCTAATTAGTGAAGAGGTAGCTTGAGTTGATGTCTTCTCGACGTAGATCATCTTCGGCCTCGAAAACTTCAAGCAAGTTTGTTCCTTTCATCTTCTGAAGCCTTTCTAGAGTCTGGGAGTTCACTACTTGGAGCGAAGGGACTACTACACGGAGCTATTGAAGTGATGGGCCGGTCTACAAAGGTTGTATTCCTTGTTCACTTAGATGTAAAGATATTTACATTCATGCTTTCGTCTAATTCTCTAGTTAAGATTCTAGATTAGGGTTCTTTAGCGCGCCAAATTTTTGAAAACGGCATGGTCGATGCCTCCCGAAACCCAGCTGCGGTGCTACGGAACTTAGCAGTGGTATTAAAGCCATGCTAGAGAATTAGACGATGTTTGTTGTATTACGAAACCGAAACAACTCCGAAACATCGAAACATAAAACCTAGTTTCTGTCGAAATTTTCAGGGTGTCTAAAATTTTTTTAAGCAACTGCAGAATGTTACATGAGATGTAACAGGAACACCACACAAATACGAACCCTTTTCTCCGGATTTGACCCGGTGAAAAGAGCTAAAAATCCGGCCTGGCCGGTCCAGTCAAGTGTTTGGGCTTCGTATTTTTCTGGTGTTCCAGTTTATGGGTTTTGGTGTTTCAGGTGTTGCTTGTTTTTACTGAGATTGCATGTGATGTTATGTTTCCGTAAAGGAAATTCAGAGTGCTTCTTAGTCGTAATTCTAACATCGTTTCGGGTAATCTTGACGATGTTAAAAAGTTCGAACGAATATCAAATACCCATTTTTCTCTCTCGCTGGAAATTTTCCAAGAGTTGGAATTTTCCAAGTTTAAAATCTTCAGAAAATCATGCAGGTGTTTTCTATGGACCCTCTAGAAGAATGAAACCCTAACTCTATGACGCAAAAGCACATATATACGACGCGCTACGGCGAAGGTCAACCCAGAAAGAACAATAAATAAATCAGGATATCAAAGCCTCAAAAGAAGCGAACATACACTCATCGCTCTAAGTCTCGCCAATACAAGTCTGTCTAAGTCTACTGATTGATCTGTGAAAAGTGTAGTAAATAACCACAATCAATAACGGTGTCGCGTGTAGCTAGCCGAGATGAGTATGGGTCGTCCTCAGGGATGCGTGGAACTTTTAAATATTTCGTCGAATCTCACGTCGTCGTATCACGTCGAATCGTGGACCTGTCGTGGATTACTTGTTCTTTGACGGTGATTTGCTTCGTGTAAAAGATTATGATTTCTAAGTTTTGCCCTCGGTCCTTTATATAGCCCCAAAGCCAGAAACCCTAGATTCCATAGGTTAAGATATGATGTTAAGATCATGATCCTGAAATCTCACATCCTACGACCACCAAAGCGCCGCAGATCCACCGCGTTTACCCCTATTTGACCGCCCTTCCGCCGCGGTTTGGTGGAGTTAGGGTTTGGGATTTTTTCAGTGGCTTCACATTGACACGTAGAGATCTTCTAGATATCTAGATTTTGGAAATATTTCGTGAGTCTCTGCTAGTATTGATTCTTCGATTTTATTTAATTTCATCGGCAGATTTTTGATTCTCGACATCTCGATATCCCGATCTCCTGACCTGAGCTAAATCTTGCATAATATCTCCATGAATAATGTTAGTAATATTTGTTATAAAGATATTATTCTAACCATTTGTATGATGTTATAACTTTTAAAGAATCTTGATTAGAATATTTGATATGATATGCATAATAAAAATATTATATAAATATTATATGCATACATTTTCCTTCATAATGTTAATTATAATATATAAACATATGGTAAATAGTATTTTGCAGATAAACCTAAATATGTTCTATATTTATAATAAACACATTTAGATATTTAAGAAAAGTAAGAAAAATGTTATATCAAACGTGCGATATTTTCGACTGAACAAATACTCCCAAACCTAACTTTGATCGTCCCGAGCAAACTATTTATTCACGAGAAGGAGAAAAAGAAAAACAAAAACCTAAGTAGCTGTAAGTGCACGGCGGCGCCCCGGCCGTCGATCCGACGCCGGAGACGCGGAAACGAAAAACTTTGCGAAACTTGCAAACCGGCACCACCGCGCACTATCAACCCGGATCGGGCCATTAACCTAGCTACAAGTAAACTACAAGATGGGTAGAGAGTTATACCTAGCGATCCGTGTCCTTCGGTCTTCGTCTCCACTCCGATCTCCCGCGGAATCTCCGTCCGTCACCTCCTCGTCGGAAAGGGCACCACGTAGCCGGATTCTTTTACGGGCTCCCACCTCTGGACCGAGGCAACTCGGGCGCGAAGTTGGCTAGCCGACGCGTCCAAGATTTGCTGTAGATATAGTGTAGAATCTATTGTCTCTTGCGGGTAGAAGTTGCCTTGTAGGGAGAAGTGAAAGAAGTGAACTTTGAAGATGGGACTCTCTTTTTGCATGAATGGAATGAGATGCCTAATATTACTCACAACCAAAATGAACTCCCTCCTTTCTCCTCTAATGTGGCCGGCCCCAACAAGAAATGGGTGGAGGGAAAAAAATTGCTAGCAATGCAAGTGGAGAAAAGAATTCATAAACAAGAACAATGATCACAACAATATCAACCTCACCATCCAACTCAATCCTATCTCAATCCATCATAATAAATGCAAGTGAAAAGATGCAAAGAGAATCTCATCATGAAGCCACATATTTACAAAGGACCCCCTCCATAAATGCTAATTTGCACAATTGCAAATTAGCCCCTCCATCGGAAAAGTCCGGCCGGGAAGGAACAAATGAAAACCGGCCGGAACGGAATGCAAACTGGCAACTTCAGAAAACTGATCCCGTAATAAATTACAGGAAAACCCCGCTACTGCATATACATGCCCGCATTTTTATTCCCACTGAATATAAATGCAAAGAGACAAAATCTACACTGTCTAATACTAGGATCCGGCTTAAGCCAAAGCCGGCTAGTAAAAACCGTCCGATCACGATCCGTGCAATACCGCACGTATCTGATCGAACCCTGCCATATCTCCATACGGCCTCTACAGCGTTTCGCCCGAAACCTGAGTAACTGTGTGTGGTGGACTCTAAAGACTCGTCAATACTACGGCTGTGGATTTAACCACTAGCACGTCAGAGGTATTAGCCATACGTGACGGGCCACCAGCTATTGACCAAAAGGGACGTCGATGAGCGAACTCATCCTGACACCCTACTGAGCCTGTCAGTGACAATATCCATACAGTCCGGTCCGTTTGTCTATGAGCATCGCATGGCGGGCCTAGTGTAAGTCCACGTTGCCAACCCCGGTTCTTGCGGGGAGGCGGAAACGGTATAAAAAACAAATTTTTAGCGCATGGGGCAACATGGACTAACAAAATCGGGATCTTTTCCAAACTAAACTAGCAAGAAAGCTAAAGAGAGTTAGCTACTCTGAAAAGAGGTTATACCTAACTTGAACTCCTTCTTCTTGAAACCTTTGTAGGGGTTGATGGTGCTTTCCTCGTCGCCTTCTTCCGTCAAAGATGGATCCACCTGAGGGTTCAACCTTCGGGCTCTTTCTCGAACTTTGAGTGAACTAGGATCTTTGGCTTGCTAAACCTCTAACCCTAGAGTGAGTAGAGAGTGGCTTTGGGGTGTTTTTATCTCAAGGAGATGGATTCTCAACACATGAGAAGGGAGCTCCCTGAACTAGAGGAGGAGGAAGAAGAAGAGAGGAGAGAGAAGAGTTATGATAGAATGAGAGCTTTTCATTTTACAACCATAACATAAAAAGAAATGAATTATCAAAAATAATAATAATAATGTAAATGAAATAGTTGATGGATGGTTTGGAATGACCATTATCATTACACACATTAAATGATTTTGCTAGAATCAAAGAGCATCTTTGATATGTAATGATGATGGTCAAACTTTCAACTATGGTCAACTAGTCAACCTTGGTCAACAAACCCAACCATGACACAATTTCATTTAATTAATATTATTAATTGATATATCATAAATCCATTAGGGTTTGGAAAAAGACGACTGTCAACTGTGCATACGCACCCGTTCCGAAACCCTAATGAAAATCCTCTTCCTCCGCCTCAATCAACTGTGTATACACACCCGCATTCTTGTTCCGAGGAACATGAATACTATGAGATAAAATCAACCCCAAAACATATACCAGTATCTGGCTCAAACCAGAGCCTGCTAGTAATATCTGTCCGGACTCCAAACGTGCACAAGTGCGCGGATGAGAACGAACCCTGTCGCAAAACCATGCGACCTCTACTCTGTTTTGCCCAGAGGCGAATAGCCCTCTGTGTGGGACTCTAAAGACTCGACACTACGCTGGCAGTGGGTTTAACCACAGACCGCAAGCGGCACTAGCTGTGCGTAACGGTCCCCAGGTAGATGCCGATAAGAAGACTGACGAGGTGAACCCCATCTGAACTCCTACTGAGTCTGAATGTGACAGTCTCCGTACAGTCCGGTCTGTTCGTCTGATACATCGCATGTCGGGCCTAGGGGGGCGGTAAACGTCAGTCCCCTAATAGCGGTACAAGTCGTGTCGGAGTGAAGCCCAAAACACCCTGAGATAACACTGGAAACCTACCAGTATATCTCGCTTGCCCTGGCCAGGGACTACTCGTGTAATGGCTCTCCTAGACACAGCGCGATGTCAACCCCCAATACCGGGAGAGACGAATCCTGTCTAACCGTCACTGCCTCCAAGTGCTTCGGGACTGCACCCAACTACCACCTGTTTGCACGACTCCTTTGAGCCGTGGTAGGGTAGTAATCAAAATACAGTGGGAACACACTCGAGGCAAAGTGCCAGTGTCAAGTCAGCGGACTAAGCTGTACTCATGTCACCTGGGAACTGCTAACTGACGATAGGTATAATACCAACTTGTCAGTTCCCGACGAGTCCTGTCCAGTGTACTCGTAACCTAACGAGCACCCGCATACTATCTCAAGTACGACGTACTGACGGCTGTGGGACAGACCGTCTCCCACACTGGGATGAGAAGCGCATGCGCCAGTCTACTCCAGAGTATCGATGCCCTGTCTCGATAGTCCTGCGACTAGGGACCTGTATAAGGATGTGCTTATAGATTACCTAGCCCCCACTAGTGTGACTGCCATCACAACGCTGGTAATCAAGCAAAGATCCTAAGGGCTCCACTAATGCGTATAGGTGATATGATAAAATAAACACATGTACACATTGAAGTAGAAATAAACCAAGTAGCATACTACTATTTTGAGCAAGATTGTATATACAAGGTGAATATCCCAAGCTTCCATTAAGTAATATACAAACCAGTATGATACAGTAATGGCCTCTAGGGCATATACACTAACAATCTCCCACTTGCACTAAGGCCATGTACTGGCGTATCGAAGACCTATCATCTCGATCAGCCGCTCTAACTGTGTCTGGGGCAGGGCCTTGGTGAATGGATCTGCAGTGTTTTCTTCTGAAGCAACCCTCCGAACCTCGATCTCCTTGCGATCCACGATCTCTCTGATCAGGTGATACTGCCTCAAGATGTGTCTGGATCTCTAATGGGACCTGGGTTCCTTCGCTAAAGCTATAGCCCCGTTGTTGTCGCAATACAGAGGCATTGGGTCAACAATGTACGGAACCACCTGAAGTTCTTTCAAGAACTTCCTCATCCAGACAGCTTCTTTTGCGGCATCAGATGCAGCGATGTATTCCGCTTCCATCGTCAAGTCTGCAACGGTTTCCTGTTTGGAACTCTTCCAACACACCGCCCCTCCATTGAGGGTAAAGACAAAACCCGACATGGACTTGGAATCATCCTTGTCACTCTGGAAGCTGGAGTCAGCAAAGGCCTCGATCTGGAGGTCTTTTCCGCCATACACCAAGAACATCTCCTTAGTCCTTCTCAGGTACTTGAGAATGTTCTTTACCGCTATCCAGTGTTTCTCCCCAGGGTTTGACTGATACCGGCTTACCACACTCAGTGGATAAGCTACATCCGGTCTGGTACACAACATCGCATACATTATAGAGCCTACCGCAGAAGCGTAGGGTATAATAGACATGCGATCCCTCTCCAAATCAGTCTTGGGAGACATCTCTTTAGAGAGGGTGATCCCGTGACAAGCCGGTAGGTTACCGCGCTTGGAATCTACTGTGAAAGTCCTAATATCCTCTTGGATCTATCACGATGGATCCGGATCCCCAGGATGTATGAGGCATCACCCAGGTCTTTCATGGAGAACCTGTGCGACAAGAACCCCTTGACAGATTGTAGCATAGGAATGTCATTTCCTATTAAGAGAATGTCATCCACGTATAAAACGAGGAATACTACAGTTCTCGCTACAAATCTACTATAGATGCATGGTTCATCTGGATTTTTGATAAAGCCAAATTCCTTGACCGTCTCATCAAAACAGATGTTCCAACTCCGCGATGCCTGCTTTAGTCCATAAATGGACTTAAGCAACTTGCACACCTTTCCGCTGCTCCCACTCTGAATGAAACCTTCTGGCTGGTCCATATAGACACACTCCTCTAAATTTCCATTTAGAAAAGCGGTTTTTACGTCCATCTGCCAAATCTCATAATCGTGGAAAGCAGCAATGGCAAGAAGGATCCGAATGGATTTCAGCATAGCCACTGGAGAAAAGGTTTCGTCATAGTCCAAACCAGGTCTTTGACGGAAACCCTTTGCTACAAGTCTAGCTTTATAGGTCTCAACCTGTCCATCTACACTAATCTTCCTTTTGAAGATCCACTTGCATCCTACGGGTTTTACTCCGTCTGGAGTAATGTCCAACGTCCATACTTTGTTGGTGTACATGGACTCCATTTCGATCCGCATTGCATCCAGCCATTTTACCGAGTCAACGCTCTGAACGGCCTGCTGGAAGCTAGTAGGCTCATCATAATCTATGATGCAATCCTCTCTATCCCCGTCTATGAGAAAACCGTAGTATCTCTCGGGCGGATGAGACTGCCTACTACTCCTGCGGAGTGGCGTAGGAATGTCCTGTTCTTTTGAAACTACTGGCTCTTCCAAGCTTTCAGTAATAGCTTGTGGTTCTGGAATTTCTTCCAGTTCTATTGCGCTCCCACTTATCTGGGTTTCCAAAAACTCAGTTTCCAAGAAGCGGGCATGTTGAGAAACAAAAACCTTTTGTTCCTCAGCAGAATAGAAAAGATACCCCCTGGAGTTCTTTGGGTATCCCACAAATTTACACTGTACTGAACGTGCCTCGAGCTTGTCCGCATGCTGCTTTTTTACAAAAGCTGGACATCCCCATATCTTAAGTTACTTAAGACAGGGCTTCTTCCCACTCCACATCTGATATGGAGTGGCAGGCACAGTCTTGGTGGGAGCCTTGTTCAAGAGATATGCAGCTGCTTCTAGTGCATAACCCCAGAAAGATCGCGGTAACTCAGCCTTACTCATCATGGAACGAACCATATCCAATAGGGTTCGATTCCTCCTTTCCGATACACCGTTATGTTGCGGAGTGTATGGAGGAGTACGCTGAGAGAGAATTCCATTCTCTTTTAAATAGTTCAGGAACTCGGCACTCAAGTATTCTCCACCTCGATCCGATCTTAGAATCTTAATACTTTTGCCTGTTTGGTTTTCAACTTCATTCTTGTATTCGCGAAATTTCTCAAAGGCCTCGGATTTGTGCTTCATCAAGAAGACATGTCCATACCTAGAGAAATCATCTGTGAAAGTAATGAAGTACGAATAACCGCTTCGCGCATGTGTAGACATTGGACCACACACGTCACTATGTATGAGTCCCAAGAGCTCGCTTGCTCTTTCTCCGTGTCCAGTGAACGGAGTCTTAGTCATCTTTCCCATGAGACAAGATTCACAAGTGGCATAAGACTGATACTCAAACGGATCCAAGTATCCCTCTTTATGTAACTTAGTCAACCGTGTCTCATTGATGTGACCCAGTCTACAATGCCATAAGAAAGCCTGATTGATATCTGGAGACTTTCTTTTGTGTGTATTCTGGACATTGAAAATCTGTGGTTGGTTTAATACGTATATACCTTTGCTCAGTGTACCTGACCCAATCAGAACTTGATTAAGGTGAATGTTTACAACATTACTTACAAACGCAAATTCATAACCTTCTTTAGAAACCAAAGATACAGAAATGATATTACAAGTTGCGTTGGGTACAAAAAAGCAATTACGCAAAACCAAAACTTGCCCATCTGTCATTCCCACGTGATAGTCCCCCACGGCCTTAGCATCCATGCTAGCTCCGTTCGCAACTCTGAGGGTCATGTCACCTGCCTTCAAAAACCTACGGTTTCTCAACGCCTGCAAAGAATTACAGATATGAGATCCTGATCCGGTATCCAATATCCAGGAAGTAGAGTTTATCGAGAGACAGTTTTCAATAACATACACACCTGAAGCTGAAGCCGCAACCTGCTTCAGTTCCTGTGTCCTGGCTTTCCAAGCCCTGCAATCTTTCTTCCAGTGTCCACTTTTATGACAATAGAAGCATTCTTCTTTACCCACAAGCTTCCCCGCTATCTTTGTTGCCTTTTCCTTTCCCTTCGTATCCACTTTACTAACACCGCCTCTTGGTTTGGCGGGGGTTTTCTTCTTCTTTCCCTTAGCTTTTGCCTTGGTCCTAGAAGAAGAAGATCCTCCTACAAACAAAGTGGGTGTTTCCTTACCTTTCTGTAGGGTGCCCTCTGCGCTCCTCAGCATGTTGAGGAGTTCTGAAAGTTCAACTTCTTTTTCTTGTAAGTTGAAGTTCAGTATAAACTGGGCGTAAGTGGAAGGAAGGGACTGGAGAATCAAGTCCGTATAGTGCTCACTCTCCAACGTGGTCCCAAGTTTTGCGAGCTCCTCAATGTAGCCAATCATCTTAAGCACGTGTTCCGCTACCGATGATCCGACGGCCAATCTTGCCGAAAATAACTTCTTCGACATTTCGTATCTTGCGATACGAGACTGCTCTCCATACAGTTCTTTTGTATGGAGAAATATGGATTCCAGGTCCATATTCTCGTGTCTCCTCTGATGTTCGTTGTCCATAGAGGCAAGCACGAGGCACTTGGCCTTCGCGCAATCAATCTCCCAAGTCTTACGGATTTCCTTATCCGCGACGCTGGAGGTGGGACCTGGGACGGGGGGAGCTTTGGTGGTAAGAAGATACCCCAGCTTGTCGTAAGTGATTGCCATTTTGACATTCCTGAGCCAATCTTTGTAGTTTGGCCCTGTCAGTATGTTTTTATCTAGAAGTAACTTAAGTCCAGTCATGTTGATTGGTCGCTGCAATTAGGAGAGAGAGAAGAAACACTCAGCACGATGCTCTTGCAAGTTTAGAATGGTTTTTAATTTGTCTAAACAGGATGGCTCCCACTGTCTCTCGAATCCCTCCTCAAACCATAAAGGAAGAATTAGCCGGGATCAATCCCACCGCACAATACTTGCTTAACCGTTCGGCCAGGCCAGTGTCGGTACTTCGAGGGAGGTTTTCCAATGCTTTCGCGAAGTTCCTTAATTTAAGAACCTCTTTTCCCTGGGGGCATAGCCCCGCTAACACCTTTCTTGACACCTACTAGGTTTATAGCATTGATTGTTTAGTGAGAAATTTCCCGAGGAGTAGCATATACTCACAGTAGGATCGGGATCCAAATATCATTGCGTGACGAAAATGAAGGAATCCTACCATAATCATCACACTCCAAATGGTATGCAAATCTAGCAAGTTTCAGTACTTATGAAACTCCCGATGTGGATTTTTGCCCCATGCTCTTATGACCTTAACGAAGGTCAACAAATCATAAGTCACATGTCAAGTTCTGCCCGTCATTTTCCAGGTTAATTTGAACCCACCCGTATATACCCTTGACGAAGGTCAACAAGGTAATACGACTGTCCCAAACCAACGCATCTATCTATGCTACATATGAACACCCAACAGCTACCAATCACTATGCCTTGACGAAGGTCAACAAACATAGCTTGAATACTATTGAATATTCATACGAAACGACGGAGGGCTACGAATGGTTTTGGCTAAACCGTGAACGTAGTGAACTTGATATGATCGATGGAACGAGATAGCTTTTAAAAGGAGTGGCTCAAGCTCCGCATTTAAAAGTTGGTTTTGAAAAGAACCGAGTGGTTTTTCGAAAGTGTTCCAACGACTTTTGCTTGGTTTATTATCTTGCATTAGTTTTTTTTAATGCGTGATATTCTTGCATTAGTTCTTTTAATGCGTCCCATCATTTAATCCTACCATTGCAGAAAACAACCAAAATATGACGTACGCTTATGCCATTCGCATTCGCCACGAGGTCCCGTCATCACCCGTTAGGTTACTTAACTAACGACAGAGCGGGGGCTGGGCTAGCGCGGCTGTAAAACATAAGCAACGCCTAAATAGTTATAAATATATAGCAATGATAGACATTACAGATCACAGATGAATACATTGGATATACTAGGAATCCGCAATCCTTTCGAGCCTGCAACGAAAAGCGGATTACACGGTCGCGGTGAATAGCCAATACCCCACCCAAGACCCCTACGGGTGCGGCAAACTACCCGCCAAGTACCCGAAGTGGAGCAACCTCCCTCAACGCCGTGAGTAGGCCACTCGGCACTTCGAGATACCCGGTAGTTTGTGCACCCCTCCATGGGTCTATCCTAGGAGCAAAAACAGTAAAAAGAATTATACAATGACGGCTACAACCCCGACCCGGTTGTGCGGCCATACAAATAATAATATTACATCAATTTACATTTTACAATGAATGAAAGAAAAAGAAACACTCGTCTCACATCCACCCCGGCTATTCACCCGCGACAGTCCAACGCATTCATATACACAAACCATCATCAAACACAGATCACAGATATGTATAACCCCGACTAATCGACATATAGCGATTAGCCGACGTTCAATACATATAAACATCACAGATATAACCATTATAGTCAAAGTGTAGTGAAGTTCGATAAAAATACGGATTTATAGGCCCCCAAAAACAAATTTCTTTTCTGGAAAACCTGGGCACAAATAAACCATCTGAAAAATCCCAAAACCCTACCAGAAGAACACTGCACAAAACCCGATCACGAGAGGATCCCAAACGGCGGCGGTTCCGCGGCAAATGCATACCTATCGCCGCGGAACCGCGGTGGTTTGAGGGAATCAGGCGACCGTTTTTGGTGGGTGTTTTCACAAAACCCTGAGTCGATTTTAGGAGTAAAACTTTTTATTTTTTAGAGCACAAAAAATTTCAACAGAAAGTTAGGGTTTTGATTTTCCGGTTTTTGCGATTTTTCCGATCGAACTTCCATACACTTTACTACTAAGCTAGTTTAAGTTTAGTAAGGCTCTGATACCACTGTAAGTCCACGTTGCCAACCCCGGTTCTTGCGGGGAGGCGGAAACGGTATAAAAAACAAATTTTTAGCGCATGGGGCAACATGGACTAACAAAGTCGGGATCTTTTCCAAACTAAACTAGCAAGAAAGCTAAAGAGAGTTAGCTACTCGGAAAAGAGGTTATACCTAACTTGAACTCCGTCTTCTTGAAACCTTTGTAGGGGTTGATGGTGCTTTCCTCGTCGCCTTCTTCCGTCAAAGATGGATCCACCTGAGGGTTCAACCTTCGGGCTCTTTCTCGAACTTTGAGTGAACTAGGATCTTTGGCTTGCTAAACCTCTAACCCTAGAGTGAGTAGAGAGTGGCTTTGGGGTGTTTTTATCTCAAGGAGATGGATTCTCAACACATGAGAAGGGAGCTCCTTGAACTAGAGGAGGAGGAAGAAGAAGAGAGGAGAGAGAAGAGTTATGATAGAATGAGAGCTTTTCATTTTACAACCATAACATAAAAAGAAATGAATTATCAAAAATAATAATAATAATGTAAATGAAATAGTTGATGGATGGTTTGGAATGACCATTATCATTACACACATTAAATGATTTTGCTAGAATCAAAGAGCATCTTTGATATGTAATGATGATGGTCAAACTTTCAACTATGGTCAACTAGTCAACCTTGGTCAACAAACCCAACCATGACACAATTTCATTTAATTAATATTATTAATTGATATATCATAAATCCATTAGGGTTTGGAAAAAGACGACTGTCAACTGTGCATACGCACCCGTTCCGAAACCCTAATGAAAATCCTCTTCCTCCGCCTCAATCAACTGTGTATACACACCCGCATTCTTGTTCCGAGGAACATGAATACTATGAGATAAAATCAACCCCAAAACATATACCAGTATCTGGCTCAAACCAGAGCCTGCTAGTAATATCCGTCCGGACTCCAAACGTGCACAAGTGCGCGGATGAGAACGAACCCTGTCGCAAAACCATGCGACCTCTACTCTGTTTTGCCCAGAGGCGAATAGCCCTCTGTGTGGGACTCTAAAGACTCGACACTACGCTGGCAGTGGGTTTAACCACAGACCGCAAGCGGCACTAGCTGTGCGTAACGGTCCCCAGGTAGATGCCGATAAGAAGACTGACGAGGTGAACCCCATCTGAACTCCTACTGAGTCTGAATGTGACAGTCTCCGTACAGTCCGGTCTGTTCGTCTGATACATCGCATGTCGGGCCTAGGGGGCGGTAAACGTCAGTCCCCTAATAGCGGTACAAGTCGTGTCGGAGTGAAGCCCAAAACACCCTGAGATAACACTGGAAACCTACCAGTATATCTCGCTTGCCCTGGCCAGGGACTACTCGTGTAATGGCTCTCCTAGACACAGCGCGATGTCAACCCCCAATACCGGGAGAGACGAATCCTGTCTAACCGTCACTGCCTCCAAGTGCTTCGGGACTGCACCCAACTACCACCTGTTTGCATGACTCTTTTGAGCCGTGGTAGGGTAGTAATCAAAATACAGTGGGAACACACTCGAGGCGAAGTGCCAGTGTCAAGTCAGCGGACTAAGCTGTACTCATGTCACCTGGGAACTGCTAACTGACGATAGGTATAATACCAACTTGTCAGTTCCCGACGAGTCCTGTCCAGTGTACTGATAACCTAACGAGCACCCGTATACTATCTCAAGTACGACGTACTGACGGCTGTGGGACAGACCGTCTCCCACACTGGGATGAGAAGCGCATGCGCCAGTCTACTCCGGAGTATCGATGCCCTGTCTCGATAGTCCTGCGACTAGGGACCTGTATAAGGATGTGCTTATAGATTACCCAGCCCCCACTAGTGTGACTGCCATCATAACGCTGGTAATCAAGCAAAGATCCTAAGGGCTCCACTAATGCGTATAGGTGATATGATAAAATAAACACATGTACACATTGAAGTAGAAACAAACCAAGTAGCATACTACTATTTTGAGCAAGATTGTATATACAAGGTGAATATCCCAAGCTTCCATTAATTAATATACAAACCAGTATGATACAGTAATGGCCTCTAGGGCATATACACTAACACCTAGGGGGTTGGTAAAAGTCAGACCCCCAAAAGCGGTACAAGTCGTGTCGGAGTGTAGCCCAGAACACCCTGAGATACTACTGGAATACCTACCAGTAAATCTCCTGCCTTGGCCAAGGACTTTTCATGTACTGGCTCTCCTAGACACAGCGCGACCTCACCCCCAATACCGGGAGAGACGAACCCCTGCAGATCCGCTCACTGCCTCCATGTGGCTCGGGACTGTACCCAACTAAAACCTGTTTGCACGACTCCTTTGAGTCGTGGTAGGGTAGTAATCAAAGCACAGTGGGAACTCACACGAGACAAATGACGATCTCAGGTCGATGAACTAACCTGTACACATGTCACCAGGGAACTGCTATCTGACGTCAGGTATAATACCAACTAGTAGGTTCCCGGCGAGTCCTGTCTGGTGTACTCATAACCCAATGAGCACCTGTATACATCTTAGGTGAACCAACTGACACCAGTGGCTTGTGAGACTGGCCACCGCCCCTCGTCGAGGTCTCGACTGTATACACCAGTCTACCCTGGAGAATCGATGCCCTGTCTCGAAACTCCCACGACTAGGTACCTTTTAAGGATGTGCTTATAGACCCCAGCTCCTACATATATGATCGCTCTCATACTGCTGGTAGACAAGCAAGAATCTTAGGGGCTCTATCAACGTGTAATAGCGACTCGTAAGGTCACCTAAAGCATTACACGATGATAAAGATAAACCAGATAGCATACTATCATCTTGAGTAAGACTGTCCTACTGGGACATGTCCTCCCTCAATCATTGCAATCACGTGCCTGTAATCCAATAATTGACTCTGAGGGCACTATCTCCAACAATCTCCCACTTGCACTCCAGGCTAATTATTGCGATGTCGTATACTCACAGCCCATGTGATACCGAACACCCAACTCCTCTACTAGTCAGTCTCACAAAGCTCTTTTGCGAAACTATTGCGTTCGAGGAATAGCCTCAGTGAGTGGATCCGCTCTGATGTTTCTTTCTATGTCTCTCTTTATCTCAAGTTCGCGGAGAAAGCCATCTCCCGAAATGAGCAATACCTGTCTTAGAATGTGTCTGGATGTCTGATGGGACCTAGCTCATAAATGAACTCCAAATCCAAACTTCTTAGACTGTATCGTCAACTGAACTTAATCAGTATCCTGCGCCATACCTTCCCTCAGTATCCAGCTGGACCATCTGTCCAAAATACTGCCCCTTGTCATAGGGAAAACTATAACTCTGACAGCCACTCTGTTATCCAGGTCACCTTGGAAGCCTGGAATGATAACTGTCTCCCGAAGGAGAATGCTGTTATCATATCCCTAGAACATCCACTTATGTTCTAAAACTGCTTCCAATCGTTTCTCCAGAATTGGATTAATATCAACTTATTGCACCTCCTGCAAAAACAACATCTGGTGTGGTACTTGACATCTCATGATCAACTCAATTGCCTAAGCAAGTGATCTGCCAATCATGCGCATCCCTCTCCCCTTTAGTCTGTAAGACACCTTTAGAGAGGGTGACCCCATCATCTACATGTATACTACCGTTCCAGGAGTTGTCCATTCTAAATACTCTTAGAATGCTGTCTAAGTACCCTGATTGGGAAACCACCCAAATCTAGATCTAAAGCCATAGATCTAATAACCAGAATGTCTGATATAATATCGAAGTCCTATGTGGAGAAACCACTGTGTGACGACCAAAGTATAACCGATCGTAGTATAGGAATATCACTTCCTACTCTGTGTATGTCATTAAATACCAGGACATCACACCCTACTACCTTCTTGACAGATCCATCCCCTTATTCTGATGGAGTCAAACCTATGACTATCACATCAGAAATAGATGATCTATCTCCGCTATATCTGCTTTAGTCTATAAATAGACATAAGCCTGATGTCCACCAATGCTTCCGCTGCTCCCACTGACGACGACAACCCTCTGGCAGAGTCATATACACGTGCACTTCTAAAGCTAGTTTAGAACGACGCTATACTCTTCCTCCTGCCGGGTCTCACAGTCTGGAACAACAGCAATGGTAAGTCTGGGTAAACAAGAACCTCCCTGCCATCGTCCTTGAGCATACCGAAGTACCTCTCGGGTGCCTGAGGTTACCCACTTTATCTGCGGAGTGGCTAATGGAATATCAAACCAGATTGAATCTTTAGGTTCTTATTAAATCTTCAGTAATCGTTTGCGGTTCTGGAATCACTTCCAGTTCTACCATACTCCTACTACTGTTTTATGAAAAAATCCATTTTTAATTAAAACTGTGGCGAGTTAAGAACAATATCACTATTGATCTTCCAGATGGTAGAAAGTCAACCCTCGTCATAGCCCGGGTCAACCCACAAACAGCCATTACAGAAACGTGCCTTGAGTTGTCCAGTGTCTGGTTTTAAGCATAAGCCGGACAACTCCCCGTATCTTAACAGTGTCAAGATATGAACTGTTCTATATCCAATACAGAAACAGAGGCACTGATTTAATTGAACCAGATTCAAATCATGCAGCTGTCTCCAGTGCATGTTAACTAGATGGAGAGAGGCCGATCAGCGTTACTCAACTTAGGAATGCTTCCAATTATGAGTAACCTGAAAGAGAAGTAAGTTCTTTTAATCATTACTATCAACTGAATACCATACACAAGTATCTACATCTTCGATCACCTTGAAGAATCCCGATACTTGTAACATCTGGTTCTCTACTTTACTCTTGTACCTATAACTTCTCAAAACTCAGAACCTGCATTTCTACGAAACACATGTCTAAGAACTAGAGAAGTCACAAGTAAACAGAATATAGTACGAGTACCAACCCCTCTGTCCTAATGGACACTGGACAATATACAATACTCTGTATAAGTCCCCTGAGTCTAGTGACTCTTTCACTGTGTGTCGTAGGTTGAAAACTGTACTTATGGTAAAGAAGAATTACACCGCTGTTCAATGCTCCTTACCTAACCATCCACCGGTATAGGTAAATGTCATAGACATAATATCAAAAAGGTATATCTCACTCTATAAAAATAGACGTACAGATATATCAATTTGAAATTGGTGCATAACAACGGATATTCAAAACCAAATATTTGCCGTCCGGCAAACAACCTAGGTGACTTTCTCAAATATCACCAATTACAACGAATTCCGATATAATGAGGATGATCACCTAATTCCCAATAACTTACTCCCACTCATCATCTGTAAAACCATACAGATGTGAGAATCAAACCTGGTAAATACATACCCTGGAGTAAGTGTCTAATTGGGAAATCTGTTTTCTTTTAACAGTGCACAGTGAAACTGAAACATTAAAATGTTTCGATGGGGTATCTCGGGTATTCTAAGTAATGCCTCTTCCATTATCAGATTCACAACTGTAACCGTATAATTCTTTGCCATCTCTCCAAATCCCTTTATATGTCTTTAGTCATTACCTTATGTACACCCCTTTAGGCCAAATGGTTTTCTTCCTTCCCTACCGTTCGGCACCAGCCTATGGTTTGGAAGAAGACTATCGAATAAGCGTAATGGGTGTACTGTCCTAGTCCTAGGAACACTCGCAATGCGAGAGAAGGTGAAGATAAAAGACAACCGAATAAACCTTATTCCTATTTCTCCTGAACCAAAATCCATCCCCGAACTGGAACAAGTTCCTTTCGAGTTCGTATATAACCATACGATGGAGTATCCAAATAAACTGTGGATCTTCGTAGTGATACGGAGTGTCCTAGAGAAATACAAAGGTGATTTAGGATTGGCGAAGAAATATTTGGTTTGGTCGTGAACAACAGTCGCAATTTACTGTGCCCTCTTACTAATCCCTTGTTATGTCTTTACTTAATACCTTCTGTACACTGTTTAGGCTAACTGGTTTTCTTCATTCCCTACCATTAAGCACCAGCCTAAGGTTTGGAAGAAGACTATCCAATTTGCGTAATAGGTGTACTATCTCCTAAACCAAGGAGTACTCGCAACCTGAGAGAAGGTAAAAGGAAAAGACAACTGAATAGTCCTATTCGTTTTCTCCAGAACCAGAAACCATCCTCGAATTCCTTCGAGTTCATATATAACCATACGATGGTTTTGTCCAATGGAAGTGGACGTTCGTAGTAATACGGGGTGTCCTGGAGAAAAGGGTAAAAGTAGGAGTGGCAATGAGGTTTGCAACTCTGACAATCCAAAAGCCAGTGTTTTAAGAAGGTTCGGTCAACTTGGTCACGGAGTCATAGTCTAGGGTCGAGTCAATGGTCGCTGCCAAAGGGAGAGAGAAAAGAAATACTCAGCGTGCACTCTAACCTAGATCAGAATGGTTATCACTTTATCTAATCTGGAAACCTCCCACTGTAACGTCAAATTCTTCCCCAAACCTGAAAGAAGAATTAGCCGGGATCACCCGAGGAGTAAACCAACCATCAGTGGGAATCGGGATCCAACTATCATCGCATGATAACGTGACGGAATCCGCTCACGTTATTACACTCCAGAAGGTATGTGCATATCTGGCAAGTTTCAGTTTCTTTAGAAACTCCCGATGTGATTTTTTCCCCATGCTCTTATGACCTTGACGAAGGCCAACAAATCATAAGTCACATGTCAACTTCTACCCGTCATTGTCCAGGTTAATTTGAACCCACCCGTACAAGCCCTTGACGAAGGCCAACAAGGCTATACGACTGTCCCAAACCAACGCATCTATCTATGCAGCAGAAAGGTAACAAGCAGCTACCATACACTATGCCTTGACGAAGGCCAACAAACATAGCATGAATACTACATGCTACCCGTCTGAAACGACGGAGGGCTACGAATGGTTTCTGGCGAAAACCTTTAACGTAATGAACTTGATATCGTTGAAGGAACCGGATAGCTTTTAAAAATATAGTGACGAAAACCTTTGCTAAAGAGGTCACTCCCGGTGAAGGGATCTCGGCTCTTTCCCCGTAGAATGAGGTGCAGGATACTCCAACTGAATACCACGATGCAAAGCAAAAGTAATCGGCTATAGTGAAGTTATTTCCCTGACGCAAACTTTTGTCCAAGGGGTCATTCCGGTGAAGAGATCTCGGCCCTTGCCTCGTCGACTGAGGAGCTGGATATTCATAACCGAATACCACTGTGCAAAACAAAAGAGAACGCCCTTGCAATAACAGCTTTTTGAAAAATGTTCCAACAACATCAGAATAGGTTTGTTTATCTTGCATTGATCCGAATCAACGCAGTCCCATTAATTGATCACACCACAAAAGAACGAAAATAATGATGTACGTATATGCCATCCGCATTCGCCACTGGGTCCCGTCATCACCCGTTAGGTTACTTAACTAACGACAGAGCGGGGACTGGACTAGCACGGATGCAAAACATATACAACATCTACTAGTATATATATCAATATATAATATTTCGCTCAAGGCGTGATAAAATGCAACATCACAGAAATGTACAGCATCACAGAACAATACAGATATCTAGGATCCCCGGGTTTCATAGAGCCGCTACTGAAACCCAACGTTCCCCTGGTCGTGTGGATAGCCTGTGCAATGAAATCGTAGACACCTACGGGCGCGGCAAGTTACCCGCCAAAACCTGAAGCGAGGCAGCACCCTTCAGCAACGTGAATGGACCACCCAGCACTTCATGGAATCCGGTAACTTGGGCACCCCTCCTGGGTCAACCTATACGCCCTACGAGTGCGGCGAATAGCCCACCAATTCTAGAGTGAAGCCCCCTCCATCTCAACGCTATGAGATGCGGGCTTGTTGCCCTCTAGAACCCGACTATCCGTGCACCCCTCCGCGGGGTAATCCTAGTACAAAAAGTAATATATACAACGGGTACATCGACCTCGACCCGGTCGTGCCCCAAAAGAATAATATACAAACAGGCAGTGACGGCAGTCCACAGGTCGGACGCTCGCCCCGCAATATCAAATGTACATATAAAACAAACTGTACTACCATTGCATCCAGGCTATCCCCCATGACCAATCCGCAACATCACAGCACAACACAGAACATCAATGTGAATGTCATGTTTGCAAATCCGTCTAAAAGGGCTATAGCAGATAGACTGGATTTACCCATCGAATGACATTCACGGTCGCAGATATAATGTAAATACTGTGAACTAGCATGTTTAAAATATCCGATCGAATAAATTTATCGAAGTGGGCCCCAAGCACTACTGTAGCACTCACAGAAAATTTGGGCCCAAAAAGAATATTCCAAAAGCCCCATGTTCAAGTCAGAGAACTATTGTAGAAATCTGGAGCAATGATGACACTTTTCGGCGGCGGAACAACGGCCAAAAGGGGGTTACGGCCGCGGTTCCGCGGCTATATAGTGGCATTACGTGACCATTTTTCTACAGTGTTCTCCAAATACCCTGCACATATTTCTGAAACACCCTGAAAAATTTTTAGAGCCTAAAAAAATTTCGACAGAAACTGTGCATGTGTTATCGGGTTTTCGGAAAATCCGTTCGATCGAACATTTAAACACGCTAGAGCAAACTAGACTAGGTTAATGGTGAGGCTCTGATAACACTGTAAGTGCACGGCGGCGCCCCGGCCGTCGATCCGACGTCGGAGACGCGGAAACGAAAAACTTTGCGAAACTTGCAAACCGGCACCACCGCGTACTATCAACCCGGATCGGGCCATTAACCTAGCTACAAGCAAACTACAAGATGGGTAGAGAGTTATACCAAGCGATCTGTGTCCTTCGGTCTTCGTCTCCACTCCGATCTCCCGCGGAATCTCCGTCCGTCACCTCCTCGTCGGAAAGGGCACCACGTAGCCGGATTCTTTTACGGGCTCCCACCTCTGGACCGAGGCAACTCGGGCGCGAAGTTGGCTAGCCGACGTGTCCAAGATTTGCTGTAGATATAGTGTAGAATCTATTGTCTCTTGCGGGTAGAAGTTGCCTTGTAGGGAGGAGTGAAAGAAGTGAACTTTGAAGATGGGACTCTCTTTTTGCATGAATGAAATGAGATGCCTAATATTACTCACAACCAAAATGAACTCCCGCCTTTCTCCTCTAATGTGGCCGGCCCCAACAAGAAATGGGTGGAGGAAAAAAATTGCTAGCAATGCAAGTGGAGAAAAGAATTCATAAACACGAACAATGATCACAACAATATCAACCTCACCATCCAACTCAATCCTATCTCAATCCATCATAATAAATGCAAGTGAAAAGATGCAAAGAGAATCTCATCATGAAGCCACATATTTACAAAGGACCCCCTCCACAAATGCTAATTTGCACAATTGCAAATTAGCCCCTCCATCGGAAAAGTCCGGCCGGGAAGGAACAAATGAAAACCAGCCGGAACGGAATGCAAACTGGCAACTTCAGAAAACTGATCCCGTAATAAATTACAGGAAAACCCCGCTACTGCATATACATGCCCGCATTTTTATTCCCACTGAATATAAATGCAAAGAGACAAAATCTACACTGTCTAATACTAGGATCCGGCTTAAGCCAAAGCCGGCTAGTAAAAACCGTCCGATCACGATCCGTGCAATACCGCACGTATCTGATCGAACCCTGCCATATCTCCATACGGCCTCTACAGCGTTTCGCCCGAAACCTGAGTAACTGTGTGTGGTGGACTCTAAAGACTCGTCAATACTACGGCTGTGGATTTAACCACTAGCACATCAGAGGTATTAGCCATACGTGACGGGCCACCAGCTATTGACCAAAAGGGACATCGATGAGCGAACTCATCCTTACACCCTACTGAGCCTGTCAGTGACAATATCCGTACAGTCCGGTCCGTTCGTCTATGAGCATCGCATGGCGGGCCTAGGGGGTTGGTAAAAGTCAGACCCCCAAAAGCGGTACAAGTCGTGTCGGAGTGTAGCCCAGAACACCCTGAGATACTACTGGAATACCTACCAGTAAATCTCCTGCCTTGGCCAAGGACTTTTCATGTACTGGCTCTCCTAGACACAGCGCGACCTCACCCCCAATACCGGGAGAGACGAACCCCTGCAGATCCGCTCACTGCCTCCATGTGGCTCGGGACTGTACCCAACTAAAACCTGTTTGCACGACTCCTTTGAGCCGTGGTAGGGTAGTAATCAAAGCACAGTGGGAACTCACACGAGACAAATGACGATCTCAGATCGATGAACTAACCTGTACACATGTCACCAGGGAACTGCTATCTGACGTCAGGTATAATACCAACTATTAGGTTCCCGGCGAGTCCTGTCCGGTGTACTCATAACCCAATGAGCACCTGTATACATCTTAGGTGAACCAACTGACATCAGTGGCTTGTGAGACCGGCCACCGCCCCTCGTCGGGGTCTCGACTGTGTACACTAGTCTACTCTGGAGAATCGATGCCCTGTCTCGAAACTCCCACGACTAGGGACCTTTTAAGGATGTGCTTATAGACCCCAGCTCCCACGTATATGATCGCCCTCATACTGCTGGTAGTCAAGCAAGAATCCTAGGGGCTCTATCAACGTGTAATAGCGACTCGTAAGGTCACCTAAAGCAGTACACGATGATAAAGATAAACCAGATAGCATACTATCATTTTGAGTAAGACTGTCCTACTGGGACAGGTCCTCCCTCAATCATTGCAATCACGTGCCTGTGATCCAATAATTGACTCTAAGGGCACTATCTCCAACAGTAGCACACTTTCGTTGGCAACACGATTGCACTGAGCATGTGCAACAAGTCGTTAAACCTCTAGGTGTCCCTAGTAGGACGAGTGTTGTCTCCTGAGGGTTTTCATCGAATTACACCCACAAAATCCTATAATAAAAGAAAGAAAATGAAAGTTACGTACAAAGATAAGAACTATAAAAGAAAGAACTTGAAAATAAGATTTTCCAACTATACTAGTTTTTCGGTTGCCATGAGCCCTATCTTGATGGCCGTGAATAAAATGTTAGAAATCACATCACCCCCAATAAAACATCGTCTTTATTCTTCCTCCCTATCTTTTATCCAAACATCGATCATATATCCCTACGTATGTGTAAAATATATCCCTACACTTAGAGAATTCAATTCAAGCTATCATACTCTTGTCCATCTTCCTTAATACTTTTTAGTTGGTGAATATTGTAAATGGAATTGCTCACACATCCTTCATGCGACCGTTAATACTTCTTGAGGTACTAACCAACCGATTACAAAATGTGCTCGCGCATTTTGGCGTAATTCCTCGTCTTGCAACACCTAATGCTTAGCAGTGGCGCCCAAACCAGTTGGTCTAAGGCACTAGGTGATAAAGCACCCTCGCTATATTTTTTATGCTGCCTTAAGTAATTACAAAACCAGTGTTTATTTTTTTCTTCACCACATATACTTTTGTCACGACCCAAAGTTTGGCCCATGACCGGCACTTAACCACGAAACGTCTACAGGCGTAACGCGACTAAGTAAGTCGAAACCCAGAAATCAAAACCAGTAAAAGTATAGAGTGCTTAAAACATTTAATAGAAACATTTGTTAAACTGTTAAGAAAACCTCAAGTAGACAATCACCAAGATAACAATATACGACGCCGTAGCGAAGAAAATAGCAATAAGTGGAACACATCACACATGATAAGAACTGCATAAGTAAAGTCGGCTCACAACGAGCTCGACACCAGAATACAAAATAATATACATCATCGTCCTCACACTGGTCTCTAAGTCAAATACATAAAAGTAGATGGAGAGTACTAGATACAAAATATGTACAATGGAAATAATCGGATACCACAAACCCACCTAGCAGCAAACAGCTCACGCACCAACTGCAGTGGTATCCATAGCCAAAAGATATAGGAAAGTAGCCTGCCGCGACTACTCCGAGGGGCAACCTGCAAACACTGTGGCACACCGGGGGTGAGTTGCCAACTCGTGAGTAGTAGATAACATATAAAGGTAATCGCGAGTATGCACGTGCTGCAATACTCTAACCTATACCAACAGATAACATTTATATGATGAACTATATGAGCAGTAATCATGCATCAAGTACGATCTAACAACATCTCTAAATGATAAGCAGGGTATGCGATAATCGTGCATAGCAAATGCAATCTAATGACATCTATATAGGATGAGCAAGGTATGCAATAATCGTGCATAGCAAATGCAATCTAATAACATCTATATAGAATGAGCAAGGTATGCAATAATCGTGCATAGCAAATGCAATCTAATGACATCTATATAGGATGAGCAAGGTATGCAATAATCGTGCATAGCAAATGTACTCTATCAGGTACAGCAGATACAGGATGAGATATAAAATACTGAATGCTGAGCATGGGAATAAGTAATATCTACACGAAATATCAACGTGGAAAATAACTGGTGTCCATCAACACACCAAATCCCAGAAAAGACTCAGGTGCCGTCATCCTCATCGGCCCTCAAATCTTGTAAATCTCATAGAATCATGAGAGCCCAATATCGGCACTTGAAATATCATAAAATCAGACGTGTCTAGCATCGACACGCAAATCCTCAAGTATCGGGCTCCGTCCATCGGATCGGCCCACGGGCTCCGTCTGCGGAATCAGCCCTCGGCCCCGACAGTACGCGTCGTCCCGTATCCATCTATCGACTCTGGTCGGTATCCTCCAGATAATCGCCAGGTCTAACCAATCACCGGTAGGTAGTAGTCCCTCCGTCGGGATCACCGTCTAACAATACGAGTCTTCTTGCCCCGGGGTACCGTACCGGGTCCACCATGTACCCGCAATCAGTTCCTACCGCTCCTCGAATCGGGTATACTCACACAAGCTCTCTGGAACCGAGAAAACTCATGGTGGACGCACTGAAATATCATATCAAGAGAAACCGGGTTTTTAAAACAGTGCGTATTTTTTTAAAATGATACCACGGTTCTCAAATCCAGAAATCATATGAATCCAAAACTCAATGCGTAAATCTATGCAATGTATCGTATGATGCCGAGAGTAAAAGAAAATGGAAACCGCTCTTTTAAAAGATCCAGTTTTGAAATATCCCATGCGGTCCCTTAGTTTTTAAAACATGTCAATGTCATCCATGTATGTGTATAGGTATGGATGTGCAAATGGATATATACGCAATGTGAGTGTAGCAATGTACATGTGCACTAATATGGATATATGATGTATATGTGCACAAGTGTAGATATATCAAGGTATGTATGCACTAAGATGAACATAAAGGGTGCATATGCGCAGGTAGTGATATATCAAGATATGTATGCACTAAGATGAACATAAAGGGTGCATGTGCGCAGGTAGTGATATATCAAGATATGTATGCACTAAGATGAACATAAAGGGTGCATGTGCGCAGGTAGTGATATATCAAGATATGTGTGCACTGGTATGAATATACAATGTGCATGTGCGCAAGTATGAAAATATTAATATATGTGTGCACTGGTATGAATATACAGTGTGCATGTGTGCAAGTATGAAAATATTAATATATGTATGCACTGGTATGAATATACAGTGTGCATGTGCGCAGGTATGAAAATATCAATATACGACAAGTCATGACAATCATCAATGATGCAGCAATCAAACGATATGTATAATGCGTAGAAATCCTATAGTGCGAGTGTCATGGAAATCACTAACGGTGTGAGTGTAACATACAAATAGTGCTCGTGCAGCTTGAACCGTTAGTGACAGTGCAGTGTTTTATGCTATCATTTCTATATGCAACAAGAAGGTATGCTACTAGTCCATATGAACATCTACGACTAAATATCCTAACACGCCCTGACGCTTAACGCCATACGGGCGATTTCCCCGTAGATGTTAAATCTACTCACCTGGTCGTGCGCTACTCGTAGTCGACCAGCTGCTTCCCTTTCTTTGCTTCGTCCGACGTACCCGCCTGCGAACCTAGAATTCACACAAGGAAAATCCACATAAGAAAATATCTCGCAAAACGCGATATTGAAGTCAAACGATACACTCGCATCGCGAACTAAACGCGCTTGTGTACGATACGCTAAAACGTGTGTATACGCATCTAAAACTATCCCGACACGCCGCGACACGCTGGATCACAGAACCCACTCACGTATCGCGCGAACTAAACGTACTAGAAAAGCGATATATCGTCCTAGATTTTCCTACAGAGAGAAACTTACAAAATTGCACATGCCAAGACACTGTGAAACACAGCAGACTGCCCTAGACAAAACCCTAACACCTATCTCCCAAGTCTGGCCGCAATTTGCGGCCAGAAGGAATATTCCGGCGGCCAGGGTGTGGGGTTAGGGGCACGTGCTCTGGTGGTGTGGTCTAGACCTAGTATACATGCTCCAGTTTCCTCAATTTTTACCTGAACAACCTGAGTCTAAAGCAGATCACAAAAAGCCAAGAATTCACTTTAAAAACGCTAAATTTTGCACAAAATGAAACCCTATGGTATTTTGGTGAAATCTGGGGTTTATCTAGGTTTACTTGGCCCTAATAACACTTAGTTAGGCTAGGTTAACCAATAAAATCATCCCCTAACCAAAAGTCCACACAAATCACCATTACAAGCACAAAATCTCACTTTTAACACTAATCGAAGCTAATTCTACACAAGGTTAAGCAACACAAGAAATGAGTTCAGAGATTATACCCCCTAGGAATCCTTCGTGCAAGGAGAAGGAGAAGAAGAAGAGGGAAAGGAGCTGCTGCTGGGGTGCTGCTGCTGCTGCTGCCTGAAGCTGCTGCTGCCTGTGCTGCTGCTGTTGCTGCCTGTATTGCTGCTGCTGCTTCTGATATTGCTGGTGTTGTTGGGTATGTGTGAGTGTATGAGTGAGTGAGAGAATGAGAGAAGTGAAAAAAAGAAAATATGAGAGGCAAGAATGATAACATACTAGTCAAAACCCCCTCCCTCTTCATTAAATGAAGCATGTCAAGGCCATCATGCCCCATTCTCACTCTCTCTCTCACCAAGTCAACCAATTTCAAATGATTACCCATAAAAAAGAAACCACTTAAATAAAAACCCAAATAACTTAATCCAAATATTATATTAGCTTAAGAAAAGGGTTAGTCCACCATGGTTGCTAATCATGGTTTAGCCCCAATTAAGCCCTAATTTGCATGGACAAGTGTGTGCAAGCCTAGAAAAATTCTAATAAAATACTCATTAAATAGGATAAAATATTTGAAACACAATTTGGTAAACTTTTTATTAAAAACTATATATTAAAATATAATCAGCCACTAAACACATCCTAAGGTGTTACAACTCTTTTTTATTTTTCTTCATACCAAGGATTTTAGACAAGAGCATTTCAAGGTATCCTCTACATCCCAAGTTTCAAGATGTGTGCAAGTGCGTATAGTAGGGTATCAACGTTCAAATGTTTGGTCTCAAGAATATGGACTATTTTTCAGATTTATTTTTATCCTCAGATTAGTAATTTCCTTCATCTTACTAACCCTTGGGACAACGGCTCATAACTACTTATTACTAGTTTCGTTTAAGAAAATATATATCTTTCTTGCTTTCTTAAAATTTTCCAATCTACATATGTAAATTTTTCACTTTCAAACTTTCATTATCAAAAATTTTTGTGCTTATATTTATGATAATGCAAAATAATGCGTGAATAAGCACAAACCTCCCCCAAACCTGTTTGCAGCAGTGTCCTCACTGATATCATCTGTTAAGCTTAAAAAAACTGTAGACTTGGGAGGAAAAGTTAGTAACGGGGACAAGAAATAATGACAGTGAAAATCTCCCCCAAACTTATTTTTGGCTCACAAAAAAATTTCTTTTCGTTCAAGAGCCAAAATATATCCCCCCCAAACTTGAGTAAAATAGTATTAAGCATTTAAAATTATGAGGGGGGTTAAAGTTATTGGTTAATATAAAGCTTTACAAAGACCAAAAGTCAACACCAACCATTCAAATATTTTATCGATATAACGCACTGATTGGTGGATGATCAGAGATTTGAAGAAGTGGGGAGATAGGAGGCGGAATCGATCGGGTTTACGTCTCGGTTGGTAGAGACGGAACAGTGACGGTGAACGAAAACGAGAATGTGAATGATTAGGAAAGGGTAGAATAGTCACATTCTCATATGGGGTAAGAAGAAATGGTGGTGGTTCAACTTCTTCAGGTGGAGGTTGATTAATCACAAAATCCGTGTCATTTAGGAATGCGAGGTCGTCTGCGAAAATATCTTCGAAACTTTTATCGATGGTCCGATTGAACGTTTCAATGTCAATAAGTGTCGCGCCAGAATTCAAACACACTTGATTTGTCAAAAGTTATAGAGGTAGGAGACTCAAAAAACTCATCTACATCATTCTCAAAGGGGTCTAAATCAAGTGGTCTTTCTAGAATTATCGAACTCGAAATATCGGATTGTGATTCATCAACACTCGATAAAATTAAAGGAAGATTAGAAGAAGAACCAAAGAAAGTGGTTGATGAAATGGTTAGACGAATTAGTGTGTCGAGCATTGTTGAATCAGATGTGGGAAATGATGGCTGAATTTCGTTTTGCTTTTCGGTCATGCATTTATCATCAATTTCCAGACGCATATGGGTTTCGGGGAAAACAGTTAAAGGTTCGAGATGATGTCCGCACGGAAGTGAAAGGACCTGATGAATTGGCGAGGAAAACTCATCCAAAATTGTGGGTTCATCATCCAATATATCCCCAGCGTCAATATTCTCAATCAAGTGAAGGTTAAAATTCTCAGACACCTCATCAAAAGCATGGTTTTCAATCAATTTCGGTTCTAGAGTGGAGGTGTAGAGATCATAAGGATTGGGTGTTGTTTCATTTGAAATGGACCTATCACAATCGGGTAAATCAAACACTACAAAGTCGCACAACTCATCAAACCTTCTATCTTCAATTGGTGAATAATTTGGTGTACTCGATAGATTTGTGAAACTGGAGTTGTGGAATTCAATTTGGGATGGGGAGGTTTGATTTGGAAGGGTGTACCGCTCTCTCTCACTACCCAAATTCTCAATTTGTCCTATTGCCTATCATACATTGAATAATTTTAAGCTAGTTGTAAACTAGTTGTTCGTTCGTTCGGTTGTATGAGGGTGGCCATGGACACATTCAATTCCTCTATATGGCAGCGTGACGCTACCCAAAATTCTTCCACTGTCCGTTCAAGACTAGACATAGGTCGGTAAGGAGTTTCAGCAGAAGATTGAAATTCTTGTGGATAGGTAAAACTCCCAAACGGCTGATTAGAAGAAATGTCTAGAGAAGGTGTAAAAGTCGAGTAGGATTGATAGGAATCGAATGGTTGTGAAAATTGGACAGGAGTAGGATCAATATTGTGATAAGAAGAATATTGATATTGATTGGTTGGTTGGCGACTGGAAATAGATGTCATATACGCCGCAAAACGAATAGCAATATCTTCCTTAGAAAGTGATGGTGTTTGTTGTCCTAACGGTTTGACCGGATTGAAACTTTGGCCTTTAGCCCTCACCATATGCTCAGCGATGGACATGCGTTTAGGAGTTCCCTCACACGCTTTAAATGGAGTATCAACATAAGAATATGTAGAATTTTGATGCGGTTGATAGGACCTGGAGTGAGGTGTCCAACTGTTTCTTTCCGCTTGCTCTATCCGATATCTTAAAGACATGGTAGAGTCGGAATTTTGACCAAAGCAATTACGAAAACAAGAAATATCTGGTTCTGGATAGCAAAGCTCGACAAGAGTTTGTCTGTTTGGGTTACCCATTATAAGAAGGTGAAAAGAAAAGAGGAAGGGGAAAGATTTAAGCTCTATTTGGATTGTTTTGCTTTGAAAGTGGGACTTGAGGGTTGACTCAACAAATCACAAAATGCACAAACAAACCCTAAAACTAAGATCACCTAAGTCAAGCACTAGACCGCTCCTAGACTTCCAAAGGACAAGCCACAAGATGAATTCTCTACAACCTCTTTATCGCTCCTGTGGCCAGGTAAGTGCCTGATAAGTGGGAGGTATCCGCTATACGAATTATCGAAAATAGCGGGCCTAATTAAGTAACCACTTGCCTAGATACGCTTGTCTAGACACCACAAAAGAAATGCGGATAAGCGATAGATTACCCACGACCATCCTCTGTCCTAATTGAGTGCGACGGTCCTTAGGGTCTTGGTCTAGATATTTTTTAATTAATATAGGATTATGCGCATGCACGTTTACTGATTTGTGGGGCCTAGGAAGGGTGATGAAATCCTCACCTAATCTGAATTGTAGTCTTACCCCTTAAAGTCCGTATTAAAATATGCAAAAACAACCCGCAAAACAAAACATGCAAAAATATTTTTGAGCGGCGCTATTTTGCAAAGAATCCTGCAGAAAAATATATTATAGGATTTTCAGAGGAGAGAGAAAGAGTTAAGGAATATACTAGAGAAGTTTGGGGGCACAACTCCCTAAATCCGCCGCGGTTCCGCTGCCAAACCTACCTTATTGCCGCGGTTCCGCCGCGTGAATGAGAGTTCCTTGTTCAATTTTTTCTACACTGACCTCCTTTGCTCCTCTGGTCCTCTATGAAGGTCTCTGAATCTTGATTTCCTCACTCTAGTGTCTCCAGAATCCCTCGCCAAAATTGCACAATAATCGTTAAATACACAATTTGTTGTTTTGTTTATTTTTATGATATGGATCGAATAAGAATTCAACACGAATAGTAAGAAAAAAAATTACGCATGTATCCCCGGTAACGGCGCCATTTGATTGATGTCTATGTGAAAGTGTGTAGTAGTAACTGCAATCAATAACGGTGTCGCGTGTGTTAGTTGTATGTATGCCCTAGAGGCCAGTATTGTCAGATGATGTATATTATATTGGATGCTTGGACATATATAGAGAGGACTTTCTTGCTCGATATGATAGTATGCTATCTGGTTGCTCTTTATCTTAACATGTATACTTATCTCTTGATACTGTCTTATAGTTACATGTTGGTAAAACCCTTAGGATATGTACTTGACTACCAGGACTATGATGCAGATCATACTAGTGGGGCCATGGTAGTCCATAAGTACATCCTTTAATGTTCCTAGTCATAGGTGTATCGAGACAGGGCATCAATATACCAGAGTAGACTAGCGTATACGCTTCTCGACCCATGAGATGGACGATGGATGATCCCATATCCATTGGTGTTTGACATCAGAGATGGTATACGGGTGCTCAGTGGAGACTGGGTACACTGGACGGACTCACCGAGAACTCCCAGATGGTATTATACCTCACGTCAGATGGCAGTTCTCTGGTGACACTTGTGCAGGTTAGTCTGTAGACCCGAGATCGTCATAGAGTCTTGTGTGATTCCCACTGTGCTTTGATTTCCACCTTACTACATCCAAGAGGGCGTACAAAACGGTGGTTTTTGGGTACAGTCCCGAGTCACATGGAGACAATGAGCGATAAGAGGGGTTTCGTCTCTCCCGGTATTGGGGGTTGATATTGCGCTGTGCTCGATTGGCCATAACAGGGAAGTCCCTGGCCAGGGCTGATTTAGAGATTTACCGGTAAGTGTTACCAGTAGTTTCTCGACCCGTTATGAGCCTCACATCGGCACGACTTATCGGTTATTAGGGTCTGACGTTTACCACCCGTAGACTTGATATGCGATATATCGGACGAGGAGACCGGACAGTACGGGAAGTGTTACCGTTAGGCTTTTACAGGAGTTGGAGCGGGTTTGCTTGCTGATCTTCTGATCGCTCAATACCCGGGTAGCCGTTACGTCCAGCTAGTACCGCTGACGGCTTGTGGGTGCTTGATGTGATCATCACCTACTGCCGGCGTATTGACGAGTCTTTAGAGTCCTGCATAGAGGTTTTACTGGCTCAGGCAAAACGAAATAGGAGCACGTATGTGATATGTGCGGGACCGAGAATAATGCATGTATGTGATACCGTATTTTATTCTCGCGACTTTTTGTATCGGTCGGTTATATGAGATATATCCGGGTTATCGAATCAAGTGTTGATTCGATAAGTCGATACATTGGATGTTAGTCGGTTATATATGATATGACCGGATTATTAAGTCAAGTGTTGATTTAATAATTTAGTGTATAATTGTATATATGATATACTAATTTACATTAACTAACATTTGTTCACTTAAGGATTTTTCTCACATGTGCACAACTTTAATATATATATGATATATATTAAAATGTGTTTTCTTTATATATCATGGTTGTTGATACACATAACATGGGTGTGCAAGACATACACCATTCTATTTTAAATGGTGGTTAATAATTATTTAAGGTAATTAAAAATTAGTGGACCTTTTGTCACAAGCATGAAGCTTGTAGAAGCTTGTGGATGCTTTGACAAAGTCCACTAACTTTGTTTTACTTTAGATTTTTATTAACCTAACCATTTAGGATTAGCCATGGTAATGTCTCTACATGAGTTAGTATATGATACTCACTCACCATGGTTAGCTCACTTACTTGATGATTATCCTTATCTTTTCTTTTGTTCATCTTCTTCTTCTTCTTTGAGCAAAAGAAAAGCATGCTAGGGTTTCAAAAAGAGAGTGAAAGATTGTGAGAAATAAAATTCTAAAGAGAACCCACTTCCTATTTCTCCATCCTCTACTAGACTAGCACTTTAGTATAGGGTGTTTGCTTCACTAATTCTCTAGTTAGTGAAGTAGTAGCTTGAGTTGATATTCCCTCGACGTAGATCTTCTTTGGCCTCGAAGACTTCAAGCAAGGACGCTTCTTTCGCCTCGTGAAGCCATGCAAGAGCCCGGGAGAACCATGATCGCAGCGAAGGGACTACAAAAAGGAGCTTTATAAGTGAAGGACCGATCTACAAAGGTTGTATTTCGTATTCACTTAGTGGTAAATGTAATTTACTTGCATGTGTAACCCTAATTATCTAGCAAAGATCTTGTTTTATTCGGCACGGCTAAAATTTTAAACGGGCATGGTTGATACCTTGTAGAACCTTATTAGAGTGCCTAGTAACCCTACAGAGGTATCAGAGCCTAGCTAGAGCATTAGGCGACGTGTATACGAAGTTAAAACTCCGAACGAACCCCGAAACCTCAAAATCAACCCCTCTCTGGTCATTTTTTAAAACTGTGATTTTTCCTGAATTAAAAATACCTAAAAAGTTCAGCATGTAATTTTAAGCATTACTGTGCAAAACAAGCACCTAATCCGTACGGACCGCCGCAGAACTACGGCCATACCTCTCTTGGGCCGTGGATCCGTGGCTGTACTGTAGCAACGGGCTTTTGTTTTTGTACAGTAATATTTATTTCTGTTAGTGCTATTTTCTGGGTATTTTTTTTATCTGACTCAAGTGTTGAGTAATCTGGGGTTTATTTTGTATTCGTTGATTCGATCGGAAAATTTAATTTCGTTATGTTTTCCGGATATTTAGAAACTGTTAAAATGTTCGAACAGATATCATTAACTCATTTTTCCCGACACGAAAAACTTTCAAATGTTGAATTTTTCTTGAGTTTAAATCTTTCGGAAAAACGTGCATGTAACGCGATGGACCCTCTAGAAGAACACAAACCTTAACTCGATTATGTGACCGTCTGAACCGCCTCTAAACCGTAGGGTTTGGGGCGGTACAGCATGCCACATGTGAGGCGTTGGCTTGACCCTTCTACGGCTGGACCGTTGGTACTGTGACGTATTCTGGAATTTTTGAACTCCGCTCAAGTGTTGAGCTATTTAGGAAATCTTGGGTATTTGATTATTCGATCGGAAAGATTAATACTGTCTATTTATCTGGAATGTGATACAATATCTGGAATTCATATAGTTAGGCATGAAATGCGAAGTATGTGATATTTCGGATTTACGATGTCTAAAGAGATTGTGAATTCCAAATGTTATAGTTTTACACTTTCTTTTCTGCGCCCGTAAGTGTAATATGTGATATCGCCGGATTCGTTGCTATATGTCAACGATAATTGGGATGCGCATATTTACTTACGTTAATGACATATGATGTTATGTGTTGCTGGATATGTTATATTGGATCGTCGCGTTTCTGTGTAATACCCGGTTTTCTTTTATACGCCAATGTCCGTATTTTTAGAAGTTTGTTAGTTTACATTTAAAACTATTTTAGTTAGTTCAAAAACCGTATTATCTATCCATCTTTACATTTTTCCCAAGAATTCTAAACATAAATTTCCTTACAAATAACCAGGGCCGCCCCCTTTAATTTTTCTAAACCCAAGCTAGCCCTTTTCTTGTCCCTAATTCCTAATAAAATACCCAGCCCTCACTCAATTTTTCCCTTCACAATTCTTTTTCCTCAGCTAATTCTTTTCTCTGTTTTATTTTGGCCTGAGCCCAGCCCCATATTTCTCAGCCCACTGCCTATTTTCTTTTCTTAATATTAATATTAATATTGTTCAGCCCATCTCCTTTTTCCCAAATTCTTTCTTAATTTCTTGAGCCCGGCCCTTTCTCTTCTTTCCCTCGGCCCATCTCTTAAATCCATTTCCTTTAACTTAAATCTAATTATCTTCAAACCATGCCCAGCCCAACTCAGCCGGCCCCATCTATTCTTAATTAATCCAAATTTCTTTAGCCCGGCCTCCTCTTCTTTAACTTTTTTTTCCCCTTTTGATTTTCTTTTCTCATCTGGCCCAGCCCACGGCCCACGCCCGCCTCCTTCTTCAAACCCACCGCCCGACCACTGTTCATCTTCCATTTAAATTCTCGCAACGGCTCTTTTACGCTCGTGTGCGCGCTCCTCGCGCCGTCACCTCCGCCCTCGCTCACGCTGCCGTTACCCCACGACGCGCGCGTTTTCCCCCACGACTCTCTCTCCCATACCCACTACTCCCTCGTTCTCGTTTTCCCTTCCCTCCTCGCTACACCCCCGACCCGAGCACCCACTGTCGTGTCCCTGCCTCGAGCCCTCGTCCCGCCGCCGACGACGACGTCGACGACTACAAACTACCCGAGCTCCCTCGCCTGCCTCCACTCCGCACCCATCACCTCCCTCCAATACCCGCCGACCCACTCGTTCCCTCGTCGTCACCACCACCTCCGTCACCACCTACATCCCCCTCACCTGCTCCCCTCGACGACGACGACGACAGACCTCCCCTTCCTCCTCCACCAACGGAGCCCCTCACCACTCCATTTCGCTGACCAAGCACCTTACCCAACTTCCCTGCACACCCAACCCACTCGCTCGAGCTCGGTGCCCCGGCGCCCTCTCGCCGGCGAACCCCAGTGCTCATCATCGACCTCCCGTGCCCTCCTCGTCGTCATCCTCCTTACCATCCCTTTCCCCCTACACTCTTTCACCATCTGTCAGTGCCCCTCTCTCACTTCTCTCTCCCTCTGCTCTTTCTCTCTCTCCTCTGTTTCTCTCTCTACGTTTCTCAGTTCTCTCCCTCACTCTCTTCCTAACCCCTCTGTTCTCTCTCTCTCAAATTCTCTTTTCTCTCTAATATATCTCTGTCACTCCCTCTCTCTCTGCTATCTCAATCTCTTTCTCTTTCTCTTAGTCACTGCATACTCACAACCTCTCTCTTTCTGCCCTTCTCTCTCTCTCTCTCTAACACTCTCACCATCGTCATCATCACCCATCGTCGAACCCCTTGACGCGCAAGGCCCAAGCTTCTCAGCCGAGCCCGATCACCAAGCTGCGAGCCCCCACTGGCCGAGAACCGACCCGAGCTCACCCGGAGCCGTTACCGTCGTGGTGCTAGCTCGTCGCGTGCCCGTACTATACCTCGCTGCCGTGCACCTCCAGGCAAGTTTTTACTTGCTTTCATGCTATTCTCTATATGTTACAAGTCAATATCGTAGAGATATCACATGTTTGCTTTATGTAAATATTATAACAAAACTGTTCGATGCTCGTTCTCATAGAAAATTATTATCAAATATGACGGAACTGGACTGATTACTTTGGCCCTGGATATGATGGATAACGTGTGAAAGTTTCGATGGAAAATATGATCGTTAATAATTAAAATGACTACCCCCAAGTTTGATCGTAAAACTGAAATTCTGTTGCACCTGAAAATAGTTAAATTCATCATAAATCATTTACATATTAGATTGGTGCGTTCGAGGGCTCAAATCAAAGCCAACTCGACGAACTTTAACCCTGTACTAATTCTCAGACATATCTTTGCTTAAACTGTGGTGATAATTGGATCGGAGTGCGACTCTGGACTGCAGTCCAGAGCGACCCAAAGTGTGGCTTGCTGTCCTGTAACTGGTACCACAGGAATTACTTAACTCGTAGATTGCGGAACTCCGCTTCTTATTGTAGGTAACTCTGTTAGCTAGACAACATAATTAGTTTCATCCTGTTTCGTTATCATTTACTATTTAATCTGTAATTTAGAAGATCGGGACACATAACAGTCCCAGCAGAATCAGAATTGACATGTTGATATTAAACAGATTATAACTCCTAACGTACAGACGCGATTGAAGATCCGTTTGTAGCGTTGAAAACCTTATTGAAAACCCTAGAATTCATCCAACTGTAGCGTCGCTAAATTATGATCCCAAGTGGGATTAAAATGCGTTGCGAAATGGATTCCTGATTCTGAAATTGGATTTCCAGCCGCGAGCGCTTAAAAAGAAATGGTTATAACTTTTGATCCTGGAACCCGATTGGCTTGAAACAAAATTAGATGGATAGATAACTGAACATATTGATTACTACCTTTTTATCATTTCGCCAAATTATATACATATGTTTCATGATAAATCGTGCAAGTGAAAGAATGCGGTTTCATAACATCCTCACCATGTTTACATACTTGTTCATGCATCATATCATACCCATGTCATTGTGTTGATAACCTAGTGACATCGCGCATTTACCCAGTGTTAGATTTTAGTGTTGATTGTGGCAAGTACGTCAGTGTTCGTGTATTCGTGATTAAGTGAAAGTGATACGTACTTGTGCACAATCAGTGTCCCTTTTATTCTATTGCATTGTCGACGTCTGTGGGATGCGTGTACGTGTGACTATAAGTGGTATGGGACACTTATGGAAGCGCTTGCACGGATGTCACAGATAAGGCATCCGACACTGCCATTTATTCTAGGTATTAGTCGGGACGTGCTTGATGGAGGTCCTGCCTCCAGTTCTCGCGCAGACTTGTCACGGATCGATTAGTATTTAGGGTTATGGTTAGCGTTTGATGTAGACCACGGGGTGTGGGGTAGTTCAAGTGTGAATTCAACAGAATCTCGGGAGTCCCGTGCCGGCTTATATATTTAGGGAGTTATATGGAGATTTACAGGGTACGTGATATATACACTGTGATACATTCGTTACATGTTGGGCCCGTGGTCCCTTGCCCTTGGGTTCTACCCTTGGGTGGAGGACACTCGCGAGTGGTTGACTCTCACACTTGGACCGACGATAGGTTTATTGACCTGTGCAGTGAGACTTAGAGACTGATAGGGTTACTGTCATTTACATTCATTCTATACTGTCTTGACATTCGTGACATATTGTTATACTGCTTTATTTTTCCGCTGCATTGATCTCTGCTCATTTATATTCATGCTGTCATTGATTTACTGTTATTCATATCTATTACCACTGTTAGAACTGTTACTTGATCATATACATTATATTGCTATTGTGTCGCTCTGACGACCTGAGTATGCATGCTCAGTGTGAGGGGAAGATTTTAGCCTGGACCAGAACTAGACGTGCATCACAGACTTCTTCACTTGCCCTCCCGTGTTGCCTTCATTTGTTCCACTTCAGGTCAGACTTTATATTGTTTCCTTCAGTTACTGCATTTCTCATTACCTGTGCAATATTACTGTTTACCATGAAAAACTAGAAGCCGAAGTGTGACTACGGCAGGACTTTTCCTTGACCGTAGGAGCATGGCTGGCCTTGTCTACCCCTCGTATTCCGTATTTTGGGAAGCGGGGCGTGACATGGTTTAGTTGGTATCAGAGCCAGGTTTTGCATCGTTTGGGATTGCAGTTTTCCGTGTTTGGTTTGGCAATCTAAGACGTCCCTCGGTCTAGATTGTAAACTTGTCACTCTTGATCCATATTCACATCGTGTGTTCAGCTACCTATTCGCTATGGTTTCGGGTGACTTGATAAGGGTACGTGGTTGCAATTGCACTACTGTATTCTGTTTAGGTGACTTAAAGTCATACAATTGATTCTCCACTTGTAATAAATTCATCATCTGAATCCTTGTCCTATCCATATCATATTTTGATTCTTTTAGCGTGTGACTTATATCATTCTCGAAATTATTGTTGCAGGATCATGTCTTCCAACGACTCTTCCTCTTTCTCCACTCCTCAGAATCAGACTGTTGAGATCCTCAGTGTACTGCAAGGTTTAAAGGAAGCCCAGGAGCGAACAAATGACTTGTTAGCTGAAGGACTGAGAAGACAGGTGAATCAGGCACCAGCAGGAGTCTCCTATCATAAAGGGATCCCTATTGGACGAGGAAAGGAGAAGAAGATGAAGCGTCAACAGAAGCATCAGAAGAACCCTTGCTGTGGATATTGTAAGAGACCAGGACATCTTCAGAAGGATTGTCGCCGTGCCCATGGGAAATGTCTGATATGCGGTTCCGACAAACATCTTATCAACGGTTGCCCAGAAAGGAAGGAACTGCAAGGAGGAAACTCGTCCACACTCCCCACTTCTGCCAAGTGAGGATTGCCGCGTAGTTCGGACTTCGACGATAAGGCGGATCAGACGCATGATTCAACTCGCGTAACAATGATGCAGCGTTCTGACAGTCAAAGAAGAATTATATGTTTTTCAATTTCAGTATTTTGTTGTCGTACTCTTATAAACATTTTCCTTCCATTTGAACCTTGTATCCGCTGAACTTTTAGTTGAATGCAATAAAATTTGAATCGTATTATATGTATCCTTCTCTTGTCTTCTCCCTTGTTCATATTATTCAGTAGCATAACCTTTTATTCTTGATTCTACAATTCTTGCCACTATATATCTTTTGATACTTCGTACACTTGGCCATTTTCCTTATTTCATTCCATTGTTTAATCACGACTCTCTTTCTTTCAGACCATGGCCCACCCTGGAGCAGCGCCGCATTTAGATGAGGATACACCATCTTGCGTTTCTATAGATCACACACTGATGAGTCCTGAAGACGAGATCAACGGTCCCCAGGACAACTTCGAAAACAATGATTCAGAGGACGAAGAAGCAGCTGCCCCAGAGTTTAACGTGTTAGCTGATTCCGACGAGGAAGAAGGAGATCCCGAAGAGAACCCTGTAGAGGAAGACCCGATAGAGGAAGATCCCGATGAAGACCCCGAGGGAGAACCGATGGAAGAAAACCAAGTGGGGGAAAATTCCATGGAAGAGAATGTAGAAGAAGAGAACCACATGGGATCGGACCTCGATGAAGAAGTTCCATCTGAGGATGAAGGACCAGAAGATCAGGACCCTGCTGTGGACGAACTCCCAATAGCGATACCTGCGAGGCAGTATGGAAATGGACGCCCCTATCTGAGTGCGCGAGCCTACCGCAACCTGCTGAATCTTCACAACCGCGGCTGACGGAATTATCTTTTGATGTTGTCTTTTTGGCCAAATAAACTATGTATAGTTTAGGGCCACTTTTCGCCTTTAGGAATGCCTTGTTTCAGAATTTCCTTGAATGAGATAAATCTTCTGAATTCGTAAACCCTTTGATTATTGGTTCACTTAATACTTGTTATTTCCCCTATCCATTTTCGGCTGAGTTCCCTGGCTGTCCACCCCTACTCATTGTATAGTTCTTACCCTCGAAAGTACCGCACCCTAATCCTTAGAATGAGCCACCATTCATCCTTCATCTGTACCCTGTTTGATGTCCTTCTGGGAGTAGGACCTTCCTTATGAATTACCGAGTTCATTAACTTTCCAAATTCTTGATTCATAAGATTTACCGATCGTTAGTCTCCCCCATATTTTTTACCTGGTAGTTCTTTTGTTGCTCACCATTACCTTCTGTGCTAAACCGATCCCAATCTCCTTGATCTTCAGCCTAAAACCGACACACTTCAACCTTCTGATTGAGCCACACTTCCTTATAATCATTACCCCAGCTAGCCCTATTCATGTTGGTGATTTCCCTTTTACCCCATATATATTTAGAGACATTATTATTCAGAATTTAGTTTTCATTATTTAAATTTATCAAAGAGTGTGTGTTATTGATTGCTCCGTTTTATGTATTTTAAGTGCACTATTAGTATTCTCATTTTCAGTAGCGCAACCATTATACCGCGCATACTTTTGGTCTTTACTTCTTAATTTCACTATACCAGTTTTCTAAAGTGTTTTAACTTTTTTTGATACCTTACTCTAAACTGTTTTAACCTACCGACAAAATTTTTTTTTTTACTGCTTTATTGTCGTTACTTTACTTTTGGGTTTTGCGCTTACGATTACTATATTAGATGGCTGAGCCTTAGACTTATTTTACTGCTTGCTTTGATAGACTTAGATGTGCGTACTTGAGTTTCGACTTTTATCAAACACATTTTGAGTATTATTGTTCGTTACTAATACCTATATTCTTGTATACCCGTAGTTGCCCTTATAATTATTCTGGCCGTATATCTATTAGATCTACCATTCCGTATGTTGTTCTTACTTATATATATATATATATATTTTCAAGTTTCTTCGTCCCCGGATGCCTAGTAAATCCTTATATGTTAGTTGCAATTATGACAGCTTTCGCTTATGTTTTTATAACTTATAGTTTATTTAAATTTCGAGGACGAAATTTTTGTAAGGGTGGTATGATGTAATACCCGGTTTTCTTTTATACGCCAATGTCCGTATTTTTAGAAGTTTGTTAGTTTACATTTAAAACTATTTTAGTTAGTTCAAAAACCGTATTATCTATCCATCTTTACATTTTTCCCAAGAATTCTAAACATAAATTTCCTTACAAATAACCAGGGCCGCCCCCTTTAATTTTTCTAAACCCAAGCTAGCCCTTTTCTTGTCCCTAATTCCTAATAAAATACCCAGCCCTCACTCAATTTTTCCCTTCACAATTCTTTTTCCTCAGCTAATTCTTTTCTCTGTTTTATTTTGGCCTGAGCCCAGCCCCATATTTCTCAGCCCACTGCCTATTTTCTTTTCTTAATATTAATATTAATATTGTTCAGCCCATCTCCTTTTTCCCAAATTCTTTCTTAATTTCTTGAGCCCGGCCCTTTCTCTTCTTTCCCTCGGCCCATCTCTTAAATCCATTTCCTTTAACTTAAATCTAATTATCTTCAAACCATGCCCAGCCCAACTCAGCCGGCCCCATCTATTCTTAATTAATCCAAATTTCTTTAGCCCGGCCTCCTCTTCTTTAACTTTTTTTTCCCCTTTTGATTTTCTTTTCTCATCTGGCCCAGCCCACGGCCCACGCCCGCCTCCTTCTTCAAACCCACCGCCCGACCACTGTTCATCTTCCATTTAAATTCTCGCAACGGCTCTTTTACGCTCGTGTGCGCGCTCCTCGCGCCGTCACCTCCGCCCTCGCTCACGCTGCCGTTACCCCACGACGCGCGCGTTTTCCCCCACGACTCTCTCTCCCATACCCACTACTCCCTCGTTCTCGTTTTCCCTTCCCTCCTCGCTACACCCCCGACCCGAGCACCCACTGTCGTGTCCCTGCCTCGAGCCCTCGTCCCGCCGCCGACGACGACGTCGACGACTACAAACTACCCGAGCTCCCTCGCCTGCCTCCACTCCGCACCCATCACCTCCCTCCAATACCCGCCGACCCACTCGTTCCCTCGTCGTCACCACCACCTCCGTCACCACCTACATCCCCCTCACCTGCTCCCCTCGACGACGACGACGACAGACCTCCCCTTCCTCCTCCACCAACGGAGCCCCTCACCACTCCATTTCGCTGACCAAGCACCTTACCCAACTTCCCTGCACACCCAACCCACTCGCTCGAGCTCGGTGCCCCGGCGCCCTCTCGCCGGCGAACCCCAGTGCTCATCATCGACCTCCCGTGCCCTCCTCGTCGTCATCCTCCTTACCATCCCTTTCCCCCTACACTCTTTCACCATCTGTCAGTGCCCCTCTCTCACTTCTCTCTCCCTCTGCTCTTTCTCTCTCTCCTCTGTTTCTCTCTCTACGTTTCTCAGTTCTCTCCCTCACTCTCTTCCTAACCCCTCTGTTCTCTCTCTCTCAAATTCTCTTTTCTCTCTAATATATCTCTGTCACTCCCTCTCTCTCTGCTATCTCAATCTCTTTCTCTTTCTCTTAGTCACTGCATACTCACAACCTCTCTCTTTCTGCCCTTCTCTCTCTCTCTCTCTAACACTCTCACCATCGTCATCATCACCCATCGTCGAACCCCTTGACGCGCAAGGCCCAAGCTTCTCAGCCGAGCCCGATCACCAAGCTGCGAGCCCCCACTGGCCGAGAACCGACCCGAGCTCACCCGGAGCCGTTACCGTCGTGGTGCTAGCTCGTCGCGTGCCCGTACTATACCTCGCTGCCGTGCACCTCCAGGCAAGTTTTTACTTGCTTTCATGCTATTCTCTATATGTTACAAGTCAATATCGTAGAGATATCACATGTTTGCTTTATGTAAATATTATAACAAAACTGTTCGATGCTCGTTCTCATAGAAAATTATTATCAAATATGACGGAACTGGACTGATTACTTTGGCCCTGGATATGATGGATAACGTGTGAAAGTTTCGATGGAAAATATGATCGTTAATAATTAAAATGACTACCCCCAAGTTTGATCGTAAAACTGAAATTCTGTTGCACCTGAAAATAGTTAAATTCATCATAAATCATTTACATATTAGATTGGTGCGTTCGAGGGCTCAAATCAAAGCCAACTCGACGAACTTTAACCCTGTACTAATTCTCAGACATATCTTTGCTTAAACTGTGGTGATAATTGGATCGGAGTGCGACTCTGGACTGCAGTCCAGAGCGACCCAAAGTGTGGCTTGCTGTCCTGTAACTGGTACCACAGGAATTACTTAACTCGTAGATTGCGGAACTCCGCTTCTTATTGTAGGTAACTCTGTTAGCTAGACAACATAATTAGTTTCATCCTGTTTCGTTATCATTTACTATTTAATCTGTAATTTAGAAGATCGGGACACATAACAGTCCCAGCAGAATCAGAATTGACATGTTGATATTAAACAGATTATAACTCCTAACGTACAGACGCGATTGAAGATCCGTTTGTAGCGTTGAAAACCTTATTGAAAACCCTAGAATTCATCCAACTGTAGCGTCGCTAAATTATGATCCCAAGTGGGATTAAAATGCGTTGCGAAATGGATTCCTGATTCTGAAATTGGATTTCCAGCCGCGAGCGCTTAAAAAGAAATGGTTATAACTTTTGATCCTGGAACCCGATTGGCTTGAAACAAAATTAGATGGATAGATAACTGAACATATTGATTACTACCTTTTTATCATTTCGCCAAATTATATACATATGTTTCATGATAAATCGTGCAAGTGAAAGAATGCGGTTTCATAACATCCTCACCATGTTTACATACTTGTTCATGCATCATATCATACCCATGTCATTGTGTTGATAACCTAGTGACATCGCGTATTTACCCAGTGTTAGATTTTAGTGTTGATTGTGGCAAGTACGTCAGTGTTCGTGTATTCGTGATTAAGTGAAAGTGATACGTACTTGTGCACAATCAGTGTCCCTTTTATTCTATTGCATTGTCGACGTCTGTGGGATGCGTGTACGTGTGACTATAAGTGGTATGGGACACTTATGGAAGCGCTTGCACGGATGTCACAGATAAGGCATCCGACACTGCCATTTATTCTAGGTATTAGTCGGGACGTGCTTGATGGAGGTCCTGCCTCCAGTTCTCGCGCAGACTTGTCACGGATCGATTAGTATTTAGGGTTATGGTTAGCGTTTGATGTAGACCACGGGGTGTGGGGTAGTTCAAGTGTGAATTCAACAGAATCTCGGGAGTCCCGTGCCGGCTTATATATTTAGGGAGTTATATGGAGATTTACAGGGTACGTGATATATACACTGTGATACATTCGTTACATGTTGGGCCCGTGGTCCCTTGCCCTTGGGTTCTACCCTTGGGTGGAGGACACTCGCGAGTGGTTGACTCTCACACTTGGACCGACGATAGGTTTATTGACCTGTGCAGTGAGACTTAGAGACTGATAGGGTTACTGTCATTTACATTCATTCTATACTGTCTTGACATTCGTGACATATTGTTATACTGCTTTATTTTTCCGCTGCATTGATCTCTGCTCATTTATATTCATGCTGTCATTGATTTACTGTTATTCATATCTATTACCACTGTTAGAACTGTTACTTGATCATATACATTATATTGCTATTGTGTCGCTCTGACGACCTGAGTATGCATGCTCAGTGTGAGGGGAAGATTTTAGCCTGGACCAGAACTAGACGTGCATCACAGACTTCTTCACTTGCCCTCCCGTGTTGCCTTCATTTGTTCCACTTCAGGTCAGACTTTATATTGTTTCCTTCAGTTACTGCATTTCTCATTACCTGTGCAATATTACTGTTTACCATGAAAAACTAGAAGCCGAAGTGTGACTACGGCAGGACTTTTCCTTGACCGTAGGAGCATGGCTGGCCTTGTCTACCCCTCGTATTCCGTATTTTGGGAAGCGGGGCGTGACATTCTGAATAGCCGAGGGTTTTATGTGAGATGAGGGTTTTTATTTTCATTCATGTAAAATTTGTTAGTGTATATGCCCTAGAGGCCATTACTGTATCATACTAGTTTGTATATTACTTAATGGAAGCTTGGGATATTCACCTTGTATAAACAATCTTGCTCAATATAGTAGTATGCTACTTGGTTTGTTTCTACTTCAATGTGTACATGTGTTTATTTTGCGATATCACCTATACGCATTAGTGAAGCCCTTAGGATCTTTGCTTGATTACCAGCGTTGTGATGGCAGTCACACTAGTGGGGGCTGGGTAATCTATAAGCACATCCTTATACAGGTCCCTAGTCGCAGGACTATCGAGACAGGGCATCGATACTCCGGAGTAGACTAGAGTATGCGCTTCTCATCCCAGTGTGGGAGATGGTCTGTCCCACAGCCATCAGTACGTCGTACTGGAGATAGTATACGGGTGCTCGTTAGGTTACGGGTACACTGGACAGGACTCGTCGGGAACTGAAAGGTTGGTATTATACCTATCGTCAGTTATCAGTTCCCAGGTGACATGAGTACAGCTTAGTCCGCTGACTTGATACTGGCACTTCGCCTCGAGTGTGTTCCCACTACACTTTGATCACTACCCTACCACTGTTGGAGATAGTGCCCTCATAGTCAATTATTGGATCGCAGGTACGTGATTGCAATGATTGCGGAGGACCTATCCCGGTAGGACAGTCTTACTCGAAATGATAGTATGCTATCTGGTTTGCCTTTATCAGTCGTGTTCATGTTCAGGTGACTGATTGCATGTTACACTTTGATAGAGCCCTTAGGATCTTGCTTTACTACCAACTGTATGAGGGCGATCATATACGTGAGAGTTGGGTAGTTTATATGCATATCCTTAATTGTGGTCCCTAGTCGTGGGAGTTTCGAGACAGGGCATCGATACTCCGGAGTAGACTAGTGTGTACAGTCGAGACCCCGACAAGGGGCGGTGGCCGGTCTCACAAGCCACTGGTGACAGTTGGATCACCTAAGATGTATACAGGTGCTCATTGGGTTATGAGTACACCGGACAGGACTCGCCGGGAATCTGCTAGTTAGTATTATATCTACCGTCAGATAGCAGTTCCCTGGTGACATGTGTACAGGTTAGTTCATCGACCTGAGGTCGTCATTTGTCTCGTGTGAGTTCCCACTGTGCTTTGATTTCTACCCTACCACGGCTCAAAGGAGTCGTGCAAACAGGTAGCTTTTGGGTACAGTCCCGAGCCATATGGAGGCACGTGAGCGGATCGGCAGGGGATTCGTCTCTCCCGGTATTGGGGGCGAGATCGTGCTGTGTCTAGGAGAGCCATTACACAAATCCATGGCCATGGTAGGAGATTTACTGGTAGGTACTCCAGTAGTATCTCAGGGTGTATTTGGGCTTCACTCCGACACGACTTATACTGCTTCTGGGGGTCTGACGTTACTAGCCCCCTAGGCGGATATGCGATACTCATTGACGAACGGACCGGACTGTATATACATTGTCACTGTTAGGCTCAGTAGGGTTTTCGGAGGAGTTCGCTCATCGGTCTCCCTTGAGTTCGCTCCTCGGCCACCCTTGAGGTCAGTCCGTGGGCAGCCGTTACGCATTGCTAGTGCCGCTGACGGTTTGTGGTTAAACCCACTGCCAGGGTGCTGACGAGTCATTAGAGTTCCCCACAGGCAGTTTCCCAAGTTTCGGGCGAAACGTTGTAGAGGCCGTATGGTTTTATGGCAGGGTTCGGAAAATGCACGTGCGTTTACGCACGTGTTATTTTTCGGGCAGATAATACTGGTCGGCTTTGGTTTAAGCCGGATCCGAGTATTATATTGAGTAGGTATAATATCTTTGTCTCAGTTGCATTTGTATTCGGTCGTAATACAAATGCGGGTATATTTATACAGTTTCGGGGTTTTCCTGAAAGTTGTTTCAGGATCACTTTTGGAAGTTGCCAGTTTCCAGTTTTCTATCAGCCGTCTTTTAACATTCTGTTAAAGACGGATTTATCTTTTCTACAGATAAGGTGAGTCAGTGTTCTAGAATATTCTAGATGAGGTGACTAGGCTTTTTGGTGTAGGGTTTTCATTGGTTGCATTTATTAAAGGGTGACTAAGCCTAATGACTCATGCTTTGTGTTTAATTCCTTTTGGATTGCTTAAGATATTTTGAAGTGAGAAGCTTTTAGCTTATGGTCACCCCCTTCTCCTACGGTCACCTCCCTCTTGCTATATATGGCTTGCCCTCTCTCTCTCCTCTTTCTCACTCTCACTTGAGTTTTCATTTCGGTTAGAAAAAGATTATGATAGTTTGGGGTGTATGGAATTTACAGTTCATTTCATTCCATCACCCGATTTCCACGGCAACTTCATTAACCGATCGTCCACGGATTTGGACGAAGTGAGACAAAGTCTTCTACTCATATTCTACATCATTCTTGGTCGTCTCTTTTAGCAAACTTGACGATCGAGTTGCCTCGAGTCAGAGGCGGGAGCCCGTTTAAAGAACCGATCATGTGGTGCCACTTCGACGATGGACTTGGAGATCGACGAGATCGGAGCAGCCGCAACGGAGCGTGGGATGATGGTTGAAGAACGAAGGACTCGGATCGTTCGGTATAACCATTCTACACTCTTTACAGTTTGTTAGTTTAGCAATAATGGTAGATCCGGGTTAAAGTATACGATAGCGCCAAGTTTAAAAGTTTTATTCCGCATTTGGCGTCTGTAGATTGCCGGGGCGCTAACGTAGACTTACAGTGGTATCAGAGCCTAACCATTTTGCTATACTAACTTGTGCTAACGCGTTTAAAACATCGATCCGACCGAAAATCGAAAACTGCAAAAATCACAATATCCTTCACTTGACAGTTCTGTTATTTTTAAACAGTGTCAAAATTGATTTCTGTACATCTCAAAAATCACAGCAGGCGATTCTAAGAACCACGAAGAAATTTGGAGTCATGATCTTTCCATAGTGGCGCGGAAGCGCGGCCAAACCCATGGTTTGGCCGCCCTTCCGCGGCCACTTGGGGAGCACGTGCCTCCAAAAGTTTTCAGTGGGTTCTGTGAAGTATTTTGGGGTTTTTGGTATGTACAGTTTTGGCCCAGGTTTTGTTACTGTTCACCAGTAAGCTGTGGGGCCCACTTTTTAATATTTCGTCTTTGGTCGATCGAAATTTAAACACGTTAGTTTACAGTGCTTACATTATATCTCCGACCGGGAATGTCATTTGATCGGTAAACCGCGTTTAACTGCTATAGTTCTTTTAGACGGGTTTGCGAACGTGACATTCGCGTTGATGTTCTGTGTTGTGCTGTATTGTTGCGGATTTGTCGTGGTGGATAGCAGTGTGCAATGGTAGTACAGTTTGAGTTTATTTGTACATTTGATATTGCGGGGCGAGCGTCCAACATGTGGATAGCCGTCACTGCCTGTTGTATAATATTCTTTTGGGGCACGACCAGGTTGCGGTCGATGTACCTATTGTACTATTTTTCATTACTGTACTAGGTTTTACCCCGCGACGGAGTGCACGGATAGCCGGGTTCGGGAAAGCAACGGGTCCGCATCTCATGGTTTTGAGAGGCAGAGGGGCCCCACTTCAGAATTGGCAGACTATTCGCCGCACTCGTAGGGGGTACAGGTTGACCCAAGGAGGGGTGCCCAAGATTACCGGATTCCGTGAAGTGCCGGGTGTTCCATTCACTGTGCTGTGGGGACTGCCTCGCTTCAGGTTTTGGCGGGTAACTTGCCGCACCCGTAGGGGTCTAGGTTTCATTGCACAGGCTATCCACACGACAGGGGAACGTCGAGTTTCAGCAGCGGCTCTGTGAAACTCGGGGATCCCAGATATCTGTATTGTTCTGTGATGCTTATTACTTTTCTGTAATGTTGCATATTATCACGCCTGGAGCGATTATGTATATTGGCTTATATACTATTAGATGTTGTATATGTTTTACACCCGCGCTAGTCCAGTCCCCGCTCTGTCGTTAGTTAAGTAACCTAACGGGTGATGACGGGACCCAGTGACGAATGCGGATGGCATATACGTACATTTTATTTTCGTTCTTTTCTGGTGTGATTGATTGATGGGACTGCGTTGATTCTGATCAATGCAAAGTAAAACAAACCTGTTTGAGTTGTTGGAACAATTTTAAAAAGTGTTATTGCAAAGACATTTTCTTTTGTTATGCATAGAGGTATTCAGTGGAATATCCAGCACCTCATTCGACGAGGCAAGGGCTGATATCCCTTCACCGGGAAAGACCCCTTGGGCAGAAGTTTGCGTCAGGGTAATAAATTCACTATAGTCGATTACAAGTTGCTTTGCATAGCGGTATTCAGTGGAATATCCTGCACCTCATTCCACGAGGAAAGAGCCGAGATCCCTTTACCGGGAGTGACCTCTTTAGCAAAAGGTTTTCGCCACTATATTTTAAAAAGCTATCAGGTTCCTTCAGCGATATCAAGTTCACTACGCTAAAGGTTTTTCGCCAAAACCAGCCGTAGCCCTCCGTCACTTCTTTTGGGTATTCAGTAGTATTCAAGCTATGTATTTTAGCCAAAGTTAAGGCATAGTGTTTGGTAGCTGCTGGGTATTCAATTGTTGCATAGATAGATGAGTTAGTTTGGGACAGTCGTTCTGCCGATTGGCCAAAGTCAGGGGCATGTGCGGGTGGGTTCAAATTGACAAGATAGTGACGGGTAGAACTTGGCATGTGACTTATGACATTTTGACCAAAGCCAAGGTCATAAGAGCATGGGGCAAGAAATTGATATCGGGAGTTTCTAAAGAAACTGAAACTTGCCAAGTATGCGCATACCTTCTGGAGTATGAATAACGTGGATGCATTCCATCACGTTAACTTGCAATGAGAGTTGGATCCCGATTCCCACTGATGAGTTGGTTTACTCTTCGGGTGATCCCGATTGATTCTTCTTTAGGTTTGGAGGAGAATTTGACAGGACAGTGGGAGGTTTCCGGATTAGATAAATTGATGACCATTCTGATCTTGGATAGAGTGCACGCAGAGTGTTTCTTTTCTCTCTCTCTCTTTGGCAGCGACCTTTGACCGACCCTAGACTATGACTCAGTGACCAGGTTGACCGAACCTTCTTAAAATACTGGCTTTTGGATTGTCTGTGTTGCATAAGTCATTGCCACTCCTTCTTTTACCCTTTGAATTTCTCAGAACACCCGTATTACTACGGATATCCACTTCCATTGGATAGAGCCATCGTATGGTTATATACGAACTCGAAGGGACTTCTTCGAGGATGGATCCAGGTTCAGGAGAAATAGAATTGGTTTATTCAGTTGTCTTTTATTATCACCTTCTCTCAGGTTGCGAGAGCTCCTTGGTTTAGGAGAGTACACCTATTACGCTTATTGGATAGTCTTATTCCAAACCATAGGCTGGTGCCGAAAGGTAGGGAATGAAGAAAACCAATTAGCCTAAGTAGGATGTGCAGAAGGTAATATGTAAAGACAAAATAAAGGGATTAGAAAGAGGGCAAAGTAAATTGCGACTGATATCATTCACGACCTAAACCGCATACTTCATCGCCACTCCTATTTCACCTTTAAAAGAATAAGGTATTATTCAGTTGTCTTTTATCATCACCTTCTCTCGAGATGCGAGTACTCCTTGATTTAGGAGGGTACACCTATTATGCTTACTGGATAGTCTTCTTCCAAACCATAGGCTGGAGCTGAACGGTAGGGAAGGAAGAAAACCATTTAGCCTAACGATGGTGTACAGAAGGTAACGACTAAAGACAAATAAAAGTGATTTGGAGAGATGGCAATAAAATATACGGTTGAAGTCATGAATTGGATTATGGAAGAGGCATTGCTATGAATACCAGGATACCCCTACGAAACATTTTCATGTTTCAGTGCATTGTTAAAGAAAAACTGTTTTCCCGATTAGATACTTACTCCAAGGGTATGTATTTACCAGGTTTCATTTTCATATCTGTATGGTTTTACAGATGATGAGTGGGAGTAAGATATTGGGAATTAGGTGATCATCCTCATTATATCGGAATTCGTTGAAATTGGTGATATTTGAGGAAATCGCCAGGGTACAGTTTTCTACCTACGACGCACAGGTTTTGAGTTGTTTAACTCAGCGGACTTATACAGAGTATTGTATGTTGTCCAAGTGTCCTTCAGGACAAAGGGGTAGGTCCTCGTACTTTGTTCTGTTTACTTATAACTTCTCTAGTATTTAGACGAGTGTTTCGTAGAAATACAAGGTCTAAGTTTTGAGAAGTTGTGGGTATAAGAATAAAGTGGAGAACCAGGTGTCACAAGTATCGGGATTCTTCAAAGAGATCGAAGATGTAGATTCTTGTGATTGGTATTCAGATGATAGTGATGGTTTTGAGAAACGTGTTTCTTTTTCAGGTTACTCATAATTGGATGGTTTCCTAAGTTGAGTAATGCTGAATAGCCTCTTTCCATTAAGTTGATATGCACTGGAGACAGCTGCATGGTTTGAATATGGTTCCAATTAAATAAGTGCCAAAGTTTCTATACTGGATATAGAATGGATCGTACCTTAAAAGAAATTAAGGTATGGGGAGTTGTCCAGCTTATGCTTAAAACCAGACTCTGGATAACTCAGGGCACGTTTCTGTAATGGCTGTTTTGTGGGTTGACCCTGGCTAAGACGAGGGTTGATATTCTACCATTTGGAAGATCAATAGTGATATTGTTCTTGACTCGCCACAGTTTTAGTAAAATGGATCTTTTTCAGAAAACAGTAGTGGGAGTATGGTAGAACTGGAAGTGATTCCAGAACCGCGAACGATTACGGAAAATTTAATAGGACCTATACATTCAATCAGGTTTGACATTCCAATAGCTACTCCGCAGATTTGGTAGGTAACCTCAGACACCCGAGAGGTACTTCGGTAGCCTCAAGGACGGTGACAGGGAGGTTCTTATCTACCCAGACTTGACACTACTGTTGTTCCAGGATATGAGACCCGGTAGGAGGGTTGTCGTAGTCAGTGGGAGCAGCGGAAGCATAGTGGGCAAGATGCTTATATCTATTTATAGACTTGAGCAGTTATAGCGGAGATAGATCGTCTAATTTTGATGTGACAGTCATGGGTTTGACTTCAATCAGAATAGGGGATGGATCAGTTAAGAAGGTAGTAGGATGTGATGTCATGGTATCTGGATGACATACACAGAGTGGGAAGTAAAATTCCTTTACTACGATCGGTTGTACCGTGGTCGTCACACAGTTGTTTCTCCAGACAGGACATGGATATAATATTTGACATTCTGGTTTCTGGATCTATGGTTTTAGATCTAGATTTGGGTGGTTTCCCAATGTGGGTACTTTGACAGATATTCTAATGGTTTTTAGAATAGTTGACTCCTAGCATGGTAGTGTACCTGCAGGTGATGGAGTCACCCTCTCTAAAGGTGTCGTATAGACTAAAGGGGAGAGGGATGTGCATGATTGGCAGATCACTTGCTTAGGCAATTGAGTCAATCATGAGATGTCAAGTACCACACCAGATGTTGTTTTTGCACTAGATGCAATAAGTTTGTATTAATCCAATCCTGGAGAAACATAAGGAAGCAGTTTTAGAACATTGGTACATGTTCTACGGATTTGATAACGGCAGCCTCTTTCGGGAGACGGTTATCATTCCAGGCTTCAAAGGTGACATGGATGACAGAGTGATTGTCAGAGTTTTAGTTTTCCCTCTGACGAGGGACAGTGTTTTGGACAGGGGGTTCCAGAGGATACTGTGGGTGGCATGGTGCCGGATACTGATTAGGTTCAGTGATCCATACAGTCTAAGAAGTTTGGATATGGAGTTCATTTATGAACTAAGGTCCCATCAGATATCCAGACATATTCTAAGACAGGTACTACTCAATTCGGGAGATGGCTTTCTCCGCGAACTTGAGATTATGAGAGATACAGAAAGAAACTTCTAGGCGGATCCACTCACCGAGGCTATTTCTCGAATACAATAGTTTTACAAACGGGCTTTGTGAAACTGATTAGTAGAGGAGTTGGATGTTCGGTTTCACACGGGCTGTGAGTAGTCGACATCGCAATATTAGCCTTGAGTGCAAGTGGGAGATTGTTGGAGATAGTGCCCTCATAGTCAATTATTGGATCGCAGGTACGTGATTGCAATGATTGCGGAGGACCTATCCCGGTAGGACAGTCTTACTCGAAATGATAGTATGCTATCTGGTTTGCCTTTATCAGTCGTGTTCATGTTCAGGTGACTGATTGCATGTTACACTTTGATAGAGCCCTTAGGATCTTGCTTTACTACCAACTGTATGAGGGCGATCATATACGTGAGAGTTGGGTAGTTTATATGCATATCCTTAATTGTGGTCCCTAGTCGTGGGAGTTTCGAGACAGGGCATCGATACTCCGGAGTAGACTAGTGTGTACAGTCGAGACCCCGACAAGGGGCGGTGGCCGGTCTCACAAGCCACTGGTGACAGTTGGATCACCTAAGATGTATACAGGTGCTCATTGGGTTATGAGTACACCGGACAGGACTCGCCGGGAATCTGCTAGTTAGTATTATATCTACCGTCAGATAGCAGTTCCCTGGTGACATGTGTACAGGTTAGTTCATCGACCTGAGGTCGTCATTTGTCTCGTGTGAGTTCCCACTGTGCTTTGATTTCTACCCTACCACGGCTCAAAGGAGTCGTGCAAACAGGTAGCTTTTGGGTACAGTCCCGAGCCATATGGAGGCACGTGAGCGGATCGGCAGGGGATTCGTCTCTCCCGGTATTGGGGGCGAGATCGTGCTGTGTCTAGGAGAGCCATTACACAAATCCATGGCCATGGTAGGAGATTTACTGGTAGGTACTCCAGTAGTATCTCAGGGTGTATTTGGGCTTCACTCCGACACGACTTATACTGCTTCTGGGGGTCTGACGTTACTAGCCCCCTAGGCGGATATGCGATACTCATTGACGAACGGACCGGACTGTATATACATTGTCACTGTTAGGCTCAGTAGGGTTTTCGGAGGAGTTCGCTCATCGGTCTCCCTTGAGTTCGCTCCTCGGCCACCCTTGAGGTCAGTCCGTGGGCAGCCGTTACGCATTGCTAGTGCCGCTGACGGTTTGTGGTTAAACCCACTGCCAGGGTGCTGACGAGTCATTAGAGTTCCCCACAGGCAGTTTCCCAAGTTTCGGGCGAAACGTTGTAGAGGCCGTATGGTTTTATGGCAGGGTTCGGAAAATGCACGTGCGTTTACGCACGTGTTATTTTTCGGGCAGATAATACTGGTCGGCTTTGGTTTAAGCCGGATCCGAGTATTATATTGAGTAGGTATAATATCTTTGTCTCAGTTGCATTTGTATTCGGTCGTAATACAAATGCGGGTATATTTATACAGTTTCGGGGTTTTCCTGAAAGTTGTTTCAGGATCACTTTTGGAAGTTGCCAGTTTCCAGTTTTCTATCAGCCGTCTTTTAACATTCTGTTAAAGACGGATTTATCTTTTCTACAGATAAGGTGAGTCAGTGTTCTAGAATATTCTAGATGAGGTGACTAGGCTTTTTGGTGTAGGGTTTTCATTGGTTGCATTTATTAAAGGGTGACTAAGCCTAATGACTCATGCTTTGTGTTTAATTCCTTTTGGATTGCTTAAGATATTTTGAAGTGAGAAGCTTTTAGCTTATGGTCACCCCCTTCTCCTACGGTCACCTCCCTCTTGCTATATATGGCTTGCCCTCTCTCTCTCCTCTTTCTCACTCTCACTTGAGTTTTCATTTCGGTTAGAAAAAGATTATGATAGTTTGGGGTGTATGGAATTTACAGTTCATTTCATTCCATCACCCGATTTCCACGGCAACTTCATTAACCGATCGTCCACGGATTTGGACGAAGTGAGACAAAGTCTTCTACTCATATTCTACATCATTCTTGGTCGTCTCTTTTAGCAAACTTGACGATCGAGTTGCCTCGAGTCAGAGGCGGGAGCCCGTTTAAAGAACCGATCATGTGGTGCCACTTCGACGATGGACTTGGAGATCGACGAGATCGGAGCAGCCGCAACGGAGCGTGGGATGATGGTTGAAGAACGAAGGACTCGGATCGTTCGGTATAACCATTCTACACTCTTTACAGTTTGTTAGTTTAGCAATAATGGTAGATCCGGATTAAAGTATACGATAGCGCCAAGTTTAAAAGTTTTATTCCGCATTTGGCGTCTGTAGATTGCCGGGGCGCTAACGTAGACTTACAACCACGGCTCAAAGGAGTCGTGCAAACAGGTAGTGGTTGGGTGCAGTCCCGAAGCACTTGGAGGCAGTGACGGTTAGACAGGATTCGTCTCTCCCGGTATTGGGGGTTGACATCGCGCTGTGTCTAGGAGAGCCATTACACGAGTAGTCCCTGGCCAGGGCAAGCGAGATATACTGGTAGGCTTCCAGTATTATCTCAGGGTGTTTTGGGCTTCACTCCGACACGACTTGTACCGCTATTGGGGGACTGACGTTTTACCGCCCCCTAGGCCCGACATGCGATGTATCAGACGAACAGACCGGACTGTACGGAGAATGTCACATTCAGACTCAGTAGGAGTTCAGATGGGGTTTCACCTCGTCAGCCTTCTTGTCGGCATCTACCTGGGGACCGTTACGCACAGCTAGTGCCGCTTGCGGTCTGTGGTTAAACCCACTGCCAGCGTAGTGTCGAGTCTTTAGAGTCCCACACAGAGGGTATTCGCCTCTAGGCAAAACAGAGTAGAGGTCGCATGGTTTTGCGGCAGGGTTCGTTCTCATCCGCGCACTTGTGCACGTTTGGAGTCCGGACGGATTATACTGGCAGGCTCTGGTTTGAGCCAGATACTGGTATATCTTTTGGGGGTTGCTTTTATATCTCGGTATTCTTGTTCCTCGGAACGAGAATGCATGTGTGTATGCACAGTTGCTTGAGGCGGAGGATGAGGTATTTCATTAGGGTTTCGGAACGGGTGCGTATGCACAGTTGACAGTCATCATTTTCCAAACCCTAATGGATTTATGGATTATCTATTAATAATAGTAATTAAATGAGAATTATGTTATGGTTGATTTTGTTGACTTGTTGACCATGGTTGACTTGTTGACCATGGTTGAATGTTGACCACCATCATGCTTTGTAAAGATACTCCTTGATTCATGCTTACATTTCATTTAATGAAGCATGATAGTGGTCATTCCAAAACTACCATCAACTATTCTCATTTTGAATTATTATTATTTAGATAATTCTTTTTCTTTTTGATATGGTTGCAAAAAGAAAAATATAGCTCATTCTTTCATAACCATTCTCTCTCCTCACTTCATCTTCTTCCTCAAGCTTAAGGTGAATCCTTCTCATGAGTTGAGAATCCCTCACCTTAAAAGAAAAACAACCCCTAGATACTCTCTACTCACTCTAGGATCAAGGGTTTAGCAAGCCGGAGATTCTAGTTCACTCAAAGTTCGAGGAAGAGCCCGAAGGTTGAACCCTCAGGTGGATCCATCTTCGACGGAAGAAGGCTACGAGGCAAGAACCATCAACCTCTACAAGGTTTGAAGAAGAAGGAGTTCAAGTTTAGGTATAACTCTTCATCCGAGTAGCTAACGCTCCTTTGTATGCTTGCTAGTTTAGTTTAGACACGATCCCGACCTTGTTTAGTCCATGTTGCCCCTTTGCGATAAAAATTTGTTTTTTATACCGTTTCCGCCTCCCCGTAAGCACCGGGGGTCGCAACATGGACTTACAAAATTAAATGTATGTAATATTCTTTTATTGGGGCACTTCCGGGATGAGGTTGATGTCACCATTTGTATATTATTTACTTTTCCGCACTAGGATAGACCTAAGGAGGAGAGCACAAGTAACCGGGTTCTAGAGTCTAGTAGGAGACCAACTCGAGGAGTCGAGTCCGGGTCTCCTAACTCTAGAATTGGTAGGGTTGCTTGCCGCTCTCGTAGGGGTCTAGGGGTGTGGGTTTGGCTATTCATCGCGACCGTGGAATCCGTGTTTTATAGAGGCTCAAAATAAAACACGGACGTCATAGTATATCCAATGTTTCATATGTTTCTTCTGCTGCGATATCTGTAATGTGGTCATTTGATATGTTGTGATAAATACTGTATATAGTATATATGATATATTATATAGACGTTACTTATGTTTTACACCCGCACTAGCCCGGCCCCGCACTGCCGTTAGTTACCTAACCTAACGGTGCACGAGGGGACATCGAGGCGAATGCGGATGGCATAAGTGTACGTCGTATTTATCTGTGATGTTTAGGTGACTTAAATGATGTGACTTCATTAATGTAATTAATGAAAGAAAAGAAACCTAAAAGATGTTGTAGAATCAAATTTTCAAAAAGGGCAGCTACAGTTTTTGCTTTGCATAGCGATATATATGATATATCCTGCACCTTATTCGATGAGGAAAGAGCCGAGATCCCTTCACAGGGAGTGACCTCTTTAACAAAACTGGAAGATGCTACAACACTCGGTTTGTCTTTTGATTGCTTTTAGAGTTTTTCTATGCATGGTGATATATATGATATGTCCTGCACGTTATTCGATGAGGAAAGAGCCGAGATCCCTTCACCGGGAGTGACCTCTTTAGCAAAACTAATAAAAGTCTCAAAATCACTCCATTTCAAAATTCACTCGATTCTACAACGATATCAAGTTCATTATGCAATAGGTTTTCAGAAAAACCTGTCGTAGCCCTCTATAACGTTTTGAAAATCGTTTTGGTGAAATTTCGGAAAATCGGTAAAATAAGGGGGGTTTTCCGTAAAAAGTCAAAATACAAATATCTTTATTATAAAATTAAATATACATATTCTAGCTATGTAATTGCTATTAATTGGTGTTTATTGAGCCACTGGTGAAATTTCAAATTTTCTGAAATTTTTTCCGAAATTAATTATTTTAATATTATTTTAAGCCGTCACTAATACATTTAATTAGGGAAAATTAAAAATTGGAATGAGTTGAAACAAATTTTTTTGCATCATAACACATTAAATAAAATTTTATCATGTGGTTTTTGAAATGAAATGGTTTGTCAAAACGGTTTAGAAAATATCGAAGAAAAAGGGCTTAATTAGCGAAATTAGTGTTAATGGGAATTGGGGTAATACATTTATCTTTTCCCTAACCCACACACCCACACCTCACCCTCTCTCCCCCTCCCCATGTGGCCGGCCCCACTTGACAGCCCCTCCCTCTCTCTCTCTCCAATCACCTCACTCTCAAGAGAAAAGAAAAGAAAAGAAAAGAAAAAGATAAAAGTAAAAGGGTGGACTTTGACTTTTTCAACACTTTCTCCACCTCACTCTCTCTCCTCCCTCACCCCCTCCAATATCTGGCCGAAAATACACAACCCAATAGCAGCCCCCCTTCCTTCATCTTCTCTCTTTTCCATCAAAAAAAATTGTCAAAAAAATCAAGTAAAACCTCGCCGAAATCAAAATCCAACTCCTACCCATTTCTTATTTGCCTATCTAGCATGGATCTTGGTGCAAGGATTTCAAATTGGATGTCTAGATTTGTAGTTTGATTCATGGTTGTGAGGTATAACTTTTGACCCATTGTTCTTTTTGGTTTAAATTCCTTATTGAAGCTTGTTAGGTGCTTAATTTCGGTTTAATTGAAAGTTGTGGGTTTACAAGAGAAGATTTAGATTAGGGTTTGTGAAAAATCTAGTTAGGGTTTTTGTGTTGTGAGACTATGGTTGTGGGAGGTATTTGCCATATTAATATTTTGCTAAATCAAATTAAGTTGCTAATTTGCTTTTTGTTGATTTAAATTGTAATATTTATATAAATTGTAAACTAGATTTTTAAAATAATTATATTCTTGTGAGATAAAATTCAAATTAAGGTTTCATGTCATTATAAATATTATATTGAGTGGTTTAATGCTTTTAGTTCATGAAAATCCAAGCTAAATTGTTGTTTGTGCATTTTTGCTATAAATTGTTAAAATTTGGGTATATTGTAAACTAGAATTTTGGGGTTAATGAAATTTATTGGGATTAAATTATGGAAATTATTTTTATGACTTATTTAAGATATTTAATAAGTATTATATCCACTAGATTTGTTTAAACGTCGAGTTTTGTACTAAAACGGGTAATTTTTGCTTGCTAGATTTTCGGGAAAATGGCTTTTAAGGTGAATTTGGGGTTTTTGTGAATTTTAACCTATTTTATATTATAGTTAGTGTTCGTGGATGCGCAAAAGAGTGTGTTTGGGTTTTCTCGATGGTTTGACGTTTGTACATCGACATCGAGGGTTGGTTTGGCTATTCATGCATGCGTAGGCGATAGGTTTTGACCTATGCGTATACGCGTGCCGATTTGATTTTCGTATGCCGTTTCGATTTCGAATTTGGTTTTAATGCGATACGGTACGTTATGATATATAGGTACCCCATGTGGACTTCGAGACGACAAGCAAGCGCGTGGCGACGTCGGCACCGGCGAGCGAGGACCAAGTGAGTAGATTTATATCTACGGGGAGAAGTCGGGTGGATGGCGTATAGCACCCCCGCAGTCCGTAGTATAGTTCATATATATATGTTTATATAGGTGTTTTATGATACGAGAATGTTTATTCATGATATGATTATGTGTTCATGGATTAGCTTTGGGTTAGTTGTGAAACCCTAGAGTAGTTGTTATACCCACATACGCACACACAGACTTGCATACATTACTTTCTTGTGCGTAGATGGGGATCTGTATATATGTATATACGCGTGGGTATGGGACTATGCATATATACATTCATATACACATGCATGGATGATGAGGATAGTACTTGGGATTTGAGATGAGTCGATGAGATTTGATTTGAGGCCGTGAGATCGGTGATACGGCAGGGTTCGTATTTAAGATACGACATGACGTTGTAGCGGGTCCTTGACGTAGTGTTTCACATACATGCATGCATACTTAGGCGGTATCAGTATTGTACTAGATGTAGATCAGTACCCCGATCATGATATTTGATAAAGAGGATACCAGATGAATAGTATGATGAATGTGATATTGACCCGTACCCAGATTTGGGATGCCGTACGACGGATTTACGTACGAGCTATATATTGATGTTTGATCCGCACTCTTGACTTGGGAATATTTGATTATAGATATGGTATCGGATGTCATATTATCGAGACGGGATCACCGACTAATATATATATACATATGTATCGACTCAGGTGTTAGGCGGTTTCCTTTCCTTTAGTTTAGCTTGATAGCTGCCCAATAGTTTAGTGTAGTTGTTAGCCCATATTAGTTGTCGTTGTGTCTAGTATTCAGCTCCCGCTCATTATTGCTGTTCTCTCCGCATCGCATACTTATATTATAATTTCTTATTGCATTGTTGATATCATACTGTTAGGACACCAGCACCATTACCGAAGACGTACACTTACTTGCCGGCTCACACACATCTTCATCGGTAATTGCCATGTCACTTACACCTTAGAAAATATTATTGCTTGACTTAGCTTGTTAGTTAGTAATTTGACATGATATTAGTGTACCTGGCTTATATGCCAGCTTAACATTGTAGTTATTACTTGTCACTTCATGCATACTGTTATTCATTGTTATGCCGCATTCATGGATTCTTATGCCTATATTCATGGTTTTACATGCTATTGATGATTTGGATTCGGATTTCCATAAGATTTTCTGGATTTGGGGGGGGGGGGACCGCAAAACTTATATAAACTGCTTTATCTCTTTTTAAATAAAAAGTGCGATTTTTCCCATGATGTATGAGTCGTCCACCATGAGTATGCTGATGGATTTCGAGACCCGATTCGAGGAGTGGAGGAACCGTTTCGGGTACATAGTGGACCCGGTGCGGTACCCCGGGACAAGAGGATCGTGTTGTTGACGTTGAGCCTGGCAGGGGAGCACTACCGACCGGTGATTTTACCCGACGCGTCGGATATCCGGAGGATACCGTCGTGGTCTTGAGATGGATGGTAGGGGTCGATCTGGACTGACGGCGCCCTAGATATTGTGATTGAGACATTGATATTTTAAGATATTGAGGTTCAGAGATTGTGACACAGAGATATCGAGATATTTGGACACTTGTTTTGTGTCGATACTGGGCACTGTTTTATGCTGATTTCATTTATGGTACCTCATTTTTAAAATACAGAAATCTCACTGATTTATGAAAGCAGTTTTATTCAGTACATGCATTATGTTTCATGCATTCATACATCATCCATACGATATATTGCTACCTGAGGCACTGACACGGGCACATGGGATTACACTCGGGTTAGATATTTACCCTAATCATTGTTATAGACTGCATGTTATATATATTTGAGGATATATTATGATCGTTGACCTAGGTTTGCGTTGTTCATGCGGTTTCTGTTCGTAAATGTTTTTCTACTCACGAGTTGGCAACTCACCCCCATTGTGCCACAGTTCCTTGCAGGTTTTGCCGTACAGGTTTCATTACGGCTTTGCTGGCACTGCTTCTTTCGGGTGACTTGCTAGTAGGTGGGTTTATTTGTATCGTACCCATCATTATACATTGTATATTATTATTCAGTTGTATCTAGAAGTTCCATCAACCAAACATGTATTTATTTTGAGATAGAGACCAGTGATGTTATTCTTTCGACCTTAGAGTCGCGCGTTGTATTTCTATGGATTTTTTGCTGTTTTGAGTTTCCTTTTGAGTTTTGATCCTCGCCTTTGGCGTTGTATATTATATTGCTTGCGTGGTTGTGACCGTCGATTGACGAAGAGCTAGCTCCTGCCTGGGGATGCCTTTTTATTGATTTCGTATACTATTCATGTTGTATTCCGTTTGGGGGCCAGTATTTACAAAGGAGACTCTGCCGAAATTTTCAAGAAATACTTGATGTTTTTAAAAAAAACCGCATAATTCGGCTTATGCTATTAAAACTACTTGGTTTAAGTTGTTTTTCCTTCACTCAACTACTTTTCTTGGTTTGGATTTCTGGGTTTTCGGCTTACTTAAATTACGTACGCCTCGAGACGTTTCGTTGTTTAAGTGCCGGTCATGTTCCGTACTTTCGGGACGTGACAAAGTTGGTATCAGAGCGTTAGGTTTTACCTTCGGAGCGTAGAATGACCTTTGGTTGATGGAATAGGTGACTAAAGTAGAGTGACGTACCGTGGGTATGTTCCGCGGCATACTTACGATATGCTACTCCACTTAAGGAGCCTTAGGATATACATTTCTTTGCTCAGTATCATATTCATTCCTGATCTAGCCTCATCGGTACCAGTTATGGTTTTGCTGCTACGATTACGGGCAGGGAGAGCTACGGCTAGAGTTGCGGTCAGCATGAGTTCGTCAAGAACGAGGACTGACCAGGGCATGATTCCGGCGACACACGATTGCAGAGATGTGTCTTTTCATTGTGTTTTCGCGCCACGAGCGTTGGGTGGATTGCTGTATGAGATTACTCGGACGTGCCGATTTGCACTAGAGGATTGAGCTACTGATAGAGGCCAGCCAGATTTTGATGACCGTTGATATATTGCCTATTCATGATGATTGAGGCATGGTTTAGCGTGCAGACGAGTGAGCCTGTTATTGCTGCGAACAACGAGATATCGCCCCAGATGTTGGAGCTATTGCTGTACGAGTTGTACGAAGAGATGACAGAAGGTCGCTAGTCACCGAGGATGAATGACTAGGACATGTGATTCGTTCGCTACCCCGATGCGAGGTAATCAGATGGATTGATTCCAGCTAGAGACGACTTCACGCGGAGACGTTGAGAGTCGACAGAGACGATCGAATGTCAGAAACCTATTATTCCAAGTTTAAAGTATTCGGAAAGACATGCAGGCAATTCTATGGACCCTCTAGAAGAATGAAATCCTAACTCGACTTAATGACCGTGTGAAAGCCTTTGAACCTTAGGGTTTGCGGAAGTTCCGCGGTGCCATTAGTGAGGCTTGGGTTTTCCCTTCTACGGCTGGACCATCGATGCTGTGGTACGTACTCGATACTATTAAACTGTACCTAAGATGTTGAGCTCTTGGGGGATTATGAGGTTTTGACGAATCGATCAGATGGTTCGACTTCATTCGGATGCTAAGTGGTGAGATGCATTTCTTGGGAGACTCCAGATACGAGGATAGCCGATGGAGCTCAGTCCATGCAGTCACGACGAGACGAGTCCGAAGCAGTCGACATTAGAGAAAGTGGAGTAAGAGGTTCGTACGAGATCTTGATGAGACGACGTTCCACTCCGTCGACATCAGAGATGCGATACGCATGCCGAAGCATTGTACTTGGATATACCTTCCAGAAGGAGTCGTGATGAGTATGCAGCCGTTCCGGAACGAGAACAGATCTAGTAAGGGACGATGACTTCCGGACAGTTCGGCAGAGACGAGATTTGGGAGGGATTTGACAGGACCTTTCTGGAATAAATTATGAGAAGACTTGGACCCAGGAGTGGTCATGTTATGCACACTTGCAGGCCAGAGTTCAGGATCGTCGACGAGACATGCTATGAGTGACCACGGCAGTTGGCCAGAGATTCTTGGAGGATGTGCTTGAGCGGGACTATTCCGCCATACTTGATTATGCGTATTTTGGGCGATCTATTCGCATGATTGATTTTGATGATTGAGTTTCATGATATTTGTCTTCATGGACCATGGTTGCACCTGCTGAGTATTTACGATTTTTGCACAGTTGTTGCACTTGATATCGTTTTCGTGCTTTGGTTTCTTACGTTTATGATTTTATGGGTTTCATACAGTTGAGTTGATTTTGTGCGTATGTACGCACACGATTTGGTTTTTGCACTCGGTATAGTTCATATATGCTTGCAGTGCAGTGTTACGTATGTTGTGCATTTAGATACACTGGACTTCGATTTCGATTGTGATGTTCGATATTTGTTTTGTGCACCTTGTGCACCTGATTGGATTTTGCGCATGTTCGGCGCTTGATATCGGATTTCATGATTTCGTGCACGATGGATGCACTTAATTTGGATTTTCGCGCATGTTGGGCGCATGTTTTGAGGTGCGATTTTGGTGCACACTAGATGCACTAAATCGAGATTCTTCGTGCATGTCAGATGCACCTGATTTTGCTGTCAGGCACCCACGTTGCCTATGACAGATGTTTCGTGCACACCCGATACACTTAGATCTTGTTTCTGTGCATATGTTGGCACATATATGGATTTTGATTTCCGTGCGAACCAGACACACGTAGTATTCGTATGCATATTTTGGGATTGATTTCTTATAGAGCAGTACGTTTTTATGATATTTGCTATGTGTTTTCGTACTGGACAGGACTAGTCAGAGGACAGTACCTGAATGTATTTTGCATGCATTGATAGCTATCGAAGGGAATTCCAAAAGGCGAGCTATAGTCTCAGTATTTACCTACGTGTCTGATATGACACGAAACGTTTAAAACAAGAAAACCCTTCCAAATTGTTTCCCAAAATGGCGGAACGTACAGTTCAAACAAAAGGTATATATGTATATGATTATTTTCTTATGATAGACGTCCGTGACTGTGCAGTGTTATGCGCATTGCACAGCGACTTTAAGAGATTTGGCATGCATTTCCTTCTGATATTTACATATATAGATTTGATATTTACGTGGATAGTTTCGAGTTATATCATATTGGTTTTGTATTGGATTTGATATTTGTGTCTTTACCATGACTCCGATGATTGAGGGATGCTTGACGGAGTTTTGATTTTGAGTTATATGCTCATTTTTCATGCGCATGCGCTGCGCTACGATTTGTTTTATGTATTTATGATTTCGGAGCCCCGACGACTTGATGGTTTTGGCTTAGATGTTTTAGTATTTGGGGGAGTTTTAATTTAAATTCGGGGACCGAATTTCTTTAAGGGGGGAAGATTGTAACGTTTTGAAAATCGTTTCGGTGAAATTTCGGAAAATCGGTAAAATAAGGGGGGTTTTCCGTAAAAAGTCAAAATACAAATATCTTTATTATAAAATTAAATATACATATTCTAGCTATGTAATTGTTATTAATTGGTGTTTATTGAGCCACTGGTGAAATTTCAAATTTTCTGAAATTTTTTCCGAAATTAATTATTTTAATATTATTTTAAGCCGTCATTAATACATTTAATTAGGGAAAATTACAGATTGGAATGAGTTGAAACAAATTTTGTGCATCATAACACATTAAACAAAATTTTATCACGTGGGTTTTGAAATAAAATGGTTTGCCAAAACGGTTTAGAAAATATCGAAGAAAAATGGCTTAATTAGCGAAATTAGTGTTAATGGGAATTGGGGTAATACATTTATCTTTTTCCTAACCCACACACCCACACCTCACCCTCTCTCCCCCCTTCCATGTGGCCGGCCCCACTTGACAGCCCCTCCCTCCCTCTCTCTCTCCAATCACCTCACTTTCAAGAGAAAAGAAAAGAAAAGAAAAGAAAAAGATAAAAGTAAAAGGGTGGACTTTGACTTTTTCAACACTTTCTCCACCTCGCTCTCTCTCCTCCCTCACCCCCCTCCAATTTCTGGCCGAAAATCCACACCCTAACAACAGCCCCCCCTTCTTTCTTCTCCTCTCTTTTCCATCAAAAAAATTGTCAAAAAAATCAAGTAAAACCTCATCGAAATCAAACTCCAATTCCTACCCATTTCTCATTTGCCTATCTAGCATGGATCTTGGTGCAAGGATTTCAAATTGGAGGTCTAGATTTGTACTTTGATTCATGGTTGTGAGGTATAACTTTTGACCCATTGTTCTTTTTGGTTTAAATTCCTTATTGAAGCTTGTTAGGTGCTTAATTTCGGTTTAATTGAAAGTTGTGGGTTTGCAAGAGAAGGTTTATATTAGGGTTTGTGAAAAATCTAGTTAGGGTTTTGTGTTGTGAGACTATGGTTGTGGGAGGTATTTTCCATATTAATATTTTGCTAAATCAAATTAAGTTGCTAATTTGCTTTTTGTTGATTTAAATTGTGATATTTATATAAATTGTAAAGTAGGTTTTTAAAATAATTATATTCTTGTGAGATAAAATTCAAATTAAGGTTTCATGTCATTATAAATATTATATTGACTGGTTTAATGCTTTTAGTTCATGAAAATCCAAGCTAAATTGTTGTTTGTGTATTTTTGCTATAAATTGTTAAAATTTGGGTATATTGTAAACTAGAATTTTGGGGTTAATGAAATTTATTGGGATTAAATTATGGAAATTGTTTTTATGACTTATTTAAGATATTTAATAAGTATTATGGCCACTATATTTGTTTAAACGTCGAGTTTTGTACTAAAACGGGTAATTTTTGCTTGCTAGATTTTCGGAAAAATGGCTTTTAAGGTGAATTTGGGGTTTTTGTGAATTTTAACCTATTTTATATTATAGTTAGTGTTCGTGGATGCGCAGATGAGTATGTTTAGGTTTTCTCGATGGTTTGACGTTTGTACATCGACATCGAGGGTTGATTTGGCTATTCTTGCATGCGTAGGCGATAGGTTTTGACCTATGCGTGATACGCGTACCGATTTGATTTTCGTATGCCGTTTCGATTTCGAATTTGGTTTTAATGCGATACGGTGCGTTATGCTATGTAGGTACCCCATGTGGACTTCGAGACGACAAGCAAGCGCGTGGCGACTGATTGATTCTTTTTCCGATTGTGTGTGTAAATCAAATGATCCCCAGCAACGACGCCATTTGATTGATTCTTTTTCCGATTGTGTGTGTAAATCAAATGATCCTCGGCAACGGCGCCATTTGATTGATTCTTTTCTTTGTGTGTCGGTTTAGAAAATGAATAGAAATCACAATCAAAGAATTATTTTGACCGCAATCAATAACGGTGTCGGTTTGTAGCGCGTTAGTAAGTGCGGATCATCCACAGGGATTGTGCGATTCGTTCGTATTTTGATTTGTTTGAATCGAAAATTTAATAGAAAAGAAAAGAAAAAACGATTCAAGATTTATATCGATGAATTTCAAGAATCAACTAGTCTAATCAAGAATCAAAAAAGCGATAAACATCAAGAATCAAGTATTGATAGAATTCCAATCGATTTAGGTTTCAAGATTTGAAATGAGGCTCGTAGGAATCGATCGGATCTATAGATATGATAAAATCTAGCGATTACGTATTCTTATCCATCGATGAATTGATACTAGATCGATGATGATCAACAAGAATTAGGGATTTCTTGTGAAACTAGGGTTTCATCATTTATCCCTTGTTCCTTCGTCGATATCATTCACATTCTAGTCTCTAGTAAATTCAAGAATCGATCGTGGATCCCTAATTTCGAGCGATCACAATCAAGAAAGCATCGCACCGAAACTAGGTCGTCGATTCTTCAATTTACAAGAGTTCACAAACTCTTAGGACTTAAGAATCGTTTTAAGATTTGTTACATCATCATTCTATTGATCGTCTCGACTCTTTTACAAGCGGAGTTTTACTCAAACATCACAACAAGAACCACAATCACAAATTGAGATCGAATCATGATGCAAGAATTTAAAGAAAGCAAGATTAAAGAATTTCACCTTTTATTTATCAATAATTCCGTTACAAATCACTCAAGAACTACAAGAGGAAGAACTCGATCGTCGATTTGGCTTCGCTCGTCTCCTTGAGTCTCGGATCGGCTTGGATCACTTGATCGATTGAAGATCGGCTCAGCTCCTAAAAGGTTGAAGGCTTCTCGCTTGAATGGTACTCGGGATCTTGAATTTGGCTTTGGATTTTGGGTTAGAGTTTTGAGGCACAAGTTGTGTCACTCAACTTGTGTTAGAAATAGGGGAGATGAGAGATTAATGAACTAATGAACAACCCAAAACCCTAGATCTAGGTTTCCTTTTATAAGCATCTCAACCTTAGATCTAGAATTCAAATTTCAAATTTCCCTCCAAAATGAACAACATTTCCCTCCAAAATGAACTACCTCATTTGAATTTTCCCTCCAAAATGAACTACCTCATTTGAATTTTACCTCCAAAATGAGGTTGTTAGAAAGAATCTTCTAGAAGAAGTTTGTTGGAGGGAATATTCTAGAATGAGGTTGTTACAAGGAGGCTTCTAGAAGAAGGTTGTTATAAGGAGGCTTCTAGAAGAAGTTTGTTGAAGGAAATATTCTAGAATGAGGAATATTCTTGGGTAAGGTTGTTAGGCCGAGCCTTCTGGATGAAGCCACGTGGTCATTCTGGAGTTTTCTGGAAGCTGAGCTGTTAAAGGGAGACACGTGGAGAAAATTTGGGAAGCTGAAGTCACTATACAGTCGCGGATCCGCGGCGGTAATGGAGGCTTCTATGCATGGAACTTCTGGGATTTTATTGGGCTGACTTTGTGGCACTGTTATGATGTGTGGAATCTTATTTTACTTTCTTGATTTCTGCCAGATCATAAGTCTTGGACTTGGCGTATTTTTATCAGCACTTTTCACAGTTTCGGCTCTTTTCCTGGAATTTCCTGCACAGATTCTCGAGACAAGTGTTGCGCTATACAAGGATGATGCGATGCCATGATAAACAATCAATTTCCCTAAAAATGCCGGTTTTAGAGTATAACACATGTAATCTTGTATTTTACAACTGTTTTGCTAATATGTGCAATATGCAAACCGAACACCTCTAGATGAATGCAAAAGATAGGGAAATTGATGTGTTAAAAATGCAGTATTTTCGACTGATCAAATTCCCCCAAACTTATCATCTCCCAATCAATGAAATTGAAGCTCCACCCACTCTTTTGAACTGTAAAAAGAATACGAGCAATCCATCACATTCACTGCATCGTCTCTCCAAAATGAGACGCACCTACATTCTATTCCACCACTTACCCTTTCCTCACTTCTTCTTCCACCAACTAGAGCACTGCATTGATAAAATTTTTGAATGGTTGGTGTTAACCTACGGTCTTTGCAAAGCTTGGTATCGACCAATGATTTTTGACCCCCTCATGTGATTTTCAAAAGATTAACATTGCATAACTCAAGTTTGGGGGGGCATTTTTTCTGGCTCTTGAAAAGAAAATTTTTACAAAATGACGAGCCAAGAATAAGTTTGGAGGAGGTTCTTCACTTAAATATTTTGCCCCCGTTAATAAATTTTCTCCCAAGCTTACAGGTTTTTCGAGATTTAGAAGATGGCAACAGTGAGGATACTGTTGAAAACAAGTTTGGGGGAGGTTTGTTCTTATTTTTGCATCATTTTCATATCACTTTGCATAAGCACAAAACATTTTCAAAACCTATAAAAAAAATAATAAAATAAAATTTTTTTGTATATAAATAAGATAATAAAAGATTAGATAGTGAAAAAATTACATCCAAAAGATTTGAAAAATTTAAGAAAACCAAGAAAATTAGAAGTTTCTTATACGAACTAGTAATAAGTAGTTATGAGCCGTTGTCCCAAGGGTTAGTAAGATGAAGGAAGTCACTAATCTGAGAATAAAAATAAGTCTGAAAAATAGTTTCTATTCCGGAAGCCAAACATTTTGAACGTTGATACCCTGCTATTCTCACTTACACACATCTTGAAGCCCGGGATAGTAGAGGATACCTTGAAATGCTCTTGTCTTAAAGCCGATGTATGAAGGAAATAAAAAAATAAAAAAATGAAGAAAATATAAAGTGGTGAGAAAAATGGACACGAGTTTTGTTATCACCAAGGGCAATAAAAAATATATAGCGAGGGTGCCTCTTCACCTAATACCCTAAGGCCAACTGGTCTGAGAGTCACTGCTAAGCCTTAGGTGGTGCAAGACGAGGTAAAACACCGTATAAGCAAGAACATGAGTAATCGGTCGGTTAGTACCTCAAGAAGTATTAACGGTCGCATGAAAATGTGTGAGCAAATTCATTTAAATATTCATTAATTAAAAAGTACTGAGGTGGATGGACAAGAGTATGATAGCTTGAATTGAATTCTCCGGGTGTAGGGATGTTCTTTACACACACATAGGGTTATATGATCGATGTTTGGAAGAAAGATAGGAATGAAGAATAAGACGATGTTTTATTGAGGGAGGACGTGATTTCTGACATTTTTTCATGACTATTAAGATAGGGTTCATGACAACCGAAAAGCTAGCTTAGTTGGAAACCCTAATTTTCAAGGCTTTTTCTTTTACAATTCTTATCTTTAAATGTAATATTCACGATCTTCCTTTTATTATTGGATTTTGTGGGTGCAATCCGCTGAAAACCCTCAGGAGACAATACTCCTCCTACTAGGGATACCTAGATGTTTAAAGGCTTGTTGCACGTGCTCAGTGCAATCGTGTTGCCTACGAAAGTGTGGTAGTTAGTTTTTCTCTTTCTTTATTTTCTCCTTCACTTTTTAATAAAACAGTTCGCTCGAGACGACCGAAACATCTCAACACCCGTGTCATTCAAAAATGCGAGTTCATCAGCGAAGATCTCCTCAAAAGTTCCATTAATACCCCGATGAATAATGTCATCACAAAGTGCGGGGTGATCTTCAGACTCTAAAACTAGTTCATAATCAGTGTTAATTGTTGACCCGGACATCTCGATGGAAGAGTCCGTATGTGTTTGATACATAGTTGGGTCAAATAATAACGTATGAAAAGAGTCAAGATCGGTATCATGAGGATCATCAAATTCGCTGCTGTCGACATCCATTAAGTCGACAGAACAGACCTGAGCAGTAGGTTCGGAGGGTACACTTCCCAACTTGTAAATGTTCAGCTCAATTGACCTATTCCCGAAGGATAGGGTCATAGAACCATTACGACAGTTGATGATAGCATTGGAAGTGGCCAAAAAGGGGCGACCTAAAATCACCGGAATTTGATTCTGTGGGTTCACTACAGGCTGTGTATCAATTACAATAAAGTCCACAGGGAATATAAATTCCCCGATTTTTATTAACACATCTTCCAGTTCACCCCTAGATTTGGTGATTGATCGGTCAGCCATCTGGAGAGTGCAATGGGCTGGTTTCAACTCTCCGATTCCTAACTGCTCATAGACTGAGAAAGGAAGCAGGTTAACACTTGCGCCAAGGTCTAGTAGAGCACGGTTAATGTGTTTCTCCCCAATAGAAATGGAAATAGTAGGATATCCAGGATCCTTACGTTTCCTCGGTAATTGCTGGGGGAAAGCTGTGTCTACTGTCTTTGCTATGAATATCTTCTTGGGCACTTGTTTCTTCCTCTATCTAGTGCACAAGTCTTTAAGAACTTTCGTATACGCGGGGACTTGTTGGATAGCATCTAGAAGAGGGATGTTGATGTTAACCTGTTTAAACATTTCAGTGATCTTCTCCATTTGTGGACTCAGTGTGTTTCCCCTTAATCGATTTGGGTAAGGAGCTTGGGCAATAAGGTCGGGGTCCAACATTGGAGAAGATCGTGTGGGTGGAAACGATCTAAGAATAGGAGTGGGGATCGTTTTCTGTGTACCAGAAGAGATGGGCTGAGGTGGCGAGCCTTGTGGGAAACGAAGAATAAGCTCGCAAGAAGGTGGTGGGGTAGAAGAACTGGGGTCAGAATTAGAAGTAGAAGTGGAAGGAAAGGTCTCAGCCGGGGTATCATTGATAGATTTTTCAGTGTCATCAATCTCTTCACCAACGTGATCGTCAAGCACTCTTCCAGATCTCAACGTAATTGCACTCACATGATGTGAATAGCCAGGATTGGGTAGGGGTTGAGCTGGAAGTTTCCCTTTCTCTCTTGCACTCATTTCGGCTTTTAGTTGTGCAGTTTGTGTTTCCATCGATTTGATATTCTCATTTTGAGAGACAATGATCTTCATCACATTCTTGACGGAAGATTGCAAACTTGCCGTCCCTTGGATGGATTATTTCATGAAAGTATCCAAGGTTTGTGCTAGTGCAGAGGTATTATCTGTACCGGTCAATTGCAAAGAGTTTTCATGTGGTGCAAAAGTGTTGGCCGGATTTTTGAAGTTTTGTGATTGGAAGGGGTGCTGACTCAATTGAAGTGGTGGTTGCTGTTATGGTGGAGGGACCCTTTGGAAATTGTTCTGGGTTGGAACCGTGTTTTGAGATTGTGATTGGTTCCAAGCAAAGTTAGGGTGATTCCTCTAACCCTGATTATATGTGGAAGAATATGGATCGTTCCTAGGTCTTTGAAATGCGGCATTGGTATGCTCATGACCTTGAAACGGACATTCTTCCGTCAAGTGAGAAGGATCAGAACAGCATCCACATACAGTTTTGGAGAGTGGCATTTGATTTAGGGCGGCGGCTAAAAATTTATTTTCCATAGTCTCGAGTTTCTTTTGTATAGCTGAAATGTCAGCTCTAACTCCTATAGAAATATCATTGCCATCCCTAGGCGATTGACTCACACCCTCCCACTGTAATGATCTTTCAGCGAAATCTTCTAGGAATTTCCAGGCTTCCCCATCATCTTTAGTCATGAAGTTACCTTGACACATGGATTCAAGGGTCTGTCTTGTGTTAGAATTAATGCCCTCATAAATGATTCGGCACAGTTCCGATCTAGGGATTCCGTGATGTGGACATTGGACTAACAGATCCTTGAAGCGTTCAAGACATTTTGAAAATGGTTCATTTGGAAGCTGGGTGAATTGATTTATTTCGCTATGGACTCGAGCTGTTTTATGATGTGGGTAGAATTTCTTAAGGAATGCTTTGACGAATTCTTCCCAGTTTGAAATGGAATGTGCGGTAGTGTTATACAACCACTTCTCGGCTATATCGCACAAGGTGAATGGGAGAAGACGTAGACGCATAGTATCCATAGAAAGCTGTGAGGTACCCATCATTGCGCATACATTTTAAAATTTGGTGATAAAGACATATGCGTCTTCAGTCTCGAGACCGTGATATTTTGGTAGAAGGTTGATGTATTGGGGTTTAATATCAAAATTTTCCCCGTTGGATGGTGGAATGGAAAGACAGGTGGAAAGAGGACCTCGTGTAGGATAGCACCTCTCTTGGAGAGAGATGCGGGGTGGATTCTGCGCACCAACGGACGGCGGCAGAGTAGTGGTAAAGAAATTCGATGGAGATGGATCCATCGATGTGGGTGTGGTGGTGGGTAAAGAAAAGGTAAATGTAGAAATACTGACTTTTGGGTCGATCAAGGGAACGCGGACTAAACGGGCACTAGAATCCCGTGTCCAGCCTATCTTGCACTAAAAAGGGTTAGTACAAGTGGCAGCGTGACTTATAATTAGGGGAATGAATGAATGTGATTGGTGTTTGTTTTGAAAAATGATACGGATTTTTGAAAATATGATGTGATCACAACAAATGCAACAAGCAAAACCCTAAAATCTAGCGGTCACCTAGGTCAAAGCACTAGACCGCTCCTAACTGCCAAAAGACAAGTCGCAGGATCAATCCTCTACTGCCACTTTGTCACTCCTGTGGCCAGGTAAGTGCTAGGTAAGTGGGAGGTTCTCCACTACGTAAGTAGTGGGCCTAATTAAGTAACCACTAGCTTTCGACACACTTGCCTTAGACACCACAAAAGTGTTAGTTATATGTATGCCCTAGAGGCCATTATTGTACATAGGATGTATATTGTAGTGGATGCTGGGACATATATAGGGAGGACTTTCTTGCTCGACATGATAGTATGCTATCTGGTTACTCTTTACCTTAACGTGTATACTGATTGTCTCTCTGTTACATGTTGGTAAAGCCCTTAGGATGTGTACTTGACTACCTGGACTATGATGCGGATCATACTAGTGGGGACATGGTAGTCCATAAGTACATCTTTCAAGGACCCTAGTCGTAGGTGTATCGAGACGTGGCATCGATATACCAGAGTACACTAGCGTATACCTTCTCGACCCATATAGATGGGCGATGGATGATCCCATATCCATTGGTGTTTGACATCAGAGATGATATATGGGTGCTCAGTGGAGACTGGGTACACTGGACGGACTCGCCGAGAACTCCCAGATGGTATTATACCTTACGTCAGATGGCAGTTCTCTGGTGACACTGGTACAGATTAGTCTGTAGACCCGAGATCGTCATAGAGTCTTGTGTGATTCCCACTGTGCTTTGATTTCCACCTTACCACGTCCAAGAGGGCGTGCAAAACGGTGGTTTTTGGGTACAGTCCCGAATCACATGGAGGCAATGAGCGATAGGAGGGGATTCGTCTCTCCCGGTATAGGGGGTTGATGTTGCGCTGTGTTCGATTGGCTATAACCGGAAATCCCTGGCCAGGGTTGCTGAGATTTACTGGTAAGTGTTACCAGTAGTTTCTCGAACTGTTATAGACCTCATATCGACATGACTTATCGAGCTATTGGGGTCTAACGTTTACCACCCCTAGGCAAGATATGCGACATATCAGACGACGAGACCGGACTGTACGGTAAGTGTTACTGGTTGGATTCACAGGAGTGTGAGCGGGCTTGCTCGTCGATCTTCTGATCGCTCAATACCCGGGTGGGCGTTATGTTTAGCAGACCGCTTGCGGCTTGTGGGTGTTTGATATGATCATCACCTGCTGCCGGCGTATTGACGAGTCTTTAGAGTCCTACACAGAGGTTTCCTGGCTCAAGCGAAACGAAATAGGAGCGCATATGAGATATGTGCGGGACCGAGAATAATGCATGTATGTGATACCGTATTCTATTCTCGCGATGAATGTATCGATTGGTTGTATGCGATATAACCTAGTTATCGAATTGAGGATTGATTCGATAAGTCGATACATTGGATACTGGTCGGTCATATGCGATATGACCGGATCGTTAAATCAAGTATTGATTTAATGATTTAATGTATAATTATATATTTGATATATTACTTTGCATTAACTAGTATTGGTTCACTTAAAATGGATTTTCTCACTTGATGTGCACATTGTATATGTGATATATTTTTGTGCACTTGATTGTATCATGTTTGATGATACATGCAAACTTGGGTGTATGTTTGATTTAAACCTTGGTTAAGTAAATGGTTAGGTTTTTTATTTATTTATTCATTTATTTATTTATTTTGGCAAAAAGAGAAATGGTGGCTTGCTTTTTTTTATAGTTGAAGCTTCATGAAGCTTTGAAAAAGTCTACCATTTTTGTTTCATGCTAAACCTAACCATTCACCTAACCTTAGTTTATTCTCTACACTTAACCATGGTTGCTAATATGATCAGAATGACTTATTTTCTATTTTCCAATAATTCTTATCATATTCTTTATCATCATCATCTTCTTCTTCTTCAAGAAGAAAGAAGCTTGCTAGCTTCAATGGTGAAATGAGAAAAAGGGTGAGAAATCCAATTCTAAAGTGAACTTACTTCCTATTTATTCATCCTCTACCACTTGCCAAGTAGTATAGGGTGTTTTCTTCACAAGTTTCATGACTTGGTGAAGTTGGAGCTTGATCTTGTGTTGCCTCGACGTAGATCATCTTCGGCATCGAAGTCGACGACCTACCCCGCCCATTTCTCCGATGAAGCCGACGCTAGAGTCCGGGATCCGATGATCGCAGCGAGGTGACGTTAACACAGAGCTAGAGAAGTGGAGGACCGGATCTACAAAGGTTGTATTTCCGTTCACTTAGTACTAAAGCAGTTTAGTAGCTTGGAGTTTCGCCTTTTCTCTAGTTAACGATCTAGTTAGGGTTTCTCGGCACCGGAAATTTTTGAATTTGGCATGGTTGATGCCTTGTGGAACCTCCTTAGCGTGACTAGGAATCCTACAATGGTATCAGAGCCTAGCTAGAGCCTTAGGCGATGCGTAGACGGAGTTAGAAGTCCGATCGAACCGAAACCCTAATGCAAAATTGCTCTCTGTACATTTTTTGAAATCGGGGATTTTTGAGAATTAAAAATATGCAAAAAAATCAGCAGGTGTTTCTAAGAATTACTGTGAAGCCCGTACTCCTGATTCCATCAAAGCGCGGCGGAACCGCGGCATTAGCATGGCTAATGCGGCGGTTCCGCGGCCACTTAGTCTTTTCTTCAATTGGTTTTTGCACAGTAATTCCTATATTTTGGTGCTGTATTTTCTGGGAATTTTTAAATCTTACTCAAGAGTTGAGTTTTCTGTGTTGTATTGGGAGTTCGTAGTTTCGATCGGATTATCAAATTTTGTCTATGTGTTTTTCCGGGTAATTTTAGAATATGTTAAAAGTTCGACCTGATATAAATACCCACTTTTTCCCCTGCCGGGAAATTTCCAATTGTTGGATATTTCCGTAGTTTAAGCACGTTCTAAGTAGTGCAAGTAACGCGATGGTCCCTCTAGAAGACAACAAACCTTAACTCGATTATGTGACCGTCTTGAAATGCCCTTTGAACCTTAGGGTTTGGGGCAGTACGGCGTGCCACATGTGAGGCGTTGGCTTGACCCTTCTACGGCTGGACCGTTGGTACTGAGGCATGAACTGGATGTTTTTAAACCTATTTCATGTGTTGATTTGTTTCAGGAAAACTTGGGTGTTTGAATGTTCGATCGGAAAGTTTAACATTTTCTATTTATCTGGAATGGGATACAATACTTGGAATCCACAAGTAGTTATGAGATAACCGAATGAATATTATAAACATAGCAGTTTAGTCTCACTTGATCGGTTGCCACTGAATTTTGATGTGATCAAAAGTCCGTCGCAATCACGTAGCGTACGCGGATACTCTCCGGGTAAACTTAATAGACAACTTTACTCCATAGCCCCGACCAAGTGACTGTAGGAGAATCCCGTCGCCGAAAGCATCCGTTCGGGTGCTCGCGGCAGCGGTGTTCCGCCTTGGTGCACTTCGTCGGAGGCATCGGGGGTGCAGCCGTCTACTGAAGTTTGCGACGAGCATTCGATCAGGATGTCGGGAATCTTGTTGAATTGCCCGACTTGATATTGAAAAGAGTTTTCGATAATGAGACTAAAATGCGGGGTTTATAATTGTTAGGCATGTGATGTCTAAGGAGGTTGCAGATTCCAACTGTTGTAGTTTTACACTTTCTTTTCTGCGACCGTAAGTGTAATATGTGATATCGCCGGTTTCGTTGCTATATGCCAACGACAATTGGGATACGCATATTTACTTACGTTGATGACATGTGATGTTATGTGTTGCTGGATATGTTATAGTGGATCGTCGTGTTTGAATAGCCCGGGTTTTTTTTTATGTGAGATGAGTGTTTTTCATTTTCATTCATGTAAAAACTTGTATGTAATATTCTTTTATTGGGGCACTTCCAGGTTGCGGAAGATTTCACCATTGTATATTATTTACTTTTCCGCACTAGGATAGACCCAAGGAGGCGGGCATAAGTAACCGGGTTCTGGGGTCCAGTGGGAGACCAACTCGAGGAGTCGAGTCCGGGTCTCCTAACCCTAGAATTGGTAGGGTTGCTTGCCGCTCTCGTAGGGGTCTACGGATGTGGGCTTAGCTATTCATCGCGACCGTGGAATCCGTGTTTTATACTGGCTCGTATTGAAAACACGGACGTCCTAGTATATCCAATATTTCATATATGTTTCTTCTGCTGCGATATCTGTGATGTGATCATGTGATGTTCTGTGATAGATACAGTATACAGTATATATGATATATTATATAGATGTTACTTATGTTTTACACCCGCACTAGCCCTGCCCCGCTCAGCCGTTAGTTACCTAACCTAACGGTGCACGAGGGGACATCGAGGCGAATGCGGATGGCATAAGTGTACGTCGTATTTATCTGTGATGTTTAGGTAACTTAAATGATGGGACTTCATTAATGAGATTAATGAAATAAAAGAAACCTAAAGATGTTGTGGAATCAGATTTCTTTAAAACAGGTAGCTACAGTTCTTGCTTTGCATCGCGGTGTTCCTTGAAGAACATCCTGCACCTTATTCGATAAGGAAAGGACCGAGATCCCTTCACCGGGAGTGACTCCTTTAGCAATAACTGGCAGATGCTACAACCCTCGGTTTGTCTTTTGATTGCTTCTATAGTTTCTGCTTTGCACAGTGTTATATATGATATATCCCGCACCTCATTCGACGAGGAAAGGGCCGACGATCCCTTCACCGGGAATGACCCCTTTAGCAAAACTAGAAAAGCCTAAAAAACACTCCATTTTAAAATCATTTGATTCTACAACGATATCAAGTTCATTACGCAATAGGTTTTCAGAAAAACCTGTCGTAGCCCTCCGTCATTTTAGATAAGTCCTACTTAGTATTCGTGCTACGTTTGTTGACCTCCGTCAAGGCGTAGTGTGCGGTAGCTAACTAGTATTTATCTGCTTATGCATATGATGCAGATTGGATTAGGGTAGTCGTGCGGCCTTGTTGACCTCCGTCAAGGGTCGTGCGGGTGGGTTTAATTCAATCAAGAAATGACGGGTTGAAATTGACTAGCGGGCTATGGTTTGTTGGCTTTCGTCAAGGTCATAGCACGTTAGGGGCAAAATATTATCGGGAATTTCAAGTGTTGAAATTTGCAATGAGATTGCATATCTTCTATGAGATAGTTGGATCCCGATACCCACTGCGAGTAATTGTTACTCCTGGGAGAGTTTTACACATTACAATTAGCCGATCAAGTAGGTGTCTAGAAAGGTGTCAACGGGGTTACGCCTCTGAGAAAACGAGGTTTACAGTAATTAGGTTTGTGCAAAAGCACGGGGGACCTCCCTCAAAGTACCGATACTGGCCTGGCTGAAAGATTGGCGAACTTGTAGCGTGTAATTAATCCCGGCTAGTCATTCCTTTTAGGGTTTGAAGGAAGATTTGATAAAGACAGTGGGAGCCATCCTGATTAGATAAAATAATAACCAATCTGATCTTGCAAGAGCATACGCTGAGTGGTTTCTTCTTTCTCTCTCCAGGTAGCGACCATGTCACGCCTTAATCAAGATAATAAAAATACGGAATATTGACCGAACCCGCTTGTTATACTGAGCTGGGGAACGTTGGTCCCGCTCCAACTTATAATTGTTATAAGACAGAGCAGGAAATAGAAGATTACCAGAATTCCCGTGCCGTCCAAACGAAGAAAGTGCATGCTGATGCATCATCTTCGAGTGTATTCGTTACAAAGAACTGTTTCTCTGTATCCTCTACGTCCTGGGTATTTGATACCGGATCAGGATCCCAGATATGTAATCTGTTACACAGGGCTACAGATAGGTAGAGAACTGAGAACGGGTGATAAGTTTCATGAGACAGAAAACGGGGCAAGTGTTGCAGCCAAATCTGTTGGTCACTGTCACCCTGTATTATCAGTACATTGATTCTGAAAAAATGCTATTAAATACCGAACCTGATATACAAAATCATATCAGTCTCTTTATTAGTAAAGAAACTATAAAATTTTGTATTGTTGGATAATGTTTTGAACATTTCCTATATCAAAAGTTGATCGGTTCAGGCACGTTATCTAAAAGCATTGATGTTCTAAATCAAACTACAGTTCTTTAGTATACGGAACACACATAGGAGGAAGAGTTCAGAAATGAACGGATTTCTTAAGGTATTGTAGACTAGGTCATATCAATGCGACCCGACTAGCTAAGTTGCACAAAGATGCACATTTAAATCTGTTTGAATTTACATCTTGTGAAAACTTGCCGGTCATGTCACAAAGATAAGATGACCACAGCTCCGTTTATTGGAAATAGAGAAAGAGTTAGTGAACTCTTGGGACTGATACATGATGATGTATGTAAGGTCCCCTGTCTACACATGCCAAGACCGGTTCTTTGTACTTCATTACATTCTCTGATGATCTCTCAAGATTCAGTCATATGTTCCTGTTGAAACACAAGTCCGAACCTTTTGAGATATTCACATAATATAAGTTAGAAGTAGATAACCAATCAGGGTATAAGTATTATGTCCTTTGATGAGATCAAGGAGGAGAATACTTGTGCATAGAATTCCTGGACTTTTCTAAAGGAGAATGAGATTCTCTCTCAGCATTACTCCTTCGTAAACACCATAGCACGATGGTATATCGGGGTGGAGCAATAGCACCCTATGTGATATGGTGTGCTCTATGATGAGTACTACTGAGTTACCTGTTTCCTTTTTGGGGTTATGCACTTGAGAAGCTGCATACCTATTGAATTAGTTTCGAATCAGATCACAGCCTACCACTCCATATGAGATATGGTATGAGAAGAGCCCATGTCTTAAGCTAGTTAAGATTTGGGGTTGTTCGGCCTATGTCTAAAAGCAAAATCCGGACAAGCTCGAGGCAAGGTCAGTCATGTAGAACTGGAAAGGTTCCAGCTATACAAACTACATCAGATGATTTGGTAGAACCAAAGGATTCAGTAGATACCAACGAACCTCAGCCTCTCCGCCGATCTAGTAGGGTTTCTCACCCACCTGAGAGATACTTCTGTTTCTCTATGGCAGTGGGAGCGAGGATTGCATCATGAGATGATGACCCAACTAGTTTTGAGCAGGCCATCGAGAGTAGTAACTCTGTAAGAATGGCTGGATGCTTAGCGATCTGAGATGGAATCCTTATATACCAACAAAGTATAGACTTTAGTTGCTTTATCTGAAGGGTTAAATCCCCATCAGGAGCAAGTATATCTTGAGAAGATTACTTGGTGTACATGGAAAAGTTGAGACTTTCAAAGCTAGACTCGTTAAAGGTTTGCATCATAGACCAGTTGTGGCTAATGATGAAACCTTTTCTGGGGCCTATACTTAAGTCCATCCAGATCCTACTTGCCACGGCTACATACCATGACTATGATATCTGGCGGTTGGGTGCCATGACTGCTTTTCTAAATGATATTTTAGAAGAGTGCGTCTATAAGTACACAGCCAGAGGGCCTCGTAGACAGTGGGAGCAACGGAAACGTGTGCAAGATACTTTATGTGATAAAGCAGGCATCGCGGAGTTGGAACATCCGTTTTGATGTGTTAGTTAAAGAGTTTGACATCATCAAAATGGTAGATGAACCTTGTATATACAAAAAGGTAGTAGGGAGTATGGTGGTGATCCTCGTAGAATACGTGGATGACATACTCTTGATAGGGAAGAAGTTTCCTATGCTACGCTCGGTTAATCTCCGCTTATCACTAGGATTCTTCATATAGGATTAAAGTAATACCTACTAAATCCTAGGTTTTGGATCTATAAGATAGATCTAATTGGATATTAGGATACTCACTAGTTGTAGTGAGATGGTATCAATTGGTCCTGGGGAGAATCACTGGAAGGGTTCCAGGGTGATAAGGACGACTGAAAGTCAGTCACAGGCATTGTCTTTACCCTCAGTGAAGGGACAGTATGTTGGAAGAGTTCCAAGCTAGATACCGTGACATACTAGACAATAAAGGCTGGATACATCGCAACTTAAGATGCTACCAAAGAGGCAGTCTGGATGTATATTTGTTCATGAGATGAACTTAGTTCCTCCTATTGTGTGACAATGGAGTTGTGGCCTTTGCCAAGGAACGTCTGTCCCATCAGTGATCCAGACATATTCTAAGGCAGTATCACCTGATCATAGAGATAGTTGATCTCCAGGGTGATCGAGGTTAGGAGAATAGACTCAGAGGACAACACGACGGATCCACTCACAAAGGCCTTTTCCCAGAGAGAGACTTTTATGGGATGGTTGAGTATGAGATACTGCAACCACTGCTACAGATGGTCCTAGTGCAAGTGGGAGATTGTTAGTTATATGTATGCCCTAGAGGCCATTACTGTACATAGGATGTATATTGTAGTGGATGCTGGGACATATATAGGGAGGACTTTCTTGCTCGATATGATAGTATGCTATCTGGTTACTCTTTACCTTAACGTGTATACTGATTGTCTCTCTGTTACATGTTGGTAAAGCCCTTAGGATGTGTACTTGACTACCTGGACTATGATGCGGATCATACTAGTGGGGACATGGTAGTCCATAAGTACATCCTTCAAGGTCCCTAGTCGTAGGTGTATCGAGACGGGGCATCGATATACCAGAGTAGACTAGCGTATACCTTCTCGACCCATACAGATGGGCGATGGATGATCCCATATCCATTGGTGTTTGACATCAGAGATGATATACGGGTGCTTAGTGGAGACTGGGTACACTGGACGGACTCGCCGAGAACTCCCAGATGGTATTATACCTTACGTCAGATGGCAGTTCTCTGGTGACACTGGTACAGGTTAGGCTGTAGACCCGAGATCGTCATAGAGTCTTGTGTAATTCCCACTGTGCTTTGATTTCCACCTTACTACATCCAAGTGGGCGTTCAAAAAGGTGGTTTTTGGGTACAGTCCCGAATCACATGGAGGCAATGAGCGATAGGAGGGGATTCGTCTCTCCCGGTATAGGGGGTTGATGTTGCGCTGTGTTCGATTGGCTATAACTGAAAATCCCTGGCCAGGGTTGCTGAGATTTACTGGTAAGTGTTACCAGTAGTTTCTTGAACTGTTATAGACCTCATATCGACATGACTTATCGAGCTATTGGGGTCTGACGTTTACCACCCCTAGGCAAGATATGCGACATATCAGACGACGAGACCGGACTGTACGGTAAGTGTTACTGGTTGGATTCACAGGAGTGTGAGCGGGCTTGCTCGTCGATCTTCTGATCGCTCAATACCCGGGTGGCCGTTACGTTTAGCAGATTGCTTGCGGCTTGTGGGTGTTTGATATGATCATCACCTGTTGCCGGCGTATTGACGAGTCTTTAGAGTCCTACACAGAAGTTTCCTGGCTCAAGCGAAACGAAATAGGAGCGCATATGAGATATGTGCGGCACCGAGAATAATGCGTGTATGTGATACCGTATTCTATTCTCGCGATGAATGTATCAATTGGTTGTATGTGATATAACCTAGTTATCGAATCGAGGATTGATTTGATAAGTCGATACATTGGATACTGGTCGGTCATATGCGATATGACCGGATCATTAAATCAAGTGTTGATTTAATGATTTAATGTATAATTATATATTTGATATATTACTTTGCATTAACTAGTATTGGTTCACTTAAAATGGATTTTCTCACTTGATGTGCACATTGTATATGTGATATATTTTTGTGCACTTGATTGTATCATGTTTGATGATACATGCAAACTTGGGTGTATGTTTGATTTAAACCTTGGTTAAGTAAATGGTTAGGGTTTTTATTTATTCATTTATTTATTTATTTATTTTGGCAAAAAGAGAAATGGTGGCTTGCTTTGTTTTATAGTTGAAGCTTCATGAAGCTTTGAAAAAGTCTACCATTTTTGTTTCATGCTAAACCTAACCATTCACCTAACCTTTGTTTATTCTCTACACTTAACCATGGTTGCTAATATGATAAGAATGACTTATTTTCTATTTTCCAATAGTTCTTATCATATTCTTTATCATCTTCTTCTTCTTCTTCAAGAAGAAAGAAGCTTGCTAACTTCAATGGTGAAATGAGAAAAAGGGTGAGAAATCCAATTCTAAAGTGAACCCACTTCCTATTTATTCATCCTCTACCACTTGCCAAGTAGTATAGGGTGTTTTCTTCACAAGTTTCATGACTTGGTGAAGTTGGAGCTTGATCTTGTGTTGCCTCAACGTAGATCATCTTCGGCATCGAAGTCGACGACCTAGCCCGCCCATTTCTCCGATGAAGCCGAAGCTAGAGTCTGGGATCCGATGATCGCAACGAGGGGACGTCAACATGGAGCTATAGAAGTGGAGGACCAGATCTACAAAGGTTGTATTTCCGTTCACTTAGTACTAAAGCAGTTTAGTAGCTTGGAGTTTCGCCTTTTCTCTAGTTAACGATCTAGTTAGGGTTTCTCGGCACCGGAAATTTTTGAATTTGGCATGGTTGATGCCTTGTGGAACCACCTTACCGTGCCTAGGAACCCTACAAAAAGAAACGTGGATAAGCAATGAATTACCCACGGCCTTCTCTTATCCTAAGTGAGTGCGACGGTCCTAAGAGTCAATTCTAGATTTCTTTTAGTTAATGAGGGTAATGCGGATGCAAGTTTGTGTTTTTTGGGGCTTAGGAAGGGTAATGAACTCCCCACCTAATCTGGATTTGGTCGTGCCCCTTAAATTTCCGTATTAATATGCAAACAACCAAAATTCAAAACACGCACAATTTATTTTGCTTTTTGCGGCGCTGCGATTTATTTGCAAAGAAACCTGCAGCAAATTGTTAATTGGAGAAGATTTTGGAGGAGATAAGAAAGTCAAGAGAGTTACCAAAAATTTTGGAACAGTGATTCTACTGTAGCATCGCGGTTCCGCCGCGGGAGTCTCCTAATGCCGCGGATCCGCTGCGGTTTATCCTCTTCACTGCACAAAAATTTCACAACAGGCTCCTGGTCTCTTACACAGCTCTCTGGAATGCTCTGAAATTTTTTTCCACAGCTCCACAAATTCCAGATTTCCTCGCAACAAATCACAACAACACGTTTAGGGTTTGTGCGAATTTAGATCTAAAAATATAGATGGAATAAAATTTTCAACTCAAATTTCAGAATACGAACAATTAGCGCACTATCCACGGCAACGAGAACATTTGATTGAAACGTTTTCGGATTGTGTAGTTGGAAAAATTGTATAGAAATTACAACCAAAAATATTTTTACCGCAATCAATAACGGTGTCGAATGTAGCGCGTTAGTAAGTGCGGATCGTCCACAGGGAAAGTGTAATCGTTCGTGTATCGATTTAGATGAGTTGAAACTTTAAAGAAAAGAAAACAAACAACAATTCATGATTTGTAAATTGAAGTTCAAGAATTAGGAAAATCTAGTCTATATCAAGAAACGATAAAATCAAGAATTGAGAATTTATGATGATTTCCAAATCAAATATCAAGAATCGAAATGAGGCTCGTAGGAATCAATCGGATCTATAGATGTGATGAAATCTAGCGATTACGTATTCTTATCCATCGATGAATTGATACTAGATCGATGATGATCAACGAGAATTAGGGATTTCTTGTGAAACTAGGGTTTCATCATTTATCTCTTGTTCCTTCGTCGATATCATTCACATTCTAGCCTCTAGTAAATTCAAGAATCGATCGTGGATCCTTAATTTCGAGCGATCACAATCAAGAAAGTATCGCACCGAAACTAGGTCGTCGATTCTTCAATTTACAAGAGTTTACAAACTCGTAGGACTTAAGAATCGTTTTAAGATTTGTTACATCATCATTCTATTGATCGTCTCGACTCCTTTACGAGCGGAGTTTTACTCAAACATCACAACAAGAACCACAACCACAAATTGAGATCGAATCATGATGCAAGAATTTAAAGAAAGCAAGATTAAAGAATTTCACCTTTTATTTATCAACAATTCCGTTACAAATCGCTCAAGAACTACAAGAGGAAGAACTCGATCGTCGATTTGGCTTCGCTCGTTTCCTTGAGTCTCGAATCGGCTTAGATCACTTGCTCGATTGAAGATCGGCTCAGCTCCTAAAAGGTTGAAGGCTTCTCGCTTGAATGGTACTCGGGATCTTGAATTTGGCTTTGGATTTTGGGCCAGGGTTTTGAGGCACAAGTTGTGTCACTCAACTTGTGTTAGAAATGGGGGAGATGAGAGATTAATGAACTAATGAACAACCCAAAACCCTAGATCTAGGTTTCCTTTTATAAGCATCTCAATCTTAGATCTAGAATTCAAATTTCAAATTTCCCTCCAAAATGAACAACATTTCCCTCCAAAATGAACAACTTTTCCCTCCAAAATGAACTACCTCATTTGAATTTTCCCTCCAAAATGAACTACCTCATTTGAATTTTACCTCCAAAATGAGGTTGTTAGAAAGAATCTTCTAGAAGAAGTTTGTTGGAGGGAATATTCTAGAATGAGGTTGTTACAAGGAGGCTTCTAGAAGAAGGTTGTTATAAGGAGGCTTCTAGAAGAAGTTTGTTGGAGGGAATATTCTAGAATGAGGAATATTCTTTGGTAAGGTTGTTAGGCCGAGCCTTCTGGATGAAGCCACGTGGTCATTCTGGAGTCTTCTGGAAGCTGAACCGTTAAAGGGAGACACGTGGAGAAAATTTGGGAAGCTGACGTCACTATACAGTCGTGGATCCGCGGCGGTAATGGATGATTCTATGCATGGAACTTCTGGGATTTTATTGGGCTGACTTTGTGGCACTGTTATGATGTGTGGAATCTTATTTTACTTTCTTGATTTCTGCCAGATCACAAGTCTTGGAATTGGCGTATTTTTATCAGCACTTTTCACAGTTTCGGCTCTTTTCCTGGAATTTCCTGCACAGATTCTCGAGACAAGTGTTGCGCTATACAAGGATGATGCGATGCCACGATAAACAGTCAATTTCCCTAAAAATGCCGGTTTTAGAGTATAACACATGTAATCTTGTATTTTACAACTGTTTTGCTAATATGTGCAATATGCAAACCGAACACCTCTAGATGAATGCAAAAGATAGGGAAATTGATGTGTTAAAAATGCAGTATTTTCGACTGATCAGCGACGTCGGCACTGGCGAGCAAGGACCAGGTGAGTAGATTTATATCTACGGGGAGAAGTCGGGTGGATGGCGTATAGCACCCCTGCAGTCCGTAGTATAGTTCATATATATATGTTTATATAGGTGTTTTATGATACGAGAATGTTTATTCATGATATGATTATGTGTTCATGGATTAGCTTTGGGTTAGTTGCGAAACCCTAGAGTAGTTTTTATACCCACATACGCACACACAGACTTGCATACATTACTTTCTTGTGCGTAGATGGGGATGTGTATATATGTATATACGCGTGGGTATGAGACTATGCATATATACATTCATATACACATGCATGGATGATGATGATAGTACTTGGGATTTGAGATGAGTCGATGAGATTTGATTTGAGGCCGTGAGATCGGTGATATGGCAGGGTTCGTATTTGAGATACGACATGACGTTGTAGTGGGTCCTTGACATAGTGTTTCACACACGTGCATGCATACTTAGGCGGTATCAGTAATGTACTAGACGTAGATCAGTACCCCGATCATGATATTTGATAAAGAGGATACCAGATGAATAGTATGATGAATGCGATATTGACCCGTACCCAGATTTGGGATGCCGTACGACTGATTTACGTACGTGCTATATATTGATGTTTGATCCGCACTCTTGACTTGGGAATATTTGATTATAGATATGGTATCGGATGTGATATTATCGAGGCGGGATCACCGACTAATATAAATATATATACATATGTATCGACTCAGGTGTTAGGCGGTTTCCTTACCTTTAGTTTAGCTTGATAGCTCAGCCCTATAGTTTAGTGTAGTTGTTAGCCTATATAAGTTGTCGTTGTTGTAAGTCTACGGTAGCTCCCCGGCCGTCTACAGACGCCAAATGCGGAACTAAAACTTTTTAACTGGCGCTATCGTATACTTTAACCCGGATCTGCCATTATTGCTAAACTAACAAACTGTAAAGAGTGTAGAAAGGTTATACCGAACGATCCGAGTCCTTCATTCTTTAACCATCATCCCACGCTCCGTTGCGGCTGCTCCGATCTCGTCGATCTCCGATCTGCTCGTCCAGGTGGCACCACGTCAACGATTCTTTAAACGGGCTCCCGCCTCTGACTCGAGGCAACTCGGTCGTCAAGTTTGCCAAAAGAGACGACCAAGATTGATGTAGAGAATGAGTAGAAGACTTTGTCTCGTTCCGTCCAAAGCTATGGACGAACGGTTAATGAAGTTGCCACTCGAATCGGGTGATGGAATGAAATGAGCTGTGAAATTCCATACACCCCAAAATCTATCATAATCGTTTTACCAGATGAAAACTCAAGTGAGAGTGAGAGAGGAGAGGGCCGGCCATATATAGGGAGGAGGAGGGTGAGTGTAGGAGAGGGGGGGTGACCATAAGAAAATATCATGTGTGAACACAAACAAATATCTCTAGTGTGAACACAAACAAATATCTCAAGTATGAACACAAAGTGTGAACACACCAAAAGCAACCAATGAAAATACAACACCATTTAACCTAGTCACCTCATCTAGATGCTTCTAGAAACTTCCACACTCATCTCAAGAAAAGATAAATCCGTCTTTAACCGAATGTTAAAAGACGGCTGATAGAAAACTGGAAACTGGCAACTTCCAAAAGTGATCCCGAAACGAATTTAAGGATAACCCCGTAACTGTATAAATATACCCGCATTTGTATTACGACCGAATACAAATGCAACTGAGACAAAGATATTATATCTACTCAATACAATACTCGGATTCGGCTTAAACCAAAACCGACTAGTATCATCTGCCCGAAAACTGACACGTGCGTAAACGCACGTGCATTTTCCGAACCCTGCCATAAAACCATACGGCCTCTACAACGTTTCACCCGAACTTGGGAAACTGTCTGTGGGGAACTCTAATGACTCGTCAGTACCCTGGCAGTGGGTTTAACCACAAACCGTCAGCGGCACTAGCAATGCGTAATGGCTGCCCATGGACTGACCTCAAGGGAGGCCGATGAGCGAACTCATCCGGAAACCCTACTGAGCCTAACAGTGACAATGTATATACAGTCCGGTCCGTTCGTCTATGAGTATCGCATATCTGCCTAGGGGGCTAGTAACGTCAGACCCCCAATAACAGTATAAGTCGTGTCGGAGTGTAGCCCAATAACACACTGAGATACTACTGGAGTACCTACCAGTAAATCTCCTGCCACGGCCGTGGGCTTTGTGTAATGGCTCTCCTAGACACAGCACGATCTCGCCCCCAATACCGGGAGAGACGAATCCCCTGCCGATCCGCTCACGTGCCTCCATATGGCTCGGGACTGTACCCAAAAACTACCTGTTTGCACGACTCCTTTGAGCCGTGGTAGGGTAGAAATCAAAGCACAGTGGGAACTCACACGAAACAAATGACGACCTCAGGTCGATGAACTAACCTGTTCACATGTCACCAGGGAACTGCTATCTGACGATATGTATAATACCAACTAGCAGGTTCCCGGCGAGTCCTGTCCGGTGTACTCATAACCCAATGAGCACCTGTATACATCTTAGGTGATCCAACTGACACCAGTGGCTTGTGAGACCGGCCACCGCCCATCGTCGGGGTCTCGACTGTAAACACTAGTCTACTCCGGAGTATCGATGCCCTGTCTCGAAACTCCCACGACTAGGGACCACAATTAAGGATATGCTGATAAACTAACCAACTCTCACGTATATGATCGCCATCATACTGTTGGTAGTAAAGCAAGATCCTAAGGGCTCTATCAAAGTGTAACATGTAATCAGTCACCTGAACATGTACACGACTGATAAAGGCAAACCAGATAGCATACTATCATCTTGAGTAAGACTGTCCTACCGGTATAGGTCCTCCGCAATCATTGCAATCACGTACCTACGATCCAATAATTGACTATGAGGGCACTATCACCAACAATCTCCCACTTGCACTCAAGGCTAATTATTGCGATGTCGACTACTCACAGCCCGTGTGAAACCGAACACCCAACTCCTCAACTAATCAGTTTCACAAAGCCCGTTTGTAAAACTATTGTGTTCGAGAAATAGCCTCAGTGAGTGGATTCGCCTAGATGTTTCTTTCTGTGTCTCTCTTAATCTCAAGTTCGCGGAGAAAGCCATCTCCCGAATCGAGTAATACCTGTCTTAGAATATGTCTGGATATCTGATGGGACCTAGTTCATAAATGAACTCTAAATCCAAACTTCTTAGACTGTATCGATCACTGAACCTAATCAGTATCCGGCACCATGCCTCCCACAGTATCCTCTTGGACCACCTGTCCATATTACTGTCCCTCATCAGAAGGAAAACTATAACTCTGACAATCTCTCTGTCAACCATGTCACCTTTGATGTCAACCATGTCACCTTTGAAGCCTGGAATGATAACCGTCTCCCGAAAGAGGCTGCCGTCATCAAATCCGTAGAACATGTACTTATGTTCTAAAACTGCTTCCTTATGTTTCTCCAGGATTGGATTAATACAAACTTATTGCATCTAGTGCAAAAACAATATTTGGTGTGGTACTTGACATCTCATGATTGACTCAATTGCCTAAGCAAGTGATCTGCCAATCATGCACATCCCTCTCCCCTTTAGTCTGTAAGACACCTTTAGAGAGGGTGACTCCATTCCCTGCAGGTACACCACCATGCCAGGAGTCATCTTATTCTAAAAACCATTAGAATACTGTCAAAGTACCCACATTGGGAAACTACCCAAATCCAGATCTAAAACCATAGATCTAAAAACCAGAATGTCAAATATTATATCCATATCCTGTCTGGAGAAACAACTGTGTGACGACCACAGTACAACCGATCGTAGTATGGGAATTTTACTTCCTACTCTGTGTATGTCATCCAGATACCATGACATCACACCCTACTACCTTCTTAACAGATCCATCCCCTATTCTGATTGAAGTCAAACCCATGACTGTCACATCAAAATTAGATGATCTATCTCCGCTATAACTGCTCAAGTCTATAAATAGATATAGGCATCTTGCCCACTATGCTTCCGCTGCTCCCACTGACTACGACAACCCTCCTACCGGGTCTCATAGCCTGGAACAACAGTAGTGTCAAGTCTGGGTAGATAAGAACCTCCCTGTCACCGTCCTTGAGACTACCGAAGTACCTCTCGGGTGTCTGAGGTTACCCACCGTATCTGCGGAGTGGCTAATGGAATGTCAAACCTGATTGAATATATAGGTCCTATTAAATTTTCCGTAATCGTTTGCGGTTCTGGAATCACTTCCAGTTCTACCATACTCCCACTACTGTTTTCTGAAAAAGTCCATTTTACTAAAACTGTGGCGAGTCAAAAAAAATATCACTATTGATCTTCCAAATGGTAGAATATCAACCCTCGTCATAGCCAGGGTCAACCCACAAGCAGCCATTACAGAAACGTGCCCTGAGTTATCCAGAGTCTGGTTTTAAGCATAAGCTGGACAACTCCCCATACCTTAACATCTTATAAGGTATGATCCATTCTATATCCAATATAGAAACTTTGGCACTTAATTTAATTGGAACCAGATTCAAATCATGCAGCTGTCTCCAGTGCATATCAACTTAATGGAAAGAGGCTAATCAACATTACTCAACTTAGGAATCCATCCAATTATGAGTAACCTGAAAGAGAAACAAGTTTCTCAAAACCATTACTATCATCTGAATACCAATCACAAGAATCTACATCTTCGATCTCTTTGAAGAATCCCGATACTTGTGATACCTGGTTCTCTACTTTATTCTTATACCCACAACTTCTCAAAACTTAGACCTTGTATTTCTACGAAACACTTGTCTAAATACTAGAGAAGTTATAAGTAAACAGAACATAGTACGAGGACCTACCCCTTTGTCCTGATGGACACTTGGACAACATACAATACTCTGTATAAGTCCGCTGAGTTTGAACAACTCATAACCTGTGCGTCGTAGGTTGAAAACTGTACCCTGGCGATTTCCTCAAATATCACCAATTGCAACGAATTCCGATATAATGAGGATAATTACCTAATTCCCAATAACTTACTCCCACTCATCATCTGTAAAACCATACAGATACGAGAATGAAACCTGGTAAATACATACCCTTGGAGTAAGTATCTAATCGGGAAAACAGTTTTCCTTTAACAATGCACTGAAACATGAAAATGTTTCGTAGGGGAATGCTTGTATTCATAGTAATGCCTCTTCCATTATCCAATTCATGACTATAACCGTATATCTCTTTGCCATCTCTCCAAATCCCTTTATTTGTCTTTAGTCGTTACCTTCTGTACACCATCGTTAGGCTAAATGGTTTTCTTCCTTCCCTACCGTTCGGCACCAGCCTATGGTTTGGAAAAAGACTATCCAGTAAGCATAATAGGTGTACCCTCCTAAACCAAGGAGTACTCATATCTTGAGAGAAGGTGATGATAAAAGATGACTGAATAATACCTTATTCCTTTAAAGGTGAAATAGGAGTGGCGATGAAGTACGCGGTTTTGGTCGTGAATGATATCAGTCGCAATTTACTTTGCCCTCTTTCTAATCTCTTTATTTTGTCTTTACATATTACCTTCTACACACCCTACTTAGGCTAATTGGTTTTCTTCATTCCCTACCTTTCAGCACCTGCCTATGGTTTGGAATAAGACTATCCAATAAGCGTAATAGGTGTACTCTCCTAAACCGAGGAGCCCTCGCAACCTGAGAGAAGGTGATAATAAAAGACAACTGAATAAACCAATTCTATTTCTCCTGAACCTGGATCCATCCTCGAAGAAGTCCCTTCGAGTTCGTATATAACCATACGATGGATCTATCCAATGGAAGTGGATATCCGTAGTAATACGGGTGTTCTGAGAAATTCAAAGGGTAAAAGAAGGAGTGGCAATGACTTATGCAACATAGACAATCCAAAAGCCAGTATTTTAAGAAGGTTCGGTCAACTTGGTCACTGAGTCATAGTCTAGGGTCGGTCAAAGGTCGCTGCCAAAGAGAGAGAGAAAAGAAACACTCTGCGTGCACTCTAACCTAGATCAGAATGGTTATCACTTTATCTAATCCGGAAACCTCCCACAGTCTTGTCAAATTCTCCTCCAAACCTAAAAGAAGAATCAATCGGGATCACCCGAAGAGTAAACCAACTCATCAGTGGGAATCGGGATCCAACTCTCATCGCATGATAACGTGATGGAATGCATCCACGTTACTCATACTCCAGAAGGTATGCGCATACTTGGCAAGTTTCAGTTTCTTTAGGAACTCCCGATATGATTTTTGCCCCATGCTCTTATAACCTTAGCTTTGGTCAAAATGTCATAAGTCACATGTCAAGTTCTACCCGTCACTATCTTGTCAATTTGAACCCACCCGTACATGTCCCTGGCTTTGGCCAAATGGCAGAACGACTGTCCTAAACCAACTCATCTATCTATGCAACAAATGAATACCCAGCAGCTACCAAAACTATGCCTTAACTTTGGCTAAAATGCATAGCTTGAATACTACTGAATACCCAAAAGAAGTGACGGAGGGCTACGGCTGGTTTTTGGCGAAAAACCTTTAACGTAACGAACTTGATATCGCTGAAGGAACCCGATAGCTTTTTTTAAAATATAGTGGCGAAAACCTTTTGCTAAAGAGGTCACTCCCGGTGAAGGGATCTCGGCTCTTTCCTCGTGGAATGAGGTGCAGGATATTCCACTGAATACCGCGATGCAAAACAACTTGTAATCGACTATAGTGAAGTTATTACCCTGACGCAAACTTTTGCCCAAGGGGGCAGTCCCGGTGAAGGGATATCGGCCCTTGCCCCGTCGAATGAGGTGCATGATATTCCACTGAATACCGCTATGCATAACAAAAGGAAACGTCTTTGCAATAACACTTTTTAAATTGTTCCAACAACTGCCAAATAGGTTTGCTTTCCTTTGCATTGATCAGAATCAACGCAGTCCCATCAATCAATCACACCAGAAAAGAACGAAAATAAAATGTACGTATATGCCATCTGCATTCGTCACTGGGTCCCGTCATCACCCGTTAGGTTACTTAACTAACGACAGAGCGGGGACTGGACTAGCACGGGTGAAAAACATATACAACATCTAATAGTATATAAACCAATATACAATAATCGCTTCAGGCGTGATAATATGCAACATTACAGAAAAGTAATAAGCATCACAGAACAATACAGATAATCTGGGATCCCCGGGTTTCACAGAGCCGCTGCTGAAACCCGACGTTCCCCTGTCGTGTGGATAGCCTGTGCAATGAAACCTAGACTCCTACGGGTGCGGCAAGTTACCCGCTAAAACCTGAAGCGAGGCAGCCCCCTACAGCAAAGTGAATGGACCACCCATCACTTCACGGAATCCGGTAATCTTGGGCACCCCTCCTTGGGTCAACCTGTACCCCCTACGAGTGCGGCGAATAGTCTGCCAATTCTAGAGTGAGGCCCCTCTGCCTCTCAAAGCCATGAGATGCGGATCCGTTGCCTTCCAGAACCCGGCTATCCGTGCACTCCGTCGCGGGGCAAACTAGTACAGTAATGAATAATAGTACAACAGGTACATCGACCGCAACCTGGTCGTGCCCCAAAAGAATATTATACAACAGGCAGTGACGGCAGTCCACAAGTTGGACGCTCGCCCCGCAATATCAAATGTACAAATAAATTCAAACTGCACTACCATTGCACACTGCTATCCACCACGACAAATCCGCAACATCACAGCACAACACAGAACATCAACGCGAATGTCACGTTCGCAAATCCGTCTAAAAGAACTATAGCAATCAGACGCGGTTTACCGATCAAATGACATTCCCAGTCGGAGATATAATGTAAGCACTGTAAACTAACATGTTTAAATTTTGATCGACAAAATATCACAAAGTGGGCCCTACGAACAACTGGTGAACAGTAACAAAATCTGGGCCCAAAAGATATGTACCAAAACCCCCAATTTCCATAGAAGAATACACTGTGCAAGTTTGGGGGCATGATCACTCAGAACGGCCGCGGATGCGCGGCCAAACCATGGGTTTGGCCGCGATTCCGCGGCAGTCTTGTCGATTCATGAGCCTAAATTTGTACGGTGTTCTTATAAAACCCTGCACAGTTCTCTGAGATATGTAGAATAATTTTAGGACATCATTTAAAATCGACAGAAACTGTGAAGCTTGAAAATTGTGTTTTTTGATATCCGGTTCGATCGATGTTTTAAATGCGTTAGCACAAGTTAGTATAGCAAAATGGTGAGGCTCTGATACCACTGTAAGTCTACGGTAGCGCCCCGGCCGTCTACAGATGCCAAATGCGGAACTAAAACTTTTTAACTGGCGCTATCGTATACTTTAACCCGGATCTGCCATTATTGCTAAACTAACAAACTGTAAAGAGTGTAGAAAGGTTATACCGAACGATCCGAGTCCTTCGTTCTTTAACCATCATCCCACGCTCCGTTGCGGCTGCTCCGATCTCGTCGATCTCCGATCTGCTCGTCCAGGTGGCACCACGTCAACGATTCTTTAAACGGGCTCCCGCCTCTGACTCGAGGCAACTCGGTCGTCAAGTTTGCCAAAAGAGACGACCAAGATTGATGTAGAGAATGAGTAGAAGACTTTGTCTCGTTCCGTCCAAAGCTATGGACGAACGGTTAATGAAGTTGCCACTCGAATCGGGTGATGGAATGAAATGAGCTGTGAAATTCCATACACCCCAAAATCTATCATAATCTTTTTACCAGATGAAAACTCAAGTGAGAGTGAGAGAGGAGAGGGCCGGCCATATATAGGGAGGAGGAGGGTGAGTGTAGGAGAGGGGGGGTGACCACAAGAAAATATCATGTGTGAACACAAACAAATATCTCTAGTGTGAACACAAACAAATATCTCAAGTGTGAACACAAAGTGTGAACACACCAAAAGCAACCAATGAAAATACAACACCATTTAACCTAGTCACCTCATCTATATGCTTCTAGAAACTTCTACACTCATCTCAAGAAAAGATAAATCCGTCTTTAACCGAATGTTAAAAGACGGCTGATAGAAAACTGGAAACTGACAACTTCCAAAAGTGACCCCGAAATGAATTTCAGGATAACCCCGTAACTGTATAAATATACCCGCATTTGTATTACGACCGAATACAAATGTAACTGAGACAAAGATATTATATCTACTCAATACAATACTCGGATTCGGCTTAAACCAAAACCGACCAGTATCATCTGCCCGAAAACTGACACGTACGTAAACGCACGTGCATTTTCCAAACCCTGCCATAAAACCATACGGTCTCTACAACGTTTCGCCCGAACTTGGGAAACTGTCTGTGGGGAACTCTAATGATTCGTCAGTACCCTGGCAGTGGGTTTAACCACAAACCGTCAGCGGCACTAGCAATGCGTAACGGCTGCCCATGGACTGACCTCAAGGGAGGCCGATGAGCGAACTCATCCGGAAACCATACTGAGCCTAACAGTGACAATGTATATACATTCCGGTCCGTTCGTCTATGAGTATCGCATATCTTCCTAGGGGGCTAGTAACGTCAGACCCCCAATAGCAGTATAAGTCATGTCGGAGTGTAGCCCAATAACACCCTGAGATACTACTGGAGTACCTACCAGTAAATCTCATGCCACGGCCGTGGGCTTTGTGTAATGGCTCTCCTAGACACAACACGATCTCGCCCCCAATACCGGGAGAGACGAATCCCCTGCCGATCCGCTCACGTGCCTCCATATGGCTCGGGACTGTACCCAAAAACTACCTGTTTGCACGACTCCTTCGAGCCGTGGTAGGGTAGAAATCAAAGCACAGTGGGAACTCACACGAGACAAATGACGAACTCAGGTCGATGAACTAACCTGTACACATGTCACCAGGGAACTGCTATCTGACGATATGTATAATACCAACTAGCAGGTTCCCGGCGAGTCCTGTCCGGTGTACTCATAACCCAATGAGCACCTGTATACATCTTAGGTGATCCAACTGACACCAGTGGCTTGTGAGACCGGCCATCGCCCCTCGTCGGGGTCTCGACTGTATACACTAGTCTACTCCGGAGTATCGATGCCCTGTCTCGAAACTCCCACGACTAGGGACCACAATTAAGGATATGCTGATAAACTACCCAACTCTCACGTATATGATCGCCATCATACTGTTGGTAGTAAAGCAAGATCCTAAGGGCTCTATCAAAGTGTAACATGTAATCAGTCACCTGAACATGTACACGACTGATAAAGGCAAACCAGATAGCATACTATCATCTTGAGTAAGACTGTCGTACCGGTATAGGTCCTCCGTAATCATTGCAATCACGTACCTGCGATCCAATAATTGACTATGAGGGCACTATCACCAACAGTTGTGTCTAGTATTCAGCTCCCGCTCATTATTGATGTTCTCTCCGCATCGCATACTTATATTATAATTTCTTATTGCATTGTTGATATCATACTATTAGGACACCAGCACCATTATCGATGACGTATACTTACTTGCCGGCTCACACACATCTTCATCGGTAATTGCCATGTCACGTACACCTTAGAAAATATTATTGCTTGACTTAGCTTGTTAGTTAGTAATTTGACATGATATTAGTGTACCTGGCTTATATGCCAGCTTAACATTGTAGTTATTACTTGTCACTTCATGCATACTGTTATTCATTGTTATACCGCATTCATGGATTCTTATGCCTATATTCATGGTTTTACATGCTATTGATGATTTGGATTCGAATTTCCATGAGATTTTCTGGATTTGGGGGGGGGAACCGCAAAACTTATACAAACTGCTTTATCTCTTTTTAAATAAAAAGTGCGGTTTTTCCCATGATGTATGAGTCGTCCACCATGAGTTTGCTGATGGATTTCGAGACCCGATTCGAGGAGTGGAGGAACCGTTTCGGGTATATGGTGGGCCCGGTGCGGTACCCCGGGGCAAGAGGATCGTGTTGTTGACGTTGAGCCTGGTAGGGGAGCACTACCGACCGGTGATTTTACCCGACGCGTCGGATATCCGGAGGATACCGTCGTGGTCTTGAGATGGATGGTAGGGGCCGGTCTGGACTGACGGCGCCCTAGATATTGTGATTGAGACATTGAGATTTTGAGGTATTGAGGTACAGAGATTGTGACACAGAGATATCGAGATATTTGGACACTTGTTTTGTGTCGATGCTGGGCACTGTTTTATGCTAATTTCATTTATGGTACCTCATTTTTAAAATACAGAAATCTCACTGATTTATGAAAGCAGTTTTATTCAGTACATGCATTCTGTTTCATGCAATCATACATCATCCATACGATATATTGCTACCTGAGGCACAGACACGGGCACATGGGATTACACTCTGGTTAGATATTTACCCTAATCATTGTTATAGGCTGCATGTTATATATATTTGAGGATATATTATGATCGTTGACCTAGGTTTGCGTTTTTCATGCGGTTTCTGTTCGTAGATGTTTTTCTACTAACGAGTTGGCAACTCACCCCCGTTGTGCCACAGTTCCTTGCAGGTTTTGCCGTACAGGTTTCATTACGGCTTTGCTGGCACTGCTTCTTTCTGGTGACTTGCTAGTAGGTGGGTTTATTTGTAACGTACCCATCATTATATATTTTATATTATTATTCAGTTGTATCTAGAAGTTCCATCAACCAAACATGTATTTATTTTGAGATAGAGACCAGTGATGTTATTCTTTCGACCTTAGAGTCGCGCGTTGTATTTCTATAGATTTCTTGCTATTTTGAGTTTCCTTTGTAGGGTTGCTAGGCATGCGCAAAAGGGTCTATGAGGCATCAACTATGCCTGATTAAAATTTTAGTCGTGCCGAACAACTCTAATACGGATCTTTAAACTAGGGTTTAGGCGAAAACTAGCAAGGTAACAACTTTAACTACAAGTGAATGGGAATACAACCTTTGTAGATCCGGTCCTTCACTTATAAAGCTCCGTGTTGACGTCCCTTCGCTGCGATCATCAGGATCCCGAACCCTAGCGTTGGTTTCATCGGAGAAAAGAGCGGGCTAGGTCGTTGACTTCGAGGCCAAAGATGATCTACGTCGGGGAGACTCAAACTCAAGCTATTCCTTCACTTGGTCAAAAACTTTGTGAAGAGAACACCCTATACTATATGGAAAGTAGTAGTGGATGAAGAAATAGGAAGTGGGCTCACTTTAGAATTGTTTTTCTCACACTTTTTCTCATGGCACCATTGGAGCTAGCAAGCTTTTTGATGGAGCTTGATGAAGAAGAAGAAGAAAGAATAATGAATTATCTCTTCCAAAAGAAAGCTTATTTATTTAATTATGGCACCATGGTTGAGTTAAGACCTCATGCTTAACTCATGTAGAGAATTGATCAAGTCATTAGGTTAAGGGTTAGGTTAAAGAATTATCAAGAGAAATGACAAAAGAGTGGACTTTGTCAAAGTTTCTCCAAGCTTCTTCAAGCTTGACAACTTTGACCAAGTTTAATTCTTTTGTTAAATCTTAAGATAAAACAATAACTCTAATCTTAAACCTAATCTTGGTATAAGTCTCATACACACATCTTGTATGTATCATCAAACATAATACAAACATATGTACACAAATATATATCATATATACACTTATGCACAAACTAGTGAGAAAACAAATCTTAAGTGAGCTAATACTAGTTAATGTAAAGTAATATATCAAATATATAATTATACATTAAATCATTAAATCAACACTTGATTTAACGATCCGGTCATATTGCATATAACCGACTAATATCGAGTGAATCAATGTACCGAATCAACACTTGATTCGGTAACTCGGCTATATCTCATATAACCGTCCAATGGTACAAATTGCGAGAATAGAATACAGTATCACATACTGGTATTATTCTCGGTCCCGCACATATCTCATATGAGCTCCTATTTCATTTCGCTTGAGCCAGGAAACCCCTGTGTAGGACTCTAAAGACTCGTCAATACGCCGGCAGTAGGTAATGATCATATCAAACACCCACAAGCCGCAAGCGGTCTGCTAAACGTAACGGCCACCCGGGTATCAGAAGATCAACGAGCAAGCCTGCTCACACTCCTGTGAATCCAACCATTAACACTACCGTACAGTCCGGTCTCGTCGTCTGATATGTTGCATATCTCGCCTAGGGGTGGTAAACGTCAGACCCCAATAGCTCGATAAGTCGTGTCGATATGAGGTCTATAACAGTTCGAGAAACCACTGGTAGCACTTACCAGTAAATTGTTAGTTATATGTATGCCCTAGAGGCCATTACTATACATAGGATGTATATTGTAGTGGATGCTGGGACATATATAGTGAGGACTTTCTTGCTCGACATGATAGTATGCTATCTGGTTGAACTTTACCTTAACGTGTACACTGATTGTCTCTCTATTACATGTTGGTAAAGCCCTTAGGATGTGTACTTGACTACCTGGACTATGATGCGGATCATACTAGTGGGGACATGGTAGTCCATAAGTACATCCTTGAAAGTCCCTAGTCGTGGGTGTATCGAGATGGGGCATCGATATACCAGAGTAGACTAGCGTATAACTTCTCGACCCATACAGATAGGCGATGGATGATCCCATATCCATTGGTGTTTGACATCAGAGATGATATACGGGTGCTCAGTAGAGACTGGGTACACTGGACGGACTCGCCGAGAACTTCCAGATGGTATTATACCTTACGTCAGATGGCAGTTCTCTGGTGACACTGGTACAGAGTAGTCTGTTGACCCGAGATCGTCATAGAGTCTTGTGTGGTTCCCACTGTGCTTTGATTTCCATCTTACCACGTCCAAGAGGGCGTGCAAAACGGTGGTTTTTGGGTACAGTCCCGAGTCACATGGAGGCAATGAGCGATAGGAGGGGATTCGTCTCTCCCGGTATAGGGGGTTGATGTTGCGCTGTGTTCGATTGGCTATAACAGGAAATCCCTGGCCAGGGTTGCTGAGATTTACCGGTAAGTGTTACCAGTAGTTTCTCGAATTGTTATAGACCTCATATCGACACGACTTATCAAGCTATTGGGGTCTGACGTTTACCACCCCTAGGCAAGATATGCGATATATCAGACGATCAGACCGGACTGTACGGTAGTGTTACTGGTTGGATTCACTGGAGTGTGAGCGGGCTTGCTCGTCGATCTTCAGATCGCTCAATACCTGGGTGGCCGTTACGTTTAGCAGACCGCTTGCGGCTTGTGGATGTTTGATATGATCATCATCTGTTGCCGGCGTATTGACGAGTCTTTAGAGTCCTACACAGAGGTTTCCTGGCTCAAGCGAAACGAAATAGGAGCGCATATGAGATATGTGCGGGACCGAGAATAATGCATGTATGTGATACCGTATTTCATTCTCGCGAAGAATGTGTCGATTAGTTGTATGCGATATAACACAGTTATCGAATCAAGGATTGATTCGATAAATCGATACATTGAATACTAGTCGGTTATATGCGATATGACCGGATCATTGAATCAAGTGTTGATTTATTGATTTAATGTATAATTATATATTTGATATATTACTTTGCATTAACTAGTATTGGTTCACTTTAAATGGATTTTCTCGCTCGGATGTGCGCATTATATATGTGATATGATTTTGTGCACATGCTTGTATCATGTTTGATGGTGCATGTATAATTGGTTAAGTATAAAGAATTAAACCTTGGTTAATGAAATGGTTAGGGTTTTTTTATTTGCTTATTCATTTTATTCATTTATTTATTCTTTTGAAAAAGAAAAGGAAATGATAAAATGGTGGCATTCTTTGTTCTTTCATGAAGCTTCATGAATACTTTGACTTTGTGACCACTTTGTCTCATCCTTAACCCTAACCATTCCACTTAACCCTAATTAATTCTCTACACCTAACCATGGTTCTATTATGATAAGAATTCATTATTCTTTTCATTTTAGAATTAACTTATGATATTCATTCATTCATCTTCTTCTTCTTCTTCATCTTCAAAGAAGAAAGCTTGCTTCATCAATGGTGATCGATGAAAAAGAGTGAGAAATCCAATTCTAAAGTGAACCCACTTCCTATTTCTTCATCCTCTACCTCTTGCCAAGTAGTAGAGTGTGTTTCCTTCACAAGTTTTCTAGACTTGGTGAAGTTGGAGCTTGATCTTGCGATGCCTCGACGTAGATCATCTTCGGCACGTCGTCGATGACCTAGCCCGCTCTTTCTCCGATGAAGCCGACGCTAGAGCCCGGGACTTGCATTTGGACAGCGGAGAGGACTTCATCACGGAGCCGTGGAGGTGGAGGAACGGATCTACAAAGGTTGTATTTCCGTAATCTTAGTTAAGTGTTAACTAGTTTGTTTTTCGCCTAGAAATCTAGCCAACGATCCGTATTCTAGGGTTTCTCGGCACCGTTAAAATTTGAAATTGGCATGGTTGTGTTAGTTATATGTATGCCCTAGAGGCCATTACTGTACATATGATGTATATTGTAGTGGATGCTAGGACGTATATAGGGAGGACTTTCTTGCTCGACATGATAGTATGCTATCTGGATACTCTTTACCTTAACGTGTACACTGATTGTCTCTCTGTTACGTGTTGGTAAAGCCCTTAGGATGTGTACTTGACTACCTGGACTATGATGCGGATCATACTAGTGGGGACATGGTAGTCCATAAGTACATCCTTCAAAGTCCCTAGTCGTTGGTGTATCGAGACGGGGCATCGATATACCAGAGTAGACTGGCGTATACCTTCTCGACCCATACAGATGGGCGATGGATGATCCCATATCCATTGGTGTTTGACATCAGAGATGATATACGGGTGCTCAGTTGAGACTGGGTACACTGACGGACTCGCCGAGAACTCCCAGATGGTATTATACCTCACGTCAGATGGCAGTTCTCTGGTGACACTGGTACAGAGTAGTCTGTTGACCCGAGATCGTCATAGAGTCTTGTGTGGTTCCCACTGTGCTTTGATTTCCATCTTACCACGTCCAAGAGGCCGTGCAAAACGGTGGTTTTTGGGTACAGTCCCGAGTCACATGGAGGCAATGAGCGATAGGAGGGGATTCATCTCTCCCGGTATAGGGGGTTGATGTTGCGCTGTGTTCGATTGGCTATAACAGGAAATCCCTGGCCAGGGTTGCTGAGATTTACTGGTAAGTGTTACCAGTAGTTTCTCGAATTGTTATAGACCTCATATCGACACGACTTATCGAGCTATTGGGGTCTGACGTTTACCACCCCTAGGCGAGATATGCGACATATCAGACGATCAGACCGGACTGTACGGTAGTGTTACTGGTTGGATTCACTGGAGTGTGAGCGGGCTTGCTCGTCGATCTTCAGATCGCTCAATACCCGGGTGGCCGTTACGTTTGGCAGACCGCTTGCGGCTTGTGGGTGTTTGATATGATCATCATCTGCTGCCGGCGTATTGACGAGTCTTTAGAGTCCTACACAGAGGTTTCCTGGCTCAAGCGAAACGAAATAGGAGCGCATATGAGATATGTGCGGGACCGAGAATAATGCGTGTATGTGATACCGTATTTCATTCTCGCGATGAATGTGTCGATTAGTTGTATGCGATATAACCTAGTTATCGAATCAAGGGTTGATTCGATAAGCCGATACATTGGATACTAGTCGGTTATATGCAATATAACCGGATCGTTAAATCAATTGTTGATTTAATGATTTAATGTATAATTATATATTTGATATATTACTTTGCATTAACTAGTATCGGTTTGCTTAAGATGGATTTTCTCACTCGCATGTGCACATTGTATATGTGATATATTTTGTGCACTTGTATGTATCATGTTTGATGATGCATGCTAACTTGTGTTTTGTGTAAAGTTTAAACCATGGTTATACAATGGTTAGGGTTTTCATTTTCATATCTATTTATTTATTTATTTATTCATTTTGGAAAAAGGTAAGCATAATGCAAAATGGTGGGTTTCTTTGTATTCTAGTTGAAGCTTCATGAAGCTTTGACCTAAGTGACCATTTTGTCTCATGCTTAACCCTAACCATTCCCACTAACCATGATTCATTCTCTACACTTGACCATGGTTCATTAGATGATAAGTATTATGATTATTTTCATTTTTACTTAATACTTATGATATATTTCTTTCTTCTTCTTCTTCATGAGCAAGGAAGAAAAAGCTTTCTTCATCAATGGTGATTGATGAAAATGAGTGAGAAATCCAATTCTAAAGTCTACCCACTTCCTATTTCTTCATCCTCTACCTCTTGCCAAGTAGTAGAGTGTGTTTTCTTCACAAGTTTCATGACTTGGTGAAGTGAGAGCTTGATCTTGCGATGCTTCGACGTAGATCATCTTCGGCATGGACATCGACGACCTAGCTCGCCTATTCTCCGATGAAGCCGACGCTAGAGCCCGGGATTTATTTTGGACAGCGAGGGGACTTCATTGCGGAGCTATGGAGGTGGAGCACCGGATCTACAAAGGTTGTATTTCCGTATTCTCTTAGTTAAGTGTTAATTAGTTTACTTTTAGCCTAGATTTCTAGCCAACGATCCGTATTAGGGTTTCTCGGCACCTAGATTTTTTGAAATTGGCATGGTTGATGCCTTGTGAGACCTCCTTGGAGTGCCTAGGAACCCTACAGTGGAATCAGAGCCTAGCTAGAGCCTTAGGCGAAGTCTAGACGGAATTTGAAGTCCGAACGAACCCGAAAACCCATTTCAAAATTGCTCTCTGTCCTTTTTCCAAAAACTGGGATTTTTCCAAATTAAAAATTGCTAAAAAATTCCGCAGGGAAATATGAGAATTACGGCGCAAAAATTTATTCATGAACAGTGTAAACGGCGGCGGAACCGCGGCAGAAGCCTGGCATCTGCGGCGGTTCCGCGGCAACAAGGTGACGTCATCCTCCCCTTTTTGCACAGTAATTCATTTTGTCAGATGCTGAGTTTTCTGGGAATTTTTAAAATTTATTCAAGAGTTGAATTTTTTGGAGTTGTTTTGGGGATTCGGTGTTTCGATCGGGGTATCAAATTTTGTCTATTTGGCTTTCCGGATAAATTTTAGAATATGTTAAAAAGTTCGACTGGATATAAATACCCAATTTTTCCCCTGTCGGGAAATTTCCAAGTGTTGGATTTTTCCGTAGTTTAACGACGTTCTAAGTAGTGCAAGTAACTCGATGGACCCTCTAGAAGACAACAAACCTTAACTCGATTATGTGACCGTCTTGAACTGCCTTTTGAACCTTCGGGTTTGGGGCAGTACGGCGTGCCACATGTGAGGCGTTGGCTTGACCCTTCTACGGCTGGACCGTTGGTACTGAAGCACGAACTGAATGTTGTTAGACTTATTTCATGTGTTGGATTGTATCGGGAAAACTTGGGTGTTCGATTGTTCGATCGGAAAGTTTAACATTTTCTGTTTATCTGGAATGTGATACAACAATTGGAATTCACAAGAGTTATGAGATAACTGAATGAATACTATAAACATAGCAGTTTAGTCTCACTTGATCCGTTGCCACGGAATTTTGATGTGATCAAAAGTCTGTCGCAATCACGTAGCGTACGCGGATACTCACCGGGTAAACTTAATAGACAGCCTCACTCCATAGCCCCAACCAAGTGACTGTAGGAGAACCCCGTCGCCGAAAGCATCCGTTCGGGTGCTCGCGGCAGCGGTGTTCCGCCTTGGTGCACTTCATCGCCGGTATCGGGGGTGCGGCCGTCTACTGAAGTTTGCGACGAGCATTCGATCAGGATGTCGGGAATCTTGTTGAATTGCCCGACTTGATATTGAAAAGAGTTTTCGATAATGAGACTAAAATGCAAGGTTTATAATTGTTAGGCATGCGATGTCTAAGGAATTCATTTGGTCAGACATGCGATGTCTGAGGTGGTTGCGGATTCCAACTGTTGTAGTTTTACACTTTCTTTTCTGTGACCGTAAGTGTAATATGTGATATCGCCGGTTTCGTTGCTATATGTCAACGACAATTGGGATACGCATGTTTACTTACGTTGATGACATGTGATGTTATGTGTTGCTGGATATGTTATATTGGATCGTCGTGTTTGAATAGCCGGGGTTTTTTATGTGAGATGAGTGTTTTTCATTTTCATTCATGTAAAAAACTTGTATGTAATATTCTTTTATTGGGGCACTTCCAGGTTGCGGAAGTTGTCGCCGTTTGTATATTATTTACTTTTCCGCACTAGGATAGACCCAAGGAGGAGGGCACAAGTATCCGGGTTCTGGAGTCCAGTGGGAGACCAACTCGAAAAGTCGAGTCCGGGTCTCCTAACTCTAGAATTGGTAGGGTTGCTTGCCGCTCTCGTAGGGGTCTAGGGGTGTGGGTTTGGCTATTCATCACGACCGTGGAATCCGTGTTTTATACTGGCTCGTATTGAAAACACGGACGTCCTAGTATATCCAATATTTCATATATTTCTTCTGCTGCGATATCTGTGATGTGATCATGTGATGTTCTGTGATAGATACAGTATATAGTATATATGATATATTATATAGACGTTACTTATGTTTTACACCCGCGCTAGCCCTGCCCCGCTCTGCCGTTAGTTACCTAACCTAACGGTGCACGAGGGGACATCGAGGCGAATACGGATGGCATAAGTGTACGTCGTATTTATCTGTGATGTTTAGGTATTTAAATGATGGGACTTCATTAATGTGATTAATGAAATAAAAGAAACCTAAGATGTTGTAGAATCGAATTTCAAAATAAAACAGGTAGCTACAGTTCTTGCTTTGCACAGCGGTATATATGATATATCCTGCACCTTATTCGATGAGGAAAGGACCGAGATCCCTTCACCGGGAGTGACTCCTTTAGCAATAACTTGTAGATGCTACACACTCGGTTTGTCTTTTGATTGCTTTTAAGTGTTTTTGCTTTGCACAGTGATAAATATGATATATCCCGCACCTCATTCGACGAGGAAAGGACCGACGATCCCTTCACCGGGAGTGACTCCTTTAGCAAAACTAGAAAAGCCTTAAAAACACTCCTTTTCAAAATTCATTCGATCCTACAACGATATCAAGTTCATTACGCAATAGGTTTTCATAAAAACCTGTCGTAGCCCTCCGTCATTTCAGATAAGTAGTAGTTAGTATTCGTGCTGCGTTTGTTGGCCTTTGTCAAGGCGCAGTGTGCGGTAGCTAACTGGTGCTTATCTGCTTATGCATATGATGCAGATTGAGTTAGGGTAGTCGTGCGACCTTGTTGGCCTTTGTCAAGGGCCGTGCGGGTGGGTTTAATTCAATCAGGAAATGACGGGTTGAACTTGACTAGCATCCTATGGTTTGTTGGCCTTTGTCAAGGTCATAGGAGGTTAGGGGCAAAATATTATCGGGAATTTCAAGTGTTGAAATTTGCAATGAGATTGCATACCTTCTATGAGATAGTTGGATCCCGATACCCGCTGCGAGTAAGAGTTACTCCTGGGAGAGTTTTATACATTACAATTAGCCGATCAAGTAGGTGTCTAGAAAGGTGTTTACGAGGTTACGCCTCTAGGAAAACGAGGTTTACATTAATTAGGTTCGTGCGAAAGCACGGGGGACCTCCCTCAAAGTACCGACACTGGCCTGGCTGAAAGATTGGCGAACTTGTAGTGTGTAATTAATCCCGACTAGTCTTTCCTTTTATGGTTTGAAGGAAGATTTGATAAAAAGCAGTGGGAGCCATCCTGATTAGATAAAATAATAACCAATCTATTCTTGCAAGAGCGCACGCTGAGTGTTTTCTCTCTCTCTCTCCTGGTAGCGACCATATCACGCCTTAATCAAGATAATAATACGGAATATTGACCGAACCCGCTTGTTATCCTGAGCTGGGGAACGTTGGTCCCGCTCCAACTTATAATTGTTATAAGACAGAGCAGGAAATTGGGGATTACCAGAATTCCCGTGCCGCCCAAACGAAGAGAGTGCATGCTGATGCATCATCTTCGGGTGTGTTCATTATGTAGAACTGTTTCTCTGTATCCTCTACGTCCTGGGTATATGATACCAGATCAGGATCCCAGATATGTAATCCGTTACATAGGGCTACAGAAAGGTAGAGAACTGAGAACGGGTGATAAGTTTCATGAGGCAGAAAACGGGGCAAGTGTTGCAGCCAAGTCTGTTGGTCACTGTCACCCTGTATTACAATACATTGATTCTGAACGAATGTTATTAGATACCGAACCTGTTATGCAAAATCATATCTGTCTCTTTATTAGTAAAGAAACGATAAAATTTTGTATTGTTGGACATTGTTTTGAACATTTCCTATATCAAAAGTTGATCGGTTCAGGCACGTTATCTAAAAGCATTAATGTTCTAAATCAAACTACAGTTCTTAGTATGCGGAACATACACAAGAGGAAAAGTTCAGAAATGAACGAATCCATCTTAAGGTATTGTAGACTAGGTCAGATCAATGCGACCCGACTGGCTACAGTTACATAAAGATGCATATTTAAATGAGTTTGAATTTACATCTTGTGAAACTTGCCAGTCATGTCACAAAGATAAGATGACCACAGCCCTGTTTACTGGAAACAGAGAAAGAGTTAACGAACTCTTGGGATGATACATGTTGATGTATGTAGGTCCCCTGTCTACACATGCCAAGACCGGTTCTTTATACTTCATTATATTCTCTGATAATCTCTCAAGATTCAGACATATGTTCCTATTGAAACACAAGTCCGAACCTTTTGAGATATTCACAGAATATAAGTTAGAAGTAGAGAACCGATACGGGTATAAGTATTATGTCCTTTGATGAGATCAAGGAGGAGAATACTTGAGCACGGAATTCCTGGACTATTCTAAAGGAGAATGAGATTCTCTCTCAGCATTACTCCTCCGAATACACCATAGCACGTTGGTGTATCGGGGCGGAGCAATCACACCCTATATGATAAGGTGTGCTCTATGATGAGTACTACTGAGTTACCTTTTTCCTTTTGGGAGTTATGCGCTTGAAAAGCTGCATACCTATTGAATTAGGTTCGAATCAAATCAGTTGCCTACCACTCCATATGAGATATGGAAAGGGAAGAGCCCATGTCTTAAGCTAGTTAAGATTTGGGGTTGTCCGGCCTATGTCTAAAAGCAAAATCCGGACAAGCTCGAGGCAAGGTCTGTAATGTACAACTGGAAATGTTCCAGCCATACAAACTGCAGCAGATGATTTGGTACAACCAGAGGATTCAGTAGATACCAACGAACCTCAGCCTCTCCGCCGATCCAGTAGGGTTCCTCACCCACCTGAGAGATACTTCGGTTGCTCTATGACAGTGGGAGCGAGGATTGCGTCATGAGATGATGACCCAACTAGCTTCGAGCTGGCCATCGAGAGTAAGACTCTGTAAGAATGGCTGGATGTTTAGCGATCTGAGATGGAATCCATATACACCAACAAAGTATGGACTTTGGTTGCAATATCTGAAGGGTTAAATCCCCATCAGGAGCAAGTATATCTTGAGAAGATTACTTGGTGTAGATGGAAAAGTTGAGACTTTCAAAGCTAGACTTATTAAAGCTTTTCGTCATCGACCAGGCGTGGATTATGATGAAACCTTTTCAAGTGGCTATGCTTAAGTCCATCCAGATCCTACTTGCCACGGCTACATACCATGACTACGATATCTGGTGGTTGGGTGTCATGACTGCTTTTCTAAATGATATTTTAGAAGAGTGCGTCTATAAGTACACAGCCAGAGGGCCTCGTAGACAGTGGGAGCAGCGGAAACGTGTGCAAGATGCTTTATAGGATAAAGCAGGCATCGCGGAGTTGGAACATCTGTTTTGATGGATAAGTCAAAGAGTTTGACATCATCAAAATGGTAGATGAACCTTGTATAAACAAAAAGGTAGTAGGGAGTATGGTGACGATCCTCGTAGAGTACGTGGATGACATACTCTTGATGGGGAAGGAGTTTCCTATGCTATGCTCGGTCAATCTCCGCTTATCACCATAATTCTCCATATAGGATCAAAGTGATACCTCATAAATCCTGGATTTTAGATCTATGAGATAGATTTAATTGGATGTTAGGATACTCACTAGTTGTAGTGAGATGGTATCGGTTGATTCTGGGGAGAATCACTGGAATGGTTCCAGGGTGATAAAGACGACTGAATGTCAGTCACAGGCAATGTCTTTACCCTCAGTAAAGGGACGGTATGTTGGAAGAGTTCCAAGCTAGATACCGTGGCATACTAGACGATAAAGGCAGGATACATCGCTACTTAAGATACTACCAAAGAGGCTGTTTGGGTGTATATTGGTTCATGAGATGAACTATGTTCCTACCATTGTGAGACAATGGAGTTGTGGCTTATGCCAAGGAACGTCGGTCCCATCAGTGATCCAGACATATTCTAAGGTAGTATAACCTGATCATGGAGATGGTTGATCTCCAGGGTGATCGAGGTTTGGAGAGTAGACTAAGAGGACAACACAGCGGATCCACTCACAAAGGCCTGTTCCCAGAGAGAGACTTTTATGGGATGGTTGAGTATGAGATACTACAACCACTGCTATAGATGGCCCTAGTGCAAGTGGGAGATTGTTAGTTATATGTATGCCCTAGAGGCCATTACTGTACATATGATGTATATTGTAGTGGATGCTAGGACGTATATAGGGAGGACTTTCTTGCTCGACATGATAGTATGCTATCTGGATACTCTTTACCTTAATGTGTACACTGATTGTCTCTCTGTTACATGTTGGTAAAGCCCTTAGGATGTGTACTTGACTACCTGGACTATGATGCAGATCATACTAGTGGGGACATGGTAGTCCATAAGTACATCCTTCAAAGTCCCTAGTCGTGGGTGTATCGAGACGGGGCATCGATATACCAGAGTAGACTGGCGTATACCTTCTCGACCCATACAGATGGGCGATGGATGATCCCATATCCATTGGTGTTTGACATCAGAGATGATATACGGGTGCTCAGTAGAGACTGGGTACACTGGACGGACTCGCCGAGAACTCCCAGATGGTATTATACCTCACGTCAGATGGCAGTTCTCTGGTGACACTGGTACAGAGTAGTCTGTTGACCCGAGATCGTCATAGAGTCTTGTGTGGTTCCCACTGTGCTTTGATTTCCATCTTACCACGTCCAAGAGGGCGTGCAAAACGGTGGTTTTTAGGTACAGTCCCGAGTCACATGGAGGAAATGAGCGATAGGAGGGGATTCGTCTCTCCCGGTATAGGGGGTTGATGTTGCGCTGTGTTCGATTGGCTATAACAGGAAATCCCTGGCCAGGGTTGCTGAGATTTACTGGTAAGTGTTACCAGTAGTTTCTCGAATTGTTATAGACCTCATATCGACACGACTTATCGAGCTATTGGGGTCTGACGTTTACCACCCCTAGGCGAGATATGCGACATATCAGACGATCAGACCGGACTGTACGGTAGTGTTACTGGTTGGATTCACTGGAGTGTGAGCGGGCTTGCTCGTCGATCTTCAGATCGCTCAATACCCGGGTGGCCGTTACGTTTGGCAGACCGCTTGCGGCTTGTGGGTGTTTGATATGATCATCATCTGCTGCCGGCGTATTGACGAGTCTTTAGAGTCCTACACAGAGGTTTCCTGGCTCAAGCGAAACGAAATAGGAGCGCATATGAGATATGTGCGGGACCGAGAATAATGCGTGTATGTGATACCGTATTTCATTCTCGCGATGAATGTGTCGATTAGTTGTATGCGATATAACCTAGTTATCGAATCAAGGGTTGATTCGATAAGCCGATACATTGGATACTAGTCGGTTATATGCGATATAACCGGATCGTTAAATCAAGTGTTGATTTAATGATTTAATGTATAATTATATATTTGATATATTACTTTGCATTAACTAGTATCGGTTTACTTAAGATGGATTTTCTCACTCGCATGTGCACATTGTATATGTAATATATTTTGTGCACTTGTATGTATCATGTTTGATGATGCATGCTAACTTGTGTTTTGTGTAAAGTTTAAACCATGGTTATACAATGGTTAGGGTTTTCATTTTCATATCTATTTATTTATTTATTTATTCATTTTGGAAAAAGGTAAGCATAATGCAAAATGGTGGCTTTCTTTGTATTCTAGTTGAAGCTTCATGAAGCTTTGACCTAAGTGACCATTTTGTCTCATGCTTAACCCTAACCATTCCCACTAACCATGATTCATTCTCTACACTTGACCATGGTTCATTAGATGATAAGTATTATGATTATTTTCATTTTTACTTAATACTTATGATATATTTCTTTCTTCTTCTTCTTCATGAGCAAGGAAGAAAAAGCTTTCTTCATCAATGGTGATTGATGAAAATGAGTGAGAAATCCAATTCTAAAGTCTACCCACTTCCTATTTCTTCATCCTCTACCTCTTGCCAAGTAGTAGAGTGTGTTTTCTTCACAAGTTTCATGACTTAGTGAAGTGAGAGCTTGATCTTGCGATGCTTCGACGTAGATCATCTTCGGCATGGACATCGACGACCTAGCTCGCCTATTCTCCGATAAAGCCGACGCTAGAGCCCGGGATTTATTTTGGACAGCGAGAGGACTTCATTGCGGAGCTATGGAGGTGGAGCACCGGATCTACAAAGGTTGTATTTCCGTATTCTCTTAGTTAAGTGTTAACTAGTTTACTTTTCGCCTAGATTTCTAGCCAACGATCCGTATTAGGGTTTCTCGGCACCTAGATTTTTTGAAATTGGCATGGTTGATGCCTTGTGAGACCTCCTTGGAGTGCCTAGGAACCCTACAGGTTGATGCCTTGTGAGACCTCTTGAGAGTGCCTAGGAATCCTACAGTGGTATCAGAGCCTAGCTAGAGCCTTAGGCGAAGTCTAGACGGAGTTTGAAGTCCGATCGAACCGAAACCCAACCCCAAAAATTGCTCTCTGTACTTTTTCTAAAATCGTGGATTTTTCCAAATTAAAAATATGCAGAAAACTCAGCAGGGAATTCTAAGAATTACGGCGCAAAATTTATTGCATGAACAGTGTAATCGGCGGCGGAACCGCGGCAAAGCCTAGCTTATGCGGCGGTTCCACGGCAGAATTGTGACGTCAGCCCTAACTGTTTGCACAGTAATTCATTGTTTCAGGTGCTGAGTTCTCTGGGTATTTTTAAAATTTATTCTAGAGTTGAATTTTCTGAGGTTGTTTTGGGGATTCGTATATTCGATCGGATTATCAAATTTTGTCTGTGTGGCTTTCCGGGTAAATTTTAGAACATGTTAAAAAGTTCGACCGGATATAAATACCCAATTTTTCCTCTGTCGGGAAATTTCCAAGTGTTGGATTTTTCCGTAGTTTAACGACGTTCTAAGTAGTGCAAGTAACGCGATGGTCCCTCTAGAAGATAACAAACCTTAACTCGATTATGTGACCGTCTTGAACTGCCCTTTGAACCTTCGGGTTTGGGGCAGTACGGCGTGCCACATGTGAGGCGTTGGCTTGACCCTTCTACGGCTGGACCGTTGGTACTGAGGCACGAACTGAATGTTTTTAGACTTATTTCATGTGTTGATCTGTATCGGGAAAACTTGGGTGTTTGACTGTTCGATCGAAAAGTTTAACATTTTCTATTTATCTGGAATGGGATATAATAATTGGAATTCACAAGGAGTTATGAGATAACTGAATGAATATTATAAACATAGCAGTTTAGTCTCACTTGATCGATTGCCACGGAATTTTGATGTGATCAAAAGTCCGTCGCAATCACGTAGCGTACGCGGATACTCGCCGGGTAAACTTAATAGACAGCCTCGCTCCATAGCCCCGACCAAGTGACTGTAGGAGAATCCCGTCGCCGAAAGCATCCGTTCGGGTGCTCGCGGCAGCGGTGTTCCGCCTTGGTGCACTTCGTCGACGGTATCTGGGGTGCGGCCGCCTACTAAAGTTTGCGACGAGTATTCGATCAGGATGTCGGGAATCTTGTTGAATTGCCCGACTTGATATTGAAAAGTGTTTTCGATAATGAGACTAAAATGCGGGGTTTATAATTATTAGGCATGCGATGTCTAAGAAATTCATTTGGTCAGGCATGTGATGTCTGAGGTGGTTGCGGATTCCAACTGTTGTAGTTTTACACTTTATTTTCTGTGACCGTAAGTGTAATATGTGATATCGCCGGTTTCGTTGCTATATGTCAACGACAATTGGGATGCGCATATTTACTTACGTTGATGACATGTGATGTTATGTGTTGCTGGATATGTTATATTGGATCGTTGTGTTTGAATAGCCGGGGGTTTTTATGTGAGATGAGTGTTTTTTATTTTCATTCATGTAAAAACTTGTATGTAATATTCGTTTATTGGGGCACTTCCAGGTTGCGGAAGATGTCACCATTTGTATATTATTTTCTTTTCCGCACTAGGATAGACCCAAGGAGGGGAGCACAAGTAACCGGGTTCTGGAGTCCAGTGGGAGACCAACTCGAGGAGTCGAGTCCGGGTCTCCTAACTCTAGAATTGGTAGGGTTGCTTGCCGCTCTCGTAGGGGTCTAGGGGTGTGGGTTTGGATATTCATCACGACCGTGGAATCCGTGTTTTATACTGGCTCGTATTGAAAACACGGACGTCCTAGTATATCCAATATTTCATATGTTTCTTCTGCTGCGATATCTATGATGTGATCATGTGATATGTTCTGTGATGGATACTGTATATAGTATATATGATATATTATATAGGCGTTACTTATGTTTTACACCCGCGCTAGCCCTGCCCCTCTCTGCCGTTAGTTACCTAACCTAACGGTGCACGAGGGGACATCGAGGCGAATGCGGATGGCATAAGTGTACGTTGTATTTATCTGTGGTGTTTAGGTATTTAAATGATGGGACTTCATTAATGTGATTAATGAAAGAAAAAGAAACCTATAGATGTTGTAGAATCGAATTTCAAAATAAAAACATGTAGCTACAGTTCTTGCTTTGCACAGCGGTATATGTGATATATCCTGCACCTTATTCGATGAGGAAAGGACCGAGATCCCTTCACCGGGAGTGACTCCTTTAGCAATAACTGGCAGATGCTACACACTCGGTTTGTCTTTTGATTGCTTTTAAGAGTTCTGCTTTGCACAGTGATATATATGATATATCCCGCACCTCATTCGACGAGGAAAGGACCGACGATCCCTTCACCGGGAGTGACTCCTTTAGCAAAACTAGAAAAGCCTCAAAAACATTTCATTTTTAAAATCATTTGATTCTACAACGATATCAAGTTCATTACGCAATAGGTTTTCAGAAAAACCTGTCGTAGCCCTCCGTCATTTCAGATATGTACTGGTTAGTATTCGTGCTGCGTTTGTTGACCTCTGTCAAGGCGTAGTGTGCGGTAGCTGATTAGTGCTTATCTGTATAAGCATATGATGTGATTGATTTAGGGTAGTCGTGCGACCTTGTTGACCTCTGTCAAGGGTCGTGCGGGTGGGTTTACTTCAATCAGGAAATGACGGGTTGAACTTGACTAGCAGCCTATGGTTTGTTGACCTCTGTCAAGGTCATAGGACGCTAGGGGTAAAATATTATCGGGAATTTCAAGTGTTGAAATTTGCAATGAGATTGCATACCTTCTATGAGATAGTTGGATCCCGATACCCGCTGCGAGTAATTGTTACTCCTGGGAGAGTTTTACACGTTACAATTAGCCGATCAAGTAGGTGTCTAGAAAGGTGTCAACGGGGTTACGCCTCTGGAAAACGAGGTTTACATTAATTAGGTTCGTGCGAAAGCACGGGGGACCTCCCTCAAAGTACCGACACTGGCCTGGCTGAAAGATTGGCGAACTTGTAGTGTGTAATTAATCCCGGCTAGTCTTTCCTTTTAGGGTTTGAAGGAAGATTTGATAAAAACAGTGGGAGCCATCCTGATTAGATAAAATAATAACCAATCTATTCTTGAAAGAGCGCACGCTGAGTGTTTTCTTCTCTCTCTCTCCAGGTAGCGTCCATATCACGCCTTAATCAAGATAATAATACGGAATATTGACCGAACCCGCTTGTTATACTGACCTGGGGAACGTTGGTCCCGCTCCAACTTATAATTGTTATAGGACAGAGCAGGAAATTGGGGAATACCAGATTTCCCGTGCCGCCCAAACGAAGAGAGTGCATACTGATGCATCATCTTCGGGTGTGTTCATTACAAAGAACTGTTTCTCTGTATTCTCTACGTCCTGGGTATGTGATACCAGATCAGGATCCCAGATATGTAATCTGTTACATAGGGCTACAGATAGGTAGAGAACTGAGAACGGGTGATAAGTTTCATGAGGCAGAAAATGGGGCAAGTGTTGCAGCCAAGTCTGTTGGTCACTGTCACCCTGTATTACCAATACATTGATTCTGAACGAATGTTATTAGATACCGAACCTGATATACAAAATCATATCTATCTCTTTGTTAGTAAAGAAATGATAAAATTTTGTATTGTTGGATTATGTTTTGAACATTTCCTATATCAAAAGTTGATCGGTTCAGGCACGTTATCTAAAAGCATTGATGTTCTAAATCAAACTACAGTTCTTTAGTATACGGAACACACACAAGAGGAAGAGTTCAGAAATGAACGAATCCTTCTTGAGGCATTGTAGACTAGGTCATATCTATGTGACCCGACTAGCTGAAGTTACATGAAGATGCATATTTAAATCAGTTTGAATCTACATCTTGTGAAACTTGCCAGTCATGTCACAGAGATAAGATGACCACAGCTCTGTTTACTGGAAACAGAGAAAGAGTTAGTGGACTCTTGGGATGATACATGTTGATGTATGTAAGGTCCCCTGTCTACACATGCCAGGACTGGTTCTTTGTACTTCGTTACATTCTCTGATAATCTCTCAAGATTCAGACATATGTTCCTGTTGAAACATAAGTCCGAACCTTTTGAGATATTCATAGAATATAAGTTAGAAGTAGAGAACCAAAATACGGGTAAAAGTATTATGTCCTTTGATGTGATCGAGGAGGAGAATACTTGAGCACGGAATTCCTGGATTATTCTAAAGGAGAATGATATTCTCTCTCAGAATTACTCCTCCGTATACACCATAGCACGATGGTATATCGGGGTGGAGCAGTCACACCCTATATGATAAGGTGTGCTCTATGATGAGTACTACTAAGTTACTTATTTCCTTTTTGGGAGTTATGCACTTGAGAAGCTGCATACCTATTGAATAGGGTTCAAATCAAATCAGTTGCCTACCACTTCATATTTGATATGATAAGGGAAGAGCCCATCTCTTAAGTTAGTTAAGATTTGGGGTTGTCTGGCCTATGTCTAAAGGCAAAATCCGGACAAGCTCGAGGCAAAGTCTGTAATGTACAACTGGAAAGGTTCCAGCTATACAAACTGCAGCTGATGATTTGATAGAACCAAAGGATTCAGTAGAAACCAACGAACCTCAGCCTCTCTGCTGATCTAGTAGCGTTCCTCACCCACCTGAGAGCTACTTCGGTTTCTCTATGACAGTGGGAGCGAGGATTGCATCATGAGATGATGACCCAACTAGTTTCGAGCTGGCCATCAGGAGTAAGACTCTGTAAGAATGGCTGGATGCTTAGTGATCTGAGATGGAATCCTTATACACCAACAAAGTATGGACTTTGGTTGCTATATCTGAAGGGTTAAATCCCTATCAGGAGCAAGTATATCTTGAGAAGATTACTTGGTGTATATGGAAAAGTTAAGACTTTCAAAGCTAGACTTGTTAAAGCTTTTCTTCATCGACCAGGCGTGGTTAATGATGAAACCTTTTCAAGTAGCTATGCTTAAGTCCATCCAGATCCTACTTGCCACGGCTACATACCATGACTACGATATCTGGCGGTTGGGTGTCATGACTGCTTTTCTAAATGATGTTTTAGAAGAGTGCGTCTATAAGTACACATCCAGAGGGCCTCGTAGACAGTGGGAGCAGCGGAAACGTGTGCAAGATGCTTTATAGGATAAAGCAGGCATCGCGGAGTTGGAACATCTGTTTTGATGGATTAGTCAAAGAAGTTGACATCATCAAAATGGTAGATGAACCTTGTATAAACAAAAAGGTAGTAGGGAGTATGGTGACGATCCTCGTAGAGTACGTGGATAACATACTCTTGATAGGGAAGGAGTTTCCTATGCTACGCTCGGTCAATCTCCGCTTATCACAAGGATTCTCCATATAGGATCAAAATGATACCTACTAAATCCTGGAATCAGGATCTATGAGATAGATCTAGTTGGATATTAGGACACTCACTAGTTGTAGTGAGATGGTATCAGTTGATCCTAGGGAGAATCACTGGAAGTGTTCCAGGGTGATAATGACGACTGAGTGTCAGTCACAGGCATTGTCTTTACCCTCAGTAAAGGGACGGTATGTTGGAAGAGTTCCAAGCTAGATACCGTGACATACTAGACGATAAAGGCAGGATACAACGCTACTAAAGATGCTACCAAAGAGGCTGTTTGGGTGTATATTGGTTCATGAGATGAACTAGGTTCCTACCATTGTGTGACAATGGAGTTATGGCTTGTGCCAAGGAACGCAGGTCCCATCAGTGATCCAGACATATTCTAAGGCAGTATCACCTGATCATGGAGATTGTTGATCTCCAGGGGATCGAGGTCAGGAGAGTAGACTCAGAGGACAACACAGCGGATCCACTCACAAAGGCCTGTTCCCAGAGAGAGACTTTTATGGGATGGTTGAGTATGAGATACTTCAACCACTGCTACAGATGGCCCTAGTGCAAGTGGGAGATTGTTAGTTATATGTATGCCCTAGAGGCCATTACTATACATAGGATGTATATTGTAGTGGATGCTGGGACATATATAGTGAGGACTTTCTTGCTCGACATGATAGTATGCTATCTGGTTGAACTTTACCTTAACGTGTACACTGATTGTCTCTCTATTACATGTTGGTAAAGCCCTTAGGATGTGTACTTGACTACCTGGACTATGATGCGGATCATACTAGTGGGGACATGGTAGTCCATAAGTACATCCTTGAAAGTCCCTAGTCGTGGGTGTATCGAGATGGGGCATCGATATACCAGAGTAGACTAGCGTATACCTTCTCGACTCATACAGATGGGCGATGGATGATCCCATATCCATTGGTGTTTGACATCAGAGATGATATACGGGTGCTCAGTAGAGACTGGGTACACTGGACGGACTCGCCGAGAACTCCCAGATGGTATTATACCTTACGTCAGATGGCAGTTCTCTGGTGACACTGGTACAGAGTAGTCTGTTGACCCGAGATCGTCATAGAGTCTTGTGTGGTTCCCACTGTGCTTTGATTTCCATCTTACCACGTCCAAGAGGGCGTGCAAAACGGTGGTTTTTGGGTACAGTCTCGAGTCACATGGAGGCAATGAGCGATAGGAGGGGATTCGTCTCTCCCGGTATAGGGGGTTGATGTTGCGCTGTGTTCGATTGGCTATAACAGGAAATCCCTGGCCAGGGTTGCTGAGATTTACTGGTAAGTGTTACCAGTAGTTTCTCGAATTGTTATAGACCTCATATCGACACGACTTATCAAGCTATTGGGGTCTGACGTTTACCACCCCTAGGCAAGATATGCGACATATCAGACGATCAGACCGGACTGTACGGTAGTGTTACTGGTTGGATTCACTGGAGTGTGAGCGGGCTTGCTCGTCGATCTTCAGATCGCTCAATACCCGGGTGGCCGTTACGTTTAGCAGACCGCTTGCGGCTTGTGGATGTTTGATATGATCATCATCTGCTGTCGGCGTATTGACGATTCTTTAGAGTCCTACACAGAGGTTTCCTGGCTCAAGCGAAACGAAATAGGAGCGCATATGAGATATGTGCGGGACCGAGAATAATGCGTGTATGTGATACCGTATTTCATTCTCGCGAAGAATGTGTCGATTAGTTGTATGCGATATAACACAGTTATCGAATCAAGGATTGATTCGATAAATCGATACATTGAATACTAGTCGGTTATATGCGATATGACCGGATCATTGAATCAAGTGTTGATTTAATGATTTAATGTATAATTATATATTTGATATATTACTTTGCATTAACTAGTATTGGTTCACTTTAAATGGATTTTCTCGCTCGGATGTGCGCATTATATATGTGATATGATTTTGTGCACATGCTTGTATCATGTTTGATGGTGCATGTATAATTGGTTAAGTATAAAGAATTAAACCTTGGTTAATGAAATGGTTAGGGTTTTTTTATTTTCTTATTCATTTTATTCATTTATTTATTCTTTTGAAAAAGAAAAGGAAATGATAAAATGGTGGCATTCTTTGTTCTTTCATGAAGCTTCATGAATACTTTGATTTTGTGACCACTTTGTCTCATCCTTAACCCTAACCATTCCACTTAACCCTAATTAATTCTCTATACCTAACCATGGTTCTATTATGATAAGAATTTATTATTCTTTTCGTTTTAGAATTTACTTATGATATTCATTCATTCATCTTCTTCTTCTTCTTCATCTTCAAAGAAGAAAGCTTGCTTCATCAATGGTGATTGATGAAAAAGAGTGAGAAATCCAATTCTAAAGTGAACCCACTTCCTATTTCTTCATCCTCTACCTCTTGCCAAGTAGTAGAGTGTGTTTCCTTCATAAGTTTTCTAGACTTGGTGAAGTTGGAGCTTGATCTTGCGATGCCTCGACGTAGATCATCTTCGGCACGTCGTCGATGACCTAGCCCGCTCTTTCTCTGATGAAGCCGACGCTAGAGCCTGGGACTTGCATTTGGACAGCGGAGAGGACTTCATCACGGAGCCGTGGAGGTGGAGGAACGGATCTACAAAGGTTGTATTTCCGTACTCTTAGTTAAGAGTTAACTAGTTTGTTTTTCGCCTAGAAATCTAGCCAACGATCCGTATTCTAGGGTTTCTCGGCACCATTAAAATTTGAAATTGGCATGGTTGATGCCTTGTGAGACCTCTTGAGAGTGCCTAGGAACCCTACATAAATCTCAGCAACCCTGGCTAGGGATTTCCAGTTATAGCCAATCGAACACAGCGCAACATCAACTCCCTATACCTGGAGAGACGAATCCCCTCCTATCGCTCATTGCCTCCATGTGATTCGGGACTGTACCCAAAAGCCACCTTTTTGCACGCCCTCTTAGACGTGGTATGATGGAAATCAAAGCACAGTGGGAATCACACAAGACTCTATGACGATCTCGGTTCAACAGACTAAGCTGTACCAGTGTCACCAGAGAACTGCCATCTGACGTAAGGTATAATACCATCTGGGAATTCTCGGCGAGTCCGTCCAGTGTATCCAGTCTCCACTGAGCACCCGTACACCATCTTTGATGTCAAACACCGATGGATATGGGATCATCCATCGCCCATCATATGGGTCAAGATGCGTATACGCTAGTCTACTCTGGTGTATCAATGCCCTGTCTCGATACACCCTCGACTAGGAACAGTTATAGGATGTACTCGTCGACTACCGTGGCCCCACTAGTATGATCTCATCATAGTCCCAGTAGTCGAGTACATATCCTAAGGGCTTTACCAACATGTAACAGAGAGACAATCAGTGTACACGTTAAGGTAAAGAGTAACAAGATAGCATACTATTATGTCGAGCAAGAAAGTCCTCCCTATATATGTCCAAGCATCCACTACAATATACATCTCATGTATAGTAATGGCCTCTAGGGCATACATATAACTAACAATCTCCCACTTGCACTAGGGCCATCTGATAACAGTGGTTGTAGTATCTCATACTCAACCATCCCATAATAGTCTCTCTCTGGGAAAAAGCCTTTGTGAGTGGATCCGCCGTGTTGTCCTCTGAGTCTGCTCTCCTAACCTCGATCTCCCTGGAGATCAACCATCTCCATGATCAGGTGATACTGCCTAAGAATTATATCTGGATTTTTGATGGGATGGTAGTTCCTTGGCTGAAGCCACAACTCCATTGTCACAGAATGGTAGGAACGAAGTTCATCTCATGAATTTATATATCCAGACTGCCTCTTTGGTAGCATCTTTGGTAACGATGTATCTTGCCTTTAATTTTCTAGTATGTCACGGTATCTAGCTTGGAACTCTTCCAACATACCGTCCCTCCACTGAGGGTAAAGACAAAGCCTGCGACAGACATTCAGTCGTCCTTATCACCCTGGAACCTTTCCAGTGATTCTCCCCAGGATCGATTGATACCATCTCACTACAACTAGTGAGTATCCTAACGTCCAATTAGATCTATCTCATAAATCCAAAACCCAGAATTTAGGAGGTATCACTTTGATCCTATATGGAGAATCCTTATGATAAGCGGAGATTAACCGAGCGTAGCATAGGAAACTCCTTCCCTATCAAGAGTATGTCATCCACGTACTTTACGAGGATCACCACCATACTTCCTACTACCTTTTTGTATATACAAGGTTCATCTACCATTTTGATGAAGTCAAACTCTTTGACTACCACATCAAAACAGATGTTCCAAATCCGCGATGCCTGCTTTATCACATAAAATATCTTGAACACGTTTCCGCTGCTCCTACTGTCTACGAAACCCTCTGGCTGTTCTTATAGACGCTCTCTTCTAAATAATCATTTAGAAAAGCAGTCATGACACCCAACTACCAGATATCGTAGTCATGGTATGTAGCCGTGGCAAGTAGGATCTGGATGGACTTAAGCATAGCTACTTAGAAAAGGTTTCATCATAATCCATACCTTGTTAATGATGCAAAGCTTTAACAAGTCTAGCTTTGAAAGTCTCAACTTTTCCATGTACACCAAGTAATCTTCTCAAGATATACTTGCTCCTGATAGGGATTTAACCCTTCAGATAAAGCAACCAAAGTCCATACTTTGTTGGTGTATAAGGATTCCATCTCAGATCACTAAGCATCTAGCCATTCTTACAAAGTCCCACTCCTGATGGCCAGCCCGAAACTAGTTGGGTCATCATCTCATGATGCAATCCTCGCTCCCACTGTCATAGAGAAACCGAAGTATCTCTCAGGTGGGTGAGGAACCCTACAAGATCGGCGGAGAGGCTGAGGTTCGTTGGAAACTATTGAATCCTTTGGTTCTAACAAATCATCAGCCGCAGTTTGTATAGCTGGAACCTTTCCAGTTCTACATAACAGACCTTGCCTCGAGCTTGTCAGGATTTTGCTTTTAGACATAGGCCGGACAACCCCAAATCTTAACAAACTTAAGATATGGGCTCTTCCCTTTTAATATCACATATGAAGTGGTAGGCAACTGATTTGATTGAAACCTTATTCAGTAGGTATGCAGCTTCACAAGTGCATAACTCCCAAAAGGAAATAGGAAACTCAGTAGTACTCATCATAGAGCACACCATATCACATAGGGTGTGATTGCTCCGCCCCGATATACCATTGTGCTATGGTGTATACGGAGGAGTAATGCTGAGAGAGAATCTCATTCTCCTTTAGAATAGTCCAGGAATTCCGTGCTCAAGTATTCTCCTCCTTGATCACATCAAAGGACATAATACTTATACCCGTATTTTGGTTCTCTACTTCTAACTTATATTCTGTGAATATCTCAAAAGGTTCGGACTTGTGTTTCAACAGGAACATATGTCTGAATCTTGAGAGATTATCAGAGAATCTAATGAAGTACAAAGAACCGGTCTTGGCATGTGTAGACAGGGGACCTTTATACATCAGTATGTATCAATCCCAAGAGTTCACTAACTCTTTCTTTGTTTCCAATAAACAGAGCTATGGTCATCTTATCTTTGTGACATGACCGGCAAGTTTCACAAGATGTAAATTCAAACAGATTTAAATATGCATCTAAATGTAACTTAGCTAGTCGGGTCGCATTGATATGACCTAGTCTACAAAGCCTCAAGAAGGATTCGTTCATTTCTGAACTCTTCCTCTTGTGTGTGTTCTGTATACTAAGAACTGTAGTTTAATTTAGAACGTCAATGCTTTTAGATAACGTGCCTGAACCGATCAACTCTTGATATAGGAAATGTTCAAAACATTATCCAACAATACAAAATTATATCCTTTCTTTACTAATAAAGAGACTGATATGATGTTGTATATCAGGTTCGGTATCTAATAACATTTGTTCAGAATCAATGTATTCTGGTAATACAGGGTGATAGTGACCAATAGACTTGGCTACAACACTTGCATCATTTTCTGTCTCATGAAACTTATCACCCGTTCTCAGTTCTCTACCTATCTGTAGCCCATGTAATAGATTACATATGCGGGATCCTGATCCGGTATCTCATACCCAGGACGTAAAGGATACTGAGAAATAGTTCTATGTAATGAACACACTCGAAGATGATGCATCAGCATGCACTTTCTTTGTTTGGGCAGCACGGGAAATCTGGTATTCCCTAATTTCCTGCTCTGTCTTATAACAATTATAAGTTGGAGCGGGACTAACGTTCCCCAGCTCAGTATAACAAGCGGTTTCGGTCAATATATCCGTATTATTATCTTGATTAAGGCGTGATATGGTCGCTACCTGGAGAGAGAGAGAAGAAAACACTCAGCGTATGCTCTTGCAAGATCAGATTGGTTATTATTTTATTTAATCAGGATGGCTCCCACTGTTTTTATCAAATCTTCCTTCAAACCTTAAAAGGAAAGACTAGCCAGGATTGATTACACGCTACAAGTTCGCCAATCTTTCAGCCAGGCCAGTGTCGGTACTTTGAGGGAGGTTCCCCGTGCTTTCGCACGGACCTAATTAAAGTAAACCTCGTTTTCCCAGGGGCGTAACCCCGTTAACACCTTTCTAGACACCTACTTGATCGGCTAATTGTAATGTGTAAAGCTCTCCCAGGAGTAACTCTTACTCGCAGCGGGTATCAGGATCCAACTATCTCATAGAAGGTATGCAATCTCATTGCAAATTTCAACACTTGAAATTCCCGATAATATTTTGCCCCTAGCGTCCTATGACCTTGACAAAGGCCAACAAACCATAAGCTGCTAGTCAAGTTCAACCCGTCATTTCTTGATTGAATTAAACCCACCCGCACGACCCTTGACAAAGGCCAACAAGGTCGCACGACTACCCTAATCCAATCTGCATCATATGCATAAGCAGATAAGTACTATTCAGCTACCGCACACTACGCTTTGACAAAGGCCAACAAACGCAGCACGAATACTAAACAGTCCTTATCTGAAATGACGGAGGGCTACGACAGGTTTTTATGAAAATCTTTTGCGTAATGAACTTGATATCGTTATAGAATCAAATGATTTTTAAATGGAGTGTTTTTGAGGCTTTTCTAGTTTTGCTAAAGGGGTCACTCCCGGTGAAGGGATCGTCGGCCCTTTCCTCATCGAATAAGGTGCAGGACATATCATATATATCACTGTGCAAAGCAAGAACTAGAAAAACAATCAAAAGACAAACCGAGTGTTGTAGCATCTGCCAGTTATTGCTAAAGGGGTCACTCCCGGTGAAGGGATCTCGGCCCTTTCCTTATCGAATATGGTGCAGGATGTTCTACAAGGAACACCGCGAAGCAAAGAAAGAACCGTAGCTACCTGTTTTTGAAAATTCGATTCCACAACATCATTAGGTTTCTTTTCTTTCATTAATCATATTAATGAAGTCCCATCATTTAAGTCACCTAAACATCACAGATAAATACGACGTACACTTATGCCATCCGCATTCGCCTCGATGTCCCCTCGTGCACCGTTAGGTTAGGTAACTAACGGCAGAGCGGGGCAGGGCTAGCGCGGGTGTAAAACATATGTAACGTCTATATAATATATCATATATACTATATACAGTATCTATCACAACATATCAAATGATCACATCACAGATATCGCAGCAGAAGAACATATATGAAATATTGGATATACTAGGATGTCCGTGTTTTCAATACAAGACTGTATAAAACACGGATTCTGTTAGTTATATGTATGTCCTAGAGGCCATTAATGTACATTGGATGTATATTGTAGTGGATGCTGGGACATATATAGGGAGGACTTTCTTGCTCGACATGATAGTATGCTATCTGGTTACTCTTTACCTTAACGTGTACATTGATTGTCTCTCTGTTACATGTTGGTAAAGCCCTTAGGATGTGTACTTGACTACCTGGACTATGATGCGGATCATACTAGTGGGGACAGGGTAGTCCATAAGTACATCCTTCAAGGTCCCTAGTCGTGGGTATATCGAGACGGGGCATCGATATACCAGAGTAGACTAGCGTATACCTTCTCGACCCATACAGATGGGCGATGGATGATCCCATATCCATTGGTGTTTGACATCAGAGATGATGTACGGGTGCTCAGTGGAGACTGGGTACACTGGACGGACTCGCCGAGAACTCCCAGCTGGTATTATACCTTACGTCAGATGGCAGTTCTCTGGTGACACTGGTACAGAGTAGTCTGTTGACCCGAGATCGTCATAGAGTCTTGTGTGGTTCCCACTGTGCTTTGATTTCCACCTTACCACATCCAAGAGGGCATGCAAAACGGTGGTTTTTGGGTACAGTCCCGAATCACATGGAGGCAATGAGCGATAGGAGGGGATTCGTCTCTCCCGGTATAGGGAGTTGATGTTGCGCTGTGTTCGATTGGCTATAACCGGAAATCCCTGGCCAGGGTTGCTGAGATTTACTGGTAAGTGTTACCTGTAGTTTCTCGAACTGTTATAGACCTCATATCGACACGACTTATCGAGCTATTGGGGTCTGACGTTTACCACCCCTAGGCAAGATATGCGACATATCAGACGACGAGACCGGACTGTACGGTAAGTGTTACTGGTTGGATTCACAGGAGTGTGAGCGGGCTTGCTCGTCGATCTTCTGATCGCTCAATACCCGGGTGGCCGTTACGTTTAGCAGACCGCTTGCGGCTTGTGGGTGTTTGATATGATCATCATCTGCTGCCGGCGTATTGACGAGTCTTTAGAGTCATACACAGAGGTTTCCTGGCTCAAGCGAAACGAAATAGGAGCGCATATGAGATATGTGCGGGACCGAGAATAATGCGTGTATGTGATACCGTATTCTATTCTCGCGATGAATGTATTGATTGGTTGTATGCGATATAACCTAGTTATCGAATCAAGGATTGATTCGATAAGTCGATACATTGCATATTAGTCGGTTATATGCGATATGACCGGATCGTTAAATCAAGTGTTGATTTAATGATTTAATGCATAATTATATATTTGATATATTACTTTGCATTGACTAGTATTGGTTCACTTTAAATGGATTTTCTCACTTGAAGTTGCACAAGTTGTATATGTGATATACTTTTGTGCACTTGATTGTATCATGTTTGATGATACATGTAAACTTGGGTTTGTGTAAAGATTAAACCATGGTTATATAAATGGTTAGGGTTTTCTTTCCTTATTCATTTACATATTTATTTATTCTTTTTGGAAATTAAATTGCATAATGAGAAAAATGGTGGCTTTCTTTGTTTGCATCTTGAAGCTTCATGAAGCTTTGACTAAGTGACCATTTTGTCTCATGCTTAACCCTAACCACTCCATCTAACCTTAGTTAAATCTCTACACTAAACCATGGTTTGTATATGATAAGTATTCATATTCTTTTCTTTTTGAATTAACTTATCATATCATTATCTTCTTCTTCTTCTTCTTCTTTACAAGAAGAAAAAGCTTGACCATCAATGGTGATTGATGAAAAAGAGTGAGAAATCCAATTATAAAGTGAACCCACTTCCTATTTCTTCATCCTCTACCTCTTGCCAAGTAGTATAGGGTGTTTCCTTCACAAGTTTTCATGGCTTGGTGAATAGGGAGCTTGATCTTGTGATGCCTCGACGTAGATCATCTTCGGCACGAAGCCGACGACCTTGCCCGCCCATTTCTCCGATGAAGCCGACGCTAGAGCCCGGGTTTTCCATTTGGACAGCGAGGAGACTTCATTGCGGAGCTATGGAGGTGGAGGACCGGATCTACAAAGGTTGTATTTCCGTTCTTGTAGTTAAGTTGTTAACTAGTTTCATTTGTCGCCTATATATCTAGTTAACGATCCGTATTAGGGTTTCTCGGCACTTGTAAATTTTGAAATTGGCATGGTTGATGCCTTGTGAGACCTCTTGAGAGTGCCTAGGAACCCTGCAGTGGTATCAGAGCCAGGTTAGAGCCTTAGGCGATGCGTAGACGGAGTTTGAAGTCCGATTAAACCGAAACCCTAACACAAATTTGCCCTCTGGACTTTTTCCAAAAATTGGGTTTTTTCCAGATTAAAAATTTGCAGAAAATTCAGCAGGAAATTCTAAGAATTACGGTGCAAAAATTACCTAATGATCTTTCTAAAGTGCGGCGGAACCGCGGCATTAGCGTATTAATGCGGCTGTTCCGCGGCCATTTTGTCTCTTCTCCCATTGAATTTTGCACAGTAATTCCTATTTTGCAGTGCTGGTTTTCCTGGGATATTTTTTTTTCTGAACTCAAGAGTTGAGTTTTCTGGGTTGTATTGGGGTCTCGGTGTTTCGATCGGATTGTCAGACTTTGTCTATGTGGCTTTCCGGATATTTTAGAATATGTTAAAAAGTTCAACCGGATATAAATACCCAACTTTTCCCCTGCAGGAAAATTTCCAAGTATTGGATTTTTCCGTGGTTTAAAGACGTTCTAAGTAGTGCAAGTAACGCGATGGTCCCTCTAGAAGATAACAAACCTTAACTCGATTATGTGACCGTCTCGAACTGCCCTTTGAACCTTAGGGTTTGGGGCAGTATGGCGTGCCACATGTGAGGCGTTGGCTTGACCCTTCTACGGCTGGACCGTTGGTACTGAGGCATGAACTGAATGTTTTTAGATTTATTTCATGTGTTGAGCTGTTTCGGGAAAACTTGGGTGTTCGAATGTTCGATTGGAAAGTTTAACATTTTCTATTTATCTGGAATGGGATACAATAATTGGAATTCACAAGCAGTTATGAGATAACTGAATGAATGTTATAAACATAGCACTTTAGTCTCACTTGATCGGTTGCCACGGAACTTTGATATGATTAAAAGTCCGTCGCAATCACGTAGCGTACGCGGATACTCACCGGGTAAACTTAAAAGACAGCTACACCCCATAGCCCCGACCAAGTGACTGTAGGAGAACCCCGTCGCCGAAAGCATCCGTTCGGGTGCTCGCGGTAGCGGTGTTCCGCCTTGGTGCACTTCGTCGACGGAATCAGGGGTGCGGCCGCCTACTAAAGTTTGCGACGAGTATTCGATCAGGATGTCGGGAATCTTGTTGAATTGCCCGACTTGATATTGAAAAGTGTTTTCGATAATGAGACTAAAATGCGGGGTTTATAATTGTTAGGCATACGATGTCTAAGGAATTCATTTAGTCAGGCATGAGATGTCTGAGGTGGTTGCGGATTCCAACTGTTGTAGTTTTACACTTTCTTTTCTGTGACCGTAAGTGTAATATGTGATATCGCCGGTTTCGTTGCTATATGTCAACGACAATTGGGATGCGCATATTTACTTACGTTGATGACATGTGATGTTATGTGTTGCTGGATATGTTATATTGGATCGTCGTGTTTGAATAGCCGGGGGTTTTTATGTGAGATGAGTGTTTTTCATTTTCATTCATGTAAAAACTTGTATGTAATATTCTTTTATTGGGGCACTTCCAGGTTGCGGAAGATGTCACCCTCTGTATATTATTTACTTTTCCGCACTAGGATAGACCCAAGGAGGGGAGCACAAGTAACCGGGTTCTGGAGTCCAGTGGGAGACCAACTCGAGGAGTCGAGTCCGGGTATCCTAACTCTAGAATTGGTAGGGTTGCTTGCCGCTCTCGTAGGGGTCTAGGGGTGTGGGTTTGGCTATTCATCGCGACCGTGGAATCCGTGTTTTATACTGGCTCGTATTGAAAACACGGACGTCCTAGTATATCCAATATTTCATATGATTCTTCTGCTGCATTATCTGTGATGTGATCATGTGATATGTTCTGTGATGGATACTTTATATAGTATATTTGATATATTATATAGACGTTACTTATGTTTTACACCCATGCTAGCCCTGCCCCGCTCTGCCGTTAGTTACCTAACCTAACGGTGCATGGGGGGACATCGAGGCGAATGCGGATGGCATAAGTGTACGTCGTATTTATCTGTGATGTTTAGGTACTTAAATGATGGGACTTCATTAATGTGATTAATGAAAGTAAAAGAAACCTAAGATGTTGTAGAATTGAATTTCAAAAATAAAACAGGTAGCTACAGTTCTTGCTTTGCACAACGGTATATATGATATATCCTGCACCTTATTCGATAAGGAAAGGACCGAGATCCCTTCACCGGGAGTGACTCCTTTAGCAATAACTTGTAGATGCTACACACTCGGTTTGTCTTTTGATTGCTTTTAAGAGTTTTTGCTTTGCACAGTGATATATATGATATATCCCGCACCTCATTCGACAAGGAAAGGACCGACGATCCCTTCACCAGGAGTGACTCCTTTAGCAAAACTAGAAAAGCCTCAAAAGCACTCCATTTTAAAATCATTTGATTCTACAACGATATCAAGTTCATTACGCAATAGGTTTTCAAAAAAACCTGTCGTAGCCCTCCGTCATTTCAGATAAGTCCTACTTAGTATTCGTGCTACGTTTGTTGACCTCCGTCAAGGCGTAGTGTGCGGTAGCTAACTAGTATTTATCTGCTTATGCATATGATGCAGATTGGATTAGGGTAGTCGTGCGACCTTGTTGACCTCCGTCAAGGGTCGTGCGGGTGGGTTTGATTCAATCAAGAAATGACGGGTTGAACTTGACTAGTAGCCTATGGTTTGTTGACCTCCGTCAAGGTCATAGGAGACTAGGGGCAAAATTATTGGGAATTTCAAGTGTTGAAATTTGCAATGAGATTGCATACCTTCTATGAGATAGTTGGATCCCGATACCCACTGTGAGTAAGAGTTACTCCTGGGAGAGTTTTACACATTACAATTAGCCGATCAAGTAGGTGTCTAGAAAGGTGTTAACGAGGTTACGCCTCTGGGAAAACGAGGTTTACATTAATTAGGTTCGTGCGAAAGCACGGGGGACCTCCCTCAAAGTACCGACACTGGCCTGGCTGAAAGATTGGCGAACCTGTAGCGTGTAATTAATCCCGGCTAGTCTTTCCTTTTTGGGTTTGAAGGAAGATTTGATAAAAAGCAGTGGGAGCCATCCTGATTAGATAAAATAATAACCAATCTATTCTTGAAAGAGCGCACACTGAGTGTTTTCTTCTCTCTCTCTCCTGGTAGCGACCATATCACGCCTTAATCAAGATAATAATACGGATATTTGACCGAACCCGCTTGTTATACTGAGCTGGGGAACGTTGGTCCCGCTCCAACTTATAATTGTTATAAGACAGAGCAGGAAATAGAGGAATACCAGAATTCCTATGCCACCCAAACGAAGAGAGTGCATGCTGATGCATCATCTTCGGGTGTGTTCATTACAAAGAACTGTTTCTCAGTGTCCTTTACGTCCTGGGTATATGATACCAGATCAGGATCCCGCATATGTAATTTGTTACATGGGCTACAGATAGGTAAAGAACTGAGAACGGGTCATAAGTTTCATGAGGCAGAAAACGGGGCAAGTGTTGCAGCCAAGTCTGTTGGTCACTGTCACCCTGTATTCCAAATACATTGATTCTGAACGAATGTTATTAGATACCGAACCTGATATACAAAATCATATCACTCTCTTTAAAAGTAAAGAAAGGATATAATTTTGTATTGTTGGATAATGTTTTGAACATTTCCTATATCAAAAGTTGATCGGTTCAGGCACGTTATCTAAAGGCATTAATGTTCTAAATTAAACAACAGTTCTTTAGTATACGGAACACACACAAGAGGAAGAGTTCAGAAATGAACGGATCCTTCTTGAGGTATTGTAGACTAGGTCAGATCAATGTGACCCGACTAGCTAGAGTTACATAAAGATGCATATTTAAATTGGTTTGAATTTTCATCTTATGAAACTTGCCAGTCATGTCACAAAGATACGATGACCATAGCTCTGTTTACTGGAAACAGAGAAAGGGTTAGTAAACTCTTGGGATGATACATGTTGATGTATGTAAGGTCCCCTGTCTACATATGCCAGGACTGGTTCTTTGTACTTCGTTACATTCTCTGATAATCTCTCAAGATTCAGACATATGTTCCTGTTGAAACACAAGTCCGAACCTTTTGAGATATTCACAGAATATGATTTAGAAGTAGAAAACCAAAACACAGGTATAAGTATTATGTCCTTTGATGAGATCGAGGAGGAGAATACTTGAGCACGGAAATCCTGGATTATTCTAAAAGGAGAATGAGATTCTCTCTCAGCATTACTCCTCCGTATACACCATAGCACTATGGTATATCGGGGTGGAGCAGTTGCACCCTATTCGATATGGTGCGCTCTATGATGAGTACTACTGAGTTACCTGTTTCCTTTTGGGAGTTATGCACTTGAGAAGCTGCATGCCTATTGAATAGGGTTCAAATCAAATCCGTTGCCTACCGCTTCATATGTGATATAGAAAGGGAAGAGCCCATATCTTAAGTTGGTTAAGATTTGGGGTTTTCCGGGCTATGTCTAAAAGCATAATCCGGACAAGCTCGAGGCAAGGTCTCTATGTACAACTGGAAATGTTCCAGCTATACAAACTGCAGCTGATCATTTGAAAGAACCAAAGGATTCAGTAGATACCAACGAACCTCAGCCTCTCCGCCGATCTAGTAAGGTTCCTCACCCGCCTGAGAGATACTTCGGTTTCTTTATGACAGTGGGAGCGAGGATTGCATCATAAGATGATGACCCAACTAGTTTCGAGCTGGCCATCAGGAGTGGGACTCTATAAGAATGGCTGGATGCTTAGTGATCTGAGATGGAATCCTTATACACCAATAAAATATGGACTTTAGTTGCTTTATCTGAAGGGTTAAATCCCCATCAGGAGCAAGTATATCTTGAGAAGATTACTTGGTGTACATGGAAAAGTTGAGACTTTCAAAGCTAGACTTGTTAAAGGTTTGCATCTTTGACCAGGTGTGGATCATGATGAAACTTTTTCTAGAGAACTATGCTTAAGTCCATCCAGATCCTACTTGCCACGGCTACATACCATGACTACGATATCTGGCGGTTGGGTGTCATGACTGCTTTTCTAAATGATGTTTTAGAAGAGTGCGTCTATAAGTACACAGCCAGAGGGCTTCGTAGACAGTGGGAGCAGCGGAAACGTGTGCAAGATGGTTTATGTGATAAAGCAGGCATCGCGGAGTTGGAACATCTGTTTTGATGGATTAGTCAAAAAGTTTGACATCATCAAAATGGTAGATGAACCTTGTATAAACAAAAAGGTAGTAGGGAGTATGGTGGTGATCCTCGTAGAGTACGTGGATGTCATACTCTTGATAAGAAAGGAGTTTTCTATGCTACGCTCGGTCAATCTCCGCTTATCACAACGATTCTCCATATAGGATCAAAGTGATACCTACTAAATCCTGGAATTTGGATCTATGAGATAGATCTAGTTGGATATTAGGACACTTACTAGTTGTAGTGAGATGGTATCAATTGGTCCTGGGGAGAATCGCTGAAAGTGTTCCAGGGTGATAAAGATGACTGAATGTCAGTCACAGGCATTGTCTTTACCCTCAGAGGAGGGATGGTATGTTGGAAGAGTTCCAAGATAGATACCGTGGCATACTAGACGATAAAGGCTGGATACATGGCTACTTATGATGCTACCAAAGAGGCTGTCTGGGTGTATATTAGTTCATGAGATGAACTTCGTTCCGACCATTGTGAAACAATGGAGTTGTGGCTTATGCCTAGGAACGCCCGTCCCATCAGTGATCCAGACATATTCTAAGGCAGTATCACCTGATCATGGAGATAGTTGATCTCCATGGTGATCGAGGTTAGGAGGGCAGACTCAGAGGATAACACGGCGGATCCACTCACGAAGGCCTATTCCCAGAGAGAGACTTTTATGGGATGGTTGAGTATGAGATACTACAACCACTGCTATAGATGGCCCTAGTGCAAGTGGGAGATTGTTAGTTATATGTATGCCCTAGAGGCCATTACTGTACATTGGATGTATATTGTAGTGGATGCTGGGACATATATAGGGAGGACTTTCTTGCTCGACATGATAGTATGCTATCTGGTTACTCTTTACCTTAACGTGTACATTGATTGTCTCTCTGTTACATGTTGGTAAAGCCCTTAGGATGTGTACTTGACTACCTGGACTATGATGCGGATCATACTAGTGGGGACAGGGTAGTCCATAAGTACATCCTTCAAGGTCCCTAGTCGTGGGTATATCGAGACGGGGCATCGATATACCAGAGTAGACTAGCGTATACCTTCTCGACCCATACAGATGGGCGATGGATGATCCCATATCCATTGGTGTTTGACATCAGAGATGATGTACGGGTGCTCAGTGGAGACTGGGTACACTGGACGGACACGCCGAGAACTCCCAGCTGGTATTATACCTTACGTCAGATGGCAGTTCTCTGGTGACACTGGTACAGAGTAGTCTGTTGACCCGAGATCGTCATAGAGTCTTGTGTGGTTCCCACTGTACTTTGATTTCCACCTTACCACGTCCAAGAGGGCGTGCAAAACGGTGGTTTTTGGGTACAGTCCCGAATCACATGGAGGCAATGAGCGATAGGAGGGGATTCGTCTCTCCCGGTATAGGGAGTTGATGTTGCGCTGTGTTCGATTGGCTATAACCGGAAATCCCTGGCCAGGGTTGCTGAGATTTTCTGGTAAGTGTTACCTGTAGTTTCTCGAACTGTTATAGACCTCATATCGACACGACTTATCGAGCTATTGGGGTCTGACGTTTACCACCCCTAGGCAAGATATGCGACATATCAGACGACGAGACCGGACTGTACAGTAAGTGTTACTGGTTGGATTCACAGGAGTGTGTTGCTCGTCGATCTTCTGATCGCTCAATACCCGGGTGGCCGTTACGTTTAGCAGACCGCTTGCGGCTTGTGGGTGTTTGATATGATCATCATCTGCTGCCGGCGTATTGACGAGTCTTTAGAGTCCTACACAGAGGTTTCCTGGCTCAAGCGAAACGAAATAGGAGCGCATATGAGATATGTGCGGGTCCGAGAATAATGCGTGTATGTGATACCGTATTCTATTCTCGCGATGAATGTATTGATTGGTTGTATGCGATATAACCTAGTTATCGAATCAAGGATTGATTCGATAAGTCGATACATTGCATATTAGTCGGTTATATGCGATATGACTGGATCGTTAAATCAAGTGTTGATTTAATGATTTAATGCATAATTATATATTTGATATATTACTTTGCATTGACTAGTATTGGTTCACTTTAAATGGATTTTCTCACTTGAAGTTGCACAAGTTGTATATGTGATATACTTTTGTGCACTTGATTGTATCATGTTTGATGATACATGTAAACTTGGGTTTGTGTAAAGATTAAACCATGGTTATATAAATGGTTAGGGTTTTCTTTTCTTATTCATTTACATATTTATTTATTCTTTTTGGAAATTAAATTGCATAATGAGAAAAATGGTGGCTTTCTTTGTTTGCATCTTGAAGCTTCATGAAGCTTTGACTAAGTGACCATTTTGTCTCATGCTTAACCCTAACCACTCCATCTAACCTTAGTTAAATATCTACACTAAACCATGGTTTGTATATGATAAGTATTCATATTCTTTTCTTTTTGAATTAACTTATCATATCATTATCTTCTTCTTCTTCTTCTTCTTTACAAGAAGAAAAAGCTTGACCATCAATGGTGATTGATGAAAAAGAGTGAGAAATCCAATTCTAAAGTGAACCTACTTCCTATTTCTTCATCCTCTACCTCTTGGCAAGTAGTATAGGGTGTTTCCTTCACAAGTTTTCATGGCTTGGTGAAGGTGGAGCTTGATCTTGTGATGCCTCGACGTAGATCATCTTCGGCACGTAGCCGACGACCTTGCCCGCCCATTTCTCCGATGAAGCCGACGCTAGAGCCCGGGTTTTCCATTTGGACAACGAGGAGACTTCATTGCGGAGCTATGGAGGTGGAGGACCGGATCTACAAAGGTTGTATTTCCGTTCTTATAGTTAAGTTGTTAACTAGTTTCATTTGTCGCCTATATATCTACTTAACGATCCGTATTAGGGTTTCTCGGCACTTGTAAAATTTGAAATTGGCATGGTTGATGCCTTGTGAGACCTCTTGAGAGTGCCTAAGAACCATACAGATTCCACGGTCGCGATGAATAGCCAAACCCACATCCCTAGACCCCTACGAGAGCGGCAAGCAACGCTGCCAATTCTAGGGTTAGGAGACCCGGTCTCGACTCCTCGAGATGGTCTCCCACTAGACCCCAGAACCCGGTTACTTGTGCTCCCTACCTTGGGTCTACCTAATGCGGAATAGTAAATAATATACAATGGTGACATCATCTTCAACCCGGAAGTGCCCCAACAAAAGAATATTACATACAAGTTTTTATATGAATGAAAAAGAAAAAACTCTCATCTCACATAAAACCCCCCGGCTATTCAAACACGACGATCCAATATAACATATCCAGCAACACATAACATCACATGTCATCAACGTAAGTAAACATGCGTATCCCAATTGTCGTTGACATATAGCAACGAAACCGGCGATATCACATATTACACTTACGGTCGCAGACAAGAAAGTGTAAAACTACAACAGTTGGAATCCGCAACCTCCTTAGACATCGCATGCCTAACCAAATGAATTCCTTAGACATCACATGCCTAACAATTATAAACCCCGCATTTTAGTCTCATTATCGAAAACACTTTTCAATATCAAGTAGGGCAATTCAACAAGATTCCCGACATCCTGATCGAATGCTCGTCGCAATCTTTAGTAGACGGCCGCACCCCCGGATGCCGTCGACGAAGTGCACTAAAGCGGAACACCGCTGCCGCGAGCACCCGAACGGATGCTTTTGGCTACGGGATTCTCCTAAAGTCACTTGGTCGGGGCTATGGGGTGTGGCTATCTATTAAGTTTACCCGGCGAGTATCCGCGTACGCTACGTGATTGCGATGGACTTTTGATCACATCAAAATCCCGTGGCAACCGATCAATTGAGACTAAAGTGCTATGTTTATAATATTCAAATCAGTTATCTCATAACAATTTGTGGATTCCAAATATTGTATCACATTCCAGATAAATAGACAATGTTAAAATTTCCGATCCAATAATCAAACACCAAAGTTTTCCCAAATAGCTCAACACTTGAGCGGAGTTCAAAAATATCCATCACATGCCACAGTATCAATGGTCCAGCCGTAGAAGGGTCAAGCCAACGACTCACATGTGGCACGCCGTACTGCCCCAAACCCTAAGGTTCAAAAGGCAGTTCAAGACGGTCACATAATCGAGTTAAGGTTTGTTGTCTTCTAGAGGGTCCATCGTGTTACTTGCACTACTTAGAATATTCTTAAACTACGGAAAAATCCAACACTTGGAAATTTCCCGGCAGGGGAAAAAGTGGGTTATTTATATTCGGTCGAACTTTTTAACACGTTCTAAAATCACCTAGAAAAACATAAACAAAGTTAAACAATCCGATCGAAACATCGAGTCCCCAAAACAACCCAGAAAACTCAACTGTTGAGCATAAATTAAAAGTTCCTAGAAAACAGAGGAAATGTCACGACCCGAATATTTCGACTCGTGACCGGCACTTAACCACGCTACATCTACAGGCATAACGCGACTAAGTAAGCCGAACCCAGAAATCAAAACCATTTAAAAATAGTGAGTGTTGATAACATTTAGTTAAAACATTTAGAAAACCTTAAATAATTCAATAAGTTCTTTTAAAGTTACGTTGTCATTTAAATAATTTTGGCAGCATTTCCTTTGTAAAAGTAACCCCGAAATCGGGTATAAAACAGGATAAAAGTAAAGATGAAATAAAATGAAATGAAACATCACCAAACGGGAGCAATCACGCCCAACGGCAGAAACCATCACCACAAGAGTAATATACGACGCCGTAGCGAAGAATAAGCAATAAGTAAACATCACAGAAATATAAACTGCATATAAAAACAGTCGCCCCCCCACGAGCTCGACACCAGAATACAAAATACACATCATCATCCTCACACAGTATCTAAGTCCAGTACATAAATGGTAGATGGAGAATACTAGATACAAATGGAGTAAAATAAAAGTAATCAGATACCACAACCCACCTAAAATGCAAAACAGCTCTCACACCAACTGTAGTGGTATCTGTAGACAAAAGATGCAAAAGGCAGCCTGCCGCGACTACTCTGAAGGGTAACCTGCAAATACTGTGGCACAACGGGGGTGAGATTGTTAGTGTATATGCCCTAGAGGCCATTACTGTATCATACTAGTTTGTATATTACTTAATGGATGCTTGGGATATTCACCTTGTATATACAATCTTGCTCAAAATAGTAGTATGCTACTTGGTTTGTTTCTACTTCAATGTGTACATGTGTTTATTTTAGTATATCTCCTATACACATTAGTAGAGCCCTTAGGATCTTTGCTTGATTACCAGCGATGTGATGGCAGTCACACTAGTGGGGCTGGGTAATCTCTAAGCACATCCTTATGCAGGTCCCTAGTCGCAGGACTATCGAGACAGGGCATCGATACTCCGGAGTAGACTAGCGCATGCGCTTCTCATCCCAGTGTGGGAGACGGTCTGTCCCACAGCCGTCAGTACGTCGTACTTGAGATAGTATGCGGGTGCTCATTGGGTTACGAGTACACTGGACAGGACTCGTCGGGAACTGACTAGTTGGTATTATGCCTATCGTCAGTTATCAGTTCCCAGGTGACATGAGTACAGCTTAGTCCGCTGACTTGACACTGTCACTTCGCCTCGAGTGTGTTCCCACTGCACTTTGATTACTACCCTACCACGGCTCAAAGGAGTCGTGCAAACAGGTGGTAGTTGGGTGCAGTCCCGAAGCACTTGGAGGCAGTGACGGTTAGACAGGATTCGTCTCTCCCGGTATTGGGGGTTGACATCGCGCTGTGTCTAGGAGAGCCATTACACGAGTAGTCCCTGGCCAGGACAAACGAGATATACTGGTAGGCTTCCAGTGTTATCTCAGGGTGTTTTGGGCTTCGCTCCGACACGACTTGTACCGCTATTGGGGGACTGACGTTTACCGCCCCCTAGGCCCGCCATGTGATGTATCAGACGAACAGACCGGACTGTACGGAGAATGTCACATTCAGGCTCAGTAGGAGTTCGATGGGTTTCGCCTCGTCGGTCTTCTTGTCGGCACTACCTGGGGACCGTTACGCACAGCTAGTGCCGCTTGCGGTCTGTGGTTAAACCCACTGCCAGCGTAGTGTCGAGTCTTTAGAGTCCCACACAGAAAGCTTTTCGCCTTTAGGCAAAAGAGTAGAGGTCGCATGGTTTTGCGGCAGGTCGCATGGTTTTGCGGCAGGTCGCATGGTTTTGCGACAGGGTTCGGTCACATCCGTGCACTTGTGCACGTACAGTGTCCGGACAGTTTACACTAGCGGGCTTTGGTTTAAGCCAGATCCTAGTGTACCTTTTGGGATTGGATTTATCCAGTTTGCATTCGTGTTCCTCGGAACACGGATGCGGGTGTATATGCACAGTTGACAGGAAGACAGAGGCAGCGGATTCTCATTAGGGTTGTTGACAGTTGACCGTTGACTATTGACTTTTTGATCAACCCTAATGAGAATATGATATGTGATTAACAATTATATTAATTAAGTATTATGGTGACATGGTTGTTGAGGGATTGACTTTGTTGACTTGTTGACTTTTGTTGACTTGTTGACTTTTGTTGACTTGTTGACTTTTGTTGACTTGTTGACTTTGTTGACCGGTTGACTAGGCTTGACTAGTTGACCATCATGATAACCATAGCTATCATTTCATGGCAAAGACTTTTGCTTGCTTGCTCCTTTGTGCAAAATGAGTGCATGAAATGATATGGTTATGGTTGCTTCAACCATCACATAACACTTGATTGGTATGATGAGTTATCATGGTTTTGAATTATGAGAGGGTGAAAGAAAAAAGAGAGGCTCATTCTCACTTGACCATTCTCTCTCTTGTTCTTGAGCTCTCTTGCTTTTGCTCTCACCCTCTTCCTCTTGCTCCCTCTCTTGACTCTATGGTTCACTTGTCTCATGAGTTGAGAATCAAGAACCATAGATAAAATCCCATACAAACTCTTCTCTACTCACTCTAGTTCATAAAGTTTAGCAAACCGAGTGAACTAGTTTCTTCAAAGTTCGAAGAAGGAGCCAAAGGTTGGAGCTTTCAGGTGAATCTATCTTCGGCGTAAGGAGACGACGGGAAGAAGCCGATCCGGACCACCATCGGAGTTTGAAGACGAAGGAGTTCAAGACAAGCAAGGTATAAACCCCCTAACCGAGTAGTTAATGACTCCTAGTTAGGTTGTTAGTTAGATGTTTAACAAAGATCCGGGTTTTTAAGTCCATGTTACCACCTCTATAAAAATTGTTTTTTATCAAATTCCGCATGCCCGAAAGTACCGGGAGAGGTAGCATGGACTTACAGTGGTATCAGAGCCTAGTTAAACTCTATCTAACATGTTAGCAAGTAACTAGAAGATTGATCAAAGAAAAAGTCACGAAAACGAACCCGAGAATTTCAAGTTTCTGTCGATTTTTATTCTGTTCAAAAGTTGATAATTTTCATCTTAAAAATCTGCTCAGGCTTTTATTAGAATAACCACCAAATTTGGTCGCTCGATCGTTTCAAAGCGCCGCGGAAACGCGGCGGGAGCACGCTCCCGCCGCGGTTCCGCGGCCGAGTTGACTCGGCCGAGGTCCATCTTTGGTGCAGTGTGTTTCTGGGGTTGTTTTGGGATTTTTGGAATATGTGTTTTCTGCCCAGATTTTCCAGAACGAAAATTTTATTTTTGGGGTCCCGAAAATCCGTATTTTTGATCGAACTTCTAAAAGACTTAAGCTAACGGGTTTTTCTGTAATGTGATATTTGTATTGAACGTCTGCTAATCGCTATATGTCGATTAGTGGGGGTTATACAAATCTGTGATCTGTAATGTTGCTGAAATGTGTATATGAATATGTTGGATTGTCACGGGTGAATAGCCGGGGGGTTGTGAGACGAGAGTTTTTCTTTTCTTTCAATTCATGTAAATTTGTAAATTGATGTAATAATTATTTGTATGGCCGCACAACCGGGTCGGGGTTGTAGCCGTCATTGTATAATTTCTTTTTACTGTTTTTGCTCCTAGGATAGACCTATGGAGGGGGTGCACAAACTACCGGGTATGCCGAAGTGCCGAGTGGCCTACTCACGGAGGTGAGGGAGGTTGCTTCGCTTCGGGTACTTGGCGGGTAGTTTGCCGCACCCGTAGGGGTCTTGGGTGGGGTATTGGCTATTCACCGCGACCGTGTAATCTGCTTTTCGTTACAGGCTCGTACGAATTACAGATTCCTAGTATATCCAATGTATTCATCTGTGATCTGAAATGTCTATCATTGCAATATATCTATATATGATATTATTTAGGCGTTGCTTATGTTTTACAGCCGCGCTAGCCCAGCCCCCGCTCTGTCGTTAGTTAAGTAACCTAACGGGTAATGACGGGGCCCAGTGGCGAATGCGAATGACATATGCGTACATCATATTTTGGTTGTTTTCTGCAATGGTAGGATTAAATGATGGGACGCATTAAAAGAACTAATGCAAGAATATCACGCATTAAAAGAACTAATGCAAGATAATAAACCAAGATTAAAGTCGTTGGAACACTTTAGAAAAACCACTTGGTTCTTTTCAAAAACAACTTTTAAATGCGGAGCTTGAGCCACTCCTTTTAAAAGCTATCTCGTTCCATCGACTATATCAAGTTCACTACGTTCACGGTTTTGCCAAAACCATCCGTAGCCCTCCATCATTTCAGTTAAATATTCGGTAGTATTCAAGCTATGTATTTTGACCTCACGCCAAGGCATAGTGATTGGTAGCTGCCGGATATTTATCTGTTGCATAGATAGAATGCGTTGGTTTGAGACAGTCGTACTGCCATTTTGGCCTACGTCAAGGGTATGTACGGGTGGGTTCAAATTAACCTGGATAATGATGGGAAGAACTTGATATGTGACTTATGACATTTTGACCTCACGCCAAGGCATAAGAGCATGGGGCAAAAATCCACATCGGGAGTTTCATAAGTACTGAAACTTGCTAGATTTGCATACCATTTGGAGTGTGATGATTCTGGTAGGATTCCTTCAGTTTCGTCACGCGATGATATTTGGATCCCGATCCTACTGTGAGTATATGCTACTCCTCGGGAAATTTCTCACTAAACGATCAATGCTATAAACCTAGTAGGTGCCTAGAAAGGTGTTAGCGGGGCTACGCCCCCAGGGAAAAGAGGTTCTTGAATTAAGGAACTTCGCGAAAGCGTTGGAAAACCTCCCTCGAAGTACCGACACTGGCCTGGCTGAACGGTTAAGCAAGTATTGTGCGGTGGGATTGATCCCGACTAATTCTTCCTTTATGGTTTGAGGAGGGATTCGAGAAACAGTGGGAGCCATCCTGTTTAGACAAACTAAAAACCACTCTAAACTTGCAAGAGCATCATGCTGAGTGTTTCTTCTTCTCTCTCCTAATTGCAGCGACCAATCGACATGACTGGACTTAAGTTACTTCTAGATAAAAATATACTGACAGGGCCAAACTACAAAGATTGGCTCAGGAATGTCAAAATGGCAATCACTTACGACAAGCTGGGGTATCTTCTTACCACCAAAGCTCCCCCTGTCCCTGGTCCCACTTCCAGCGTCGCGGATAAGGAAATCCGTAAGACTTGGGAGATTGATAGCGCGAAGGCCAAATGCCTCGTGCTTGCCTCTATGGACAACGAACATCAGAGGAGGCACGAGAATATGGACCTGGAATCCATATTTCTTCATACAAAAGAACTGTATGGAGAGCAGTCTCGTATCGCAAGATACGAAGCGTCAAAAAAGTTATTTTCGGCAAGGATGGCCGTCGGATCATCAGTAGCCGAGCACGTGCTTAAGATGATCGGCTACATTGAGGAGCTCGCGGACCTAGGGACCACATTGGAGAGTGAGCTCTATACGGACATAGTTCTCCAGTCCCTTCCTTCCACTTACGCCCAGTTTATACTGAATTTCAACCTACAGGAAAAAGAGGTTGAACTTTCAGAGCTCCTCAACATGCTGAGGAGCGCAGAGGGCACCCTACAGAAAAGTAGGGAAACATCCACTTTGTTTGTAGGAGGATCATCTTCTTCTAGGTCCAAGGCGAAAGCCAAGGGAAAGAAGAAGAAAGCCCCCGCCAAACCAAGGGGCGGTATTAGTAAAGTGGATACGAAGGGAAAAGCTAAAGCAACAAAGAAAGCGGGGAAGCTTGTGGATAAGGAAGAATGCTTCTATTGTCATAAGAAAGGACACTGGAAGAATGATTGCAGGGCTTGGAAAGCCAGAACACAGGAATTGAAGCAGGTTGCAGCTTCAGCTTCAGGTGTGTATGTTATTGAAAACTGTCTTTCAATAAACTCTTCTTCCTGGGTATTGGATACCGGATCAGGATCTCATATCTGTAATTCTTTGCAGGCATTGAGAAACCGTAGGGTTTTGAAGGCAGGTGACATGACCCTCAGAGTTGCGAACGGAGCTATCATGGATGCTAAAGCCGTGGGGGACTATCACCTGGGAATGTCAGATGGACATGTTTTGGTTTTGCGTAATTGCTTTTTTGTACCCAACACAACTTGTAATATCATTTCTGTATCTTTAGTTTCTAAAGAAGGTTATGAATTTGCGTTTGTAAGCAATGTTGTAAACATTCACCTTAATCAAGTTTTGATTGGGTCAGGTACATTGAGTAATGGTATATACGTATTAAACCAACCACAGATTTTCAATGTCCAGAATACACACAAAAGAAAGTCTCCAGAAATCAATCAGGCTTTCTTATGGCATTGTAGACTGGGTCACATCAATGAGAGAAGGTTGACGAAGTTACATACAGAAGGATATTTGAATGCGTTCGAATATCAATCGTATGCCACTTGTCAATCCTGTCTCAAAGGAAAGATGACAAAGACTCCGTTTACTGGACACGGAGTAAGAGCGAGCGAGCTCTTGGGACTCGTACACAGTGACGTGTGCGGTCCAATGTCTACACATGCGCGAAGCGGTTATTCTTACTTCATTACTTTTACGGATGACTTCTCAAGGTACGGTTATGTCTTCTTAATGAAACATAAGTCCGAAGCCTTTGGAAAGTTCCAGGAATATAAGAATGAAGTAGAAAAACAAACCGACAAAAGTATCAAGATTCTAAGATCGGATCGAGGTGGTGAATACTTGAGTGCCGAGTTCCTGGACTATTTAAAAGAGAACGGAATTCTCTCTCAGCTTACTCCTCCATACACTCCGCAACATAACGGTGTATCGGAGAGACGGAACCGAACCCTATTGGATATGGTACGGTCCATGATGAGTAACGCTGAGTTACCGCGATCATTCTGGGGATATGCGCTAGAATCAGCCGCATATCTTTTGAACCGAGTTCCTACTAAGACTGTGCCTACCACACCATATGAGTTATGGAGTGGGAAGAAACCCTATCTTCAATATCTGAAGATCTGGGGATGTCCAGCTTTTGTCAAAAAGCAGCATGCGGACAAACTCGAGGCACGCTCAGTACTGTGCAAGTTTGTGGGATACCCAAAGAACACCAGGGGGTATCTTTTCTACTACGCAGAGGAACAAAAAGTCCTTGTTTCTCGTAATGCCCACTTTCTAGAACACCAGTTCTTGGAAAAGGAAATAAGTGGGAGCGCAGTAGAACTGGAAGAAATTCCAGAACCACGGACTATTACTGAAAGTTTAGTGGAACCAGAGGGTTTGGAAGAACAGGACATTCCTACGCCGCTCCGCAGGAGTAGTAGGCAGACTCATCCGCCCGAGAGATATTACGGTTTTCTCATAAACGGGGATAGAGAGGATTGCATCATAGATTATGATGAGCCTACTAGCTTCCAGCAGGCCGTTCAGAGCGTTGACTCAGTAAAATGGCTGGATGGAATGCGGACCGAAATGGAGTCCATGTACACCAACAAGGTATGGACGTTGGACATTGCTCCAGACGGGGTAAAACCCGTAGGATGCAAGTGGATCTTCAAAAGGAAGATTGGTGTAGATGGACAGGTTGAGACCTATAAAGCTAGACTGGTAGCAAAGGGTTTTCGTCAAAGACCTGGCTTGGACTATGACGAAACCTTTTCTCCAGTGGCTATGCTGAAATCCATTCGGATCCTTCTTGCCATTGCTGCCTTCCACGATTATGAGATTTGGCAGATGGACGTAAAGGCAGCTTTTCTAAATGGAAATTTAGAGGAGTGTGTCTATATGGACCAGCCAGAGGGTTTCATTCAGAGTGGGAGCAGCAGAAAGGTGTGCAAGTTGCTTAAGTCCATCTATGGACTAAAGCAGGCATCGCGGAGTTGGAACATCTGTTTTGATGAGACGGTCAAGGAATTTGGCTTTATCAAAAATCCAGATGAACCATGCATCTATAGTAGATTTGTAGCGAGAACTGTAGTATTCCTCGTTTTATACGTGGATGACATTCTCTTAATAGGAAATGACATTCCTATGCTACAATCTGTCAAGGGGTTCTTGTCGCACAGGTTCTCCATGAAAGACCTGGGTGATGCCTCATACATCCTGGGGATCCGGATCCATCGTGATAGATCCAAGAGGATATTAGGACTTTCACAGTCCAGGTACATCGACACTATACTGAAGAGATTCAGTATGGAAGATTCCAAGCGCGGTAACCTACCGGCTTGTCACGGAATCACCCTCTCTAAAGAGATGTCTCCCAAGACTGATTTGGAGAGGGATCGCATGTCTATTATACCCTGCGCTTCTGCGGTAGGCTCTATAATGTATGCGATGTTGTGTACCAGACCGGATGTAGCTTATGCACTGAGTGTGGTAAGCCGGTATCAGTCAAACCCTGGGGAGAAACACTGGATAGCGGTAAAGAACATTCTCAAGTACCTGAGAAGGACTAAGGAGATGTTCTTGGTGTATGGCGGAAAAGACCTCCAGATCGAGGCCTTTGCTGACTCCAGCTTCCAGAGTGACAAGGATGATTCCAAGTCCATGTCGGGTTTTGTCTTTACCCTCAATGGAGGGGCGGTGTGTTGGAAGAGTTCCAAACAAGAAACCGTTGCAGACTCGACGATGGAAGCGGAATACATCGCTGCATCTGATGCCGCAAAAGAAGCTGTCTGGATGAGGAAGTTCTTGAAAGAACTTCAGGTGGTTCCGTCCATTGTTGATCCAATACCTCTGTATTGCGACAACAACGGGGCTATAGCTTTAGCGAAGGAACCCAGGTCCCATCAGAGATCCAGGCACATCTTGAGGCGGTATCACCTGATCAGGGAGATCGTGGATCGCCAGGAGATCGAGGTTCGAAGAGTTGCTTCAGAAGATAACACTGCAGATCCATTCACCAAGGCCTTGCCCCAGACTCAGTTCGAGCGGCTGATCGAGATGATAGGTCTTCGATACGCCAGTACATGGCCTTAGTGCAAGTGGGAGATTGTTAGTGTATATGCCCTAGAGGCCATTACTGTATCATACTAGTTTGTATATTACTTAATGGATGCTTGGGATATTCACCTTGTATATACAATCTTGCTCAAAATAGTAGTATGCTACTTGGTTTGTTTCTACTTCAATGTGTACATGTGTTTATTTTAGTATATCGCCTATACACATTAGTAGAGCCCTTAGGATCTTTGCTTGATTACCAGCGATGTGATGGCAGTCACACTAGTGGGGCTGGGTAATCTATAAGCACATCCTTATGCAGGTCCCTAGTCGCAGGACTATCGAGACAGGGCATCGATACTCCGGAGTAGACTAGCGCATGCGCTTCTCATCCCAGTGTGGGAGACGGTCTGTCCCACAGCTGTCAGTACGTCGTACTTGAGATAGTATGTGGGTGCTCGTTGGGTTACGAGTACACTGGACAGGACTCGTCGGGAACTGACTAGTTGGTATTATGCCTATCGTCAGTTATCAGTTCCCAGGTGACATGAGTACAGCTTAGTCCGCTGACTTGACACTGTCACTTCGCCTCGAGTGTGTTCCCACTGCACTTTGATTACTACCCTACCACGGCTCAAAGGAGTCGTGCAAACAGGTGGTAGTTGGGTGCAGTCCCGAAGCACTTGGAGGCAGTGACGGTTAGACAGGATTCGTCTCTCCCGGTATTGGGGGTTGACATCGCGCTGTGTCTAGGAGAGCCATTACACGAGTAGTCCCTGGCCAGGGCAAACGAGATATACTGGTAGGCTTCCAGTGTTATCTCAGGGTGTTTTGGGCTTCGGTCCGACACGACTTGTACCGCTATTGGGGGACTAACGTTTACCGCCCCTAGGCCCGCCATGCGATGTATCAGATGAACAGACCGGACTGTACGGAGAATGTCACATTCAGGCTCAGTAGGAGTTCAGATGGGTTTCGCCTCGTCGGTCTTCTTGTCGGCACTACCTGGGGACCGTTACGCACAGCTAGTGCCGCTTACGGTCTGTGGTTAAACCCACTGCCAGCGTAGTGTCGAGTCTTTAGAGTCCCACACAGAAAGCTTTTCGCCTTTAGGCAAAAGAGTAGAGGTCGCATGGTTTTGCGGCAGGTCGCATGGTTTTGCGACAGGGTTCGGTCACATCCGTGCACTTGTGCACGTACAGTGTCCGGACAGTTTACACTAGCGGGCTTTGGTTTAAGCCAGATCCTAGTGTACCTTTTGGGATTGGATTTATCCAGTTTGCATTCGTGTTCCTCGGAACACGGATGCGGGTGTGTATGCACAGTTGACAGGGAGACAGAGGCAGCGGATTCTCATTAGGGTTGTTGACAGTTGACCGTTGACTATTGACTTTTTGATCAACCCTAATGAGAATATGATATGTGATTAACAATTATATTAATTAAGTATTATGGTGACATGGTTGTTGAGGGATTGACTTTGTTGACTTGTTGACTTTTGTTGACTTTTGTTGACTTGTTGACTTTTGTTGACTTGTTGACTTTGTTGACCGGTTGACTAGGCTTGACTAGTTGACCATCATGATAACCATAGCTATCATTTCATGGCAAAGACTTTTGCTTGCTTGCTCCTTTGTGCAAAATGAGTGCATGAAATAATATGGTTATGGTTGCTTCAACCATCACATAACACTTGATTGGTATGATGAGTTATCATGATTTTGGATTATGAGAGGGTGAAAGAAAAAAGAGAGGCTCATTCTCACTTGACCATTCTCTCTCTTGTTCTTGAGCTCTCTTGCTTTTGCTCTCACCCTCTTCCTCTTGCTCCCTCTCTTGACTCTATGGTTCACTTGTCTCATGAGTTGAGAATCAAGAACCAAAGATAAAATCCCATACAAACTCTTCTCTACTCACTCTAGTTCACAAAGTTTAGCAAACCGAGTGAACTAGTTTCTTCAAAGTTCGAAGAAGGAGCCAAAGGTTGGAGCTTTCAGGTGGATCTATCTTCGGCGTAAGTAGACGACGGGAAGAAGCCGATCCGGACCACCATCGGAGTTTGAAGACGAAGGAGTTCAAGACAAGCAAGGTATAAACCCCCTAACCGAGTAGTTAACGACTCCTAGTTAGGTTGTTAGTTAGATGTTTAACAAAGATCCGGGTTTTTAAGTCCATGTTACCACCTCTATAAAAATCGTTTTTATCAAATTCCGCATGCCCGAAAGTACCGGGAGAGGTAGCATGGACTTACAGAGTTGCCATCTCGTGAATAGAGATAACATATAAAGGTAATCGCGAGCATGCACGTACTGCGCTACTCTAACATATACCAGCAAGTAAGATCTATATGCGACAAGCAGTAGGTGCAATAATCATGCAAATGCTCTATCTGGTAAAACGACTACAGGATGAAATGCCTGATAAACAATACTAAGCATGGGATAAACAAAATCTACATGGAAATATCAACATGGAAGAATAATCGGTGCCCCAAACTGCACCCTAATTGTCAACCCCTCTACTCTCTCTCTTCATTAAATGCAAGCATGGCTTTTGCCATGATGCATTCTCTCTCTCTCTCTCTCACCAAGTCAACACAAAAAGGGGAATTCAAATTAAAGCAACCATTAAACAACTAATTAAACTTAATTAAAACCCAAAAGACTTAATCCCCATGATTAAACCCACCATGGTTGCTAATCATGGTATTACCTCATTTTAAAACCCTAGTTTACATGCACATGTGTGTGCAAGCCTAGGAAAATTCTAGAAAAATATTTATTAAATTGGGAAATATATTTGAAACTCAATTTGGTAAACTTTTTATTAAAAACCTTTTATTTAAATTTAAATAGCCACTAAACACATTCCTAAGGTGTTATAGGAAACACCTACGGAGATAACTGCAGAAAAAGAATTGCCTAATCATCATATACGGCCGCGGAACCGCCGCAACAAGTTGGGTAGAGCCGCGGTTCCGCGGCGCTACTGTAGCCTTAGGTTGTCGTTTTCTGCAGTATTCCTTAGAATTCCCTGCTCTATTTTCTGAGCATTTTTAATTCACAAAAATCCACTGTTTTGAAAAATGTACAGAGAAGGGTTTTGTTTAGGGTTTCGGGGTTCGATCGGGTTTCTAACTTCGTCTACACTTCGCCTAAAGCTCTAGCTAGGCTCTGATACCACTGTAGGGTTGCTAGGCATGTGTACAAAGGTCTACGAGGCATCAACCATGCCCGATTAAAATTTTAGCCGTGCCGAACAACTCTAATACGGATCTTTAAACTAGGGTTTAGGAGAAAACTAGCAAGTTAACAACTTTAACTACAAGTGAATGGGAATACAACCTTTGTAGATCCGGTCCTTCACTTCTAAAGCTCCGTGTTGACGTCCCTTCGCTGCAATCATCGGGATCCCGAACCCTAGCATTGGTTTCATCGGAGAAAAGAGCGGGCTAGGTCGTTGACTTCGAGGCCAAAGATGATCTACGTCGGGGAGACTCAAACTCAATCTATTCCTTCACTTGGTCAAAACCTTTGTGAAGAGAACACCCTATACTACATGGCAAGTAGTAGAGGATGAAGAAATAGGAAGTGGGCTTACTTTAGAATTGTTTTTCTCACACTTTTTTCTCATGGCACCATTGGAGCTAGCAAGCTTTTTGATGGAGCTTGATGAAGAAGAAGAAGAAAGAATAATGAATTATCTCTTCCAAAAGAAAGCTTATCTATTTAATTATAGCACCAAGGTTGAGTTAAGCCCTCATGCTTAACTCATGTAGAGAATTGACCAAGGCATTAGGTTAAGGGTTAGGTTAAAGAATTATCAAGAGAAATGAAAAAAGAGTGGACTTTGTCAAAGTTTCTCAAAGCTTCTTCAAGCTTGACAACTTTGACCAAGTTTAATTCTTTTTTTAAATCTTAAGATAAAACAATAACCCTAATCTTAAACCTTATCTTGGTATAAGTCTCATACACACATCTTTTATGTATCATCAAACATGATACAAACATATGTACACAAATATATATCATATATACACTTATGCACAAACTAGTGAGAAAACAAATCTTAAGTAAGCTAATACTAGTTAATGTAAAGTAATATATCAAATATATAATTATATATTAAATCATTAAATCAACACTTGATTTAACGATCCGGTCATATTGCATATAACCGACTAATATCCAGTGTATCAATGTATCGAATCAACACTTGATTCGGTAACCCGGCTATATCTCATATAACCGTCCAATGATACAAATTGCGAGAATAGAATACAGTATCACATACTGGTATTATTCTCGGTCCCGCACATATCTCATATGCGCTCCTATTTCATTTCGCATGAGCCAGGAAACCCCTGTGTATGACTCTAAAGACTCGTCAATACGCCGGCAGTAGGTGATGATCATATCAAACACCCACAAGCCGCAAGCGGTCTGCTAAACGAAACGGCCACCCGGGTATTGAGCGATCAGAAGATCAACGAGCAAGCCTGCTCACACTCCTGTGAATCCAACCAGTAACACTACCGTACAGTCCGGTCTCGTCGTCTGATATGTTGCATATCTCGCCTAGGGGTGGTAAACGTCAGACCCCAATAGCTCGATAAATCGTGTCGATATGAAGTCTATAACAATTCGAGAAACCACTGGTAACACTTACCAGTAAATCTCAGCAACCCTGGCTAGGGATTTCCAGTTATAGCCAATCGAACACAGCGCAACATCAACTCCCTATACCGAGAGAGACGAATCCCCTCCTATCGCTCATTGCTTCCATGTGATTCGGGACTGTATCCAAAAGCCACCTTTTTGCACGCCCTCTTGGACGTGGTATGATGGAAATCAAAGCACAGTGGGAATCACACAAGACTCTATGACGACCTCGGGTCAACAGACTAAGCTGTACCAGTGTCACCGGAGAACTGCCATCTGACGTAAGGTATAATACCATCTGGGAGTTCTCGGCGAGTCCGTACAGTGTACCCAGTCTCCACTGAGCACCCGTACACCATCCTTGATGTCAAACACCGATGGATATGGGATCATCCATCGCCCATCATATGGGTCAAGATGCGTATACGCTAGTCTACTCTGGTGTATCGATGCCCTGTCTCGATACACCCTCGACTAGGAACAGTTATAGGATGTACTCGTCGACTACCGTGGCCCACTAGTATGATCTCATCATAGTCCCAGTAGTCGAGTACATATCCTAAGGGCTTTACCAACATGTAACAGAGAGACATTCAGTGTACACGTTAAGGTAAAGAGTAACCAGATAGCATACTATCATGTCGAGCAAGAAAGTCCTCCCTATATATGTCCAAGCATCCACTACAATATACATCTCATGTATAGTAATGGCCTCTAGGGCATACATATAACTAACATCCTTTTGAGTTTTGATTCTCGCCCTTGGCGTTGTATATTATATTGCTTGTGTGGTTGTGACCGTCGATTGACGAAGAGCTAGCTCCCGCTTGGGGATGCCTTTAAATTGATTTCGTAAACTATTCATGTTGTATCCCGTTTGGGGGCCAGTATTTACAAAGGAGACTCTGCCGAAATTTTCAAGAAATACTTGATGTTTTTTAAAAATAAACGCATAATTCGGCTTATGCTATTAAAACTACTTATTTTAAGTTGTTTTTCCTTCACTCTACTACTTTTCTTGGTTTGGATTTTTGGTTTTCGGCTTACATAGATTACGTACGCCTCGAGATGTTTCGTAGTTTAAGTGCCGGTCATGTCCCGTACTTTCGGGACGTGACACCCTCCGTCATTTCAGATAGGAACTGTTTAGTATTCGTGCTGCGTTTGTTGGCCTTTTTCAAGGCGTAGTGTGCGGTAGCTGAATGGTGCTTATCTGCTTATGCATATGATGCAGATTGTTTTGGGGTAGTCGTACGACCTTGTTGGCCTTTGTCAAGGGTCGTGCGGGTGGGTTTGATTCAATCAAGAAATGACGGGTTGAACTTGACTAGCATCCTATGATTTGTTGGCCTTTGTCAAGGTCATAGGGGTTAGGGGCAAAATATTTTCGGGAATTTCAAGTGTTGAAATTTGCAATGAGATTGCATACCTTCTATGAGATAGTTGGATCCCGATACCCGCTGCGAGTAATTGTTACTCCTGGGAGAGTTTTACACGTTACAATTAGCCGATCAAGTAGGTGTCTAGAAAGGTGTCAACGGGGTTACGCCTCTGGAAAACGAGGTTTACATTAATTAGGTTCGTGCGAAAGCACGGGGGACCTCCCTCAAAGTACCGACACTGGCCTGGCTGAAAGATTGGCGAACTTGTAGTGTGTAATTAATCCCGGCTAGTCTTTCCTTTTAGGGTTTGAAGGAAGATTTGATAAAAACAGTGGGAGCCATCCTGATTAGATAAAATAATAACCAATCTGATCTTGCAAGAGCATACGCTAAAGTGTTTTTCTTCTCTCTCTCTCCAGGTAGCGACCATATCATGCCTTAATCCAGATAATAATATGGATGTATTGACCGAACCCGTATGTTATACTGTGCTGGGAAACGTTGGTTCCGTTCTTTCTTATAAGAGTTATAGGACTGAACAGGATATAGGGGAATACCAGGATTCCTATGCCACCCGAATGAAGAAAGTACATGTTGATGCATTTTCTTCGGGTGTGTTCGTTACAGAGAACTGTTTCTCCATTTGCTCTACGTCCTGGGTATTAGATACCGGGTCAGGATCCCATATATGTAATCAGTTACATGGGCTTAGGAAAGGTAGAGAACTTGGAGAAGGTGATAAAGACATAAGGGTTGGAAATGGTGCAATTGTTGCAGCTAAAACCGTCGGGGAATATCACCATGTATTACCAACTGGTAATACATTGATTCTGAACGAATGCTATTACATGCCGAACCTGATATGCAACATTATATCGGTTTCTTTGTTGAGTAAAGAAGGATATAATTTTGTATTACAGGATAATTTTATGAACATTTTTCTAAACCAAAAGTTGGTTGGATCAGGCACGATGTACAATGGCATTTATGTTCTAAATCAATCAACAGTTCTGAGCATAACAAACACACACAAGAGGAAGAGTTCAGAATTGAACGAATCCTTCTTGTGGCATTGTAGACAGGGCCACACCAATGCGACACGACTAGCTAAGTTGCATAAGGATGGATATTTGAATCCGTTTGAATTTTCATCTTGTGACACTTGCCAGTTATGTCTCAAAGGCAAGATGACCAAAAATCCGTTTACGGGACACGGAGAAAGAGTTACTGAACTCTTGGGACTGATACATAGCGATGTATGCGGTCCTATGTCTACCCATGCCAGGGATGGTTCTTCGTACTTCATTACATTCACTGACAATCTCTCTAGATTCGGGTATGTGTTCTTGATGAAACACAAATCAGAAGCTTTTAAGAAATTTAGAGAATATAAACAAGAAGTCGAGAACCAAACCGGGAAAAGTATTAAAATCCTTCGATCTAATCGAGGAGGTGAATACTTGAGCAATGAATTCCTGGACTTCCTAAAAGAGAATGGGATTCTCTCTCAGCTAACTCCTCCATATACACCACAGCACAATGGTGTATCAGAATGGAGGAATCGCACCCTATTAGATATGGTGCACTCTATGATGAGCACAGCTGAGTTACCTATTTCCTTCTGGGGGTATGCGCTGGAGACAGCAACATACCTATTGAATCAAGTTTCATCTAAATCTGTACCTACCACACCATATGAGATATGGAGTGGGAAGAGGCCATGTCTTAAACGAGTTAGGATATAGGGTTGTCCGGCCTATGTCAAAAGGCAAAATCTGGACAAACTCGAGGCACGGTCAGTTCTATGCAAGTTTGTGGGATATCCCAAACATTCACATGGATATCTTTTCTACCACAGCGAGGAACATAAGGTTTTAGTTTCTCGACATGCCACCTTTTTAGAAAAGGAATTTCTTACAAAAGAAATTAGTGGCAACGAGGTAGAACTGGAAGAAATTCTGTCTACACAAACTCAAACTGAAGATTTAGTGGAACCAGAGGATTCGGTAGTACCCGATAAACCCCAGCCACTCCGCTGATCTAGTAGGGTTCCTCACCCACCTGAGAGATACTACGGTTTTCTCATGGATGGTGGGAGCGAGGATTGCATCATGGTTGATGATGACCCAACTAGCTTTGAGCAGGCCATCACGAGTGGGGACTCAGTGAAATGGCTGGATGCAATGCGGTCCGAGATGGAATCTATGTACACCAAAAAAGTATGGACTTTGGAAGATGCTCCTGAAGGGGTAAAACCCATTGGGAGCAAGTGGATCTTCAAGAAAAAACTTGGTGTAGATGGGAAAGTGGAGACTTTCAAAGCTAGACTTGTTGCAAAGGGTTTGTAAGTGCACGGGAGCGCCCCGGCCGTCAATCCGACGCCGGAATGCGGAAACGAAACTTTTACAAAACTTGTAAACCGGCACTACCGCACACTATAAACCCGGATCGGGCCATTAACCTAATCCTAGAAAACTAGAGAATGGGTAGAATGCTATACCGAGCGATCCGTGTCCTTCGGTCTTCGGCCACCACTCCGATCTCCTCGCGGAATCTCCGGTCTTCACCTCCTCTTCGGAAAGGGCACCACATCGCCGGGTTCTTTTACGGGCTCCCACCTCTGGACCGAGACAACTCGGGCATGAAGTTGGCGAGCCGACGTGTCCAAGAATGCTGTAGGCTAAGTGTAGAATCACTTGTCTCAAGCGGGTATGAAGTTGCCATGTATGATGGAGGAGAAGAATGAACAATGGAGATAAGCTTTATGAACTTTGGTGTAAGCTAAAATGAGAAGAAGAATTTTCCCACACCAAAAATTAATCCTCCCTCACCAAGAAGTAGCTGGCCCTATCAAAAATGTGGAGGAGGGAAAAATACCAAAAGGGGGTGAGTGTAGGAAAAGGAAATGGTGACCATAACCCAAAAGCAAGCCTCACATCATAATCCAAATCAATCCAATCTCAAATCCATTCTCATTAATGCAAAACCATGATGAATGGAAAAGCAAAGATGCTTGTATTATCATAATCCTCCATTTACAAATAAACCCCTCCACTTAGCTAATTTTCACACTTGCAAATAAGCCCCTCTCATCATAAAAGTTCGGATATGAAGGAACAAAGGAAAAATGGCCGAAACGGAATGCAAAATGGGAACTTCAAAAACTGATCCCGTAATAAATTACAGGAAAACCCCGCGACTGTATATACATACCCGCATTTGTATTCCGACCGAATACAAATTCAAAGAGACAAAATCTACACTGTACAATACTAGGATCTGGGTTAAACCAAAGCCCGCTAGTATTATCTGTCCGATCATGATCCGTGCAATACCGCGCGGATAAGATCAAACCCTGCCATATCTCCATACGGCCTCTACAGCGTTTCGTCTGAAACTTGAGAAACTGTCTGTGGGGGACTCTAAAGACTCGTCAATACTTTGGCTGTGGATTTAACCACTAGCATGTCAAAGGTATTAGCCATACGTAACGGGCTACCAGGTATTGACCAAAAGGGACGTCGATGAGCGAACTCATCCTGACACCCTACTGAGCCTGTCAGTGACAATATCCATACAGTCCGGTCCGTTCGTCTATGAGCATCGCATAGCGGGCCTAGGGGGTTGGTAAAAGTCAGACCCCCAAAAGCGGTACAAGTCGTGTCGGAGTGTTGTCCAGAACACCCTGAGATACTACTGGAATACCTACCAGTAAATCTCCTGCCTTGGCCAAGGACTTCGTGTAATGGCTCTCCTAGACACAGCGCGACCTCACCCCCAATACCGGGAGAGACGAACCCCTGCAGATCCGCTCACTGCCTCCATGTGGTTCGGGACTGTACCCAACTAAAACCTGTTTGCACGACTCCTTTGAGCCGTGGTAGGGTAGTAATCAAAGCACGGTGGGAACTCACACGAGACAAATGAAGATCTCAGGTCGATGAACTAACCTGTACACATGTCACCAGGGAACTGCTATCTGACGTCAGGTATAAGACCAACTAACATGTTCCCGGTGAGTCCTGTCCGGTGTACTCATAACCCAATGAGCACCTGTATACATCTTAGGTGAACCAACTGACATCAGTAGCTTGTGAGACCGGCCACCGCCCCTCGTCAGGGTCTCGACTGTATACACTAGTCTACTCTGGAGTATCGATGCCCTGTCTCGAAACTCCCTCGACTAGGGACCTTTTAAGGATGTGCTTATAGACCCCAGCTCCCACGTATATGATCGCCTTCATACTACTGGCAGTCAAGCAAGAATCCTAGGGGCTCTATCAACGTGCAATAGTGACCTGTAAGGTCACTTGAAGCAGTACACGATGATAAAGATAAACTAGATAGCATACTATCATCTTGAGTAAGGCTGTCCTACCGGTATAGGTCATCCCTCAATCATTGCAATCACGTGCCTGTGATCCAATAATTGACTCTGAGGGCACTATCTCCAACAATCTCCCACTTGCACTCAAGGCTAATTATTGCGATGTCGCATACTCTCAGCCCGTGTTCCTCTACTAATTAGTCTCACAAAACCCGTTTGCGAAACTATTGTGTTCGAAGAATAGCCTCAGCGAGTGGATCCGCTCAGATGTTTCTTTCTATGTCTCTCTTTATCTCAAGTTCGCGGAGAAAGCCCATCTCCCGAAATGAGCAATACCTGTCTTAGAATATGTCTGGATATCTAATGGGTCCTAGTTCATAAATGAACTCCAAATTCAAACTTCTTAGACTGTATCGTCAACTGAACTTAATCAGTATCCTGCGCCATGCCTCCCTCAGTATCCGCTTGGACCACCTGTCCAAAATACTGCCCCTCGTCAGAGGGAAAACTATAACTCTCACAGCCACTCTGTCATCCAGGTCACCTTGGAAGCCTGGAATGATAACTGTCTCCCAAATGAGGCTGTCGTTATCATATCCCTAGAACTTCCACTTATGTTCTAAAACTGCTTCCGAATGTTTCTCCAGGATTGGATCAATATCAACTTATTGCATCTACTGCAAAAACAACATCTGGTGTGGTACTTGACATCTCATGATTGACTCAATTGCCTAAGCAAGTGATCTGCCAATCATGCACATCCCTGTCCCCTTTAGTCTGTAAGACACCTTTAGAGAGGGTGACTCCATCACCTGCAGGTATACTACCATGCCAGGAGTCGTCCATTCTAAAACACCTTTAGAATGCTGTCTAAGTACCCAGATTGGGACACTTCCCAAATCTAGATCTAAAACCATAGATCCAGTAACCAGAATGTCTGATATAATATCCAAGTCCCATGTGGTGAAACCACTGTGTGACAACCAAAGTATAACCGATCGTAGCATAGGAACTTCACTTCCTACTCTGTGTATGTCGTCCAAATACCAGGACATCACACCCTACTACTATCTTAACAGATCCATCCCTATTCTGATGAAGCCAAACCTGTGACTGTAACATCAGAAATAGATGATCTATCTCCGCTATATCTGCTTTAGTCCATAAATAGACATAAGCAACTTTTCCACTAATGCTTCCGCTGCTCCCACTGACTACGACAACCCTCTGGCAGAGTCATATACACGTGCACTTCTAAATCTAGTTTAGAACGACGCTATACTCATCCTCCTGCCGGGTCTCACAGTCTGGAACAACAGCATTGGCAAGTCTGGGTAAACAAGAACCTCCATGTCACCGTCCTTGAGGCTACCGGAGTACTTCTCGGGTGCCTGAGGTTACCCACCATATTTGCGGAGTGGCCAATGGAATGTCAAGCCAGATTGAATCTTTAGGTTCTTATCAAATTTTCAGTAATCGTTTGCGGTTCTGGAATCACTTCCAGTTCTACCATACTCCCACTACTGTTTTTCTGAAAAAATCCATTTTTATTGAAACTATGGCGAGTCAAGAACAATATCACTATTGATCTTCCAGATGGTAGAAAGTCAACCCTCGTCATAGCCTGGGTCAACCCACAAACAGCCATTACAGAAACGTGCCTTGAGTTATCCAGAGTCTGGTTTTAAGCATAAGCCGGACAACTCCCCGTACCTTAACAATGTTAAGATATGAACTGTTCTATATCCAATACAGAAACAGAGGCACTGATTTAATTGAACCAGATTCAAATCATGCAGCTGTCTCTAGTGCATGTCAACTAAATAGAGAGAGGTCGATCAGCATTACTCAACTTAGGAGTGCTTCCAATTATGAGTAATCTGAAAGAGAAGCAAGTTCTCTTAATCATTACTATCAACTGAATACCATACATAAGTATCTACATCTTCGATCACCTTGAAGAGTCTTGATACTTGCATTACCTGGTTCTCTACTTTATTCATATACCTATAACTTCTTAAAACTTGGACCCTGTGTTTCTACGAAACACTTGTCTAAAAACCAGAGAAGTCATAAGTAAAACGAATATAGTACGAGAACCAACCCCTCTGTCCTCACGGACACTGGACAACATACAATACTTTGTATAAGTCCCCTGAGTCTAATAACTCATTCCCTGTGTGTCGTAGGTTGAAAACTGTACTTATGGTTAAGAAGAATTACACCGCCGTATTAATGCTCCTTACCTAACCATCCACTGATATAGGTAAATGTCATGGACATAATTTTAAAAAGGTATATCTTACTCTATAAAAATAGACGTACAGATATATCAATTTGAAATTGGTGCATAGCAACGGATATTCAAAACCAAATATTTGCCGTCCGGCAAACAGCCCAGGCGATTTCCTCAAATATCACCAATTACAACGAATCCCGATATAATGAGGATGATCACTCAATTCCCAATAACTTACTCCCACTCATCATCTGTAAAACCATATAGATATGAGAATCATACCTGGTAAATACATACCCTGAGCAAGTGTCTAATTGGGAAATCAGTTTTCTTTTAACAGTACACAGTGAAAGTGAAACATGTAAATATTTCGGAGGGGTATCCTGGTATTCCTAGTAATGCCTCTTCCATTATCCAGATTTACAACTGTAACCATATATTTCTTTGCCATCTCTCCAAATCCCTTTATATGTCTTTAGTCATTACCTTCTGTACACCCTCTTAGGCTAAATGGTTTTCTTCCTTCCCTACCTTTCGGCACCAGCCTATGGTTTGGAAGAAGACTATCCAATAAGCATAATGGGTGTACTGTCTTAATCCCAGGAGCACTCGCAATGCGAGAGAAGGTGAAGATAAAAGACAACCGAATAAACCTTATTCCTATTTCTCCTGAACCAGAATCCATCCCCGAACTGGAACAAGTCCTTTCGAGTTCGTATATAACCATACGATGGAGTATCCAATAAACTGTGGATCTTCGTAGTGATACGGAGTGTTCTGGAGAAATACAAAGGTGATGTAGGAGTGGCGATGAAATACTTGGTTTTGGTCGTGAATAGCAGTCGCGGTTTACTTTGCCCTCTTACTAATCCCTTTATTTGTCTTTACTTAATACTTTGCACACCGTTTAGGCTAAATGGTTTTCTTCATTCCCTACCGTTCGGCACCAGCCTATGGTTTGGAAGAAGACTATCCAATTAGCGTAATGGGTGTACCGTCCTAATCCAAGGAGCACTCGCAACCTGAGAGAAGGTTAAAGGAAAAGACAACTGAATAGTCCTATTCGTTTTCTCCAGAACCAGAAACCATTCTCGAATAAGTTCCTTCGAGTTCGTATATAACCATACGATGGTTTTATCCAATGGAAGTGGACGTTTGTAGTAATATGGGGTGTTCTGGAGAAAAGGGTAAAAGAAGGAGCGACAATGAGGTATGCAACTCTGACAATCCAAAAGCCAGTCTTATAAGAAGGTTCGGTCAACTTGGTCACTGAGTCATAGTCAAGGGTCGGGTCATGGTCGCTGCCAAAGAGAGAAAGAAAAGAAACACTCAGCGTGCACTCTAACCTAGATCAGAATGGTTATCACTTTATCCAATCAGGAAACCTCCCACTGTAACGTCAAATTCTCCTCCAAACCTGAAAGAAGAATTAGTCGGGATCACCCGAGGAGTAAACCAACTCATCAGTGGGAATCAGGATCCAATTATCATAGCATGATAACGTGACGGAATCCGCTCACGTTATCACACTCCAGAAGGTATGCGCATATCTGGCAAGTTTCAGTTTCTTTAGAAACTCCCGATATGATTTTTACCCCATGCTCTTATGACCTTGACTTTGGCCAACAAATCATAAGTCACATGTCAAGTTCTACCCGTCATTCTCCAGGTTAATTTGAACCCACCCGTACCTACCCTTGACTTTGGCCAAGAAGGCAGTACGACTGTCCCAAACCAACGCATCTATCTATGCTGCATATGAATATCCAATAGTTACCAATCACTGTGGCTTGACTTTGGCCAACAAACACAGCTTGAATACTATTGACTATCCATATGAAATGATGGAGGGCTACAAATGGTTTTTGGCGAAAAACCTTTAACGTAATGAACTTAATATCGTTGAAGGAACCGGATAGCTTTTATAAAAATATAGTGGCGAAAACCTTTGCTAAATAGGTCACTCCCGGTGAAGGGATCTCGGCTCTTTCCCCGTAGAATGAGGTGCAGGATATTCCAACTGAATACCATGATGCAAAGAAAAAGGCAATCGACTACAATGAAGTTATCACCCTGACGCAAACTTCTGTCCAAGGGGTCACTCCCGGTGAAGGGATCTCGGCCCTTGCCTCGTCGACTGAGGTGCTGGATATTCATAACCGAATACCGCTGTGCAAAACAAAAGAGAACGCCCTTGCAATAACAGCTTTTTGAAAAAAATTTCCAACAACATCATAATAGGTTTGTTTAGCTTGCATTGATCCGAATCAACGCAGTCCCATCAATTGATCACACCACAAAGAACGAAAATAATGATGTACGTATATGCCATCCGCATTCGCCACTGGGTCCCGTCATCACCCGTTAGGTTACTTAACTAACGACAGAGCGGGGACTGGACTAGCGCGGATGCAAAACATATACAACATCTACTAGTATATATATCGATATATAATATTCGCTCAAGGCGTGATAAAATGCAACATCACAGAAATGTAATAAGTATCACAATACAGATATCTGGGATCCCCGGGTTTCATAGAGCCGCTACTGAAACCCGACGTTCCCCTGGTCATGTGGATAGCCTGTGCAATAAAAATCCTAGACCCCTACGGGCGCGGCAAGTCACCCGCCAAAACCTGAAGCGAGGCAGCCCTCTTCAGCAACGTGAATGGACCACCCAGCACTTCACGGAATCCGGTAACATGGGTACCCCTCCTGGGTCAACCTGTACCCCCTATGAGTGCGGCGAATAGCCCGCCAATTCTAGAGTGAAGCCCCCTCCGTCTTAAAGCCATGAGATGCGGGCCCGTTGCCCTCTAGAACCCGGCTACCCGTGCACCCCACCGCGGGGTAATCCTAGTATAGAAAGTAAAATATACAACGAGTACATCGACCTCAGCCCGGTCGTGCCCCAAAAGAATAATATACAAACAGGCAGTGACGGCAGTCCACATGTCGGACGCTTGCCCCACAATATCAAATGTACATAAACAACCAAACTGTACTAACATTGCATCCAGGCTATCCACCACGACCAATCCGCAACATCACAGCACAACACAGAACATCAACGTGAATGTCACGTTCGCAAATCCGTCTAAAAGGGCTATAGCAGTTAGACAGGATTTACCGATCAAATGACATTTACGGTCGCAGATATAATGTAAATACTGTGAACCAACATGTTTAAAATTTTCGATCGACTAAATTTACTGAAGTGGGCCTCAAGCACAACTGTAGCACTCAAAGAAAATCTGGGCCCAAACAGAATATACTAGAAACCCTATTTCCATGTCAGAAGCCCACTGTAAAAATTTGGTGCAGAGAAGGCACAGAACGGCGGCGGAACTGAGGCCGGAAGGGGGTTATAGCCGCGGTTCCGCGGCGCTTCCATATGATCATGCCATCAAATTTTCACAGAATGCTTAAAAAACCCTGCTCGTATTTTTACAATGTACCAGATAATTTTTTGACCACTGTAAAAATTCGACAGAAACTGATGCTTGAAAATACGGTTTTTGGAAAATCTGATCGATCGAACTTGTAAACACGTTAGAGCAAGCTAGACTAGGTTAATGGCGTGGCTCTGATACCAATGTAAGTGCACGGCAGCGCCCCGGCCGTCAATCCGATGCCGGAATGCGGAAACGAAACTTTTACAAAACTTGTAAACCGGCACTACCGCGCACTATAAACCCGGATCAAGCCATTAACCTAATCCTAGCAAACTAGAGAATGGGTAGAATGCTATACCGAGTGATCCGTGTCCTTCGGTCTTCGGTCTCCACTCCGATCTCCTCGCGGAATCTCCGGTCTTCACTTCCTCGTCGGAAAGGGCACCACATCGCCGGGTTCTTTTACGGGCTCCCACCTTTGGACCGAGGCAACTCGGGCACGAAGTTGGCGAGCCGACGTGTCCAAGAATGCTGTAGGCTAAGTGTAGAATCACTTGTCTCAAGCGGGTATGAAGTTTCCATGTATGATGGAGGAGAAGAATGAACAATGGAGATAAGCTTTATGAACTTTGGTGTAAGCTAAAATGAGAAGAAGAATTTTCCCACACCAAATATTAATCCTCCCTCACCAAGAAGTGGCCGGCCTTATCAAAAATGTGGAGGAGGGTAAAATACCAAAAGGGGGGTGAGTGTAGGAAAAGGAAATGGTGACCATAACCCAAAAGCAAGCCTCACATCATAATCCAAATCAATCCAATCTCAAATCCTTTCTCATTATTGAAAAACCATGATGAATGAAAAAGAAAAGATGCTTGTATTATCATAATCCTCCATTTACAAATAAACCCCTCCACTTAGCTAATTTGCACACTTGCAAATAAGCCCCTCTCATCACAAAAGTTCGGCCATGAAGGAACAAAGGAAAAATGGCCGAAACGGAATGCAAAATGGCAACTTCAAAAACTGATCCCATAATAAATTATAGGAAAACCCCGCGACTGTATATACATACCCGCATTTGTATTCCGACCGAATACAAATGCAAAGAGACAAAATCTACACTGTACAATACTAGGAACTGGCTTAAACCAAAGCCCGCTAGTATTATCTGTCCGATCATGATCCGTGCAATACCACACGGATAAGATCGAACCCTGCCATATCTCCATACGGCCTCTACAGCGTTTCGCCCGAAACTTAAGAAACTGTCTGTGGGGGACTCTAAAGACTCGTCAATACTTTGGCTGTGGATTTAACCACTAGCACGTCAGAGGTATTAGCCATACGTAACGGGCTACCAGGTATTGACCAAAAGGGACGTCGATGAGCGAACTCATCCTGACACCCAACTGAGCCTGTCAGTGACAATATCCATACAGTCCGGTCCGTTCGTCTATGAGCATCGCATGGCGGGCCTATAGGGTTGGTAAAAGTCAGACCCCCAAAAGCGGTACAAGTCGTGTCGGAGTGTAGCCCAGAACACCCTGAGATACTACTGGAATACCTACCAGTACATCTCCTGCCTTGTCCAAGGACTTCGTGTAATGGCTCTCCTAGACACAGCGCGACCTCACCCACAATACCGGGAGAGACGAACCCCTGCAGATCCGCTCACTACCTCTATGTGGCTCGGGACTGTACCCAACTAAAACCTGTTTGCACGACTCCTTTGAGCCGTGGTAGGGTAGTAATCAAAGCACAGTGGGAACTCACAGGAGACAAATGACGATCTCAGGTCGATGAACTAATCTGTACATATGTCACCAGGGAACTGCTATCTAACGTCAGGTATAAGACCAACTAGCATGTTCCCGGCGAGTCCTGTCCGGTGTACTCATAACCCAATGAGCACCTGTATACATCTTAGGTGAACCAACTGACACCAGTAGCTTGTGAGACCGGCCACCGCCCCTCGTCGGGGTCTCGACTGTATACACTAGTCTACTCTGGAGTATCGATGCCCTGTCTCGAAACTCCCTCGACTAGGGACCTTTTAAGGCTGTGCTTATAGACCCTAGCTCCCACGTATATGATCGCCCTCATATTGCTGGCAGTCAAGCAAGAATCCTAGGGGCTCTATCAGCGTGCAATAGTGACCTGTAAGGTCACCTGAAGCAGTACACGATGATAAAGATAAACCAGATAGCATACTATCATCTTGAGTAAGACTGTCCTACTGGTATAGGTCCTCCCTCAATCATTGCAATCACGTGCCTGTGATCCAATAATTGACTCTGAGGGCACTATCTCCAATAAGGTTTTCGTCAAAGACCAGGTGTGGACTATGACGAAACCTTTTCTCCAGTGGCTATGCTTAAATCCATCCGGATCATGCTTGCCATCGCTGCATATCATGACTACGAAATCTGGCAATTGGATGTTAAGACCGCCTTTCTAAACGGTTATTTAGAAGAGAACATGTACATGACTCAGCCAGAGGGCTTCGTAGCTAGTGGGAGTAGCAGGAAGGTGTGCAAGCTGCTTAAATCCATTTTTGGATTAAAGCAAGCATCGCGGAGTTGGAACATCTGCTTTGACGTCGTTATCAAAGAGTTTGATTTCGTCAAAAACGTAGATGAACCTTGTATCTACAAGAAGGTGGCAGAGAGTAAGGTTGTCTTCCTTGTATTGTACGTGGACGACATACTCTTGATAGGAAATGACATTCCTATGCTGCAATCGGTCAAGCTCTTCTTATCACAAAGATTCTCAATGAAAGATTTAGGTGATGCCTCCTGCATACTGGGAATTATGATCTATAGAGATAGATCTAAAAGGATATTGGGATTGTCCCAATCCAGGTACATTGACACCATACTAAAGAGGTTTAGTATGGAAGAATCCAAGCGTGGGAACTTACCCACGATCTCTGGACTCACTCTCTCCAAAGAGATGTCTCCCAAGACTGATTTGGAGAGAGCTCGCATGCAAGGGATACGCTATGCTTCGGCTGTAGGCTCTATCATGTACGCGATGCTATGTACTATACCCGATGTAGTACACTCACGAAGTGTAGTGAGTAGGTATCAAGCTGATCCTGGAGAGAGTCACTGGACAGCTGTGAAGAGCATTCTCAAGTACTTGCGAAGGACTAAAGAGATGCCCTTGGTGTATGGTAACGGAGAACTCCAAGAGGAGTCCTTTACCGATTCGAGCTTCCAGAGTGATAAGGACGACTCTAAGTCGCACTCGGGATTTGTATTTACCCTTTACGGAGGGGAGGTTAGCTGGAAGAGTTCCAAGCAGGAAACCGTGGCAGACTCGACGATGGAGGCTGAATACATCGCTGCCAACGATGCTGCCAAAGAGGCTGTCTGGATCAAGAAGTTCATTATTGAACTTGGAGTGGTTCCATCCATTGAGCATCCAATACCTTTGTATTGTGATAACAATGGAGCGGTGGCTTTGGCCAAGGAACCCAGGTCCCATCAGCGATCCAGGCATATTCTGAGGCGGTATCACTTGATCCGAGAGATAGTAGATCGCCGGGAGATTGAGGTCAGGAGGGTTGACACGAAGAACAACACTGCGGATTCACTCACGAAGGCCATTCCCCAGATACAGTTTGAGAGACTCTTCGGGATGCTTGGTATGCGATACTACAGCAGCTGGCCCTAGTGCAAGTGGGAGATTGTTAGTTGTATGTATGCCCTAGAGGCCAGTATTGTATAGATGATGTATATTATATTGGATGCTTGGACATATAGAGAGAGGAATTTCTTGCTCGATATGATAGTATGCTATCTGGTTGCTCTTTATCTTAACATGTATACTTGTCTCTTGATACTGTCTTATAGTTACATGTTGGTAAAGCCCTTAGGATATGTACTTGACTACCAGGACTATGATGCAGATCATACTAGGGGGGCCATGGTAGTCCATAAGTACATCCTTTAATATTCCTAGTCGTAGGTGTATCGAGACAGGGCATCGATATACCAGAGTAGACTAGCGTATACGTTTCTCGACCCATGAGATGGGCGATGGATGATCCCATATCCATTGGTGTTTGACATCAGAGATGGTATACGGGTGCTCAGTGGAGACTGGGTACACTGGACGGATTCGGCGAGAACTCCCAGATGGTATTATACCTTACGTCAGATGGCAGTTCTCTGGTGACACTTGTGCAGGTTAGTCTGTAGACCCGAGATCGTCATAGAGTCTTGTGTGATTCCCACTGTGCTTTGATTTCCTCCTTACCACGTCCAAGAGGGCGTGCAAAACGGTGGTTTTTGGGTACAGTCCCGAGTCACATAGAGACAATGAGCGATAGGAGGGGTTTCGTCTCTCCGGGTATTGGGGGTTGATGTTGCGCTGTGCTCGATTGGCCATAACAGGGAAGTCCCCGGCCAGGGCTGATTTAGAGATTTACTGGTAAGTGTTACCAGTAGTTTCTCGACCCGTTATGAGCCTCACATCGGCACGACTTATCGGTTATTGGGGTCTGACGTTTACCACCCCTAGACTTGATATGCGACATATCAGACGAGGAGACCGGACTATACGGGAAGTATTACCGTTAGGCTTTTACAGGAGTTGGAGCGGGCTTCCTTGCTGATCTTCTGATTACTCAATACCCGGATAGCCGTTACGTCCAGCTAGTACCGCTGACGGCTTGTGGGTGCTTGATGTGATCATCACCTACTGCCGGCGTATTGACGAGTCTTTAGAGTCCTACATAGAGGTTTTACTGGCTCAGGCAAAAAAAAAAAGGAGCACGTATATGATATGTGCGGCACCGAGAATAATGCATGTATGTGATACCGTATTCTATTCTCGTGACTTTTTGTATCGGTCGATTATATGAGATATAGCCGGGTTATCGAATCAAGTGTTGATTCGATAAGTCGATACATTGGATGTTAGTCGGTTATATATGATATGACCCGATTTTTAAGTCAAGTGTTGATTTAATAATTTAGTGTATAATTGTATATATGATATACTAATTTACATTAACTAACATTTGTTCACTTAAGGATTTTTCTCACATGTGCACAACTTTAATATATATGTGATATATATTAAAATATGTTTTCTTTATGTATCATGGTTGTTGATACACATAACATGGGTGTGCAAGACATACACCATTCTATTTTAAATGGCGGTTAATAATTATTTAAGGTAATTAAAAATTAGTGGACCTTTTGTCACAAGCATGAAGCTTGTAGAAGCTTGTGGATGCTTTGACAAAGTCCACTAACTTTGTTTTACTTTAGATTTTTATTAACCTAACCATTTAGGATTAGCCAAGGTAATGTCTCTACATGAGTTAGTATATGATACTCACTCACCATGGTTAGCTCACTTACTTGATCATTATCCTTATCTTTTCTTTTGTTCATCTTCTTCTTCTTCTTTTTCTTTGAGCAAAAGAAAAACATGCTAGGGTTTCAAAAAGAGAGTGAAAGATTGTGAGAAATAAAATTCTAAAGAGAACCCACTTCCTATTTCTCCATCCTCTACTAGACTAGCACTTTAGTATAGGGTGTTTGCTTCATTAATTCTCTAGTTAGTGAAGTAGTAGCTTGAGTTGATATTCCCTCGACGTAGATCATCTTCGGCCTCGAAGACTTCAAGTAAGGACGCTTCTTTCGCCTCGTGAAGCCATGCAAGAGCCCGGGAGAACCATGATCGCAGCGAAGGGACTACAACAAGGAGCTTTAGAAGTGAAGGACCAATCTACAAAGGTTGTATTTCGTATTCACTTAGTGGTAAATGTAATTTACTTGCATGTGTAACCCTAATTATCTAGCAAAGATCTTGTTTAGGGTTATTCGGCATGGCTAAAATTTTAAACGGGTATGGTTGATGCCTTGTAGAACCTTATTAGAGTGCCTAGTAACCCTACAGCGTGTAGCTAGCCGAGATGAGTACGTGTCGACCTCAGGGATGCGTGGAACTTTTAATCTTGTTTTAGACGAGTTGATTAGAAAGAAGAAGAATAGAGAGAATAGATGTTGATTCTTGATCTATATTAAACTTGGATTTAGAATATATATAGTTTAAGATCTAGTTTAAATACAGATGTAGAATCTATAAAGAAGAGGCTTGTAGGGTTCGTTAGGATTTAGTAGTCATGGATGACTAATAAAGATTACTCCTTTTATCTTTTGATAGATTTAAAACTAGATAGATGGTGATGAATGAGGATTATGGTTCTTGGAAGAAACTAGGGTTTCCAAACTATTGACCCTTGTCCTTTCATTGATCTCTATTCATGTCTAACCCATAACAAAACAATTGTTAATCTGATCTCAAATCGCGGTCAAGACTAGCAATGGATTGGTAGCGCACCCGATAAAGTTGTTAACGATTCTTTTGCTAAAGTTTATAAACATCATAAGACTTAAAAGAAATTAAAAAAATTTCTCATCCATTGTTCTACCCAAATCCTACGAACCCTATCAGGCGGAGAATTACTCGCGCATGATGGAGATAGAAGAAGAAGAACGGATAGAGATCATAATGTAAATACAGAAAATAAATGCTAACTAATTAAAATAATGATCTACCTTTATTAATCAACTTCACAATTACAAAACCTTCGAGTTTAGATTACAAGACGAAGAAGAAGTTTCTCTCGATCTCTGCCTCGTAGATAGTAGATGTTCCGTCGAATCTTACGTCGCCTTATCACGTTGAATCGTGGACCTATCGTGGATCACTTGTTCTTTAACGGTGATTTGCTTCGTGTAAAAGATGATGATTTCTAGGTTTAGCCCTCGGTTCTTTATATAGCCCCAAAGCCAGAAACCCTAGATTCCATAGGTTAAGATATGCTGTTAAGATCATGATCCTGAAATATCACATCGTACGGCCACCAAAGAGCCGCGGATCCGCCGCGTTTACCCTATTTGACCGCTCTTCCGCCGCGGTTTGGTGGAGTTAGGGTTTGGGTGTTTTTAGTGCCTTCATATTTACATGTAGAGATCTAATAGATATCTAGATTTTTGAAATATTTCCTGAGTCTCTGCCAGTATTGATTCTTCGATTTTATTTAACTTCATCGGCAGATTTTTGATTGCCGACATCTCGATATCCCGATCTCCTGACCTGAGCTAAATCTTGCACAATATCTCCATGAATAATATTAGTAATATTTGTTATAGAGATATTATTCTAACCATTTGTATGATGTTATATCTTTTAAAGAATCTTGATTAGAATATTTGATATGATATACATAATAAAAATATTATATGCATATATTTTTCTTCATAATATTAATTATAATATAAAAACATATGGTAAATAGTATTTTGCAAATAAACCCAAATATGTTCTATATTTATAATAAACCCCTTTAGATATTTAAGAAAAGTAAGGAAAATGTTTTATCAAACGTGCGATATTTTCGACTGAACATCTACCAATATACAAAATCTAGTTTCTGAATGATGGAGTTTATCTAGATACAACAGGAATAAATATACAAGAGTGGGCACGATCCAAAGTGTCCCACCTACCATAGCAAAACACCCTGAAAGCAAGCTGTGTGCCAGTGATACCGCTACTGATCCAAGCGGTCAAACCTGCAAGAAAGCTGTGGAACAACGGGGGAGAGTTGCCAACTCGTGAGTAGAAAACATCAGCAGGTAGAAATCGAATAAAACAACGATTCCTAAGTCATGTTGTAACATGAAGCTAATACTATGATCTCTAGGGTGACCATGTATGCATATGTGTCAACAATCGAGTCAATACAAATGACATATATAAATAAACATCTGAACTCATATGACTGCATGCATGTGGATATCATCCACATGTGTCCATCAACGACACATTCAATATCATGGAACCTGAGTGTCCAATATCGACACTCGAATAATCATGAAAATATATGCCTGTATGTATAAGGATATCAACCACGTGTGTCCATCAATGACACATCAAAATCATGGAACCTGAGTATCCAACACCGACACTCGAAACATCATGAAACCTTTGTCCAGCATCGACATGTAAATCCTCATATCTCTGGCGCTGCATACTCAGATCGGCCCTCATATCTATCTCATCTCAGGCACCGCATACTCAGATCGACCCTCATATCCATCTCATATCATAACTCCAAAACGGTATCCTCCAGATATCCGTCGAGTTCTATACAATCACCGGTAGGTAGTGCTCTCTCTGCCAGGATCATCGTCTACACCACAAAAATCATTTCTTGCCCCGGGGTACCATACCGGGTCCACCATATACCCGCAAACGGCATCCGCTAACTCCTCGAATCGGGTTCGAAAACAATCTCAGAACCGAGAAAACTCATGGTGGACACGAAATATTATATCAAGGGAAAACCGCGTTTTTAAAACAGTACACATTTTCCTTTGAAATATAACCACGGTTCCCAAATCCAGAGATCTCATGAAAACATCATCTCAATGCATATAACCATAAAGTACGATGAATGCAATATAGAACAGTAATATGAGCATGTCAAATTATGCAAGCATGTCCTATGATAGTGCTAAGCAATGAATGTACTTTTACGGTTAAGATTAATATCATAGTACAGCAGTTCTACTGTGCAAGTGGCATGGCAATTACCGATGATGAATGTTTGTGAGCCAGCAAATCGGTATAAGTGTAACATGCGCATCATCGGTAATTGTGCAGGTGTACCAGCAGATGATATCATATAGCAATAAATACCGGAACGTGGTATGTACATCACAAGGGATAAGCTCACACAAACATGAACAATAATCAGGTATATATGTCTACACATGAACCATACGGCAATTTTAAAAGATACGAATCGTAGTTTTGAAAGTGGGGGCTACGGTGTTGTTAAGGAAAAGACACCATTTGAAAATCCGTAGCTTCTCTTGAAGTTTCCATTTAAAAATGCATACGATTCGTCAGTTTTGGAAATAAGTATGGTTCAGGTGGCATCTTTATGTCAGCGATCCCGCCTCATAGTATCCGATATGGCAATATCCTCGATCATCATCCTCAAATCACGAGCGCGGATCAATCATCCGGTAAAACTCATCGCGTACGGTAATCTATCGTACGGTAATCTATTGTACGGTAACATCAACAGAATAGGGATTCTATCATCCTATTCATCAATAAGGGTACGGATCTATGGTCTCGTACGTCATATCTAATCGATCTCAAAACACATCTATATCAAATTCATATCATGTCTTACATCCGTATATCGACATATTAAGCCAAATCATCTTATCTCATCACATTCCCTTTTCATCATAACAATATCGCACATCAAGTCATCTTGAATATATGTCACCTTCTTATTTGTATGTATGTAGAATCTCATATCATCTATTGGCGTACAAATATAATATGTACATAGCCTTGCATCCTCAAGCCAACATATCCACTAATATCATCTTTTATCGTATCATCTCATACTAAAACCTTTAATCAAATCCATAAGTTCGTAGCATATTTTTCTCCAAATATAATTTATATGTCGATTTCCATATCAATGGTTGCGGGGGTGCTATACGCCATCCACCCGACTTCCTCCGTAGATATAAATCTACTCACCTGCAAAACTCCTTGCTTAGCCGAAGTCGATGCGCTTCGTCGTCTCGGAAGTCTACTCGAAGGTATCTACAATCACAACACATCGAAATGCTATTAAAACCATGTCCGAAAACCGATACGACACACGAATTGCCTATAGGTTAGAACCTATAGCTTACGCATGCTAAAACAGCCCAATAACCCTCGTCGTTGACATGCAAACGTCCAACGACCAAATCAAGTCCAAATATCAAAACCAAGAATCCAAATATCGGGAAAACATGGCCAAAGCACCCTTAAACAGCTCCTAGATTTTAGCTCAGATCAAAAGGGACTAAACTAACGATACAGTAGCTAGGTTATAAGGTAAGTGAGCTACAGGAAAAATCCCAACACTAATGCCCACAATTTGGCCAATGGGAAGTGCTACAGTAACCATCCCCACCGGCCCAAACTTGGAATTTTTGTCTCGTTCTTGTGTGGTGGTTTTATAGTAGTCTAACTAGGTCAATGTAGTTGTTTGTTTTTCTTAAAAACATCTCAGGTTGCTCCAGATATCCCGTGGTCCTCAAAACTTCACAAAACCGACACGGGAAAATTCTAGTTTAGTTTAGAGTTTGTATTTGGGTTCTAGTCTCTGGTCCAAGTCAGAAAAAGCATCACTAAGGTCTAACTAACACTCACTACACTTCAATAACCACATCACAAGTCCACACAATCACCTAAACCCGCTCTTGGAAATTCCAAACATCACTAAACCAACTAATACAAACTCTAAACTAAACTAGGATATACTAAACATAAACAACTTAACTAAAAGTCTAGAAATATACCTCAATTGCAACTTATGAAAATTCTTGAGTTGCTTAAAGTCTTCAAAATCCAAACTTGATTGATCCATAAGGTTTAGGAAGAGGTGGGGATCATTTATTGTGAAGGGAGTGTGGGGTTTTGGTGAGGATTTGGGGTGGTTGCCATGGGGTGGAGGAGGTGGAGGAAGGAGGTGAAGAAGATGAAGAAATGAAGTGATGAAGGAAAATGAATGAAGGGAATGGTCAAGGGTGTAGGAGCCTCTCTCTCTCTCTTACATGCCCATGCCCTCCATGCTCTCCTTGACTTTTGTTTTCTTTTCCTTTTCTCTTTTTCTTTCTTTTCTTTTCTCACATAGAAAAACCCAACTACAAATGAAACAAACACAATGAAACAACATGCAACAAAAATGCAACATGACATGGTGCACTAACCATGGAAAAATATAAAAACACGGATTTGGCTTAATCGTGATTAGTAGTGCACTAATCAAGTTTAATTTAAACCTGCATATAATTAATTATAAACATGCCCAAATCTGATAAATATCTTTCTAATAAATAAAACATTTTAATCTCCCATTATTTTCCAAATATTGGTATATAATTATACCATTTTAGGAAAACCCTTATTCGCAAATCGAATAGTTTTCGCGAAAAATATTATTTTAATATTTAAATTCCAAAAATAATATTTTATATTTTCTGAAATGTTACAATCTTCCCCCCTTAAATAAATTCGGTCCCCGAATTTAAATTTAAACCCCCAAATACTAAAACATTTCAATAATTAGTTTAAATCAACGAGACTTCGAAATCACGGAATATACAGAAATATCACAGCGCAACGTGTGCGCATAAAAACAAGCGTGAAATTCAAAATCAAACCCCGTTAAGCGCCACACAATCATAGGAGTTACAATGGAAATACAAATCTCGAATTCCACTACTAGAATCCAAATACATTATAGTCAAAATCATAATACGTATATAGTACGCATCCTCGTAAAATCCTCTAAAAACTGAATAAAACACATGCAAAATCTTTTCCGAATCGCTGTGTGATGCGTAACATACGACATAAGTGGCGGATGCTCATTTGGTAAAGAAATAGATATACGTTCATATAGGGTTGCTAAAGATATACGTCCCGCCTTTTTGAAATATCCCAAAAGGTTCTCCTTGTAAAATTTCGTGTCTCTCGCGAACACGTAGGAAATAGCGAGACTATAGCTCCTTTTTGAAAACCTCTTGGTAAACTTTTTATGCATGCAAAAGTACTCAGGTACTATCATCAGATCAGTCCTGCTCGGCTACTATATAATATAGCGCCCAACATGAAAATATGGTGCTCAAGAGCAAAAATCAGCCTTAAAAGGCGTATCCAACATCACGTGCGTCTGGTGTGCACGGAAATACAAGTCTAATACAAGTGTCACGAATGTGCACAAAGCAAAACTAAGTGCAATGGGTGTGCATGAAAGCATCTGTCAAGTGCAACGGATGTGCACGATAACAACATCAAGTGCATCTAGAGTGCACGAAAATCTAAATCAAGCGCAACAATCATGCACGAATAAAGTCTCATCAAGCGCATCCAACATGCACGAATAAAATCTCAATCAAGTGCATCCGGTGTGCACAAAACCACATCTCATGCGCCCAGTGTGCGCAAAATCTAAATCAAATGCATCAGGTCCGTATAAAACATCTAGTGTTGTAATGTGCACGATAACGAATGTCAAGTGTAGACGTGCACGAAAACATAAATCTGGTGCAACAAATCCACGAAAACTCATCAATATCTCCAATGCGCACAAAAACAACACCGAGCATACCAAGGTGTATAAAAATCATAAACGTGTGCAACTATGTGCATAAAACACGTATCAATGCACTGCAAGCACATGCGAGCTATACCGAGTGCAAAAATCAAATCGAGTGGCATGAAATCGAAATAGACAATATCGAAATCTTCGGAATCATAAATAAGTGCGGCTAAGGAACAAAAACAATATCAAGTGCAACAGATATGCACAAATCATCAACCGATGTCACGGTGTATAAAACATAAATCAAGTGCAATAACTATGCACAAATGAAAATATCCAGTAGGGATAGCAATGGTGCACGAAAACAATTATCATGAAACTCAATCATCGAAACTCAAATCCAAGCAATAAAAGTGTGATACTCGAATCACGAAACACAAATCACAATAAATGACATTGAGGTACACCTCCTTCAATGTCGAGAAATGCTGGTTTGCCCAAAGCTGGCAAAGCGAGAACCTCTGCTTGCCTCTGCTCACGGTCTGGAGTCCTCGGTCTCTGAATCCATGTCTTCTCTGTGGATTACTAATCTCGCAATCCTTCCGCTCGTCGGCCCGGTCAGGTGTGATAACGGAAACAATTCCGCTCCGGCACTCCGCTGATCCTCTCTTAGCCAATTAACATGACTACTCGCAAAGCAGCACGTCACTGGTGACGGCATCTGGCCTTCTAGATATGCACAAAACAACTGATTCTAGATGCAAATCTTTATCGCTGTGGTGTTCTGGAAAGAACCTGCTTATGGTCTCTTCTGATCTCACCTATGCCGAACTATACGGAGGTTGGCACTCTTTACTTAAATATTTTTCTCATATCCGGATGGCTGCGTCCTCAGCACGGCTTTCCTCTGGAAATTTGGCTGTATCCAATGTCTCTGCATACATAGCAATCCTCTGGCATCAACGGGAAGTAACAACAGCTCTTTAATATCTCGCACGAACCTCTTGTTCCACTTGTCTTCAATATCATCCATTTCGATGTTATATCTTACTGGCTGCGTATTGCAATACGTCCTCGATCAACTCACAATGCATCTGGGTGATGTCTTTTATCTGAAGCTGGTCAACTTACCGATCTCACATCGGGGCATCCAGCGAACAATGTCCACTCTTGCTCGATTTACTTTAGATCTGAGTAAGATCCTTCAATTAGAATTCTTTAACTCAACTGAGCCTGCGTCGGCACATCAAATTAGACGAACCATCTCATTCGCTCAACTCAAGATAGACTAGCTATCTCCTGTCACATCTCTGCCTGAAAGCTCCTGTGGTTTCAGCTCATAAACTCTGGAAATGACATCTCGTCAAATCTCAGCAATCAGCTGGGTCATCTGTCTAGACGGTAGACAACATCGTGATCTCTGAGGTAGGCTGTACATCAATAGTCATCTCAATCTGGCAGCCTCTATCAATGGCCCAATCATCTGGTGCAAATCCAAACACTCGCCTTAAACGAGAGATCTCAATACATTTGTGCTGATGCGTTCTAATGTCACCAGAAAAACATCATGGTCAGTCCTCGTCTGTGACAAGCTCGCTCTGACCGCATCTTTAGTAGCATCTCTCTCTGCGCTCAAGCCATGGTGATAGGAACCTCAAGCAGGTATCGATGAAGATAGATCATAAGAACGAATAGAGATACAGAAATCAAGATATGTACATCCTAAGGTTACTTAAGCGGAGTATCTTATCGTATGTATGCCGCGGAACATACGCACGGTATGTCACTCTACTCAAGCTACCTACTCTATTAATCAAGGTCAACCTATGTAATGAAAGTTCGGGTCTAATACCCCCTCGGTCAAGTCTAAGTTCCGTAGGGTCAAGTCTTGGTTCCGAAATATATACGCCCTAGACTCCGCATAGTCAAACCTAGATTCAAGCCACGGTTAAACCTAATGCTCCGATACCAACTTTGTCACGACTCGAAAAATGCACGTGACCGGCATGCAATGTGTAAAGGCGTAATGTAACTCAAGTAAGCCGAAGCCCAGAAATCTAAACCTTTTTGAGGAAAATAGTGGAGGTGCAGTTTTGAAATAAAGGTATAATGAAATAAAGTTTGTCTTTAAATGCATAGCTAATGATATAAGAAAATGCAAGTGTAATATACTAAAGTTGAGAACATTTTTCGTCCTTTTAAAAATTTGGGCAGCACCTCCCTTGTATATTTTGATACAAAACCACTTACATACAATAAAAGGCATCCCTAAGTGGGAGCTAGCTCTTCGCCAACTGGCGGAATCACAACCACGTAAAAACATATATATACGACGCCCTACGGCGAAGGTCAACCTAAAAAGAACAATAAATAAAGAAAGACATCAAAACCTCAAAAGAAGCGAACATACAGTCATCACTCTAAGTCTCGCCAATACAAGTCTGTCTAAGTCTACCAATATACAAAGTTTAGTTCCTGATTGATGGAATTTATCTAGATACAACATGAATAAATATACAAGAGTGGGCACGATCCAAAGTGTCCCACCTACTATAGACAAACACCATGAAAGCAAGCTGTGTGCCAGCGATATTGCTACTGATCCAAGCGGTCAAACCTGCAAGAAAGCTGTGGCACAACGGGGGTGAGTTGCCAACATGTGAGTAGAAAACATCAGCATGTAGAAATTGAATAAAACAACGATTCCTAGGTCATGCGGTAACATGAAGGTAATACTATGATCTCTAGGGTGACCATGTATGCATATGTGTCAACAATCGAGTCAATGCAAATGACATAAATAAATAAATATCTGAACTCATATGCCTGCATGCATGTGGATATCATCCATATGTGTCCATCAACGACGTAATCAATATTATGGAACCTGAGTGTCCAACATCGACACTCGAATCATCATGAAAACATATGCTTGTATGTATGAGGATATCAACCGCGTGTGTCCATCAACGACACATCAAAATCATGGAACCTGAGTGTCCAACACCGACACTCGAAACATCATGAAACCCGTGTCCAATATCGACACATAAATCCTCATATCTTAGGCGCCGCATACTCAGATCGACCCTTATATCTATCTCATCTCACGCGCCGCATACTCAGATCGACCCTCATATCCATCTCATATCATAACTCCAAAACGGTATCTTCCGGATATCCGTCGAGTTCTATACAATCACCGGTAGGTAGTGCTCCCTCTGCCAGGCTCATCGTCTACACCACAAAAATCATTTCTTGCCCCGGGGTACCATACCGGATCCACCATGTACCCGCGAACGGCATCCGCCAACTCCTCGAATCGGGTTTCAAAAACAATCTCAGAACCGAGAAAACTCATGGTGGACGCGAAATATCATATCAAAGGAAAATCGCATTTTTAAAACAGTACACAATTTCCTTCGATATATAACCACGGTTCCCAAATCCAGAGATCTCATGAAAACATCATCTCAATGCATGTAACCATAAAGTACGATGAATGCAAGCATGTCCTATGATAGTGTTGAGCAATGAATGTACTTTTACGATTAAGATTAATATCATGGTACAACAGTTCTACTGTGCAAGTGGCATGGCAATTACCGATGATGAATGTGTGTGAGCCGGAAAATCAGTGTAAGTGTAACATTCGCATCATCGGTAATTGTGCAGGTGTACTAGCAGATAATATAATATAGCAATAAATACCGGAACTTGGTATGTACATCACGAGGGATAATCCTACATAAACATGAACAATAATCAGGTATATATGTCTATACATGAACCATACAACAATTTTAAATGATACGAATCGTAGTTTTGAAAGTGGGGGCTACGGTGTTGTTAAGGAAAAGACAACATTTGAAAATCCGTAGCTTCCCTTGAAGTTTCCATTTAAAAATGCATACGATTCGTCAGTTTTGGAAATAAGTATGGTTCAGGTGGCATCTTTACGTCAGCGATCCGGCCTCATAGCATCCGATATGGTAATATCCTCGATCATCATCCTCAAATTACGAGCGCGGATCAATCATCCGGTAAAACTCTTCGCGTACGGTAATCTATCGTACGGTAAAATCAACAGAATAGGGATTCTATCATCCTATTCATTAATAAGGGTACAGATCTATGGTCTCGTACGTCATATCTTATCGATCTCAAAACACATCTATATCAAATTTATATCATGTCTCACATCCGTATATTGACATATTAAGCCAAATCATCTTATCTCATCACATTCCCTTTTCATCATAACAATATCGCACATCAAGTCATCTTACATATATATATCACATTCTCATTTGTATGTATGTAGAATCTCATATCATCTATTGGCGTACGAATATAACATGTACATAGCCTTGCATCCTCAAGCCAACATATCCACTAATATCATCTTTTATCGTATCATCTCATACTAAAACCTTTAATCAAATCCATAAGTTCGTAGCATATTTTTCTCCAAATATAATTTATATGTCGATTTCAATATCAATGGTTCCGGGGGTGCTATTGTTAGTTATATGTATGCCCTAGAGGCCATTACTGTACATACGATGTATATTGTAGTGGATGCTTGGACACATATAGGGAGGACTTTCTTGCTCGACATGATAGTATGCTATCTGGTTGCACTTTATCTTAACATGTACACTATTTGTCTCTATGTTACATATTGATAAAGTCCTTAGGATGAGTACTTGACTACCAGGATTATGATGCAGATCATACTAGTGAGGACAGAGTAGTCGATAAGTACATCCTTCAAATGTTCTTAGTCAAGGGTGTATCGAGACAGGGCATCGATATACCAGAGTAGACTCGCGTATAGCTTCTCGACCCATGTAGATGGGCGATGGATGATCCCATATCCATTGGTGTTTGACATCAAAGACAGTATACGGATTCTCAGTGGAGACTGGGTACACTGGACGGACTCGCTGAGAACTCCCAGATGGTATTATACCTCACGTCAGATGGCAGTTCTCTGGTGACACTGGTACAGGTTAGTCTGTAGACCCGAGATCGTCATAGAGTCTTGTGTGATTTCCACTGTGCTTTTATTTCCACCTTACCACGTTCAAGAGAACGTGCAAAACGGTGGCTTTTGGGTACAGTCCTGAGAACGTGCCAAACGGTGGCTTTTGGGTACAGTCCTGAATTTCATGGAGGCAATGAGCGATAGGAGGGGTTTCGTCTCTCCCGGTATTGGGGGTTGACGTTGCGCTGTGCTCGATTGGCTATAACAGGAAGTCCCTGGCAGGGCTGCTCCAGAAATAAACTGGTAAGTGTTATCAGTAGTTTCTCGACCCGTTATGAGCCTCATATCGGCACAACTTATCGAGTTACTAGGGTCTGACGTTTACCACTCCTAGACGAGATATGCGACATATCAGACGAAGAGACCGGACTGTACGGTAGTGTTATTGATTGGATTCGCAGGAGTATGAGCAGGCTTGCTTGTTGATATTCTGATCGCTGAATACCCGGGTGGCCGTTATGTTTAGCAGACGGCTTGCGGCTTGTGGGTGTTTGATATGATCATCACCTACTGCCGGCGTATTGACGAGTCTTTAGAGTCCTACACAGAGGTTTCCTGGCTCAAGCAAAATGGAGTAGGATCACATATGTGATATGTGCGGGACCGAGATTAATACGATATGTGATACCGTATTCTATTCTCGCGATATGTGACATATGTCGGTTATATGTGATATAGCCGGGTTATCGGATCAAGTGTTGATTCGATAAGTTGTTTCATTTGATATTAGTCGGTTATATATGATATAACCGGATTAATGATTTAATGTATAATTATATATCTGGTATATTAATTTGCATTAACTAGTATTGGCTCACTTAAGATTTCTTTTCTCATTTTATGTGCACATTGTATATATGTGATATTTATATTTGTGTACATGTTTGTGTCATGTTTGATGATACATGCAAGATGCGTGTATGAGACATACACATGCTTATGATAATTATTAGGGTTTTTATTCATTTTAGTAATTACAAAATGGTGGCATTTTGTCATGGATGATAGCTTGTAGAAGCTTGTAGTGATCTTTAACCAAGTCCACTCTTTTGTTTTGCCTAAGATATTTATTAACCCAACCAATTATCCTAACCATAGTTATGTCTCTACAAGGGTTAGCATATGATGCTTAACTCACCCATGGCTGCTATTATCCTTTGGATAATTTATGAGAGTTTTCTTCTTCTTCTTCCTCAAAGCTTTCTATTTTCAATGGAGATGAGAGAAAATTTGTGAGAAAATCATTTCTAAAGTGAGCCCACTTCCTACTTCATCATCCTCTACTACTTTCCATTTAGTATAGGGTGTTTGCTTCACTAATTCCACAATTAGTGAAGAGATAGGTTGGGTTAGTGTCTCCTTGACGTAGATCATCTTCGGCCTCGAAGACTTCGATGCAAGCTTGTTTATTTCTTCATGGGAGCCTCTCAAGAGTCGGGAGTTCATGATCGCAGTGAAGGGACTACTACATGGAGCTAATGAAGTGAAGGACCAGTCTACAAAGGTCGTATTCCTTGTTCACTTGCTTGCAAAGTTGTTTGCTTTTCATTCCGTCGGTTTTTCTAGTAGACGATTCTAGGGTTAGGGTTAGCTAGAACGACAAAATTTTAATATGGCATGAAAGATGCCTCCCGAAAACTTGCTGCCGTTCTAGGAAACCCTTCAGTGGGATCAGAGCCATGCTAAAAAATTAGACGGATTTTGTTAAGATTACGAAACCGAAATACTCCGAAACTTGAAACGCGAAAATGTAGTTTCTGTCGTTTTTAAAAAGTGTTCAAAATTATTTTTAAACAACATCAGAATGTTATATGGGATATATCATGAACACCATGAAAATTTCAGGGGGTTTGCTCGGATTTTGGCCGAGCACAATGAGGTGGTGGCCGGGCAAAAAATGTTCTTTTTGCTTTAAATTTTCAATGTGTTCCAGGCACTGGGTTTTGGTGTTTCAGGTGTTGTTTGTTTTTGCTAATTTTGCATGAGATGTAATCTTACACTATAAACAATTCGAAGTGTTTAGTATTCGTAGTGTTAACAATGTTTCGGGTTATTCACATGTTGTCTAGGCGAAGTTAAAAAGTTCGATCGAATGTCAAAAACCCTTTTTCCAAGTTTAACGTATTCGGAAAAACATGTAAGTAATTCTGTGAACCCTCTAGAAGAATGAAACCCTAACTCAACTTTTTGGATCGCAGAACTGCGGTCATACCCTAGGGTTTGCCGCAGTTCCGTGGCGACATGAGTGAGGCTTGGGTCTGCCCTTCTACGGCTGGTGCATAGGTTCTGTGGCATATTCAGGGTATTATTAAACTGTGCTCAAGTGTTGAGCTTACGGGGAATTGTGGGACTTTGATGAATCGATCGAAAAGTTTAACATCGTCTGGGTATTATGTGATGGGATACAATATTTGGAATCCACACTTATTTGAATTTTATAAATCTAGCAGTTTAGTCTCATTTGATCGGTTGCCACGGAATTGTGATGTGATCAAAAGTCCGTCACAATCATGTAGCGTACGCAGATACTCGCCGGGTAACATTATTAGATAGCCACGCCCCATAGCCCCAACCAAGTGACTGTAGGAGAACCCCATCGCCAAAAGCATCCGTTCGGGTGCTCGCGGCCGCGGTGTTCCGCCTTAGTGAACTTCGTCGACGGCATCGGGGGGTGCGGCCATCTACTAAAGTTTCCGACGAGCATTCGATCAGGACGTCGGGAATCTTGTTGAATTGCCCGACTAGATATTGAAAAGTGTTTTGGAGATCGAGGCTAAAGTGCGGGGTTTATAATTGTTAGGCATGTGATGTCTAAGGAATTCATTTGGTTAGGCATGAAATCCAAAGTATGTGATGCGTTGGGTTTATGATGTCTAAGGTGGTTGCGGATTCCAACTGTTGTAGTTTTCACTTTATTTTCTACGACCGTAAGTGTAATATGTAATGTATCGCCGGTTTCGGTGCTATATGTCAACGACAATTGGGATACGCATATTTACTTACGTTGATGACATGTGATGTTATGTGTTGCTGGGATATGTTATATTGGATCGTCGTGTTTTGAATAGCCGGGGGTTTTATGTGAGATGAGAGGTTTTTTTTCATTTTCATTCATCTAAAATTCAATGTATGTAATATTCTTTTATTGGGGCACTTCCGGATTGAGGATGATGTCACCATTGTATATTATTTACTTTTCCGCATTAGGATAGACCCAAGGCGGGGAGCACAAGTAACCGGGTTTTAGGGTCCGGTTGGAGACCATCTCGAGGAGTCGAGACTGGGTCTCCTAACTCTAGAATTGGTAGGGTTGCTTACCACTCTCATAGGGGTCTAGAGATGTGGGTTTGGCTATTCATCGTGACCGTGGAATCCATATTTTATTGAGGCTTAATATAAAACCTGGAAATCCTAGTATATCCAATATTTCATATGTTATCTTCTGCTGCTCTGTGATGTGATCACTGTGATATGTTCAGACGAATGCCTATATATTATATATATGAGATATAATTAATATTGCCGCTTTCGTTTCATATGTGATGCTTGGGAAGCATAATAAATGTGACTTCATTAATGAGATTAATGAAATAAAAGAAACCTAAAGATGTTGTAGAAACTTGTTTTAAAAACTGGTAGCTCTAGTTCTTGCTTTGCATAGCGGTATTCCTTGTAGAATATCTATCACCTTATTCGATAAGGAAAGAGCCGAGATCCTTTCACCGGGAGTGACCTCTTTAGCGAAACTGGCAGATGCTACAAACTCGGTTTGTCTTTTGATTGCTTTTATAGTTTTTGCTTTGCATAGTGGTATTTGTGAAATATCCTGCACCTTATTCGATAAGGAAAGATCCGAGATCCGTTCACCGGGAGTGATCTCTTTAGCAAAACTAGTAAAAGCCTAAAAAACACTCCTTTTAAAATTCACTCGATTCTACAACGATATCAAGTTCATTACGCAAAAGGTTTTCTTAAAAACCTGTCGTAGCCCTCCGTCATTTCAGATAGGTTCTACATAGTATTCGTGCTATGTTTGTTGGCCTTCATCAAGGCATAGTGTGCGGTAGCTAACTAGCGCTTATCTGCTTAAGCATATGATGTGATTGGATTAGGGTAGTCGTGCGACCTTGTTGACCTTGTCAAGGGTCATGCGGTTGGGTTTAATTCAATCGGGAAATGACGGGTTGAACTTGACTTGCAGTCTATGGTTTGTTGACCTTGTCAAGGTCATATATCGCTCGGGGCAAAACATTATCGGGAATTTCAAGTGTTGAAATTTGCAATGAGATTGTATACCTTCTATGAGATAGTTGGATCCTGATACCCACTGCGAGTAAGAGTTACTCCTGGGAGAGTTTTAGACATCACAATTAGCCGATCAAGTAGGTGTCAAGAAAGGTGTTAACGGAGTTATGCCTCTGGGAAAACGAGGTTTATTTTAATTAGGTCCGTCCGAAAGCACGGGGAACCTCCCTCAAAGTACCAACACTGTCTTGGCTGAAAGATTGGCAAACTTGTAAGGAGTAATTAATCCCGGCTAGTTTTTCCTTTTAAGATTTGAAGGTAGATTTGACTAAAACAGTAGGATCCATCCTGATTAGATAAATTAATAACCAATCTAATCTTGCAAGAGCGCACGCAGAGTGTTTTCTTCTCTCTCTCTCTCCAGGTAGCGACCTTGTCACGCCTTAATCAAGATAATAATATGGATGTATTGACCGAACCCGCTTGTTATACTGAGCTGGGGAACGTTGGACCCGCTCCAATTTATAATTGTTATAAGATCGAGCTAGAAATAGGGGATTACCAGGATTCCCGTACTGCCCAAACGAAGAAAGTGCATGATGATGCATCTTCTTCGGGTGTGTTCATTACCAAGAACTGTTTCTCAGTTTCCTCTACATTCTGGGTATGTGATACCGGATCAGGATCCCACATATGTTATATGTTACATGGGCTACAGATAGTTAGAGAACTGAGAATGGGTGATAAGTTTCAAGAGTTGGAAACGGTGCAAGTGTTGCAGCCAAGGTGTTGGCAGTTATCACCCTGTATTACCAAATACATTGATTTCGAACGAATGTTATTAGATACCGAACCTAATATACAACATCATATTAGTCTCTTTATTGAGTAAAGAAGGATATAATTGTTAGTGTATATGCCCTAAAGGCCATTACTGTATTATACTAGCTTGTATATTACTTAATGGAAGCTTGGGATATTCACAGTTGTATAGACAATTTTGCTCAAAATGGTAGTATGCTACTTGGTTTGTCTCTACTTCAATATGTGCATGTGTTTCTTTTAGCATATCGCTGATATACATATTAGTAGAGCCCTTAGGATCTTTGCTTGATTACCAGCGTTGTGATGGCGCTCACACTCATGGGGGCTGGGTAATCCATAAGCACATCCTTATACAGGTCCCTAGTCGTTGGACTATCGAGACAGGGCATCGATACTCCGGAGTAGACTAGCATATGCGCTTCTCATCCCAGCGGAGGAGACGGTCTGTCCTGTTAGTTATATGTATGCCCTAGAGGCCATTACTGTACATTGGATGTATATTGTAGTGGATGCTGGGACATATATAGGGAGGACTTTCTTGCTCGACATGATAGTATGTTATCTGGTTACTCTTTACCTTAACGTGTACATTGATTGTCTCTCTGTTACATGTTGGTAAAGCCCTTAGGATGTGTACTTGACTACCTGGACTATGATGCGGATCATACTAGTGGGGATATGGTAGTCCATAAGTACATCCTTCAAGGTCCCTAGTCGTGGGTGTATCGAGACGGGGCATCGATATACCAGAGTAGACTAGCGTATACCTTCTCGACCCATACAGATGGACAATGGATGATCCCATATCCATTGGTGTTTGACATCAGAGATGATATACGGGTGCTCAGTGGAGACTGGGTACACTGGACGGACTCGCCGAGAACTCCTAGATGGTACTATACCTTACGTCAGATGGCAGTTCTCTGGTGACACTGGTACAGAGTAGTCTGTTGACCCGAGATCGTCATAGAGTCTTGTGTGATTCCCACTGTGCTTTGATTTCCACCTTACCACGTACAAGAAGGCGTGCAAAACGGTGGTTTTTGGGTACAGTCCTGAATCACATGGAGGGAATGAGCGATAGGAGGGGATTCGTCTCTCCCGGTATAGGGAGTTGATGTTGCGCTGTGTTCGATTGGCTATAACCGGAAATCCCTGGCCAGGGTTGCTGAGATTTACTGGTAAGTGTTACCTGTAGTTTCTCAAACTGTTATAGACCTCATATCGACACGACTTATCGAGCTATTGGGGTCTGACGTTTACCACCCCTAGGCGAGATATGCGACATATCAGACGAACAGTCCGGACTGTACGGTAAGTGTTACTGGTTGGATTCACAGGAGTGTGAGCGGGCTTGCTCGTCGATCTTCTGATCGCTCAATACCCGGGTGGCCGTTACGTTTAGCAGACCGCTTGCGGCTTGTGGGTGCTTGATATGATCATCACCTGCTGCCGGCGTATTGACGAGTCTTTAGAGTCATACACAGAGGTTTCCTGGCTCAAGCGAAACGAAATAGGAGCGCATATGAGATATGTGCGGGACCGAGAATAATACGTGTATGTGATACCGTATTCTATTCTCGCGATTTGTATCATCGGCAGGTTATATGTGATATAGCCGGGTTACCGAATCAAGTGTCGGTTCGATACATTGATACACTTTATACTAGTCGGTTATATGCGATATGACCGGATCATTAAATCAAGTGTTGATTTAATGATTTAATGATTTAATGCATAATTGTATATTTGATATATTGCTTTGCATTAACTAGTATTGGTTCACTTTAAAAGGATTTTCTCACTTGATGTACACAAGTTGTATATGTGATATACTTTTGTGCACTTGTTTGTATCATGTTTGATGATACATGCTCACTTGGGTTTGTGTAAAGAATTAAACCATGGTTATCTGAATGGTTGGGATTTTGTTTATTTACTTACTTATTTATTTATTTATTTTGGAAAAGGTAAAGAGAAAATGGTGGCTTTCTTTGTTTGTTGTTGAAGCTTCATGAAGCTTTGACTAAGTGACCATTTTGTCTTCATGCTTAACCCTAACCATTCTAATTAACCATAGTCTATTCTCTACACCTAACCATGGTTAGTATATGATAAGTACTTTTCTTCATCTTCTTCTTCTTCAACAAAGGAAGAAAGCTTGCCTCCATCAATGGCAACTTGAGAAAAAGAGTGAGAAATCCAATTCTAAAGTGAACCCACTTACTATTTATTCATCGTCTACCACTTGCCAAGTAGTATAGGGTGTTTTCTTCACAAGTTTCATGGCTTGGTGAAGTTGGAGCTTGATCTTGTGTTGCCTCGACGTAGATCATTTTGGGCATCGAAGTCGACGACCTAGCCCGCCCATTTCTCCGATGAAGCCGATGCTAGAGTCTGGGATCCGATATGGACAGCGAGGGGACTTCATCACGGAGCTATGGAGGTGGAGGACCGGATCTACAAAGGTTGTATTTCCGTTTACCCTTTAGTTAAGTTATTAACTAGCTTCTAGTTTTGCCTAAACTCTAGTCAACGATCCGTATTAGGGTTTCTTGGCACTTGTAAAATTTGAATTTGGCATGGTTGATGCCTTGTGAGACCTCATTAGTGTGCCTAGGAACCCTACAGTGGTATCAGAGTCTAGCTAGAGCCTTAGGCGATGCGTTGACGGAGTTAGAAGTCCGATCGAACCGAAACCCTAATCCCAAATTGCTCTCTGTACATTTTTTGAAATCGGGGATTTTTGAGAATTAAAAATATGCAGAAAACTCAGCAGGAGTTTCTAAGAATTACTGTACAAAACGGAACCTCTAATTCGATCAAATAGCCGCGGAACCGCGGCAATAGCGTGGCTAATGCGGCGGTTCCGCGGCCGTACGGTCGTTTCTTTCATTAGTTTTTGCACAGTAACTCCTATCTATTAGTGCTGTATTTTCTGGGAATTTTTAAATTATACTCAAGAGTTGAGTTTTCTGGGTTGTATTGGGAGTTCGCAGATTCGATCGGATTATCAAACTTTGTCCATGTGTTTTTCCGGGCAATTTTAGAATATGTTAAAAAGTTCGACCGGATATAAATACCCACTTTTTCCCCTGCTGGGAAATTTCCAATTGTTGGATTTTTCCGTTGTTTAATGACGTTCTAAGTAGTGCAAGTAGCGCGATGGTCCCTCTAGAAGACAACAAACCTTAACTCGATTATGTGACCGTCTTGAACTGCCCTTTGAACCTTAGGGTTTGGGGCAGTACGGCGTGCCACATGTGAGGCGTTGGCTTGACCCTTCTACGGCTGGACCGTTGGTACCGAGGCACGAAGTGAATGTTTTTAAACTTATTTCATGTGTAGAGCTGTTTCGGGAAAACTTGGGTGTTCGATTGTTCGATCGGAAAGTTTAACATTTTCTATTTATCCGGAATGTGATACAATACTTGGAATCCACAAGCAGTTATGAGATAACTGATTTGAATGTTATAAACATAGCACTTTAGTCTCACTTGATCGGTTGCCACGGAATTTTGATGCGATCAAAAGTCCGTCGCAATCACGTAGCGTACGCGGATACTCGCCGGGTAAACTTAATAGACTGCTACATCCCTTAGCCCCGACCAAGTGACTGTAGGAGAACCTCGTCACCGAAAGCATCCGTTCGGGTGCTCGCGGTAGCGGTGTTCCGCCTTGGTTCACTTCGTCGACGGTATCGGGGGTGCGGCCGTCTACTAAAGTTTGCGACGAGTATTTGATCAGAATGTCGGGAATCTTGTTGAATTGCCCGACTTGATATTGAAAAGAGTTTTTGATTTTGAGACTAAAATGCGGGGTTTATAATTGATTAGGCATGCGATGTCTATGTAGGTTGCGGATTCCAACTGTTGTAGTTTTACACTTTCTTTTCTATGACCGTAAGTGTAATATGTGATATCGCCGGTTTCGTTGCTATATGCCAACGACAATTGGGATGCGCATATTTACTTACGTTGATGACACGTGATGTTATGTGTTGCTGGATATGTTATATTGGATCGTCGTGTTTGAATAGCCGGGGGTTTTTATGTGAGATGAGTGTTTTTCATTTTCATTCATGTAAAAACTTGTATGTAATATTCTTTTATTGGGGCACTTCCAGGTTGCGGAAGATGTCACCTTTTGTATATTATTTACTTTTCCGCACTAGGATAGACCCAAGGAGGAGGGCACAAGTAACCGGGTTCTGGAGTCCAGTGGGAGACCAACTCGAGGAGTCGAGTCCGGGTCTCCTAACTCTAGAATTAGTAGGGTTACTTGCCGCTCTCGTAGGGGTCTAGGGGTGTGGGTTTGGCTATTCATCGCGACCGTGGAATCCGTGTTTTATACTGGCTCGTATTGAAAACACGTACGTCCTAGCATATCCAATATTTCATATGATTCTTCTGCTGCGATATCTGTGATGTGATTATTTGATATGTTCTGTGATAAATACTGTATATAGTATATATTATATAGGCGTTACTTATGTTTTACACCCGTGCTAGCCTTGCCCCGCTCTGTCGTTAGTTACCTAACCTAACGGTGCACGAGGGGACATCGAGGCGAATGCGGATGGCATAAGTGTACGTCGTATTTATCTGTGATGTTTAGGTATTTAAATGATGGGACTTCATTAATGTGATTAATGAAATAAAAGAAACCTAAAGATGTTGTAGAATCGAATTTCAAAATAAAATAGGTAGCTACAGTTCTTGCTTTGCACAGCGGTATATATGATATATCCTGCACCTTATTCGATGAGGAAAGGACCGAGATCCCTTCACAGGGAGTGACTCCTTTAGCAATAACTGGCAGATACTACAACCCTCGGTTTGTCTTTTTGATTCCTTCTATAGTTTCAGCTTTGCACAGTGATATATATGATATATCCCGCACCTCATTCGACGAGGAAAGGACCGACGATCCCTTCACCGGGAGTGACTCCTTTAGCAAAACTAGAAAAGCTTCAAAAACACTCCATTTTAAAATCATTTGATTCTACAACGATATCAAGTTCATTACGCAATAGGTTTTCAGAAAAACCTGTCGTAGCCCTCCGTCATTTCAGATAAGTTGTATATAGTATTCGTGCTACATTTGTTGGCTTTCGTCAAGGTGTAGTGTGCGGTAGCTATATGCTGCTTATCTGCTGCATACGATGCGATTGGATTAGGGTAGTCGTGCGGCTTTGTTGGCTTTCGTCAAGGGTCATGCGGGTGGGTTTAATTCAATCAAGAAATGTACGGGTTGAACTTGACTAGCGGGCTATGGTTTGTTGGCTTTCGTCAAGGTCATAGCACGTTAGGGGCAAAATATTATCGGGAATTTCAAGTGTTGAAATTTGCAATGAGATTGCATACCTTCTATGAGATAGTTGGATCCCGATACCCGCTGCGAGTAATTGTTACTCCTGGGAGAGTTTTACACATTACAATTAGCCGATCAAGTAGGTGTCTAGAAAGGTGTCAACGGAGTTACGCCTCTGGGAAAACGAGGTTTACAGTAATTAGGTTCGTGCGAAAGCACGGGGGACCTCCCTCAAAGTACCGACACTGGCCTGGCTGAAAGATTGGCGAACTTGTAGTGTGTAATTAATCCCGGCTAGTCTTTCCTTTTAGGGTTTGAAGGAAGATTTGATAAAAACAGTGGGAGCCATCCTGATTAGATAAAATAATAACCAATCTATTCTTGCAAGAGCGCACGCTGAGTGTTTTCTTCTCTCTCTCTCTCTCCAGGTAGCGACCATATCACGCCTTAATCAAGATAATAATACGGATTTATTGACCAAACCCGCTTGTTATACTGAGCTGGGGAACGTTGGCCCCACTCCACCTTATAATTGTTATAAGACAGAGCAGGAAATTAGGGAATACCAGAATTCCCGTGCCGCCCATACGAAGAGAGTGCATGCTGATGCATCATCTTCGGGTGTGTTCATTACAAAGAACTGTTTCTCAGTATTCTCCGCATCCTGGGTATATGATACCGGATCAGGATCCCAGATATGTAATCTGTTATATAGGGCTGCAAAAAGGTAGAAAAACTGAGAACGGGTGATAAGTTTCATGAGACAGGAAACGGGGCAAGTGTTGCAGCCAAGTCTGTTGGTCACTGTCACCCTGTATTACCAATACATTGATTCTGAACGAATGTTATTAGATACCGAACCTGATATACAAAATCATATCAGTCTCTTTATTAGTAAAGAAAGGATATAATTTTGTATTGTTGGATAAAGTTTTGAACATTTCCTATATCAAAAGTTGATCGGTTCAGGCACGTTATCTAAAAGCATTGATGTTCTAAATCAAACTACAGTTCTTCAGTATACAGAACACACACAAGAGGAAGAGTTAAGAAATGAACGAATCCTTCTTGAGGTATTGTAGACTAGGTCATATCAATGCGACCCGACTAGCTAAGTTACATTTAGATGCATATTTAAATCTGTTTGAATTTACATCTTATGAAACATGCCAGTCATGTCACAAAGATACGATGACCATAGCTCTGTTTACTGGAAACAGAGAAAGAGTTAGTAAACTCTTGGGATGATACATATTCATGTATGTAAGGTCCCCTGTCTACATATGCCAGGACCGGTTCTTTGTACTTCATTACATTCTCTGATGATCTCTTTAGATTCAGACATATGTTCCTGTTGCAACACAAGTCCGAACCTTTTGAGACATTCACAGAATATAAGTTAGAAGTAGAGAACCAATACGGGTATAAGTATTATGTCATTTGATGAGATCAAGGAGGAGAATACTTGAGCACGGAATTCTTGGAATTTTCACAAAAGAGAATGAGATTCTCTCTCAGCATTACTCCTCCACATACACCATAGCACGATGGTATATCGGGGTGGAGCAATAGCACCCTATGTGATATGGTGCGCTCTATGATGAGTACTGCTGAGTGTCCTATTTCCTTATGCGCTTATGAAGTTGCATACCTATTGAATAGGGTTCCGATCAAATCAGTTGCCTACCACTTCATATGTGATATGGAAAGGGAAGAGCCCATATCTTAAGTTATTTAAGATTTAGGGTTGTCCGACCAATGTCTAAAAGCAAAATCCGGACAAGCTTGAGGCAAGGTCTGTTATGTAGAACTGGAAATGTTCCAGCTATACAAACTGCAGCTGATGATTTGAAAGAACCAAGGGATTCAATAGTTACCGATGAACCTCAGCCTCTCCGTCGATCTGGTAGGGTTCCTCATCCTCCTGAGAGATACCTCGGTTTCTCTATGATAGTGGGTGCGAGGATTGCATCATGGGATGATGACCCAACTAGTTTCGAGCTGGCCATCCGGAGTAAGACTCTACGAGAATGGCTGGATGCTTAGCGATCTGAGATGGAATCCATGTACACCAACAAAGTATGGACTTTGGTTGCTATATCTGAAGGGTTAAATCCCCATCAGGAGCAAGTATATCTTGAGAAGATTACTTGGTGTAGGTGGAAAAGTTGAGACTTTCAAAGCAAGACATGTTAAAGGCTTTCGTCATCAACCAGGCGTGGATAATGATGAAACCTTTTCCAGTGGCTATGCTTAAGTCCATCCAGATCCTACTTGCCACGGCTACATACCATGACTACGATATCTGGCGGTTGGGTGTCATGACTGCTTTTCTTAAATGATGTTTCAGAAAAGAGAGTCTGTAAGTACACAGTCAGAGGGCTTCGTAGACAGTGGGAGCAGCGGAAACGTGTACAATATTCTTTATAGGATAAAGCAGACATCGCGGAGTTGGAACGTCTGTTTTGATGTAGTTGTCAAAAAGTTTGAGTTCATCAAAATGGTAGATGAACCTTGTATATACAAAAAGGTAGTAGGAAGTATGGTGGTGATCCTCGTAGAGTACGTGGATGACATACTCTTGATAAGAAAGGAGTTTCCTATGCTACGCTCGGTCAATCTCCGCTTATCACAATGATTCTCCATATAGGATCAAAATGATACCTCCTAATTCCTGGATTTTGGATCTATGAGATAGATCTAAATGGATGTTAGGATTTTCACTAGATGTAGTGAGATGGTATCAATTGATCCTGGGGAGAATCACTGGAAGTGTTCCAGAGTGATAAGGACGACTGAATGTCAGTCACAGGCATTGTCTTTACCCTCAGTAAAGGGACGGTATGTTGGAAGAGTTCCAAGCTAGATACCGTGGCATACTAGACGATAAAGGCTGGATACATCGCTACTTAAGATGCTACCAAAGAGGCAGTCTGGGTGTATATTAGTTCATGAGATGAACTTCGTTCCTCCCATTGTGTGACAATGGAGTTGTGGCTTATGCCAAAGAATACCCGTCCCATCAGTGATCCAGACATATTCTAAGGCAGTATCACCTGATCATGGAGATGGTTGATCTCCAGGGTGATCGAGGTTAGGAGAGTAGACTCAGAGGACAACACGGCGGATCCACTCACAAAGGCCTTTTCCCAGGGAGAAACTTTTATGGGATGGTTGAGTATGAGATACTACAACCACTGCTATCAGATGGCCCTAGTGCAAGTGGGAGATTGTTAGTTATATGTATGCCCTAGAGGCCATTACTGTACATTGGATGTATATTGTAGTGGATGCTGGGACATATATAGGGAGGACTTTCTTGCTCGACATGATAGTATGCTATCTGGTTACTCTTTACCTTAACGTGTACATTGATTGTCTCTCTGTTACATGTTGGTAAAGCCCTTAGGATGTGTACTTGACTACCTGGACTATGATGCAGATCATACTAGTGGGGACATGGTAGTCCATAAATACATCCTTCAAGGTCCCTAGTCGTGGGTGTATCGAGACGGGGCATCGATATACCAGAGTAGACTAGCATATACCTTCTCGACCCATACAGATGGGCGATGGATGATCCCATATCCATTGGTGTTTGACATCAGAGATGATATACGGGTGCTCAGTGGAGACTGGGTACACTGGACGGACTCGCCGAGAACTCCCATATGGTATTATACCTTACGTCAGATGGCAGTTCTCTGGTGACACTGGTACAGAGTAGTCTGTTGACCCGAGATCGTCATAGAGTCTTGTGTGATTCCCACTGTGCTTTGATTTCCACCTTACCACATCCAAGAGGGCGTGCAAAACGGTGGTTTTTGGGTACAGTCCCGAATCACATGGAGGCAATGAGCGATAGGAGGGGATTCGTCTCTCCCGGTATAGGGAGTTGATGTTGCGCTGTGTTCGATTGGCTATAACCTGAAATCCCTGGCCAGGGTTGCTGAGATTTACTGGTAAGTGTTACCTGTAGTTTCTCGAACTGTTATAGACCTCATATCGACACGACTTATCGAGCTATTGGGGTCTGACGTTTACCATCCCTAGGCGAGATATGCGACATATCAGACGAACAGACCGGACTGTACGGTAAGTGTTACTGGTTGGATTCACAGGAGTGTGAGCGGGCTTGCTCGTCGATCTTCTGATCGCTCAATACCCGGGTGGCCGTTACGTTTAGCAGACCGCTTGCGGCTTGTGGGTGCTTGATATGATCATCACCTGCTGCCGGCGTATTGACGAGTCTTTAGAGTCCTACACAGAGGTTTCCTGGCTCAAGCGAAACGAAATAGGAGCGCATATGAGATATGTGCGGGACCGAGAATAATGCGTGTATGTGATACCGTATTCTATTCTCGCGATTTGTATCATCGGCAGGTTATATGTGATATAGCCGGGTTACCGAATCAAGTGTTGATTCGATACATTGATACACTTTATACTAGTCGGTTATATGCGATATGACCGGATCATTAAATCAAGTGTTGATTTAATGATTTAATGATTTAATGCATAATTGTATATTTGATATATTGCTTTGCATTAACTATTATTGGTTCACTTTAAAAGGATTTTCTCACTCGATGTACACAAGTTGTATATGTGATATACTTTTGTGCACTTGTTTGTATCATGTTTGATGATACATGCTCACTTGGGTTTGTGTAAAGAATTAAACCATGGTTATATGAATGGTTGGGATTTTGTTTATTTACTTACTTATTTATTTATTTATTTTGGAAAAGGTAAAGAGAAAAAGGTGGCTTTCTTTGTTTGTTGTTGAAGCTTCATGAAGCTTTGACTTAGTGACCATTTTGTCTTCATGCTTAACCCTAACCATTCTAATTAACCATAGTCTATTCTCTACACCTAACCATGGTTAGTATATGATAAGTATTCATATTATTTTCCTTTTTAAATGATACACTAATCATATTCTTTTCTTCATCTTCTTCTTCTTCAACAAAGGAAGAAAGCTTGCCTCCATCAATGGCAACTTGAGAAAAAGAGTGAGAAATCCAATTCTAAAGTGAACCCACTTCCTATTTCTTCATCCTCTACCACTTTCCAAGTAGTATAGGGTGTTTTCTTCACAAGTTTCATGGCTTGGTGAAGTTGGAGCTTGATCTTGTGTTGCCTCAACGTAGATCATCTTCGGCATCGAAGTCGACGACCTAGCCCGCCCATTTCTCCGATGAAGCCGATGCTAGAGTCCGGGATCCGATATGGACAGCGAGGGGACTTCATCACGGAGCTATGGAAGTGGAGGACCGGATCTACAAAGGTTGTATTTCAGTTTACCCTTTAGTTAAGTTGTTAACTAGCTTCTAGTTTCGCCTAAACTCTAGTCAACGATCCGTATTAGGGTTTCTCCGCACTTGTAAAATTTGAATTTGGCATGGTTGATTCCTTGTGAGACCTCATTAGTGTGCCTAGGAACCCTACATATCCCACAGCCGTCAGTACGTCGTACTTGAGATAGTATGCGGGTGCTCGTTAGGTTACGAGTACACTGGACAGGACTCGTTGGGAACTATTGGTTGGTATTATACCTATCGTCAGTTATCAGTTCCCAGGTGACATGAGTACAGCTTAGTCCGCCGACTTCACACTGTCACTTCGCATCAAGTGTGTTCCTACTGTACTTAGATTACTACCCTACCACGGCTCAAAGGAGTCGTGCAAACAGGTAGTAGTTGGGTGCAGTCCCGAAGCACTTGGAGGCAGTGACGGTTAGACAGGATTCGTCTCTCCCGGTATTGGGGGTTGACATCGCGCTGTGTCTAGGAGAGCCATTACACGAGTAGTCCCTGGCCAGGGCAAGCGAGATATACTGGTAGGTTTCCAGTGTTATCTCAGGGTGTTCTGGGCTTCACTCCGACACGACTTGTACCGCTATTAGGGGACTGACGTTTACCGCCCCCCTAGGCCCTCCATGCGATGTATCAGACGAACAGACCGGACTGTACGGAGATTGTCACATACAGGCTCAGTAGGAGTTCGGATGGGTTTACCTCATCGGCCTTCTTATCGACATCTACCTGGGGACCGTTACGTACAGCTAGTGCCGCTTACGGTCTGTGGTTAAACCCACTGCCAGCGTAGTGTCGAGTCTTTAGAGTCCCACACAGAGAGTTTCCCTGCACTGAGCGAAACGTGTAGAGGCCGTATGGTTTTACGGCAGGGCTACGATCAATTACGTGCACTTGTGTGCGTATGCTGTTCGGGCAGGCAATACTAGTGGGCTTTGGTTTAAGCCAGATCCTAGTATTGCGCAGATGGATTTGATTTGTCTTCTGTGCATTCGCATTCTACGGAATGCGGATGCGGGTGTGTATGCACAGTTTTGAGGAGCGATAAAGGAGGAGGTGCCCCATTAGGGTTTTGGCAGTTGGTTCGGCCAAAACCGTAATGTGGCACACTCATTAGGGTTTTGACAATTCGTTTGATCAAAACCGTTATGAGCCGGAGACATTGTTTACTAATCCTTTTAGTGATAGATTAGTGATGGCTAATTGCATTGACCATTTGACTACTTAGAGCTCTCTTGACTTTGTTGACCCGTTGTCCGTGTTGACCATTGACCTTCAAGAGGGATCTACACTCTTCTTTTATTTTCTTTTTAATTCTTGAGTTATGATAATGGTCAATTCAATGTGCCATCAACTCTTTCATGATAGGATTAGTAATGATGATTTTTGTGTATTATTGCAACCATGGTTCATTTCATTTGGCTTAATCCTTTTTCATTATTCTCTTCTCATTCTCTCTCTTGAAATGAGAAGAAAAGAAAAGCTCCATGGTTGCTAAGCTTTCTCCTTCTTCTTCCTCCTCTTGATCTTATCTTTTGATCTCATGTGTTGAGAGAAAAAGATCCCACAAAGACAAATACATCCATACATCTCCTCTACACACTCTAGGGCTTCTTGACTAGCAATCACTTTGCCCTAGTTTCCTCGGCTTGAGGTGGAGCTCGGTGTACATCTCTCGGGTGGATCGTCTTCGACTCAAGAAGGCCGCGGAGGTGCCCAAGGTCCAAATCGACGCTTGGAGCTTGGATGGACGAGCGGGACAGTGGAATGAAGACCCGAAGGACCGGTTCCGTGAGGTATACTTTCTACAAGCATAGTAGTTAAAACCTCTAAGTGTTTACTAGTTTCTAGTTTAGTAAAGATCCCGACTTTTAGTCCATGTTGCCTTGCGCCAAAATCATTGTTTTTCGCTGTTTCCGCCTCCCCGTAAGAACCGGGGTGAGCAACGTGGACTTACAGTGGTATCAGAGCCTAGCTAAACATAAACTAGTAACTTAGCAAAGTGTTTAGAATATCGATCGGAAAAAAGTCGCAAAACACGTCGGCAAAACCTCTAGTTTCTGTCGATTTTCATACTACTCAAAAAGTGATTTAAATATATGAAAAATCGTCTCAGGGTTTTGTGAAAATACTGCAGAAAAACGATTCAGTGAATCGATCAAATGACCGCGGTTCCGCGGCAATGACATGCTCATTGCCGCGGTTCCGCCGCCGTTTTGACTCGGCACTGGATCTGATTTTGTCCAGTGTTTTAGTTTGGCTGTTTTGGGATTTTTAGTACATGTTTTTTCTACCCAGATTTTCCAGAGTGAAAATTGACTTTTGGGGTGGTTAAAAATCTGTATTTTGATCGATATTCCGTACACTTTGGCTAATGGATACTATCTGTGATGTGATATATGTATTGAACGTTCGCTAATCGCTATATGTCGATTAGTGGGGGTTATACATGCCTGTGATCTGTAATGTTGTTGGTTTGTGGATATGAACTCGGTGGATTGTCGCGGATGAATAGCCAGGAATGGGTGTGAGATGAGTGTTTCCTTTTCTTTCATTCATTGTAAAATATGTAAATTGATGTAATATTATTTGTATGGCCGCACAACCGGGTCGGGGTTGTAGCCATCATTGTATAATTTCTTTTTACTGTTTTTGCTCCTACGATAGACCTAAGGTGGGGTGCATAAACTACCGGGTGTCTCGAAGTGCCGAGTGGCCTACTCACCGTGTTGAGGGAGGTTGCTTCGCTTCGGGTACTTGGCGGGTAGTTTGCCGCACCCGTAGGGGTCTAGGGTGGGGTTTGGCTATTCATCGCCACCGTGTAATCCATTTTTCGTTGCTGGCTCGAACGAATCGCGGATTCCTAGTATATCCAAAGTGTCCATTTGTGATCTGTAATGTCTATCATTGCTATATATCTTTATACGATAACTATTTAGGCGTTGCTTATGTTTTACAGCCGCGCTAGCCCAGCCCCCGCTCTGTCGTTAGTTAAGTAACCTAACGGGAGATGACGGGGCCCCGTGGCGAATGCGAATGGCATAAGCATACGTCATATTTTGGTTGTTTTCTGCAATGGTAGGATTTAAATGATGGGACGCATTAAAAGAACTAATGCAAGAAAATAAACCAAGTAAAAGTCGTTGGAACACTTTGAAAACCACTCGGTTCTTTTCAAAAACCAGCATTTTAAACGCGGAGCTTGAACCACTCCTTTTAAAAGCTATCTCGTTCCATCGATTATATCAAGTTCACTATGTTCACGGTTTCGCCAAAACCATCCGTAGCCCTCCGTCATTTCGGTTAAATATTCAGTAGTATTCAAGCTATGTATTTTGACCTTCGCCAAGGCATAGTGATTGGTAGCTGCTGAATATTTATCTGTAGCATAGATAGATGCGTTGGTTTGGGACAGTCATACTACTATTTTGGCCTTCGTCAAGGGTATCTACGGGTGGGTTCAAATTAACCTGGATAATGACGGGTAGAACTTGACATGTGACTTATGATATGTTGGCCTTCGTCAAGGTCATAAGAGCATGGGGCAAAAATCCACATCGGGAGTTTCATAAGCACTGAAACTTGCTAGCGCTGCATACCATTTGGAGTGTGATGATTCTGGTAGGATTCCTTCGGTTTTATTACGCGATGATATTTGGATCCCGATCCTACTGTGAGTATATGCTACTCCTCAGGAAATCTCTCACTTAACGATCAATGCTATAAACCAAGTAGGTGTCTAGAAAGGTGTTAGCGGGGCTACGCCCATAGGGAAAATAGGTTACTTAATTAAGGAACTTCGCGAAAGCGTTGGAAAACCTCCCTCGAAGTACCGACACTGGCCTGGCTGAACGGTTAAGCAAGTATTGTACGGTGAGATAGATCCTGACTAGTTCTTTCTTTATGGTTTGAAGAGGGATTCGAGAGACAGTGGGAGCCATCCTGTTTAGATAAATTAAAAACCAATCTAAACTTGCAAGAGCATCATGCTAAGTGTTTTCTTCTCTCTCTCTTAATTGCAGCGACCCAGTGACCTCACCTAGGTTACATTTAGATAATAAAACGACTGAATCTGACTGTTATGACTGGCAATGGTATGTCCAGATGTCCATTGCCCATGACAAGCTAGGACACCTCTTGATTGATCCAACCCCTGCCGTCTCAGGTCCAGTTTCCCCTGTCACGGATATTGATATCCGTAGGACATCGGAAGATGACTGTGCGAAAGCCAAGTGCCTCGTGTTAGCCTCAGTTGATGGTTTATACTAGAGGCAGCACGAGAAGATGGACTCAGCTTCTATCTTCCTCCATAACAAAGTTTTATATGGAGAGCAATCTCGTATCGCAAGACATGAGACCTCGAACGAATTGCTTCCAGCGAGGTTGGCTATCGGGTCATCTGTAGGGGGCAACGTCCTTACATAGACCAGCTCTTTTGAGCTCTCGGACCTGAAGACCACGTTAAAGAACGGGTCAAATGCTGACTTAGTTCAACAGTCTCTACCTACTACCCTAAAGGAAACCAGGGAAGTAGAAAGAAAGAGAAGGGCAGAAGTTTCGGGAATGGATGCTGTAAAAGAGGGATGTTCCTATTGTTACGGGAATGAACATGGACAGAAGGATTGCAGGGCTTGCAAAGCCAGTAGCCAGAATTCGAAGCATGTTGTGGCTTCGGCTTCGGGTGTGTTTGTAATAGAGAACTGTATGTCAGTTAACCCTACTTTCTGGGTATTGGATACCGGATCAGGATCTCATATCTGTAATTCGTTACAGGCTCTGAGAAACCGTAGGGTTATCAGGAAAGGTGATATGACTCTCAGGGTTGCTAACGGAATGAGCATGTATGTTGAATCCGTAGGGGAATATCATCTAGGACTGACAACTGGGCAGATATTGATTCCGCGTGACTGTTTTTATGTACCAGGTGCGACTTGTAACATCATATCTGTATCCTTACTTTCTAAGGAAGGATATGATTTTACTTTTGTAAGCGATGTAGTAAACATCCACCTAAATCAAGTACTGATTGGGTCAGGTACATTAAAATACGGTATATACGTTTTGAATCAAGCTCAGGTCTTCAGTGTCCAGAACACACTTAAGAGAAAGTCTCCGGAATTAAATCAGGCTTTCTTATGGCATTGTAGACTGGGTCACATTAATGAGACACGGTTGACAAAGTTACATAAAGAAGGATACTTGGATCCGTTCGAGTACCAGTCTTATGTCACTTGTGAATCTTGTCTCATGGGAAAGATGACAAAGACTCCGTTCACTGGACACGGAGAAAGAGCGAGCGAGCTCTTGGGACTCATACACAGTGACGTGTGTGGTCCAATATCTACACATGCGCGAAGTGGTTATTCATACTTCATTACATTCATAGATGATTTCTCTAGGTATGGGCATGTCTTCTTGATGAAGCACAAATTCGAGGCCTTTGAGAAATTTCAGGAATATAAGAATGAAGTTGAAAAACAAACAGGCAAAAGTATCAAGACACTAAGATCAGATCGAGATGGTGAATACTTGAGTGCCGAGTTTCTGGGCTTCTTAAAAGAGAATGGAATTCTCTCTCAGCTTACTCCTCCATACACACCACAACACAACGATGTATCGGAAAGGAGGAATCGAACCCTATTGGATATGGTTCGTTCCATGATGAGTAAGGCTGAGTTGCCGCGATCCTTCTGGGGTTATGCACTAGAATCAGCTGCATATCTTTTGAACAAGGTTCCCTCCAAGACTGTGCCTACCACACCATATCAGATGTGGTGTGGGAAGAAACCCTGTCTTAAGTATCTGAAGATATGGGTATGTCCAGCTTTTGTAAAAAAGCAGCATGCGAACAAGCTCGAGGCACGCTCAGTACTGTGTAAGTTTGTGGGATACCCAAAGAACTCCAGGGGGTATTTTTTCTATTACGTAGAGGAACAAAAAAAAAATTTGTTTCTCGTCATGCCCACTTTCTAGAACATCAGATTTTAGAAAAAGAAGCAAGTGGGAGCGTAGTAGAACTGGAAGAAATTCCAGAACCACAAGCTGTTACTGAAACCTTGGTAGAACCAGAAGGTTCGGGAGAACCGGACATTCCAGCACCACTCCGCAGGAGTAGTAGGCAGTCTCATCCGCCCGAGAGATACTACGGTTTTCTCATTGACGGGGATAGAGAGGATTGCACCATGGATTATGGTGAGCCTACTAGCTTCCAGCAAGCCATTCAGAGCGGCGACTCGGTAAAATGGCTGGATGCAATGCGGGCCGAGATGGAGTCCATGTACACCAACAAAGTTTGGACTTTGGACTTTGCACCAGAAGGGGTAAAACCCGTAGGCTGCAAATGGATCTTCAGAAAGAAGATTGGTGTAGATGGACAGGTTGAGACCTATAAAGCTAGACTTGTTGCAAAGGGTTTTCGTCATAGACCTGGTTTGGACTATGACGAGACCTTTTCTCCAGTGGCTATGCTGAAATCCATTCAGATCCTTCTTGCCATTGCTGCCTTCCACTATTATGAAATCTGGCAGATGGACGTAAAGACGGCTTTCCTAAATAGAAATTTGGAAGAGTGCGTCTATATGGATCAGCCGGAGGGATTCATTCAGAGTGGGAGCAGCGGTAGAGTGTGCAAGTTGCTCAAGTCCATTTATGGACTTAAGCAGGCATCGCGGAGTTGGAACATCTGCTTTGATGATACTGTCAAAGAATTCTACTTTATCAAAAACCCAGATGAACCATGCATTTACAGTAAGATTGTAGGGAGAACTGTGGTATTCCTCGTCTTGTACGTGGATGACATTCTCCTAATAGGAAATGATATTCCTATGCTACAGTCAGTCAAAGGATTCTTGTCGCAGATGTTCTCCATGAAGGACCTGGGCGATGCCAACTATATTTTGGGGATCCAGATCTATCGTGATAGATCTAAGAGGATGTTGGGACTTTCACAGTCAAGGTACATCGACACCATACTGAAAAGGTTCAGTATGGAAGATTCCAAGCACGGTATTTTATCGGCTTGTCACGGGATCACCCTCTCCAAAGAGATGTCTCCCAAGACTGATTTGGAAAGGGATCGCATGTCTATAATACCCTACGCTTCTGCGGTAGGTTCTATAATGTATGCGATGTTGTGTACCAGACCAGATGTAGCATACGCATTGAGCGTTGAAAGCCAGTATCAGTCGAACCCAGGGGAGAAACACTAGATAGCGGTAAAGAACATTCTCAAGTACCTGAGAAGGACTAAGGAGATGTTCTTGGTATATAGCGGAAAAGACCTCCAGCTCGAGGCCTTTGCTGACTCCAGCTTCCAGAGTGACAAGGATGACTCCAAGTCCATGTCGGGTTATGTCTTTACCCTCAATGGAGGGGCGGTTTGCTGGAAGAGTTCCAAGCAGGAGACCGTTGCTGACTCAACTATGGAAGCGGAGTACATAGCTGCTTGCGATGCCGCAAAGGAAGCTATCTGGATGAAGAAGTTCCTCACGGAGCTTCAGGTGGTTCCTACCTGTTGATCCAATACCGCTGTATTGCGACAACAACGGCGCTATAGCTTTAACGAAGGAACCCAGGTCCCATCAGAAGTCCAGGCACATTTTGAGGCGGTACCACCTGATCAGGGAGATCGTAGATCGCCGGGAGATCGAGGTGAAGAGAGTAAATACGGAGAACAACACTGCAGATCCACTCATGAAGGCCCTACCCCAGACTCAGTTCGAGCGGCTGATCGAGATGATAGGTCTTCGATACGCCAGTACATGGCCTTAGTGCAAGTGGGAGATTGTTAGTGTATATGCCCTAGAGGCCATTACTGTATCATACTAGCTTGTATATTACTTAATGGAAGCTTGGGATATTCACAGTTGTATAGACAATCTTGCTCAAAATGGTAGTATGCTACTTGGTTTGTCTCCACTTCAATATGTGCATGTGTTTCTTTTAGCATATCGCTGATATACATATTAGTAGAGCCCTTAGGATCTTTGCTTGATTACCAGCGTTGTGATGGCACTCACACTCATGGGGGCTGGGTAATCCATAAGCACATCCTTATACAGGTCCCTAGTCGTTGGACTATCGAGACAGGGCATCGATACTCCGGAGTAGACTAGCGTATGCGCTTCTCATCCCAGCGGGGGAGACGGTCTGTCCCACAGCCGTCAGTACGTCGTACTTGAGATAGTATGCGGGTGCTCGTTAGGTTACGAGTACACTGGACATGACTCGTTGAGAACTGTTGGTTGGTATTATACCTATCGTCAGTTATCAGTTCCCAAGTGACATGAGTACAGCTTAGTCCGCCGACTTGACACTGTCACTTCACCTCAAGTGTGTTCCCATTGTACTTAGATTACTACCCTACCACGGCTCAAAGGAGTCGTGCAAACAGGTAGTAGTTGGGTGCAGTCCCGAAGCACTTGGAGGCAGTGACGGTTAGACAGGATTCGTCTCTTCCGGTATTGGGGGTTGACATCGCGCTGTGTCTAGGAGAGCCATTACACGAGTAGTCCCTGGCCAGGGCAAGCGAGATATACTGGTAGGTTTCCAGTGTTATCTCAGGGTGTTCTGGGCTTCACTCCGACACGACTTGTACCGCTATTAGGGGACTGACGTTTACCGCCCCCTTAGGCCCGCCATGCGATGTATCAGACGAACAGACCAGACTGTACGGAGATTGTCACATACAGACTCAGTAGGAGTTCGGATGGGTTTACCTCATCGGCCTTCTTATCAACATCTACCTGGGGACCGTTACGTACAGCTAGTTCCGCTTGCGGTCTGTGGTTAAACCCACTGCCAGCGTAGTGTCGAGTCTTTAGAGTTCCACACAGAGAGTTTCCCTGCACTGAGCGAAACGTATAGAGGCCGTATGGTTTTACGGCAGGGCTACGATCACTTACGTGCACTTGTGTGCGTATGCTGTTCGGGCAGGCAATACTAGTGGGCTTTGGTTTAAGCCAGATCCTAGTATTGCGCAGATGGATTTGATTTGTCTTCTGTGCATTCGCATTCTACGGAATGCGGATGCGGGTGTGTATGCACAGTTTTGAGGAGCGATAAAGGAGGAGGTGCCCCATTAGGGTTTTGGCAGTTGGTTCGGCCAAAACTGTAATGTGGCACACTCATTAGGGTTTTGACAATTCGTTTGGTCAAAACCGTTATGAGCCGGAGACATTGTTTACTAATCCTTTTAGTGATAGATTAGTGATGGCTAATTGCATTGACCATTTGACTACTTAGACCTCTCTTGACTTTGTTGACCCGTTGACCGTGTTGACCATTGACCTTCAAGAGGGATCTACACTCTTCTTTTATTTTCTTTTTAATTCTTGAGTTATGATAATGGTCAATTCAATGTGCCATCAACTCTTTCATGATAGGATTAGTAATGATGTTTTTTATGTATTATTGCAACCATGGTTCATTTCATTTAGCTTAATCCTTTTTCATTATTCTCTTCTCATTCTCTCTCTTGAAATGAGAAGAAAAGAAATGCTCCATGGTTGCTAAGCTTTCTCCTTCTTCTTCCTCCTCTTGATCTTATCTTTTGATCTCATGTGTTGAGAGAAAAAGATCCCACAAAGACAAATACATCCATACATCTCCTCTACACACTCTAGGGCTTCTTGACTACCAATCACTTTGCCCTAGTTGCCTCGGCTTGAGGTGGAGCTCGGTGTACATCTCTCGGGTGGATCGTCTTCGACTCAAGAAGGCTGCGGAGGTGCCCAAGGTCCGGATCGACGCTTGGAGCTTGGATGGACGAGCGGGACAGTGGAATGAAGACCCGAAGGACCGGTTCCATAAGGTATACTTTCTACAAGCATAGTAGTTAAAACCTCTAAGTGTTTACTAGTTTCTAGTTTAGTAAAGATCCCGACTTTTAGTCCATGTTGCCTTGCGCCAAAATCATTGTTTTTCGCCGTTTCCGCCTCCTCGTAAGAACCGGGGTGAGCAACGTGGACTTACAATAATTTTGTATTGTTGGATAATGTTTTGAACATTTCTTATATCAAGAGTTGATCGGTTCAGGCACGTTATCTAAAAGCATATACGTTCTAAATCAAACAACAGTTCTTAACGTACAAAACACACACAAGAGGAAGAGTTCAGAGATGAACAAATCCTTCTTGAGGCATTGTAGGCTAGGCCATATCAATGCGACCCGACTAGTTAAGTTACATTAAGATGCATATTTAAATCAGTTTGAATTTATATCTTGTGAAACTTGCCAGTCATGTCACAAAGATAAGATGACCATAGCTCCGTTTATTGGAAACGGAGAAAGAGTTGGTGAAGTCTTGGGATTGATACATGATGATGTCTGTAGGTCCCCTGTCTACACATGCCCGGACCGGTTCTTTGTACTTCATTACATTCATTGATGATCTCTCAAGATTCGGACATATGTTCCTATTGAAACACTAGTCTGAAGCTTTTGAGAAATTCAAAGAATATAAGTCAGAAGTAGAGAACCAAAACGGGTATAAGTATTATGTCCTAAGATGTGATCAGGGAGGAGAATACTTGTGCACGGAATTCCTGGACTATTCTAAAGGAGAATGAGATTCTCTCTCAGCATTACTCCTCCGTATACACCACAACACGTAGGTGTATCGGGGCGGAGCAATCGCACCCTCTGTGATAAGGTGTGCTCTATGATGAGTACTACTGAGTTGCCTATTTCCTTTTGGGGGTTATGCACTTGAGAAGCTGCATACCCTTTGAATTAGGTTCCAACCAAATCAGGTGCCTACCACTCCATATGTGATATGGTATAGGAAGAGCCCATCTCTTAAGGATGTTAAGATTTGGGGTTGTCCGGCCTATGTCTAAAAGCAAAATCTGGACAAGCTCGAGGCAAGGTCAGTTCTGTGAAAGTTTATTGGAAATTCCAAGCATTCGCAAAGGAATATCTTCTACCACATTGAGGAGCAAAAGGTGTTTTGCTTCTCAGTATGGCACCTTTTTAGAAAAGGAATTTCTTGTGAAGAAATTAGTGATTATAAGGTAGAACTGGAAGGAGTTCCAGCTATACAAACTACAGCTGATGATTTGGTAGAACTGGAGGATTCAATAGTTCCCGACGAACCTCAGCCTCTCCGCCGATCTGGTAGGGTTCCTCACCCACCTGAGAGATACTTCGGTTTTCTCTATGACTGTGGGAGTGAGCAATGCATCATGAGATGATGACCCAACTAGTTTCGAGCAGGCCATCAAGAGTGGTGACTCTGTGAGAATGGCTAGATGCTAAGCGATCTGAGATGGAATCCATATACACCAACAAAGTATGGACTTTGGTTTCTTTATCTGAAGGGTTAAGTACCCAACAGGAGCAAGTATATCTTGAAAAGATTACTTGGTGTACATGGAAAAGTTGAGACTTTCAAAGCTAAGACTTGTTGCAAATGGTTCTCGCCATCGACCAGGTATGGATAATGATGAAACCTTTTCTAGTGCCTATGCTTAAGTCCATCCGGATCCTACTTGCCATTGCTACATACCATGACTACGATATCTGGCGGTTGGGTGTCATGACAGCTTTTCTAGGTAGCGATTTAGAAGAGAGCATCTATAAGTTCACAGCCATAGGGCTTCGTAGACAGTGGGAGCAGCGGAAACGTGTGCAAGTTGCTTTGTAGGTTAAAGCAGGCATCGCGGAGTTGGAACATCTGTTTTGATGTGGTAGTCAAAGAGTTTGACTTCATCAAAAGGTTATATGAACCTTGTATATACAAAAAGGTAGTAGAGAGTATAGAGGTATTCATTGTATTGTACGTGGATGACATACTCTTGATAGGAAAGGAGTTTCCTATGCTACACTCGGTCAATCTCCTCTTATCACAAGGATTCTCCATATAGGATCAAGGTGATACCTCCTAAATCCTGGGTTTTGGATCTATGAGATAGATCTAAATGGATGTTAGGATTCTCACTAGGTGTAGTGAGATGGTATCAATCGATCCTGGGGAGAATCACTGGATAACTTCCAGGATGGTAAGGACGACTGAAAGTCAGTCACAAGCATTGTCTTCACCCTGAGTGGAGGGACGGTATGTTGGAAGAGTTCCAAGCTAGATACCGTGGCAAACTAGACGATAAAGGCTGGATACATCACTACTAACGATGCTACCAAAGAGGCAGTCTGGGTATATATTAGTTCATGAGATGAACTTAGTTCCTACCATTGTGTGACAAGGGAGTTGTGGCTTTAGCTTAGGAACCCCCGTCCCATCTGAGATCCAGACATATTCTCAGGCAGTATCACCTGATCATGGAGATGGATGATCTCCAGGGAGATCGAGGATAGGAGAGTAGACACAGAGGACAACACGGCGAATCCACTCACAAAGGCCTATTCCCAGGAGAGACTTTTATGGGATGGTTGAGTATGAGATACTACAACCACTGCTGATTGTTGGGTATGAGATACTACAACAGATGGCCCTAGTGCAAGTGGGAGATTGTTAGTTATATGTATGCCCTAGAGGCCATTACTGTACATACGATGTATATTGTAGTAGATGCTTGGACACATATAGAGAGGACTTTCTTGCTCGACATGATAGTATGCTATCTGGTTGCACTTTATCTTTACATGTACACTGATTGTCTCTATGTTACATGTGGATAAAGCCCTTAGGATGAGTACTTGACTACCAGGATTATAATGCAGATCATACTAGTGGGGACAGAGTAGTCGATAAGTACATCCTTCAAATGTTCCTAGTCGAGGGTGTATCGAGACAGGGCATCGATATACCAGAGTAGACTAGCATATAGCTTCTCGACCCATGTAGAAGGGCGATGGATGATCCCATATCCATTGGTGTTTGACATCAGAGACAGTATACGGGTGCTCAGTAGAGACTGGGTACACTGGAAGGACTCGCCGAGAATTCCCAGATGGTATTATATCTCACGTCAGATGGCAGTTCTCTGGTGACACTGGTACAGGTTAGTCTGTAGACCCGAGATCGTCATAGAGTCTTGTGTGATTCCCACTGTGCTTTGATTTCCACCTTACCACGTTCAGGAGAACGTGCAAAATGGTGGCTTTTGGGTATAGTCCCGAATCACATGGAGGCAATGAGCGATAGGAAGGGTTTCGTCTCTCCTGGTATTGGGGGTTGATGTTGCGCTGTGCTCGATTGGCTATAATAGGAAGTCCCTGGCCAGGGCTGCTCCAGAGATATACTGGTAAGTGTTATCAATAGTTTCTCGACCCGTTATGAACCTCATATCGGCACTATTTATCAAGTTACTGGGGTATGACATTTACTACCCCTAAACGAGATATGCGATATATCAGACGAAGAGACCGGACTGTACGGTAGTGTTACTGATTGGATTTGCAGGAGTATGAGCAGGCTTGCTTGTTGATCTTCTGATCGCTCAATACCCGGGTGGCCGTTATGTTTAGCAGACCGCTTGCGGCTTGTAGGTGTTTGATATGATCATCACCTACTGCCGGCGTATTGACGAGTATTTAGAGTCCTACACAGAGGTTTCCTGGCTCAAGCGAAACGGAGTAGGAGCACATATGTGATATGTGCGGGACTGAGATTAATACGATATGTGATACCGTATTCTATTCTCGCGATATATGACATAGGTCGGTTATTTGTGATATAGTCGGGTTATTGGATCAAGTGTTGATTCGATAAATTGTTACATTTGATATTAGTCGGTTATATATGATATAACCGGAATATTAAATCAAGTATTGATTTAATGATTTAATGTATAATTATATATTTGATATATTAATTTACATTAACTAGTATTAGCTCACTTAAGATTTCTTTTCTCATTTGATGTGCACGTTGTATATATGTGATATTTATATTTGTGTACATGTTTGTGTCATGTTTGATGATATATGCAAGATGGGTGTATGAGTCATACACATGCTTATGATAATTATTAGGGTTTTTATTCATTTTGGTAATTACAAAATGGTGGCATTTTGTCATGAATGATAGCTTGTAGAAGCTTGTAGTGATCTTTGACCAAGTCCACTCTTTTGTTTTGCCTAAGATATTTATTAACCCAACCAATTATCCTAACCATAGTTATGTCTCTACAAGGGTTAGCATATGATGCTTAACTCACCCATGGTTGCCATTATCCTTTGGATAATTTATGAGAGTTTTCTTCTTCTTCTTTCTCAAAGCTTTCTAGTTTCAATGGAGATGAGAGAAAATTTATGAGAAAATCATTTCTAAAGTGAGCCCACTTCCTACTTCATCATCCTCTACTACTTACTATTTAGTATAAGGTATTTGCTTCACTAATTCCACAATTAGTGAAGAGATAGCTTGGGTTAGTGTCTCCTCGACGTAGATCATCTTCAGCCTCGAAGACTTCGATTCAAGCTTGTTTATTTCTTCATGAGAGCCTCTCAAGAGTCGGGAGTTCATGATCGCAGCGAAGGGACTACTACACGGAGCTAATGAAGTGAAGGACCGGTCTACAAAGGTCGTATTCCTTGTTCAATTGCTTGCAAAGTTGTTTGCTTTTCATTCCGTCGGTTTTTCTAGTAGACGATTCTAGGGTTAGGGTTAGCTAGAACGACAAAATTTTAATATGGCATGAAAGATGCCTCCCGAAAACTTGCTGCCATGCAACGTTTCAGCTATACGCCATCCACCCGACTTACCTCATAGATATAAATCTACTCACCTGCAAAACTCCCTGCTTAGCTGAAGTCGATGCGCTTCGTTGTTTCGGAAGTCTACGCGAAGGTACCTACAATCATAACACATCGAAATGCTATTTAAACCATGTTTGAAAACCGATACGGCACACGAATTGCCTATATGTTAGAACCTATAGTTTACGCATGCTAAAACAACCCAATAACCCTTGCCGTTGATGTACAAACGTCCACACGTGAGCTAGCTCCCGCTTTATGGTTATGTGGACGTTTGTACATCAACCCAATCAAAAGCACAAAAATAGGCATCTGTAAGCAACAAATAAGAACACCACGTCGGCTCAAGTGAGCTTCGACACCAAAAATCACAAATACAATTCTCACAAGTCTCACCGTCTTGTCTAATATACAAGGGTAGTTGGAGTGTACTAGATACAAAATAATATATAAAGTGGAAACAAGATATCCTCGCAACCCACCCATGAGCAAAGCCGCAAAACGGTGCAAACGAAGCGGAATAGAAGGTACACCCGCCGCTACTGTGCTGACGGGTCAGACCTGCAAGATACTGTTGCACAACGGGGGTGAGTTGCCAACTCTTGAGTAGTAAGTAACATCTAATAAGGCTATCGTAAGCTTGCTCGCAAATGTGTCACAACCTACATATACCGATATGATGCGATACACTAATATGCGTGCAACATGAATGCATAATCAACATGAAACCAGAATATGTTTGGTACGAGAAAACCTGTATTCTTATCTTAGTAAAACCCTTGTGAAATAACGGAAGCATCATCAATGAAATCCACAGAAATCCATGTCAAACATCGACACAAAATAGGTATATTTCAATGCCTCAAAATCTCAATGTCTCGACATCTCAATGTCAAAATATCTCAATATCTTGGGCTCCGTCGGTCCGGATCGGCCCATATCATCAATCTCACGACTACGGTCGGTATCCTCCGGATATCCGTTGTGCCAAACATCACCGGTAGGAAGTCTTCCCCTGCTAGGCTCATCGTCTACAACTCGAGCTTCTTGCCCCGGGTACTGTACCGGACCCACCATGTATCCGAGACGGTTCATCCACTCCTCGAATCGGGTCTCGAAAACCAACAGCAATCAGGAAAACTCATGGTGGACGACACATACATCACGAGAAAACCGCAACTTTCATTTTAAAAGGATAATAAGTTTATAAATTCTTGCGGTTTTTCCCAAAAATCCAGAAATCTCATAAATACTGAAATCCTCGAGAAGAATCACAATATATAAACATGCCAGTGATGTGGAAATCTATGATACGGTAGTATATACCATGCTAAGTACGGCCAGAAACTATGCATGAATCTTGATGCAATGAGGTATGAATATATGATTAGCAATTCTACGTATCCGTCTTAATGAAACGAATATACAAGTATAAGTCTACGGATCGTATATGATGAAAATGCACGATTACCGATTCTAATCAAGTTCTATAGTGTTCGTGACATAGCAATTACCAAAGACGTGTGTGTTCACATAAATAGTGCTCGTGCGGCAGGAACCAATGGTAATAGTGCAAGTGTCCTATGAGATGATATCACACACACACACACACACACACACACACACACACACATAATGATGCGATACAATGAGATGGCTAACTAGGAACTACGCATATAATGCAAGTACGACTAATAATACTAAACCATCGGGCGCCTCGCGCCATCCAGACGATCCCCCCATAAATGTGTACATTACTCACCGGGACGCCTCTGCTAATCTGATCCGATCTCCGCCCTGTCTTTCCGCACCGCGTCCGACGCCTCTGCACCCGATCCTAGAATCGCACAAAAGCAATCAAGAATATAAATATACGATTAGTCGCGAACACAAACGACACAAGTCAATCAACGCGCACAACAAGACGCGCACACACTTGGTACACAAAACGCGACCGCGACAATGCCACAAACCACGAATAGGGTCGCTATACGTGACCACAACCATGTCTAAAACCCAATCGCGCATTCACGACACATTAAATATCTTAGGGAATAGGTTAGATATCAACAAAACCTCAACTTAATTAAAATCGATTTAATTCCAAAAACCTAGTAAGCATCAATTTCCAATTTAGTTCAAACTTGATGTTTTAACAAAACTAGTGGCCACAATATTTATTTAATAACTTAATTAGACCACACAAACCTTTACTAAAATTTTATCTCACCAATTTATATAAATCCTAAAAATCTAGTTTGCAAAATTATGTAATTTGGACAATTTTAAAGTAACAATTTGCAAATTAATAACTAGACTAGATTGTGCATGTCTTAAAATGTTAAACTACACATTAAAACCATAATCAAATAATAAAAACCCTAACTTAAACTCAAACCCTTTTCTTAAAATTTCTAACCTCTAATTAAAACCATATTTAATCACCTAATAAGCTAGATTAAAGTAATTAACTAACAATTAAACCTTAGGGTTAGGATTTATACCTCACAAACTTGAGATCAAACTTTGAAAACTTGCCTCCTAAAATGGCCTCTTGCTCCAAGATTCAAGCTAGAATTGGCCAAGGAATAATGGGTAAGGGTTAAATTAGGAATTAGTAAGCTTTGTATTGATTTTTGAAGAAATTTTCATGATTTTTGAGGTGGAAATGAGATGGGGAATGAGGTTGCTGCAGTGAGGAGGGGGGTTTCGGCCAGAAATTTGGTGGGGAGAGAGAGGGGGGGGATGTAAGTGTGTGTAGAGACATCTCAAACTCAAGTCAACAACCTATACTTCTTTGTCTCCTTATTATCTTTTCATTTAATTTCTTGAAGTGGAAAAAAAATGAAGTGGGCAATGGGGGCAGCTAGGCTCGGCCAGCTGTAGAAGAGGGTGTGTATGGGTTTGTGTGGGTGTGTGTAGATGTTTCTATGTCAAGAAAAACCTCTCCTAGCTTATTAATGCATTTCACATTATTTTAAATTTTCATTTTATTTTATTTCTATTTCCTTTTTACCCTAGAAGCCACTAGAATTTGGAGACAAGTTATAAAAAGAACATGTTACTAACTAGGTTCAAGTTGTCTTGGTTCACTTTTGTAAAATTAACCCATTCCAATTTTTAATTTACACTAATTTAATGTATAAATGAAAAGCTTAAAATAATAGTTAAAATAATTAATTAAGGAAAAATATTTAAGTAAACTAACAATTTATAAGTGAGTAAATAAATATCAAATACTAGCAATTACATGGTTAAAATGGGTGTATTTAAATCTATGTGGAAAGATAATTATAGTTAAATTTTACGGAAAATGTGAGTTATTTTACCGGTTATCGGAAAAATTCACCTAAAGGATTTATATATTTATTTATTCATTTTTAAAACGTTACATTTTAGCTCAGGTCAAAAGGGACTAAACTAACAACACAGTAGGTAGGTTATAATGTAAGTGAGCTACAGGCATAATTCCAACACCAATGCCCACAATTTGGCCGACGGGAAGTGCTACAGTAACCGTCCCCGCCGGTCCAAACTTGGAAGTTTTGTCTCGTTCTTGTGTGGTGGTTTTCTAGTAGTCTAACTAGGTCAATGTAGTTGTTTGTTTTTATTAAAAACATCCAAGGTTGCTCCAGATACCCTGTAGTCCTCAAAACTTCACGAAACCGACACGGGAAAATTCTAAGTTCGTATTTGGGTTCTAGTCTCTCGTCCAGGTCAGAAAATGCATAACTAAGGTCTAACTAACACTCACTACACTTCAATAACCACATCACAAGTCCACACAATCACCTAAACCCCCTTTTGGAAATTCCAAACATCACTAAAGCAACTAATACAAACTCTAAACTAAACTAGGTGTTGGGGTTCCTTAGCACCCTCACTAGATTTTAACAAGCATCAAGTATGCAACTTAAAAAAAAATCTAGAGTGCTAGTTTGTTGGATATAGTGCCCTCAAGTAAATTATTGGATCGTAGGCACATGATTGCGATGATTGAGGGAGGACCTATACGGATAGAACAGTCTTACTCGAGATGATAGTATGCTGCTTGGTTTGTCTTTATTATCATGTACTTACTTTAGGTGGCATTACAGATCACTATTATATGTTGATAGAGCCTGTAGGATTCTTTCTTGACTACCAGCATTATGATGGCGATCATATACGTGGGAGTTGGGTGGTCTATAAGCACATCCTTAAATGTCTCTAGTCGCGGGAGTATCGATACTGGGCATCGATATTCTAGAGTAGACTAGTGTATACTGTTCGAGACCCCGATGAGGGGCGGTGGTCGGTCTCACATGCCATTGGTGTCCGTTTGCTCAGCTAAGATAGTATAAAGGTGCTCATTGGGTTATGACTACACCGGACGGACTCGCCGGGAACATGCTAGTTGGTATTATCCCTATTGTCAGATAGCAGTTCCCAGGTGACATGTGTGCAGGTTAGTCTGTCGACTTGAGATCGTCATTTGTCTCGTATGAGTTCCCACTGTGTTTTGATTACTACCCTACCAAGGCTTAAAGGAGTCGTGCAAAAAGGTTTTAGTTGGGTACAATCCCAAGCCATATGGAGGCAGTGAGCGGATCGTCGGGGTTTCGTCTCTCCCGGTATTGGGGGTTGATGTCGCGTTGTGCGCGGGTGTCCATCACCAGAAATCCTTGGCCAAGGTAGACGAGAATTACTGATCCAGGATCAGTAGTTTCTCAGGTGGTGATGGGCTTCATACCGACATTAAATGTCACGTTATTAGGGGTCTGACATTATCCACCCCCCTAGACTCGATATGCGATACTCATAGACTAACGGACCGGACTGTACGGATATTGTCACTGTCAGGCTCGGTAGGGGTTTCAGGACGAGTTTTCTCGTCGGCCTCCCTTTTGCTTAATACCTGGGTAGCCGTTACGTACAGCTAGTGCCACTGATGTACTTATGGTTAAACCCACTGCCAGCGTATTAAAGAGTCTTTAGAGTCCCACACAGAGGGTTTCCCTGCTTCGGGCGAAACGATATAGAGGCCGTATGGTTTTACGGCAGGGTTCGATCATATACGTGCACTTATGCACGGTTCATGATTCGGACGGATAATACTAGTGGTGTTCCCTAATTAAAAATCAGGAGAAGCTTCAGAAGAGGTATCACGTGCTCACACGTGACCAGTTGTCACGTGTTGGCACGTGACGCTCAAAGCAGTGGCAAAAAGCACATTCAAGAAAAAGTTCCAGAAAAGGCATCACGTGCTCACACGTGACCAGTGGTCACGTGTTGGCACGTGATGGTTAAGCAGCGGCAAGAAAAAAGAGCGCAGAAGAAAAGAAGCCCATTCCATGGGTCACGTGCTTACACGTGACCAGGGGTCATGTGCGCACACGTGACCAACGGTCACGTGGCCATACGTGACCGGCTTTAAAGGCCTTATTTTTTAACAGAATTAAATTCTGAGAATAAATCTTTCAAATCTTTCCAAAATGAAAAAGGATTATCTGAAACCTATGAATTAAAAATCTAAAGGTGATTAAATATCACCAATTTATGGAAAAATCTTGGACTTGGAAAGATTCCCCCCCTAAATAACCGACATAACAAAGGGATATCTTTGGATTTAAAATCAAATGGTGAATAAAATTCACTTAACAATCTAAAGGCCCGGATTAATGATAAATATAAATCAAATCTCTCAATATACAAATAAAATCTCTCAATGATAGATTTACTAAGCAGATTGATTCTCTTCCTTCTCCTATAAATAGGAGCCAAGAAAAGAAGAGAGGGACCTTTGGATCTTTTTCTTTTGATACATAGAGAGAGAGAGAAAGAGCCTTCGATTCTCTGCAAAAGGAAAACCTTAGGTAAGAAAAGAAAAGGGAGGCTTAAAAAGAGAATTTAATTCTCGAAAGAGTTTAACTCTTATATAAAGAAAAGAACTTAGTTCTTTATCTGGTTGAGGATCTGCAAAGTGCACATCTCCCCATGAATTGAGAATTTAATTCTCATTGGATTGAGATCCTGCCATGCAGATCTAAAACACAGAGGAGGAACTGAGTTTAGAGAATTTAATTCTCACAAAATGATAGGAATTCAATTCCTTTGAGATAAAGTTAGGGTTTAACCCTATGTTATAGGAATTCAATTCCTTCAAAATGAACAGAACTAGGGTTTAACCCTATCGAGAACATAATTCTCTCAAACTCACAGGAATTTAATTCCCTTAAGAAAAGAAATTAGGGTTTAACTCTATTAAGAATATAATTCTTCAGAAGAAAACAGGAATTTAATTCCTCTAAAGTTTGTCGCTAGGGTTTAACCCTATGAAGAAATTAATTCTTAAAAGATGAACGGATATTAAAAAATGCAGAATCACGCGCTACTACGACCCCTGCAATGATCCACAGAAAAGAACTCTGAAGTAAACACCTCACATGTTACCACGTGACTCCTGCCAAGATCTATAAAAGAGAACTGCAAGGCAATGCCTCACGTGCCCCACGTGATCTCTAAAGCACACAAAAGAAAAAGAAACAGAAAAGTGCTCTAGGGCGCCCTCACGTGTCGACACGTGACCCCTAATGAACATTCTAACAGATCAAAGCGCAAGCCCCCATCATGTGCCCACACGTGATGGCTTTGAAAACTAAAAGTGTTAAACACTTACCTGCAGAATAAAATAAGGGAAATTAGGGCGCTCTCACGTGTCCGCACGTGACCCCTCCCTCCTTAGTGTTTAACACTAATTGGAAAACTCTATTTGCAGTGTTTACCACTGGTTTTCTTAGTGTTTAATACTAATTTGGAAAACTCTATTTCCAGTGTTTAACACTTATTTGCTTTAGTGTTTAACACTAATTTGAAATCTCTGTTGCCAGTGTTTAACACTGATTTGCTTTAGTGTTTAACACTAATTTGAAAGCCCTGTTGCTAGTGTTCACTACTGATTATCTTTTAGTGTTTAACATTAACTTGTTAATCTTATTCCCAGTGTTCAACACTGTTGGTCTCTAGTGTTTAACACTAGCTTTAGCCCAATTGGCTAAGTTTCTAGAGGCAAAGCCTCTCCTTTAATGAACCAACAGAGGGCTAATATCCAAATAATGACTGGACTTACCCCAAGCTGGCTATAAGTCCTCAATTCAAACTTAACTGGGCCAATGGGCTCATAATATAATAATTGATCTTAGTTTCCAAATTGGACTGCAGATCACTTAATCTACCTTGGTTTAAGGGTACATCTCTTCATTCCTTTGATACTTGTCGTTGTAATTCCTCAACGTCTTCAAAGAGTGACGGGTCCCGATAACCACATACATTGATACGGACTGTGGGGTCCTTAAACTCATGGATTATGAGGTCCTTAACCTTGACCGTAATTTCTTAAAACTAACATCGGACTGTGGAGTCCTTAAATCCACGGACTACGACGTCCTTAACCTTGATCGGAATGTCTTAAAACTAACAACGGACTATGACGTCCTTAACCTTGACCGTGATGTCTTAAAACTAACATCGGACTGTGGAGTCCTTAAATCCACGGACTACGACGTCCTTAACCTTGACCGCAACTTTTTAAAACTAACACTGGACCGCAATGTCCTTAAACTACCTATTGACCGCAATGTCACTAAACTAAACAACAGGGCTTCCCTAATCGCTCTTTTGTCGGATCTAAATGATCCCGTTAAGTTGATCTTAGTCTAAAATTAGACCAACGCATCCTTAACAAACGTTTAAGTTGATCTTAGTCTCAAAGGAGACTAACGTATCCTTAAACACAACCCCCAAATCCAAATCTAAGATAATACGGATTTGGACTAGTCCACGCCCTACGGGCGACGACAGAACTCAGTCTCCGTATAAAATCCATGGGCAACCAAACACAAAACAAACACCCACGACACGAAGTGACCATCTGGAGAAGGAGAAAGTTGTTACCGCCATGCGGTAGCGTAATTAACTGCAGGGGCTTGCGCCTGCAGGGAAGAGTGTCCCCACAATCAAAAACCCCTCAAGCGAGGGGGAATCTGACGAAGTCTGCTACATCGGACGCATCCGTTTAAACCTTCGATACATGGTGTCATAAATCAACTTGGCATCTTCGGAGAGGTAGACGGATAGCACCAATTAGCATCTGCCCCGAATTTCAGGCAAGACGTCTATCGCGCCGTCTTTCGGAGGGGAACAGATTCTGGCACGCCCGGTGGGACCTTTTCCTCTTTCCACTCCATACTTCATGTGTCGTGATTCGCGAACCAATCGCGGTTCGCTAATGGTTGCCCTTGGGTTTTGAAGTACTAAGATTTGGTGTTTCGTTTGCTGCAGAAAGCAAAAGGAGCAATGGCTTGAAACTGCTCGAACTGCTCCAACTGCAAATGCAACCGACGCTCCGCCTCACCTGGAGGTGTAGCATATGGACCGCAGGCTGCTTCCCTATTCACTATGCCTGTGGAGCAAGTGACTCAAGCTACCACCGGTCTAATCTTTGGGACCATGCTCCCGCTGGTGAACATTAACATCCCAATGCCCGTACCGGAAGCGTCAAAGAAGTCGGTCTTTGATCGACTTGCTACTCCTACGACCCCTCTCAACGGGTCGTCCAACTCCTCGGTCTTCACCAGGCTAAGCCTGAACTCCAAAGGGCCCGCCAAAAAGCCCATGGTACCTGAGAAGGCTATCCAGAAGAAGACAACTGCTCCTGAAGTCGTCAAGGCGGCTTCTCCTCCCAGAGGGTCGGTCTTCGCGAGACTGACTACCCCCGTTCCCGCTCCCGCTCAGAAATATGTTTTTGACCGGATGGACGTAGCTTCTCAACAAACGTCAGTCTTCAAGAGGCTGACACCGGCAGCAGCCCCTCCCCAGAACAGGGGGCAAGATGAAGCCGTCACTGAACCAATCCCAGCAACCCGTCATGCCCGATGTCGCCACTGGCGCCAGATAAGGAAGACTGGGGGCAACTCCCCCTCCGGACTAACTCCACCAGCTCCAACGGTGGAAATTGAGGCTGCTGTTCCAACCGGGAACAACTTCGAGCTATTAAATAGGATACGCAGAAATTCGCAAACCGCGGTTCTCAAAAGATCCCCTCCACCTGCGGAGGACGTTACAGAAGCGAACCCGGAACAACCTCCTCAACGGCTGTCCTCTAAAATCTACAAAGTCTGGCGTCAAGTCCAAGATTCGGTAATTGATCAAGATTATCCCCGCCGACAGAAAAAGGTGAAAGTTCAGCAGGAAGAGAACCGACATGTCAAACAACAAAGGACGACAACCGCTTGAGTGCCCGCTGCAGCGACTCCCTCTACGTCGGCTACTCAAAAGAGAAGAATGCCGGAGAAGGGCCCCAATCCTGCAGCAAATGTCAAGGACAATAAGCCTAAATGCCCCAAGTCTGAGGGCATGATGGTGCATACGGTATACATGGCGCTGGGAAAAGAGGACAGCCGTGCATCCACGGGTCATAGACCGCTTACACGGTCAGTGACCAAAGCTCAGGAGCAACAGCAGAAGCTCCAAGAAATGATGAATGCGATGGCCGCACTCACTGGGCCGAAAGAAAGCCCCGAAGCGTCATCTGATCAACGCCAGGAGTAAGAGACTGACGCTGAATTCCTTCGTAGGATATTGGAGAAAAGGATAGAGAGGCTGCCGAGCAAGCAACCAATATACAACGAATGGCCCTCCTGTTCCAGGACATGGTGGGAATGATGATCCAACAAGATTCTCCTGCTGAAGATCCTCCAATCGTTCTTGAAGACGACAGGGGAGAAACGTCAAATCCTCTACCGGCTCTGTCAACAGCCAAGGAGGAAACAATTTCCAAGGCTGACCTGGACGAATACATAGCCCAACAGATACGAGTTCACCAGGCGACTGAGGCAGCCGGTCAAGTTGTCAGGACGGGGTGACCATATCCGAGCTGGTATGACCAGATCAAGTACCCGTCGGGCTATACAATACCAAAATTTCACGTCTATAAGGGGACGGGCAATCCCCACCAGCATGTTGCCCAGTTCAGGGCGCTTTGCGGCAACACCGGCGGTGACGATAAGCTCTTGCTTCGCCAAATCGTCGGCAGCTTGTCAGAAACAGCGTTCGAATGGTATTCTGAGCTTCCGAACGATTCCATCAAGACGTTCGCTGAAATGGAGTTGCTATTCACTCAGTGATTCGCGAGCGCCAGCGAACGCACCCCGATAACAGCATTAATTAATGCCAGGGTGAAATCAGGTGAGACGTGGGTCCAGTACGCTATACGCTGGCGAAACTTGTGGTCGAAATGCGAACAACGCATTGAGGAAGCGCCCGCGGTGGGAATGTTCGTGGGTACCCTAGATCCTCATGCAACTATCTCACAGTTCATGATGTTTCTTAAGCCAACCACGTTCCAGGCTTTGATCGACAAGTTGGCCCAGATGGACCAGATGGGTCACAGACCGTCTCCTCCGAAGCCAGAACCTCGGAATGACAAAGGTAAGGGGAAGTCAACCTTCGTTGTGAACGCTCAGCAGCAACCCAGTGCCCCAAAGCTGGCGGATCAGTTGGAAGAAAGACGGCGGTATTATAATGAGAAAATGAAGCGTCCCTACTCATTCCCGCGGGATAAGACGAAGAGGCTATTTGAGCTGGCAGTACGCAACAGGCTTATCAACTTGCCAAACCAAAGGAGACCGCCGCAACCCAGCGAGGTGAATAACCCCAACTACTGCCCTTACTATCAAATGGTAAGCCATCCGATTGAAGATTGCTTCGTCTTCAAAGGATGGATTGAAGATCAATACTTACAGGGCAAGTTTGCGTTGTCCGAAAAGTGGAAGGTGAACCCGCCACAACCTCACACTCCCAAGAAGACGGACACACCGGGGGCAACTTGTTCTTTCATTGAAAAAGCTCCATGGGAAATCGTGCTTTCAGCAAAAACCAAAAGAATGCTGAACGGGCTCCAAACATGCCCGACAGTCAGGTGGAAGAATCCGCTGGAACCCCAGGTCATTGAAGGGATGCTGAAGCTGCGCCTAACTCCGAAGATCAGTGGTGATGGCCCGAGCACTCACAACCAGCCGTCGAAATCATCAATGAAAAAGAAGAATAAATCCAAGAAGCCCGTGAAGCCCGGAGACAAGCGCACGGACATGCAGAAACAGATTGACGCGCTGGAGGAATATAACCAGAAAGCACATACTCCCATCACACTCCAAGAGTTCCTTAACCACGTCTTTCAAAAGGAAGATGAGGGGGAGAGTTCGTCAGATGAATCCGAGGGATATGTGGCGAGTTTTTATGTGATCTCCCACTCGTTTACAGACGATGAAAACACTCCTGGCACTAAGAAACTGGGGGCAGAGCCTGAACCAGAGCTTGTGTGGCCAACAGAAGAAATGATCGACGCCTTTCTAGACGAGATTCGTTTGAAAAGTAAAGCCGACCAGGAGCGTGAGATGGCCGCATCAGAAGGAGCCAAACGCAGGCGATTAAACGAAAGAGTCTAAGCACTCCCGCCAGATCGAAATGCACCCGACGCGGATAAAAACATATTCAAGACGAGGAAAAGGTTTGCCAAAGCCATGTCAATGGGAATGAAACTACTACCCTCGGAAGAAGACACGCTCAATGGGGCGGAGAGGCACCATAATTACTGCTCATATCATCGGAAGATTTCACACCCCACTGAGAAGTGCGACGCTTTTAAGACATGGTGGCAGGGATATGTTGCTCATCGGCAACATTTTAAGCGAATGAAATGCAGAACTCGTCGGGAGCAGAGAAGTACGACCGAAGGACGCAAAAGAATTACCAGTAACTGTTACACGGTCAACGCCGGGGGATCGCAAGTGCTCACATTCGGAAGCGATTCTGACGAGGAAATGGCTCTGGGCCCTCCCTTTAAAGAATCCATCTTAGGGAAAGAGGAAGAACCAGAGGCCTGCGAAAACATTCAGCTGTGCAATCGCACGCTCCCGGAAAAGAATCTCGGACCTGCAACTAGAGAAGATAAGGGAAAGGAAAAGGTCGCTGAGGATATCGCCTTAGATGACCAAGTTATGAAAGAGCTAACTGCCAAGGACCCGTCTAAGAGGAGTAAGGTGGACTATAACATCCTAGCACACCTGAGGAAGCTACCCTTGCAGCTCAGCATTCTTGACGCCCTCTTATTATGAAAAGAAGCGAGAGATTCACTAATCAAGGTGCTGCAAGAGCCCGAACAATTTCAAGCCTTCCTTGCCGAAGAAAGGATGAAGGATGAACTGGAAGAAGTACACACAGCCGATGTCACGTTCGGTGATGAAGACCTTCTCCTTGGGACGTGCGACCACAACCGTCCCCTGTATGTCTCTGGATATTGCCACGATATCAAGATAGGCAAAATTCTTGCTGATAATGGATCCTCCGTCAATCTCCTCAACGTGCGGGTGTTAAAGGAAATTTGCATGAGCGTTCAGCACCTCGCTCGTGATAAAATTACCATCTCCGGGTTTGACTCTTAATCATCGAGAACTCTTGGGTCTGTGATATTGACGCTACGCTTTGGGCTGCTCGTCACAGACATTAAGTTTCACGTCATAGATGCCAAGACATGTTATAATGCTCTGCTTGGCCGACCTTGGTTACACGAGTACAACATCATCCCTTCTACGTAACATCAGTGTATGAAGTATTTCAAGGATGGTCTCGAGTATACTGTAACAGGTGAGCTAAACCCATTCTCCGTGAACGAAGTCCGCAAATACGAAGATGCAAAGTACTTTTTGCCAGATTTCGAGGATACAGAGAGATGTCGCAAACCGGAGAACAAAGCCGCTGCCACCATTCCTGTTTTCGGGAGTGATACCGAAGAAGAAGAAGAGATAGTTTACTCTGGGCCGTCTCGACGCAACAACCCGGGACCGTCCGCCTCTATATTGATCTTTGGAAGTGACTCGAAAGATAAGGTTAATGTCGTGTTCTCCAGTCGGCCGCCAATACAAGAATTCCTTGGTGATGATCAGAGTTTGCAAATCACCATGATCCCGCCGGAGCACTACAAAGATCTTGACACGCTTGGAGCTCACAACGTGCAAGACCTGCAGACGTTTTACGTCCCTCCCAAGCGAAAAGGCGAAAAGGCGATCCTATTCAATCGGTCCTCGGAAACAAGAGTGGAGAAAGAAATCTGGCACGGCGCGGATTCTACACTTGACAAGCTCCAACCCATCCGTTTGCCCAGATATTACACAAACGGACTGAAAAGGCTATTGAAGCGCCAAGGGGTACCCTTAAAATAGACTACTCGGCAAGCTCGATTCTATAACAGGATTTGGGATGTCCCTGGGACTTAACGCAAATTGCCCAACGGGAGAATGGAAACGCTTGGGCTTGGATACGTGAGAGCCGAGAAACGGGAACGAGTCCACGGTAGCTACGCCATATATAACTTCGATGAAGAAAAGGACGCCCTGTCAGGAAACGCCGACCCCTTATCAAAACTAGATCCCGCAATCAAAATGCCGAGTTCGTCGTTTGAAGAACGAGTGGACAAGCTTATCAGGAAAGCGGGTCAAAAAGCTCGGGACGACCATAATCGCGAGATGGCCATCTACGAGAAAGCCAGGACACAACGTCTTCTTCAACAGGCTGCCAAAGACAAAAATACTCCTCCCTGTCAGCCTGTTTTGCAAAAGGCCCGACGCAGAGGTAGAAACAAGTCAAAGAGCAGAAAAGGCGTTCGACAGCGACAAAGCGGGACCGAGAAGTCACACGATCGGAAATCGAGCGGTCCAGATTTTTCCCTTATGAAAAAGATGAGTCAGGCATACTCTTTTCCTCAGAATAAAACACGGAAGATACTTGACCTCGCTTTAAAATATCGAATGTTTACACTTCCGGAGTCTAAACACCCTGGGCAAGCTAACGAGGTCTCTCATCCGGGCTATTGCTCTTATCACCGAGCCATAGGACACCCCATCGAAGACTGCTTCACCTTCAAGAACTGGGCCGAACACCAATACCAGCAAGGCACATTTGCTCTATCCGATAGCTGGAGGGTAACGCCGCAACAAAAGCACGAACCCAAAGCCACAAGAGCAGAACCAGATCCACATCGGTCTTGGAAGCGAGCTCGTACCTGTCGTATGATAACGGTATCAAAAGAAGGGCCCGAGAATATGGATGACTTTCCATGGTGCTTCGAAAACAATGACGACGAGGTAATCTCAGAATTTCCACCAGCGCCGAAAGAGCTGGAAGATGGCATACATACTACCGCGGATAACCTCAAAAAGATTGAGTTAGGGACGGCGAACGCCCTACGACCGACATTCGTCAGCGAGCTGCTATCTGAAGAAAGGGTGGCTGTGTTAAAAGACGTGCTTATGCAGCATAGAGATTGTTTCGCATGGAACTATTCTGAAATGCTAGGACTAGATCCAGAAATTGTTGTGCATAAACTGGCAATATCCGCGGACGTTAAGACAGTCAAACAGGCGCCGAGAAGAATGCGGCTCGAGCTTGAGATGGGCATCAACGCCGAAGTCAAGCAGCTGATCGACTCTGGGTTTATCCAAGAAGTTCAATATCCTGACTGGATCGCCAACATCGTCCCGGTAATGAAGAAAAATGGGACAGTGCGCATATGCGTGGACTTCCGGGATCTCAATAAAGCCTGCCCGAAGGATGATTTCCCAGTGCCAGTCACAGAGCTAATGATAGATAACACGTCCACTCACGAGGTTTTCTCCTTCATGGATGGCTCATCAGGGTACAATCAGATAAAGATGCATCCCAATGACCAGAAGCATACCGCTTTTCGGACCCCTCTGGGAATATTCTGCTACAAGATGATGCCCTTCGGTCTAAAGAACGCCGGTGCCACCTATCAAAGGGCCATGATGAAGATCTTCGATGACCTTATACATGAAATCGTCGAATTCTATATCGACGACCTCGTGGTGAAAAGCAAATCGTACGAGGAGCATTTAGAGCACCTGAAGACCGTATTTCAGCGCCTTCGGCAATACAACTTGAAGATGAACCCCCTCAAATGCGCGTTCGGGGTGTCCTCAGGCAAATTCCTAGGATTCATTGTCTGGAACCGGGGCATCGAGATAGATCCGTCGAAGATCAAGGTGATCGTGGAAATGCCACCGCCAAGGACTCTCAAACAATTGCGGTCTCTCCAAGGGAAGCTCACGTATATCCGGCGATTTATAGCCAATCTTTCAGGCAAGTGCCGCCCTTACAGTCACCTGATGAAGAAGGGAACTCCGTTCGTCTGGGATCATAAATGCCAAAGCGCGCTTGACGAGATCAAGCAATACCTGCAGAACCCGCCAGTGTTGGCCGCTCCGGTCAAGGGAAAGCCCCTCATTCTTTATACAACCGCCCTTGAAGGTTCCTTAGGCGCATTGTGGGCACAGGAGAATGACCAAGGGAAGGAGAGAGCCCTCTACTATCTGAGTCGAGTTCTACTGGGGGCAGAAAACAATTACTCCCCCATCGAAAAACACTGCCTGGCGTTGATCTTTGCGATAACCAAGCTCAGGCACTATGCGCTGGCACACGAAGTCCGTCTCATATCGAAGGTGGACCCCCTTAAGTGTTTAATGTCGAAGGCCATACTGACTGGTCGACTTGATAAATGGGCCCTGCTCTTGATGGAGTTCTCGATAACATATCAACCACTCAAGGCAGTGAAAGGCCAGGCCATCACCGATTTCCTTGCTGAGCATCCGATACCGGCCGATTCTCCTTTGAACTGTGAGCTGCCAGACGAACATGCATTTAACGCGATTGACGGCGGTGATACCCGATGGGAACTTTATTTCGATAGAGCATCTTCCATGAAAAAGCGCAAGCACAGTACGCCCATAATCAAATCGGGGGTGGGCCTTATCTTCGTAACTCCACAAGGAGGGATAATGCGCTTCGCTTTCTCCTTAACAGAACCGAGGACGAACAATGAAGCAGAATACGAAGCTTTGATAGCAGGCCTCGAGATCGCCATCGACATGGGAATTGAAAACCTCCTCATATATGGAGATTCCCAACTGGTCGTTAGTCAAGTAAACGGCGACTACCAGACATGTAAGCCAGAACTGGTAAAGTACGGCGAGAGAGTACAGCGACTGCTGACTCAAATCCCCTCCTACACCTTGGAAAGCATACCGTGTGCCGAAAATAGCAAAGCGGATGCATTAGCCAAGCTTGCTAAAGAACTAGCTGACGAGAACCTCGATGATGTAAGAATCGTGGTACAAAGCCGTCGGGTTCTTGCTCCGGCAGAAATATCTCCGGAATCATCCGAGGAAAAGGAAGCGACCGAGCAGACGGCCATACAAATAAAAGACCAAGAAACGGTTGAGGATTGGAGAGAAGTCTTCATAGACTACTTCAAATCCCGTCGAACGCCTGAAGATGCGTCCTCAAAACATCAGCTCATGAAACGAGCTCTGTCTTTCGCCTTCATCAACGATACTTTGTACAAGAGGTCATTCGATTCTCTGTGGTTGAGATGCCTGGGACCCGACGAAGCGAAAAGAGTCGTTCAGGAAGTTCACGACGGACTCTGCGGTTCTCACCAAGCAGGCCCGAAGATGAAGTTGAAGATTAAACGGATGGGCTATTATTGGCCAACGATGATCCAGGACTGCCTCGAGTATGCGAAACAATGTCACTCGTGCCAAATCCATGGGGAATTTATCCACCAGCACCCAAATCCCCTACATCCAACGGTGGCTAGTTGGCCGTTCGAAATGTGAGGGACTGACGTAATCGGCCCTATCGAACCAGCATCATCTAGGGGACATCGTTTCATCCTGGCGATAACTGATTACTTCTCCAAATGGGCAGAAGCAATACCGCTGAGGGAGGTGAAAACGGAGAATATTCTCCATTTCTTCAAGGCACACGTCATTTATCGGTTTAGAACTCCGTGACGGATCATTTCCGATAACGGGCCAGCCTACAGAAACCACAAGATTAGCCGCTTCACGCAACAACACAACATAGACTGGAGATATTCCTCAGTTTATAATCCCCGAGCTAACGGCCTAGCTGAGGCTTTCAACAAAACCTTGATAAAGATCGTGAAGAAGACGGTGTCCCGAAACAAAAAGGACTGGCACGAGAGACTGCAAGAAGCTCTCTGGGCATATCGAACTACGTTCAAAACGGCCACGAACACAACGCCATACGCGTTGGTATTCGGTACAGAAGTAGTACTCCCCCTCGAGATAGAGTTACCCTCTCTACGAGTGGCGGTCTATTACGAGCTGACGGACGAAGAAAATGTTCACCTTCGGCTTGAGGAGCTTGATGCCCTCGATGAGACCCGGCTCATAGCGCAACAAAATCTGGAGGCTTACAAAGCAAAGATGACGCGCTCATACGAGAGATTGACCAGGCCAAGGACGTTCCGCCAAGGCGAACTCATGCTAATGGTCAAAAGACCTATGATCCCCAATCACGCCAAACGGGGAAAATTCGAGCCAAACTATGAAGGCCCGTACATCATAGATAGGGTCTACCAGGGTGGAACGTATCTACTCATGGATATGCACGGTGAAAGACCTTTCAGGCCAGTGAACGGTCGCTTCCTGAAGAAATACTATGCTTAACGGGTCAAGGTCTAGGTCAATGATAGATGACGACGACTATGTCCGCTCGCTTTCTTCCTAAGCCCAATCTTTATGAGTAGTAGCCAGCTTATCGGACCGAAACGTCCTTAAACTAACGACGGACTGAAACGTCCTTAAACTAACAACGGACATAAACGTCCTTAAAATAACGACGGACCGAAACGTCCTTAAACTAACGGCGGACCGAAACGTCCTTAAACTAACAACGGACCGAAATGTTCTTAAACTAGCAATGGACCGAAACGTCCTTAAACTAACAATGGACCATTATGTCCTAAAACTAGCTGTTGACCGAGATGTCGATAAACTATGGTGGATTGCAGTATCTCAAAGCCGATATAAAAAAAAAATAAAATTAAAAAAAAATAAAAACGGTATGTCCATAAGCAAAATGGGCACGGATGAAAACCCGGAAGGGCTCCGTGAGTAAAAACAGCAGGGCTACCGGCGAGTGTTTGTGAAAACCCGAAAGGGCGCAACCTCGTTAAAGGGCACTTGCAGGGTCCTTACGACCTTGTAAGGAGAAATCACCCGTGTGAGATCCTTACGACTCATAAGGGAGCAACACACTTAGGAGTCCTCACGATTCCTAGGGAGAAATTACACTTGCAAGATCCTCACGACTCGTAAGGAGAACTCTCTTATGGGACCCTCACGGCTCATAAGATTTGAAAGTCTTAAGTCACAGAGACCGAAACCTGTACTTAAGCAACCCCCCACAACCTTCAATTTATGCCCTACAAGTGGCTCAATATTGACCCTTGTATACAATCCATGGGCGCAAATAAACTTTTCCCTAATCAAGTCCCATCCGTGACTAGGGATATATTCATATTGTTGGAGATAGTGCCCTCAGAGTCAATTATTGGATCATAGGCACGTGATTGCAATGATTGAGGGGAGGACCTATCCCGCTAGGACAGTCTTACTCGAGATGATAGTATGCTATCTGGTTTATCTTTATCATCGTGTACTGCTTTAGGTGACCTTTCGAGTCGCTATTACACGTTGATAAAGCCCCTAGGATTCTTGCTTGACTTCCAGCAGTATGAGGGCGATCATATAAGTGGGAGCTGGGGTCTACAAGCACATCCTTAAAAGGTCCCTAGTCGTGGGAGATTCGAGACAGGGCATCGTTTCTCCAGAGTAGACTAGTGTATACAGTCGAGACCCCGACGAGGGGCGGTGGCCGGTCTCACAAGCCACTGGTGTCAGTTGGTTCACCTAAGATGTATACAGGTGCTCATTCGGTTATGAGTACACCGGACAGGACTCGCCGGGAACCTGCTAGTTGGGATATACCAGACGTCAGATAGCAGTTCCCAGGTGACATGTGTACAGGTTAGTTCATCGACCTGGGGTCGTCATTTGTCTCGTGTGAGTTCCCACTGTACTTTGATTACTACCCTACCACGGCTCAAAGGAGTCATGCAAACAGGTTTTAGTTGGGTACAGTCCCGAGCCACATGGAGGCAGTGAGCGGATCTGCAGGGGTTCGTCTCTCCCGGTATTGGGGGTGAGGTCGTGCTGTGTCTAGGAGAGCCAGAACATGAAAAGTCCTTGGCCAAGGCAGGAGATTTGCTGGTAGGTATTCCAGTAGTATCTCAGGGTGTTCTGGGCTACACTCCGACACGACTTGTACCGCTTTTGGGGGTCTGACTTTTACCAACCCCCTAGGCCCGCCATGCGATGCTCATAGACGAACGGACCGGACTGTACGGATATTGTCACTGACAGGCTCAGTAGGGTGTCAGGATGAGTTCGCTCATCGACGTCCCTTTTGGTCAATACCTGGTGGCCCGTCACGTATTGGCTTATACCTCTGACGTGCTAGTGGTTAAATCCACAGCCACAGTATTGACGAGTCTTTAGAGTCCACCACACAGACAGTTACTCAAGTTTCGGGCGAAACGCTGTAGAGGCCGTATGGAGATATGGCAGGGTTCGATCGGATACGTGCGGTATTGCACGGATCGCGATCGGACAGTTTTTACTAGCCGGCTTTGGCTTAAGCCGGATCCTAGTATAAAATAGTGTAGTTTTGTCTCTTTGCATTTGTGTTCAGTGGGAATACAATTGCGGGCATGTATTTGCAGTAGCGGGGTTTTCCTATAATTTATTACAGGATCGGTTTTTTCTGGGGTTGCCAGTTTGCATTCCGTTCCGGCCGGTTTTCTCTTTTTCCTTCCCGGCCGGACTATCTGATGGAGGGGGTTAATTGCAGTTGGCAATTAACTTTTTTATGGTGGGCTTTCTTGTAAAAATAGCTTCATAATCATTAGATTCTATTTTGGTCATTTCCTTGCCTTTATGGTGATGGTTAGTGAAAGGATTTGAGCTTGATATATTGGAGTGACCATTATTCTTTTTGTTTTTTCTTTTTCTCCTTTTGATAAATCTATCATCCATTTTCTCCACCCAATTGTAGTGGGGCCGGCCATTTTTTCCTGCAAGGGAGAATGGGTGTGTTTATTTTGTGGAGAGAGGTTTAATTGGTAAAGGGATATTCTTACTTGCATGATTCAATTTCGTGGGCCCCCTTTAGTGTGTGTGCTGTTGTGAGGTGGGAATGGCTTTTGAGAATGGTTTAATTCATGAACAACTCATCACCACTTGCAACAATTTTCCAGTGAGCAAAATTTCTGGCCGACCCCATTTTCCAAGCATGCTCCATTCTTTTTCTTTGCAAGCCTCCATGAAATTCTTGTGCAAGATTCCTCCACATCATGGCAACCTCATAACCCCAAGAGACAAGTTACTACACTATTCTACAGCATCCCTTGGACGCGTCGGCTAGCCAACTTCGCGCCCGAGTTGCCTCGGTCAAGAGGCGGGAGCCCGTAAAAGATTCCGGCTACGTGGTGCCCTTTCCGACGAGCGAGGAGGTGACGGAGATTCCGCGGGAGATCGGAGTGGAGACGAAGACCGAAGGACACGGATCGTTTGGTATAGCATCTCTACTCTTTTCTTTTTGCTAGCTAGCTAGGTTAATGGCCCGATCCGGGTAAAAAGTCCGCGGTGGTGCCGGTTGCAAAGTTCGCAAAGTTTTTGTTTTCCGCGTTTCCGGCGTCGGATCGACGGCCGGGGCGCCCCCGCGGGCTTACATTGGTATCAGAGCCACGCCATTAACCTACCCTAGCTTGCTCTAGCGCGTTTAGAACCCGATCGAACAAAATCCCCAAAAACCGTATTTTTGTGCACATGTGTTCTCTGTTGAAATTTTTTGAGCTCCTAAAATTTTTCAGGTTGTTGCAGAGGCATGTACAAGCAATTATAAGAAATCTGGGAAAATACGATCCACCAATTCCTCAGTTCCACCGCGGAAGCGCGGCCAAAACCCTGGTTTGGCCGCGCTTACGCGGCGGATAAGAGGAATTGTGGCACCAAATTTTCCCAGTAAGCTTGTGGTATAGAAATAGGGCTTTTGGGATATTTTATTTGGGCCCAGATTTTCTGTAAGTGCTACAGTAGTGTGTGGGGCCCACTTTGATAAATTTGTTCGATCGGATATTTTAAACGTGCTAGTTCACAGTTTTTACATTATATCTGCGACCGTGAATGTCACTCGATCGGTAAATCCGGTCTAACTGCTATAGCCCGGTTAGACGGATTTGCGAACGTGACTTTCACGTTGATGTTCTGTGATTGTACTGTGTTGTTGCGAATCGGTCGTGAGGGATAGCCTGGTTGCAGTGGTAGTACAGTTTTGTTGTATTATGTACTTTTGATATTGCGGGGCGAGCGTCCGACATGTGGACTGCCGTCACTGCCAGTTTGTATTATTATTTTGGGGCACGACCTGGTTGCGGTCGATGTACCCGTTGTATGTATATTTTACTTTCTGTACTAGGATTGCCCCGCGGTGGGGTGCACGGATAGCCGGGTTCTGGAGGGCAACAAGCCCGCATCTCATGGCATTGAGACGGAGGGGGCTTCACTCTAGAATTGGCGGGCTATTCGCCGCACTCGTAGGGGGTATAGGGTTGACCCAGGAGGGGTGCCCAAGTTACCGGATTCCGAGAAGTGCTGGGTGGTCCATTCACAGTGCTGAAGGGGGCTGCCTCGCTTCAGGTTTTGGCGGGTGACTTGCCGCGCCCGTAGGGGTCTAGGTTTTCATTGCACAGGTTATCCACACGACCAGGGGAACGTCGGGTTTCAGCGGCTCTGTGAAACCCGGGGATCCCAGATATCTGTATTGATCTGTGTTGCTATACATTTCTGTGTTGCTTTTTATCACGCCTTGAGCGAAAATTATATTTTATATATATTAGTAGACGTTGTATATGTTTTGCATCCGCGCTAGTCCAGTCCCCGCTCTGTCGTTAGTTAGCTAACCTAACGGGTGATGACGGGACCCAGTGGCGAATGCGGATGGCATATACGTACGTCAGTATATTTTCGTTCTTTGTGGTGTGATCAATTGATGGGACTGCGTTGATTCGCATCAATGCAAGTTAAACAAACCTATCTGATGTTGTTGGAACACTTTTTCAAAAAGCTGTTATTGCAAGGGCGTTCTCTTTTGTTTTGCACAGTGGTATTCAGTTGGAATATCCTGCTCCTCAGTCGACGAGGCAAGGGCCGAGATCCCTTCACCGGGAGTGACCCCTTGGACAAAAGTTTGCGTCAGGGCATTAACTTCACTATAGCCGATTACTTTTGCTTTGCACCGTGGTATTCAGTTGGAATATCCTGCACCTCATTCTACGGGGAAAGAGCCGAGATCCCTTCACCGGGAGTGACCTCTTTACTAAAGGTTGTCGTCACTATATTTTTAAAAGCTATCAGTTCCTTCAACGATATCAAGTTCATTACGTTAAAGGTTTTCGCCAGAAACCATTCGTAGCCCTCCGTCGTTTCATATGGATGGTCAATAGTATTCAAGCTGTGTATGTTGGCCAAAGTCAAGGCACAGTGTTTGGTAGCTGTTGGGTATTCATATGCAGCATAGATAGATGCGTTGGTTTGGGACAGTCGTACTGCCATTTTGGCCAAAGTCAAGGGTATGTACGGGTGGGTTCAAATTAACCAGGAAAATGACGGGTAGAACTTGACATGTGACTTATGATATGTTGGCCAAAGTCAAGGTCATAAGAGCATGGGGCAGAAATCCACATCGGGAGTTTCAAAAGAACTGAAACTTGCCAGATATGCGCATACCTTCTGGAGTGGGATAACGTGAGCGGATTCCGTCACGTTATCATGCGATGAGAGTTGGATCCCGATTCCCACTGATGAGTTGGTTTACTCCTCGGGTTATCCCGGCTGATTCTTCTTTCAGGTTTGGGGAAGAATTTGACGTTACAGTGGGAGGTTTCCAGATTAGATAAATTGGTAACCATTCTGATCTAGGTTAGAGTGCACGCTGAGTGTTTCTTTTCTCTCTCTCTGTGGCAGCGACCATTGACCCGACCCTAGACTATGACTCAGTGACCAAGTTGACCGAACCTTCTTAACACTGGCTTTTGGATTGTCAGAGTTGCAAACCTCTTTGCCACTCCTACTTTTACCCTTTTCTCCGGGACACCCCGTATTACTACGAACGTCCACTTCCATTGGACAAAACCATCGTATGGTTATATACGAACTCGAAGGACTTCGAGGATGGTTTCTGGTTCTGGAGAAAAAGGAATAAAGTACATTCAGTTGTCTTTTCTTTTCACCTTCTCTCAGGTTGCGAGTACTCCTTGGTTTAGGAGTAGTACACCTATTACGCAAATTGGATAGTCTTCTTCCAAACCTTAGGCTGGTGCCGACCGGTAGGGAATGAAGAAAGCCAATTAGCCTAAACGGTGTACAGAAGGTATTAAGTTCAGACAAAGCAAGGGATTAGTAAGAGGGCAAAGTAAATTGCGACTGCTATTCACGACCAAACCATGTACTTCTTTGTCAATCCTAAATCACCTATGAATTAAGTACATTCGGTTGTCTTTTATCCTCACCTTCTCTCGCATTGCGAGTGCTCCTCGGATTAGGACAGTACACCCATTATGCTTTTTGGATAGTCTTCTTCCAAACCATAGGCTGGTGCCGAACGGTAGGGAAGGAAGAAAACCATTTGGCCTAAAGTGGTGTACAGAAGGTAATGACTAAAGACATATAAAGGGATTTGGAGAGATGGCAAAGAGTTATGCGGTTATAGTTGTGAATCTGGATAATGGAAGAGGCATTACTAGGAATACCAGGATACCCCATCGAAACATCTCAATGTTTCAGTTCCACTGTGTGCTGTTAAAAGAAAACTGATTTCCCGATTAGACACTTACTCCAGGGTATGTATTTACCAGGTTGGATTCTCACATCTGTATGGTTTTACAGATGATGAGTGGGAGTAAGTTATTGGGAATTAGGTGACCATCCTCATTATATCGGGATTCGTTGTAATCGATGATATTTGAGGAAGTCACCTGGGTTGTTTGCCGGTCGGCAAATATTTGGTTTTGAATATCCGTTGTTATGCACCAATTTCAAATTGATATATCTGTACGTCTATTTTTATAGAGTGAGATATACCTTTCTGAAATTATGTCTATGACATTTACCTATACCAGTGGATGGTTAGGTAAGGAGCATTGAACAACGGTGTAATTCTTCTTAACCAAAAGTACAGTTTTCAACCTACGACACACAGTGAATGAGTCACCAGACTCAGGGGACTTATACAGAGTATTGTATATTGTCCAGTGTCCATTAGGACAGAGGGGTTGGTCCTCGTACTATATTCTGTTTACTTTTAACTTCTCTAGTTCTTAGACATGTGTTTCGTAGAAACACAGGGTCTAAGTTTTTAGGAGTTATAGGTATAAGAATAAAGTAGAGAACCAGATATTGCAAGTATCGGGATTCTTCAAGGTGATCGAAGATGTAGATACTTGTGTATAGTATTCAGTTGATAGTAATGTTTAAGAGAACTTGCTTCTCTTTCAGGTTACTCATAATTGGAAGCATTCCTAGGTTGAGTAACGCTGATCGGCCTCTTTCCATTTAGTTGACATGCACTGGAGACAGCTGCATGATTTGAATCTGGTTCAATTAAATCAGTGCCTCTGTTTCTTAGATATAGAACAGTTCATATCTTGACATTGTTAAGATACGGGGAGTTGTCTGGCTTATGCTTAAAACCAGACTCTGGACAACTCAAGGCACGTTTCAGTAGTGGCTGTTTGTGGGTTGACCCGGGCTATGACGAGGGTTGACTTTCTACCATCTGGAAGATCAATAGTGATATTGTTCTTGACTCGCCACAGTTTTATCAAAAATGGATTTTTTCAGAAAACAGTAGTGGGAGTATGGTAGAACTGGAAGTGATTCCAGAACCGCAAACGATTACTGAAGATTTGATAAGAACCTAAAGATTCAATCTGGTTTGACATTCCATTGGCCACTCCGCAGATACGGTGGGTAACCTCAGGCACCCGAGAGGTACTTCGGTATGCTCAAGAACGGTGGCAGGGAGGTTCTTGTTTACCCAGACTTGCCATTGCTGTTGTTCCAGGCTGCGAGACCCGGCGGGAGGATGAGTATAGCGTCGTTCTAAACTGGCTTTAGAAGTGCACGTCTATATGACTCTGCCAGAGGGTTGTCGTAGTCAGTGGGAGCAGCGGAAGCATTGGTGGATATCAGGCTTATGTCTATTTATAGACTAAAGCAGATATAACGGAGCTAGATCATCTATTTCTGATGTGAAGTCATAGGTTTGACTCCATCAGAATAGGGGATGGATCTGTTAAGAAGGTAGTAGGGTGTGATGTCCTGGTGTTTGATGACATACACAGAGTAGGAAGTGATATTCCTATACTACGATCGGTTATACTTTGGTCGTCACACGGTAGTTTCTCCACATAGGATTTGGATATTATATCAGACATTCTGGTTACTAGATCTATGGTTTTAGATCTAGATTTGGGTGGTTTCCCAATCAGGGTACTTGGACAGCATTCTATAAGATGTCAAGTACCACACCAGATGTTGTTCTTGCAGTAGGTGCAATAAGTTGATATTGATCCAATCCTGGAGAAACAATCGGAAGCAGTTTTAGAACATAAGTTAATGTTCTAAGGAATTGATAACGGCAGTCTCCTTTAGGAGACGGTTATTATTCCAGGCTTCCAAGGTGACCTGGATGGCAGAGTGGCTGTCAGAGTTATAGTTTTCCCTTTAACGAGGGGCAGTATTTTGGGCAGGTGGTCCAGGTGGATACTGAGGGAAGGCATGGCGCAGGATACTGATTAAGTTCAGTTGACGATACAGTCTAAGAAGTTTGGATTTGGAGTTCACTTATGAGCTAGGTCCCATCAGACATCCAGACGTTCTAAGACAGGTATTGCTCATTTCGGGAGATGGCTTTCTCCGCGAACATGGGATATAGAGAGACATAGAAAGAAACATCAAAGCGGATCCACTCACTGAGGCTATTCCTCGAACGCAATAGTTTCGCAAACGAGCTTTGTGAGACTGACTAGTAGAGGAGTTGGGTGTTCGGTATCACACGGGCTGTGAGTATGCGACATCGCAATAATTAGCCTTGAGTGCAAGTGGGAGATTGTTGGAGATAGTGCCCTCAGAGTCAATTATTGGATCACAGGCACGTGATTGCAATGATTGAGGGGAGGACCTATCCCGCTAGGACAGTCTTACTCGAGATGATAGTATGCTATCTGGTTTATCTTTATCATTGTGTACTGCTTTAGGTGACCTTTCGAGTCGCTATTACACGTTGATAAAGCCCCTAGGATTCTTGCTTGACTTCCAGCAGTATGAGGGCGATCATATAAGTGGGAGCTGGGGTCTACAAGCACATCCTTAAAAGGTCCCTAGTCGTGGGAGATTCGAGACAGGGCATCGTTTCTCCAGAGTAGACTAGTGTATACAGTCGAGACCCCGACGAGGGGCGGTGGCCGGTCTCACAAGCCACTGGTGTCAGTTGGTTCACCTAAGATGTATACAGGTGCTCATTCGGTTATGAGTACACCGGACAGGACTCGCCGGGAACCTGCTAGTTGGGATATACCAGACGTCAGATAGCAGTTCCCAGGTGACATGTGTACAGGTTAGTTCATCGACCTGGGGTCGTCATTTGTCTCGTGTGAGTTCCCACTGTACTTTGATTACTACCCTACCACGGCTCAAAGGAGTCGTGCAAACAGGTTTTAGTTGGGTACAGTCCCGAGCCACATGGAGGCAGTGAGCGGATCTGCAGGGGTTCGTCTCTCCCGGTATTGGGGGTGAGGTCGTGCTGTGTCTAGGAGAGCCAGAACATGAAAAGTCCTTGGCCAAGGCAGGAGATTTGCTGGTAGGTATTCCAGTAGTATCTCAGGGTGTTCTGGGCTACACTCCGACACGACTTGTACCGCTTTTGGGGGTCTGACTTTTACCAACCCCCTAGGCCCGCCATGCGATGCTCATAGACGAACGGACCGGACTGTACGGATATTGTCACTGACAGGCTCAGTAGGGTGTCAGGATGAGTTCGCTCATCGACGTCCCTTTTGGTCAATACCTGGTGGCCCGTCACGTATTGGCTTATACCTCTGACGTGCTAGTGGTTAAATCCACAGCCACAGTATTGACGAGTCTTTAGAGTCCACCACACAGACAGTTACTCAAGTTTCGGGCGAAACGCTGTAGAGGCCGTATGGAGATATGGCAGGGTTCGATCGGATACGTGCGGTATTGCACGGATCGCGATCGGACAGTTTTTACTAGCCGGCTTTGGCTTAAGCCGGATCCTATTATAAAATAGTGTAGTTTTGTCTCTTTGCATTTGTGTTCAGTGGGAATACAATTGCGGGCATGTATTTGCAGTAGCGGGGTTTTCCTATAATTTATTACAGGATCGGTTTTTTCTGGGGTTGCCAGTTTGCATTCCGTTCCGGCCGGTTTTCTCTTTTTCCTTCCCGGCCGGACTATCTGATGGAGGGGGTTAATTGCAGTTGGCAATTAACTTTTTTATGGTGGGCTTTCTTGTAAAAATAGCTTCATAATCATTAGATTCTATTTTGGTCATTTCCTTGCCTTTATGGTGATGGTTAGTGAAAGGATTTGAGCTTGATATATTGGAGTGACCATTATTCTTTTTGTTTTTTCTTTTTCTCCTTTTGATAAATCTATCATCCATTTTCTCCACCCAATTGTAGTGGGGCCGGCCATTTTTTCCTGCAAGGGAGAATGGGTGTGTTTATTTTGTGGAGAGAGGTTTAATTGGTAAAGGGATATTCTTACTTGCATGATTCAATTTCGTGGGCCCCCTTTAGTGTGTGTGCTGTTGTGAGGTGGGAATGGCTTTTGAGAATGGTTTAATTCATGAACAACTCATCACCACTTGCAACAATTTTCCAGTGAGCAAAATTTCTGGCCGACCCCATTTTCCAAGCATGCTCCATTCTTTTTCTTTGCAAGCCTCCATGAAATTCTTGTGCAAGATTCCTCCACATCATGGCAACCTCATAACCCCAAGAGACAAGTTACTACACTATTCTACAGCATCCCTTGGACGCGTCGGCTAGCCAACTTCGCGCCCGAGTTGCCTCGGTCAAGAGGCGGGAGCCCGTAAAAGATTCCGGCTACGTGGTGCCCTTTCCGACGAGCGAGGAGGTGACGGAGATTCCGCGGGAGATCGGAGTGGAGACGAAGACCGAAGGACACGGATCGTTTGGTATAGCATCTCTACTCTTTTCTTTTTGCTAGCTAGCTAGGTTAATGGCCCGATCCGGGTAAAAAGTCCGCGGTGGTGCCGGTTGCAAAGTTCGCAAAGTTTTTGTTTTCCGCGTTTCCGGCGTCGGATCGACGGCCGGGGCGCCCCCGCGGGCTTACACATATGGCAAACAACCCTTGTAGGTCCTCTCGACTTATAAGGAGAAAACTCTCTTGTAAGATCCTTACGACTTACAAGAGGCCATGCACTTAGGAATCCTCACGACTCCTAAGGAGAAAACACACCTACAAGATCCTCACGACTTGTAGGGTGAAATACCTTTGTGAGATCCTTACGGCTCATGAAGTCAAAAGCCTTAGTCGACAGGACCCTTAACCCTGTTTACTAAGCCACCTTTGTTCAACATCGACAGAGGCAAATGATGAGTCGCTCCTGGCAACATCCCAGTTGTAGCGGTGTTGATGCCGAAATCGGTGTCTAAAATCCAAGCTTGCAGCGAAAAAGCTAGCGAGCCACACATGCATACGAAATAGCCGAAATGATGGGGCAACTTGCAATAAAAAACAGCAAGTAAAAGTGTATGCATGAAGAATAGCCGAAACGATTGGGCAACTCGCAATAAAAAGCAGTGAGTAAAAATAAAATAGATAGCCGAAATGATTGGGCACCGCGAAAAAATAGCCGAAATGATTGGGCAATCGTGACCTTCGTAATATAAATCTTAAATGATAGAGCATCGCGGAAAAAGAAATAAAATGAAAGTGAAATTCTCGCCCTACAGGTGATGTTACATCTATCCCTGTATACAATCCAGGGGCGCAAACAAAGAAGGGATCATACTCCTCCACCAGGTTCCATCATAAGAAGAAGCCCAATCTCGACGGGCCGCAAGTGATCTAGAAATCGTCTCAACACTCGGCAACTCCCAGTTCCACGACTCGACGATGTACTCCCACTGAGTGTCAAATCCCAACTCCGTAAAATGCGGATATAATCAACAAAATTCCTGGTTACGTGGAACGCGGATAACGTCACTCTTTGACCCTGTGGAAAACGTCCAGAGCGGATCCTGGTCCTCGAAGAGCACGGCAGCGAACCCGTGTGAAGCATCCAGAGCGGAGCCTGGTCCTCACAGAACACGGCAGTGAACCCGTGGGAAGCATCCAGAGCAAAATTCCTGGTTACGTGGAACACGGATAACGTCACTCTTTGACCCCGTGGAAAACGTCCAGAGCGGATCCTGGTCCTCACAGAGCACGGTAGTGAACCCGTGTGAAGCATCCAGAGTGGAGCCTGGTCCTTGCAGAACACGGCAGTGAACCCGTGGGAAGCATCCAGAGCAAAATTCCTCGTTACGTGGAACGAGGATAACGTCTCTCTTTGACCCCGTGGAAAACATCCAGAGCGGATCCTGGTCCTCGCAGAGCACGACAGTGAACCCGTGTGAAGCATCCAGAGCGGAGCCTAGTCCTCGCCAAGCATGGCAGTGAACCCGTGTGAAGTATCTAGTGCAAAATTCCTGGTCACGTGGAAGGCGGATAACGTCACTCTTTGACCCCGTGGAAAACGTCCAAAGCGGATCCTGGTCCTCGCAGAGCACGGCAGTGAACCCGTGTGAAGCATCTAGAGCGGAGCCTGGTCCTCGCAGAACACGGCAGTGAACCCGTGGGAAACATCCAGAGCAAAATTCCTGGTTACGTGGAACGCGGATAACGTCACTCTTTGACCCCATGCAAAACGTCCAGAGCGGATCCTGGTCCTCGCAGAGCACGGCAGTGAACCCGTGTGAAGCATCCAGAGCGGAGCCTAGTCCTCGCCGAGCACGGCAGTGAACCCGTGTGAAGCATCTAGTGCAAAATTGCTGGTCACATGGAACGCGGATAACGTCACTCTTTGACCCCGCGGAAAACGTCCAGAGCGGAGCCTGGTCCTCGCAGAACACGGCAGTGAACCCGTGTGAAGCATCCAGAGCAAACATCGGACTGTGGAGTCCTTAAAATCTATGGACTATGATGTCCTTAACCTCGACCGTAATGTCTTAAAACTAACGATCAACCACCACGATTCTAGACTGATTTTACCTCGGTTAAAGGGTACATCTCTTCACTCCTTTGATATTTGGCGTTGTAATTCCTCAACGTCTTCAAAGAGGTGACGGGTCCCAGTAACCACACATTTCGTGGACTGTGGAATCCTTAAATCCACGGACTATGAGGTCCTTAACCTTGACCGTGATGTCTTAAAACTAACATAGGACTGTGGAGTCCTTAAATCCACGGACTATGAGGTCCTTAACCTTGACCGTGATGTCTTAAAACTAACATCGGACTGTGGAGTCCTTAAATCCACGGACTATAAGGTCCTTAACCTTGACCGTGATGTCTTAAAACTAACATCGGATTGTGGATTCCTTAAATCCACGGACTATGAGGTCCTTAACCTTGACCGTGATGTCTTAAAACTAACATCGGACCGTGGGGTCCTTAAATCCACGGACTATGAGGTCCTTAACCTTGACCGTGATGTATTAAAACTAACATCGGACTGTGGGGTCCTTAAATCCACAGACTATGAGGTCCTTAGCCTTGACCGTGATGTCTTAAAACTAACATTGGACTGTAGGGTCCTTAAATCCACGGACTATGAGGTCCTTAACCTTGACCGTGACGTCTTAAAACTAATATTGGATTGTGGAGTCCTTAAACCCATGGACTATGAGGTCCTTAACCTTGACCGCGATATCTTTAAACTACGGTACCCTGGAGAACATCCCAAAGCAACCCCTGACCCCGTGAAATACGGATAAGGGTGACCGCACTCAGCACTTGCGGGTCCTCACGACCTGCAAGGAAGAAAACTCTCTTGTGAGATCCTTACGACTCCCAAGGGAAAGCCCGCTTAAGAATCCTCACGATTCTTAAGAAAAACTTACACCTACGGGATCCTCTCGACCTGTAGGGAGAAAAACTCTTTATGGGACCTTCACGGCTCATAAAGCTCAAAAGTCTTAGGAGGCAGATCTTAACCCTGAATCCTAAGCCATCGCTACCCTGCAAGTAGGCCAAGACAAATTGTCCGCAGAAAACATTCAATAAAAAGCGGACACACCACTAAGAAGAAAAATATGTCTTTATTCATAAACCAAATTGGGTACAAAGTACAATTCATGAATGAACAAAAAGAAAATACTCTCGCTCAGGAGCATGTACAAAAAGAAAGGAAAAGATACAATTTTTTCAAGCCGGCGGGCGATTTAGCAATTTCTCTAGCTCATCCTGCTTTTGCTAGGCCACGGCTTCATAATTCAGGATCGCCAGAAGACGGGCCTCCGCCTGAGCCTGCTGGGCCTGATACGAGGCGAGCCGACCTTCAAGCTCTTTCTCAGTGGCCTTGTGAGTCTCGACCCTTTCACGAGTGAACACGGTAGCTTTATCAAGAGCCACCACCTCTTTGATAGACTCTTGAAGCACCCGCCAGAGTTCATACTCTTTGTTGGCCTTGGCGGTAAGATTAGCTTGAAGCTTGCTCAGCGCCTTAGAAGCCAGCTCCCTCTCCGAGAATTTGCGGCCGAGCCTCTTCTCGCACAACAATATGTTCTCCACGCTTCGCTCTATCAGACCATGCAAGCCCGCTTTCGCGACCGCAACCTTTGAAACAGGACATATACGCTCAAGACCGTATAAACAAGCCTCCAGTCGATAGCAATAGTTGATCTAAAACGCGCGCACATCATCTGGTATGGGAAGCAACAAAAAATTCTTGATGTATATCCTATCAAGCATGCATTCGCAACTATATGAATATCCGAAAAGAAATAATACCCGAAGCTCTGATGTGCATGCAACATAGTGATAGTGTTCGCAATTAAAGAAAGTTCTCATAGGAAGAACACAAAGTTCATTTATGCAAGCAAAAACATACATACGAGTACCCAGCATACATGAAAGTTCAACATAAAGCATGCGAAAACTAATTTGAATATACTACGCTAGCGGGAAAAGGTCGCCAAACAAAGGATCGGTAGCACAAGGGTTAACAAAACAAAGAACAAAATTCTCCATCTCTCTCTCTGCTTTCTCCAACACTTCAAAGTGACGGTTTTCGCGAGGAGTCGCTCCCCACCGATTGGCGCCATGTTCGTCCGTAAAAGCAGACATAACAGCCCGCCGAGCCCTTATTTCGCTATAGAGGTGAACTGAGCGATCTTTCAAAGCCTGAGTAATCAGGCACGCCTCGTGAAAACCCTCTAGCTTTTCTTCAGCCACGTCAAGCATCGCCAGGATCATCTCCACCGGGTGAGGAGGGACGTCGGCAAGCACGGCAGCAAGAATCATCCGGAGCCAAAGGGAGCCCATTAGGAGGGGGAACCCCTACGAGTCGAGAGTTCATATACCGCTGAGTCGCATTCGTCGTCGGTAAGGAGGGGATCCACCAATCATGCGGCAAAGCGTGGGATCATCTCCTCGATAGGCACTTCCCATGGTTGTCAACGAGCATGAGGGCGGTTGCAGGCCATGGCGCTCAGTTGTCTCTCAAGACAAATCACACCCAAAAAATGAGAATAAATCTCTCTGTGAAGGAAAAATAGGCTATGGCCTTAGGATTATAAAGAGGAGCATTAAATGCTACGCGCGGAGAACATAGCATGATGGAACTATTTCCAAGGCCCAAAAAAGGGAAGACATTGAAAATCAGGAAAATGAGCGATTTCCAAGGCGCCTTCTCTGCATCTAATGCCACGCACAGAAATATGACATGAAAAATTGAATAGCCCCATAAAAGGTCCCTCACGTGTGGAACACGTGAGCATCATGCTTGGTGTGTACTGAAAAGTGGAATAGTGCCCTGCAGGTTAAAACATCAACAGCAACAATAGCTAAATGACAAAATCCCACGAAAGGGCATGCAAACACAGAAGGGCGCGATAAAACTTATCATTCATACTTTAAAAAGTTCATACAAAATAAAAAAAAGGGAAAAAAAACGATTACAACGGCAAGACCTCAAACGTGGGGCACGGATTGAGAAACTAAAACTTGGCTTTGTCCAAGATCCTCCAAGCATTTCGAACCATTCGAGTATGTTTTCTCTCGCAGTCACAAGCGTCGAGGTCCTCACGAATGTCTTCTACCCTCCGATAGGCAGCAAGTATGGCCGACTGCTGAAAAGCCTGGTGCAAGAGATCAATGAGGTTGTCTCGCCTTCTCTTCGAGATTAGGCTCATCAGATACACCGAATGTATCTTATCCTCCGCAGCGTCCAATGCCCTGAGCGGTACCCCGGTGCAGAAGAGAGGAAGCGCCTCCCAGATCGCCAACACGATGAGTCTCAGAAGAGAAGAGCGACGGGGGAGTAGCCGATGGTTGTACTCGTCGAAGCGGCTCATGAACTCAGCACATTGAGCGTTGCTGAACTCCTGGTTCTGGCTACGGCCCAGCGCACGAATATTCCCATAAGAAATGATTTCGTCAGGATCGTCCATGATACCTGAAATAAAGATCATGAGAATCTATTACAAACCTTTTTCTTCTGAATTGTGATGAGGATGACTCAAGGCAAGAAAACCCATGAAGTTCCCATGAGAACGACTTAGTTCTTCGTAGGAATTGAATTCCTTTTTGAAAAAGGGAATTAAATTCCAATAAAAGTTCTGTTCCAGAGCCGAAGCTTCTTGGGGATGGAATTAAATTCCATAAAAAAAAACAACCAACATCATCATCTCCCTAAAGGATCAGATGAACCCTAAGGAAATTTACTGGTAAAGATTAAATGATCTTATATTTCGGTTGAAAAAATTGAAGGAAAAATGGGTTCATGTTAAAAGGGGTGAAACCCTTGCTATGGATTTAAAATCCAGAAGGACATGAGAGTTCATCGTTCGTTCAAGAGAATTACCTGAAGAAAAGAGTTCTTTTTGAACAGAGTTAAACTCTGAAAATTTTTTAAGGCAGAGAACTAAGCTCTGGAAAGGAGAATTAAATTCTCAGAAAGAAAAGTATGCAAGGGGGAAGATGAGCAAAGTGGAGGCTCTTCTGAAAAGACATGGGCATTTATAGGATCAGATGGAAAAAGTTTCATCTACCCTACTCCCAAAGCAGATCCGACGGTCAAAAAAGTGACAGCGTTGCACTCACGTGCAGACACGTGAGAACAACGCTGTGGGGGCATTTGTTCCCTAATTAAAAATCAGGAGAAGCTTCAGAAGAGGCATCACGTGCTCACACGTGACCAGTTGTCACGTGTTGGCACGTGAGCTCAAAGCAGCGGCAAAAAGCACATTCAAGAAAAAGCTCCAGAAAAGGCATCACGTGCTCACACGTGACCAGTGGTCACGTGTTGGCATGTGATGGTTAAGCAGCGGCAAGAAAAAAGAGCACAGAAGAAAAGAAGCCCATTCCAGGGGTCACGTGCTTACACGTGACCAGGGATCACGTGTGCACACGTGACCAACGGTCACATGGCCATATGTGACCGGCTTTAGAAGCCTTATTCTTTAACAGAATTAAATTCTGAGGATAAATCTTTCAAATCTTTCCAAAATGAAAAAGGATTATCTGAAACCGTTGGATTAAAAATTTAAAGGTGATTAAATATCACCAATTTATGGAAAAATCTTGGACTTGGAAAGATTCCCCCCTAAATCTAAACGAGATAACAAAGAGATATCTTTGGATTTAAAATCCAATGGTGAATAAAATGCACTTAACAATCTAAAGGCCCGGATTAATGATAAATATAAATCAAATCTTTCAACATACAAATAAAATCTCTCAATGAGAGATTTACTAAGCAGATTGATTCTCTTCCTTCTCCTATAAATAGGTGCCAAGAAAAGAAGAGAGGGACCCTTGGATCTTTTTCTTTTGATACATATAGAGAGAGAGAGAGAGCGCCTTCGATTCTCTGCAAAAGGAAAACCTTAGGTAAGAAAAGAAAAGGGAGGCTTAAAAAGAGAATTTAATTCTCGAAAGAGTTTAACTCTTATATAAAGAAAAGAACTTAGTTCTTTCTCAGGTTGAGAATCTGCAAAGTGCACATCTCCCCATGAATTAAGAATTTAATTCTCATTGGGTTGAAATCCTGCCATGCAGATCTAAAACACAGAGGAGGAACTGAGTTTAGAGAATTTAATTCTCACAAATTGATAGGAATTCAATTCCTTTGAGATAAAGTTAAGGTTTAACCCTATGTTATAGGAATTCAATTCCTTCAAAATGAACAGAACTAGGGTTTAATCCTAATCGAGAACATAATTCTCTCAAACTCACAGGAATTTAATTCCCTTAAGAAAAGAAATTAGGGTTTAACCCTATTAAGAATATAATTCTTCAGAAGAAAACAGGAATTTATATCCCCTAAAGTTTGTCGCTAGGGTTTAACCCTATGAAGAAATTAATTCTTAAAAGATGAACAGATCTTAAAAAATGCAGAGTCACGTGCTACCACATGACCCCTGCAAAGATCCACAGAAAAGAACTCTGAAGTAAACACCTCACGTGTTACCACGTGACTCCTGCCAAGATCTATAAAAGAGAACTGCAAGGAAATGCCTCACGTGCCCCACGTGATCTCTAAAGCACACAAAAGAAAAAGAAACAGAAAAGAGCTCTAGGGCGCCCTCACGTGTCGACACGTGACCCCTAATGAACATTCTAACAGATCAAAGCGCAAGCCCCCATCATGTGCCCACAGGTGATGGCTTTCATAACTAAAAGTGTTAAACACTTACCTGCAGAATAAAATAAGGGAAATTAGGGCGCTCTCACGTGTCCGCACGTGACCCCTCCCTCCTTAGTGTTTAACACTAATTGGAAAACTCTATTTGCAGTGTTTAACACTGGTTTTCTTAGTGTTTAACAATAATTTGGAAAACTCTATTTCCAGTGTTTAACACTTATTTGCTTTAGTGTTTAACACTAATTTGAAATCTCTGTTGCCAGTGTTTAACACTGATTTGCTTTAGTGTTTAACACTAATTTGAAAGCCCTGTTGCTAGTGTTTACCACTGATTATCTTTTAGTGTTTAACATTAACTTGTTAATATTATTCCCAGTGTTCAACACTGTTGGTCTCTAGTGTTTAACACTAGCTTTAGCCCAATTGGCTAAGTATCTAGAGGCAAAGCCTCTCCATTAATGAACCAACAGAGGGCCAATATCCCAAAAATGACTGGACTTAGCCCAAGCTGGCCATAAGTCCTCAATTCAAACTTAACTGGGCCAATGGGCTCATAATATAATAATTGATCTTATTTTCCAAATTGGACTGCAGATCACTTAATCTACCTTGGTTTAAGGGTACATCTCTTCACTCCTTTGATACTTGTCGTTGTAATTCCTCAAAGTCTTCAAAGAGGTGACGGGTCTCGATAACCACATACATTGATACGGACTGTGGGGTCCTTAAACTCATGGACTATGAGGTCCTTAACCTTTACCGTAATGTCTTAAAACTAACATCGGACTGTGGAGTCCTTAAATCCACGGACTACGACGTCCTTAACCTCGACCGGAATGTCTTAAAACTAACAACGGACTATGACGTCCTTAACCTTGACCGTGATGTCTTAAAACTAATATCGGATTGTGGAGTCCTTAAATCCACGGACTACGACGTCCTTAACCTTGACCGCAACGTCTTAAAACTAACATTGAACCGCAATGTCCTTAAACTACGTATTGACCGCAATGTCATTAAACTAAACAACAGGGCTCCCCTAATCGCTCTCTTGTCGGATCTAAACGATCCCGTTAAGTTGATCTTAGTCTAAAATTAGACTAACGCATCCTTAACAAACGTTTAAGTTGATCTTAGTCTCAAAGGAGACTAACGTATCCTTAAACACAACCCCCAAACCCAAATCTAAGATAATACGGATTTGGACTAGTCCACGCCCTACGGACGACGACATAATTCAGTCTTCGTATACAATCCACGGGCAATCAAACACAAAACAAATACCCACGACACGAAGTGACCATCTGGAGAAGGAGAAAGTTGTTACCGCCATGCGGTAGCGTAATTAACTGCAGGGGCTTGCGCCTGCAGGGAAGAGCGTCCCCACAATCAAAAAACCCTCAAGCGAGGGGGAATCTGACGAAGTCTGCTACATCGGACGCATCCGTTTAAACCTTCGATACATGGTGTCATAAATCAACTTGGCATCTTCGAAGAGGTAGACGGATAGCACCAATTAGCATCTGTCCCGAATTTCAGGCAAGACGTCTGTCGCGCCGTCTTTCAAAGGGGAACAAGTGGGCTTTGGTTTAAGTTGGATCCTAGTATTATATTGTTTGATTATTTTCGTCTCCTTATATTCGTATTCTGTTGGAATACGGATGCGGGTATGTATATACGGATGAATTCTTTACAAGATTGCTTCTAGAAGTTGCCACTTCATTTTGTTTTAAACATTTAGGGTTAAATGTTTAATGAGCTGGAGAGGGTGAGTAATTGTTTTGGCATTGAATCTAGCATGCTCACTTGGTGACTCATGGTGATGAGTCATGTAGTGACTCATGGTGGCATGATTAGATTTTTGTTTTTGGTGTTAGATATTTGTTGTGAAATATGGAGATATTTATTCTTGAGTTGTTTTCTTGAGTTGCTAGCATGCTTGATAAATTCTCACAACAAATAGCTCACAACACTTAGCCATTTTCTTCACTTGATTTTTCCTAAGCCTCACACTCTCATCCTCTCACGGCTTCTTCTACCTCAACCCTATTGTCTCATGTGTTGAGAAACCTATGGTGTCTTAAGAAAAACTAATCCTACACACTCTCTACTTCATCTTGGCTATCTAGTGTAGCGAACTAGGTACTGAAGTTGCCTTAGATATGAGGTTGGAGCTCGATGCAAAGATTCTCAGGTGGATCATCTTTGATGGGGAGACCGGAGATCAAACTTGATCAAGGAAGCCTCGAGGAACTTGGGATAAAGGTTAAAGACCGAAGGACACGGATCATTCGGTATAAACTCTCTAAACTCCTTTGTTGATTTCTAGTGTAGGGTTAATGGTCGATCCGTAGATATGGGTTCCATTAGCGCCGGTTTAGAAAAATTTTGTTCCGCATCCGGCTACGGTTCGATGGCCGGGGAGCTGGCGTAACCCAACATATTTAACTCAAACCTAGAATCGAACTAGAGGATTAGGGTGTAACTAACAAGTATCACATACAAGTAAGTGTCTAATACTAAGAGAAAAGAAATACAACCTTTGTAGACCTCTCCTCCTTGTCTTTAGCTCCGTGTAGATGTCCTTGACTCCTTGGTTCCACTTGAAGCTTGAACACGTCCGCTTGAAGCGTTCGAAATCCACGATGATCCACCATGGAGTTCCTTTCACTCAAGCTCCTTGCTTCACTTGACCTAAGTGGAGGTGATGCAAACAACTTATACAAGTGGGCTAGACTAGTATAGATTGATGAGGTGGGTATTTAACTCACTAAAAAACCTTTTTTTCTTTCTCTTTTTACTCACTAGAAAATGGTAGAGAGCTTGGAGGAAGAAGGAGATGGAAATGGCTAAGCTTGAGCTAAAGAAAAGATAAGCACAAGAATAATGATAATGAGAGAGTCACACTCAGTCTTAACCATGTCATGAAAATATCTAGATATTTTAGTAATTGAGTTAGTGGAGGATTAGAAATCAAACCATGGTTACAAAGATATTTATAAGAAGTGTGTAGAAATTAAATATCAACCATGGATTAATATCCAATTTTCATTAACTCAATAAATAAAATATCACAAATGTTTCCATGTGAGTCTAGCATAGTCATTTCCAATGTATCATCAACCATGACACATGTATACATGTATGTGTGCATACATATCCATATAATCATACATACATACATGCATACAAATAAAGAAAGGAATTAATAATGAGCTAATGGTCACTATATATTAAATCAACACTTGATTTAATAATCCAGTCATATCACATACGACCTAACCAATAGAAAATGCCAGATTAAAATGCGGTATCATATACTCGTATTTAATCAAGCTCCTACACATATCTTCATATGAGCCCCATATCGTTTCGCCTGAGCTCGGAAACCCCTTTGTGGGACTCTAACACTCGTCAATACGCTAGCAATAGGTAGTGATCATATCAGATACCCACAAACCGTCAGCAGTACTAGCTGCACGTAACGGCTCCGAGGTATTGAGCGAACAGAAGATCAACAAGCGAACTTGTCCAAACTCCCGTAGAGCCAACCAGCAACACTTACCGTACAGTCCGATCTCTTTGTCAGATATGTTGCATATCGAGTCTAGGGATGGTATCGTCGACCCCAATAACTTAATAAGTCATGCCGATGTGTGGCCTATAACAGATTGAGAAACTACTGATAACACTTATCAGTAAATCTCATCAGCCCTGGTCAGGGACTTTCAGTTATAGCCAATCGCGCATAACACAACATCAACCCCCAATACCGGGAGAGACGAAACCCCTCCTATCGCTCATTGCCTCTATGTGTCTCAGGACTGTACCCAAAAACCACCTGTTTGCACGCCTCAGTAGAGCCGTGGTAGGGTGGAAATCAAAGCACAGTGGGAGAACACACAAGACTCTATGACGATCTCGAGTCTACAGACTAACCTGTACAAGTGTCACCTGAGAACTGCTATCTGACGATAGATATAATACTATATAGGAGTTCTCGGTGAGTCCGTTCAGTGTACCCAGTCTCCACTGAGCACCCGTATACAATCTTTGATATCAAACACCAATGGATATGGGATCATCCATCGCCCATCAAATGGGTCAAGAAACGTATATGCTAGTCTACTCTGGAATATCGATGCCCCGTCTCGATACACCCACGACTAGGAACATTTAAGGATACACTTATAGACTAGTCATGCCCCACCAGTATGATCTGCATCATAATCATGATAGTCAAGCGGATATCCTAAGGACTTTATCAACATGTATCAAATGAATAGTATACACAATCAAGTGAACATGTTAAGATAAAGAGTAACCAGATAGCATAATATCATGTCGAGCGAGAAAGTCCTCTGTATATATATACATATCCAAGAATCCAATATCAAATAATGGCCTCTAGGGCATACATATACCCAACACTAGGATATACTAAACATAAATAACTTAACTAAAAGTCTAGAAATATACCTCATTTGCTACTGAATAAAATTCTTGAGTTGCCTAAAGTCTTAAAAATCCAAACTTGATTGATCCATAAGGTTTAGGAAGAAGTGAGGATCATTTATTGTGAAGGGAGTGTGGGGTTTTGGTGATGATTTGGGGTGGTTGCCATAGGGTAGAGGAGGTGGAGGAAGGAGGTGAAGAAGATGAAGATGAAGAAATGAAGTGATGAAGGAAAATGAAAGAAGGGAATGGTCAAGGGTGTAGGAGCCTCTCTCTCTCTCACATGCCCATGCCCTCCATGCTCTCCTTGACTTTTGTTTTCTTTTCCTTTTCTCTTTTTCTTTCTTTTCTTTTCTTTTCTCACATAGAAAAACCCAACTACAAATGAAACAAACAACATGCAACAAAAATGCAATATGACATGGTGCACTAGCGATGGAAAAATATAAAAACACGGATTTGGTTTAATCGTGATTAGTAGAGCAATAATCAAGTTTAATTTAAACTTGCATATAATTAATTATAAAAATGCCCAAATCGGATAAACATCTTTTTAATAAATAAAACATTTTAATCTCCCATTATTTTCCAAATATTGGTATATAATTATACCATTTTACGAAAACCTATTCGCAAATCGAATAGTTTTCGTGAAATATATTATTTTAGTATTTAAATTCCAAAAATAATATTTTATATTTTCTGAAATGTTACAGTTCATGAGTTTTAGTTTAGGGTCAGACCATGGTCGCTACCAAAGAGAGAGAGAGAAAAGAAACACTCAACGTACACTCTAACCTAGATTAGATTGGTTAATCACTTTATCTAATCAGGATGGCTCCCACTGTTTTCCCGAATTCTCCTTCAAACCCTAAAAGGAGAATTAGTCGGGATTATCTAAAATTACCCAAGGAGTAACACCTACTCATCAGTATGAATCAGGACCTAACTATCATCGTATGATAACTTGATGGAAGCCACTCAAGTCACCACAGTCCAGAAGGTATGCGTATGCCTGGAAAGTTTCCTGTATGTTTGAAACTCCCGATGTGGTTTTTACCCTAGGACCCTAGTGACCTTGACGGAGTCAACAAATCAAAGAGTCCTAGTCAAGTTCAACCCGTCATTATCTTGATTGCATTAAACCCACCCGTACGAGCCCTTGACGGAGTCAATAAGGCCGCACGACTGTCCTAACCAATCGCATCGTATGCTACAAATAAGCACCACTTAGCTACCGTACACTACGCCTTGACAGAGTCAAGAAACGCAGCACGAATACTAAGCACTACTCGTAGGAAATGACGGAGGGCTACGGCTAGTTTTTGGCAAAAAACCTTGAACTTAATGAACTTGATATCATTGAAGGAACCGAGTAGTTTTACAAATATATAGTGGCGTAAACTTTTGCTAAAGAGTTCACTCCCTGTGAAGGGATCTCGGCTCTTTCCTCATCGAATGAGGTGCATGATATTCCTAACTGAATACAACGATTCAAAGCAAAAGAATCGACTATAATGAAGTTATTACAATGACGCAAAATTTTTCCCAAGAGGTCACTCCCTATGAAGGGATCTCGGCTCTTGCCTCGTCGAATGAGGTGATGGATATTCAGAACCGAATACCGCTGTGCAAAGCAAAACGAAACGTCTGTAATAACAGTTTTCAAAAATTGGTTCCAACAACATCATTTAGGTTTGTTTTTCCTTGCATTAATCAAAGTTAACACAGTCCCATCAATTAATCCATATCACACCAGAAAAGGAACGAAAATACAATGTACGTATATACCATTCGCATTCGCCATGGGGCCCCGTCATTCACCGTTAGGTTACTTAACTAACGGCAGAGCGGGGGCTGGACTAGCGCAGATGCAAAACATATACAACATCTACTAGTATATATAAATATATATATAACATTCGTCCCAGGCATGATATAAGCAACATCATAGAACATCAACAAGAAACATAGAATGGTGGATAATCTTGGAGCCTTGGGTTTCATTAGAGCCGCAAATGAGACCCGACGTTCTCGGTCATGTGGATAGCTCGTGCAATGAAAACCTGGACCCCTACGAGCACAGCAAGTTACCAGCCAATCCCAGAAATAAGGCAACCCCAATAAACAAAGTGAATGGGCCACCCAGCACTTCACGGAATTCGGTAACCTGAGCATTCCACCGTGGGTCATCCTATACCCCTACGAGTGCGGCGAATAGCTCACCAATTCTAGAGTAAGGCACCCTCTGTCTCAACGCCATAAGATGCGGGCCCGTTGCCCTCTAGAACCTGGCAACTCGAGCACTCCACCGCGGGGTAATCCTAGTACAGAAAAATAAAAGTATATATACAATGGAAACATCGACCTCAACCCGGTCGTGCCCCAATAAAAGAATATACAATCTGGCAGATACGGTTGTCCACATGTCGGATGCTCGCCCTGCAATTATGAATATACAAATGAATCTGAACTGTACTACTACCATTGCACCATAGGCTATCCATCACGAAAATCCAACCACAATATCAGCACAACATAGAATATCAACGTGAATATCATGTTCGCAAACTCGTCTAGTTGAACATATAGAAACTGGTCGGGTTGTACCGCTCAATGATATTCACGGTCGCAGATATTATCACATGCACTGATAATCATGTATTTAAAATTTTGATAGACTAAACTTTTCCACATTGGCCCCAAATGAAAACAAGCATTCAAACAAATCTGGGCCAAAACCAAACATCCTAAAAATCATATTTCCAAGTATTAGAGTGCTAAAAGAAATTTGGCGCGCTTTGGCCATAAGACAACCGGAACCGCCGCCAATAGGCATGTATTGCGGTGGTTCCACGGCCATTTTGTTGGTTCAAGCGTTCAAATTTCTTGTAGTGCTCTACAAATGTCTACATGTATTTTTTAAGACACTCTAAATAATTTTTAACAACTTTCAAAAACGGCAGCGAGCATGTCGTATTGGAAAAACGATTCAGAAAATTTGGTCGATCGACATTTTAACCTTGTGTAAACTAGCTGGTAATGGTTTATTGGGTGGCTTTGATACCTTGTTGGGTTATGATAGCGCCCTAACCATCTACCGCGGTCGATGTGAAACAAAAATAACGTTTAAAAACTTGGCGCTAACGAACCCGTCCTAGAATCGAAACCATAAACCTACACTAGCTAACAATAAGATGTTCTAGCTACCGAGATAGAAGGTTATACCGAATGAACCGTGTCCTTAGGTCTTCTACCATCTTCCCTAGCTCTTTGAAGCATCCTCGACTGAACTTGGCTGTCGGTCTTCCTCCGTCGAAGATGATCCACCCGAAGGATGTAGCTCATGGTTCTAGCTCCACACCAAAGATCAATTGGAGCAACTAGGGACTCTAGGTTGCTAGTCTAGAGTGCCTAGGATGTAGTGAAGTGTTCAAGATGTTTATCTTGTAGGCTTCTTTGGCACAACAACAAGGTTTCACTAGGCATCAAACATGCTATATTTAAAAATTTAGTGTGCCAAACAACCCTAACCTAGGATCTAACTAGAGTTTTAGGAGTAATACTAAGATGTAAACAACTTTACATAGAAGTGAATGATGAATACAACCTTTGTAGACCGGTCCTTCACTTCTAAAGCTCCGTGTAGTAGTCCCTTCGCTGCGAGTATCGATCTCTCGAACTCTAGTATGGGTTCTCCCGGAGAAATGAACAAGCTTTCTCGAAGTCTTCGAGCCCGAAGATGATATACGTCGAGGAGACTCAAGCTCATGCTACCTCTTCACTAATTGTGAAATTAGTGAAGCAAACACCCTAAACTAAATGGAAAGTAGTAGATGATGATGAAGTAGGAAGTGGGCTTTCTTTAGATTTATTTTTCTCACAATATTTTCTCACCTTGAGAAAAGCTAGTAAGCTTTTTTTTCTTGAGGAAGAAGAAGCTCAAGTGAAGAGATGAGAGAATGAACTCATGAGGTGAGAATAGCAACCATGGATGAGTTAGTGTCATACACTAACCCATGTAGAGAATAAATGATTCATATGTCTTTTTGTATCGTGAATTTGTATGGAATGAAAAGTAATCACAATCAAAAAAATTTATACCGCAATCAATTGACGGTGTCTATTGTAAGTTCGTCGGTGAATGCGGATTATCCACAGGGAAAGTGTGATTTGATCGATCTTGTTTTAGTTGCGTTGGAAATTAAAATATAAAAGAAAATGATTCAAGAATTATGAAATTTCGTTTTAAGAATCATCACAAACTAGATCTAAAATCAAGAAATGGTAGAGATCAAGAAAATATCCAAATCGTTTGAATTATCAAGATTTGTAGAAAGTCTTATCGGAATCAATCGAATCGATAGTGATGATAAATGCTTATTATTATAAATTCTTATCTATTGAAGATTTATTGCTAGATCTATGACAAACAACGAGGTTTAGGGATCTATCGAAGAAATTAGGGTTTCTTCGTCATCATCCCTTGTCCTTTCGTTGATTAGAATTCAAATTCTAGCCTCTAGGAAATTCAATCATCGATTGTTGATCTCTAATTTAGAACGTAAACATTCAAGAAAGCATCTCGCTCAAAACTAGGTCATCGTTGATTCAATTTCCTAGGGTTTACAAAACTCATAGGACTTAAGAATCGTTCAAGAATTCATCAACATCATCTACCTATTCTTTCGATTCCGATGCAAGCGGAGTTTTACTCATGCATCATTATAAAGCAATCAAGAACTAAGAATATCATAATGCAAGAATGAATATAAAGCAAGCATAAAGATTTTCACCTTTTCTTATTCGATGTTTCGTTACAATACGCTCAAAGAATACAAGATTTGAGGAGGAACTAAATCATCGAACTAGCTTCGCATCGTCTTCTTGAGTCGCGGATCGTCTTGGATCTCTTGCTCGGATGAAGATCGGCGTTGCTTCAAAAGGCTCGTTGGATGCTTGCTCGATTTTGTACTCGATGAATCTTGATTTGGATTAAATTGTGTCACTCAATTTGTTTAGAATCGAATTGGATCTCACTATAATTTTACCCTAAATGATGAACAACCTCTTCATGAATCCTTAGGTGCCTTTTACAGTGTTTTTCTTTAGCTTCCCCTAGAAGCTAGGTATAGCTTCCCTTGTAAGCTTGGTAGTTGAGGAGAAGCTTCTAGATTAAGTTAGTTATCTAGCTTACAAGAGAAGACTTGTTGTTAGAGGGAAGCTTCTGGATAATTCGAGGAACTGAAGCGTCTTGAAGAAGTTTGGCCGTTGAAAGAAGAGCCCTGCAAAAAGTTTCAACCTCCGATGAGTCAACTCGGCCGCGGATCCGCGGCGGATCGGCCTGACTCGGCCGCGGATCCGCGGCCATTTGATGAGTTCAGTGCATCAATTCTCCTGTGCTTCTTTGTGTTGGCTTCATGGTTATTTCCTGATGTCAGGAATATTTTAGACTTTCTTGTTTACTGCCAGATCAGAAGTCTTGGACTTGATGTTTTTTTTATCAGCACTTTTATGATTCCGGCTCTTTAACCTGGAGAATTTCCTGCACAAAATCTCGAAACAAGGATTGATAAATACAAATCAATGCAATTAGTAATAAACACTTAATTTCCCTTTAGAATGTCGATTATAACTACAACACAGGTTATTTGATATTTTCCAGATGAATTCGTAATCTGTGTTATAATTACAATAAACACGTATATATGAATGATAAGAGTAGGGAAATTAACGTGTTAAAATGCACTATTTTCGACTGATCAAATTCCCCCAAACTTAATTTTGGTCGTCTCGAGCAAACGACTTTATTTTTAAAGAAGGAGAAAAGAAGAAGAGAAAAGCTAACCAGCACACTTTCGTAGGCAACACGATTGCACTGAGCACATGCAACAAGCTTTTAAACCTCTAGGTCTCCCTAGTAGGAGGAGTGTTTTCTCCTGAGGGTTTTCAGCGGATTGCACCCACAAAATCCCATAATAAAAGGAAGACCGTAAAAGTTACATTTAAAGATCAGAACTGTAAAAGAAAGACTTTGAAAATTAGAGTTTCCAACTAATACTAGCTTTTCAATTGTCTTGAGCCCTATCTTAATAGTCATGTAAAGATGTTAGAAATCACATCATCCCTCAATAAAACATCGTCTTTATTTTTCATTCCTAACTTTCTTCCAAACATTGATCATATACCCCTACGTGTGTGAACTGGGCATCCCTACACTCGGAGAATTCAATTCAAGCTATCATACTCTTTTCCATCTGCCTCAGTACTTTTTAATCGGTGAATATGTAGATGGATTTGCTCACACATTTTCATGCGACCGTTAATACTTCTTGAGGTACTAACCGACCGATTACTCATATGCTTGCAGATTAGGTGCATTTAATATTTTCCTCGTCTTGCAACACCTGAGGCTTAGCAGTGACTCCCAAACCAGTTGGTCTAAGGCACTAGGTGATGAAGCACCCTCGCTATATTTTTTTTATTACTGCCTTGGTGATAACAAAACCAGTGTTCATTTCTCTTTTCACCATTTTATATTTTCTTTTCCATTTATTATTTCCTTCATACTTTGGCTTTTAGACAAGAGCATTTCAAGGTATCCTCTACTATCCCGAGCTTCAAGACGTGTGTATGTTCGAAAAGTAGGGTATCAACATTCAAATGTTTGGCTTACAGAATAGGAACTATTTTTCAGACTTATTTTTATCCGCAGATTAGTGACTTCTTTCATCTTACTAACCCTTGGGACAACGGCTCAAGACTACTTATTACTAGTTTCGTTTAAGAAAACATCTAACTTTCTTGGTTTTCTTAAATTTTTCCAATCTTTTGGATGTAATTTTTCACTATCTAATCTTTTGTTATAAAAATAAATATTAAATATTTTTTATCTTTTTAAATTTTTTAAATTTTTATATGTTTTAAATGTTTTGTGCTTATGCAAAATATGATGCAAAATGATGCACAGATAAGCACAAACCTCCCCCAAACTTGTTACCAACAGTGTCCACACTGTTGCCATCTGTTAAAAGCTCAGAAACCTGTAACTTGGGAGGCAAAAATTTGTTAAAGGGGACATGAAATATGATTGTGGAAAAATCTCCCCCAAACTTATTTCTTATTCATGTACAAAAACTTTATATGGTTTTGTTTTATTTTATTTTATTTTTTTCTAAAATTTATTTACAAATTGACTCACCTCCATTCTAAAGATGTGACAAAATTACTGTAAGTCCACGTTGCCCACCCCGGTGCTTGCGGGGAGGCGGAAACGTTATGAAAAATCGGATAACATGGACTAGCTAAAGGAGGGATCATTGCTAAACAAAAACTAACTACCAAAGCTAAAAGAGTTAGCTACTCGGAAAAGGGGTTATACCTAGGTCTTCAAGTCCTTCTCTTCTTGCTCCTTGGAGTGAAAGAACGGGTTCTCCTTGTCGCCTTCTCTTGCCGAAGAAAGATCCACCCGAGGGCCTCTACCTTTGGCTCCAACCTCAAACTAGAAGTAACTAAGGTGCTTGGTGTGCTAAACCTAGGACCTTAGAAAGAGTAGAGAGTATTTTTGAGGGTTTTATCTCAAGCTCAAATGGTTCTCAACTCATGAGAGGGGAGAGCTAGAGAGAGAGGAAGAGGAGGAGCGAGAATGAAAATGATAGAATGAGAAGGATAATCCAACCTTCTCACATATATGTGAATTATAAAAAATAGAAAATTAGCTAAAGATAATTGTGATGGTTAATCAAGAAATGACCATTATCATTTCACATTAAATGCTTTTGCAAGGATCAAAGAGCATCTTTCATATGGAATGATGATGGTCAACTTGTCAACCTAGGTCAACAAGTCAAGTATAGTCAAATGGTCAACAATTCTAACCATGCACAATTATAATTAACTAATATTAATAAATCATATTTCACACATAAACATTAGGGTTAAGAAAATGACAATGGTCATCAACCGTAATGAAAGTCCTCTGCCTCTGCCTCTGCCTCAGTCAACTGTGCATACACACCCGTATCTGTGTTCCGAGGAATACGAATACAATGAGATAAAACCAATCCCAAATCATATACTAGGATCCGGCTTAAACCAAAGCCCGCTAGTATAAGCTGTCCGAACACAAAACGTGCACAAGTGCGCGGATGTGAACGAACCCTGTCGCAAAACCATGCGACCTCTACTAATTTTGCCTAAAGGCGAATAACCCTCTGTGTGGGACTCTAAAGACTCGACACTACGCTGGCAGTGGGTTTAACCACAGACCGCAAGCGGCACTAGCTGTACGTAACGGTCCCCAGGTAGATGCCGATAAGAAGACTGACGAGGTAAACCCATCTGAACTCCTACTGAGCCTGAATGCGACAGTCTCCGTACAGTCCGGTCTGTTCGTCTAAGAATATCGCATGGCGGGCCTAGGGGGACGGTAAACATCAGTCCCCTAATAGCGGTACAAGTCGTGTCGGAGTGTAGCCCAGAACACCCTGAGATAACACTGGAAACCTACCAGTCTATCTCGCTTGCCCTGGCCAGGGACTTTGTGTAATGGCTCTCCCAGACACAGCGCGATATCAACCCCCAATACCGGGAGAGACGAATCCTGTCTAACCGTGCCTCCAAGTGCTTCGGGACTGCACCCAAAAACTACCTGTTTGCACGACTCCTTTGAGCCGTGGTAGGGTAGTAATCAAAGTACAGTGGGAACACACTTGAGGCGAAGTGACAGTGTCAAGTCAACGGACTAAGCTGTACTCATGTCACCTGGGAACTGATAACTAACGATAGGTATAATACCAACCAACAGTTCCCGACGAGTCCTGTCCAGTGTACTCGTAACCTAACGAGCACCCGCATACTATCCCAAGTACGACGTTCTGACGGCTGTGGGACAGACCGTCTCCCAAGCTGGGATGCGAAGCACATACGCTAGTCTACTCCGGAGTATCGATGCCCTGTCTCGATAGTCCTACGACTAGGGACCTGCATAAGGATGTGCTTGTAGATTACCCAGCCCCTACGAGTGTGACTGCCATCACAATGCTGGTAATCAAGCAAAGATCCTAAGGGCTCCACTAATGTGTAAAGGCGATATGCTAAAAGAAACACATGCACACATTAAAGCAGAAACAAACCAAGTAGCATACTACTATTTTGAGCAAGATTGTCAATACAAGGTGAATATCCCAAGCTTCCATCAAGTAATATACATACTAGTATGATACAGTAATGGCCTCTAGGGCATATACACTAACAATCTCTCACTTGCACTAAGGCCATGTACTGGCGTATCGAAGACCTATCATCTCGATCAGCCGCCCGAACTGATTCTGGGGTAAGGCCTTCGTGAATGGATCAGCAGTGTTATCTTCCGTAGCAACTCTCCGAACCTCGATCTCCTGGCGCCCCACGATCTCCCTGATCAAGTGATACCGCCTCAAGATGTGCCTGGACTTCTGATGGGACCTGGGTTCCTTCGCTAAATCTATAGCCCCATTGTTGTCGCAATACAGAGGTACCGGATCAACAATGGACGGAACCACCTGAAGTTCTGTTAGGAACTTCCTTATCCAGACGGCTTCTTTTGCGGCATCTGCAGCAGCGATATATTCCGCTTCCATCGCCGAGTCAGCAACGGTTTCCTGCTTGGAACTCTTCCAACACACCGCCCCTCCATAGAGGGTAAAGACATAACCCGACATGGACTTGGAATCATCCTTGTCACTCTGGAAGCTGGAGTCAGCAAAGGCCTCGATCTGGAGGTCTTTTCCACCATACACCAAGAACATCTCCTTAGTCCTTCTCAGGTACTTGAGAATGTTCTTTACCGCTATCCAGTGTTTCTCTCCAGGATTTGACTGATACCGGCTTACCACACTAAGTGCATAAGCTACATCTGGTCTGGTACACAACATCGCATACATTATAGAGCCTACCGCAGAAGCGTAGGGTATAATAGACATGCGATCCCTTTCCAAATCAGTCTTGGGAGACATCTCTTTGGAGAGGGTGATCCCGTGACAAGCCGGTAGATTACCGCGTTTGGAATCTTCCATACTGAACCTTTTCAGTATGGTGTCGATGTACCTGGACTGTGAGAGTCCTAATATCCTCTTGGATCTGTCACAATAGATTCGGATCCCCAGAATGTATGAGGCATCACCCAGGTCTTTCATGGAGAACCTGTGTGACAAGAACCCTTTGACAGATTGTAGCATAGGAATGTCATTTCCTATCAAGAGAATGTCATCCACGTATAATACGAGGAATACAACAGTTCTTGCTACAAATCTACTATAGATGCATGGTTCATCTGGATTTTTGATAAAGCCAAATTCTTTGACCGTCTCATCAAAACAGATGTTCCAACTCCGCGATGCCTGCTTTAGTCCATAGATGGACTTAAGCAACTTACACACCTTTCCGCTGCTCCCACTCTGAATGAAACCCTCTGGCTGGTCCATATTGACACACTCCTCTAAATTTCCATTTAGAAAAGTGGTCTTTTTGTCCATCTGCCAGATCTCATAATCGTGGAAGGCAGCAATGGCAAGAAGGATCCGAATGGATTTCAGCATAGCCACTGGAGAAAAGGTTTCGTCATAGTCCAAGCCAGTTCTTTGACGGAAACCCTTTGCAACAAGTCTAGCTTTATAGGTCTCAACCTGTCCATCTACACCAATCTTCCTTTTGAAGATCCACTTGCATCCTACGGGTTTTACCCCATCTGGAGCAATGTCCAACGTCCATACTTTGTTGGTGTACATGGACTCCATTTCGGTCCGCATTGCAGCCAGCCATTTTACCGAGTCAACGCTCTGAATGGCCTGCTGGAAGCTAGTCGGCTCATCACTATCAATGATGCAATCCTCTCTATCCCCGTCTATGAGAAAACCGTAGCATCTCTCGGGCGGATGAGACTGCCTACTACTTCTGCGGAGCGGCGTAGGAATGTCCTGATCTTTCGAACCCTCTGGTTCTACTAAGATTTCAGTAATAGCTCGTGGTTCTGGAATTTCTTCCAGTTCTACTGCGCTCCCACTTATCTGATTTTCCAAAAACCCAGTTTCCAAGAAGTGGGCATGACGAGAAACAAAAACCTTTTGTTCCTCTTCGTAATAGAAGAAATATCCCTTGGAGTTCTTTGGATATCCCACAAACTTGCACTGTACTGAGCGTGCCTCGAGCTTGTCCGCATGCTGCTTTTTGACAAAAGCTGGACATCCCCATGTCTTAATGTGATTAAGATAGGGTCTCTTCCCACACCACATCTGATATGGTGTAGTAGGCACAGTCTTAGTTGGAACTCAGTTCAAAAGGTATGCAGCTGATTCTAGTGCATATCCCCAGAATGATCGCGGTAACTCAGCGTTACTCATCATGGACCGTACCATATCTAATAGGGTTCGGTTCCGTCTCTCCGATACACCGTTATGTTGCGGAGTGTATGGAGGAGTAAGCTGAGAGAGAATTCTATTTTATTTTAAGTAATCCAGGAACTCGGCACTCAAGTATTCACCACCTCGATCAGATCTCAGTGTCTTGATACTTTTGCCTGTTTGTTTTTCTACTTCATTCTTGTATTCCTGGAATTTTCCAAAGGCTTCGGATTTATGTTTCATTAAGAAGACATATCCGTACCTTGAAAAGTCATCCGTAAAAGTAATGAAGTAAGAATAACCGCTTCGTGCATGCGTAGACATTGGACCGCACACGTCGCTGTGTACGAGTCCCAAGAGCTCGCTCGCTCTTACTCCGTGTCCAGTGAACGGAGTCTTTGTCATCTTTCCTTTGGGATAGGATTGACAAGTTGCATATGATTGATATTCGAACGGATCCAAATATCCTTCTGTATGTAACTTCGTCAACCTTCTCTCATTGATGTGACCCAGTCTACAATGCCATAAGAAAGTCTGATTTGTTTCCGGAGACTTTCTTTTGTGTGTATTCTGGACATTGAAAATCTGTGGTTGGTTTAATACGTATATACCATTGCTCAATGTACCTGACCCAATCAGAACTTGATTACGGTGAATGTTTACAACATTACTTACAAACGCAAATTCATAACCTTCTTTAGAAATTAAAGATACAGAAATGATATTACAAGTTGCATTGGGTACAAAAAAGCAATTACATAAAACCAAAACATGTCCATCTGACATTCCCAGGTGATAGTCCCCCACGGCCTCAGCATCCATGCTAGCTCCGTTTGCAACTTTGAGGGTCATGTCACCTGCCTACAAAAACCTACGCTTTCTCAACGCCTGCAAAGAATTACAGATATGAGATCCTGATCCGGTATCCAATACCCAGGACGTAGAGTTTATTGATAGACAGTTTTCAATAACATACACACCTGAAGCTGAAGCCGCAACTTACTTCAGATCCTGTGTTCTGGCCTTCCAAGCCCTGCAATCTTTCTTCCCGTGTCCACTCTTGTGACAGTAAAAGCACTCTTCTTTCCCCACAAGCTTTCCCGCTACCTTTGTTGCTTTTGCCTTTCCCTTCGTATCCACCTTACTAACACCGCCCCTTGGTTTGGCGGGGGTTTTCTTCTTCTTTCCCTTGGCTTTCGCCTTGGACCTAGAAGAGGAAGATCCTCCTACAAACAAAGTGGATGTTTCCCTACCTTTTTGTAGGGTGCCCTCTGCACTCCTCAGCATGTTGAGGAGCTCTGAAATTTCAACTTCCTTTTCCTGCAAGTTGAAGTTCAGGAAGAACTGGGCGTAAGTGGAAGGAAGGGACTGGAGAATCAAGTCCGTAAAGAGCTCATTCTCCAACGTGGTCCCAAGGTCCGTGTGCTCCTCTATGTAGCCAATCATCTTAAGCACGTGTTCCGCTACCGATGATCCGACGGCCAATCTCGCCGAAAATAGCTTCTTCGACACTTCATATCTGGCGATACGGGATTGCTCTCCATACAGTTCTTTTGTATGGAGAAATATGGATTCTAGGTCCATATTCTCGTGCCTCCTCTGATGTTCATTGTCCATAGAGGCAAGCACGAGGCACTTGGCCTTCGCGCAGTCGATTTCCCAGGTCTTGTGGATTTCCCTATCCACGACACTGGTTTTGGGACCTGGGACAGGGGGAGCTTTGGTGGTAAGAAGACACCCCAACTTGTCATAAGTGATTGCCATTTTGACATTCCTGAGCCAATCTTTGTAGTTTGGCCCTGTCAGTATGTTTTTATCAGAAGTAACTTAAGTCCAGTCATGATAATTAGTCGCTGCAGTTAGGAGAGAGAGAAGAAACACTTTAGCATGATGCTCTTGCAAGTTTAGAGTGGTTTTTAATTTGTCTAAACAGGATGGCTCCCACTGTCTCTCAAATCCCTCCTCAAACCATAAAGGAAGAACTAGTCGGGATCAATCTCACCGTACAATACTTGCTTAACCGTTCAGCCAGGCCAGTGTCGGTACTTCGAGGGAGGTATTTTGGAAGTCAAAGTTTTTCTACAATGCCATAAGAAAGTCTGATTTGTTTCCGGAGACTTTCTTTTGTGTGTATTCTGGACATTGAAAATCTGTGGTTGGTTTAATATGTATATACCATTGCTCAATGTACCTGACCCAATCAGAACTTGATTACGGTGAATGTTTACAACATTACTTACAAACACAAATTCATAACCTTCTTTAGAAATTAAAGATACAGAAATGATATTACAAGTTGCATTGAGTACAAAAAAGCAATTACGTAAAACCAAAACATGTCCATCTGACATTCCCAAGTGATAGTCCTCCACGGCCTCAGCATCCATGCTAGCTCCGTTTACAACTTTGAGGGTCATGTCATCTGCCTTCAAAAACCTACGCTTTCTCAACACCTGCAAAGAATTACAGATATGAGATCCTGATCCGGTATCCAATACCCAGGACGTAGAGTTTATTGATAGACAGTTTTCAATAACATACACACCTGAAGCTGAAGCCGCAACTTGCTTCAGATCCTGTGTTCTGGCCTTCCAAGCCCTGCAATCTTTCTTCCCGTGTCCACTCTTGTGACAGTAAAAGCACTCTTCTTTCCCCACAAGCTTTCCCGCTACCTTTGTTGCTTTTGCCTTTCCCTTCGTATCCACCTTACTAACACCGCCCCTTGGTTTGGCGGGGGTTTTCTTCTTCTTTCCCTTGGCTTTCTCCTTAGACCTAGAAGAGGAAGATCCTCTTACAAACAAAGTGGATGTTTCCCTACCTTTCTGTAGGGTGCCCTTTGCACTCCTCAGCATGTTGAGGAGCTCTGAAAGTTCAACTTCCTTTTCCTGCAAGTTGAAGTTCAGGATGAACTGGGCGTAAGTGGAAGGAAGGGACTGGAGAATCAAGTCCGTATAGAGTTCATTCTCCAACGTGGTCCCAAGGTCCGCGAGCTCCTCTATGTAGCCAATCATCTTAAGCACGTGTTCCGCTACCGATGATACGACGGCCAATCTCGCCGAAAACAGCTTCTTCGACACTTCGTATCTGGCGATATGGGATTGCTCTCCATACAGTTCTTTTGAATGGAGAAATATGGATTCGAGGTCCATATTCTCGCACCCCTCTGATGTTCATTGTCCATAGAGGCAAGCACGAGGCACTTGGCCTTCGTGCAGTCGATTTCCCAGGTCTTTTGGATTTCCCTATCCACGACACTGGTTTTGGGACCTGGGACAGGCGGAGCTTTGGTGGTAAGAAGATACCCCAACTTGTCATAAGTGATTGCTATTTTGACATTCCTGAGCCAATCTTTGTAGTTTGGCCCTGTCAGTATGTTTTTATCTAGAAGTAACTTAAGTCTAGTCATGATAATTGGTCGCTGCAATTAGGAGAGAGAGAAGAAACACTTTAGCATGATGCTCTTGCAAGTTTAGAGTGGTTTTTAATTTGTCTAAACAGGATGGCTCCCACTGTCTCTCGAATCCCTCCTCAAACCATAAAGGAAGAACCAGTCGGGATCAATCTCACTGTACAATACTTGCTTAACCGTTCAGCCAGGCCAGTGTCGGTACTTCGAAGGAGGTTTTCCAACGCTTTCGGGAAGTTTCTTAATTAAGTAACCTCTTTTCCCTGTGGGCGTAGCCCCACTAACACCTTTCTAGACACCTACTTGGTTTATAACATTGATCGTTAAGTGAGAAAGTTCCGGAGGAGTAGCATATACTCACAGTAGGATCGGGATCCAAATATCATCGCGTGAAAAAACTGAAGGAATCCTATCAGAATCATCACACTCCAAATGGTATGCAGCGCTAGCAAGTTTTAGTTTCTTTAGAAACTCCCGATGTGGATTTTTGCCCCATGCTCTTATGACCTTGACTTTGGCCAATAAATCATAAGTCACGTGTCAAATTCTACCCGTCATTCTCCAGGTTAATTTGAGCCCACCCGCACATACCCTTGACTTTGGCCAACAAGGTAGAACGACTGCCCCAAACCAACACATCTATCTATGCTGCACATGAATACCCAATAGCTACCAATCACTATGCCTTGACTTTGGCCAACAAACATAGCTTGAATACTTATTGACCATTCATGTGAAACGACGGAGGGCTACGAATGGTTTTGGCGAAACCGTGAACGTAGTGAACTTGATATAATCGATGGAACGAGATAGCTTTCAAAAGGAGTGGCTCAAGCTCCGCATTTAAAATTTGGTTTTGAAAAGAACCGAGTGGTTTTGAAAGTGTTCCAACGACTTTTACTTGGTTTATTTTTTCTTGCATTAATTCTAATGTGTCCCATCATTTAATCCTACCATTGCAGAAAACAACGAAAATATGACGTACGCTTATGCCATCCGCATTCGCCATGGGGTCCCGTCATCACCCGTTAGGTTACTTAACTAACGACAGAGCGGGGGCTGGACTAGCGCGGATGCAAAACATAAGCAACGCCTAAATAGATATCATATAGATATATATACACATTCGTCACATGCAATGATAGCCATTCCAGATCACAGATGAACACATTGGATATACTAGGAATCTGCATTTCGTACGAGCCTGTAACGAAGAGCGGATTACACGGTCGCGATGAATAGCCAAACCCCACCGTAGACCCCTACGGGTGCGGCAAACTACCCACCAAGTATCCGAAGTGAAGCAACCTCCCTCAACAACGTGAGTAGGCCACTCGGCACTTCGAGATACCCGGTAGTTTGTGCACCCACCATGGGTCTATCCTAGGAGCAAAAAAAGTAAAAGAAATTATACAATGACGGCTACAACCCCGACCCGGTTACGCGGCCATACAAAAAATATTACATCAAATTACATATTACAAGAATTGAAAGAATAAGAAAACTCTCATCTCACAACCCCCCCGGCTATTCATCCGCGACAATCTAACGAATTCATATACACAAACCATTAACATTACAGATCACAGATATGTATAACCCCAATTAATCAACGTATAGCGATTAGCAGACGTTCAATACATATATCACATCACAGATATAACCCATTAGCCAAAGTGTAAAGAAATTCGATTAAAATACGGATTTGTGACCACCCCAAAAACTAACTTGTTCTTTGGAAAATCTGGGCAGAAACAAACCATCCTAAAAATCCCAAAACAGCAACAGAAGAACATTGCAGGAAAAACGACCCACGGCCGAGTCAACTCGGCCGCAGATCCGCGGCAAGAGCATGCTCTTGCCGCGGTTCCGCGGTGAGTTGGTCGACTCGCTGGTTCGTTTTTCTTGTGTGTTCTGTAAAAACCCTGAGCCGATTTTTGAAGTATGATTTATTATTTTTAGAGCAGAAATAAAAATCGGCAGAAACTAGGGTTTTAGAAAACGTGTTTTGCGATTTTTTTCCGATCAAAGTTCTAGATACTTTGCTAACTAGTTAGTTTGTGTTTAGTTAGGATCTGATACCACTGTAAGTCCACATTGCCCACCCCGGTGCTTGCGGGGAGGCGAAAATGTTATGAAAAATCGGATTTTTACAACACTAGGCAACATGGACTAGCTAAAGGAGGGATGTTTGCTAAACAAAAACTAACTACCAAAGCTAAAAGAGTTAGCTACTCGGAAAAGGGGTTATACCTAGGTCTTCAAGTCTTTCTCTTCTTGCTCCTTGGAGTGAAAGAACGGGTTCTCCTTATCGCCTTCTCTTGCAGAAGAAAGATCCACCCGAGGGCCTCTACCTTTGGCTCCAACCTCAAACTAGAAGTAACTAAGGTGCTTGGTGTGCTAAACCTAGGACCTTAGAAAGAGTAGAGAGTATTTTTTAGGGTTTTATCTCAAGCTCAAATGGTTCTCAACTCATGAGAGGGGAGAGCTAGAGAGAGAGGAAGAGGAGGAGAGAGAATGAAAATGATAGAATGAGAAGAATAATCCAACCTTCTCACATATATGTGAATTATGAAAAATAGATAATTAGCTAAAGATAATTGTGATGGTTAATCAAGAAATGACCATTATCATTTCACATTAAATGCTTTTTCAAGGATCAAAGAGCATCTTTCATATGGAATGATGATGGTCAACTTGTCTACCTAGGTCAACAAGTCAAGTATAGTCAAATGGTCAACAACCCTAACCATGCACAATTATAATTAACTAATATTAATAAATCATATTTCACACATAAATATTAGGGTTAAGAAAATGACAATGGTCATCAACCCTAATGAAAGTCCTCTGCCTCTGCCTCAGTCAACTGTGCATACACACCCGTATCCGTGTTCCGAGGAACACGAATACAATGAGATAAAACCAATCCCAAATCATATACTAGGATCCGGCTTAAACCAAAGCCCTCTAGTATAAGCTGTCCGGACACAAAACGTGCACAAGTGCGCGGATGTGAACGAACCATGTCGTAAAACCATGCGACCTCTACTCATTTTGCCTAACCCTCTGTGTGGGACTCTAAAGACTCGACACTACGCTGGAAGTGGATTTAACCACAGACCGCAAGCGGCACTAGCTGTACGTAACGGTCCCCAGGTAGATGCCGATAAGAAGACTGACAAGGTAAACCCATCTGAACTCCTACTGAGCCTGAATGTGACAGTCTCCGTACAGTCCGGTCTGTTCGTCTAAGAATATCGCATGGCGGGCCTAGGGGGCGGTAAACGTTAGTCCCCTAATAGCGGTACAAGTCGTGTCAGAGTGTAGCCCAGAACACCCTGAGATAACACTGGAAACCTACCAGTCTATCTCGCTTGCCCTGGCCAGGGACTTTGTATAATGGCTCTCCTAGACACAGCGCGATATCAACCCCCAATACCGGGAGAGACGAATCCTGTCTAAATGTCACTGCCTCCAAGTGCTTCGGGACTGCACCCAAAAACTACCTGTTTGCATGACTCCTTTGAGCCGTGGTAGGGTAGTAATCAAAGTACAGTGGGAACACACTCGAGGCGAAGTGACAGTGTCAAGTCAACGGACTAAGCTGTACTCATGTCACCTGGGAACTGATAACTGACGATAGGTATAATACCAACCAACAGTTCCCGACGAGTCATGTCCACTGTACTCGTAACCTAACGAGCACCCGCATACTATCCCAAGTACGACGTACTGACGGCTGTGGGACAGACCGTCTCCCAAGCTGGGATGAGAAGCGCATACGCTAGTCTACTCCGGAGTATCGATGCCCTGTCTCGATAGTCCTACGACTAGGGACCTGCATAAGGATGTGCTTGTAGATTACCCAGCCCCCACGAGTGTGACTGCCATCACAACGCTGGTAATCAAGCAAAGATCCTAAGGGCTCCACTAATGTGTAAAGGCGATATGCTAAAAGAAACACGTGCACACATTAAAGCAGAAACAAACCAAGTAGCATACTACTATTTTGAGCAAGATTGTCAATACAAGGTGAATATCCCAAGCTTCCATCAAGTAATATACATACTAGTATGATACAGTAATGGCCTCTAAGGCATATACACTAACAATTACCAAGTCATGGAGGTGGGGTGGAGGAAAATTAGTCATTATAAAGTGGCTCCTGTAAAAACAGGAGCTCCTCCGAAGGGTCAGTGGAAAAATACGGTTTTAGTCTATGACCATTTACTTTGAAAATTGTACCCTTTTCAATATTTTCTACCTCAACTGTCCCGTGCGGGTATACATACCGCACAACAAAAGGTCCTTTCCACCGAGATCGTAGCTTACCCGCATGAATATGGAGACGTGAATCATAAAGAAGGACTTGTTGACCAGGTGTAAAAGTTTTTCTCAAAATGTTTTTATCGTGAAATACCTTAGTCCGGTTCTTTATAATTACAGCATTATCATAAGCTTCATCGCGGAGTTCTCTTAGCTCGTTTAATTGCAGCTTCCGAAATTTGCAGGCTTGATTTAAGTCAAAGTTAAGTTCTCTAATGGCCCACATTGCTTTGTGCTCAATCTTGACCGGAAGGTGACAAGCCTTACCAAACACTAGTCTGTAAGGAGACATACCTAGATCGGTTTTATATGCAGTACGGAATGCCCAACGAGCATCCGTCAATTTGGTTGACCAATCTTTTCGATTTTTAAAAACTGTTTTCTCCAGAATTTGTTTGATTTGTCTGTTTGAAATCTCAGCTTGCCCGCTCGTTTGGGGATGATAGGGTGTGGAAAGTTTGTGGCTGATTGCATATTTGAGCATCAAAGTCTCGAAAGACCGATTGCAGAAATGCGTCCAGTTATCGTTAATGATAGCGCGTGGGTGTCTAAATCGCGAAAAGATGTTTTCTTTTAGAAACTTAATGACAACCTTTTTGTCATTAGTGCGACAAAAAATAGCTTCCACCTATTTCGAGATGTAATCAACCGCAAGCAATATGTACAGATTACCGAAAGAGTTGGGAAAAGGACCCATAAAGTCAATACCCTAAACATAAAAAAATTCAACCACTAAGATGGGTTGAAGTGGCATCTCATTTCTCCGGGAAATCCTACCCGTGTGTTGACACTGCGTACAGGTTTTGCAATGATCAAATGAGTCTTTGAACAAAGTCGGCCAATAAAAACCGCATTGCAAAACCTTCTCTGCCGTCTTTCGAGAACCGAAATGACCTCCACATGCCTGATCATGACAAAAAGATAGAACACTCTTGAATTCATCATTAGGGACACATCTGCGAATGATCTGGTCAGGACGATACTTAAACAGGTACGGTTCACCCAGTAAAAATGTTTTACTTGGGATAGAAATCGATGTTTGTCCTGTTTCGACCATTAACAGGGAATAAGTCCCGTAGCAAGATAATTCACAATATCCCCGAACCAAGGTTCAGTGGATACATTCAAGAGTTGTTCGTGTGGAAAAGAATCATTGATCGGCAGGGTCACAGGTGAAGAAGAGATGCGTGAAAGATGGTCGGCTACCACGTTTTCACATCCTTTCTTATCTTTAATAACAAGATCAAATTCTTGTAATAGAAGAATCCAACGTATTATCCTACCTTTAGCATCCTTCTTCGCCAAAAGATGTTTCATGGCGGAGTGGTCAGTGTACACAACAATTGGTGAGCCAATCAAGTAAGGCCTGAATTTTTCTAATACGAATACAACTGCCAAGAGTTCCTTTTCGGTAGTTGTATAGTTAATTTGAGCATCATTCAGAGTCTTACTTGCATAATAAATCACGTGTGGCATCTTTTCAATGTGTTTTCCTAAGACTGCACCAACTGCAAAATTTGATGCATCACACATAAGCTCAAACGGGTGGTTCCAATCTGGAGATGATAGAACGGGGGCTGTAGTGAGAGAGTGTTTAAGTGAGTCAAATACAGCCTCACAATCCGAGTTAAAGTGAAAGGTTGTGTCCTAAGCCAAGAGAAGAGTTAAGAGTCTAGCAATTTTGCTAAAATCCTTAATGAATCTCCTGTAAAAGCCTACATGGCCAAGAAAAGATCGTATATCCTTGACGCATTTGGGATGAGGAAGGTTTTGAATGACATCTATTTTAGCTTTGTCAACCTCAATGCCTTTCCGTGAAATAACATGTCCAAGCACAATTCCCTCTTGGACCATGAAATGGCATTTTTCCCATTTCAAGGTTAAGTTCTTCTCTTTACGACGAGTAAGAACTGCGTCAAGATGTGATAGGCAGTCAGCAAAAGAATCTCCTGATATCGAGAAATCGTCCATGAAAATCTCCAAAAAATTCTCGACCATGCCCGAGAATATCCCCATCATACACCACTGAAATGTAGCGGGAGCATTGCATAACCCAAAGGGCATGCGTCTATAAGCAAAAATACCAAAAGGACAAGTAAATGTGGTTTTGTCTTGATCCTTTTTGGCAATAGGGACCTGATTATAGCCAGAGTGTCCGTCCATGAAGCAGTAATAATCTCGTCCAGCTAAGCGTTCTAGCATCTGGTCAATAAAAGGTAGAGGAAAGTGATCTTTCCTCATGGTAGCATTGAGTTTTCTATAATCAATACATACATGCCACCCAGTTTGAGTGCGTGTCTGGATTAAGTCATTTGCCTCATTTGGTTTAACCGTGATGCCAGATTTCTCAGGGACGACATGAATAGGACTTACCCATTGGCTATCGGAGATTGGGTAAATGATACCATTGTCAAGGCATTTGACGATCTCTTTCTTCACCGCATCCTTCATGACGGGGTTTAACCGTCTCTGTGGTTCTCGGGTTAGCTTGGCTTCATCCATCAGATGTATATGATGTTCAACAATCAAGGGACTAATCCCTTTGATGTCAGCCATAGTCTAACCAAACGCCTGCCTATTAGATCTTAATACCGTCAAAAGAGCGTTCTCTTGCTCTGAGGCTAGAGAAGCTGATATGATCACCGGTAAAGACTCATTCTCACCTAAATATGCATATTTAAGGTGAGAAGGTAAATGTTTGAGATCTAATGCGGGGGGAGAAACTATAGAAGGTGGGGTCATCGAATGATATTCGGAGTCAAGGAGAAGCTCGTAGCCTGCATAAGATACAGACTCGGAAGGTGAAGAGTCATGAGTTTCAGACACAAACGTGGAAAACGTGTCCTCACTAAGATGTGAAAGATCAAACATTGATGTGCTAGTGTCGTCAAGATCTTCAAAGCAAAGTTCATCAACTTCGCAACTTTCAGGAGCAATCTCGTGGACAAAACAAACATCAAGTATATGAGCAGAGGGTTCAGATGGCTGACTTCCAATTTTATAAATGTTCATTTCAATTGTCATTTTTCCAAAAGATAGGTTCATTGAACCGTTCCGAAAATTAATGACAGCATTGGAAGTGGCAAGGAATGGTCGACCCAAAATCACCGGAATTTGATTCTGTGGGTTTGCTACAGGTGGTGTATCTAAAACAATAAAGTCCATAGGGAATATGAATTCCCCGACTTTTATCAACACATCTTCCAGTTCACCCCTAGATTTGGTGATTGAACAGTCTGCCATTTGGAGAGTGCAATGAGTTGGTTTCAACTATCCAATCCCTAACTGCTCGTAAACAGAATATGGAAGCAGGTTAGCACTTGCGCCCAGGTCAAGTAAAGTACGGTTAATGTTTTTACCCCCAATAGAAATCTGTAAGTCCACGTTGCCCACCCCGGTGCTTGCGGGGAGGCGGAAAACGGAATAAAAATCGGATTTTTATCATGCTAGGCAACATGGACTAACTAAGGAGGATCTTTGCTAAACAAAAACTAACTAAAAGCTAACTAGAATTAGCTATAGGGTAGAAAGGTTATACCTTGGGCTTTATGTCCTTCTCTCCTTACTCCTTGGAGTGGTAGAAAGGGATCACCTTGTCGCCTTCTCTAGTCGAAGAAGGATCCACCCGAGAGCCTCAACCTTTGGCTTCAACTTCAAGCTAGAAGTAACTAAGGTGCTAGAGTGCTAATCCTAGAACCCTAGATGAGAGTAGAGATTATCTAGAAGAGGTTTTCTCAAGCTCAAGTGTTTCTCAACACATGAGAGGGGAGAGCTTGAGAGAGAGGAAGAGGAGGAGAGAGAATGAATATGATAGAATGAGAGAATAATGAAGCATTCTCACATATATGTGTGAATTATTGTAAATTGACAATTAGTGAGATAATTGTCATGGCTTAATCAAGACATGACCATTATCATTTCATATTTAATGCTAATTGCAAGGATCAAAGAGCAACTTTTATATGGAATGATGATGGTCAAAGTGTCAACCTAGGTCAACAAGTCAAGAGTGGTCAAATAGTCATCAACCCTAACCATGCACAATTATATATAACTAATATCAATAAACCATAATACACACATAAGCATTAGGGTTAGCAAAATGACAATGGTCATTAACCCTAATCAAAGTCCTCTCCCTCTGTCTCAATCAACTGTGCATACGCACTTGTATTCATGATCCGAGGAACACGAATACAATGAGATAAAACCAATCCCAAATCATATACTAAGATCTGGCTTAAACCAAAGCCCGCTAGTATAAGCTGTCCGTACAGCAAACGTGCACAAGTGCGCGGATGTGAATGAATCCTGTCGCAAAACCATGCGACCTCTACTCATTTTGCCTAAAGGCGAATAGCTCTCTGTGTGGGACTATAAAGAGTCGACACTACGCTGGCAGTGGGTTTAACCCCAGACCGCAAGCGGCACTAGCTGTACGTAACGGTCCCCAGGTAGATGCCGATAAGAAGACTGACGAGGTGACCCCATCTGAACTCCTACTGAGCCTGTATGTGACAGTCTCCGTACAGTCCGGTCTGTTCGTCTGATACATCGCATGGCGGGCCTAGGGGGGCGGTGAACGTCAGTCCCCTAATAGCGGTACAAGTCGTGTCGGAGTGTAGCCCAGAACACCCTGAGATAACACTGGAAACCTTCCAGTATATCTCGCTTGCCCTGGCCAGGGACTACTTGTGTAATGGCTCTCCTGGACACAGCGCGATGTCAACCCCCAATACTGTCACGACCCAAGGTTTGGCCCGTGACCGGCACTTAACCACGTAACGTCTACAGGCGTAACGCGACCAAGTGAACCGAAAACCCAGAAATCAAACCAGTGAAAGTATAGAGTGTTATAAGTTTAAAATGAAAGCACTTACTAACATGATAAGAAATCTAAGTAAACAATCACCAAGATAGCAATATACGACGCCGTAGCGAAGATCGAGATCTATAAGTGGGAACATCACAGATAGGATAAATTGCAAGTACAGTCGGCTCACAACGAGCTCGACACCAGAAAACAAATAATATACAACATCGTCCTCACACTGTCTCTAAGTCAAATACATACATGGTAGATGGAGAATACTAGATACAACAATGTACATAACTGAAAGATAAACAGATACCACACAAAACCCACCTATCAGCAAAAGAGCTAGTACACCAACTATGGGGGTATCTGTGTCAAAAGATGCAAGCACAGCCTGCCGCGACTACTCCGAAGGGCAACCTGCAAACACTGTGGCACAACGGGGGTGAGTTGCCAACTCGTGAATAGAGATAACATATAAAGGTAATCGCGAGCATGCACGTACTGCGCTACTCTATCATATGCCAACAGATGATATCAATATGTGATAAGCAGTATGTGCAATAATCATGCAAGTGCTCTATCAGATAATATAACTATAGGATGAGGTACAATAATAAATGCTGAGCATGGGCAATAACATCTACACGGAATGTCAATGTGGAATATATAATCGGTGTGTAAGTGCACGGCGGCGCCCCGGCCGTCAATCATTACAGCCAAATGCGGAAGCGGTGATAAACTTAAATTTTTCTTGAACTGGCAAACCGCCGCGCACTAATACCCGGATCGAACCACTAACTAGTCCTAGCTAACTATAAGATGAGAAAGAGATATACCGACGATCCAAGTCCTCCGGTCTTCTCATCATCGTCCGGATCTCCTGCGGAATGTCCCGTCTCCTCCTCGTCGCCGGAAATGCACCACATCGCCTACTTCTTTTACGGGCTCCCACCTCAATGCCGAGGCAACTCGGGCACGAAGCCGGCTACTCGACGTGCCCAAGATTCGCTGTAGAATATCTAGTGAAGAAGTCTCATTTGGGGTTGTAGGAATTGCCTTTTGGTGGAGGGATTGAACTTGGAGCTTTATGGATTGATCAAGTGGGATTTTTGCAACATGAAATGAGCTAAAAACGCACACCACAAATTTTGGACAGCCCCCAAATGGGAGTGGTCGGCCAAGCTAATTGAGAGGAGAGAAATGAGAGTGTGTTCTCATGGATAATGAGAGAGCCATCTAATTATCCAATGGAGAGAGAGAGAGAAAGCTATCATACAAAAGAAACATCATCACAACAAATCCAACACTCAAACCTACCATCATCAACATCCATCATGAAAACAAAAGTCAAGTCATGATGAAGACAAGAAGTCAAGGTCAAAGAATGGCTATCATGATGCAACAAAAAACAAAAGCCCCCTCCACAAATACTTATTTGCAACAATGCAAATAAGCCCTCCTCCACCAATCTTCGGCCAATGAACGGAACAATGGAAATCGTCCGAAACGGAAAGCAAACTGGCAACTCCAGAAAAATGGTCCCGTAATAAATTACAGGAAAACCCCGATACTGTGCATACACACCCGCATCTGTATTTCGACCGAAATACAAAATGCAAAGAGATAAAATCTACACTGTACTAAGCTAGGATCCGGCTTAAACCAAAGCCGGCTAGTAAGGTTCGTCCGATCCTGATCCGTGCAATACCGCACGTATCAGATCGAACCCTGCCATATAACTATACGGCCTCTAGTACAAACCGTCCGATCCTGATCCGTGCAATACCGCACGTATCTGATCGGACCCTGCCATATCTCCATACGGCCTCTACAACCTTTCGCCCGAAAGCTGAGTAACTGAAATGTGGGGGACTCTAAAGACTCATCAACACCTTGGTTGTGGATTTAACCACTAGCACGTCAGAGGTATAAGCCAATACGTAACGGGCTACCAGGTGCTGACTAAAAGGGATGTCTGTGAGCGAACTCAGCCTGACAACCCTACTGAGCCTGTCAGTGACAATATCCGTACAGTCCGGTCCGTTCGTCTATGAGCATCGCATGGCGGGCCTAGGGGGTTGGTAAAAGTCAGACCTCCAAAAGCGGTACAAGTCGTGTCGGAGTGTAGCCCAGAACACCCTGAGATACTACTGGAATACCTACCAGTAAATCTCCTTGCCTCGGCTGAGGGCTTCGTGTAATGGCTCTCCTAGACACAGCACGACCTCACCCCCAATACCGGGAGAGACGAACCCCTGAAGATACGCTCACTGCCTCCATGTGGCTCGGGACTGTACCCAACTAAAACCTGTTTGCACGACTCCTTTGAGCCGTGGTAGGGTAGTAATCAAAGTACAGTGGGAACTCACACGAGACAAATGACGATCCCCAGGTTGATGAACTAACCTGCACACATGTCACCAGGGAACTGCCATCTGACGTCTGGTATATGACCAACTAGCATGTTCCCGGCGAGTCCTGTCCGGTGTACTCATAACCCAATGAGCACCTGTATACATCTTAGGTGATCCAACTGACACCAGTGGCTTGTGAGACCGGCCACCGCCCCTCGTCGGGGTCTCGACTGTATACACTAGTCTACTATGGAGAATCGATGCCCTGTCTCGAAACTCTCACGACTAGGGACCTTTTTAAGGATATGCTTATAGACCCCCAGCTCCCACTTATATGATCGCCCTCATACTGCTGGTGGTCAAGCAAGAATCCTAGGGGCTCTATAAACGTGTAATAGCGACGTGTCAGGTCACTTAAAACAGTACACGATGATAAAGGTAAACCAGATAGCATACTATCATCTCGAGTAAGACTGTCCTACCGGGATAGGTCCTCCATCAATCATTACAATCACGTACCTGTGACCTAATAATTGACTCTGAGGGCACCATCTCCAACAATCTCCCACTTGCACTCAAGGCTAATTATTGCGATGTCGCATACTCACAGCCCGTGTGATACCGAACACCCAACTCCTCTACTAGTCAGTCTCACAAAGCTCGTTTGCGAAACTATTGCGTTTGAGGAACAGCCTTAGTGAGTGGATCCGCTTTGTTGTCTCTTTCCATGTCTCTCTATATCTCAAGTTCGCGGAGAAAGCCATCTCCCGAAATGAGCAATACCTGTCTTAGAATGTGTCTGGATGTCTGATGGGACATAGCTCATAAATGAACTCCAAATCCAAACTTCTTAGACTGTATCATCTACCGAACTTAATCAGTATCCTGCGCCATGCCACCCTCAGTATTGCCTTGGACCACCTGTCCAAAATACTGCCCTTCGTCAGAAGGAGAACTATAACTCTGACAACCTCCTTGTCGTCCATGTCACCTTGGAAGCCTGGAATGATAACTGTCTCCCGAATGAGGCTGTCGTTATCATATCCCTAGAACATCCACTTATGTTCTAAAACTGCTTCCGACTGTTTCTCCAGGATTGGATTAATGTCAACTTATTGCATCTAGTGCAAGAACAATGTCTGGTGTGGTACTTGACATCTCATGATTGACTCAATTGCCTGAGCAAGTGATCTGCCAATCATGTACATCCCTCTCCACTTTAGTCTGTAAAACACCTTTAGAGAGGGTGACTCCATCACCTGCAGGTACACTACCGTGCCAGGAGTCGTCCATCCTAAATACTCTTAGAATGCTGTCTAAGTACCCTGATTGGGAAACCACCCAAATCTAGATCTAAAATCATAGATCTAGTAACCAGTATGTCTGATATAAAATCCATTTCCTTTGTGGAGAAAACACTGTGTGACGACCAAAGTATAACCGATTGTAGTATAGGAGTTTCTTTTCCTACTATGTGTATGTCATCCAAATACCAGGATATCACACCCTACTACCTTCTCAACAGATCCATCCCCTATTCTGATGAAGTCAAAACTATGACTGTCACGTCAGAAATAGATGATCTATCTCCGCTATATCTGCTTTAGTCTATAAATAGACATAAGCTACCTGTCCACCAATGCTTCCGCTGCTCCCACTGACTACGACAACCCTCTGGCAGAGTCATATAGACGTCCACTTCTGAAGCGAGTTCAGAACGATGCTATGCTCATCCTCCCGCCGGGTCTCACAGTCCGGAACAACAACAATGGCAAGTGTGGGTAAACAAGAACTTCCCTGTCACCGTCCTTGAGGCTACCGTAGTACCTCTCGGGTGCCTGAAGTTACCCACCTTATCTGCGGAGTGGCCAATGGAATGTCAATCCAGATTGAATCTTTAGGTTCCTTATTAAATCTTCAGTAATCGTTTGTGGTTCTGGAATCACTTCCAGTTCTACCATACTCCCACTACTGTTTTCTGAAAAAATCCATTTTTAATAAAACTGTGGCGAGTCTAGAACAATATCGCTATTGTTCATCCAGATGGTAGAAAGTCAACCCTCGTCATAGCCTGGGTCAACCCACAAACTGCCATTACAGAAACGTGCCTTGAGTTATCCAGAGTCTGGTTTTAATCATAAGCTGGACAACTCCCCGTACCTTAACAATGTTAAGATACGAACTGTTCTATATCCCATATAGGACCAGAGGCACTGATTTAATTGAACCAGATTCAAATCATGCAACTGTCTCCAGTGCATGTCAACTAAATGGAAGGAGGCCGATCAGCGTTACTCAACTTTGGAATGCTTCCAATTATGAGTAACCTGAAAAAGAAGCAAGTTCTCTTAATCACTACTATCAACTGAATACCATATACAAGTATCTACATCTTCGATCACTTTGAAGAATCCCGATACTTGCTACACCTGGTTCTCTACTCTATTCAAATACCTATAACTTCTCAAAATCAGACCCTGTGTTTCCGCGAAACACCTGTCTAAAAACTAGAGAAGTCATAAGTAAACCGAATATAGTACGAGGACCAACCCCTCTGTCCTGATGGACCCTGGACAACATACAATACTCTGTATAAGTCCCTTGAGTCTGATAACTCATTCACTGTGTGTCGTTGGTTGGAAACTGTACTTATGGTTAAGAAGAATTACACCGATGTTTAATGCTCCTTACCTAACCATCCACTGATATAGGTAAATGTCGTAGACATAATTTCAGAAAGGTGTATCTCACTCTATGAAAATAGACGTACAGATATATCAATTTGAAATTGGTGCATAACTGCGGATATTCAAAACCAAATATTTGCCGTCCGGCAAACAACCCAGGTGATTTCCTCAAATATCACCGATTACAACGAATCCCGATATAATGAGGATAATCACCCAATTCCCAATAACTTACTCCCACTCATCATCTGTAAAACCATACAGATGTGAGAATCGTACCTGGTAAATACATACCCTGGAGTAAGTATCTAATCGGGAAATCAGTTTTCCTTTAACAGTACACAGTGAGACTGAAACATTGAAATGTTTCGATGGGGTATCCTGGTATTCCTAGTAATGCCTCTTCCAGATTCACGACTGTAACCGTATAATTCTTTGCCACATCTCCAAATCCCTTCATATGTCTTTAGTCTTTACCTTCTGCACACCCCTTTAGGCCAAATGGTTTTCTTCCTTCCCTACCGTTCGGCACCAGCCTATGGTTTGGAAGAAGACTATCCAATAAGCATAATGGGTGTACTATCCCAATCCTAGGAACACTCGCAATGAGAGAGGGTGAAGATAAAAGACAACCGAATAAACCTTATTCCTATTTCTCCTGAACCAGAATCCATCCCCGAACTGGAACAAGTTCCATTCGAGTTCGTATATAACCATACGATGGAGTATCCAAATAAACTGTGGATCTTCGTACTGATACGGAGTGTCCTGGAGAAATACAAAGGTGATGTGGGAGTGGTAACGAAATATTTGGTTTGGTCGTGAATATCTGTTGCAATTTACTTTGCCCTCTTACTAATCCCTTTATTTTGTCTTAACTTAATACCTTCTGTACACCATCGTTAGGCTAATTGGTTTTCTTCATTCCCTACCGGTCGGCACCAGCCTAAGGTTTGGAAGAAGACTATCCAATTTGCGTAATAGGTGTACTATCTCCTAAACCAAGGAGCACTCGCAACCTGAGAGAAGGTAAAAGGAAAAGACAACTGAATAGTCCTATCCGTTTTCTCCAGAACCTGAAACCATCCTCGAATAAATTCTTTCGAGTTCGTATCTAACCATACGATGGTTTTGTCCAATGGAAGTGGACGTTCATAGTAACACGGGGTGTCCTGGAGAAAAGGGTAAAAGTAGGAGTGGCAATGAGGTTCGCAACTCTGACAATCCAAAAGCCGGTGTCAAGAAGGTTCGGTCAACTTGGTCACTGAGTCATAGTCTTAGGGTCGGGTCAATGGTCGCTGCCAAAGAGAGAGAGAGAAAAGAAACACTCAGCGTGCACTCTAACCTAGATCAGAATGGTTACCAATTTATCTAATCTGGAAACCTCCCACTGTACCTCAAATTCTCCTCCAAACCTGAAAGAAGAATTAGTCGGGATCAGCCGAGGAGTATACCAACTCATCAGTGGGAATCGGGATCCAACTCTCATCGCATGACAACGTGACGGAATCCGCTCACGTCATCACACTCCAGAAGGTATGCGCATATCTGGCAAGTTTCAGTTCTTTTGAAACTCCCGATGTGATTTCTGCCCCATGCTCTTATGACCTTGACGAAGGCCAACAAATCATAAGTCACATGTCAAGTTCTACCCGTCATTCTCCAGGTTGATTTGAACCCACCCGCACAAGCCCTTGACGAAGGCCAACAAGGCTATACGACTGTCCCAAACCAACGCATCTATCTATGCTGCAGAAAGGCAACAAGCAGCTACCATACACTATGCCTTGACGAAGGCCAACAAACATAGCATGAATACTACGTGCTACCCGTCTGAAACGACGGAGGGCTACGAATGGTTTCTGGCGAAAACCTTTAACGTAAAGAACTTGATATCGTTGAAGGAACTGATAGCTTTTTTTGAAAATATAGTGACGAAAACCGTTGCTAAAGAGGTCACTCCCGGTGAAGGGATCTCGGCTCTTTCCCCGTAGAATGGGGTGCAGGATATTCCAAATGAATACCACGGTGCAAAGCAAAAGTAATCGGCTATAGTGAAGTCATTGTCCTGACGCAAACTTTTGTCCAAGGGGTCACTCCCGGTGAAGGGATCTCGGCCCTTGCCTCATCGACTGAGGAGCAGGATATTCCAACTGAATACCACGATGCAAAACAAAAGTGAACGTCCTTACAATAACAGCTTTTTGAAAAGTGTTCCAACAACATCAGATTAGGTTTGTTTTTAACTTGCATTGATCCGAATCAACGCAGTCCCATCAATTGATCACACCACAAAGAACGAAAATATACTGATGTACGTATATGCCATCCGCATTCGCCACTGGGTCCCGTCATTACCCGTTAGGTTAGCTAACTAACGACAGAGCGGGGACTGGACTAGCACGGATGCAAAACATATACAACATCTACTAATATATATACCAATATATTATATTTCGCTCAAGGCGTGAATAAAAGCAACATCACAGAAATGTACAGCATCACAGAAACAATACAGATATCTGGGATCCCCGGGTTTCACAGAGCCACTGCTGAAACCCGACGTTCCCCTGGTCGTGTGGATAGCCTGTGCAATGTAATCCTAGACCCCTACGGGCGCGGCAAGTCACCCGCCAAAACCTGAAGCGAGGCAGCCCCCTTCAGCACCGTGAATGGACTACCCAGCACTTCACGGAATCCGGTAACTTGGGCACCCCTCCTGGGTCAACCTGTACCCCCTACGAGTGCGGCGAATAGCCCGCCAATCCTAGAGCGAAGCCCCCTCCGTCCCAATGCCATGAGATGCGGTCTTGTTGCCCTCTAGAACCCGGCTATCCGTGCACCCCTCCGCGGGGTAAGCCTAGTACAGAAAGTAAAATATACATACAACGGGTACATCGACCGCAACCTGGCCGTGCCCCAAAATAATAATACAAACAGGCAGTGACGGCAGTCCACATGTCGGACGCTCGCCCCGCAATAACAAATGTACATAATACAATCACAACTGTACTAGCATTGCATCCAGGCTATCCCCCACGACCGATCCGCAACATCACAGCAAAAACAGAACATCAACGTGAAAGTCACGTTCGCAAATCCGTCTAACCGGGCTATAGCAGTTAGAATGGATTTACCGATCAAGTGACATTCACGGTCGCAGATATAATGTAAATACTGTGAAATAATGTGTTTAAAATATCCGACCGATCAAATTTTTAACAAGTGGGCCCCAAGTGTTACTGCAGCACATCAAGAATTTCTGGGCCCAATATTAATATTCCAAAAACCCTGTTTCCAGCCCAGAAGCCCACTGGAAAATTTCGACCAACTGAAGATTCCAAACTGCGGCGGAACCGCGGCCCTGAGTGGGATTTGGCCGCGGTTCCGCGCTCCACTTAAAAGATCACTTTGTCGAAATTTTCCAGAGAGCTTAGAACTACCTGTACAGTACTTTTATACAACCTGAAAAATTTTTCGAGACTGAAAAATTTCAACAGAAACTGATGCTGAAGGAAATGCGGGTTTTGGGATTTTTGATCGATCCGAAATGCAAAACACATTAAACCAAGCTAGACTAAGTTAATGGCGAGGCTCTGATACCACTGTAAGTGCACGGCGGCGCCCCGGCCGTCAATCATTACAGCCAAATGCGGAAGCGGTGATAAACTTAAATTTTTCTTGAACTGGCAAACCGCCGCGCACTAATACCCGGATCGAACCACTAACTAGTCCTAGCTAACTATAAGATGAGAAAGAGATATACCGACGATCCAAGTCCTCCGGTCTTCTCATCATCGTCCGGATCTCCTGCGGAATGTCCCGTCTCCTCCTCGTCGCCGGAAGTGCACCACATCGCCTACTTCTTCTACGGGCTCCCACCTCAATGCCGAGGCAACTCGGGCACGAAGCCGGCTACTCGACGTGCCCAAGATTCGCTGTAGAATATCTATTGAAGAAGTCTCATTTGGGGTTGTAGGAATTGCCTTTTGGTGGAGGGATTGAACTTGGAGCTTTATGGATTGATCAAGTGGGATTTTTGCAACATGAAATGAGCTAAAAACCCACACCACAAATTTTGGACAGCCCCCAAATGGGAGTGGTCGGCCAAGCTAATTGAGAGGAGAGAAATGAGAGTGTGTTCTCATGGATAATGAGAGAGCCATCTAATTATCCAATGGAGAGAGAGAGAGAGAAAGCTATCATACAAAAGAAACATCATCACAACAAATCCAACACTCAAACCTACCATCATCAACATCCATCATGAAAACAAAAGTCAAGTCATGATGAAGACAAGAAGTCAAGGTCAAAGAATGGCTATCATGATGCAACAAAAAACAAAAGCCCCCTCCACAAATACTTATTTGCAACAATGCAAATAAGCCCTCCTCCACCAATCTTCGGCCAATGAACGGAACAATGGAAATCGGCCGAAACGGAAAGCAAACTGGCAACTCCAGAAAAATGGTCCCGTAATAAATTACAGGAAAACCCCGATACTGTGCATACACACCCGCATCTGTATTTCGACCGAAATACAAAATGCAAAGAGACAAAATCTACACTGTACTAAGCTAGGATCCGGCTTAAACCAAAGCCGGCTAGTAAGGTTCGTCCGATCCTGATCCGTGCAATACCGCACGTATCAGATCGAACCCTGCCATATAACTATACGGCCTCTAGTACAAACCGTCCGATCCTGATCCGTGCAATACCGCACGTATCTGATCGGACCCTGCCATATCTCCATACGGCCTCTACAACCTTTCGCCCGAAAGCTGAGTAACTGAAATGTGGGGGACTCTAAAGACTCATCAACACCTTGGTTGTGGATTTAACCACTATCACGTCAGAGGTATAAGCCAATACGTAACGGGCTACCAGGTGCTGACTAAAAGGGATGTCTGTGAGCGAACTCAGCCTGACAACCCTACTGAGCCTGTCAGTGACAATATCCGTACAGTCCGGTCCGTTCGTCTATGAGCATCGCATGGCGGGCCTAGGCGGTTGGTAAAAGTCAGACCCCCAAAAGCGGTACAAGTCGTGTCGGAGTGTAGCCCAGAACACCCTGAGATACTACTGGAATACCTACCAGTAAATCTCCTTGCCTCGGCCGAGGGCTTCGTGTAATGGCTCTCCTAGACACAGCACGACCTCACCCCCAATACCGGGAGAGACGAACCCCTGAAGATACGCTCACTGCCTCCATGTGGCTCGGGACTGTACCCAACTAAAACCTGTTTGCACGACTCCTTTGAGCCGTGGTAGGGTAGTAATCAAAGTACAGTGGGAACTCACACGAGACAAATGACGATCCCCAGGTCGATGAACTAACCTGCACACATGTCACCAGGGAACTGCCATCTGACGTCTGGTATATGACCAACTAGCATGTTCCCGGCGAGTCCTGTCCGGTGTACTCATAACCCAATGAGCACCTGTATACATCTTAGGTGATCCAACTGACACCAGTGGCTTGTGAGACCGGCCACCGCCCCTCGTCGGGGTCTCGACTGTATACACTAGTCTACTATGGAGAATCGATGCCCTGTCTCGAAACTCTCACGACTAGGGACCTTTTTAAGGATATGCTTATAGACCCCCAGCTCCCACTTATATGATCGCCCTCATACTGCTGGTGGTCAAGCAAGAATCCTAGGGGCTCTATCAACGTGTAATAGCGACGTGTCAGGTCACTTAAAACAGTACACGATGATAAAGGTAAACCAGATAGCATACTATCATCCCGAGTAAGACTGTCCTACCGGGATAGGTCCTCCATCAATCATTACAATCACGTACCTGTGACCTAATAATTGACTCTGAGGGCACCATCTCCAACACGGTGTCCATCAATGCACCCAGATCCGCCCAAATAGCTCAGGCGCCGGCACTCTCATCGGCCCTCAAATCCTGTACATCTCTGAGAATCCCGAGTGCCCAACATCGGCACCCAAATATCATAAATACTCGTGTCCAGCATCGACACGCAAATCCTCATCCATCGGGCCCCGTCAGTCCGGGGCAGCCCACGGGCTCCGTCTGCGGTATCGGCCCTCGGCCCCGGCAGTACGGATCACCCCGCATCCATCTATAGACTCTGATCAGTACCCTCCGGATAACTGTCAGGTCTAACCAATCACCGGTAGGTAGTAGTCCCTCTGTCAGGCTCACCGTCTACTACACAGCGAAACCGTTCTCGCCCCGGGGTACCATACCGGGTCCACCATGTACCCGTAATCGGCCTCAACCAGCTCCTCGATTCGGGTTCACATATATCACTCTAGCACCGAGGAAACACATGGTGGACGCACCGAAATATCATATCAAGGGAACCGGGTTTTTAAATGATTACATATTTGAAATAGCCACGGTTCCCAAATCCAGAAATCACATGTAATGCAAACCAATAAGCAAGTCAATGATCCGATATGATATGTGCATCAAATATGAATATCATGTCAAGTCACATATAGATAAGCTACAATATAATGATCCGATGTGATATATGCATCAAGTATGAATATCAAGTCATGTCACATATAGATGAGCTACAATGTAATGATCCGATGTAAATTCTACAGTGTGAGTGTCATGGCAATTACTAACGGTGTGTGTGTAACATGCAGGATAGTGCTCGTGCAACATGGACCGTTAGTAATGGTGCGGTGTTCTATCAATTCTAGTTTATATCCATATAGCAGGGAATGCAGTATGCACTAAATAGTAGCCATGAACAGTCAATGTATGTGAATATAGCTATAAGGTCCTATCAGCCCTGACGTAGAACGCCATGCGGGCGATATCCCCGTAGATGTTAAATCTACTCACCGTAGTCTCTCGCTAGGTATAGCCAACAACTTGTTTCCCCTTCTGCGCGGCGTCCGTCGTACTCGCCTGCGAACCTAGAATTACACAATACATCATACATAAGCTTGAAGTCACACAAACACGACATTAAGGACGAACTAGTAACTCGTGTCGTGAACCAAGCGCGCGTGTGCGCGATACGCTAAAACGTGTGATTACGCGCCTGAAGCCACTTCGACGCGTCGCGATACGCAGAAACCCAAAACCCACAAACACGTATCACGCGTGTCGCGAAGACTAAAAATACGGGAAAATAGGTATTCTGTCCAGATTTTGATACAGGAAATATATTGCAAAACTATATATGCCAAAATAACCCACATAGCAGCAGACACCAACACCCCAAACCCCAACCCAAAACTCCCCCATCTGTCCGCAATTTGCGGCCAGAATGATTATTTCGGCAGCCTGGGTAGGGAATTGGGCTCCCAGGTTTGGTTTGTGCACTCTATACCCCCCATACATGCTACAGTAACCTCTAGTTTCACTCTGAAATATCTCGGGTAGCAGCAGATCCTACAGGGCCTTAATTCTAGTTAAAATCCACACTTTTGCACTAAAATGAAACTTTAGGGTATTTTTGTGCAAACTGAAACAAAACCTGGTTAAAACAGCTCTAATAACACTTAAAGGAGCTAACTAAACTATGAGAACACCAATCTAACATATACTTCACAAATATCCTTTAATATCACTAAAAATGCACAAAAAATGAGAATTTTTCTAAAGAATACAACAAGTCTAAGGAAAAGAAGTGCTAATATGAGTTAATACCTTCTAAGAACCTTGTAAAACCCCAAAAGTCTCAGCTTTTCCCTCTAGTGTGCAGATTTGCTTCAAACTCCCTCAAAAAGCTCACTTTTCCATGATTTCGTGAAGAAAATGAGTTGATATCTATAGGGTTTTGTGTATGGATCAAAGGGGAATGAAAAGAGAAGAGAATATGGAGAAAAATGGGGGGTTTTGCTGCTGGAATTGCTGCTGGATTTCAGAATGAGGGAAAGAGAGAGAAGAGTGAAGAAAAGGGGTCAAAAAGTCAAAGTTTCATACCTAACACCATGCTCATTTGTTTATTGGATTTGAATTATAAAATGGGGTTTTGAAAAGATTAAAATGGTGGGGAATAAGTTAGCAACCATGCAACACAAGAAGGGTTAACATGCTACCAAAACCCTAAGTCACAAAATGGCTAAGTGTGCATGTGTGCACTAACACAAGAAAAATTCCCAATATACTAACACTACTAAATAATACTAATAATCCTATAAACACATATATAATAACACATACGATCACTAATCATCACGAAGGACATTCAAACGGAAATTCAAAGTGTTACAATCTACCCCCCTTAAAGAAATTCGGTCCCCGAATTTAAAAATCTAACTATACGCACCTTCAAAAAGATAGGGATACCTCTTCCTCATCTCGCTCTCGGTCTCCCAAGTGACCTCCTCGCCGCTCTGGCCACGCCAAAGGACCTTGACGGACGGTATCTTTTTCGATCTCAATTTCTTCACTTGTCGATCCAAGATCATCACCGGCTGCTCTGCATAGGAAAGGTCGCGCTCAAGCTGGATCGTCGGGTGCTGAATCGCATGCGAAGGATCATGAAGATATCTGCGGAGCATCGAAACGTGAAATACGGGGTGCACGTCTAGAAAACTGGGCGGAAGGGCTAATCGATACGCAACCGCACCAATACGCTCAAGGATCTCGAAGGGGCCCACATATCTCGGACTAAGCTTCCCCTTCTTCCCAAATCTCATCACGCCTTTCATTGGGGAGACCCTCAAGAAAACATGATCACCAACAGAAAACTCAAGTCTGCGCCGACGACGGTCCGCATAAGACCTCTGCCTACTCTGGGCTGCTCTCATCCTATCGCAAATCAACTGGATCTTCGCGGTCGTCTCCTCCAAAATCTGCGGCCCTAAGATACTGCTCTCACTGAGCTCCGTCCAACAGGTGGGCGATCTGCATCTCCTCCCATAAAGAGCCTCAAACGGTGCCATCTGAATGGTCTCCTGGTAGCTGTTGTTATAGGAGAACTCTACTAAGGGCAAATGATGATCTCAGCTACCTCCGAAGTCTAAAACGCATGCTCTGAGCATGTCCTCGAGAGTCCGAATAGTCCGCTCTGACTGTCCGTCGGTTTGCGGATGGAATGCTGTGCTGAAACTCAAGCGAGTGCCCAAAGCCTCTTGAAGCCTCTGCCATAACTGGCTGGTAAACTGGGTGCCTCTATCGGACACGATACATGTCGGAACTCCGTGCAGTCGTACAATCTCATCAATGTAAATCTGGGCATACTGAGCAAATCCGAAAGTCGTCTTCACCGGTAGGAAGTGAGCCACTTTCGTCAAACGATCCACGATCACCCAGATGGAGTCATACCCTCGACTAGTCCTGGGTAGACCCACAATGAAATCCATAGAGATCTGTTCCCATTTCCACTCCGGAATGGGTAACGGCTGTAGCTCTCCCGCGGGCCTCTGGTGCTCAGCCTTGACTTGCTGACAAGTCAGGCATCTCGACACAAAATCTGCAATGTCTCTCTTCATTCCGTCCCACCAGTAAACATCTCTCATGTCATGGTACATCTTGGTGGAACCGGGATGAACACTATATACCGACCGATGTGCCTCCCCAAGAATCTCGCGCCGCAATCCCTCAGCATCTGGTACGCACAGTCTAGCTCCAAATCGTAGTATCCCCTGATCATCGATCACGAACTCGGAAAATCTGCCCTGTCCCATCTGTGTCCTGATCTCTGAACAGCGGTCATCACTGTGCTGTACCTCATGTATACGGTCGAGCAACTGTGGGCATGCACGAACATGCGCAATCTGTCCTCCGATCGGCGTAAACTCGAACTGTACCCGGCTGTCGCATTAGATCTGCCAATCTGCCGACGACTGCCTCTGCACTGCGCTCGAGCAGGATAGACTACCCCCGGGCCTCCTGCTCAAAGCATCCGCCACTACATTCGCCCTGCCCGGGTGATACAAGATCTCATAATCGTAGTCCTTTACCAACTCCATCCATCGGCGCTGTCTAAGGTTCAGGTCTCGCTGCTGAAATATGTACTTTAAGCTCTTGTGATCAGTGAATATCTGGCACGACTCTCCATACAGATAATGTCGCCAGATCTTGAGTGCAAAGACCACTGCAGCCATCTCTAGATCATGAGTGGGGTAATTCTGTTCATGTTTCTTTAATTGCCGCGAAGCATATGCGATCACCCTGTCATGCTGCATCAAAACGCACCCCAGCCCCACTCGTGAAGCATTATAGTAGACCACAAATCCGCCTGATCCTGAAGGCAATGATAGCACTGGTGTCGTAGTCAGTAGAGCCCGTAGCCGCTGGAAACTGTGCTCACACTCCTCCGTCCAATCGAAGCGAACTCCCTTCCGGGTCAACCCGGTCAAAGGTGTAGCAATGCGAGAGAAGTCCTGCACAAATCGCCTGTAATAGCCTGCCAGCCCTAGAAAGCTGCGAACCTCTGTCACTGACGTGGGTCTAGGCCAATTACGAACTGCCTCGATCTTCCTCGGGTCGACACATATACCATCTCGTGTAATCACGTGCCCCAAGAAGTCTACGCTGTCTAGCCAGAAAGCACACATTGAAAATTTGGCGAAAAGCTGATGCTCTCTCAAGGTCTGCAGTGTAATCCGCAGGTGCTGCTCGTGCTCCTCTCTACTCCGAGAATACACCAAGATATCGTCAATGAACACTATGATGAAAAGATCAAGATACGGCCGGAAAATACAGTTCATCAACTCCATAAATGCTGCTGGCGCGTTGGTGAGTCCGAACGACATCACCAAAAACTCATAATGGCCGTAACGTGTGCAGAAAGCTATCCTAGGAATGTCCTCCTGTCGAACCCGCAGCTGATGGTAGCCTGATCGCAAATCGATCCTCGAAAAGTATCCTGCCCCCTGAAGCTGGTCGAACAAATCATCGATGCGTGGCAAAGGATACCGGTTCCGCACTGTCACCCTGTTCAGCTGGCGGTAGTCGATACACAAACGCATACTGCCGTCCTTCTTTTTGACAAACAGGACTGGAGCACCCCAAGGAGAATCACTGGGTCGAATAAGTCCCTTATCCAGCAGATCCTGCAACTGACCCTTCAATTCTCTAAGTTCCGCCGGGGCCATCCGATAAGGCGGTACAGAAATAGGCCCCGTGCCAGGAACCAAATCAATACAGAAAGAAATATCACGCTCGGGCGGTAGCCCAGGAAGCTCGTCAGGGAACACATCAGGGAACTCGCTAACCACAGGAACCTGATCCATCGGAACCTCTGTAGCTCTAGTATCACAAACATAGACGAGAAATCCCTGACATCCCTTCCGCAAAAGCTGTCCAGCGCGAAAAGAAGAAATCATACTGTGAGGGGTGGCACCACGGTCCCCCAACACAACAACAACCGACTCGCCGGGAAAACAAAATCGAACTGTCTTCTCGCGGCAGTCAACAGAAGCATAGCATGTGGCTAACCAATCCATGCCCAAAAGAATGTCGAAGTCCAACATCTCAAGAAGGATCAAATCGACAGGCAACTCTCTCTCGCCAATACGGACGGTACAGGATCGGAACACATGCCTAGCAACAAACGACTCTCCCACAGGAGTAGTCACAACAAGCGTCTGGTCAAGTAAACCGGACTCTCTACCCAAACTCGGCACAAAGTGTGTGGATACGTACGAGTGCGTAGATCCGGGATCGAATAACACGTGTGCATCAACCGAACATACAGGAAGGATACCTGAGACCACCGCATTGGACGCCTGCGCGTCCTGATGCGTCAAAGGAAAAACCCGCGCATGTCCTCCACCTGCAACTAACTGTCCCCTGCCGGCCGCTGGCTGCCCTCTGCCTCGGTCACCTCATCCTCTATGAACAAATCCTCCGCGACCACGACCTCTCTGTGCATGCGTCTGACGCGGAGTAACAGTAGGTACTATCGGCAATGCCGTCTGGGGTGGTGAAGGTGGTAATGTAACATGTGGTGCTGCCGCCTCACTCCGGGGTACCTCAGGACAATCTCGCACACGATGATAAGAACTCCCGCAACGGTAACATCCCGATGATGGTCGCTGACCCTCCTGGGGATAGGAGCTAAATAACCGGCCTCGCCTCGGATCTCTGCCACCTGCAAGGTGCCTGTCACGGCGCCGAAAAGGCCGTCTCTGCACTGACGTATCTGCACGAACTCTCTTCGACTCTGGGACTGCCGAAGTCTCAGCAAGGCGCTCCTCAACTAATAATGCTGCATCTACTGCTGCTGCGTATGTCTCGTAATGCTGCGCGCTGATAGCAAGGAATAGTGGTGTAAGCAAGCCTCGGACAAATCTCTTGACTCGCAACTCCTCGGTAGCCACTAAGTACGGAGCATAAACTGATAGCTCGGTGAACAGCACGTCATACTCTGCCACTGACATCTCTGGCGTCTGGCGTAAGGACTCGAACCTGCGTGCTCTAGCATCTTTGACACTCAGGGGAAGAAAGCGGGCAAGGAATAGCGCCACGAACTCTGTCCAGGTCATAGGAGGAAGACCTGCTGCTTTACCCTTCTCGACTGATTCACACCATTTCTGCGCAAGACCTTCCAGGAGAAAGTTCGCGAACTCAACCCATCTCGCATCTGCGCATCTAAGTGAACGACATATCCGCGCCATCCTATCAATGAAAGACTGTGGGTCCTCGGCCACATCGGTGCCTGTGAAGACCGGAGGCTTCAGCCTCATAAACTCTGACAGCGATACTGTAATAACCTCTGTAGTCGCAGGTGCAACTGCCTGAACTGTGGGTACCACCGCGGTCTCTGCAACGGGTGGAACTACCTCTGGTCGCTGCGCTCGAAGTGTCTCAACTAGAGATCCCATCATCTGGCGCATCTCCTGCATACTGGATCCCATAGTCTGGCGTATCTCCTGTACACCAGCCCCTAACATAGCAATCTGATTTGTCATGGCAGGAACAGCCTGCTCGGGCACAACCGGTGTACTACCCGGATCAGTCCTCGTCTCGGATGAGTCAACTCGAATCTCGGCCCTCGCGGCCGCTCTCTGCGCCCTCGTAGTCTTTGGCGGCATAATGGCTGAAAGGATCAATAGGATTCGATAAGGATACGGAAGTCGAATCGCAAGAATGTATATACTCAAAAAGGAATTTAAATCAACAAGTCCTAAGGTCGCGTAGGCGGAATACCGTGTCGTGAGTATGCCGCGGAACATACACACGCTACGCTACCATGCTGCAGCTACCTACTCCATCATACCAGGGTCATCCTACACTCCGAAAGGTAAAACCTACGCTCTGATACCAACTTTGTCACGACCCAAGGTTTGGCCCGTGACCGGCACTTAACCACGTAACGTCTACAGGCGTAACGCGACCAAATGAACCGAAAACCCAGAAATCAAACCAGTGAAAGTATAGAGTGTTATAAGTTTAAAATGAAAGCACTTACTAACATGATAAGAAATCTGAGTAAACAATCACCAAGATAGCAATATACGACGCCGTAGCGAAGATCAAGATCCATAAGTGGGAACATCACAGATAGGAAAAACTGCAAGTACAGTCGGCTCACAACGAGCTCGACACCAGAAAACAAATAATATACAACATCGTCCTCACACTGTCTCTAAGCCAAATACATACATGGTAGATGGAGAATACTAGATACAACAATGTACATAACTGAAAGATAAACAGATACCGCACAAAACCCACCTATCAGCAAAAGAGCTAGTACACCAACTATGGGGGTATCTATGTCATAAGATGCAAGCGCAGCCTGCCGTGACTACTCCGAAGGACAACCTGCAAACACTGTGGTACAACGGGGGTGAGTTGCCAACTCGTGAATAGAGATAACATATAAAGGTAATCGCGAGCATGCACGTACTGCGCTACTCTATCATATGCCAACAGATGATATCAATATGTGATAAGCAGTATGTGCAATAATCATGCAAGTGCTCTATCATTTAATATAACTACAGGATGAGGTACAATAATAAATGCTGAGCATGGGAAATAACATCTACACGGAATGTCAACGTGGAATATATAATCGGTGTCCATCAATGCACCCAGATCCCCCCAAATAGCTCAGGCGCCGGCACTCTCATCGGCCCTCAAATCCTGTACATCTCTGAGAATCCCGAGTGCCCAACATCGGCACCCAAATATCATAAATACTCGTGTCCAGCATCGACACGCAAATCCTCATCCATCGGGCCCCGTCAGTCCGGGTCAGCCCACAGGCTCCGTCTGCGGTATCGGTCCTCGGCCCCGGCAGTACGGATCACCCCGCATACATCTATAGACTCTTATCAGTACCCTCCGGATAACTGTCAGGTCCAACCAATCACTGGTAGGTAGTAGTCCCTCTGCCAGGCTCACCGTCTAGTACACAGTGAAACCGTTCTCGCCCCGGGGTACCATACCGGGTCCACCATGTACCCGTAATCGGCCTCAACCAGCTCCTCGATTCGGGTTCACATATATCACTCTAGCACCGAGGCAACAAATGGCGGACGCACCGAAATATCATATCAAGGGAACCGGGTTTTTAAATGATTACATATTTGAAATAGCCACGGTTCCCAAATCCAGAAATCACATGTAATGCAAACCAATAAGCAAGTCAATGATCCGATATGATATGTGCATCAAATATGAATATCATGTCAAGTCACATATAGATAAGCTACAATATAATGATCCGATGTGATATATGCATCAAGTATGAATATCAAGTCATGTCACATATAGATGAGCTACAATGTAATGATCCGATGTAAATTCTACAGTGTGAGTGTCATGGCAATTACTAACGGTGTGTGTGTAACATGCAGGATAGTGCTCGTGCAACATGGACCGTTAGTAATGGTGCGGTGTTCTATCAATTCTAGTTTATATCCATATAGCAGGGAATGCAGTATGCACTAAATAGTAGCCATGAACAGTCAATGTATGTGAATATAGCTATAAGGTCCTATCAGCCCTGACGTAGAACGCCATGCGGGCGATATCCCCGTAGATGTTAAATCTACTCACCGTAGCCTCTCGCTAGGTATAGCCAACAACTTGTTTCCCCTTCTGCGCGGCATCCGTCGTACACGCCTGCGAACCTAGAATTACACAATACATCATACATAAGTTTGAAGTCACACAAACACGACATTAAGGCCGAACTAGTAACTCGTTTCGTGAACCAAGCGCGCGTGTGCGCGATACGCTAAAACGTGTGATTACGCGCCTGAAGCCACTCCGACGCGTCGCGATACGCAGAAACCCAAAACCCACAAACACGTATCACGCGTGTCACGAAGACTAAAAATACGGGAAAATAGGTATTCTGCTCCAGATTTTGATACAGGAAATATATTGCAAAACTATATATGCCAAAATAACCCACATAGCAGCAGACACCAACACCCCAAACCCCAACCCAAAACTCCCCCATCTGGCCGCAATTTGCGGCCAGAATGATTATTTCGGCGGCCTGGGTAGGGAATTGGGCTCCCAGGTTTGGTTTGTGCACTCTATACCCCCCATACATGCTACAGTAACCTCTAGTTTCACTCTGAAATATCTCGGGTAGCAGCAGATCCTACAGGGCCTTAATTCTAGTTAAAATCCACACTTTTGCACTAAAATGAAACTTTAGGGTATTTTTGTGCAAACTGAAACAAAACCTGGTTAAAATAGCTCTAATAACACTTAAAGGAGCTAACTAAACTATGAGAACACCAATCTAACATATACTTCACAAATATCCTTTAATATCACTAAAAATGCACAAAAAATAAGATTTTTACTAAAGAATACAACAAGTCTAAGGAAAAGAAGTGCTAATATGAGTTAATACCTTCGAAGAATCTTGTAAAACCCCAAAAGTCTCAGCTTTTCCCTCTAGTGTGCAGATTTGCGTCAAACTCCATCAAAAAGCTCACTTTTCCATGATTTCGTGAAGAAAATGAGTTGATATCTATAGGGTTTTGTGTATGGATCGAAGGGGAATGAAAAGAGAAGAGAATATGGAGAAAAATGGGGGGTTTTGCTGCTGGATTTCAGAATGAGAGAAAGAGAGAGCAGAGAGAAGAAAAGGGGTCAAAAAGTCAAAGTTTCATACCTAACACCATGCTCATTTTTTTATTGGATTTGAATTATAAAATTGGGTTTTGAAAAGATTAAAATGGCGGGGAATAAGTTAGAAACCATGCAACACAAGAAGGGTTAACATGCTACCAAAACCCTAAGTCACAAAATGGCTAAGTGTGCATGTGTGCACTAACACAAGAAAAATTCCCAAAATGCTAACACTACTAAATAATACTAATAATCCTATAAACACATATATAATAACACATACGATCACTAATCATCACGAAGGACATTCAAATGGAAATTCAAAGTGTTACAAATACCGGGAGAGACGAATCCTGTCTAACCGTCACTGCCTCCAAGTGCTTCGGGACTGCACCCAAAAACTACCTGTTTGCATGACTCCTTTGAGCCGTGGTAGGGTAGTAATCAAAGTGCAGTGGGAACACACTCGAGGCGAAGTGACAGTGTCAAGTCAGCGGACTAAGCTGTACTCATGTCACCTGGGAACTGATAACTGACGATAGGTATAATACCAACCAACAGTTCCCGACGAGTCCTGTCCAGTGTACTCGTAACCTAACGAGCACCCGCATACTATCTCAAGTACAACGTACTGACGGCTGTGGGACAGACCATCTCCCACGCTGGGATGAGAAGCGCATACGCTAGTCTACTCCGGAGTATCGATGCCCTGTCTCGATAGTCCAACGACTAGGGACCTGTATAAGGATGTGCTTATGGATTACCCAGCCCCCACGAGTGTGAGCGCCATTACAACGCTGGTAATCAAGCAAAGATCCTAAGGGCTCTACTAATATGTATATAAGCGATATGCTAAAAGAAACACATGCACATATTGAAGTAGAAACAAACCAAGTAGCATACTACCATTTTGAGCAAGATTGTCTATACAACTGTGAATATCCCAAGCTTCCATCAAGTAATATACAAGCTAGTATGATACAATAATGGCCTCTAGGGCATATACACTAACAATCTCCCACTTGCCCTAAGGCCATGTACTGGCGTATCGAAGACCTATCATCTCGATCAGCCGTTCGAACTGAGTCTGGGGTAGGGCCTTCGTGAGTGGATCTGCAGTGTTGTTCTCCGTATTTACTCTCTTCACCTCGATCTCCCGGTGATCTACGATCTCCCTGATCAGGTGGTACCGCCTCAAAATGTGCCTGGACTTCTGATGGGACCTGGGTTCCTTCGCTAAAGCTATAGCTCCATTGTTGTCGCAATACAGCGGTATTGGATCAACAATGGTAGGAACCACCTGAAGCTCCGTGAGGAACTTCTTCATCCAGACAGCTTCCTTTGCGGCATTGCAAGTAGCTATGTACTCCGCTTCCATAGTCGAGTCTGCAACGGTCTCCTGCTTGGAACTCTTCCAGCAAACCGCCCCTCCATTGAGGGTAAAGACATAACCCGACATGGACTTGGAGTCATCCTTGTCACTCTGGAAGCTGGAGTCAGCAAAGGCCTTGAGCTGGAGGTCTTTTCCGCCATACACCAAGAACATCTCCTTAGTCCTTCTCAGGTACTTGAGAATGTTCTTTACCGCTATCCAGTGTTTCTCCCCTGGGTTTGACTGATACCGGCTTACAACGCTCAATGCGTATGCTACATCTGGTCTGGTACACAACATCGCATACATTATAGAGCCTACCGCATAAGCGTAGGGTATAATAGTCATGCGATCCCTTTCCAAATCAGTCTTGGGAGACATCTCTTTGGAGAGGGTGATCCCGTGACAAGCCGGTAAATTACCGCACTTGGAATCTTCCATACTGAATCTTTTCAGTATGGTGTCGATGTACCTTGACTGTGAAAGTCCCAACATCCTCTTAGATCTATCACGATAGATCTGGATCCCCAGAATGTAGTTGGCATCGCTCAGGTCCTTCATAGAGAACCTCTGCGATAAGAATCCTTTGACTGACTGTAGCATAGGAATATCATTTCCTATTAGGAGAATGTCATCCACGTACAAGACGAGAAATACCACAGTTCTCCCTACAATCTTACTGTAAATGCATGATTCATCTGGGTTTTTGATAAAGTAGAATTCTTTGACAGTATCATCAAAGCAGATGTTCCAACTCTGCGATGCCTGCTTAAGTCCATAGATGGACTTTAGCAACTTGCACACTTTACCGCTGCTCCCACTCTGAATGAATCCTTCTGGCTGATCCATATAGATGCACTCTTCCAAATTTCCATTTAGGAAAGCCGTCTTTACGTCCATCTGCCAGATTTCATAATCGTGGAAGGCAGCAATGGCAAGAAGGATCCGAATGGATTTCAGCATAGCCACTGGAGAAAAGGTCTCGTCATAGTCCAAACCAGGTCTTTGACGAAAACCCTTTGCAACAACTCTAGCTTTATAGGTCTCAACCTGCCCATCTACACCAATCTTCTTTCTGAAGATCCATTTGCAGCCTACGGGTTTTACCCCTTCTGGAGCAAAGTCCAAAGTCCAAACTTTGTTGGTGTACATGGACTCCATCTCGGCCCGCATTGCATCCAGCCATTTTACCGAGTCGCCGCTCTGAATGGCTTGCTGGAAGCTAGTAGGCTCACCATAATCCATAGTGCAATCCTCTCTATCCCCGTCTATGAGAAAACCGTAGTATCTCTCGGGCGGATGAGATTGCCTACTACTCCTGCGGAGTGGCACTGGGATGTCCGGTTCTCTTGAAACTTCTGGTTCCTTCAATCTTTCAGTAATAGTTTGTGGTTCTGGAATTTCTTCCAGTTCTATTGCGCTCCCACTTATCTGATTTTCTAAAAATTCAGTTTTCAAGAAGTGGGCATGCTGAGAAACAAAAACCTTTTGTTCCTCTACGGAATAGAAAAGATACCCTCTGGAGTTCTTTGGGTATCCCACAAACTTGCACAGTACTGAGCGTGCCTCGAGCTTGTCCGCATGCTGCTTTTTTACAAAAGCTGGACATCCCCATGTCTTAAGGTACTTGAGACAGGGTTTCTTCCCACTCCACATCTGATATGGGGTGGTAGGCACAGTCTTGGTTGGAGCCTTGTTCAAGAGATATGCATCTGTTTCTAGCGCATAACCCCAGAAGGATCGCGGCAACTCAGCCTTACTCATCATGGAACAAACCATATCCAATAGGGTTCGATTCCGCCTTTCCGATACACCGTTGTGTTGTGGTGTGTATGGAGGAGTAAGCTGAGAGAGAATTCCATTCTCTTTTAAGTAGCCCAGAAACTCGGCACTCAAGTATTCACCACCTCGATCAGATCTCAGTGTCTTGATACTTTTGCCTGTTTTTTTTTCAACTTCATTCTTGTATTCTTGAAATTTCTCAAAGGCCTCGGATTTGTGCTTCATTAAGAAGACATGCCCATACCTAGAGAAATCATCTATGAAAGTAATGAAGTATGAATAACCACTTCGCGCATGTGTAGACATTGGACCACACACATCACTGTGTATGAGTCCCAAGAGCTCGCTTGTTCTTTCTCCGTGTCCAGTGAACGGAGTCTTTGTCATCTTTCCCATGAGACAAGATTCACAAGTGGCATAAGACTGATACTCGAACGGATTCAAGTATCCTTCTCTATGTAACTTTGTTAACCGTGTCTCATTAATGTGACCAAGTCTATAATGCCATAAGAAAGCCTGATTTGTTTCCGGAGACTTTCTTTTAAGTGTGTTCTGGACACTGAAGATCTGAGCTTGATTCAATACGTATATTCCGTTTTGTAATGTACCTGACCCAATCAGAACTTGATTTAGGTGGATGTTAACTACATCGCTTACAAAAGTAAAATCATATCCTTCCTTAGAAATTAAGGATACAGATATGATATTACAAGTCGCACCTGGTACATAAAAATAGTTACGCAGAATCAATATCTTCCCAGTTGTCAGTCCTACATGATATTCCCCTACGGATTCAGCATACATGCTCATTCCGTTAGCAACCCTGAGAGTCATATCACCTTTCCTGATAACCCTACGGTTTCTCAGAGCCTGTAACGAATTACAGATATGAGATCCTGATCCGGTATCCAATACCCAGGAAGTAAGGTTAACTGACATACAGTTCTCTATTACAAACACACCCGAAGCCGAAGCCACAACATGCTTCGAATTCTGGGTACTGGCTTTGCAAGCCCTGCAATCCTTCTGCTTGTTCATTCCCGTAACAATAGGAACATCCCTCTTTTACTGCATCCATTCCTGAAACTTCTGCCTTTCCCTTTCTTTCTACTTCCCTGGTTTCCTTCAGGGTAGTAGGTAGAGACTGTTGAACTAAGTCAGCATCTGACCTGTTCTTCAACGTGGTCTTCAGGTCCGAGAGCTCAAAAGAGCTGGTCTCTGTAAGGACGTTGCCCCCTACAGATGACCCGATAGCCAACCTCGCTGGAAGCAATTCGTTCGAGGTCTCATATCTTGCGATACGAGATTGCTCTCCATATAAAACTTTGTTATGGAGGAAGATAGAAGCTGAGTCCATCTTCTCGTGCTGCCTTTGGTATATACCATTAACTGAGGCTAACACGAGGCACTTGGCTTTCGCACAGTCTTCTTCCGATGTCCTACGGATATCAATATCCGTGACAGGGGAAACTGGACCTGAGACGGCAGGGGTTGGATCAGTCAAGAGGTGTCCCAGCTTGTCATGGCCAATAGACATCTGGACAGACCTTTGCCAATCATAACAGTCAGATTCAGTCATTTTATTATCTAGATGTAACCTAGGTGCGGTCATTGGGTCGCTGCAATTAAGAGAGAGAGAAGAAAACACTTAGCACGATGCTCTTGCAAGTTTAGATTGGTTTTTAATTTATCTAAACAGGATGGCTCCCACTATCTCTCGAATCCCTCCCCAAACCATAAAGGAAGAATTAGTCAGGATCAATCTCACCATACAATACTTGCTTAACCGTTCAGCCAGGCCAGTGTTGGTACTTCGAGGGAGGTTTTCCAATGCTTTCGCGAAGTTCCTTAATTAAGTAACCTCTTTTCCCTGTGGGCGTAGCCCCGCTAACACCTTTCTAGACACCTACTAAGTTTATAGCATTGATCGTTAAGTGAGAGATTTCCCGAGGAGTAGCATATACTCACAGTAGGATCGAGATCCAGATATCATTGCGTGATAAAACCGAAGGAATCCTACCAGAATTATCACACTCCAAATGGTATGCAGCGCTAGCAAGTTTCAGTACTTATGAAACTCCCGATGTGGATTTTTGCCCCATGCTCTTATGTCCTTGACGAAGGTCAACAAATCATAAGTCACATGTCAAGTTCTACCCGTCATTATACAGGTTAATTTGAACCCACCCGTACATACCCTTGACGAAGGTCAACAAGGTAATACGACTGTCCCAAACCAACGCATCTATCTATACTACATATGAACACCCAACAGCTACCAATCACTATGCCTTGACGAAGGTCAACAAACATAGCTTGAATACTATTGAATGTCCATACGAGATGACGGAGGGCTACGAATGGTTTTGGCGAAACCGTGAACATAGTGAACTTGATATAATCGATGGAACGAGATAGCTTTTAAAAGGAGTGGTTCAAGCTCCGCGTTTAAAAGTTTGGTTTTGAAAAGAACCGAGTGGTTTTCAAAGTGTTCCAATCGACTTTTACTTGGTTTATTTTCAGTTCTTTTAATGCGTCCCATCATTTAATCCTACCATTGCAGAAAACAACCAAAATATGACGTACGCTTATGCCATTCGCATTCGCCACGGGGCCCCGTCATCACCCGTTAGGTTACTTAACTAACGACAGAGCGGGGGCTGGGCTAGCGCGGCTGTAAAACATAAGCAACGCCTAAATAGTTATAGTATATAGATATATAGCAATGATAGACATTACAGATCACAGATGAATACATTGGATATACTAGGAATCCGCAATCCGTTCGAGCCTGCAACGAAAAGCGGATTACACGGTCTCGGTGAATAGCCAATACCCCACCCAAGACCCCTACGGGTGCGGCAAACTACCCGCCAAGTACCCGAAGCGAAGCAACCTCCCTCAACACCGTGAGTAGGCCACTCGGTACTTCGAGATACCCGGTAGTTTGTGCACCCCCTCCATGGGTCTATCCTAGGAGCAAAAACAGTAAAAAGAATTATACAATGACGGCTACAACCTCAACCCGGTTGTGCGGCCAAACAAATAATAATACATCAATTTACATATTACATGAATGAAAGAAAAAGAAACACTCATCTCACATCCACCCCGGCTATTCACCCGCGACAATCCAACGCATTCATATACACATACCATCAACAGACACAGATCACAGATATGTATAACCCCCACTAATCGACGTATAGCGATTAGCAGACGTTCAATACATATAAACATCACAGATATAACCCTTTAGTCAAAGTGTAGTGAAGTTCGATCAAAAATACGGATTTATAGGCCCCCAAAAACAAATTTCTTTTCTGGAAAACCTGGGCACAAATAAACCATCTAAAAAACCCAAAACCATGTCAGAAGAACACTACACCAAACTCGATCCAGAACCGAGTCAACTCGGCCGCGGTTACGCGGCAATAGCTTGCTATTGCCGCGGAACCGCGGCGCTTTGAACGATTCACTAGACCGGGTTTGGTGAGTTTCTTAACAAAACCCTGAGATAATTTTTGACGTATGATTTTTTATTTTTAGAGCAGAAAAAATTTCAACAGAAAGTTAGGGTTTTGATGTTTAGGTTTTGCGATTTTTTTCGATCAAACTTCCATACACTTTACTACCTAGCTAGTTTATATTTAGTTAGGCTCTGATACCACTGTAAGTTCACGTTGCCCACCTCGGTGCTTGCGGGGAGGCGGAAAACGGAATAAAAATCGGATTTTTATCATGCTAGGCAACATGGACTAACTAAGGAGGATCTTTGCTAAACAAAAACTAACTAAAAGCTAACTAGAATTAGCTATAGGGTAGAAAGGTTATACCTTGGGCTTTATGTCCTTCTCTCCTTGCTTCTTGGAGTGGTAGAAAGGGATCACCTTGTCGCCTTCTCTAGTCGAAGAAGGATCCACCCGAGAGCCTCAACCTTTGGCTTCAACTTCAAGCTAGAAGTAACTAAGGTGCTAGAAGTGCTAATCCTAGAACCCTAGATGAGAGTAGAGATTATCTAGAAGAGGTTTTCTCAAGCTCAAGTGTTTCTCAACACATGAGAGGGGAGAGCTTGAGAGAGAGGAAGAGGAGGAGAGAGAATGAATATGATAGAATGAGAGAATAATGAAGCATTCTCACATATATATGTGAATTATTGTAAATTGATAATTAGTGAGATAATTGTCATGGCTTAATCAAGACATGACCATTATCATTTCATATTTAATGCTAATTGCAAGGATCAAAGAGCATCTTTTATATGGAATGATGATGGTCAAAGTGTCAACCTAGGTCAACAAGTCGAGAGTGGTCAAATAGTCATCAACCCTAACCATGCACAATTATATATAACTAATATCAATAAACCATAATACACACATAAGCATTAGGGTTAGCAAAATGACAATGGTCATTAACCCTAATCAAAGTCCTCTCCCTCTGTCTCAATCAACTGTGCATACGCACCCGTATTCGTGATCCGAGGAACACGAATACAATGAGATAAAACCAATCCCAAATCATATACTAGGATCTGGCTTAAACCAAAGCCCGCTAGTATAAGCTGTCCGGACAGCAAACGTGCACAAGTGCGTGGATGTGAACGAACCCTGTCGCAAAACCATGCGACCTCTACTCATTTTGCCTAAAGACGAATAGCTCTCTGTGTGGGACTCTAAAGACTCGACACTACGCTGGCAGTGGGTTTAACCACAGACCGCAAGCGGCACTAGCTGTACGTAACGGTCCCCAGGTAAATGCCGATAAGAAGACTGACGAGGTGACCCCATCTGAACTCCTACTGAGCCTGTATGTGACAGTCTCCGTACAGTCCGGTCTGTTCGTCTGATACATCGCATGGCGGGCCTACGGGGGCGATGAACGTCAGTCCCCTAATAGCGGTACAAGTCATGTCGGAGTTTAGCCCAGAACACCCTGAGATAACACTGGAAACCTACCAGTATATCTCGCTTGCCCTGGCCAGGGACTACTTGTGTAATGGCTCTCCTGGACACAGCGCGATGTCAACCCCCAATACCGGGAGAGACGAATCCTGTTTAACCGTCACTGCCTCCAAGTGCTTCGGGACTGCACCCAAAAACTACCTGTTTGCACGACTCCTTTGAGCCGTGGTAGGGTAGTAATCAAAGTGCAGTGGGAACACACTCGAGGCGAAGTGACAGTGTCAAGTCAGCGGACTAAGCTGTACTCATGTCACCTGGGAACTGATAACTGACGATAGGCATAATACCAACCAACAGTTCCCGACGAGTCCTGTCCAGTGTACTCGTAACCTAACGAGCACCCGCATACTTTCTCAAGTACGACGTACTGACGGCTGTGGGACAGACTGTCTCCCACGCTGGGATGAGAAGCGCATACGCTAGTCTACTCCGGAGTATCAATGCCCTGTCTCGATAGTCCAACGACTAGGGACCTGTATAAGGATGCGCTTATGGATTACCCAGCCCCTACGAGTATGAGCGCCATCACAATGCTGGTAATCAAGTAAAGATCCTAAGGGCTCTACTAATATGTATATATGCGATATGCTAAAAGAAACACATGCATATATTGAAGTAGAGACAAACCAAGTAGCATACTACCATTTTGAGCAAGATTGTCTATACAACTGTGAATATCCCAAGCTTCCATCAAGTAATATACAAGCTAGTATGATACAATAATGTCCTCTAGGGCATATACACTAACAAAATCGATATAGCAGGACATCCTGGGTCCTTACGTTTCTTTGGTAACTGTGGGGTAAAAGCAGTGCTAACGTTATTAGTCATGAAAACCTTTTTGGGCACTTGAGTCTTCCTCTTCCTAGTGCACAAGTCTTTGAGAATTTTCGCATAAGCGGGGACTTATTGAATAGCATCGAGGAGAGGGATATTGATGTTAACCTGTTTGAACATTTCCATAATCTTCTCCATATGTCGACTCGATTTGTTACCCCTTAACCGATTCGGATAAGGAGCTTTAGCAATAATAGCTGGGTCCAACATTGGAGAAGGTGGTGTGTGTGGAACTGATCCTAGAATAGACGTGGGGATCGTCTTTGGTGGACTAGAAGAGGTATGCTGAGGTGTAGAGCCTTGAGTAAAACGGAGAATAGGCTCGCTAGAAAATGGTGGGGTAGATAAAGTAGGATTAGAAGTAGAAGTGGATGTGGATGGAAAAGTGGAAGTGGAAGCCGGGGTGTTATTGATTAATTCTTCATGATTATCAATCTCTTCCCTAACGTGATTGTTCAGCATTCTTCCTGATCTCAACGTTGTGATGGCATTCACATTGTAGTGTTGTGAATGCCCAGGGTTCGGTAGGGGTTGAGACGGAAGTTTCCCTTTCTCTCTAGCACTCATTTCAGCTTTTAATTGGGCAATTTGAGCTTCCATCGATTTAATACTCTCACTTTGGAAGTCAAAGTTTTTCTGGAATTTATCGAGGGAAGACTTAAATTCAGCCGACATTTGTTTCATAAACATTTCAAAAGTTCGTTCGAGTGAAGAGGAATTATCAATACCGGTCAACTGCAAAGGATTATACGGTGCAGGTGTGTTGACTGGATTTTGAAAGTTTTGTGATTGATAGGGGTGCTGAGTCAGTTGAAATGGCTGCTGTTGCGGTGGAGGAGCCCTTTGAAAATTATTTTGGTTTGGAACCGTGTTTTGATTTTGTTGTTGGTTCCAACCAAAATTAGGGTGATTCCTCCAACCCTGATTATAAGTGGAAGAATACGGATCGTTTCTCGGTCTTTGTTGAAAAGCAGCATTGGTATACTCTTGACTTTGAAACGGAGAATTTAAAGGACATTCTTCTGTAAGATGTGATGGATCAGAACAGCATCCACATACAGTTTTGGAGAGTGACATCTGATTTAGGGAGGCTGCTAAAAATTTATGTTCCATAGCTTCGAGATTCTTTTGCATTGCTGCCATTTAAGCTCTAACTCCTATGGAAACATCAATTTGGTGAATGCCACCCCTAAACGATGACTGGTTTACACTCTCCCACTGTAAAGATTTTTCAACAAAATCTTCTAAAAATCTCCAAGCTTCACCAACGTCTTTATTTATGAAGGTGCCTTGACACATGGATTCAAGGGTCTGTTTTGTTGTAGGATTAATGCCCTCATATATGATTCTGCATAGATCCCATCTAGGAATTCCGTGATGTGGACATTGAACTAACAGATCCTTGAAGCGTTCAAAACACTTCGTGAATGGTTCATTTAGAAGCTGGGTAAATTGATTTATTTCGCTACGGACTCGAGCTGTTTTATGATTAGGGTAGAATTTCTTAAGGAATGCTGTTACGAATTCTCCCCAGTTCAAAATGGAATGTGCGGCTGTGTTACAAAGCCACTTCTCGGCTATATCGCACAAAGTGAATGGGAGAAGACGCAATCTTATAGCATCCACAGAAAGCTGTGAAGTACCCATCATAACACATACATTTTCGAATTTGGTAATAAAGACATATGCGTCTTCAGACTCGAGACTGTGAAATTTGGTAAATGATTGATGTATTGTGGTTTGATTTCAAAATTGTCCCCATTGGCTGGTGGAATGGTGAGACAGGTCGAAAGAGGACCTCGCATATGGTAGCATCTCTCATAGAGAGAGATGCGGGGCGGATTCTGCGCACCTGCAGACGGTGGCTGAGTAGTGTTAAAGAAGTTCGATGGAGAACCGTCCATCGAAGTGGGTGTGGTAGGGGGTAAATAAAAAGTAGACGTAGAAATACCGATTTCGGAGTCGATAGGAGGATTGCGAACAAGACGGGCACTAGAATCCCATGTCCAGCCGAGCATGCACTAAATAGTATAGCACAAGTGGCAGCGTTGTGATAATTAAGGAAAAGATGAGTTTGGTGTTTGTTTTGAAAAAAATACGGATTTTTTTTTGAAAAATTCACACAAACGATGAACAAGAAACCCTAATTCTAGTGGTCACCTAGGTCAAGTCTCTAGACCGCTCCTAGACTTCCAGAAGACAAGTTGCAAGATAGATCCTCTACAGCCTCTTTACCGCTTCTGTAGCCAAGTAAGTGCCAAGTAAGTGGGAGGTTCTCCACTACGTAAGTAGTGGGCCTATTTAAGTAACCACTTGCCTTAGACACACTTGCCTTAGACACCACAAAAGAAACGCGGATAAGCAATAGATTACCCACGACCTCCTTCTGTCCTAAATGAACGCGACGGTCCTTAGAGTCTTGACTAGATATTTTTTAATTAATGAGGGTGATGCGGATGCAATTTTGTGATTTTTTGGGGCTTAGGAAGGGTAATGAAATCCCGACCAAATCTGAATTTAGTCTTTGCCCCTTAATTTCCGTATTAAAAATGCAAACAACCAAGATCAAACACGCAACAATTTTTCTTTTTGCGGCGCTGCGAGTTTTTGCAAAGAAACCTGCAGAAATTGGTTAATGGAGCAGATCAGAGAGGAGATAAGAAAGACAGAGATGGACCTAAGAAGTTTGGTGCAGTGAAGCCTTCAAAGAACTGCGGATCCGCCGCAAGATGCTTCCTATTGCCGCGTTTCCGCCGCGTCCTAATGTGATCCCTGCACAAAAATTTCAGAAACTGCTCATGTTGCCTCTCTGGACTTTTTGAGATGTCCTGAAAATTTTTCCTCTCGCTCCACAAATTCCAGATCTCCTTGCAACAAATCACAACAAATCGTTAAGCGCTTGTTACGAATTTTGATCTAAAAAACTGATGGAATAATAAATTTTCCAACTCAAATTACAAAAACGAACAAATTAGCACACTATCCCCGGCAACGGCGCCATTTGATTGATATGTCTTTTTGTATCGTGAATTTGTATGGAATGAAAAGTAATCACAATCAAAAATATTGATACCGCAATCAATTGAAGGTGTCTATTGTAGGTTCGTCGGTGAATGCGGATCGTCCACAGGGAAAGTGTGATTTGATCGATCTTGTTTTAGTTGCGTTGGAAATTAAAATATAAAAGAAAATGATTCAAGAATTGTGAAATTTCATTTTGAGAATCATCACAAACTAGATCTAAAATCAAGAAATGGTAGAGATCAAGAAAATATCCAAATCGTTTGAATTATCAAGATTTGTAGAAAGGCTTGTCGGAATCAATTGAATCGATAGTGATGATAAATGTTTATTATTACAAATTCTTATCTATTGAATATTTGTTGCTAGATCAATGACAATCAACGAGGTTTAGGGATCTATCGAAGAAATTAGGGTTTCTTCATCATCATCCCTTGTCCTTTCGTTGATTAGCATTCAAATTCTAGCCTCTAGGAAATTCAATCATCGATTATTGATCTCTAATTTAGAGCGAAAACATTCAAGAAAGCATCTCGCTCAAAACTAGGTCATCGTTGATTCAATTTCCTAGGGTTTACAAAACTCATAGGACTTAAGAATCGTTCAAGAATTCATCAAAATCATCTACCTATTCTTTCGATTCTGATGCAAGCGGAGTTTTACTCATGCATCATTATAAAGCAATCAAGAACTAAGAATATCATAATGCAAGAATGAATATAAAGAAAGCATAAAGACTTTCGCCTTTTCTTATTCGATGTTTCGTTACAATACACTCAAAGAATACAAGATTTGAGGAGGAACTAAATCATCGAACTAGCTTCGCATCGTCTTCTTGAGTCGCGGATCGTCTTGGATCTCTTGCTCGGATGAAGATCGGCGTTGCTTTAAAAGGCTCGTTGGATGTTTGCTCGATTTGGTACTCGATGAATCTTGATTTGGATCAAATTGTGTCACTCAATTTGTTTAGAATTGAATTGGATCTCACTATATTTTTACCCTAAATGATGAACAACCTCTTCATGAAGCCTTAGGTGCCTTTTTACAGTGTTTTCCTTTAGCTTCCCCAAGAAGCTAGGTATAGCTTCCCTTGTAAGCTTGGTAGTTGAGGAGAAGCTTCTAGATTAAGTTAGTTATCTAGCTTACAAGAGAAGACTTGCTGTTAGAGGGAAGCTTCTGGATAATTCGAGAAACTGAAGCGTCTTGAAGAAGTTTGGCCGTTGAAAGAAGAGCCCTGCAAAAAGTTCCAACCTCCGATGAGTCAACTCGGCCGCGGATCCGCGGCGGATCGGCCTGACTCGGCCGCGGATCTGCGGCCATTTGATGGGTTCAGTGCATCAATTCTCCTGTGCTGCTTTGTGTTGGCTTCATGGTTATTTCCTGATGTCAGGAATATTTTTAGACTTTCTTGTTTACTGCCAGATCACAAGTCTTGGACTTGATGTATTTTTTATCAGCACTTTTATGATTCCGGGTCTTTAACCTGGAGAATTTCCTGCACAAAATCTCGAGACAAGGATTGATAAATACAAATCAATGCAATTAGTAATAAACACTTAATTTCCCTTTAGAATGTCGATTATAACTACAACACGGGTTATTTGATATTTTCCAGATGAATTCTTAATCTGTGTTATAATTACAATAAACACCTATATATGAATGATAAGTGTAGGGAAATTAACGTGTTGAGAATGCACTATTTTCGACTGATCAATAAACCATGGCTAGTTGATAATGGTTAGGTTAATAAATATCTACAAGTAAAACAAACTTAGTGGACTTGGTCAATGGTTCCAAAAGCTTCAACCATATGACTTAATCCCACTAATTTTGATTAACTTAGATAAATATAAACCCATCACATTATTAAGCATGATGCAAGTCTCATACATCCATGTCATATGTGGCATCTAGTATGACACAATAGTTGTACATTAATATATATCACATATATACTAAAGCACAAAGTGAGAAAAGGAAATGTTTAAGTGAGCTAATTTTAGTAAATGTAATCTAGTATACCAAATATACAATTATACATTAAATTATTAAATCAACACTTGATTTAATAATCCGGCTATATCACATATAACCGACTAATATCAAATATAACAACTTATTGGATCAACACTTGATCCGATAACCCGGCTATATCACATATAACCGACCGATGTCACACATCACGAGAATAGAATGCGGTATCACATATGCGCATTAATCTCGGTCACACACATATCACATATGTGCTCCTACTCCGTTTCGCATGAACAAGGAAACCTCTGTGTAGGACTCTAAAGACTCGTCAATTCGCCGGCAGTAGGTGATGATCATATCTAACACCCACAAGCCGCAAGCGATCTGCTAAACGTAACGGCCACCCGGGTATTCAGCGATCAGAAGATCAACAAGCAAGCCTGCTCATACTCCTGCGAAGCAAATCAGTAACACTACCATACAGTCCGGTCTCTTCGTCTGATATGTCGCATATCTCGTCTGGGGGTAGTAAACGTAAGACCCCAATAACTCGATAAGTCGTGCCGATGTGAGGCTCATAACGGGTCGAGAAACTACTGGTAACACTTACCAGTAAATCTCAGAAACAACCCTGGCCAGGGACTTCCTGTTATAGCCAATCGAGCACAGCGCAGCATCAACCCCCAATACCGGGAGAGACGAATCCCCTCCTATCGCTCATTGGCAGACGAATCCCCTCCTATCGATCATTGCCTCCATTTGACTCTGGACTGTACCCAAAAACCACCGTTTTGCACGTTCTCATGAACGTGGTAAGGTGGAAATCAGAGCACAGTGGGAATCACACAAGACTCTATGACGATCTCGGGTCGACAGACTAACCTGTACTAGTGTCACCAGAGAACTGCCATCTGATGTGAAGTATAATACCATCTGGGAGTTCTCGGTGAGTCCGTCCAGTGTACCCAGTCTCCACTGAGCACACGTATACCATCTCTGATGTCAAACACCAATGTATATGGGATCATGTAAGTGCACGGCAGCGCCCTGACCTCCATCCCGAGGCCAAATGCGGAAGCGATGGTTAACTTTAATTTTCTTGAACCGGCACCACCGCGCACTAAAACCCGGATCGGGCCATTAACTAGTCCTAGCTAACTACAAGATGGGGAAGAGAGATATACCGAGCGATCCGTGTCCTCCGGTCTTCTCGCCGTCGTCCCGATCTCCCGTGGAATGTCCGGTCTCCACCTCCTCGCCGGAAGGGCACCACGTCGCCGGCTTCTTTTACGGGCTCCCACCTCTATACCGAGGCAACTCGGGCACGAAGTTGGCGAGCCGACGTGCCCAAGGTTTGCTGTAGAATGTGTGTAGAACCATGTCTCATTTTGGGGTTCATGGAGGTTGCCTTTTGGTGGAGGAAATGAACTAGTGGAATTTTTGATGAACTTGGGAATTTTGTGGCATGAAAAGAACAACAATTCCCACATCCAAAATTTTGGACAGCCCCATGAGGGGATGGCCGGCCACCTTGTGGTGAAGAGAGGAGAGAATGAGGGAGAGTGTAACAAAAACAATGAGGGTCTCTCATAATCCAAGAGAGAGAAAAACAAGATGATGAGAAAAAATCATCACAAGGAATAACCAACACTCAACCAACCAATCATTCCAAAAGGTCAAGCCATCATCATCAAGCATGATGACTTCAAAAAGTCAAGCCATTATGAAGAAGGAAAGTCGAGTGATGGTGAGCCATCATGATCCAACAAAATGCAAAGAACACCCTCCACAAATATTTATTTGCACAAATGCAAATAAGCCCTCCTCCACCAATCTTCGGCCAATGAAAGATACAAAGAAATATGGCCGAAACGGAAAGCAAACTGGCAACTCCAGAAAACTGGTCCCGTAATAAATTACAGGAAAACCCTGATACTGTGTATACACGCCCGCATTTGTATTCCGACCGAAATACAAATGCAAAGAGACAAAATCTACACTGTACTATACTAGCATCCGGCTTAAACCAAAGCCTACTAGTATTATCCGTCCGATCCTGATCCGTGCAATACCGCACGTATCTGATCGAACCCTGCCATATCTCCATACGGCCTCTACAGCTTTTCGCCCGAAAACTTGAGCAACTGAATGTGGGGGACTCTAAAGACTCGTCAACACCTTACTTGTGGATTTAACCACTAGCATGTCAGAGGTATAAGCCAATACGTAACGTGCCACCAGCTATTGACCAAAAGGGACATCGATGAGCGAACTCATCCTGACACCCTACTGAGCCTGTCAGTGACAATATCCATACAGTCCGGTCCATTCGTCTATGAGCATCGCATGGCGGGCCTAGGGGTTGGTAAAAAGTCAGACCCCAAAAGCGGTACAAGTCGTGTCGGAGTGTAGCCCAGAACACCCTGAGATACTACTGGAATACCTACCAGTAAATCTCCTGCCTCGGCCGAGGGCTTCGTGTAATGTCTCTCCTAGACACAGCGCGACCTCACCCCCAATACCGGGAGAGACAAACCCCTGAAGATCCGCTCACTGCCTCCATGTGGCTCGGGACTGTACCCAACTAAAACCTGTTTGCACGTCTCCTTTGAGCGTGGTAGGGTAGTAATCAAAGTACAGTGGGAACTCACACGAGACAAATGACGATCTCCAGGTCGATGAACTAACCTGTACACATGTCACCAGGGAACTGCTATCTGATGTCAGGTATAAGACCAACTAGCATGTTCCCGGCGAGTCCTGTCCGGTGTACTCATAACCCAATGAGCATCTGTATACATCTTAGGTGAACCATCTAACACCAGTGGCTTGTGAGACCGGCCACCGCCCCTCGTCGGGGTCTCGACTGTATACACTAGTCTACTCTGGAGTATCGATGCCCTGTCTAGAAACTCCCACGACTAGGGACCTTTTAAGGATGTGCTTATAGACCCCAGCTCCCACTTATATGTCGCCCTCATACTGCTGGTGGTCAAGCAAGATCCTAGGGGCTCTATCAACATGTAATAGCGACATGTCAGGTCACCTAAAGCAGTACACGATGATAAAGATAAACCAGATAGCATACTATCATCTCGAGTAAGACTGTCCTACTGGGACAGGTCCTCCCTCAATCATTGCAATCACGTGCCTGTGATTCTATAATTGACTCTGAGGGCACCATTTCCAACAATCTCCCACTTGCACTCAAGTCCAATTATTGCGATGTCGCATACTCACAGCCCGTGTGATACCGAACACCCAACTCCTCTACTAGTCAGTCTCACAAAGCCTGTTTACGAAACTATTGCGTTCGAGGAATAGCCTCAGTGAGTGTATCTGCCTTGGTGTTTCTTTCTATGTCTCTTTATATCTCAAGTTCGCGGAGAAAACCATCTCCCGAAATGAGCAATACCTGTCTTAGAATGTGTCTGGATGTCTGATGGGACCTAGCTCATAAATGAACTCCAAATCCAAACTTCTTAGACTGTATCGTCAACTGAACTTAATCAGTATCCAGCGCCATGCCTCCCTCAGTATTGCCTTGGATCACCTGTCCAAAATACTGCCCCTCGTCAGAAGGAAAAACTATAACTCTGACAACCTCCCTGTCGTCCAAGTCACCTTGGAAGCCTGGAATGATAACTGTCTCCCGAATGAGGCTGTCGTTATCATATCCCTAGAACATCCACTTATGTTCTAAAACTGCTTCCGACTGTTTCTCTAGGATTGGATCAATGTCAACTTATTGCATCTAGTGCAAGAACAACATCTGGTGTGATACTTGACATCTCATGATTGACTCAATTGCCTAAGTAAGTGATCTGCCAATCATGCACATCCCTCTCTACTTTAGTCTGTAAGACACCTTTAGAGAGGGTGACTCCATTATCTGCAGATACACTACCTTGCCAGGAGTCGTCCAGTCTAAATACTCTTAGAATGCTGTCTAAGTACCCTTAATTGGGAAACCACCCAAATCTAAATCTAAAACCATAGATCTAGTAACAAGTATGTCTGATATAATGTCCAAGTCCAATGTGGAGAAACCACTGTGTGACGACCAAAGTATAACCGATCGTAGTATAGGAATATCACTTCCTAGTCTGTGTATGTCATCCAAATACCAGGACATCACACCCTACTACCTTCTTAACAGATCCATCCCCTATTCTGATGAAGTCAAACCTATGACTGTCATGTCAGAAATAGATGATCTATCTCCGATATATCTGCTTTAGTCTATAAATAGACATAAGCCACCGGTCCACCAATGCTTCCGCTGCTCCCACTGATCATGACAACCCTCTGGCAGAGTCATATAGACGTACACTTCTAAAGCTAGTTTAGAACGACGCTATACTCATCCTCCCGCCGGGTCTCACAGTCTGGAACAACAGCAATGGCAAGTGTGGGTAAACAAGAACTTCCCTGTCACCGTCCTTGAGGCTACCGGAGTACCTCTCGGGTGCCTGAAGTTACCCACCTTATCTGCGGAGTGGCCAATGGAATGTCAAACCAGATTGAATCTTTAGGTTCCTATCAAATCTTCAGTAATCGTTTGTGGTTCTGAAATCACTTCCAGTTCTACCATACTCCCACTGCTGTTTTCTGAAAAATCCATTTTATTTAAAACTGTGGCGAGTCTAGAACAATATCGCTATTGTTCTTCCAGATGGTAGAAAATCAACTCTCGTCATAGCCTGGGTCAACCCACAAACAGCCATTACAGAAACGTGCCTTGAGTTGTCCAGTGTCTGGTTTTAATCATAAGCCGGACAACTCCCCGTACCTTAACATCGTTAAGATATGAACTGTTCTATATCCAATATAGAACCAGAGGCACTGATTTAATTGAACCAGATTCAAATCATGCAGCTATCTCCAGTGCATGTCAACTAAATGGAAGGAGGCCGATCAGCGTTACTCAACTTAGGAATGCTTCCAATTATGAGTAACCCGAAAGAGAAGCAAGTTCTCTTAATCATCTAAATACCATAGACAAGTATCTACATCTTCGATCACTCTGAAGAATTCCGATACTTGTAGTACCTGGTTCTCTACTTTATCCATATACCTATAACTTCTCAAAATTCGGACCCTGTGTTTCCACGAAACACTTGTCTAAAAACTAGAGAAGTCATAAGTAAACTGAATATAGTACGAGGACCAACCCCTCTGTCCTGATGGACCCTGGACAACATACAATACTCTGTATAAGTCCCTTGAGTCTGATAACTCAATCACTGTGTGTCGTAGGTTGAAAACTGTACTTATGGTTAAGAAGAATTACACCGTTATTTAATGCTCCTTACCTAACCATCCACTGATATAGGTAAATGTCACAGACATAATTTCAAAAAGGTATATCTCACTCTATGAAAATAGACGTACAGATATGTCGATTTGAAATTGGTGCATAACAGCGGATATTCAAAACCGAATATTTGCCGACCGGCAAACAGCCCAGGTAATTTCCTCAAATATCACCGATTACAACGAATCCCGATATAATGAGGATGATCACCTAATTCCCACTAACCTACTCCCACTCATCATCTGTAAAACCATACAGATGTGAGAATCATACCTGGTAAATACATACCCTGGAGTAAGGACTAATTGGGAAATCAGTTTTCCTTTAACAGTACACAGTGAAACTGAAACATTGAAATGTTTCGATGGGGTATCCCGGTATTCCTAGTAATGCCTCTTCCAGATTCACGATTGTAACTGTATAATTCTTTGCCACCTCTCCGAATCCCTTTATATGTCTTTAGTCATTACCTTCTGCACATCCCTTTAGGCCAAATGGTTTTCTTCCTTCCCTACCGTTCGGCACCAGCCTATGGTTTGGAAGAAGACTATCCAATAAGCATAATGGGTGTACTGTCCTAATCCTAGGAACACTCGCAATGCAAGAGAAGGTGAAGATAAAAGACAACCGAATAAACCTTATTCCTATTTCTCCTGAACCAGAATCCATCCCCGAACTAGAACAAGTTCCTTTCGAGTTTGTATATAACCATACGATGGAGTATCCAATAAAGTGTGGATCTTCGTAGTGATACGGAGTGTCCTGGAGAAATACAAAGGTGAAGTGGGAGTGGTAAAGAAATACTTGGTTTGGTCGTGAATATCAGTCGCAATTTACTTTGCCCTCTTACTAATCCCTTGCTTTGTCTTAACTTAATACCTTCTGCACACCATCGTTATGCTAATTGGTTTTCTTCATTTCCCACTGTTCGGCACCAGCCTAAGGTTTGGAAGAAGACTATCCAATTTGCGTAATAGGTGTACTATCACCTAAACCAAGGAGTACTCGCAACCTGAGAGAAGGTAAAAGGAAAAGACAACTGAATAGTCCTATCCGTTTTCTCCAGAACCTGAAACCATCCTCGAATAAATTCTTTCGAGTTCGTATCTAATCATACGATGGTTTTGTCCAATGGAAGTGGACGTTCGTAGTAATACGGGGTGTCCTGGAGAAAAGGGTAAAAGTAGGAGTGGCAATGAGGTTTGCAACTCTGACAATCCAAAAGCCAGTGTTCAAGAAGGTTCGGTTAATTTTGGTCACTGAGTCATAGTCTTAGGGTCGGGTCAATGGTCGCTGCCAAAGAGAGAGAGAAAAGAAACACTCAGCGTGCACTCTAACCTAGATCAGAATGGTTACCAATTTATCTAATCTGGAAACCTCCCACTGTCACCTCAAATTCTCCTCCAAACCTGAAAGAAGAATTAGTCGGGGTCACCCGAGGAGTAAACTAACTCATCAGTGGGAATCGGGATCCAACTATCATCGCATGATAACGTGACGGAATCCGCTCACGCTATCACACTCCAGAAGGTATGCGCATATCTGGCAAGTTTCAGTTCTTTTGAAACTCCCGATGTGATTTCTGCCCCATGCTCTTATGACCTTGGCGTGAGGTCAAAATATCATAAGTCACATGTCAAGTTCTACCCATCATTGTCCAGGTTAATTTGAACCCATCCATACATACCCTTGACGTAGGCCAAAATAGTAGTACGACTGTCCCAAACCAACGCATCTATCTATGCAACAGATAAATACCCGGCAGCTACCAAACACTATGCTTTGGCGTGAGGTCAAAATACATAGCTTGAATACTACCGAATATTTAGCTGAAATGATGGAGGGCTACGAATGGTTTCTTGCGAAAACCTTTAACGTAATGAACTTGATATCGTTAAAGGAACGGATAGCTTTTTGAAAATATAGTAACGAAAACCGTTGCTAAAGAGGTCACTTCCGGTGAAAGGATCTCGGCTCTTTCCCCGTAGAATGAGGTGCAGGATATTCCAACTGAATACCACGATGCAAAGCAAAAGTAATCGGCTATAGTGAAGTTAATGCCCTGACGCAAACTTTTGTCCAAGGGGTCACTCCCGGTGAAGGGATCTCGGCCCTTGCCTCGTCGACTGAGGAGCAGGATATTCCAACTGAATACCACGATGCAAAACAAAAGTGAACGTCCTTGCAATAACAGCTTTTTGAAAAGTGTTCCAACAACATCAGATTAGGTTTGTTTTAACTTGCATTGATCCGAATCAGCGCAGTCCCATCAATTGATCACACCAAAAAGAACGAAAATATACTGATGTACGTATATGCCATCCGCATTCGCCACTGGGTCCCGTCATTACCCGTTAGGTTAGCTAACTAACGACAGAGCGGGGACTGGACTAGCGCGGATGCAAAACATATACAACATCTACTAATATATATACCAATATATTATATTCGCTCAAGGCGTGATAAAAATGCAACATCACAGAAATGTACAGTATCACAGAACAATACAGATATCTGGGATCCCCGGGTTTCACAGAGCCACTACTGAAACCCGACGTTCCCCTGGTCGTGTGGATAGCCTGTGCAATGAAATCCTAGACCCCTACGGGTGCGGCAAGTTACCCGCCAAAACCTGAAGCGAGGCAGCCCCCTTCAGCGACGTGAATGGACCACCCAGCACTTCACGGAATCCGGTAACTTGGGCACCCCTCCTGGGTCAACCTGTACCCCCTACGAGTGCGGTGAATAGCCCGCCAATTCTAGAGTGAAGCCCCCTCCGTCTCAATGCCATGAGATGCGGGCTCGTTGCCCTCTAGAACCCGGCTATCCGTGCACCCCTCCGCGGGGCAATCCTAGTACAGAAAGTAAAATATACATACAACGGGTACATCGACCGCAACCTGGCCGTGCCCCAAAATAATAATACAAACAGGCAGTGACGGCAGTCCACATGTCGGACGCTCGCCCCGCAATATCAAATGTACATAATACAACCACAACTGTACTAGCATTGCATCCAGGCTATCCCCCACGAATAATCCGCAACATCACAGCAAAATCACAGAACATCAACGTGAAAGTCACGTTCGCAAATCCGTCTAACCGGGCTATAGCAGTTAGACAGGATTTACCGATCAAGTGACATTCACGGTCGCAGATATAATGTAAATACTGTGAACTAATGTGTTTAAAATATCCGATCGATTAAATTTTATCAAGTGGGCCCCAAGTACTACTGTAGCACATCAAGAAATTCTGGGCCCAAAATAATATTCCAAAACCCCTATTTTCAACCAAGAAAGCGACTGCAGAAATATGATACAGCAAGGACATCATTGTGCGGCGGAACCGCGGCCCAAAGGGGGGTTTGGCCGCGGTTCTGCGCTTCAGTAGTCGAGTTACTGTGTCGAATTTCTACAGAGTGTTTAGAACTTCCAGTACATCACAATTTTACAACCTGAAAAAATTTTGGACTTCAAAAAATTTCGACAGAAACTGATGTGAAGTAAACGCGGGTTTTTGGAATTTTGTTCGATCGGAAATGTAAAACACATTAGACAAAGCTAGACTATGTTAATGGCGAGGCTCTGATACCACTGTAAATGCACGGCGGCGCCCCGGCCTCTATCCCGAGGCCAAATGCGGAAGCGATGGTTAACTTTAATTTTCTTGAACCGGCACAACCGCGCACTAAAACCCGGATCGGGCCATTAACTAGTCCTAGCTAACTACAAGATGGGGAAGAGAGATATACCGAGCGATCCGTGTCCTCCGGTCTTCTCGCCGTCGTCCCGATCTCCCGCGGAATGTCCGGTCTCCACTTCCTCGCCGGAAGGGCACCACGTCGCCGGCTCCTTTTACGGGCTCCCACCTCTATACCGAGGCAACTCGGGCACGAAGTTGGCGAGCCGACGTGCCCAAGATTTGCTGTAGAATGTGTGTAGAACCATGTCTCATTTTGGGGTTCATGGAGGTTGCCTTTTGGTGGAAGAAATGAACTAGTGGAATTTTTGATGAACTTGGGAATTTTGTGGCATGAAAAGAACAACAATTCCCACATCCAAAATTTTGGACAGCCCCATGAGGGGATGGCCGGCCACCTTGTGGTGAAGAGAGGAGAGAATGAGGGAGAGTGTAACAAAAACAATGAGGGTCTCTCATAATCCAAGAGAGAGAAAAACAAGATGATGAGAAGAAATCATCACAAGGAATAACCAACACTCAACCAACCAATCATTCCAAAAGGTCAAGCCATCATCATCAAGCATGATGACTTCAAAAAGTCAAGCCATCATGAAGAAGGAAAGTCCAGTGATGGTGAGCCATCATGATCCAACAAAATGCAAAGAACACCCTCTACAAGTACTTATTTGCACAAATGCAAATAAGCCCTCCTCCACCAATCTTCGGCCAATGAAAGATACAAAGAAATATGGCCGAAACGGAAAGCAAACTGGCAACTCCAGAAAACTGGTCCCGTAATAAATTACAGGAAAACCCCGATACTGTGTATACACACCCGCATTTGTATTCCGACCGAAATACAAATGCAAAGAGACAAAATCTACACTGTACTATACTAGCATCCGGCTTAAACCAAAGCCTGCTAGTATTATCCGTCCGATCCTGATCCGTGCAATACCGCACGTATCAGATCGAACCCTGCCATATCTCCATACAAGCTCTACAGCTTTTCGCCCGAAAACTTGAGCAACTGAATGTGGGGGACTCTAAAGACTCGTCAACACCTTGGTTGCGGATTTAACCACTAGCACGTCAGAGGTATAAGCCAATACGTAACGTGCCACCAGCTATTGACCAAAAGGGACGTCGATGAGCGAACTCATCCTGGCACCCTACTGAGCCTGTCAGTGACAATATCCGTACAGTCCGGTCCGTTCGTCTATGAGCATCGCATGGCGGGCCTAGGGGGTTGGTAAAAATTCAGACCCCTAAAAGCGGTACAAGTCGTGTCGGAGTGTAGCCCAGAACACCCTGAGATACTACTGGAATACCTACCAGTAAATCTCCTGCCTCGGCCGAGGGCTTCGTGTAATGGCTCTCCTAGACACAGCGCGACCTCACCCCCAATACCGGGAGAGACGAACCCCTGAAGATCCGCTCACTGCCTCCATGTGGCTCGGGACTGTACCCAACTAATACCTGTTTGCACGTCTCCTTTGAGCGTGGTAGGGTAGTAATCAAAGTACAGTGGGAACTCACGCGAGACAAATGACGATCCCCAGGTCGATGAACTAACCTGTACACATGTCACCAGGGAACTGCTATCTGACGTCAGGTATAAGACCAACTAGCATGTTCCCGGCGAGTCCTGTCCGGTGTACTCATAACCCAATGAGCATCTGTATACATCTTAGGTGAACCATCTAACACCAGTGGCTTGTGAGACCGGCCACCGCCCCTCGTCGGGGTCTCGACTGTATACACTAGTCTACTCTGGAGTATCGATGCCCTGTCTCGAAACTCCCACGACTAGGGACCTTTTAAGGATGTGCTTATAGACCCAAGCTCCCACTTATATGTCGCCCTCATACTGCTGGTGGTCAAGCAAGATCCTAGGGGCTCTATCAACATGTAATAGCGACATGTCAGGTCACCTAAAGCAGTACACGATGATAAAGATAAACCAGATAGCATACTATCATCTCGAGTAAGACTGTCCTACTGGGACAGGTCCTCCCTCAATCATTGCAATCACGTGCCTGTGATCCAATAATTGACTCTGAGGGCACCATCTCCAACAGATCATCCATCGCCCATCTACATGGGTCGAGAAGCTACATGCTAGTCTACTCTGGTATATTGATGCCCTGTCTCGATACACCCACGACTAGGGACATTAAAGGATGTACTCTCAGACTACCATTGTCCCACTAGTATGATCCGCATCATAATCTAGGTAGTCAAGTACACATCCTAAGGGCTTTACCAACATGTAACAGAGAGACAATCAGTGTACATGTTAAGATAAAGAGTAACCAGATAGCATACTATCATATCGAGCAAGAAAGTCCTCCCTATATATGTCCAAGCATCCACTACAATATACATCTCATGTATAGTAATGGCCTCTGGGGCATACATATAACTAACAATCTCCCACTTGCACTAGGGCCATCATATAGCAGTGGTTGAAGTATCTCATACTCAACCATCCCATAAAAGTCTCTCTCTGGGAAAAGGCATTTGTGAGTAGATCCGCCGTGTTGTACTCTGAGTCTACTCTCCTAACCTCGATCTCCTGGAGATCAACCATCTCCATGATCATGTGATACTGCCTTAGAATATGTGTCTGGATCACTGATGGGATGGGGGTTCCTAGGCATAAGCCACAACTCCATTGCCACACAATGGTCGGAACCAAGTTCATCTCATGAACTAATATACACCCAGACTTCCTCTTTGGTAGCATCTTTGGCAGCGATGTATCCGGCCTTTATCGTCTAATTTGCCACGGTATCTAGCTTGGAACTCTTCCAACATACCGTCCCTCCACTGAAGGTAAAGACAATGCCTGTGACCGACTTTCAGTCGACCTTACCACCCTGGAAGCTTCCAGTGATTCTCCCCAGGATCGATTGATACCATCTTACTACACCTAGTGAGAATCCTAACATCCACTTAGTTCTATCTCATAGATACAAAACCCAGGATTTAGGAGGTATCAACTTGATCCTATATAGAGAATCAATGTGATAAGAGGAGATTGGCCGAGTGTAGCATAGGAAACTCTTTCCCTATCAAAAGTATGTCATCCACGTACAATACGAGGAATACCACCATACTCTCTACTACCCTTTTGTATATACAAGGTTCATCTACCATTTTGATGAAGTCAAACACTTTAACTACCACATCAAAACAGATGTTCCAACTCCGCGATGCCTGCTTTAACCTGTAAAGAAACTTGTGCAGGGTTACTAGGCACTCTCACAAGGGTCTATAAGGCATCAACCATGCCC